>JAUMJJ010000059.1:14987500-16252500 GCA_033556795.1 Tapera naevia
GGGTAGACAAAAGGTTCATGGAGGTGTCTATTAGACATGTGAGATCAGAAATGACAACTCTGAAGTCCCACAATGCAATCTGCAACACACAAATAGCATTTCACACATAGTAGGCCAGCTCCAGGTTAGCTATGATAGTCTGTTCATTGCTTGTATAGAACCTTTTGCAAACATCTGCAGGTTCTGATTTGTATTAAATTTTCTTTTGGCATTATGTGTTCTCTTTGGCACTTGTCTCAATACACTATTTGCCTTAGCATGGTAAATGCACTATTTTAGCAAACCCAACAATTTACAATTCATGTTCACTGGTATAAACAAAGTTAAATTATTGCATGAATAAAGGCATTTTGAGAAACACAGTCATCTTGACTGTATTGAAATGTCAAGAAGCAGTTCTGGCAAAGGTTCAACCTTGCACGTAAGTCAACTTGACGTCTACTAGGAACAGCGAGGCCGATCTACGGAAGCTGGCAAAGCTGAAAAAGACTGAGGAGAGAACAGGGCCAGGAGAGACAAACAGCAGTAGCTTACTCCTATCAAATGGTGTTAATCGAGGAGGATGAGTTATATCTGAATAAAAAGAGGGCCAACCTCTGCATGTGCTGCCTGAATTTTCATGTATTTTTGGCATGCGTTCACAGGGCTGAGATGTCAGTGCAGGGACTGACCGGCTGCAGGGACATCTCTCATCACCCTTAAAGTCCTCTGTCATAAATTACAGATCTCTAACTCTAACTACAGGTTCATGTTTGAGGTATAGACACGTATTTTAGAAATAATGGAAATGTACCAGAGTGTTAAGCCTGCTGCACAGTAGAGAAAACAAGAATACCCTGCTGCTATTAAACAAGTGATAGGGTTTTATAGAAGTTTGTTGTTCTTGGTTTCCGAACAAACGAATGATATTTTCTAGACAAATAAGCTAGCTCATGGTCACTCTGCCCTTTAAGAGGGGTATGGACAAAAGGGAAGCAGGGTAAGATTGGCCTGAAATACACGGTAACTTTGTACTACTCAATCTTGTCTGCAAAAAGAGACAACTGGCAGCAGAGTCCCCACTGCTGGAGGCTGATAGCCTGGATGGCCAAATGCATAAAACAACGTGGCTGCAAATAGAGAGTTACGAAAGTATGTACTGGAGAGAGGGAGCATTTCATACTGGAAGGAAAGATCAGTATTTCAGAGATACCTACAGGCAAAACGTCTCACTATAGTAATACTTATTGAGTCTTACAAGCGAAGCCTTAAAATCTAAAGGCCTGCAATCGTAGCGCGGCCGAATCCAGTAACAGATGTTGCACTTGGTTTGTGCTAAGTACATCCAGGCAGGTGACAGCAGTAATTCCCCCAGGGCCACCAGCCCCTGCCCCAGCAATGCCGATGCCACAGCAGGGCCATTCTCCAGGGAGAATGGGAGGTGCCCAGTGTCTGGGGCTGGGTCTGCAGACATTTTTTGGCTTTAGGGGAAGATGAGCAGCCCAACACTGCAACATGTTCTGTCTCTCCCCTCCAGACCACAGAGCAACCTGGATTTTCAGTCTCTTTTGCACCCTCTCCTCCTCCTCCTCTCTGGCCTCACCACACAGAAACTGCTGTAAGAAAACATTAAATGAAACTGAAACAGTGCTAAGCCCAAAGCAGATTTTGCTAAGCTAAGTTTTATTCACATTTATGGAGGCAGCAGCAGCTTTAACAATGCAAACAAATAGTCCTATGGGTATTGGTCTTGTAACTCATCTGAGGTGGAGGGACACTTTGATATCCCTTTACAGCTCTCTTTACAATCCCTTTGGGGATTGTAATGTGAATAGATGCTGCTCCCACCTGCCCACACTGCCAAAGGGCAGAGGTGTCAGACACTAAAAGCAGCATCTGATCTAAGATACAGACAATAAACATCATGACCCAAATGAGGAAAAAAGCATCAAGGAATAATGAACCCAAAGGAAAAAGCAGGTCTGATAGATGGTATAAGGAGCAGGAAATTGTGTGCAATGAACAATAGTGAAAATTAGCAGCCACACAGGCAACAGTCAAATTCCCCTTTATATAAACTGGTTAGAGCAAGTTCATATAAAGAGAATTTAAATAGCACTAAGGAAATGAGGTGGAAAATAGTGAGGAAAAGAAAAGCAGTAGGAAATGAGGTGGAAACTGGTACACAAGAAAAAAACAGGTACCCACACCAAACGAGACTGGGATTCTTTTCCCCTACTTGTAACTGCTATCTTGTCAGCCTGGCACTGTTCAGCGTTTTCATCCTTACTGCTCTTTTGCAAACCTGAGCACTGAGCTGTTTTTGCTTCATCCTGAGAGCTGTGGTGTTGAACAGTTATTCAGGAAAAATTGTTTCTCCATTGTAAACATATAGAGATTGTACTAAACTGTATAACTGGGCCAAGGATCACCCCAAAGCTCTTAAAACCTGAGACTGGAGAACGCAACTGCATTTAGGTCCAGAATTTCAGTTAAAGCCCTTCTTCACATGGGTGTTGGAGATCATTACGTTAACATTTGGGTTAAGGCAGAATAAAAGTTATTATGACTTAGTAGTAATCCTTCCTATGAACAGCTTTTGCAAATCCCACTCTGTCATTTCCACGGTCAAAAATGCAGTAAAATACAGACATAAAGACATCTCCTAAAATCCAGAGCGGGCCGTTGCGAGTGGTGATGTCGAGAGACTGAAAACCGCTCATGCAGAAGGTTTGGTCTTCAATAGACTCCTGGAAGAGAAAGCACGTGTCCTCATGGCAGCCTGCTGCAGCTCTGGCCTGGGAAGCAGGGAGCGGGGAGCCTGCAGGTACACACCTTTATGATGTATTGCTCTGCTGTCAGTTTGTACTCATGGTGTCCGATCGTGAAACTTATGTGAGGCAAGCTGGACAGTCTTCTGCAGTCTACGAGAAACTGTACGTGATGCACTGATTAAGATGGGATCTGTTTGCCTTTATTTAAGTATTGCCTTTTGACTTCAAGATTTTTGCAGCAAGTAATAGTGAAATTTCTACAGAGAAACAGCATCAGGCTGACTTATGGCCCAACAGTGCCCTGTGAAGGAGCCAGTGAAGGAGCACTCTGACATCCCCTCTGTACCACTTGGAAGCAAAACAGGGGGTATGAGCCCCAGTGAAACAAAGCTAACAAGGTTTGCTAAGCAAAAGTCCTTCAGTGTTCTGAGTGGAGGGTGAAGCCTCCAGCCCACACAGAGATTGTCCTGCAGCTGCAGCTTACCCCACTCCCTCCCATAACATATCATTTTAGTTAGAAAAAGCCAATGAGCACTTTATACTCTGCCCTGGAGTGGAATTTAAAAGTAGAAGAAGGATTGAACTCTGGCAAGGTCATTAATTTCCATAAATAATACATCCACTTACAGTAACACAAAAGATCATTTCCTGGCCTTTCTAGTTATTTCATAAAACAACTGGCACATTAAATGGCACTGCAGAATGTTCCAAGCCCCAGAGGGATCTTTGCTGCAAATTGTAGCATTTAAAGTCATTGTTTTAGAGGCTTCCTATAAGGAAGAATCTACTATTGTAGTAGTTAAATCTGCTTTATGAAAATGTAGTCCTAAATATTGTGTATACTTACCAGGTGTCATAATATTAGAACAAAAGAAACCATGGGATACAGAGGACAAGGGTAAAAAAAAAAAAGCCACAGTAATATTTCGTAGGATACTAAAAGCAAGACATAATTCATTTACATAGTTAGTACATCCAGAATAAATTAATCCTTGCTGGAAAGAGATAGAAGATCTGGTAAAATCACTGGTGGATGCAGCCACTTATACTGGGATAAAACAGAGTGAACATATTCAGCCTGTCTGTGGTTGCTACAAAAACAGTCATAGAAAGTCAATTTTCAGGATGTTATTTTTCAGAATCTGACATTCCAGCTGATCACTCTTACATCAGCACTGGAGTGTATATATTTATGCTGCAAAGACCTCTTTCTTGTTCATATTACACAAATATAAATGCATAGGAAGTACATATTTTACCTCTATCCATTAGTATGCACCATGATAAAACCAACTTGCTATTAAAGCATACTGTTTTACATCTATCTGAAAATGTGATTAAAAACAAAAATTAAGGTTTAATTGAAAAAGAATCAGAAGCCTCACCCTCCTGAAGGACACAGGACTGTCCTAGAAACAAGGCTTTCACTGAGATCTTTCTGAGCAGTTTATTTTAGTTCTTTTTCCACCCTATAAGCTCTTTGCACCAAATGCCAGTTTCTCTTCCTCTCTGGCTGTTTTCTGGCTGTGCAGTTTTTACCTCTCCAGCATGCGATGGGCTTGCCCCAATATACTCCTGTAATCGCTTGATTTGTGAAGAGGGGCCAGTGATAAGAGAAGTGCCTGAGTCAACGATGGCTTCGCAGCCATGGGAGCAAAATGCCACCCGGCCCTGGATCTTTATACTGCAAAGAGAAAATAAGGCATTTTTAAGCAAATGGCATATACACTGTGACTGAAGCAGCAGATGATTGCTGGCTGAAGTACCAGAGTACCGGCTGAAGTTAAAACTGGCTGCCAAGCTTTGTCAGTCTTAATAGACAAGAATGTCTTTAAAATACAAGAAAGTATAAGGATGACATGTTTTTTGTAGACTCACTTTTCTCTCTCAGGACTTCTACAGCCCTAATCATGCTGCCTGCTGACGAATTTGTTCTCATCCACAATTATGTGTCCTCATCAATCTATGGATCGGGAGGAGGACCAAAGGGAGCCTAACTAATTAGACCAAGGTTAACATGAAAGATGAGAGGCAGGACCTGGAGCTGGATTCAGTTCCTGGGTGCCTTAAACTCTTAACTGAATAGTCCACCAAGGATGAGCTTGGTCATTGGTGTATCGTGTTAAAACATTAAAATGCTCTCCCTGAAACCAGCTTCCCATGTCACAGCACATTTAGAGAGCTAATAAACCCCAGTCCCATCCTGGGAAACCCTCTCTTTGAGAGGCACAATGGTAAAACCTGCAGCCAGCTCCTCCTCCATCAGTATCTCTAGGTGTTTCTTCTGCTGAGGGGTTTACGTGGGGAGGTGAATTCAACCAGGCATTTCATACATTCACACATACTTGTTCAGGTGTATTTGCCAGTAGCTTTTCTCGGTGACTGGGACCCAATGGATTGAACCTTTGTAGAGTGAATGATCTATCCCTCCAAGGATCAACTCACCACCATACTCGGTATCATCTTCTCTGTAAGTAGAAGACAGATTAACACAGATATGGGAGTGTCCCAGCATGAGCCAATGAGATTACATTTAAAAAGCAAAAGACAAACCACAGCCCTTTCTAAACTCAGATATGCATGGCCAAAAAGGATAATTGCTAAATTATAACTGCATTTACCACAACTCAGAGTCTCCAAACAACCTCTGAGCAGGTTTACTGGAGGCTGTCGAGGGCTAAGATAGGCATCAGGAGCACGCTGAGCCAGTTGCTGCTCTCACCTCTGAATAAAGGCAGGATAAACTGGTAGAGTTACAGTTGGATCCAGATGAGATTACAGCATTTCTTTTCTCAAATATAGCCACTTGGGTGTAGCACTGCATTGCTGTTCATCTCCACTGGCTAGAAGGAAACCTTTGGCAACTCAGACATAGTGTGCCTGAGCTGAGAGCTTTTCTTTTGTTTATGACCAGCTTCAACAAGGATAACAGTCTGTCCAGAAATTCATGGTCCTGCCAAGCACATTTTTCCTTTTCATTCCATATTTTTAAGTGTGAAATCATAAAAAAACAAATAATGGGGAAAATGACTTTGTAGAATTGAAGACTTATACAGATGCATGGTTAAATTAAAATAGATTCAACAAATAAACAAATTAACAATTAAAATGGATTTACTCTGTTTTGACGATGTGATTTTAAAGACTGACCTTCTCAGATAGAAAGAGAAGACTGGCTCGTCTACCAGCCCCTGGTCCATGATGCTGTCAAACACAGGCAGAGCACTCCCCACGGCTAGAGAGGGGTAGCCCAAGCCCAGAATGCCATCAAAGTGGGCAAGTGCAAAAGTCATTCCTGGCTCAAACACCGACTCGCCAAAGTCCTGTCCCTTGATGGAGATGTTACTTATCTGTTCAGTACAAAAAAAATCTCAAATTTAAAGACATCATGAATTATAAGACATTAGCCACATTTCAGATCCACATCAATAGATTCATTCAGTTTATAAATCCTCAACATCCTTGTATGGCTTGCATCAATAAAGCAGGTGCCCGTTTGTCAGATAGGCTGCACCAATTCCTTTTAATATCTTGATTTTCTGACTGTTTCTTCATAAAACCAAGACAGGATCCAAGGAGACAAGCAGAAATGCAAAATAAAATCTCACAGGTCTGTCTGGGTAGCCCAAAGCAGGAGCAGCATTCACATCACTCAGCACCTGGCTTGGTGGGAACTTCACCCTGCCCTTGTCTAAACCAGGCAAAGTTTTCCAGGGCAAGGCCAGTATCTGAAGTGCCATGAGAACAGCTGATCTGGAGGCTGGTACCCATTGTAGGTGGACACTCACCTGCAGTGTGTCTTTGCCAGCAACGCCCAGAAGCTGTCCTGTGCCATACTGCAAGGAGAAGGCTTCCCCTCCATGCTCATATGAATCCGAAAGAAAGGACTTAAATTTCTGGTGCACTCCTACACAAAACAAATGACACTTGTGCACCAAGGGGATGTCCTGGCAATGCACCCACTCCCCGATACAAAATGAGATGAAATGCAGGAGAGCCAGATTTTGCTTATCTTACAAGGAAGGTGTCAATGGAGGTGCTCGTTCCTCCATAGACATCCCATTTTTTTTGTACCTCAGAGGGAGTTTTAAAGGCAAATCAAACCAAAAATTAGCATTTCCACTGCTCTTTGCAGCTCTCTCAGGTTTATTTTCATGCCTTTCACCTCAGGTACCTCATGGTGCAGAGGGATGCTTGGCAGCTACAGCTGGCACCTGCCCTGGCTGTGGGTGGCATGGAGAAGCAGAGACAGAGGAGCAAGCCAGGAAAGCAGAGCAGTCGTCAGGGGTGCTCCAAACCCTCCCCTCCCAAACCCCTGCTGCAGGCAAGGTCCTAGAGAAAGGGGAAGTGATCAAGGTACTCGAGACACGAGGAGCATAAGAGAGAGCAACGTTTCTTACTGCACGCTTCACTGATGCAATAAGCAGAAGGGACCCAAAAATTGGAGGAGCCAGTGTCGAACACGACGGTGAACCTCTGGGGTGGGGTGCCGACACTCACAACTCCGTAGTACTGCGCCTGCGGGAGGAGCAATCCGGTCAGCCCTTGGCTGTGCCTGGGGAGAGGGCAGGCTCGAGAGCGTCATGCAAAACTTTCTGTGGGGGTTCCGTGCAATTTCACCTCGACACAAACGCACGCCACGGGGAAGTGTGTCTGGTTCTGCGAGGGACTGCAGGCAGCAGGTTTCACTCCAGCTGCGTGTGTAACAGTGCAGCACTTTTAAAGCCTTTTAAGCAAACATTCAGTGGAGTTCCTTGCACTGCCTTCAGCAGAGGCAAGATCAGCCCTAAGACGAAGCTCCTGCACAACCACATGGGTTTTCTCAGGCAGCTCCCTACTGATGCCAGTAAGAAATCAGTGATGCAAAGACAGCACGACCCACCTCTGCCAGCAAGAGAGGGCTCTGACTAGCGGCACCAATTCTGTCAGAGGTGACTCAGCTGTTTCCTTTGTCCATGTTGTAATTAGCAGCTAATAGCAAGTTAAAAAATGAATTCTGTTGCACAGGCTGTCTCCAATGTACTGAACAAAGTTCATCCAGTGGATAAAGAATCCATGGACTATCCTTGGATACCAACTGAGGTTAGAGATAATCTGTGAACACATGAATGCTGGAGTGAAGAGCCAGTCCACATCACGAATGCAAGTGCCTAAGTGCCCCTATCTGGCCCTGGAAGAGCACTTCAGCATTAAAAGACCTATTTTTAGGAAGAGGCATTTCTGGAATTCAAACACAGATAGAAAAGCAATACCCAGTGCAAAGCCTTTTGTAGCAATACAAATATTTGTATATGTATCTTGAAGTGCGTACTTGTTAATTAATACATGGAATATAGTTTCTGACCCTGGAGTTTGTGGTCTGAATGAGATAATAATGAAAATGAGAATATATACGTGCTGTATCAAACAAAGCTTTATTGATTAAAATGTAAAGTGAGGCAGCTCTAAGACATGTTGGTACAAAAAAACCCAAATCCAATAAAACCCCACAAACACACCACACTGAAACATCCAAAAAACTGCTCTTAGTACTAGCTGGATATGCTACCTATGTGGGTTTTGCTTCGTTATTTTGGTATTTATCTCTCTTTATTAAGCTTTAGAGCAGGCTGAAAGGTTTCAGTCACTTTTGTTCTTCTTCACACACACCTCTAGCTTCTCTAGACATATTTCTTTACAGCCCTGAAGGGTCAGAAAGTTCTTGTTGAATTAATTTACCCTTCCCTTCCCTGTTGAGATGCAGCCTCCCTCCACAACATTTATGCAACTTAGTTTTTCTTAGATAAGCGCAACAGAAGAATTAAATAAAGTAGAAAACAGAGACCAACCAAAAGGACAAAATGCTAAACCCAGGAAAGGCACTTTACAAAATAGTTGACATGCTGACTTGCCTGTCTGAGATCCAATGAAACTCAGATTTATTTTTTTCTCAGTTTAGGTGTTAAATTTAGCCAGGTTAGTGCGAGACCCAGGTCATCCTCCAATATTTAATACACATTAAGCTCAGGAGATAAAAGCAGAAAAAATAAAAACTCTACTCAGGTTTTTGGTATCACTGATTTATGTCTTCACATGACTAAATAAATGAGATTTGGGGGGATTTTTTTTATAATTTGCGAACATCCACATTTCTGATAAATAGAATACAGCTAAATGAAGTAATTGGATTCTAATACTAAAAACCCAATTCTGAACCGATTGATACAGGCAAACCTTCCCCAAGTCCAATACAGAACCATATAAAAATAAAACTGGTCACAGGACTACCATTGCTAGGCTACATCAGCTTTCTACCCAGGTCCCATACTAACCTAGATCTATAGGTGCTTAATTTTGCAGACTGGTAAACTAGGTTTTTATGATCAAGCCCTATAATTTCATAGAGAGATTGGATTTGAAATGTGCTGGGAAAAAAACCTCTGCCTTCAAGAGAACAATGACTCCTTGTGATTGCATTACCAAAACTGTACTTACATTCATGTAATCATACAGCCTTTCTGAAGCGGTTCCTACCGATAAAGTAATATCTGCAGGGAAGCAATGCAGATACCTCCGGGCAAAAATGTCGGGGTGGTGATTCCTCCAAAATTCCTCTAATTCTCCCTTTTCCTGCAGCTGTTTCTTGATAGACTTGAATCGAACAAGGGGGATTCTATGCAAATAAAAAAGCCACATAAAAATTAACTGGTTCTCCATTCCAGAGCTCTCACACACTCGTTTTTTTAAACGTTTCTTTTTGAGTCCTTGGGTAGCAACAAGCACCAGCTGAGACACACACCAGTGGTTCTAGACGTGTTTTCTTACCGTTCCAAGGCCGCAGTGAATGGGATGTAAACCACAGCCAACAGTATCACCCTCATGGCTCTAAGCAGTTTGGAGTCCAATGACACTCATTTACTCAGAAGTCCCTTTTTTATACCCTGTTGTCAGCAGAGGGCTGCTCGCCAGGTCAATCAATTGCAGGAGGTCAGTGCTTTGGCAGAAAACCGATTCATTTGCTCTCAGAGTAACCTCTGGATTGTGCAAGTATTGGAGTCCAGTGGAGCTACTAAGGTACGTAAAATCAGGGCACAGTTTAGACATTTTACTAACAGTCTTTAATGTCTTTTACATAAATATAATACATGGGTTGAACTTGGCTCCCGTTACTGTGGGAAAGAGGAGGAAGCCCAGGATTTGCCTGGTTCCCTACAAGCAAGCTGCTTTTCAAGCTTGCTTCAGTGACAAGCGGCCCAAAATTGTCCAACACAAAGAAAGAGGACATAATATATAACCATTTCCCATTTACGTGGAAACATTAAGCAGGGCTGAGCAGACAGACACTTGATAGGTTTGTGATAATTCATGCCCTAAAAACTGAAGCTTAATTCCCTATTTATGAGAGCGCTGCAGTCTTAAATGTGATCACTACCCCCCAAAATGGGTCTAAAACAAAAACCGTAGAATCACAGAATCATAGAATGGTTTGGGTTGGCAGGGAACTTAAATCCCACCCAGTTCCAACCCTCCTGCCACAGGCACGACACCTCCCACCAGACCAGGCTCTCAAGGCCTCATCCAACCTTGCCTTGAACATGTCCAGGGTGGAGGCATCCACAGCCTCCCTGGGCAACCTGTTTCAATGTCTCACCATCGTTGGCTACATTATATAGTAATGAACAGTTAGTGGTTCTGTACACATTTCAGCAAGACATCAAGAAGATCTTGCTTGGATTTGTTTTCCTGCGGGTTTCTGAGGATACCGGTTCCCACTCCTGCCTGACGTCTGGGTTCAAGCCAAGCTGGCAGAAAAATAGTTCTTTCAAAAAGAGGCTCTGATCTGACAGAGAGCAACCCCAAACCCATTAGCTGCCTGGGAGGAAGCTCAGCACTGAGCCTGCAATTTACTTACAAGACTTTTTGAATCTTTCCTCTGCACAAGAAAGTGCAGTGAGCAATTACATACTGCAGCCAAGCATACATTAAGGCTAAATTTGAATAATCAGTCATTTTTGTTCAAAAGACTGTGCTACAATGCTGGGAAAAGAGCAGTAATGATCATTCTCCTGCAATACATTGCTTATTAAAAGAGTGCTCACCAATAAGGGTGAACTGGAACTACGTAAACCCTCTAAAAGAGAGCAGATGTGTGACAGTGTGTAGCAAAGAATGAAGGTCAAGAACATTGGGGGGGGGGGTGTCATCATCCACCCTAGCGGCAATGCCAAAACAGCAAAAACCCACAAACACACGGCATTTTAAGTGAAGAAGGGGTCTAAAACCCTGCCACAGACTTTAAATATATATGAAGCAAATCATTCCAAGTACATACTAAAGACATTCTTAAAAACTAAGTTCATTAAGCTTCTGTTGTTGCTTATGTCAGGTTGATTGAGGAGCAGGAGAAGCTTAAAACCAACTTTTTTGGAGTTCTTTTCATTAGTCCCCTGGATTTTGAAATACATGGTTCATGTTTTTCAAACTTACCTTTAAAATTGTGAGGGTCTCAGCCTGCTCTCAGAAAAGGCTCAGCCTGGTGTCACCACACAGCTCCATGCAGTGCTTTGGATCTGAAAATGCACCCATATCTCTATTCTAATATTTTATTTTTAAAAAATGCAGGAACAACAACACAGATTTTTTATTGATTTCCATATTGTGATTGTTTTTTCAATTGTCTAGCTCTGAACAGTGTTCCTTCTTTCTTAGGGACTCACAGGTTTTACAAAGGTTCTCAGCAAGCAACCATGTTTTCTCTCCCAGAGCCATTCCAGACACTGACCTGCAGGAACTTGGTGCTGGAAACAAGAATTGTAAGCAATAAATATGGTCACTTCAGAATTTTCAGAAAGCAAAGGCGTTTCTCAAGGAGCCTGCATGTGCTAGTTGACGCGCGGCAGAGCAGATGTCATGCCCTCTGGTAGGGCAGTGCTGCTTTGACAAGAGCAAGACAGTGTCTGTGCTGAGCGACTTTGTCACTTGAACTTTTCATCAAATGCCACAAATGCTTCTGGGAAGTCATGAATGCTCACGTTGGAGGTCATCTGGATAACTCTGGAGACATGAAGTTGCTTTCAAAACACCACCCTGGGTCTACTCAAGGGACTGCCTCTGTCTGAGAGCCTCCATCAAGTCACCGATTCTCAGAAGGATTAAGATTGTTCATTTTATTTCAAATGCAGTCCATAATTATCCCACCACACGAAGGATATTTTTTCCCAAACACTCTGATCTCACAGTGTGTTCCAAGTAGGCATTCATTTAGCCAACAGAGGTACAAAATGCAGCAACATAAGGTCATTGTGACTTTTTTTGATAAGCTGGAATAATGATTAAACTACAATGCAGAGGATCCGTAGGAAAGAGTTGTCTGCAAGTTTAAAGTGTCTCTAAGTAGAAATAATTCAATTAGAAAAAAATATACGCCTATCTGTGCCTATTGACATAAGGTGTATTGCAAAGTTAATTCTCTCCATATAGATTATTAAGAAAAATATGCCTTGACCGTATTACCAATATACTCTTACGTAGGCTGCAATGTGGAACTGATCAACAGGATATCTGAAGAGATTTGTCCAAGGGATGTGTCTTTGCCATGGGTGTAAATTCATAATTATTTATCCCTAATGCACTTGGTTTTCCACACCTGTAGCCTACAGCACCTTAACAAGGACAGGGAGCCTTGACTTTAGAAGATGCCACAGCTGCATAGAAATGGGAACAAATACAAAAACCTACTGAGGGTCATAGGAATATCTTCTTAAAGGATCACATTCCAGGGTAATTCCTTGGAAAAAGATGCAAAATCCAAGAATGACACATTCCCCACAGTGATCCTCTGACAGGGCACATAGTGTTAAAGCAGAAAGAAGTGGCTACTCTGAGATGCTCGTTCAGTGTGAAGCAGCTCTCACTGCTGGGATGCTACGCCCAGCGTGTCCCGCCTCCTGTCATGAGAGAATTTCCAGTGCCTCTCTTCCACAGCACAGCCACATATGACTGTGATGTACTTTTGTTCTCCAGGCTTGATACTCTGTCCAGCTTCTCTATCCAGTTGCAGCACTCACTGTTCTCTGTCCTGCTACAATACCGGCCCCCAGATGCCCTTTCTGTTTTCCTCCGTTCCCAGGAAACCATCCATACATTCCATGGCATCACTGCTTCATGGCACAACCTCTCATCTTGCAGGGAAAAGAAAGTAAACATCTTGCAGCCAATAGCTAAGATCTGCTTTACTTTTGAAAGCAAGTGGTAATGGAGAGCTCTCTATTACCAGATTTGACCAGAGATCCAGAGGCCACTTTAACAGCTCGATACTGCCTTTTTCTTAATCTTCTATTTGCTCTGCCTGTTGTTTTTTAAGAGTACGTGACTTCCAGCAATCACGTAGTTTGGTTGTGTAGCCCCTAATGCCCAGAAACTGACTAAAGATTGTTTGAAGGAAGTAACCTCCCTAAATTATCGTTAAGTGTGGAAAATGAGAGGAATGAGCTGTAGATATCATATTAGGGAGCCAGCTATCAGAAAGGCCCTTTCACCTTAAAACATCCTGTCAATTTTCACACCCAAAGGACATGGTACAGCCATGGTCAACACACAGGTAGGACAATATCCAAGAAAGCTTAAAACAGCAGTAGCTCAAGAAGTCAAAAGTATGCAGAGGTGCCTACACTTGGAAGGGGGAAGATTTAGATTAGACATTAGGAAGAAATTCTTCACCATGAGGGTGGTGAGATGGTGAGACACTGGCACAGTTTAACCAGGGAAGATGTGGATGCCCCATCCCCGGAAGTGTTTAAGGCCAGGCTGGATGGGGCCTTGAGCAGCCTGGTCTGGTGGGTGGGAGGTGTCCCTGCCCATGGCAGGAAGGTTGGAACTGGATGATCTTTAAGGTCCCTTCCAACCCAAGCCATTCTATGGGAAGGCTCCTCCTGGAAATCAGAGGTGCCCCTCACCTGAACAGAACAAGTCTGAGAAAAGGAAGGAACAGTTTACACTGTGACATCTAAATAGTCATAATTTTTAACATCACATTTATCTCACTGATACCAAGTGAGGATCTTAATGGAATTAAGTCCATGGCAGTTTCTTGCCACGTTTTGTTACAGACACAGAAATTGCAGCAGCACTATCAGAAGGCAGCTGGAGAACAGCCCTGGCAGGTTGCGATAGCGAGGGGTTTAAACTGGGATTCAGACAAGATGCAAAACACAATGTAACAGAAAAGGCCCTACACAGTCCAGAGTGCCAGAGGCCATAGTAAACACCTTTAAATAAGGAACATAAAGCGGAGAACAGCTCAAGATAGCAGTTTGCCAAGTATTTGTGTTAAAGGTTTAAGATAAGTATTGGGTGGCAAGTTACACTCTAAAATTATGTATTTGGCGCCTTGCAAAGTAAATTTCTAAAAGCGCCACTCATCTGGAAAGTCAGTCAAGTCTTGACAGGTATTTTAAACAACATCCGACATTTCTGCTGAAAGTTTCATGAAAGCTAAACATTTGACTTTAAAAATTTGGTCTTCTGGGGCGTTTAATTTTCCAAGTAAATGACTGCAGGCAGCTCCAGCTGCACAGACAGTACAGTCAAAGCAGGAGGTGAGGGCCTGGGGCATTGGGACAACAGTTTGGGGCAAAATCTGAGAACATTTATTGTGTGCAAGAAGAGGCAAAAGGGAACGTTTTCGTGTGAGGGGGAGCAAGAAGGACCATGGGCAGGAGAGGGAGACCTGTGCTATTAAGTCGTCCTGTCCGTAATCCCCGTCACCAAACACTCATTCGGTTATCAGAAACATTTCAAAGCTCTTGAGATTAGTGGATGGTGCCATGTAAACAGAGCCTTATATTGGGAAGACAGAGTTACTGGCAGGCAGTACACAGCAGAAGACCAGGACCGGCCCCTGTCTCTTAGAGTCCCAGCAAAAGGTCCCCACACAAAGTAAGTCCTGGGATGGGGAACAGTCTGAAAGCCATAGTTGCTTTTGTGCCCTCCGACGAGTGCCAGAAGTACCTCGTGGAAGACCTGGAAGAGATGCCAGTGGATAAAATGGTGGATCTGAGCGGCAGGCAGCTGAGGCGGCTGCCTCTGCACATTTGCTCTTTCAGGGAACTCGTCAAACTGTACCTGAGCGACAACAACCTGAACCATCTGCCACCCGAGCTGGAGCAGTTGCAAAACCTGCAGATCCTGGCGTTGGACTTCAACAACTTCAAAGCGCTGCCCCTGGTCGTCTGCACGCTTAAGCAGCTGTGCATCCTCTACCTGGGCAACAACAAACTCTGCAGCTTGCCGGTCGAGCTCCGGCTCCTGCAGAACCTCAAGACCCTCTGGATTGAGTCCAACTGCCTGCAGTCCCTGCCCGAGGTGGTGTGTGAGCTCAGTTTGCTCAAGACCCTGCATGCCGGCTCCAACGCGCTGCGCACGCTCCCCACCCAGCTGCGGCGCCTGCAGGAGCTGCGCACCATCTGGCTGTCGGGCAACCTGCTGTCCGAGTTCCCCCTCGTGCTCCTGGACATGCCTTTTCTGGAGGTGATCGACGTGGATCGCAACTCTATCCGTTTCTTCCCCAGCCTGGCTCACCTCCCTGGCTTGAAGCTGGTGATCTACGACCACAATCCCTGCAGGAATGCACCCAAAGTGGCCAAAGGGGTGCGCAGGGTGGGAAGATGGTCAGAGGAGTCCCCTGAACCCCGCAAGCGCTCTGGGGCAGTGATAGAAATCACCCTTGATGAGAGACCATCACTACCTACTGCTGCCAAGCCTGAGCCAGAAGAGGAGCCCTGCTGATGATCAGCTGCCTGTGCAAATAAAGGCACAGTGCACCCACACCACCCAACCTCTACTTCTCCCTTGCTTGCTGGTGTCCAGGGAGCACCACGCTGCCTGGCTAGTCTTCAGGGGTAAGTGCACCAGTTTAAACCTAGGTGAGAGCAAAACTCTCTCGTACAGACACGCCCTTTTAAGCAGCACTCCCTAGAGTAGACTTCCTCCCTTTCCTCTTCCTCCCATGCAGAGACCACTCAGAGTTTGCAGTAGAGATGAAGACACTGTTCAGGTGCTTTCCATGGGTAGACTGTGCAAAGCATCTACAGACTCACTGCTCTTGATTCATGGGCTTGCTCTGCTTTTCATCTTGCTGAGGTCTCATGAGCTCATCTGGAAGCCACTGTTCAAGGTCACGACCACTGCTGGCAGTTACAGCTGTAATGTAACCCACAACATTCATCTCAAATGACTGATGTGAAATGCAGCAGCAGCAGCTTGAAGGTTTCCTGGCTGCCACACGGGAAGGGGTAGCAGAGCCCTGCCAGCGCTAAGGAAACAGCACGTACATAGCAGTGAGTTCCCCTCTTACTACTGCCACCTTCCTCCTGGGTAATTAGCAACCACTGATGTTTATTATTGCCAAGCAGTGTTTTAAAAGTTGGTGAGGAAATCAAGAGGCTTTGCTGCTAGCTTTTATGGAACCAATAGCGCTGCCGTATGTGGAGTTTTGATGCAGTAGCAAAGAAAATCATGGCCTGACTAAAATGGGAAAACAGGCGTTGCAAAGGTAAACTTGGATTAATAAAACCTAGGGCTCAGATCCTGCTGCTATGGCTTGCATAGAATTAGAAGGTGAGGCAACCTTTACTTCGTTGACTTCAGATGGATAGTTCTCCAGCTTGCAACTCGAAGCAGTTCAGATTCCCTTGGAAATGCATTGAACTAATTTTTTTTCCATATGTTTTGCTTTATGTGTGTAACACAGAAAACTTGCTTTTGATTCCATCACACTGATCACTAAGCTTGGTAAAACACAAGCTTTTTTTCAGAAAGGTGGGGAACCCTTGGCAGCGCAAACCAGCCACTTCCCTCTGTGCCTTACTCGTCGGTGCCTGCAGAAGTGGCAGCTGACTTCCCCAAAAAGGTTTGATTCAGTGCCAGTTCATGACTGCAAATTATCTGGAAATATATAGGCTCTGCTAGCACTCACTGTCTTGTTGAGTAAGGTCTGAATTTGGATCTGGCTGGCACCCATGTAGCGTGCTTACCAGTCATTAAATGAAATAAACCATACCAGTATCCCACCAAGTTATACCATCCTTCTTTGTAATTAACTGAATTCCCTCTTTCCAAATTCTTTATCTATCCTTGTTCCAACAAATTATTCCTTTATACAAAACAAAATTATTCAATAGGACAAGAGCATTTTAAAAGAGTCCCGAACAAGTTCAATGTTATATTTGCCATGGAACTGACTTGGTACTTATTTATCTGAGGGGTAGGGAAGAATGCTTCCTGCTTGTCAGTGGTTTGTATTTAACACCACACTCTCTGCACCCCGTTGCCACTTCTGGAGATGTTAAGTGATTCTGTTTTGAGAGATTGGAGGAGCATTCTGTAAGCAGATTCTCCTCATTTCAGGAAACCTATAGGAGAACTTGTTTTCCAGTAAACGCTCCATGTTGGCAGACCTCCCCCGGTGTTTACCAAGGTGCTGCATTATGCTTGCAAGGACCAGAAGGGTCATGACACCCCGCTGGCATCTCTTGAGGGACTCCCATACAGACGTTGCCTGTGCTTGGATGTGCTTACAGTCATCAAGAACCTATGAGGAGACAGCAGCAGGCATCACAGACATCCTTCCAACCTGAGCATAAACCAACTAATATAATTAAGAAACACATTGCCTTTTCAGCCACTACTGGAGTAGGGGAGACAATATAAAGGAAGGCCCAACAGGTATGAAAGGAGAAAATAGAAAAGGGAATGCGATGCAGCCTGGCACACTTTCCACTAACTGCCCTCTACTGTAAGTGTCTGTAACATCAGCCTGAGTCCAGCACTTTATAATAACACACACAGACCATTTGGTCCAGGATGTTGGGATCTCTCCCAAACTGCATCTTCCTCTTGCCCTGCCTCAGCAGAACTCAGATCTACCTAAACCTTGTGCTGTAAGATGCACAATACCTAAGTTGTAGTTCTGGGCATTAACCAAGTTTCCTCTTCAGCCTCTTTTCTTTGTTTCATCATCAAAAAATGATTAATACTCCAGCATCACTAGAAAAGGGTAATCCAATGTCAGAGCCTCTTTCTAAGATCCCAACTCAGAACCTATACAGCCAGGACTGGAATAAGCCGCTCATACTAAATGCAGTCGAGGCAACCAAACCAGCAGGCTGCGGAGGCCTGAGAGGCATCATCTGCAGCGCCAACTGCCCGGTCACCACTTGAACTGTCCGAGGACTGAGGACATGAATCACAGCTCTTCTAATGAAACTGCCACTCTTGGCTCTGCACAAAGACAAATGCAACTTTGATGAACGTGACTTTTTCTTTATTTCCGTGTATTTAAGTGGAACCCGGAGAGAACAGAAGGGTTGTATAAAACCCGTTTTACTTGGAAGTGACTCTTCCCCACAATAGGTAGAAACTGAAATAAGTTAAAACGAACTGAAGACAGTTATTTCAGGCCATTGATGGGGATGTTTGTCTCCAGCTTCTGTTCCGTAACCTCACAAAAAGTAGACTGTAAAAAAAATTACTAGGGGATACCTGGTCCACTCATCTTCAGGTACTGAAGTAAATTTAACATGGGCGATGGTCTGGTACACGTTTTCTGGGGATAAAAAAAAAAAAAAAATGAGAAAAATCCTCCCCACACTGATGTCCACCAGCCTCCCCACCCACCTTTATATTTAATTTTTAGTTCATGCTTTGCATTCAGTGCCAGCTTTATCTCACAGCGCAAAAGGCAGTAACACCTCAGAGCTAATACACCACCTCTGACCACAGGAAAAACCCGTGATTCACAAACGGTGCAAACCGCCTCATAGCAGGCACATGGGGGATAACCTGCCTACAAGTGGAATTTCTTCCGAAACCTTGTAATAAAGATGTTGTTTTAGCTGCAGATTCTACACATGAACCAGCTGGGCATATAACTGCAGTTCTTGTCAAAAGAAAAAAAAGCAGTATGATCCCCTGCATTTGGGTCAGCCACTTTTGCAGGTGTTTTAGTACTATATATGGCACATGAGAGGCCAGTGAGCCAAGGCATTGCTCAGGAACACTAACTTAAGCCCACTGATGGCTCTAAAAGCCTGTTC
The DNA here is from genome assembly GCA_033556795.1 of Tapera naevia. Lineage (NCBI taxonomy): Eukaryota > Metazoa > Chordata > Aves > Cuculiformes > Neomorphidae > Tapera > Tapera naevia. The sequence continues at coordinate 15,006,327 of JAUMJJ010000059.1, forward strand.
ATAATTCTAATGCTATGTTACATGATCTTTTGCATGTCAGATGTCAGTCTCCATTTCAAATAAAATATTTTTTAGAACAAGAGTTTTCTGCAGTTACTTTTCCACAGAAGGACGTTACCGTATACCACTGTAACTGACCATGTGGATACTGAAATTGTACCTTGGTGCTGCTTTGATAATGTCATCCACACGAAGAATCATTTCTGCTGCTTCAGCTGCACTCAGCAAAACTTGTCTCTTGACTTGGAAACTTTCTGTTACTCCCAAGACTGCCATGTCTCCAATGGTACCCTCATTCATATCTTGAAAAACAGACAAATTAATAGGTTGAATTTTTTAAGGAAATGATAAGCAGCTGACAGGATGGTAACTTACCTGCTCAAATGAAACATACTGGTAGTAAGGGAAGAATTTAATAAAGTCTTTCACCTCAAGACTCCTCATTCAAGCCAGGCATGTTGCACTCACATACAAAAAAACTAATGATTAAAACTTTATACGCTGGGAAGAGGAGACAAGACCCCAACAGGACTCTGTGCACCATTTCCTTAGGCAGCCAAACTTCAGAACTCTTCTCTACAATGAAGCTTTTTCAAGGGGAGGAAATCTTTGATTGTGCTTGTTTTTTTGTTGGTTTTGAAATCATTGCCTTTTTTTTAAGCTTCATATGTGTAGAACGTCTGCTTGAGCAGAACCAACTCAATTTACAAATCCCCTGGCGTGAACTAACAATGTGGCTTCTGCCAAACGCTTATCCCAGTTTTTAAATTTCTCACCCCTCAGTTCTTTCAGGGTGGTTTTTAATAGTCCACTGTTATCAATTTTACCTGATCCTGGTGCACAACAGGGCATATAAGATATCCACTCAACACCATGCTCTCTGGCCCAGGTATCTATGAGACTGTTTTGAAATGAGTCCCATTGTCTGATTCAGTTCCTTCTGCAGTGCCATGCCAGCACAAAACTTGATTTTCATGGCCCAGGGTAGTGTTACGACCTGTGGCACGTGTCACAGGACACATTCCCAACCATCCAGTGGTTGTTTTCACCACTGCAAGCACACAGCACTTTCCCTGGTGGGTTTGAGGGACTGTAATGTAGTCAATTTGCCAGGCCTCCCCATATTTATATTTCAACCATCGTCCTCCATGCCACAAAAGTTTTAACCAATTAGCTTGTTTTATTGTGGCACGTGTTTCACAATCATGGATGACCTGCACAATAGCATCCACAGTTAAATCCACCCCTCTGTCATGGGCCCCTGGCCACCCCTAACTGCAAGCACAATCTTTTTCACCTCTGACTTAAGGCATTCTCTCAGCTCGAGGATGCCCTTGGTTACTACAGGAGTTAAGTATAAGCAATGGCCTTTCTGCATACCTGTGTTATCAGTTCTAGAGACAAACACTGTCTGAAAAACATGTAGTTAACTTCCAAAAAGTGAAGTTACTCAGACAAGACAGAAAACTGATTCTGCTTTAGCTCAAACCAGAACAATATAACTAGACTCAATGTAAGTAAGGACACTGGTTGTACAGGTAAAAACCATCCTCTTAAAAACTATTGCGAAAAGCCAGGTAGATGGATAAAAGAATGTAACATTGTATGCCTACGTTGTAGGCAAACAAATCAACATACTCAATTCTTCAAGCTGAATATATCAGTGACAATCCCCCTACTCAGCAGCAAACCAGTAACAGAAGTAATATCAAACCCCTTACCAAGTCCATAAGTAGTCTTCCCTTCACTGTGAGCAGCTCTGAGCTGAGCAACCAGATCTGCACTGTCATAGCCAGCATTATCAGCTATTATTGTTGGGATCTAAAGAGACAAACAGATTGTTTTCAACTAATGGCAGGACTGATCCCTAGTAAGCATGAAACATACTCCAATATGACTAGTTTATTATTCAGTTTCAAGAAAATAAAGTTTAAAAAATATGGCAGATTTGTTACAGTGATCAGAAGACAGGGAGAAAGAAAAAAGAAAAATTCCTTTCTAAGGATTTTAAGATCCTGTTAAGACAGTAGCTGAGAGGACAGAAGAGTGTCAGCAGATCTGATTCTTTCAGAAGAAAATTTGTCTCCTTCTTATAATTTCAGACTATGACTGAAGAAATGGTTTTACTTTAAGAACATAAGCTTTAACCACCAGATCATTCTGTTCATTTTTTAAGTGACAGCAGCGAAAATTGCATGTGTTGAATGAAGACATAATGTCAAACCTTACTATGCTCTTTATTTTAATTTTCTTGGAATAAAAGTTTTCCCATGGTCTTTCATTTCCTAAGAAAGGTTTTCCTTAATTTAAATTACAAAACAATTTTTCCCAAACTGACAGTCTGTTAGCACAATAAAATGACACTTCATGTCATACTTATTTCCTACTAAGATGCAAACTCCAACACAATTCTATAAACTACTAGATAGCACTATAACATAAATACAATCAAATAGCACCAGAGTATCAACAGAACAAAAGGGCTGTTCTTTTCCAAATCAGCCAAGATTTTTATGTGCTATTTCTGCTGTATTTTTAACCTTGCAGGTAAGAGGAGCAAGAGCATATGAACATCCAGAATTCTGTAACATCAGAATTATTAGGAAAAAAGTATTGGTGTTTTAAAAGAGAAATTTAACTTTTTTCCCTTTGTTCACCTAAGATATATAGCTAAATTTCATTTTGCTTTCAGAAGACCACAACTTTAAAAAAGCAGCAACTACCTGATGCCAGAAGTTAGTAAACTTAGTGAAACTTTGTCTATTAATCCAGCAACCTGATTCAACAACTTACCATTCGTAAAGCCTTAGCAAAGGACTCCATTGCAACAGACTCTTTGCCAGGTGTTCTGATGGCAAGTTCTGCAACAGCATTTGCCATCAGCATCTCTGAACAACCTATTCATTGAAGACACACAGACGTTTTATATCAGACTTGAACAGTAATACATGAATATCGTGTACAAAGAAAAAGAATCCAATACTCACCTCCACCATACACAGTTCTAGTGTCCTTAACAGTCTGAGCAAGAACGCAAAGAGCATCATGCAAAGACCTCTCTGCTTCATCTAGAATCTGCTGTGTTGCTCCACGCAAAACTATGGTGCAAGCTTCACCTAAAAAGTGCAAATGTGAAAAGATAAAAAAAAAAACAAACCAAAGACACTAAAAGAGGCTAACAAAGCATTTCTAATGGTTTTGCTACCACTGCAGTCAAGTTTTATGTAGATCAGTTTTGGCAGGAAAAGCAAGCATGATGCACATGTCACAGGTAGAATTCAATGATGCACACTATGCTACTGCTTTTACCAATGAACTGTTACACAACACCTTATTTAATTTAATTTAATAGGAAATTAATGTTATCTCAGAACAACCCCTCGAAAAATTCTCAGTATTGTAATTTACCATAACAAGCCTCTAAGTTCTTGAGGCATAACAGATAACTACTTTTCTTGTCAATTCCATCTTCCAAAGCAGCAGTTTTGATTTCCATCCTTACAAACGTTTATGCGTATGTTTAATGCTATGTAAAAGAACAATTTCAACTATGAACATATTTGCAGGCCTTTTACTGAAGAGCCAGGCTTTAATAAAACTGGTTACATAAATCATTCCAATACACCAACACTACTGTGGTAACCACACAGTGTTAGCAGAGTTACCACAAATGTTACAACATGCCACTAGCAGTAAAACACTTACCCATTGCCACTCCAGAGAAATGAATGAGTTTATCTTCTCCAATCATGACTTCTTCAATAAGCTTGCAGCTTCCTAGTTTCACAAGCTCAGGATGATCAAAGGTTGATGCAATTTCACCACCTAAAAATGTAAGATCACACAAAAGTCAAAGAGCTCATGATGAAACAATCTATTCAGCTAAGGTCTAACCAAGGGAGAAAAAAAGAAAGAAAAAAAATCTTTAGAATTGCCCCAAATTAAATTGAAAATAACAATACTGATACGTCGATTTTTCCAATGTCAGTGTATGGTACAAAAAAAACCTTACTCCAATGTTGGCAAGTCCTTAAACACCAATACTTTGTTTTGCATCACAAGAACTACAACAGCTGGAGTTCTGTCTAGGTAAGAAACTAAATGTTGATATTTGCCAGTATTAAAATGTCACTCTCTTTAAAGTTCCAAAAGTATTTAATGATGTAGTATTTATAAAATACTAAATCAAGCTTGTTATTCTTTTTAACTTGAGCGCGTACTAGTATTTACTTCACCTGCCTGATGATGGCTGAGAATCACAGGCCACCAATCTCCTGAATTGTTAGTCTCATGCCACATCATAGCAATATTACTGACTTTTTGTAAACTCCCATATCATAAACAAAACAGATATTATGAAGAACAAAATGTCTCTGAAGGGAATACTGGTCTCCTACTTCACTCTTCCTGTTAGAAAATCACTTACGTGTAACTACCAACGTATGCTCAATTATTCCACACCAGTTTGCAGCATTGTTGTAGTTGTAGTGGTATAAGGAAAGACAAAATGTGCAGTAAAAAGTCTGTGCTTACTTGACATAAAACAGCTTGTCTTTATTAAAATAGCTTGAATAATTTTTTTCCAGCTATTCTGTTTGATCCAGCATGGTCTGATACGGTGCATTTGCTCTGCCTACAAAATCTGCTTTGATCTGTTCCAGAACATAAGCAATGCTAATCTCAATCACACGTTTGCCTTGGTCAATGTGCCTGCAGACAGTTTATACACAATTGCTACTTCAGTTTTGCTAAGCTGAACAAGCTAGACTCCTTTCCTGTCTCCCTGCAGAGCAAATTCTGCATTCTCCTGATCACATTCACCATCAACTTTTCATGATGTTCCAGTCAACTCTCTCTAACTTCAGCAACGAGAATCCTCTGGAGCATTCCAGATCTTTTATTTTCCTTAGTTACTAGAGTCACATATACACTGCTCACTACTAAAAATATCCAGGTTGTTCACGTCGAGGTCCACCTCAAGCTGATGACTCAGGCCCACATTCTTAACAAAGAATGACTGTTTAGAATTCTCTATTATCACAATGAAACAACAGCCATTTGAAACAAGATGGCATTAACTTGTGCATTGATCATCTTATTCTTTCTATTGCTAAGTTTCATCTTTTCCCTAAAAGTCTATCAAGCAGTGACTTAACAAAGTATTTTTTAAATATTTGAAAGAAAATTACTGACTGGCACTAACTGGCTCAATCATACTCCACAGTCAGAATTATGATCCTTCACTCACAGTTGGTAGAGAAAAAAAAAAGCATCTGTGAATCATGATGCAGGGAGAATTCAAGATCAAATCAGACATTTTATATCTGACCTATTACATACTGAAGACAGAAACTGAGTTACTTGCTTCTGAAAAACACTGGCAATTGTAAGAGCAGTTGATAAATAAAGTAATTTCAAAGTTATTTATGGTCAATTTCATAGGGTCCTCCATATATGTTTGTGTTTAAGTACTGTAAAATAAAGCTTATCCGGAGTACTTTTCACACTCACAGATCTAATTAATAGCAAAAAGTACAAAGTCGGTGATCAAGCATTAACATTTACTACAGAACAAACAAATAAAGTGACCCTCCAAGTTTCATACGACTTTCATATACCTGTAACAAGAGCCAGACGTTCTACACCGGCAAAGTCTGCATGTTCAATAGCCATGACGCCAGCAGCTCCAAAGAGCTGTTCAGGGTAGTTGTAAATCAACTGCCTACAATTAAAACACATGCACATCTTCATTACATGAAGAGCAACACCAGAGTAACAAAGAACACCTAATTCTCAGTACAACAGCAGTCAGTATGTGAGGCACCTGCCACAGATGGAATGTTACACCATGCGGAAGCAAATGCAGTGACAGGAAAACATACGAAGCTAGAAAACAAAAGAAAATTACAAACTATTATAGCTCTTTGAAAAACTTTCCCATGAAGACACGCTATCAACACATAAGGAACCACATGCTTTAAGGTTTCTGATCCTAAGCGTCTGCTACTCTAGCAGGGTGCACTACAACATGTGAAGTAACATCTTTATTTCCTTTATCAATACAAAATCCAAATGGTATACAACTCTACACGAACACTAAATGGCCAGTCGTGTAACATATACAAATAGCAGACCACAGAGAAGATAATGTGCTTGCCTATTAGTATGTTCTCTCTTAGAACAAAACTGAACAGTCACTGACCATTCAAAAGTGCTATGCCAAATTTTTTTTCCTTTCCAAATTAGAGACTGAGTGTTGTAAAGATTCAGCACAAGCTGGGAGATGCCATCTCTGTAAAAGATGTTTCTAATCTATCTTCAAAAAACACAACTAGCATTGCTGAGTATATGCAGAGAAGATTCTTCCACCTTTGGATCCATAGAAGCCTTGCCCCCATCAAGCATCTCCTCAGCGGTGCTTAACTGGCTAACTCTTACAGCATCAGATGTGAAGAGGATCTACAGTATGCCTATAAGAAGGAGTCAGTTTTATCAGGGAATAAATCTAGAAGTCAAGAGTCAATCTAACCGGAATATCATAAGCTCAGCTGTAGCGACTGACTGCTACCTAAGCTTCCTTTAGGGCAACTACCTGCATTACAAGCATACTGGATAGCAGTGATGGAGGTGTTTTTGCATAATTCAAAGGATTCTTCCATCAATTTCCCAGCAGGACTTCTGACTCTAGGACTTTCTATTTGCAGAGGATCCACTGAACAGAGCACTCATTTCCCCTACACTAGAACGCCATGTATGTGAAACATGACATAGCTGGAGGGACTACAAGATTCATCAGTGTGTCAGTGGTTCTTATAGATGTTTAATTTTGTAGGCAAGTTATAAGATGCACTATGTTCTCAAAAAGTACATCTTTGCTACTGTGGAAAACACTGCTACTCTTACAATGCCTATCCTTTGGTGTAGTAATCAGTTTCCTTGCAGACTACACCATGCGCTGAACCACCAGGTGTCAAGCTGCTCATACATACGGCAATTTCACTCAAATGAGAATTACTGAAAAGCAAAATCATTTTTGATCATTAAAAAACTGTATTACTTTTTTGCACTGTCACAGTTTAACATATAAGCACACGGTTAACAAAAATAAGTAATAATAACTTGGACTGCGACATCTCTTAAACTGAAACAGTGACGTCCATACTTACAAATAAGCGTATAAAAGGTTCATGACACAAGAGGAGCACAAGAGGCCTCTCAAACACTCTTAAATTCGGAGCAGTACTCCAGTATCAGCATTTTAATGTAGGAAAAAAACCTAGATAATTCAATCTGAACTAAACACATTCAGCAACACAGACACTTTCAGCACCAATTTCCCATAAAAGGTGAATATGGATATGGACAGTCCTGGTGGTATTAATAATCACATAAATCTGTTAGTATAAAAGCACAAAGTGACATTGCTTCAACTGAACTGCAACATGGACCCTGATTAAGTAGCATCACTACTTTATCTTGAAAACAAATGGGGGGAGGCAGGGAGGCATGGTGCACAAGCGGAAGCGTAAGAAACACCACTGGCCTCTGTGAAGCAAATAAATTGTTAGGTAGGACCACTTAATTTTACAGATACAAACATAAATAATGTTCTTCACACTCATACAATATTAAAATCTGGTACTTTCTAACTGCATGATAAACTCTACCCCTTTTCCAAGAAAATACATACCTATTAATAAAGCAGTTTATTCCATGCTTAAGGATACGCTCCACCTTCTCTTTCATTTTTTCTTTTTCTGCCTGCTCTATTTCTGCTACTTTTGCTGTGGAATCCACTCTAACACGTGAGCCAAAAATCTAAATCAAAAGAAACCAAGAGCTCAGTCTTAAAAATGTATTTCACGTACAAAACCACCATTTCACAATGGTAGTTCTGTCACATACCTTAATTTTGTCTGTATCCATACCAGTATTTGCAATAAGAATCTTTGCATTTTCAATTCTTTTTGGCTGATTTACACCAATCTTCTTGTCAAGCAAAAAGCCTGTAGTAATAGAAATATCATGTAAAACTTCATATTAAAACAGTAGAACCATTAGTTTACATTATTACAAACCCCTCTCCTATTTATTATTCAATTTAATGTCATAGTGTTTCCTATAACAAATCTGTATAGACACGTAACTTTTAACAGCTTAATTTCTCAAGTGTATTTACAGCCAACATACAAAGACTTACCTTCATCTAAGTAGGAATCAGCCAAACTTCCACCAAGTTTCTTAATGACGTGGATAGCCTCCAAATTACCAGAACCCTTCAACCTAAGAACAGCTTCCACAGCTAGCTTGACAAAGTGATCTTTGTGATGAGTAAGTAATTTTGACGAAAGAGTCGTTCCTGCAATGTTCATCAAGTCTTCACGGAACTTCACTTCATCATCACTAAAATAAAGCAGACTCTGAAAGCCTTAACCGTGGTTAACCTATCACTATCAGCCTCTCCCTGCTTATTCTAGCCTCCCTCTGTGTGTACCATGTTCCATTTTGAGGAATGATACACAGAATCCCTCCAGTGTCCAAGAACACAACCTTCTTTTTGAAGCACAAGTTTAATTAGGAGAGCCTTTGCATTCAGCTTTAGAAAGCCTGTGCTCTCAAAGTGTCATGTAAAGAAAATCAGAGTACGAAATACAAAATAACAGCTCAGATTTTTATTCTGGGGAGCAAATTATGACTTGTGTTTTTTTTCGGCATATCGTAAGTAATTTTAAACAATTTTGCTAAGCATCTGTAGTTCATCTATTAGGAAGAATTGACATAAATTCAGCCTTTACACTACTTAAAAGTGATCAAGGAATTTCCTGATGTTATATAATCCTGATGTCTTACACTTCAAGCGGTTCATAAAGAGTTGCTGCAAATTAACATTACTAACCCGTGATCCACAGCTGCTTTCAGAAGTGCCTCTCTTGCAGCTTTTGTGGCTGCTCTCCAGCCTGCAATGATGGTCTGAGGATGAATCTTCTTTGCAATCAGTAATTCTGCCTCCTATTAAAATGAAATAAATGATAATTCTCTCCCCAATGTCATCTTACACTAACTAGGAAAGATAATCCCAAGTACTCAGATAATTCTGAATGGCAGTAAAAGCCAGAGAGCTGGAACAAAGAAATGAAGGTCACTCTACTGGCACCTGTTTTTTCCAATCTATATGAATTGCCCTTGGAATACCTTAATGGAATACCGTTAAGGAATTTTAATTTAGAAAACCCCCAAATAAATCCTAATTCTAGTACAAACAGCAACCAGACATAGACTTCAAAACAGTCCTTTTAAACTTCATGTTTGAGATTTTCTTCCTGTTCATTTACAGCTGCAATTTAAAAGTGTAGCTGGAAAATGAACCCCATCTCCTAACACCCTTTTTGTGAGGAACTTGGCAAGCTGATGAATCATTCCTCAGATGCTCTTGATCACAGTTACTGAATCTGAGATGGTAGGATTTACTATCACAGCTCTATGGATAGGAGTTCCTCAGTTCTGAAGTCTTTCTCAAAGTAATGTCACATTTAGAGTTTGTCAGTGTAAACTCTGTATGCAGAGCTTAAAGGACAATATGGATTCACGTCTTGTGCACACAAGAACAGAACTGAACATGCCTTGGTTTTTCCTCATTAATGCTATGAAAAGGATTTCAGAGGACTGAATCCCACAACTAAGCAGTGCCACGTTGCCCAGTGCAGTATCCTGGAAGTGACCCATAACAGAACGATACTTCTCTGTTTCACTCGCATAACGAAATAAGAGAAAATAATTCCCTAAAATGTATGAAATATATGAATACTCGTAAATAATAAAATACTGAACAGAGCTTAAAATACAAAAAAAACCCACCCCACGATGCAATATCTAAGGAGGGTTTTTTTCCAATCTATTTCAAAAGCAACAGAGCAAGGTATCCCTATACTTTTGGGAGCCCTCTCCATGCATCATGTAACACATCCCCTGTTGATATCACAGGACTATATTTGCCAACTAAAATCACACATGATAAAAATGTAATACATCACCCTCAGTAATTCAGCTGCCAACACTGTGACAGACGTAGTTCCATCACCAACCTCATCGTCTTGAACCTTGGACATATCTGAAGGAAGAAGCCACTGCATTAATGTTCTGAGTCAAAATACCATGTTTACCCAGCATGAGCTTTACATACAAATATTTTTATCTCACATTATCCTGGAGAAGAAAAAACAATCTTACTCCTCAGTAGTTTAAAGAGGTCGCTCTGTAAATGACAGAAAAACCTGAGACGCAAATGAAATTCAGCATCCTTCAAATTCTTGCTCTTTTTTTGCAACCTTGACTCCACTTCCAGTCTGGCGATGGTCAAAAGCTACTCCTCTCTCCCCTCATTCCAGAACATAGTTATCAAAGGAAGGTGGGACAGCTAGAAGCTCTAAGTTATACACACAGGGTCACAGAATATAATAACCGAGTATGTCTCATGAACCTTTGATAAAAAAAGACCTGCTAAGCAAAAAATCATCAGGAAACTTGACACAAAATTGTTCAGGGTCCTGCTTGTCACTAGAACCGGACCTTTGTCCACTGAGACAGTTGATCCTAGAGGTAAACTCTGCCCAGAGTACAATGCTGATTAAGTGATAAAAACAAATTTAAATCAGGGAGAACCAGAGAGCATCTCTGTATCCCAGTAGACTTCCGTTCTGAATTTTCCTGGTGAAGAAACAAGAGGCACATAGCTGTCTTTTGTCCCTTTTGACTCCTGGGAAAAGAATAGGGCTGACGGAATTTCAGAATTCCATAACTCTTGCAACACTTCGGCCTCCTTACTTCAGGAATTCCCCCATCAATTTTTCACATTTAAAGACTGCTTTTCCAAGAACAAACTGAAGCTATATAATAAAGTTACAAATCAAGAAATTCCAATGACAAGCTGTTAAATACTCACCAACCAAGACCTTGGCAGCTGGGTTGTCAACTCCAACAGCTTTCAGTATAGTTGCACCATCATTGGTAACCGTTACCGTGCTATCTCTTCCAGTACTTAAAAGAATCTTGTCCTACAAGATACAAGATTTAGAATACTGGTTAGAAACAGTAGTTAGAACTATTAAAACTAAATTAACTGATACGACCACTAAGAAGTTGCAGTGGCCTTACCATGCCTTTAGGCCCCAGAGTGCTCTTCACCAGGTCACCAATAGCAATGGCACCAACAAAGGATGACTGAAATGAAAGCAAATATACCTTAGAAAATGATTTATTCCTATTTTAATACAAGAATTAGATGCTAGCCCATAACATCCAAGAAGACATCTTAACCCAGCCCTTTCACAGCCACATTCCTTTCATCAGAGTCCAAGTCGAAATTTCTTAACTGCTACATTTTGATAGCCATATCAAATATACTCCATTGTCACTGAAACCACAAAAGCCTGTCTCACAGCCAGAAGAAATGCCTTTCGACGAACATCAGTCTTTTGAGCTAAGGTACTTTGGTTTTGAACACCAATAAAGAATTTCTCTAATTGTCAGTCTAAACAACCCATCAAGAAAAAACAATGAAAGATGAAGTTCCACATCATCATAAACTGAAAGTGCATTTAACAGTCAAAAAGACAAAAGTTCAATTACCTCAAATATTACCAGTTTTTCAGAGAAACAAGACTTACCAACCGAGCTGTTTCAGCCTTTTCTTCATCTGCACCTGCCTTGAAAATGTTCACAGGAGCAAGGGAAATGGATGCCTGAAATAGAGTTAACACAACACACCTCCTTAGCTTTAATAAAATGTTTCATTTTAAAAACAAATCCCTGGCATTAACAGTCTAAATGTTTTTATTATTATAATTATTTATTCCTATACACCACTTGGTTTTGATAAAAAGTATATTCAAGATAAATTCATGAATTCACCTTGATTCTTTCTTATAAATCTATGTTGTAATCTCTTCATCATGTGAAGATTACAAAACAGATTCCGATGTACTCCAAGGCACTACATACCGTATTCCCCAATAAGACCTATGAGCCTGAAAGGTTGTTACCAGTGCCTTGGTACCTTACTTTATGGCAATACCTGTGTTGCTGGTCTGCATAGTTTAACTATCAGACCCAGATAACACAAAGAAAGGTACAATCAGCAAAATGAAAACAAAAAATTGGGTTACTGAGCACCCTGGGGCTTTAACGTTTTCATATTTTGTGTTGAATACGAATCTTTTTTTGCATTTCCATGTAAATTAATTATAGTAGTAATCATAGAATAGCTTGGGTTGGAAGCGATCTTAAAGTTCCAACACCCTGCCATGGGCAGGGATACTTCCCACCAAACCAGGTTGCTTGAAGTCTCATCCAACCTCGCCCTGAGCACCTCCAGGGATGTGGCACCCACAGCTTCTTGGTGCAATCTGTTTCACTGCCTCACCAACCTCACAATAAAGCATTTCTTCCTAATATGTTACCTAATCTCCCCTCTTTCAGTTTAAAAATGTTACCTCTCATCCTATCACTGCACTCCCTCATAAAGAATCATAGAATTGCCTGGTTGGAAAAGACGTTTGAGATCATCGAGCCAAATCACACCGGTCCAAGACTAAACCATACGCCTGATAAACTTTTCTACATGTCTTTAAAAACACCTCCATGGGTGGCAACTCAGGCGTCTCCCTGGGCAGCCAGTGCCAGTGTCTGACAACCCTATCACTCATGAAATTCTTTCTAATGTCTAGCCTGAACCTCCCCTAGTGGAACTCGTGGCCGTTTCCTCCCCTATTGCCTGTCACTCAGGAGAAAAGAAGAACACCCATCCCACTACAACCTCCTTTCAGGCAATTGTAGACAGTAATGAGGTCTCCTCTCCGCCTCCTTTTCTCCAGGCTAAACAGTCCCAGTTCCCTCTGGCAGACACCACCCCCCCGCCCCCCGCAGGGCAAGAGCAGCTCCCGCTGGGCCGGCCCGAGCAGCCGCTCTCGCTCAAAGAGGCGGCGCTGCTTTTCCACGTCTTGCAGGACACGAAGGAAGGGAAGAAGTGGCCTCCGCTGCGGCAGTCGCGGTGGTGCGGGCGGAGGCGGGCGGCCCTCACGGCACCGGGGTCGAGATCCGGACAGGGATCGGGGTCGGAACGCTCTCTCCCGGCGGCCCCGCCCTCTCCGTGCGCGCGCACTCTGGAACCTTCCAGGCCCGTGGCGCCCCCCCACCCAAAGCGCACCCCCCTCCGCCAAAAGCGCGCTCCCCCCATCCCCCGCAGGCGCCGCCACCACGGCCGGACAAAGCGCCCTGAGGGGCGGCGGAGGGGAGACGCGGCCGCCAGGCCCTCGCACGCGTGTGTCCGGGGAGCGCGGCTGCCCCGCCCCACCGTAGCAACGCCGCTCCCGGGAGACAGCGCCGCCGCCCCGCCCCGTTGCCCACCATGATGCCGGTGATGCCGGTGCCGCCGGGACCCCGCCGACCGCCGCCTCCCGCAGAGACCGAGCGCGCGGCAAGAGCGCGACACGGAGCCTGGGCGGAACTGGCGTCACGGGGGCCGCCGCTTCCGGCGCCGCGCGGCACGCTGGGAGCCGCGGGCCGCCTCCGGGCGGGATGTGTGTGCCATGCGACAGCGTACAGCGCGCTTCGCTTTCATACCACAGCATTTCGGTGTCCAGGTGGAGACCGTGACAAGCGGTGTCCCCCTGGGGTCCGTACTGGGACCAGTGCTGTTTTTCATTGATGATATAGACAGCGGGACCGAGTGCACCCTCAGCAAGTTGGCGGATGACGCCGAGCTGAGTGGGGCAGTGGTCGCACCAGAAGGACGGGATGTCATCCAGAGGGACCTGGACAAGCTGGAGAAGTGGTGCTGTGTGAACGTCATGAGGCCCAACAAGGCCACGTGCAAGGCCCTACACTTGGGTCAAGGCAACCCACAGTTTCCGCACAGGATAGGGGACAATGTAATTGAGAGTAGCCTTGCAGGGAAGGACTTGGGGTGCTGGTTGATGGGAAGCTCGACGTGAGCCATCAACGTTCGCTCACAGCCCAGAAGGCCAGTTGTGTTCTGGGCTGCATCCAAAGAAGCGTGGCCAGCAGAGCAAGGGAAGTGATTCTTCCTCTCTACTCATGAGACCCCAACTGGAATATTGTGTCCAGTTCTGGAATCCTCAACGTAACAAGGATATGGATCTGTTGGAACACGTCCAGAAAATGATCAGAGGGCTAGAGCACCTCAGCTATGAGGACAGGCTGAGAGAGATGGGCTTGTTCAGCCTGGAGAAGAGGAGCCTCCTGGGAGACCTTATAGTGGTCTTCCAGTGCCTGAAGAGGGCTACAAGAAAGCTGGGGAGGGACTTTTTATAAGGGCAAGTAGTGATGGGACGAGAGGGAATGGCTTTAAAATGGAAGTGGGACGATTCAGATTAGACATTAGGAAGAAATTCTTCACAATGAGGGTGGTGAGACACTGGCTCAGGTTGCCCAGGGAAGCTGTGGATTCCCCCTCCCTGGAAGCATTCACGTCCAGGTTGGATGGGGCCTTGAGCAGCCTGGTCTGGTGGGTGGGAGGTGTCCCTGCCCATGGCAGGAGAGTTGGAACTGGATGATCTTTAAGGTACCTTCCAACCCAAATCATTCTATGATTCTTATACATTGTTATTAAGTACCAAAGTCTTACAAATGAGAACATCTGCATCTGAGATTTAGCAAAATTTCAGGGAGAATACAAAGTTAGTACCAAATACATAATATATTTTATATAAAATGTGGGTGCATGATATACACACATATTCTAATGCAAAAAAAACCCTGCATTAATATGGAGTTCATTAGTAAGTGATGGGAAAAAGTGCCTCATTTTAATGTTTTCATAAACACATATGTTTGTAGATCGCCTCATCTCTTCTGAGGTCTAGAAGCAGAATGTGTTTCAGTCCCAGAGACTATTCGACTCACTGGACAGCTCAGCGAAGCACAGGCTTGATTGCCCAGGGATGAATTCTCAATCGGACCTCCATGCATCTCAGCATCTACTGATAGTGCTTCAGTTCAGATTGAGACCTTTTACTTACAGCTGAGCTGTTAAAGATGTAGCAATAATAAAGCAGGAAATGTTCCCTGTTTTCCCTGGGACCAGTAATGCAGGCGGTGATCACATATCTAGTTCGAGGCTTAACTTCAGTCAAACCAGTCAGTTAAGCCTCTGAGCAGATAGGACATGGAGGAAGGAAGGGAAAGTTACTCCTCACAAAACTTAACTTGTCAGGTACTCCGAATTAGAAATTGATATTTTTGTGATTTATGTATAGGGATTTTAACAAGGCCAGTTCATATCATTATTGGAAATCCTAGTACTAGGCACATATGGCTGGAAGGTAATCTCTTTAATGCAAGGCTGTTCAGTGCCACCTAGTTTGAGGCAGTTTCAAAATTTTATTTCAGAGAAAAATTATTAGGTCAAGAATGCGAGGCATATGCATATTTAATTTGAATCACTGGCAGATCATACTAGTTGCGTGATGTTTAGTTATAAAATTGCTATCAATTCTCTGTATGTATTTCGCCTTTTGTCGCATTATAACTGGTGCACTCCAGCATTTCAACCAAACATTATTTCTAATAGAAAGAAAGCTTCCCAGTAAAGGTAAAAAGAACCATTTTCTACTGAACTCTGTATCTTATTAGTATGGGAATATGAAGCGTGATGGACTGCCGGGCAGCTATTCCTGTTAGGAAAGCTGCAAAGCTGTTGGCCAGGGATATGAAAACATTCTTGAGATCTGAGTTTTCCAGTGTCCAAGTTATTGAATCAACACAGTGCAAGGACCATGTAATGTTAAGAAAGAGGCTCTGAAAACAAACAATCTGCTGCTGATTCTAGGGTTTTGTCCATTTGTTGGCTAGAAACATCTTTATTGAAATTATACCTTAAAACAATGACTTGGGTGGGAGAAAAGAGGAACTACTGAGTTTTGATAAATCACCAGCATACTTTATTAAAGGGAAAAGGCCATCTGGATGCAACTCCAACTTTGTGTTTTCTTATTACTCTCTTTCTGAATTTATTGGTGCTATGCTAACAAAGTCCATTTGGGTTCTGTGAGCTTTTAGTCATTTAATGACTGAGAAAGAAGCACATTCAGATTGCTGACATGTGATTCATTGGCCAGTAACTGATCGATAACAAGAGTACTACTGCAGCATCAACAAAAAAAAAAAAACCACAACAAAGTCTATATACACGAGAAGGACGTAATGAAACATTAGTAGAAATCAAACAAAAGCTTGAAGAAAATTTTACAGACTCCAGGTCATCATGTTCGGCATTGGAAGTACATTGAGCTGCTGGAGCATGTCCAGAGGACAATGAAGCTGGTGAAGGATCTGGAGCACAAGTGTTAATGAGGAGCAGCTGAGGGAACTGGGATTGTTGAGTCTGGAGGAGCCTGAGGGAAGATCTTACTGCTCTCTACAGCTGCCTGAAAGAAATTTGTAGCAAGGTGGGTGTTGTTTTCTTGAGAAGTAACAAGTTGCCTCAAGTTGCACCAGGGGAGGTTTAGATTGGAGATTAGGAAAAAATTCTTTACTGAAAGAGCAGTAAAATCATTGGAAAAGGCTGCCCAGGGAAGTGGTGGCATCACCATCCGTGGACATGCTAAAAAAGGATATCTGTGCGATACTTCGGGACAGGCACCGTGGTGTTGGGCTGACAGTTGGACTTCATGATCTTAGAGGTCTTTTCCAACCTCAATGATTCTATGATTCCACAAGCGGAATACAAGGGGAGAGACTGAAATGTTGCTTCAGTTAGCTAAGTAAAGCAAGAAAGGTTATACTAACGAAATACAGTGACAGTAACACTGGGAAATACTGAATTAACCCACAGACAATTTTCAATGTAAAATCAATAGTTTATTGCCATGCTACATTTTTTTTTTTTTCAAATGAAGTTGGCACTGGTAAAGGGGAAAAATGTCATCATGATACATAATACATTTTTTAAAAATGCACATTTGGTAAGCTTTCTCAATAAAGACAGCTTAAAACAAGTGAAATTAATTTTTTTTAAGATTAATGTGGAATGGCATAAAAATACACTCTGCATAGTATAATATCACCTTTGTTTAATAAAAGAAGTATGGAATGTTTGTAAAAAATTCATTGAATAGGGCAAATTAATGGAAATTTTATAAACAATTTGGCAATGGTACTCCCACTGTTTAGACTTTTTATATAAAAGAAATAAAAATCTAGAAAGCTACCTTTATACAAAGTCGCTATATTTATGCCTTTAAGTAGGAAAAAACACTTTATAATGCAAATTAGGACATACAATAATCTTACAATATCATACAATGTAGTGACAAGAAAGGAACATACAACGTAAGATTTTGGCCTTTGTAGAAATGTCTATTTCTGCATTTAATAAATGCATTTGTGGCACACTGGTGACTATTGGTATTCTTACTACTACCAGTCAGCTTTCAGGCTAGCATGGTATTCAGTTGTTCTGTAATGGCAGGTCTGCAGTTTAGCTAAAAACAGACTGGTTTTCAGGAGACGAAAGGCGATGCTGCAATGGAGCGAGATGTGGAAAAGGCAACATGCCTCCTGGTTGGGACATCTGTATTATGGGACAACATACAACACTCTTACCTTTCATACCAGAGCATTTCTTATACATTCAGTTATTAAGTACCAAAGTTTTACAAGTGAGAACATCTGCATCCAAGGTTTGGCAAAATTTCACGGAAAATACGAAGTTAGTACCAAATATATAATATATTATATATAAAATGTGGGTGTATGATATACACACATATTCTAATGCAAAAAAACTGCATTAATAAGGAGTTAAATTTGCTGACATCCATTCCTACATCACAAAATCGTTAAAAAACAGGTGTAATCCTGATTTCCACGTGAGAATCACTTCCTCTTTTATACCTAATAGCTAAAGCAACATATATGCAAGTATGACTAAGAAATCAAAATTCACATAGTAATCTGAACGCTGACCACAACAAACAGGATTTTTTGTCAGTACATGTAATTAAATATATTTATATTTTTACAGTATTTTTAGAGCATTCCTGAACTTGACCAATAGGTCCTCAGATATAACAGAGCTGTTACGTCAGCAGAACTTCATCTTGCAGGAACACATTCAGTGGCCCTTGAAGTCAACAGGAATCATTTGTTTGGCTTCAAAAGACGCTGCATGAGGCCCGAATAAGCTCCAGAAGGATCGCCCTGCTAACAAGGAAGATTCCCTAATGACATCAAAGATCCTACCTCAGACTTCCCTTCCTACTGTCAAAGGGAAGAACTAGAGCAAAGGACACATGGACTCTGGGTTGTTGGCAGGCAGCATTTGGAATGACCATGTAGAGCACAGACACAGCATCAGAGAGTGGCAAGGTGAGCTCCACGGCACCTTTTGGACTAAGGCTTCTCATGGAGCTGCTCCTCCACACTCATCACTTGGCATTTCGGTCACTATGGGTCTCAGGAGTGAGCTGTAGCTGAGGCCCCAAGGCATTAAGTACTTTGCACACACAGAGGAAGACAGTCTCTGTTCTGAAGGGCTTGAGCCATTTCTTAAACATATTTCTTACATATCTCCTTTGTATATACACATATTTGCTACATAAAATAGAATGACACCAAAGTAATGGATATAGCAGAAAACATTGTCACAATATATGTATATTACCACACTACATAATTACTAAAACTGCAAGAAAAATTTTGGAATGCCCTTTGTAATATATAAAAATATAGAAATGTCCACACTTGTTTCATCAACTTAAAAGTTAACTTTCTCTCTTGTATTATATCTGTACACCTACATATTTTCCAAACAAAATACTGCGTTAATCTCGAGTAAACATCATGTTAGGATCATATCCTCATAAAACATCTGACAGACTTAGTCACATACCTTACAGCACAGTATCACAAGAAGTAATGTATACATGGTCAGTTACAGCTGCTAAGTTGTTCTTTTTGTCTTATTCACTTATCTTGTCCAAAGAGGAAGTAATTCCTAAAGACAGCAAAAGAACCTTGACTCATGACTTTTCTCTTATCCTTTTTTACATATGCTCTGTAAGAAGGACATCAGCAACCCTAACTCATCTTAACACAGTTTTTTGTGGTGGAATTTCTTCTGCCTTTTTTTTTGGAGTGTATATGAATTTCAAATAAGGATATCGTAACTGAACTTCCATTTATATTAAGTAAATACTGTCAAATAAATGTCTGAATTGGTACCTCAAGGAAAAGATGGGAAAGATCCTACTATTCAATGCCAAAAATACCTAATTCTATATATCAAATTGAAAGACCAAACTCCTTTAGGGGAAATAGGAGAATTTCAGATTTAAGTCCACTATCAGTTCCTACTAAATCAGTTTCATCTTATCTGCAGCCATTAAATAAATTAGAATGGAATTTCAGCATTGATCCCACCTTATACAAAGAGGAGAATACTGCTTAGAAATAGAGGTCCAAATCAGATACATCACTACATGCTCAATGTAGTAACGGACATTAATCAGAACTTGCATTTTTACTTTATCAACAGTGAGTAAAGACTGTCTGCCCTCTCATGTCTCATTGGTTCAACATAAAATAAAACCAAAGATAGCCAAATTTTGAGCCAATACATATTTTGTCACTTGCAAGAGAGCAGCCCTGTTTTGACACTGATTTGGATTTTGTACAGCTTACACCTTTCTGTGGCCCTTTTTACACCCAAGCCCTACCCAGAGATGTAAACACACAAATGCTACTCATCAGGGTGAAATAAAAATCTTCTAATGAGAGTTAAGGTTTTCAGAATGGTCTTTTTCATATTGTTTTATGGAGTCACCAAGAAACACCACAAAACTAAAAAAAAAAATGGTCCTCTTCTTGACAGCAAATTGAGGAAAAAAAATATTTTCCCGATAAAACCAATGGATGAATCCTCACTAACTGTATTTCTAGTACAATCTTTATGATGTACTTTTGGTAACTGTTTCATCTTCCTTACCATCTTGGGTTCCTTGTTTAAAGACACACCAATGTATGTCTTTCCCAAATCACTGCATTAAAACAATACCTACGGTTAAAAGCTTTCCCTTGTCAAATGTGCTTGAAGGGTAGCAGCCAACTGCATGTTCTGGATGAAAAGTAGAATTGATGGGAGATGCTGTAATTTCTGCAGGACCTAAGTTTATGTAAACTTAATATGTTACTGAAGAAAATGGTTACATACATGTAGTTTCTCAGTCAATACACCTGTGGGCCCAAAATAAATATGACCTAAATACTACAGAGAGATTTCAGCTGAAAACAAGATCTTAGATTACAGCCACTAAACCTAACATCACAGCCTTTAAAAGAGACTGAATTGAAAAAATATTTACCAAGTCTCAAAGGGTAAAGTGCATTTCAACTACATCTACTTCAAGGGGCAGAAAAGAAGGAATGCTAATGATGAGTAGTGCCCGTTACAAAGACTACCCAGTGTGTCTGCAGTGTACACAAAACGAGAAAGCATTAACCCACCTCTAAAAATGTAAAAAGGTAAAAAAGTAGTCCTAGAAAATATGTCGCCAGACTTGTTAATATAATTAAGGCTACAGCAAGTTGTAATATCAATATTTATCAATTCTGGGACCAGGGCTAAGGAAACACACTCTATGAAGTACTGTAAAACTTAGGACAACATAAAAAAATTACTCAGACCATCCCTTGAATCTGAGGCTATTTGGAATAAACACATAGGAGAGTGCACTGGAACTAAGGAGAGATGATTGATGGTTTTAATTTCAGTAGGTCACTTAGCATCTCCCTGAAGCCTCTGTTTCCCTGTTTGTCAATTAAGAATATTACTTTCCTGCCTCAGATGTGGTTTAGGGGTCCAATTAGTTAGTATTTCTGAAACACCCATACTATACAGATGAGGACCAAATATTTCTAGGCAGACAGCTAGATCACACATTTGCTTCCAAACACATGCTGAAGCATTAGTTCGGCTCACAGATTTAAGTGACCTGTAATAAGAAAAAAAATCACACCAGTATCATTAACCCAGTAATTATTTTGCAATACTTGGTAATTTCTCTTCAGTATGGACCAAGACTGGTCCATAGCATAAGGTGAGGCAATGGCAAAGATGCAAAGGAGCACTAACACTGCAGACCTGTAACACCTCTAGCTATAGGGTAGTCATTATCTTCTTGAGTACCAAGGTCTTCCCACACGTCGACGAGTCTATCACAAGAGTGTGCATAGGTTGACCATGAAATCATTAATGAGCTTTCTTTAATTCTCACTGTAGTTCCTCATAATGGTTTCAATGACTCCCATCTTTTACTTCTGCAAATTATATTCTTTGTGCATCTGGTATTTCAGTACCATACAGTCTGTAATGAATAATGAAACTCAGAGTAAAAACATTGCCTGATATCCCTTAATGGTGTGGCAAGACACATGTATTTCAGGTGCTGTTACTGCTGCCACTACCAATCTGAGAGAAGACCAAATAAAAGGTTAACAAAGGAACAGGAATACACTCCAATTTAAAAGACTGAAAATAATTGTAGTTTGCTTTTTATAAAACTGGAATTCAAATATTGCATGAAGACCTTTAATTAATTTTAGGTCTCCAAATGGCTTTTCTTGCATGTTTTTGCTCACTCACAGTTCAAGGGTTATTTTACATCACACCAGTTCACACAAGTGTCAGTTCCATGACACGTATAGGTTCAAGAGTAATCTCTTCTGCTGCCAGTACCAATGTGCACCTGCAATACTGCCAGAATTCTAAAACCAAAGCAACTTCTACCAAGGGTGTATCTGGCATATTCAAACAACATTTACTTGGATGTACCTCTAACACTGAGCAGCCATCATTGTAACCAAGTTCAACAACCGCAAAAGGAAAAGTATGCCCGTAGATAATACTACCTTCAGATAATTTATTACGTATCTTTCTAAAGTATACTATCAACTATGGATGCACATTGCTAGAATGTACAATTTTCTATAAAGGAGTATCAAGTCCAGTACCCTGCCTCCCGTGTAACCTGTGTCTGGTGCTTTAGAGGAAGACAATAACTGCATAATAAACTTTTCCAGTTGTGCAATAATGCATGTTGCTGGAGAGCTGGGATATTTGTCAGGCATAAAAAAGTAGAACACCATACAAAGACAAGCATTTGACCTTCAAGAGTCTTTCTTTGTCAAATGCAGAGAGTAAGACAAACACAAACAACCCTGAACAATAATTAAAGCTATATACAAAATTTTGACTTCTAAAACAAGACATTATGGAATAAAGAAGAAACACACAAATACAAAGAAAGGAAGGCACACTGAACTACGAAATGACAACAGAGCCTTAATTCATATGGCCAACCTGTGAATTCCTTCACAAAAAAACCCCAAAACTCTAATGAGATTAAAATTGTCAGATTTCACAAGGAATTTGATGTGCCACTCGGATCTCTCTTCTAACAGAAGGAGCTTAAGGCTGGGTTTACAAGTATTTATAGCTCTGACGAACAAAATTCCATGTGACCTCTCAAATATCACACAAGTTAAGAAAACTATCGGGAATTAGAGGCCTTCTTGCCCATGTGGTCTTAAAAAAAACCCAACACACAAAAAAAAAGGTGTGGTGTTTATATGCATTGAGATGAACCGATGTATTCTGTGTACATCAAACAGTGAATTAATGCATTACATACACTTCATTCTGGAGGAGCCACTTCAGTGAGGAATGAACATAAGATATGTATCTTGAAAGATTAGGTTTACCTGCTAATAATGCACATATCAAGAGGCTTTAAAAAGTGTTACAAATGCCATTAACGAGTACAGGCACCAGACCATAATAATTATAAATTCAAAACTGGCATGTCACTCAGACTCTAATTAATTTAAAGAGGCACTGTGAAAGGTGGCAATGCTGCTATGCAGTAATTACTACTAGTGTAGAATGAAATAGTGTTACCTTAAATGAATACTTGATGTACATTAATTCCCTTTAGTTAGACAAGTACATGAAGTCTGCAGAAAAAGTTCTATTAGTCTATAAAAGGCGTTAGTGTTAGGAAATGCAAAGTATTTGCATCTTCATTATAAACTTCACAAAAGGTGCAAACGATTTAATGCTTCCCAGGCTCACATAGGCAGGTCAGTACTGTTATGTCTAGTTTTCCTAGAAGTACCATCATCTCGGGGCAGTGCTTTTTGCAAGCTTGACATAGCAGCAGTTCTTTCAATGTCTATCACAGCATACAGCTCTGTGCGCCTGGTTGGAGTTTGCGGAAGTGGAGTGGTGGGCGTTTTTGGAGTCTGAGGGTTGTCGGAGTCACTACCACCTTCCAAGTCAACCTGTATGTAATTGAGCTGCCTGTGTTCTAAACTTGGACGCCTAATGTCAAAGTTAAAGACTGTTGGGGTACAGTCCCGACGTCGTGTAAATTCTACTTTATGAGCACTTGCTGGTACTGTTACATTCTCTGTATTGACATAATTATGCATTGGATCTAGGTTATTATGATAGCCATTCAGAGATGGGGTCTTTGGTCCTAAACTGTCATCTTCATCTCTACTCAGCTTGCGGGCTTCCCAAACAGGCGGCAAGGACGGCAAGTTCTCATAGTTCAACAGCGCAGTTCTCCTCTGAGCAGAGTTGTTAATGTTCTGGGTGTCTGAGGTACTAGTTGACGTCAAACGACCTCTCCTGACCCCTGAGGCACTAGGGATTGATAACCTATTTATATTTTCATACACCAATTTATTACCAGATGGTGTTTCTCTACGTTCATCACTGTCGTACCCAGTGTCCCACTCAGTGTTGTTTGTGCTGCCGCCACTAACTTGGTCTCTCCCAAGTTGCTCCAGTTTCTCTCTTTCCATTAACTGCCGTTGAACAGGTGTTGGTCCTAAAACAAACTTGACTCCTTCAGGCTCCAGGAGAACCTGAGCGTCTCTGTCATCAGTACACATCTGATCTTCTTTCACTTTAGTTGTTTCAGTGTTTGAAAGCTTTGATTCCAGTGGCGCATGCACACTTGATCGTGTTCTTCTTTCCTCTTGTACCCCAGTGGTGTTGACATACGTGTGCACCTAAAAGGGGAAGAAAATAAGGAAATTCAAATGCCATTTGCACATTTTTCCCTTCAAAATTTCTGTCCTCCTTAACTATTCACTTTAATAAAAATATCTGAAAAGCAAGTCTTTGGATAGCAGCTGTTTAAAAGCAAAGGTAATCTCTCTCACATTTTGCTGGAATGTGTTCAGTTTGGGTTTTTTTTCCTCTCTGAAATTTTGCTGTTGGTTTTGTAAATGTTACTCTAACAAAAGAATAGAGTTTACCTCCTGCATTAATAACTATTTTGATTTGATATTTTATCTCAGTTGTGCTACAGTTACATCTTTTCAGGTTGTCTTCCAGGTCCACTCTGGCCAGGGCCACCTTGGGCTCCTCCAGTCCAGTTCATCAGTTCACTTGGACAAATCAGTAGAGCAGAGCTCTACTTTGTTGTCTCTTACCACGACTGCAACCAAGAGTTCAACAGTTGCTTCATAATTTCCACACTGCAGAGGAAATTTACTGTCCATTTAAGGAAAAAAAAAAAAAAACAATGACCTAAAGTCCCAAGGATCTGGCCTTGTATGCTGCTCCAGCACTAAGAAAAGAGGTTGGCTCTACTGGAAGAAAAGTCCCTTCATTCTTCAAGAGCCAGCAGTCTCCTGATACCAGAAATGAAGCAGAAAAATATACAATTCCATGCAAACTGTGGCACTCAGAATTAAAAAGGAGCAGTGGTTGTCACCAGATGCCACTAAAAAAGGCAGGAACACAACACTAGTTTATTCCTCCGAGTACCCAGAGTGGGTCAACACACGGATGCATGGGAAAGAGAACGAATGCATTACTCCAGTAAGTTTTAATTCTGTCTAGATACCCAAACAGGAGCAGCAGTCATTTACCCTTCCCAGCTTCTTCTCTGTCTGGCTCTACAAGCTGAAGTGTTATTTACAGCTCACTTGACTCCTATGCTGATTCTTGAAACTCACTTTATGCTTCAGTAACTCCAAAAATAACACTTGGACTATTCTGTGGGGGCTCCCTTTCCCAGAAGACAGGTTACTACACTTGGCCCTGGTTTCCAACGCTGTTCCTTGTCACCAGAGTCTTCCTAAATCACATTACATCCTGTTACACTTCATTAACATTTTCAGATATCTCATCTGAAAAATGAGATAGAAAGTTTTCAGTCTATCCCAGATTGGTAGGGTTTCCGCTGAGAGGCATCTCAGCTGCCTGAAGAATTGACCCCATAGGAACCTCATGAAGTTCAGCAAACGCAAAGTCCAGTGCCTACTCTGGAACATCACCAACAGCACACGTTGGGCACTGACTGACTTGAAAACAGCCTTGCAGAAAAGCACCTGGGGTTCACGTGGATGGTAAGCTCTCTGTGAGTCAGTGATGTGCCCTTGGAGCTATGAAAACCATATGTGCATTGATTTGCGTAAGCAAAAGCACAGCCAGTAGATAAGGAAAGTGATTATTGATGTCAATTAAGCACTGGTGAGACTGAATATGGGCTCCCCAGTACAAGACAGACATCAGCATACTGGATCAAGTCCAGGGGGAAGCCATGATTAGAGGAGACAAGAGCATGTGACATACAAGGAGAAGCTGAGCAAGCCATCCCTGTTAAGTCTTAAGAAAAGCCCAGGAAACCACCTAATAGCTGTTTTCAACTAGCTAATAGATAAAGAAAAGGCAGAGCCAGACCATTTTTACAGATGTTTGGCAAAAGGCTACAGAGCAACAGAGAGCAGCTGTAACAGGAAAAAATCTGAGCACATAATAGAGAGAAATGCTCTCACAACAAAGGTGGTCAAACACGTGGCTCAGACACTGTGGAATCCCCTTCAGAGTATTCAAAGCATGGTAAGACAAGGCTTTGTGGAGCTGTCTGTAACTTTAAACTCTGACCTACAGGACTCTAAAGGTCCCTTCTAACTTAATTTGTTCCGTGATTTCTATTCACCAAACAGAAGACTTAAATGTATAGAAGCTTTTTGACCAGGATCTCTCATTATAAAGTACAATTTACATGTTTAAAAATAATTACTGAATTTTTTGAAAAGAGTATATACAAATAAATGCTTTCTCTATCTTTCTTTGCATATAAATATGGCGAGCAACTTAACGTAGTGACACTTCCTCAGCAAGCTATCCTACATATCATTTAAAGAGGCAAAGCAAACACTTTTCTGATGCAGTTACCATATGGCAGAAATGTGTTTCATCTGCTACTGAATAAAACAAATGAAAGCCTACAGAAGAAACACTAGAAAAATGTGAACTAATGTAAAACTTAAATTATATGAGAGGGAAAGCAAATACCCACTTGCTCCTCTGCCACAAGTAACGGATGTGTTGATTCTTCACCAACAGAGGGGAGGCGTGCACTTCCAATGGAAGGATGTCTGCTGGAAGGATGGGATGAAGCATCTCCAAAAGATGGATATCTAGGATAGCCATTGGGTAAACTTTGTGCATTGAACCCAGGAGCTGATTCAAATAAGAAACAAGCAAAACCATATTAAAGTAGAATATTTTACTGTATATGAGCAAGATGCTTTATATCTTTGATTTTCAGAAGAGAAATTAAAATATATGGAAGAGTACTAAACATGCACAAGACAGTTTTGCTGAGGGGAAGGAATGGGAAAGCAAATTGCAGAGTACAGCACTAAAGTCTGAAGCAACTACTGAAACCTAGGTGTGTTACACACCACAGTTCTCCCAATGAAGTCCTTACCCAACTTCTCTTTCTGCCATTGACAACATGCTTCCCTAACAAACAGGGATTTATTTACTTAGGCTTGCATTTCTCCGAAATAATCAATAACCTGGAATTCCAAGTTTCAAACATCAAGCCATCCACCCGGGATTACTTAAAATCCTCTGGTATTTTTGAAAGGACTTCACGCTTCGCATCCACAGCAAAAGAAAGATTCCAAACCCACTGTAGGTGTGATATAACCATTCCTTCTTTCCTAATAAAAAAGTTGGAATGTTGCCCAACATTAACATTTCTCACAAGTGCTACAAGTAAAATTTGGCAATATATTATAAAATTTCAATAGATATATAATGAAGCAGTGTTCTTATGTAACAACAGAGCTCCCAAAACTTATTTCTCAAAGTTGAAAACCTTGACTCTTGAAGTTTTTCTACCAAGACTTAGAACTCTCAAAAGAGAATCCTCAGCAAGAACCTCAAGACAACACATTACTGGTAATTAGCCTCTTAGCTGAAAATAGCATTTAATTTGCATTAAATCTGTAAGTCATTAAAAAGAAAAGTAATTTAAAGCTAAGTACCACATCACATTCAGGTGTGTCATCTGACAGTATAACCATACTTACTGGTAGGTGTTCGAGGGGTTCTGGGAGCTTCCAATTCAGTTTGATGATTATTCCTTTCTACTACTGGTTCTTCTACCACATTTATGCTATTATTCTGCATTATCTCTTGCAACATATTAAATAGCTCTTCTGCACGGGCACATTTAAAGGCAAAGATCCCTATAAATACACAAGAAAAAAATCAAAATCCTTTAACTTAAAAAACATGCCTTACAATGTATACAACTTTCAAATAATAGAACTGGAATCCATGTAATAAATACCTGTTGAAGAAGTAAAAATGTTAATTTTTTATTGCCCCAAAACACAAAAAAGTCACTGTGGACAACCTTTAAGATGTTTATCTAATAGCAGAATAAGATTCCCATGCACTGAAAGTTAAATTAGAATAGAAAACTGATTCAGTTTAAAGCGCAACTAAGTTTTGAGTGCTAAATGAGGGTTTAAAAAAAGGCAACCATAAAACAGGGCAAGACTTTTTTTTAAGCTAATAAAAAGGATACCTGTTAAATGAATACATTTTTAAAAAAACAATACATGAAACTACTGTGGTGCTAGAGGGTCATATCTTTAAAAACAGATTTCCATTAAATTACCATTAAGATAAGATACCTGCACATCAGGAAAGAAGGATTTAAACACTGGGTAAAAGTTTAGTTTCTTTAGGAAGATCAAAGCTAAAAGCTAGTAAGACAAACTGTGTGAAACAGACAATAACAAACCAATTGCTTCAGGCTAAAGGATAGACACAGAACACAAAGTTAGCAGCAATACCATGTGCTTCGTGTGTGTATTGTGCCACTTTGTCTTCAAACAGCAGGGAGCGCCCCAACTTACCCTCACCAGCAAAGTCGCAGCTTTGGATTATTCTTCCATTGAAAGCATGAAGTTAAAGTTGACATGCTTGTTAAACGTGGGTGCAGGTGCTCATTTTTAAAATGAGTATTACAATCTTAAAACACTCTACTAAAAACTACCTACCTACATAGCTAGTTCTGTAAGTGCAATTATGATAGTATGCTGGCAATTGCTATCACCATGTATGCATTTAAGGACACAGAACTGTGACAGATCAGAACTGTCATGCAGAGCATTTCTGGTAGAAGTTCACAAAAACGCCAGTGGAAATATACCAAGTGGGCTAAGAGGAATGGTGCTCAACAATTAATATTCAGCTGGTGCAGTGAATAAGCTTCACACTTGCAACGTGGCAGCTGTAGAGCTGCTTCTGCTACATTTCCCCAGACCATAATCCAGCTCAAGTAGAGTAGTCCATGTTTAGTTATTTGTCTATTTCTGAAAATTCACCCTGGATACTTAATTTTAATAGACAAAAAGAAAATAAAAATATTTAGGCTCACAAGCTTTAAAGATCTCCCAGTGTGTTTCTGAGAAGTTCCTTTACTCCTTTGTTTAAAAAAAGTGCTCTAGATCACTGATTGCTTAAATATGAGGTGAACCAAATTGGCACTGAAACTGAAAGCAGTTTGATGAAACTTTGATTTTTATTAAACATACTCATACTAAATATAATGTGATCTGTCTCTTACATGATATGGTGACACACCAGGTCCTCCAAGTTTTTTTATCCTGAATTATCTATTAGCTCCCAAAACATGTTTTCAAGGTTTTTATTACTTAGCACAAACTCAATGTTTCGCCATCAGTGCATTGTGACAACTCATCAATAAATATATTTGAGATTAAATGGAAAACATAAACAAGAATACTGGCTAATGCACTCAGTAAAAGCTTCTGGGCAGTATTCAGAGTATTCTCAAATGAAAAACTTCTTGGCCATCTCACCAAGTAAAGATGAAGTTTTGCAACTGTGCCCACAAAGCCGAGTGTAGGTCTCTGGAACAATACTCCATTGCAAAAGGGCAGCAGAGAGAACATTTTCTGCCAGATTTTTTTTCTCAATATTCACAGTATTTTAATATTATGTAAGGAAGGCAAGAAACAAAAGAGGGAGGAAAGGGTTGCTACTCACATGGCCTGCTTAACCTTCTCTATTTAGAAAAAAAGAATTGGAGGGAAGCAGAGTAGTCAATTAGTCTCAGTAGAAAATTCTGCACACCCATGAATAGGCCATGGAAACCAACTTTCAGCATAGTATATTTCCGATTGAATTTTATTAGCATCTATTTTACGCATTTAGAAAAGTAGTAAATTAAACATGCAAAATAAATTAAGGTGATTTTTTTCAGAAAAGCTTTACTACTTTCTTCTTACAAGTCTGAAAATTTAGTATGGGATATACTGCAACATTTGATATCAACTCCATTTCTTCTTAGGAGATGAACTGAGAAAGCCTTCTCAAGTCTTAAAAAGTAACCTGTTTGCCCATATCTCTGCTTGGACAATGAAGGCTAACCAGCTTGGTTTATGATCAACTTCTTTAATCTTCCTGATTTCTTACGATGAAATTTAAAAAAATGCAATTGCTAAATATCTTTCTTGATTAAAAAGTAGTAAATGCTAAAAATCTGTAAGAAAACGAAAAGGCAACTTAATTTCACAGTGTATTATCACACAAGAATTCCAGCTGCACACAGCTACATCACAGCAGAAAGGTGCAAAACAAGGCTGAGACCTCAACTGAAACAGCTGTTCCCTCAGGGACTGGTGCAGTGAAGCAAGAGAACAACCTAAATCTCCTCACTGGGAGGCAACCTTGGGCAAGGTAGGCATGATCTGCAAATTGGAAAGGTAACCATCTTTTTCTTATTAAAGCCAAAGAGAAAATAACTAAGCATAGCTGGAGTTTACACACATCACACAAAAATGTATCAAAATTTGAGAATGATGTCACTGATAAATCTATTTGTTTTATGAAGAGGATGAAACAGAAGTGTGTTACTGAAGTCAATATAATAGGGTAGGATATCCAGTTCATAACAGTGCTCCAGTCTTTTAAAAATCTCAAAATAGAGAATTCTTTGAATTCTGAGGAGATTCCTCCAGAGTTCGAGGTTTCACTGCCCCTCCCTTGAAAGTCAAGTCAACCTCTGGGGTAGGAGAATTTCCCTGTCAAAACCACCTCCTAAGCTGACCAGAAGTACACACACATACAAACATGAAGTTCTTCAGAGCTACAGTGCCAAAAACTATGCACAACTCAGATCATTTTACCGTAAGACTACTCCTCATAAGCTAACTTACTTTTTTTTTTTCCTCCAGAAACCATATTCACACATAAACCTACAGCCTTTATAACCCTTGCCAAGGGACAGGAAAATATACTTTTTTAAACAGAATTGTCTTCCAACATCAAATACATTTTCAAGAAGCTTTATATACAAGAATTCCACATACCTTG
The DNA here is from genome assembly GCA_033556795.1 of Tapera naevia. Taxonomy (NCBI): domain Eukaryota; kingdom Metazoa; phylum Chordata; class Aves; order Cuculiformes; family Neomorphidae; genus Tapera; species Tapera naevia. The sequence goes on from JAUMJJ010000059.1 coordinate 15,037,069, forward strand.
TCCAGTTTGACACCTTCGGCCACTTTCAAAAGAGAAAAGATTTGAGTCATAGCCATAGCGACGGAGACAGAGGTAGTGCCATTTTACAGAGTTCCTTTTACGGGTGTACAGAATCAGTTCTGTATCTGTAAGTTCCATTATGCCAGAACCCAGTTCATTACCATCATCATCCACATTAATAACCTGTAAAAAGGAAGTGAAATTGAATTAGGTAAGTACTCTTTTGAGCACCAATACCACTAGTAATAATCTCAATATTCCACTGATGTGCTCCATCTGCTCTGTCATATTAGTTATGACCTTTGAGGTAAAAGTTTAAAAAAAAAATCTCACCAAACCAGTTCCTCTGCTCCCCAACCCAGAATTAAAATAATACATATTTAAAAGCAACATGAATGAGACTGCGTAACATTATTGTAAAATCTGGGGAGTAATTTAGCATAGAAGAGATTCGGAAGTTTAAATACTTGATTTTTTTAAACTGATTTTATGTATATATTCTAATATTTCGCCATGGATAAGGCACACCTCAGATAATGGGATCTTTCAGAGCCCCATTTCTAAAAAAAAAAATTTGCTTTGTCATATGACCCCACTTACAGTTGGGAAAAGGAATGAAAAAGGATAAGGCTTCCAAGATAAAGCTTCCTTCACATACCTGTATAGCCTTGCACTGTGCTGAATCACTAGTCTGCTTTAGATTTTTGTCCTGCTTTTTTAAAGTCAACAAATAATTCAAATACTCCATCGTTATCTTGCATGAAAACACATAAAAAACTTAAACTCTTATCCTTTCTGCTTTTAAACCAGTTTGAGGTCATCTGCATCCTTTATGGTATTCAGAGAATGTATATTTTCCTCTGCATGGATTTTATCTCACCACACTGCTTTTAGTGGAATTCTTTCTTACTCAATAAAAAGGCTATCAATGGTATCAATTAATGTTACTCCTTAAAGAGACATTTCCAACTTGAAATCTAGTCAACTGAAAAGAATTAGGAATAGTTTCATCTGCCACTGAGCCTTATGCCAAGTTTCTTCATTTTGCAAATTACATTCTTTCATCTTCTCCCTCCCTGCTGCCAAATCAGCAACCCACACAATAGAGAAACTCTACAAGGAGAAAAAAGGAACTTGTTACACAAAGTGATGTCAAACGCATAAAAAGCAAGAAAACAAAATGTTATCCTTCAGCTTTTTGTATTGATAATATTAAAACATTTCTAGAAATTCTCGTGGCTTTAAAGCTCATTTCAGTGTTGCCCTAAGGCAATGCATGAATCATTTTTCACTAAGGAAGCATTACATTCCTTTGCCTACTCACGGAGACGGTTTGGAGCACAGAAGCAAATCTCACTTGTGTGACTACACAAAGGTATGTTTACTTTAAGTAACTAATTTCATCAGCTCCATGTTAAGCACACTGAACAAGTGTTCACAAGCTAATAAATTCCAGGGTATGAGCATGTTTATAAATAAAATTTCTTCAAGTAACAGACAAAAGTTCTCAAAATGCTATTACAGTCAGTAGTGACCTTCAAGTAAAATCAGCAGTCCTAAAATTTCCCATTGCTGACCCCACATCCAGGTTTATAATCACACTTCTCCAATAGCTCTTCCCTGATGCTTATGACTCCCTAACTTCCATAACCTCCCAGAGGCAGCAACTCTTGCTTGCGTCCTGCCAATGAAATGCAGATGATCAGAAGCACAGGGTAGTGGTTCCCCTTCCTGGATATCAAAACTGTCATAAAAGAGCCTACCCTTGTCTAAAGAATTCCTGTCACTGTCAGTAAGAGAGGACTTCTCAAAGAGGCAAGAGAAACCTGTAGTCACAAGCACCTGTGACTCTGCAACATTTTAACCGTTAAGTAATTTCACCCTATTTGCATTTACATTTTTTCCATCACAGATCTACTCTGCAAGAAAGTAACACAATAATTCACAGCATACTATGTCAGTTGCTTACCTTAAACTTGTTTCGATGGTTATCTGGGACAGTTTCTTTATCTGGACAGCTACAACAACTACCCATGACTTCTTTAAAAGACCATGTGATCTCTAAAGGCGAAAAAAAAGAAACAAACCCAAATGATTGTTTATCTGAAGTAAAAATTGAGCATTAATGACAAAACAACTCAACATGAATTGCTCTCTGAAATTACAATTCTTCACAATGAATTCTGTAATCATAAGTAATAAAAAAACAATGTAAATATTACAAATATTTTTTTTAAGTTAAATTAGATTTGGCATTGAGAAAAGGCAACACTGAGCTGATAAAGTCCTACCAACAATTCAGCTTGAGGTTACTACCAAACAGACCGATTTGATTTGTCATCTTAATTCCCATGGTAGCAGCCTTGAGGAAAACAAAACCCAACAGCTTACTGATGCGATTCTCATCTCCTAAACCAGGGCCTCTACACAAGGCAACTACATGGATCCCAGTTCCGTCTAAACAAGCACTCCCCGGCTTAGACTGCTGAGCACAGATCTAGCGATGCCCGCACAAGCCCTGGGCCGTCGGAGGTTACCAGGCACAGGCAACACAAGGAGCCTGCATGGCAATCCTGAAAGGCTGCCCTGGCTTCAGTAGCTCCAGGGCTGGCTTGCAACAGAGGGTGGAGGCATTCCAGGCCTGTAGGAAGCTCTGGGCTGGCAGCCGTGCAGTGAGGCTCTGTACTTTCACTTTTAAATGCTTCCCATATAGCAATGTACATAAAACTATGTAATTGAAGTCAAGGGAAGGAAAAAAAAACATATTCAACACAAATATTTTAAAACTTGGGGTTTTTATTTCTATTAAGTTCTGTTTGGATTAAATGGTGTTACAGTCTGCTCCATTTGCTATAAAACAGTAAAATATTCAACTAACACAGAACAGTGTGGTGAAATTAATGATACAAAATAAACATTTCATAGTTTTGATATTCTCATTTAAAGATTTTTGTATGTACAACTTTCATAAAACACTGATAAAATGCTCACTGAACCAAGTCTCACAACTTGCTTCTCTTCCCTTGCAGAGGGTGGCAATACAAGAAATCACACAAAAGAAAACTTAACTCATTTACATCATCCTTATATTGGATAAGAACTAAAATTCTCACTGCACAAATGAAAAGTGGGGCAAAATCCTGGAAGAGAGCTAATAAGTCAACACGAGATATGACATTAGGAATCAAGAAGGAAGACAGAACTGGCTGATAAATCTTCCCGACTAAAGGGGAAAAAAAAAATCTAATGTCATGTTAAGAAAAACAGGACTTGCTTTCTACACCAGCACCTGTATTACCACACAGTGGCAGTACCCAAGTAGCACTTTAGCCTGCTGAGAAATAAGGTGCAAGGAATACAGTGAAGAGCAGCTAACTCTTCCTCTCTTCTTGACCAGAAAAGCCACCCAAAAGAGATACTGCTAACCTAGAGACTGTACAAATATGTACAAACGTGCCACTAAAACCCTGCAGAGGTGAAATGGATAACTCGATGAAAGAATAACAACAGTAACAATGTGGCTTGGATTAATCCAGTAAGAAAGAGGTAGAGTTCCAGAAATGTAGTAAAGAAAAAATCACAGATCGTCTAATGTAATTTCTGGCCATAATACGAACACGTGCATTAATTTGACAGAGCTTTTTTTCTTAACATGAAACTGGGGGGGTGGTGGTTGCTTCTACTGTTGCAGAGAAAAGCTGTGCTACACAACTTTTTGCATAGTGAAGAGGTGTCCTGAATTTTATTAATCAGCAGAATCACTCAGTTACAGACATCTTTTAATAGTCTTCACACATATATCCCATTGTTATTTTATCTATACCGTTTTTTTCTCATGAATTCTGCCTGATTAATTTTGAAAGGCAGACACAGGTAATAAAACCTATTACTCCTTTCCTACCCTGTCACCCCAGAATGCCTCACTACAGTAATGCTCAGAGGTTGGTCTTGTTAGCCTACTGATGCTACCCTGTTTATTCTGAGAATTCACTGCCACAGAGAGCAACAGCTGATGATAGCTGCAATGCAGATTAACAATGAACACACAAATTTATTCATGCAGCAGTTATAGCTGCAGATTATTCTAGCAACCTTCAGGCACAGATGCTTGCACTTAATAAAGCCCAGTCATAACACCTCCCGAAATGTGTTTACAAAGTGGAAAAAAAAGGATAGCAGCATCACGTTATAGCATTATGGCTTGCTTTGCATTCAGCATAAAATAACTGATCAAATCTGTTGGAGGCAAGTGCCCACAAACTTAAACAATAAAACCACAAAGCAGTTTGGGAAAAATCACTAGAGGTGCAAGTAGAAAGTTGTAGTATACGAAGACATATGAAGTATAGCCACTGTATCTCAAGAATGACAAAGAAAGGGTAAGTAATCAACAAGCATACAAGCTCATTACTCTGTCTCCAATATATTAATTATTAATAATTAATATTAATACTTCAGAAAACCAAGAACTACAATGCTGCATCAGAGGAAATACATGAACCAAGGCTATAAGGAAGAAATGAAACAGCTAGGGAATTGGCAGAATTAAACATCGCTCACCTAGACTTGGCCATTAATATTCCCAGCCTTTGCTGCAGCATCAGGCCTTCTGTCATACTCAAAGTGTCACGTTGGCTTGTCACAGAACTGATCATTTGACCTAGAACTAGAAGAGTACATAAAAAATGTAACCTTTCTTGTTTTTAAGATGCCAGTTAGAAAACTAATGAAAATACATACAATTTTAAAAAACATTTTAGCAGTATTATGTCAAGGGAGGTCTGCGTGGCCAGGACACATCATAAGCAGAGTTTTAGACAAGAGACTGATCCTTGGAGCTTCCCCAGCATTTCAGTACCTGCCTGGGTCTTGGAAGAAAATAATCTGGTGTCCCTTTCTGCAGTGTAGCCTCTCTCACTGGGGACTCCACTCATTCTCCACTCACTCCTTATCAATATAGTGTGTGGAAACCACAGATCTGAATCTGCTGATATTCTTAGAACATACTGAACCAAACCACAGCAGATAAACAGAAGAACACAAACAACTTACTCTGCTTAATTCCTTCTTGCTTATAATACTGAACATACACAAATGCTGACTTGTACGGCTAACATATCACCCTTTCTCTGCCTCCCCTCCTGATTCTTGCTCCACAACATGAACCATAAATTACTTGCTTTCACTTCTCCCCAGGTTACTCTCTTACTGGCTATCCACTCACATTTAACACCAAAAACTGAACTGCTGCTTCCATCAGGCAAACAGTTGGCAGCCTCCATTCTCTGACTGTAACACTGCCAGACAAGCACTTGATGTCTCCTTTGACAGTGCTTCTTAAACTCAAAGAGAAGGGCTCAATTCTCAGAAAAATACTTTATTACAAGCCTTTCTTATCAGCCTTTCAGGATGCAAATGCAAACTTGCTTGAAACATTGCAGCTCTGCTTATCAATACTGCTGCAATTCTTTGTATTCATCTGCCACCCTCTGCCTTGTACCTGGATTACATGCATTTTGAGAAGCCAAGTGTACCCTTCTTTTTTGTATAATGTTATAGTGTAGTCCCAAACTCATCCCAAGCCCTAGACATTATGATAACAGTTGCAGAACACTCTTACTTTGGAGGGACTGTGCAAGAGAGCAGCAAAAATTCAATACCAGTAAATGCAAAATAATACATCTAGCAGATGAGCTCTATCTGTTAGGAAAGCTCAGTCATGTAGCTTTCACAGTTCAATGAAAACACTAGCTCAATAGCTATCAAAGCAAACGAAATGGAGTTGTTCAGAAAGAAGTAAAAGAAGAAAAATGCAATTATACTGTATGAATCCACAGTGCACCCACAGATGTAGCAATGTACGCAATCGTGCCTCTCCTGTCAAAACCAGAAAGACATTACTCGGACTGCTCAGCCTGGAAAAAAAATAAATAGAGACCACACAGGACAGGAAAGATGACTAAAGAGTTATAGATGAGACGGAGAAGATAAATAAAACACAACTCTTTTCCAAATGCAATCATTAGCGACCGCAGTTGACATTACTAAGGGGCAGGTTCAAAAAAACTACACAAAAGTACTTTTTGCATATGGTATGCAGTTAAAATTTATGATCAAAAACATCTTATGAGAAAGAGTTCCAAAATCTTAAAGATTTAGAAAGTAATTGGACAAATGCAAGCTCTGTGGAGAGCTTTTAAACTCAAGGATGTCAAATCTGGCTTTAAAAGTCTCTAGGCTGCAGACATTTAGAAGAGTCTTAGGGAATAAGCATACAATGCTCCTTCTTAACTATTCCCTTCCCTATAAATTTACCATTGGCTGTCAGAATTTACTATTTACTGTTAGAAACAGTGTACTGGACAAACCAATACTTCAAGTCTGACCCAATAAAGCCATTCTAGTTAACATAAAAAGATAACATGTACTCAGCATAAATTTTTGAGTGTACTGTCATAAGACATTAAAAAAAGAAATAATTAACAACTTCTACTTAAATTGAAATTAAAACCAAGATTTCACAAAGGAACAGAAGGATAAACTTACTGAACTGCTTGACAGGTTATGTATAGTTGCGTACACACACTAAACAGTGATCCTGTGCCGGGCATTAAGTGGTGTTTAGTGTCATGAAGTTGCAAGAAGCCACATGCCCTTCCTGTAATTTATTTGCCCCTTAGTCATAAGCTTTCTTGATGTTGGACAAAATTTTACACAGTTGTATTCAAGACTCACCCCTCTGCAACATACGCAGGCTTTCATCCTGTGAGGGCCCTAACCAATCTATCTGGTATAATTTAACTACCTTTTTGGTCAGGTTGGATTTTTGTTGGCTTAGCACACCTAACCAGCTCAACAGAGCGTGTAGCAAGTGTCAGAGCCAGCTGGGAATGGAACTGCAGCCTTAGTCACCTCTGTCCAGTTTTCAGAAAACTCAGCCCCTTCACTGATTACCGGGATTTACTTAATTCATCAAATTCCCTGCTAAAATCTTCATGATGGGAAAAACAAAAGAGACAGCAGAAAGCCTGACCCACCCACTCTGGTGGAATCTTACCAGTAGTCATTAGAAAAATAATAAAATTAATTTTTTTTTCATAGGCAAGCTACACTAGTACAGCTGTATTTGCACTGGTATTTACCCTGATTATTTTCCTAGCAAAGTTTGTGTACCTAAAGCACGTTTCAGTTAGCTAAGAATGATTCCTCAATCACGTAACAGAGGTTTTAAGGAATAAAAGAGAGCACACAAATTTATAGCACCTAACTTCTTTTAAATGTAAAGCAATAACAAAACTCTCTAACCAGTTGTTTCCAATTACAAGTTGGCTATTTGTTCTGCTTGGGATTTTCTTAAATCTTCCCAGATTGGGTAAATATTTTGCAAACTTAAATACACAAAGAGAAGCAGGCATTTTCACAGTCAAAACCCTAAAAGTTGATCTTTCCAGTTATGTCTGCAATGTCAAATTTAGGAACTGTGTTTTCCCATTCATGAAACAGTGGTGATTGGGTGCAGTCATGCAATGAGAGGGAAGGTGGTGGAGAGCATTTTCTGCTTCTCCCCAACACATTCACTACTGCACTGCAAGGTAAAAATCCCAAGCAAGACAAACCAGGACCAGCACTTACCTGAGCCTTCTTAACAGCAGTGAGAGTTAGGAACTGCCATAACAGTAAGATTTATTACTTGGATTGGTAAAGTAAAACACATCTCTTTCCCTCATAGACTAAGCAGTGGCAACAAGTGATGCTGAACTCTCAAGAGGCAAGGAAGATGAGGAAGACAGTAGATACTCTTCCTTTTTAATAAAAAGTCACAGTCAGAAGCCTGCAGGAATTCTAAAACTTGCAATTCTGCAATGTCCCCAGGTTGGGAATGGGCTGAACAATGTGAAGTGTTAGCCATGGTTTACCTAAACTTGAAACATACCAGCCACCCTGCTTGATACCAACACTGAAATCAATCATTACAACTCAGAAAACTCAAAAATTAAGTCCATTTGAGATTTTTTCAGTACTAGAATACTTGAGTATTTCAGAACTACAGAAATGGGTTCTTACACCTGTTCACTATCAAAGACTGAACAGAAAGCCTATATTCCATTTGAAGTTTTAGTAACACATTTAAATGCAAGTTATATGAATTGTTTCAACACCTGCTTCTTAACTTCATTAATTAATGGTCAGATCAATCAAGTAAACAAACAAAAAAAACGGAACTGGAAATGAGCTGTACTTCACAGCTTCAGGAAAAATCTTTAAGTTTTTTAAAGGGAAAAGCCCTATATTTTGGAAGAGAGTGGAGGGAACAGACTATGCAGTGGTTGTCATCGGTACTGAGGACTGTTTCAATATCAAAGCTGACTTCCGTGAAATTAATTCAAGCTATTGCCTAGGGGGCATTCAGAATGGCAAATTTTTTTTTTTAAATACAAGTTCTCCAATATTTTCAAATTCATTTTTTCAAATTGTTCTTCTAGCTACAGAGTTCCATTTGCTAACTCTTTCCAAATTAACATTACCTAATCGTAATAGTGACAAAGAAGGAGACTAACCATTTTTTTCCTCCTCATTTGGGGTCCTCTGTAAAAGTTGAAGTTATTTGGGAACAAGATCCACGTACAAGAAGTCCGCTGTTAATTCAGAAAAAAAGTTCTCTCCTGAAACCAATGTTTGTAGGAGTAAGAAAATTTAGAAGTGGGTAGCATTTTTCTTCTTAAATTTTTAAAACTTGGAAAGAACAGATTCCACAAGCTGTTTCAAACTCAAATTGTGCCATGTTTCCATTTATATGTACCATGTCAAAGACACTATCACAAAAGGGAAAATTTAAGTTGCACGTGACTCTCCATCCTAGGGTCATGAATGTCAGGCACTTTTCAACTTGAAGTGGTCTCATCTCAAGAACAACTGGCGCGATAGCCCTCACAACAGAAATACAGAAGCTCACTTGAATACCTAATAAAAATGGTTTCTTTCATAGCAAGTGTGACCTTGCAGACATAATAACCTGAGTAAAGCGGAACACGTTTGGCTGAGAGCCAAATTTCATCCTTCTGTTTGATGGCTGTAACAGAAGCAGGGACCAAACCTCCCAGGAAAATCAGAAGGCTCCTGGGGAGCCTTCCTGAAGCCTTCATAATTCCCTTGTTGTGAACCTAAGCTACGTGCCAGATCAGAGCCATGCTTTGCTGTGACGTAGTATCTCTCCACATAAAACCATAGTGCAACAAAGCTATGAGTGGGTTTTGTATTCCTTGATCCCTGATTGAAATGGGAGAGCTTGAGGGTGGTGCCCTTCCTTCACATCCTCTTACCTGAGAGGAGGTTGCCTCAAACCTCAAAAACAAGTGGGAGACAACAAGATTTATTTTGTTCTGAAAATCCATAAAGCCTCCACTAAGAGACATATAGTTGTACTCGCGGCTCAGAGGCTGAATTAGGTCTTCATAAAGGATTGTGCCAAGCCCAGAAAGGGCTCTTTCTCCTGATGCCACGGAGTTCAGAAATTATTAGAAGTGACAGCAATGGCAGATTATTTGTACCTATATAAAAATAGGTACAAATTACTTACCATTAAGTAAAACTCTCCCTTCTCCCTTCCTCCAAGCATGTTAATGTTGTTCTGTCTTATAAAACTCCTTTAAAATAAATATTATTCTCCTAAGAACTATTATTTCAGATAGCTAACGCTTAAAATACTTTAGGCAGGAACAGACCCATAGCATTTCCAGATTTTGTCTCTTACAGACCCCTTCTTTATCCTACCTCACCTGAGGTAAAGCATAAAAAAAGTAAATTCTTTACTTCAAGTAGAAAATTGCAAAGGAAAATATAGGGAGCATGGAGGAAAGGTTTTTGTTATTTAAGCAGACACCAGATTCATACCGTATTTTAGGTCACTAACTTAAACACTGTCAATCAATGTCTTCACACCACAACAACTGACCTCTTCCCATTCAGTGCATAAGAAACGAAGTCCAAAATGCATAGATATTAGGAGAAGACATTGCAAATAATCTGCTAGGCAACTGAACACACTGATAATTTCCTCTCAAAGTTCAAAATTAGTTGCCCCCCAAGAGTGTGGATGTTTACCTTTATACAGGGATTCAGACAGGAAGCATCCCCAATTAAGACCCAGTATTACAGTGACTGTCAGCACACCTGTCTGGCATGTGCTGAAAGACTCAACTCACATGCAAAATTCTTAGTGACAGAGATGTCTTATTTAAAACAAGAAATCTAATGTCATTACAGTTGAATGACTGGCTTCTTATAAGAATGTTACAGATGTTTTAATGCTAATTTCTTTTAAAACAAGTTAATTTTAAGCTTTTTTAAGGCTTTCAGTATGTGGAAATGAAATCACTGCCAAACATTTAGATACAAACCACTCAACTTTTTATCTTGCTGTTATCCCCCAGCTTTCTCTTAAGGGTTTGGTTTTCCTTATAAACTTTTTACAAAATGATACTAAACGTAAATTAATTTCAGGTTTGACATCCTTCATGTTTCATCATTTCCATTCCTGCATACCATGTTTAATATTGCTTGATATTTTATTATAACTGCTGTATTTAGATTTAATAGCGAATTTTTACCCTGCAAAAATGAAAGCAGCAAAGATGGAAAACAATTTATAAAGCGGTCTATTTTTCTAGATCCCTCATGAAGAATACTGAGGACATTATGTCAAAGGGACAAAATGCTTAAAGAGGTACTGCATAAATTGTGGATTACATTCTCTGTTTAAAAATTCACCCCAAACGATGGCAAAATTTGCATTACATTTACCTGCTTGAAATCATCTTACAACAGAATCTGAAGCTTACATACCCAAACCCTTCAAAGCTAGCAACTCCACTCAACTTCTGTTTTCTGTTTTTGTGTTTGCCCTATGACGAGCCATGCAGCATAATAAAACCTGCCCCTCCCTGAAGCTCATTCCAGTACATCCTTCTCCTCTTTTAAACTCTCACAGTTGGAAACAGCTGAAGAAAGCATGGCCAAATCCCCATGGATACATTATGATAAGTCATTTTCTCAGCTCAGACCTTTTGAGCAATGTTGATGTTAACGGTTATTCTAGAACATAATTCTTGGAATAATTTCACCTGGATACTGTCAGAGATTAAGTATAAACAGAATATAAATCTGAGCATTTCAGATCATAAACATACAATTTCTAAATAACTCATTACATCCTCTGCTCGTTAACCAGAGACATCACTACAGCAAAGCAGCTTTAACATCTCCTCACAAAACAAATTTTGGATGAAAGTGGAAGTCCTACAGACATTTGAGACAGCAAACAAGACTAATAAACAGAGGAAGTAACTTACCAAGTAAGAAAATGTTACTGAGTAGAATAGCGATTGTTTTATTGCCATGTATTCCTTCCAGTGAAGAAGTCTGAAATGGTGCTGCAATGAGTCCTTTGAGTTTTGCTGGTAGCCAAATACTGTCCGTTTCAGAACCTGGCTAACACAACGGATTAAATGGATAACCTATTTATCTGATGTGGCAAATCCTGTGCCTTCAGATTCATGATGTAATCCATGGTAGCAAATTCTATATGATTTAAGAATCCTGGTATCCTACTTAGGACTCAAAATAGCCCATACTTTGACCTTCTATTTATTTTGGCTAGCATATCTTCACTACAACAAAGCCAAGTTCTTTCAATTGGAAAACAAAACTTAGGTTTCTGGAACACAGGGACTCCCACGTACCAGACCTCACATGCACATAACAGATGTAGCACCAAAATAAAGCATTTGCCCTGAACTAGTAATTACCGAGTGTGGTCAGCTCCAAGGGCCTCAACTAGCCCAATGGTCACAAAAAGGACCTCTTCACTTCATAATTAGTTGCAGAAAAAATAAAAGATTTCTGCACATCAGCAAAGACTGACTAATTCACTTTAACGTTTGGAGACAGAACAGACATAAGAGGTGCCAGAGCTGGAATGTCCTCCTGTGGAAACACAGGAGTTTAAAAGGGATACAAGTGTTCTGCAGCAGAACAGGAAGAAAAGTACTGAGAAACACAGCAAAACGGGCACAAAACACTCTCCTTGCCTGTCCACACATGTTGCCATTCTTTAAATCAACTCCTCCTTTTTTAGGCATCCTGGAAGGCCCTTGCCTTGCACAGTTTGACAAAAAAATGACATAACAAGTCACCCCAAATCAGTGCATGTATTTCGGGGAGATGGCATTTTTGATAGTGAAGCCAGCTGAAGTAAGATCAGACATATGCCTTGCCCTTCATCTACTTGGCAACCATTACTCAGAAAATTAATATTGAAGGTGTCTAAGTCCACAAAAGATGAAAAAGCAGCAGTGCTAACAAACTTAACAGAATTAAAAACGACAAGGAGGGAGATCCAAGAAACTAAACATGCTGAGAAAGGGTTTGGTGCTGCTGGCTGCAATTATGGAAAGCAAACTATGAATGGTAGAGGTAAAGTTGCAGAATCTAGTTTCTAACTTTGCCTACGCTAACAGGTGGAGTTTTACCTCAAGACTTAAACGAGCATGTTGTCAGACTTATAACTAAAATACAGTAATATGTGTACACTCCTTTTCTCTCTTCAGCCCTCTTCCAAAGAAAAAAAAACAAAACAAAATACAAAACTGGCAAAAGTTGAGCTCAAATGTAAAGCCTTCTGGCTCCTATGAAAACAAAACTATTGGAATCACACAGAAGCTTGCCATTACAGCACGCCACCCTCAGAGTCCTCTTTGAAGGCCACGGTGAGCAGGCTAATGCAGGATCACATTGGGAATTCACCCTCTCAGCAACATTCCTGCGCTGGCACCTCCTGCCACCACCAACCGCCTGCTCCTCACACTAACAGGAGCCTTTCTTTTCTTACTTGTCCTTTTTTAATACCCAGATCCTCGTGACTCAATCTCTTTGGCTGTATATGTTTCAGTATATCTGGATTCCAATGATCAGCAACTTTTTCCTTTCTTCACCTCACCCCACTCCGGCGCTGTATAAAAATACCCAATAGCACTTAAAAAAAAATAACAGAAAAAAACATAAAAGCAAATTAGGAACCTTGTTGGTTTGGTTAAATTCACTGCCAAGTGATCTTAAAAAGTCATTACGTAAAATATTGAAATGGCATGTTACTATAAAATTAATTCTCTGCAGCTCTCTTTAGAAGCTATTATTTTAGCAAAATGCTCAGATTTAGGTAGGTTAAACATTTGCTAGAATGCTGTTCATCAGTAATTCCTTAAAAAACATACTCTTGCTGACAGAAAAGCTCCTACATTCACCACAATTACAGTAGAACTGAAGATTAAAGACCAGCTCAAGCAGCTGAGTTAGGTGACCAGAGAGAAATGCAGCAGGCAGCAATTTTGTGCTAACACTTAAATACTTCATGACATTTAAGACTGATTTATGTGACACTGATCCTGCATCTTTCAGCTTCGCCCTAGCATGAAATTTTAAGAGCAACTTTCCCTTATCCTGAGATGTGGTACCCCATATTTTGGCTTATCCTAACGCAATATAAAAGGTAATCCAAACATTTCATCCAGGTACTAGGTTGATACAACTGTTCTATTCAATAGATGCATACATGTATATACACAACATTAAATGTAGTTTCCAATCTTCACCTCAGTACATTTCAAAAACTCTAGGTCTGTAATGAACATGCATCTTGGGCAGGAGCACACTGTTTGCTCCACCATCCCCACTAATCCTTCTGAGGATGTAGGACAAGGTTCTTTGTTCTACTCTTTAACTGCACTCCAAAAAATTATCCTCTTACTCTCAACTTCCAAAGAAACAAGATTTATATTTTACTTGACATCATTTTTAAAACAACTTACACACATGCAAATATTTTTCAATTTCTTACTAAAACAATTTCTCCAGGTCCACACCATCATATTGTTTTCTGTGAATGTCTGCCAAATTAACTACATCCTTTTAGAAGAAACAGCCAGAACATCAAACTCAAAACTGCGACATTAGGTTAAACAAGCAAGCACCAATAAATTATTTTATTATTGCAAATTCTGAATCTCTTTAAAGATGTCCTTGGAGAAACAACATATACAAAACCCATCAATTTTATACAAGAAAATTGCAGAAATGTCATAAAAGTTTTAAGTATCACTGCTATGGAAAAGGTTTTTCAATACAGGATCGAGGAGAAAAGCAAGGAAATAGAAAAATAAAGTAGAAGGCTACAACAAAGAAGTCAAGTAATGGGGCCTAAGAGAAAGAGAATTAATTCTTGAAAAGGATGCCTGGCTTCAAATTGTTTAAACGGTGAGTCAGCTCTCAAAGGTTTAACCACAAATGCCTTCTAAAACTTGAGCCCCACAGCTCTTGCCAAGTCTTCAAAGCCAGCAAAGTGCCAAATTTTGTAATTAAGTAAATGGCACTGGGTTTGTATTTTGTCACATTTTAATCTCTGAAATATGATTCATTCGAACATTTCAGGAAAGGTCAAATTTTGCTTTTATGTTTTTGACATGTTTTGCACAGTTTTCTAATACATTAATAGAAACAACACCGAAGTCTGCAAGGTCTCTTACTGAGAGTTAAGCAGATTCAGTAAGATGTTACCAAAACTAAGACCACACCATTCTTTTATAAGAATAAATAGATGAGTACAGTTTCAGTATGGTTTCTCAATATCTCAATACATACCTTCTTCATCCATTCATTGGTTCCTCTTTCACTAGCAGAAAGTTCTTAGCGCTTGGAACTTGGCCTTACCTGATCATCTAGCTTTTACACGTGGCTGTTTCTTTTTCTTCAAAAACTGACAATCTCATTCTCCCAACATAACATTAAATCCCAGTTCTTTTAGAAACAGTTTTTACTCTGTATCTAACATTTCTCCTGTTTCTGCGCAGAACTCCCTTCATCACATTTGAAAAACTACTGATTTTCTTAGTTCTGTTTACGTGCCTCCTCATGTGCTTCTTGAACATTTTTCTTCCTACTTAAAGAAGAAATTCTAATGATCATTTAACTTTTCCTTCCCTGTGACCCTAATTCATTGTATAAAAGGGGAATAGTAGTAATAGCTAGTTACTTCTCTAAATCACAATTATGTAGATTCTTCACTGGTAGCTAATGAGGAGCAAGATAATTTTAGGGTACTTTGTCATCACTGAACTGCATCTGCCAAAAAGCAAGTCTATATTAAATTTTAAGCAAATTTACCTGACTGTGTAGATGCCTTTGGGCTACACCAGCTGATTAGAATCCACCTGTACATATTGAAGATCCAGCTATAAGCCTCTCTCAATGAGCAAAAGAGATGCAACGTTTCAGCCTGAGACAAGCCTCATACACTTTCATCCCTCCTTCGGTGAATACTGTACAGTGTCAAATATTACCCAAAACACTGCAGTCCTCAAAACCTTCATGCAGATTTTTTGTTTCTCTACCAACTGCATTCAGCAGTAATCTCTACATACGAGTTCACACTGGCTTTATGTTTCTGTATCATTTTATGACTGAACCTTTCATGTTGCAAATGTTTGCAACTTCAATATATTAAGAATGAGGCTGATGTAGTCTAAAACACCTTGCCAAAACTTCAAACATTTGCATATGGAAAGCCAGCTGATTTGAATTATTGCTAGAATGGGCAAATCTGTCCTTGCCCATCCATTTTGTTAGCATCTGATGCCTATACCGAATGCCCACTTTCTCTTATAAAGGAATAAATCCAGAGACTGCTGAAGATACCACGTCTTTATCACCATTACTAGCCATGACTATACCACAGCAGCACCCTTACCACCCTTTGAAAATTTCATACATAGCCTTTTCTTTCTTTACTTGGGACTAACGCCTCCAAAATGTACCCTCCACAGCTACACAATTTATTTATTTTTCTGCTGAACTTCCACAGTGTAAAACACAGCCATTGAAGGGTGGGGGTGGGTGGGGAAACAACCAACACGTGTGCTCCTAGGGTACACTACACGAATTCTTCATATTTACATTACATTCTCTGTAGCAAATAACACTGCCCTAACAGATCACACTCTCATCATTCTGTGCCAGCTGCGCTATTTAATGGACATTCAAGTAGTACCACTTGGTAGAGCAGATTAGCTTAAAAGGTACAAACAGCAGCTCCTCTGTTGCATTTTGTATTATTATGCTTCAAAGGGCCTTGCAAACAAGAAACCAAAATAAATATACTACTGACGCTCTGAAAGCCCTGCAAACCTCTATGGGAGTCTCTGTACCTGAAGGGGGCTACAGGAAAGCTGGGGAGGGACTTTTTGTAAGGGCAAGTAGTGATAGGACGAGAGGGAATGGCTTTAAATTAGAAGGGGAAGATTTAGATTAGATATTAGGAAGAAATTCTTCACAGTGAGGGTGGTGAGACACTGGCTCAGGTTGCCCAGGGAAGTTGTGGATGACCCCTCCCTGGAAGTGATCAAGGCCAGCTGTTCAAGGCAAATATTCAAGGCTGCCTTGAGCAGCCTGGTGTGGTGTGAGGTGTCCCTGCCCATGGCAGAGGGGATGAAACTGGATGATCTTTAAGTTCCCTTCCAACACAAACCATTCTACCATTCTATGATTTTATGAGGTGTAGAGAGCCAGGGAGGCAGTGCAGAGAGCAGGAGCAGAAGGACAGCAGGGCTGCTTATAAATATATGCAGCCACCTTTCAGGAGGTCTCACTCCTGGTACCTGGGGGCTACATAATGATACAAGTTGGGAGGTACAGTGATCGATTCTCCTGGTGCTCCTGGCTGCAGGTGAGCTCTGGCTCTCACTGGTCCCCATGCTGTGCTGCTTCATGAAGCAGGGCCAGCAGATAACATATTTTTAGAAGGTTAGGTTTCAGCAAGTTTGGCTTCCTGAGCTGCCTCCCTGCTAGCCCACTGACAGACCTGGCACAATGGAGAGAAGGCAGGAATGTACAGAGGGGAGTAGGACTACACTAGCTGCATGCTTAGCCCAGGTCGGTCTTCAAGCCATACCCAGATCACAGCTTCATCAGCACAATTTGACCTGCGATAAATTGTGTTTCTCTTCCATCTAATAAGTATATCTCTGCATAAATGCATGCAAAATATCATTGATTGCTATTGAGATATTAAATACAAACATAAAACTAATAAGAAAACCCTATACCCACCTGCATTTCAGCTATGTCAGGTTTCACTTTCTAGAAATGTTTCCTCAGTTACCCAACACTTGAAAACATCAGTATGTCACTCATAGCTGTTCTGGGGTAGAAACAATAATTATTTTCTTTGTTCAGTTATTTTTCAACCAGCTTCACCACATGAATGCCCAAACACAAATAAGGGGGTGGCACTGTTTATAGCAACAGCACCACAAAAAAAAATGCTCTTTGAAACTACACCCACAGATACACCTGGTAGTGCAGTAGTTACACTATTCTGTCCTGCAGTCAAATAATCAATCACACTTTTTTGTTAATGCAAAGTCAGGGAAAACCTGAAAGAAAGGACAGAACACAGAGGAATTCAGATTTAGGCAGGTGGGTTTTTTTTTTTAACAAAAACATTTTAGAAGCTACAATTTTGACTATCCATGGGACTTACAGCTTAATTTCAAAGCAGGTGCAAACAGAATGGCCATTTTGCTGCTTCGGAGTATTAGAAGCCTGCCTAAAGATGACACAAAAAACATCATTGACAGATTCTACAACTACAGCATGTTGGGGGTGAAAACTTGCTGTGATCTAGCAAAACAGCACTATTTGTTTAACATATGGGATGTAAAATGCTTTGGCATAAGGCCCATTTAAATAACAAGCCTATAAAGCTTGCTGGCACTTACTTAGACAAGAATGGAAAAAGAACAGAAATCTGTTCTAATCACTCAACTTAAATACCAAATTTAAAACAGAAATCTAGTTGTTATTTATATGATTCAACATCTTAAAATAGACTTCAAGTACAGATGAACACAAGTTAAAAAACTAATTCCAATAGATATTTAAGCTGACTTACTGAGTCCATTCTAGATTTACTCTCTAGGTGGAAACTCAAAGCAGTAAAATATCTATATAAAGCACTAACTTGTGTCTTTATGTTTCTCTACTCCACCTCATTATCATTTCTGCAGTGAACTATACATTTTAACATTTATTTTTCTTTTTAAGTAATGGAAACTGCTTGTTACCATTGTTGATATTCAATCTCCTGTAAAGTAGCTGAAGGATTTTCTTACTCCCTACAATACATTTCAACTGCTCAGGAAAGGCCAGGGAACGATATACAAAAAGTCTGAACAGAACCACAACTGTCCACAGAGAGGATTTGTTTTTACTATTATCACAATGAAATACAGCAATTCACACTAAGTTCTGAGGAGCTATATCATATATATTTTATTAGCTGAACAATCCATCATCTGAGACGCCTGTATGTTGTTTTATTCTGCATAATGAAGAAATGCATAATGATTTTTGAGGTGCCGTCTTGTGTTCGAGAGATGTGGGACATTGTCAGATAGCTTAGCTGTTCTATCCTAGGCAAGTAAGCTCATTATGAATGGATTAAAGTGGCACTTCTAGGTTTAGAAGCAAGTTCAATGAATATTTACATCCAAAAATTACCGGTCAAATGGAAAAAAAAGTTTACACTTCCAAGATGAGAATTTGATAGAACTTTGAGAATTAAAAGTTTTTAAAAACAAAGTACAAAAACCACCAAATAATTAAACATAAAATAAATACATGGTAATTAATGTCTGTAATAAGCTGTCAAAAATCTGATAGAGCTTTAATGCCTTAAGTAGCTCCAAAATCAAGGTCAGAAAGCTTTCTGGATTACATTATTTAGGTAGAAAGTTAACTGCTTTCAATTTAAGAGTAAATAGGTAAGATGTAGTATCTTATCAGAACACAAAAGAGCCAGACTAGGTTCCTCCATTCTAGCCTTAAGCAACTCACGACTAAGAATAAATGTTGGCATTAAAAAAGCCGAACCAAACAAGAACACAAACACCTTCCCCAATATTTAAAGATTTTCAAAATCAGTTTTAGAGTAAAAACTACATTTGGTGTTGAAATACATCCTGCCAAGATCTACATTTTAGCATATCAACATGTTAAGTACAAGACTGACATAAATTACAGTAGCGATTACGGAGTATCTTGAAAAGTGGAACAGTGGAAATAACATCAATGAGCACACACAGTTTGAAAGCACGTGCATCTTTGGATAAAAAAGTCAAAATGTTTGTTATGTAACAAAGCTATGAAGTCTGAAGTGTAAACTTTTATGTTTCAGTAGCATAACTGGTATTTCTGATCTAGTATCTTTGGTAATGAGTTTCACCTATTCAGTAAAGAAGAAAAAAAGCCACTCTACTGTGTAAGAGTACGGTTCAGGTAACAATTTTATATGACAATTGATTCATAAAGTGACATTATGGAACATAGTGTTCCTTTTCTGTCTATCTGAACTTTTTTTTTTTAACACCATCATCTTTCCTATAGCATTCCAACTCCTGCCACAGAGGCTTCCAGTGGGAAATAGCCTCAAAATAGCAACTGGTCCTTTCTGTACCAACTTTGGAGTTTAGGGAATCAGCAGAGTGATAAATACCAATCACCACACTGCCAACTATTCTGTCCAGCGGAGATGGTCAGTCAGGTGAAGCCAGGCAAGTACCCCAGGTGAAGGCCAAGATCTTTGGTTTCCAGGACACTTGGAAGATCCTCTGTACATCCCATTGACCATCTTTCTACCATCTGGTTTGATCTTTTCCTTCTGTCTTCCATCTCGACTCCTTGCTCCTTCTCTCACCATACCTCATCTCAGCTATCTGCTTCTCATTCCATTTTCCCTGTTCAGCTCATCATTCAGGACCTTGCTACCACCAGTGCTGTCAATCTACAATCACTGTGTAATACTTGTCTTTTTCTTATTTTGCATGCCTGCCTTACGGATTTATACTATAGATTCTAAAAAAGAGTTGGTAATCACTGCCCTAGTATTTCTACTGCAGCTACCACAAGACAGATATAATTTCAGCTGACCATTACACACACTGTAACAGATGTGAAAAAACATTAAGTTCAGTCACAAGTCCTTGGCAGGAACACCTCTACCAGTCTAAACCAGTAGCTCCGTTTTATGGCACAAATATCTTGCTGCTTTTGCCTGTTCCTGTGCAGTGAATATATTCTCCATCCAAGAACTGGCAACAATCAGGCTTATTTCAACTACGTTAAAAAAGCATTATGCTTACCATACACTTGAAGTGCCTTGCACTTCACCCTTAATTTGAGTAGAAGTTATGAGTTTTTACATGCAATTCTACACTTACAGAGATATTATTTGATATTGTACTGCTTATAACCCTTCAAATCCACAACTGTAAGGACACCGAATGTACAGCTGATAGGTACAGGCTTGGAAAGAGGAAAGCGGACAACTTCTCAGTAAACTTGACTTACACAAAGCTTCCTAAGGTGCTCTGGCTATACCTTACTTACAGTTAAGCACGAAGAGCTGACAAATACACTTCTTTATTTTTGTTTACAACCTTTGTCTGCAGCACTGCAAGGGTCAAGGGAAGAAAAAGTACTGGTGTTGAAACAAAGACATTCTCAAGACATGCTGTGCCAAAGTAGTTTACTTTTCCTACAGGAACTCTACTCTCGGAGATGTATTTCAAGTAGTGACTCCAAAGGTCCATCTACAGGAGGCTCCATTATTTGAGATTAAAATCTTTTCCAATTTTAGAACTTTGCTCATATAGGGCAAAAGGGCACCTTGTTGAAAAGTCTCCCACCATTCCCTTACAAACTGAAAGCTATACAAGGAAAAGCCTATGTTGCAAGGAGAGGATGTGTCAGGAGAACACATACCCATCAAACATTTCAAAGAACTGTTATTGCATGATAAATGAAGTTGAGCATATATTAATATGGATTACACCATAAAGAACTGGTGAGAACTTCAATGAATAAACAGTCATTAGGATGGCGCTACTTATTTCGGCCAAACCCACAAAAGTTCTTATCAATCTGCCCAAATGGCCCAACAAGCTTGTAATTTTGGATATTGGTGCATTTTGGAAACTCATCAGCAAGTACGCTTGACTGGTTCAAGGAAACATCCCAAATTATAAAGAATTATCCAAGTTAACAGTCTCTAATACAAAAAAAAGTCAATCTTTACCAAAGCTACACAGCAAACAGGCAGAAGGACATGATCATTTGTACCCACAGGCATGGTAACAGAGACACAGCTAGCTCCTGAGCACGCTTTCTCCTTTTCAAAGCTTTACTACACCCAAAAACCCCCCAGTCACACAGTGTGGCTGGTTTTAAGCAGGAAGGATTTTACATGTGGTCTCACAACACACAAAGTATTTGCTCCACAAATTCTGAAGTAGGTGGCTGGTCTCTTCAACTCTCCAGAAACTTTAAGGCACCAACTGCCTGCCTGTGCCTCTATCTCTTCACTGCTATTGCTGCCAGAGAAACTTGTAAAAATAAACAAGGATTTCCAAAAAGTTCTAACCCATCTGTGAGGACTTAGATTATCATCTCACATTGAGTTCACAGACAGACACCCTCTCAAATCACCACCAAAAACGATCAAACAAACAGCACAGGCATGTAGATGATACTCTGTGTGCGTTCTCCCACAGAAATTTACCTATAGATGTAATAGAATAATATTTTACACAATATCAAGATAACTATAAACCATTAAAGAGTGCCAGTAAGATTGATATGTATTTTTCAAGTCATTGCTTAAAAAACACATCTTCAATTACCTGAAAATGATGCTTTCAAATTCTAAATATTCAAGTGTTCTTGTTTATTTAGTCTATTCAGAAAAAGACAGCAATATGAACAGCAAACCCAGATGTTAATAATATTATTAACATCACAAACTTGCTACTGATTTAGTGCAAACCCATAAATCTGGGGTTTCTGTTATCTTCAAGGGGACAGATAGGATGTTTCTAGGTCCTGTCAACAGCTGTGTCTAAGACTACCCCTCACAGGCAGTAAATCTACAAGTTAGCATTATGAGTTTAAGTAACTTAACAGCGAGGAGAAATCCCAAATAATTTTGCACCTTAATTTATTTTGTAAATCAAAGCAACACTAATCTAGGTAGACATAACAGGGGAAGGTTGGACATAAACAAAAGCACAAATCTTTTACAGGTATCAACAGGTATTTATACTGAAAAGGAAATATTATGGGTTAAAGAAAATGGGTGCTTTTTCTACTCTTACAAGCAGATGCTCACATCAATATGGGTCAAGTTCTACATCAAAGATTTTAACGTTACAGACAGCTTTCAAAACAATTGGAACTGTGAAAACTTATAACCATGTACTCACAATTAAAAGTTTAACTTTTAAAAGTTCTGAGTTTCTCTTAAATATTCTCTTTCACGGTTAAAAAAAACACACTACCATAATTGTGTCCTAATAGTCATATTTAGGTCTGTGTGGTACAGGTGTGACTGGGAGGTAGAGAGAATGATGTCAAAAACAAAAACCACATTTACAGGAGAAATTCAGTTGTATCCTATTAATTTCTTATTTTCATTATGAGTAGCACCTACATAATCTAACTAGAGAATTTGATATTAGTCACATAAAGGGAATAACTAAGATGACTGCACACCTTTAAAAAAAAGTCTAATCAGTGAATATAGATAATCAAAACAGTTGAGTGACACTCAATACTACAGATTAAGTATAGGGCTACTCCAGAAACTTTGACAAAGCCAATTCCTGCTTGCTTCCCTGAGTAGAAAAAAAAAATTCCAAATGACTCAATATTAATATTTACATGCCTATGCCCCACTCAACTTGCTCTTCTTTATACATTGACACTGACGCAGAGAAAAATGTCAAAAATAAATCATTACTTTAAAAACCTGTAATTCTCTACTAGAATTAAGTTTACTGGAACTGAGAGGACATGAGGCAACAAAACCAAACCCACTCCTTTCAAACCAAGCCTGGGTTTGTGAGATAATACAAATTCAATGTATAACAAGGACATACTGTTTCATGTAATATATTGAAAACAGGTGCATGGCTAATCAAGCAGCATGAAATTTTTCCTCTGTGAATTAAACAATCATCGTGAGATGGGATATTTTAACTGCTGTGCTTTTCTTTCTGAGGGTGATATTTTGTGTTGCCTTCAGCTGATGTAAAGGTGAACACAGCTGAAAGACTTGGTCCATCCTGCTCTGCCTCATCGTCTATTCAGCCAGCCAAGCTTCAATCTAAACCACTGCGCTGATCTCGCTGATTAGGAGGCCGTGCTATTACTAGTGCCAACAAAAGGAAGGTGGGATTATGAAGCAAGCCTAAGGAGAAATCATACTACTGTTTTTGACAACAGGTACACTTTGACCATTTTAAAGTAGTCATGAAAATACAGCCTTATTATAATGTAAAGAGATACTGCAAGGATCTGCTAAAATACTCACCTAGTATAGCACTTTTAAAGAAAGCTATAAAAAAACCTAAGGGACAAGAACGCAGGCTGCAGCCTCCGAAACTGCTTTCTTTCAGTGTATTTAATGCAAAGGTAACTTCCTATGAAGCTAGCTATGTGTGCAAAGTAGGATCTCAAGCAAATACTGAAATTGGTTAAGAAGTTGGGAAAATTAGGATTTTTATGAAATGCAGAGTATTTCAGTTGCAACATCAAGAACAGTATTGATAAGGTTTATTATAAATCTAGACTTGCAGAAGTAGCATGTTGGCTACAACTTATAACACTGCTATTTCTAACTTCTATTTACACAGCAATAAAAACATATAGAATTCTGCACAAACACAGCTTCAAAGAGCTCCTAAACGTTTAGGAACAGGACTAGTGACCATTTAGCCAGTACAGATTTTGGTTGGTTTGGCTTCTTTTTTTAAAAGAAGTCCACTCACTTTTGCATTCTAAATTTCATTTAGGTGTACAAGTTAAGATTACGCTCCTGACATTGAAGCTGTTTCATCTGACTGATGGAAACCATTCTCAGCATTTTTCAAAAAATTAACTATGTTGTCAGGCATCCTTACAAACTGCAACTCAAGCATTCAACTCAGTATTAAATTATACTTTATATAGCAGCATAAAATCTCTGGAAGTTTGTGATTTGCTAAACCTGATTATTAAAGTGTTTGGCAACAACAGCTGCAAACAGCAAGTTTTTTGTTGAGCTGTCTGTGTCATCCCCCCTCCCCAAACGCAGACAGCATGAAGATTTAGAGGAAGACCATCAACTTCAAACCATTGCATGAAGTGACGCACTTCACATTTTCTTTCTAATGGTAGTATGAGATTAATGGTTTACTTTCACCTTAAAATATTTAGCAAACTAGAAGGACAGCAGTATGATTTAAAAACTTATTACACTATTCAGTCATAGTTTCAAATATATCACTTTAACCTGAGATACTACGTATTGTCTGAAGATATTCTGGCACTGGCACATAATCTGCAAAGAACAGTCCAAGGTTTAACTTAATTATCCTTTTACAAGAATTGTGGTTTGAGAAAACACAACAACTTCATAAACATACTTGCTAAGCATAATGGCCTTTGGCAATAATGTTCCAAAGTAAGTTTGGATAACCCAAGATAAACCATGACTCCCATTCTTTCTCTCTGTACTTTTGCAGTTAATACCAAAAAAATAAAAGCAAATGAAAATGGTGCGTCTCAAGACAGTACAAGCAAACAGAGCACAAGCTTCTGTCAAAGCAACACATTACATTCAGCAATAATAAAAGCAGTCAACAAGAGTAACTTACAGAGACTGCAACTCAACAACAAAAATCTATAAAAGCTACATTACTTTCTAAAAAAGAAATACAGAGGAACTGAAAAAAAGTTTGAGGGAGAAGCAGTGTGAAATAATCATGCTACTTACGGTGTACTTGAATCCCAGATACTCCATTCACGTATTGCAACCCTCTTGTCTACACTGGAAGACACCCCAAAATAAAAGCACATAAGCCACTTATCCCTGCCTAACAACACTGCAGATATTTTGAAAGTAATTTAGAACTAAGAAACATGATAATTACTAAGACAGTAAAACGCTAATTCAAATACTACATGTAATAGGTGTTATCAGGATAAATGAAATAAAGCTCCAAAAATTCAATATATTCAAGAAGTCATACTTCTTCCTAGTTTATCAATCCCTGTTCAGTTCCCTATGCTTATCTACCTTATCTTACTTTGCCCAGCTCCTACAACTTCTGTTTAACCCCATCAACCTTTACGCTGCTCACCTATGTGAAACACTCCACTCTTCTAGAGGTCCAGTTCTTCATCAATATTGGATGTATACTCTATAACAGCTCATCATTACAACACATTAATAATTTGCTTATTCTAAACCTATGTTTAGATGCTTTGATATGCTTTGATACTGTTGTACAACTCCAAGTAAATCATTTAACCCTGAATATTTCAAAGATTATTAACCTAACATCCTTACGCTTCTCCATAATTTCCAACCTATTCATGTTGACTATCTGAATACGTAGATCAACTTCCATGCATCACCACCTGAACTACAGCAGGAGAAAACTCTTGGTTTTCATTTAAAAGTCAATACTGCTTAACAAGTATTCTGGAAAATAACTAGAGAAGAACGTTATGCAAAAGCTTGTGTACTGGTGTTATTTAATTGGGAAGGACAGAAGACTTAATTTACATGATTTCAGTCAACTGGTACACATCTGGGAGTATCACAAGTGAGAGGGCAGCAAACTGTAGTGCAGAAGGGAAAACAAACAGTTGGAAAACTTTTAAATAACACTCTATGGAACTACAGCCATATTATATTCATCCTTTGTTTCTGCTGTGCCAGCAATTGAAAGCCTGTGGCATGCTGCAAGGAGGACTGCTGTCAAATTCTGAAGCCTGTCTAGTGCTTCAGACTGATACAAATTTTTCTGCAGCAGACACTAGCCTACCTCAAACAGCATCATGAGCACATTAACTTTCTCTATGCTAACAGCCCTACATTGCAGCAACAAAGATCAGTTAGCCCCAATGGTATAATTTCTACATTATTCAAACTAAAATGCACTAACTCCTGCCTACTGAGGTGATATATTTTGTCTATTATATTTGCTAGGGCCAAACTAGATAGAACAAATTGGTATGGGTATGTTAATTTTAATAATTTTGGTAACTCACTATGTACTGAAGCAATAGCAAAGTTCATTAATCTCTAGCACATCTCAGTTTCCTTGCTGGCCATCAGATAGCCTAGGGAACAAGAAGTAATTGTAAGATCCTCAGAGCTAAGTGTACTACTCTTGTGATGTTGCACATAACTCATTTGAGTTTCCCTAGGGAATCACCTATTATTGACACTTTTGAGCAGTTTAATTACATTTACAAGAGTTTAAAAGCTCTGCCAAGC
The DNA here is from genome assembly GCA_033556795.1 of Tapera naevia. Classification (NCBI taxonomy): domain Eukaryota; kingdom Metazoa; phylum Chordata; class Aves; order Cuculiformes; family Neomorphidae; genus Tapera; species Tapera naevia. The sequence goes on from JAUMJJ010000059.1 coordinate 15,063,497, forward strand.
CACTACTATAGACAGAGGCCATCAATAGTGACACATAACCTTAAAGCACATCTAATAACATTTAAAAAAATACTAAAATAGATGTATAAATGATGCATAAAATCCGTATGAAAAAATCACGGTGCACTACATAACTAACCGGTACAATTCACTACATCAGTCATAGGCCTAGTGCATGCCCATGAATGCAAGCGTTTCATAGGGAAGCATTTACAGTTTTCTCAGAAATAAAATGTAGTTCTAGGAAGTAGCAACCACCATCACCAAGAAGCCAGTGGATAAATTCACTGTTCGCACAAGGTGACAGCTCCCCAACAAAATCCCTACCTCATTCAGGAGACAAACACTGAACTACTCATGAATCAGCTGTTGAATTGCTGCAGTTCACATCATGGCCTTTTAAAGCAAACAAACAAAAAATACTGTAAGGCATACTGAAAAGCAATTTACAAATACTTTAATCATCCATGTACAAAATGATTGTGCAAAGCAAACATGTAGAAAAAAGTACACTGCCTGCCCCAAGCTATGCTTTCACTATTTTTGAGTTAAAATAAAAACCTACTGGCATTCAATGTAATTGTCAATGCTTCACCCACATGTAAAGCAGCTGGGCATAACTGTGCCACTCAACCAACCTAAAAACACATTTAGAGGAAGGGGGGGTGGTCTGCTCACTGTGTCTCTGCAATAGCACAAAACTTTCAAGTCTCAGTAATAATATGCATTTATAAAACCTTTTTTTTTTAAATAAAAGCCAAAGTCCTTCATTCCAAATTACACGCTATTTAACAAAAAATAAAAAGTGGAATTTTATTCTTCTCTGTATCTTGGTTTGGAAAGAACATGTGATGGGATTTTAGTACATAGCAAAAGAAACTCAGCTTCCAAGTTTGAGATTTTTTTTACCAAATTTCCATTCAATACTGGTTACTGATTCAACTCGCACTATAAAAACAATACTTTCACACACAGAGATTTGAAATCCAAAGAAAGTTTAAATCAAGTTTGTTATTAGGGTTAGTCCATGAGTAACTTGGCAAGTAGCTATTAACATGCAAAATTTCATACCAAATATTTTGGTGACAGTTTTAGTTAGATTTTATTCATAACTCTAGACTTGCAGTTCAAAGACAACATCCCCTTATTCTTTCTAGGCTTATATTCTTTTTATATGCCCCTATGCAATTACAAGATTTCCTATAACTAGCCACCTCAGAACAGTCCATTTATAATTAAAGGTAATCAATAATTTAACTTCACTGAAGTTGTGTTTGCTATTGGAATTCATTCAGAAGTCTTTACAATAAGCATAAACCAAGACCCCTCTCAAATCACTTACACCCAATCCACAATATTTACTATTCAAAGTCATATAGAAAATAGTTCTACTTTTCATCATTCAGAGCTAGGCTTTATTATTCTATTACCTCAAGCATTCTTCTGTGATATTTCCTTGTTTGTTCTGAATTTAAAAAAAAACAGAAGGCATTTGAAGCTACATTTCCTTGGTGTAGCACACCTGAGAAATAACATTTCATACAGATTAAACCTAAAATCTAACTACTTGTAAACCTCATTAATAGTATTTCACTTATTCATCTATAGCTGACAAGGAAGCCATATATTTCATTATACAGGAGTCTACACTCTTTTCAGCTGTTGGGTTTGTCAAAAATTGGACATATCTGAACGCTAGCATTACAGCCTAATGATGGAGCAGAACAAAAAGCTGAATGCACCCAAGTGATGGAAGACAGCTGAAGATTTTCTTTCTATGAAAGAATGAACACTAGCTGTCTCTTTGCCACCCTACTCCCTCCTCCAATAATTTTACCTATTAATCAACAATACACACTACGTTAACTTGCATAACTCCAAACGAAATAAAAACCAAAACTCATACGCATCTAGGTCACACACTTTTATGTGAGGCACTGGAAAGCAGCCTGTGTGATTTGCCTATTCTAGACATTCTGACATCTTACAGCAGGATTAGAAAACAGGTCTTAGTTCAAATATGTTTATTTTCTTGAAAAAATTCTAGAGATGTGTGTAATCAAGCACTATAGCCATTCATCAAAAGCTGTCAGACAATTTCAAAATAATTACATACTAAATGTGTAGCACATTGAAACAATTATTTAATGATTTTCATGCAAAAACCTAAATCTACATATTCCGTGCACAATAAAAAACCTTATGCTTACAATGGAACACTTCATATGACTCCAATGCACCATCCTTAATGCACTGCTCACAGTATAAGTCAGCACTAGAGCAAATCAATTCGATGGTACCACTATAGCCAGTCATCTTATGATCAATGCAAGAGCAGTTTGACAGTTCACATAACAGCTGGATAATATCACTACTTTATACTAATAAGTATCTAATCGTAGTCAACATTGAATCATTTTATTAAGAGCTTTCCCTGGAGTACACTACTTAGCAGTCAGTACTTCAGTCTGTCCTCAAAGCCTCAGCTGAACTGGTTTCCTTCTCTTCAGACACCTTCCTATTCAAACTACAAACAAATCATCCCACCTAAGAAGAGCTTACAACCAGTAAGCTCCAAACTGACCAGCATATGCTTAAGTTGAACCTTATACTTCCTACGTATTTTACTAAGTTTTGTCACCCGTAGTTCAACGAGAAAACCAAAACACAAGGCAGAACTTTACATGAATCAGGATTTAAATAAAGAACCCTTCAAAACTGTGCTCCAATTCACTTATCAGTAGGTAAGAGTATGGGAAGTAGAGGTGAGATATGAACATAAAACTTAATTTAACTGCATGCCAACTAATTTTTTTACACTTCAAGTATTTAAACCTCAACACAAATATTTACAGCTGACATCAGGTGTAAATTGGAGGTACCTATGTTCTCGGAGGGGGCAGACAGGCTTTAGCATAAGTAAGTGTCCTTGGAGGACAGGGACAGGCTTTAGTATAAATAAGGGTTATTGATTTCTTTTAACACCATCAGTGAAGAATTCACAGAAAAATGCTAAACTGATATGGTATTGGCACAATCTAACCTTTGGAAAGGTAATTTTCTTTTTAATTTCACACTACAGGCAACATTAAACTACTTCTTAATTTCATATGAAAATATTTAAAAACATGCAATTTAGAATTACTAAGTTACATCCATTTAACAAACAGAATTTTATTTTACAGCTGATGTTAACATAAACTCTTCAAAAGAAGTAAAATTAAATTTAACATACATGAAGTTGTTGTGCTCTACCAGACCACCTTATAGAGACCTAACAGAAAAAGAATGCTGAAGCAGGAAGAAATAAAATATTTATTAAGCAAACATACTGACACTTATGGACTAAAGTAATACTAAAAGAAAACACATTTGTGAAGGTCAGATGATCCACATTCACTGTCGGCACAGAATATTCAAGACAAATAACTTGAACTTTAGATTTTGAAGAGCACTTCGTTGCTCTTTGCTAGTAGAAATATTTCAAGACCCTAAGTGGCCATAAGTATCTTAAAGTAACAGTCATGATATACACTTGAACAGAAACTAGTAGCTTATCTAAGTTTCTGGTATATGTTGTGCCTCTGAGACAAAACACACACTACTCTAGAACTGAAGACCCAGAGGACAAGCTGAAAATGCTCTCCCCACCTCTTTTACCAGAAAAAGTACTGGAACTTGGGGAAGAAGCATGTAAGCACTAGATAAAAAGGTTCACCCATCCATCTGTCTACTGAAAAAAAGGAGAAGGGAAGACTAAATTAAAAACAAAAAAGAAAATAGTTTGTCTGAAGCCTAATGTAGCACATTGTCTTTTTGCCTTCCTGTACACATTCTTTTCTAGCTCAGCAACTTTTAGGAATGGAGCACTCTGGAGCTGCAGGACTGACTGACTGGCATGTATTACTCAGTTTCTCTAAATATAGGCACAACAATTTTATTATAATAATACTAAGTAAATACCACAAAGGTCAATTTAGAGAAAAATTTATTGGACATCGTATTTCACGTTAGCTTGTTCATTACATTTTAGGACCTAAAATGTCTTAACCAAATGCCTTTTAACAACCAAGATTAACATAATGGTATCCTTCCCAGCAGAACTCCAAGTGCAGAGAAGTACTCCCAGGAACTGAATACCACTGCCTAAAACTTACACAGTAAATAAAGAAAGAGGTATCAAAGATAAAAAAAGCAGGCATTCACATAGGGCATCAAACGCTTGCCAATTAAATGCTTTTCGGAATGTTAAAGTAGAAACCAATTATTTAAGAATTTAAGACCACATCCAGTCCAGCTGCACAAAAACTATACAGATCAATATGAAATGTCCAGTTTACTTTAGCATTAACATTTGTACACTTAAAAGAATTAACATTAAAATCTACCACTGCTCTAGTCCTTTTACATTTACGGCTGTACAAAATAATGAGTAACACGCACACTGCATTCTCAGTTTCAGTGCATGAATGTCTAATCAGTTGACTTTAAGACAATGAAACACAAGGCACTTGCCATGACCCAGAAGAGATTCACAATTATTTAATTCTGCTGTCCTAAAATATTTCTAAGACAGCTACAGCAAGTTATAAATTAAAATGTATTATTGTAACTACGCTAACTTTTTCATATTACCAGTCAAAAACATTCAAATAATGAGCCCTTAAAGTTTAACTTTTTCAAAATAAAAAAACTAAAACATAGCAAATAAGCCACCAGTCACTGACTCAAAAACCTTGTGACCTGAAGTTTCACAAGACATGAAGAAAAATATTTAAGTCACTTTGCTTCCCTAATCAGAAAAAAAAATAGGGTATTGCCTCTGTTAATATTAGCTTTAGTTCTGCAATAAATCAAGTATAGGAGATGGTACAATACTACTTCCATTGCCAGTTTAATTCAATTTGTATATCATTTAAATAAGAGCCACAAATTACTCCTGATTTGCCTCACCAAAGAAACCCATCAAGTGCAGAAAATATATTTACTAACTGAAAACAAAAATGATCATAGAAGTCTAACAATCTGACACTGTACTCAATGGAGTTGAAGGCATGTCACCAATGCTCTTTGCTTATCCCTAAGTAAAAAGTACAGTCATCAGACAAATGAACCAGATTTGGAAGATATACAGCAACACACATTTCACAGGTCTCTATAAAAAAAGATCCAAAGGTAACATGCATCCCTGACAGCTTTGGTAGATAAGAACTTAGTTCATTTGTATAAGCAGAGAGGTGACAGGATACTCTAATACCCACAAATAAAAGTAATTTTCTCTAGTAGCATTAACATACATAACATACAATTATACTCAAAAATTTCCTAAATCAAAGGGAAGAATATGACAGGAAACATAGATAAAGTAAACACAGGGGGAGAATAGATTTGAGCAGCGAGAGTAGCACTAAAAAGAGGAGTATGATGCAGAAACACGAGATGCAGATCTTTGAATTCAAAGACAATGAGCTTTAGCTTGATGACGGAAACTAGCAGTCACACAGACTACTGAAAAACCCTATGAACTGAACTTTGAACAGACTGCAGAGACAGAAATATCAAGTGAGGAGGGAGGAGGTACTTGTAGTACTCCAGATGACAGATACAGACCTAAACTTCATTTGTAAAGACAGAAAAAGAAAACGTGGTCTTGAAAACGTTGTTTGGACAAGGAAGGAGGATATGAATAAAATATGACTGGGAATTCAAGGAGAAGAGGGAAAAAAACAGGGCTACTCCCAAGTAGCAGCCCTGCACAGAGAGGATTGTAACGCTGTCAGCAGCATCGCAAATGGCGAGCAAACGCATTAAGTTTGAGAGAGATGGTTATGAGCTCTGAGACAATGAAAATGTACAGGACAATAAGAAACGGCAAGGAATAGGACAATAAGAAACGGCAAGGAATAGGACAATAAGAAACGGCAAGGAATAGGACAATAAGAAACGGCAAGGAATAGGACAATAAGAAACGGCAAGGAATAGGACAATAAGAAACGGCAAGGAATAGGACAATAAGAAACGGCAAGGAATAGGACAATAAGAAACGGCAAGGAATAGGACAATAAGAAACGGCAAGGAATAGGACAATAAGAAACGGCAAAGAAATGAAGGACTGAAGGCACGTCGAGCCATGAAACTCTAGAAAGAAATGCAGTAACCTAAGTAAAGGAGACAGCATGCAAGTCTTCCGTGAACCACTGTACATCTCAGGATTAGTGGGAAGAGGATACAAAAAAGGGAAGATGCTTGCAGCAAGCAAGTACCGCAAATGCCAAAGTGGGACAAGGCTGTGACAGACAGGCAAGTTGCCCTTCATAATATCTTCTCCAATTCCCACAAAGCTCAAGCAGCTTTGCTACATGCTTTATAAAAAGCACAACTAAACTTTGAAAATGTAAATAAACGGTTGTATTACTGTACTACCTGATAGATTCATAGTAGTGACAACCATTTTCAATTACAATTGTGCTGGTTTAAAAGCAAGAGCATATTTTAATTACACTGAAACTAATAATCTAATTATACACTTCAGTCAATATTTGAAATGCTGAAAAATACAGACAGCTACAAAGAAAGGAATATTAAACCCCCTGCTTCTAACGGCTGAAAAGGCTAAACTTGTGGAGTGACACTAAGGAGAAAAAAGAAGTTCCCATGTTCCAGTAAATTTTTTTTAAAAGAAAAATAACAACTGTGTTTACAAGAGTAATTCAAAGAGACTTCTTTTTTTCCTTTAATATAAATACAACAAGCTCTGTCTAGAATGATGGAAGAATCTTAACTTCCCCGAAGAAATAGCCATCCCTGTGTTTGCTTAGTATCTTAATTTGCATTTGGTTTCAAAACTCTAGGCTTGCCAAGAGCTATTCCTTTCAAAACCTCAGGAATTCCATTACCAGTTTTAAGCTAAATTAAAAGAAAATAGAAGCATTCAATGTATGGGAAAAGTATGTACAAACTGTTTGTTGATACTCATAAATAGATTGAAAAATTTAGACATGTCTGATGGAGAACTGGTGCACAGTCAGCTCTGCTTTGCTTCATTGCGTAACTAAACAAAAAGCTATTGCTGTCATTTCAGAAAAGCTCAGCATAAGATACATTGCTGCTAAGATGGAACGCAGTACTAGATGGCTCATTTTTCGCTGGGAGTTTACATATAAAGCAGAATTTGCATTTATGAAAAATAATTTTTAAAAAAAATTGTGAAAGTTTCTCTTTTAAAGCTCCTGCTTCAACATGTCCATTTAGGAAAAAGATGTCACACTGCCTTAAGGCACAGCAGAACCAGTCAACTCCCCACCCTGTCAAGCACCTTAGAAGTCATAAAATGAAGACATTCCATCTCAGAAATGCATCCATTATTGTGCTGATCAGTAGGTTTCCAACATTCACATAACAAGCTAACAGCACTACTGCAATCACTTTTACTGACTAAATCATGGTAAGAATGCAATGTCCCCATCTGCATATTGTGCCAGGTGTCACACTAATCCACAAGAAAATAAATATCCGTGTTCCAAGCATTTAAGAAAATTTATCTGAAAGACAAATGCTTCATTTGTGTCAAGGTAAGTAACCCCAGCAGATAAGAACTACTATGTAGTTTAACTTCCTTGCCAGCAGCCACAGGAAAACAGTGGACATGACACATCAGTTTTAAACTGCAGTTCCAGTGAGAGACAGATGAAAGTTCTGTCTCTTCTACTAGAAACACAGGGATCCAGGTATCGGCATATGGGATAGAGTCTATTTTACCCTTGAAAAGACAGGAAATCAAAAGCAACTTTTCACCATTGAGTCATCACACAGTAGCAGATCAGTGGTTTACAGTAACCATCACCCCTGTACAAATAGCAGCAGCATCTCAACCATGCCCGCACCAAAATTACTATGAAGAAAAGCCAAGGGGAAGAAGTCTTATCTCCAGACTAAAACCATGCTGCCTCAGTTTCTCCCAAGTCTGAAGTACAGTCCAGAAAAAATCACTATATCAGATATGCCCATTGCCCTAGAGTTCTCAGCTTTTATTACAAGCACAGACAATTCATATAGTATTTCTGAATCACATTTACTCAACAGAATAGTATCACACATACGTACCAGCAAAAGCCAAAAGGTAAGAAGTACTTGAATACCTCTGCCGTAACATACACATTTTGTAATAACTCCTACATTTGGGATCTTTTTTTTTAAAATCCCTGTTCAAAAAAGTACCAACATAGAGGTGCTTCTACCAAGAGCCAATATGGAATCTGAAGCTCTACATCACAAAAATAGTTCTGTGAGAAGAAGTGGCACATCAAGCGGCTGATTCTGGAAGTAAATACAGGTGGCCACCCAGCACAGCTGGCTATGACAGAAAAAAGCGTACATCACAACCATTTTACACTTGCAGTAATTCAGAGGAACACATTGCCTAACACAGATATCAGCATTACTTGGTCCACAGCGATTCAGGGAAAAAGTTCAGGGATTATTCTGGACCACCTGAGAAGTCAGCGACAGGTTAAGTACAGCTCATGTGACAAAAAGCTTCTCATCTCAGTATGCCACATGTGGATGTTAAAGCATTTTAAAAGAATAACAAATAAGACATGAAATTAAAGTACTCAGACAAGAGGAGGAAACAGTAATGACAACAGCACTAATTAGAAAAGAAGGCATATTGTCAGTCTTAAGCATGCCATAATAATGAAATTTTATGGTATAAACATGAAAAGTTGCTAGTTCTTTTCAGTAAAGCCAAGGGATAATCATTTCTGTTGTCATCTCAAGATTGAGGGAAAGAGTGAAATTCTTGAGAATCACATGGCTCCAGGAAGATGGGCCTCCAGAAAAAGATTAAATTGGTTGTCATGATTGTTGCCAACTTGTCACAAGCATTGAAGAGTACATTATGCCTGGAGAATACACTACATGCACACTCACATATACATCCATAAATACCTATATGAGGAAACACCACACACCAGTTTATCACCAGTTGAAGTTCAAAAAGAATGTTCACTTCCAACACTCATTGCATAAAAGGCAGAACAAGAAAAGACAATGCTTACGAGTGGAAAATACAAAGACCTGTATGAGGACTGCTGTTCTATAACTTGTACACAACTAAAATATTATCTGTACACATTCCGTGAAATCACACACCTCTGGACAGTAGTTTTCAGCCAACAGCTCCTCAAATAGCTTTGACAAGAAATGTTATTCAGTAGGAGACAAAAATAAAACCCGTTACACTTGCTCCAGAAACCATCACTAAAAAGCTGCAGATAGGTCCTCTCTTCTACCAGTGGCTACTGCCCACAGCTACTCATTGCCATTCAGCAACAACAGACTTGCAACAGAGTGGATCCTGTAAGAGCACACCAATCTGCTTCAGAAAAAATAATCAAGTTAACTGACCAGTAAGGGTAGATTGAGCTTACACTGTCCATTTAACTGCTGCTTATGCATAAAGCACATAACATTGCATACAGGTCCTTTGGTGGAAAGGATCATTAAGCATGGTAATCTGTGGCAGAGCAGTAGAGACAACCGGCTGGAGATACAGTATCTACAACTTCACAGATGTTTGGGGGAAAAAAAATAATAAAAAAATCAATGCCTGTCTACATGCCGAAACATTAAGCACAACTTCTGTGATAGCCTGAAAGCCTTAAAACCGATTTTGAAAACCACTCATCATTAAATAGTTACTTAAGAAGAGAAGTCACACACTACCTCCTAGGAAACTGTCAGAAGCTATAACATATATCTTGGGTCAGCCTCATAACTTTGATTGGATTTCTTTAATCTACTTACTCCTGCAAAATACCTTGCAATTTTCTTAGTGGACACTCCAATCACTACCTTTTCTATTTTTGTCTTTCAAATTTAGAGACTCAGTATACATGCTGAACAAATTCACTGTTTCAAGAACTTGATGGATGAACAGCAGTTATGAACAGGCTCATAGTTTTCCCATTAAGTGCCGCTAAAAGAAAAAATAGGCACAGAATACTAAAAAAACAGTTACTATACAGAAGGCCAGATTCTTCTCTCAAACTCCCTTCAAAGTACATAAAGAAATCAGAGACATACTGCCATAGATTAAGTGGTCTTAGATGTAAAATACGTCCATGAACCATAACTGAACAATGTATGCAAGCCCTCAATACTGTATGAGCTTAACCTCACTGAATTAGGCCAGTACCGAGTATACTTTAAATGGGCATAATGTGTCACTGTCACCAAAAAAAAACAGACACACCCTGCTCCCCTTACTGCTTGCTTCCACCCCCATCTTTGTGCCAGCACAAATGTTTGTGCAGCAAACTGATCCAGCTCAAACCTAACCTTTCCCTCCCTTCCCCTCCCCCAAGTTCATTCAAACCTCAGCCCAGTTCACCACATAACCATACAAGTACTTGCCCGCACAAAGGAGGAAACACCAGAGCAGGGTGGAAACAAACAGGACCATGTTTTTCAATGGCTGAGCTGGTCCATGCCAGTTGTACGCCGATGCAAAGCCATAGATTGCAAGTTGGAGTCCTGCAAATCAGACTCAAGGGTTCAGACCCAGGCAGTGCCATTCTTTTCCTCACTCTCTCTGATCCTACTTCTTCGCTCACACAGCCACTCACAAGTACACAACTACAGGGTGAGAGAGTTCAGGGCACTGAGTCAATTAAAAAATAACTCTACCAAAGGAAAAAAAAAGGCTGCTAGTTGTGAGCCAGTTCAGCTTCCTGAATCAGCTCTCAGTGCAATCCTTTCTGGCACAAGGAAGAAAGAAGAGAAAGGAGCTTGGTAAGGCAGAAGGTCCAATTTTAATCATCTTGTGATGCTGTGGAAACACACTGGTACACCACCACATTTTAAATTTAAACTTGCCAGAGCAGCTGAACATAATTATTTTCATTAATTTGTTCCTAAGATTAAACCTTGTCCCATTTTTTTTTCAGAAACCTAAGCAGCCACAGTCTGCTCGGGCACAAGCAGCAGTTCACTATATTAAACAATTTCACTCTTGATGTTCAATAAAATGAAGACAATACATTAGCCACCCTAACTTAATGACACCTTCACCACAGATCCTTTTAAATATCACTGATTAAATCACCCCAGATATTTCCATAAGGAAGAACATACATGTAACAAAACCAGTGCAGTGGCGTTAAGTATTATCTTCACTGTAGTTTAGTATTTACAAGGAATTTAAACAATAATTCAGGTGATAAAAGTGGCCTTACAAACCTCTCTGCTCAGGAGTGAATTTTATCTACTATTCAAAAGTTGCTTTGCTTAAACTATAAGGCCCAGTGGTCACAGAACTGAACAAAATTAACGTCAATGAGTTCAGAATCACATCACTAATAAATATGGATATAGCTACTTTCAAGATAATTTTTGTGAAGTATCATACGTAGGAGTACAGACAGACTGTCAGCAATTATCTTACTAACTTCCAAGCAACAGAATTTATCAATGGATCATTAGATTTAGCAGGGAATTATTTCCATAGCAAGTAAAGATATCTGTTACTGTTCAGTTAACAAAGAAAAGAAACATATCAATACCAATCCAAAAGAAAAAACACGTCAGCATTACAGTTCAAGAACTATAAAACTGAAGTGCAGGATCTAATTAATGTAGCCACAAACGAGTCTTCTGAAGTGTCATATTTATATCTGTCCAGTTTCTTACAAAGATCAATCCTTCCACAAACTACCACCTGCACATTGCAAGAATTTAAGACAATCTCTGTTCTCTGTCACAAAATTACTCATATGATGAAAGAGTGTTCCAAACTACTCCGCCTCTTAGAATTACACAGAACTGAGAGCAGTTTATTTTGAAAACTCACTATCAACCTTTAAGATAAGACACTGAACTGGAAAGTGAGCAAAACGCTGCAAATCCCTTAAACCGGATATACACGCTACTGCTGGTGCGTTGTTTCAACAAGCATTTTCAAAGCATTCTTGTCACAGAGGCAAATAAACTCAGGGAATCTCAGTCAAGGAATAATGCTCTTAATCACTTTTGATTTAGAATGGAGTTAACAGTTTTTGGACTTGAAATGGTGATTCATACTGATGCATGTCTATTTTCAAGCAGGTGCACATAGACAAGCATGCTTTTCAAATGCACTTGGTAACAGGAATACAGGCAACAAACTGCCCTGGCAATTAAAAGACAACAGGATGCTTACTGGATCTGAACCCATGTGTCTTCACACCAAATCCCTTTTAATACAGCAAAACATGTTAGAAAAATCAGGTTATCATTCCCCTAGATACAAATAAGTTGTAGAGCTAGCAGGGCAGATTTAAGGACAGATTCATAACACAGAATTACTGCTAATACTAACGCTATTAGAAAAACACAGAAAATACTTCAGGAAACTTTTTTACTCAGTGCACTAAATGTCACTTTGCCAAATAGCACTTTAAGTAAAAAAAAAAGCTAAAAAAAATCAAAGACTATTCTAAAAAATCACAAATAAGAAACCTGTTAAAAATAATATCAAACCACAGTTGTTAGCAGTACTTTCAACGCTTTTACCAGAAGCAACCCTGATTTCTACAGTATGTTTTCACTGCAATAACACTGCAATTTACAACTCACAGTCCAACGAATTTCCTAATCATACTTATTATTTCTTATGCATAAATGCTAAAGAAGATGCAGCAGCTGGGAAGACCAGAAGATTTTCTGGAAAATGAAAGCATATTAAGTTTAGACAGAGAACAGAGCCAAATGGGTCAAACGGGTACTGAGACACCTTTCGACCTTCACGACTCTTCAGGTCTATCCTTGCTACATTCGCATACAGGGACATGTCAGAGGACAGGAAGAAGGCTAAGCATTCCTGGTGAGAAACCTGCGGACCTCGGAGGCTCTGTCTGCCAGCCCCAACCCACCGGCCGGCGGAGCTCTCCGTCAGCCTCAGGGCTCGCACCTTGGAAGCCCCTGGGCTTGCTCGGCGAAGCGGAGCCGAAAACGCACTTGCCTCGCCAGGCGTGTGACACCAGCAGCTGAGCCGGGGGCGGTGACAGATCCCACACGATGAGACGGGGTTGCCAGGCGGATCGGGCACCGAGCAGGCAGGCGGGCGGCCGGCAGGGATCCGCACCCCGCGAACCAACGCCAGGACAGTTCTTGGCGGCTCCTGTTGGCCTTCTGAACTCGCCCGGCCCAACCCCAGCCTCACAAAATGACCCGAGTCAGAGGAGACCCACAAGGATCAGCGAGTCCACCTTCCATCCTCCTCGCTCCCCCAGCTCCTTCCGCCCCTCAGCGAGACTCCGCATCCCGCGCGAGGGAAGCGTCGGTCACGCCGCAAGGCACGGCCCAGCCCGGTTCCCAAGGCACAAGACGAGAGCGGGGCTGCTCCCGCCCACGGGCGAACCGGGCCCGGCCCCAGGAGCCTCCGCTGCCGCCCGCTCCTGGCTGGGCGCCCCCGAGAGTAGGGGCAGAGGGGGACAGGGAAGACCAGCACCCACCTCCGCCATGAGCCCCGCGCCGGCCGGGCCGCCTGCGACGGGCGGAGACGGCGGCCCCGCGGGTCCCGACAGGGCCGCGCGCTGGGCCGGGCTCTGCCCGCGACAACTTCCGGGGCGCGGCGCGACTGCCTTCCGGGGGCAGCGGCGGAAAGGGCGGGGGGGGCTGCGCGAGGGGCGGGGGCGGGGGGGGTACGGGGTGGTACCTTCGCCGTGTTTTGCAAGCGGTGCTGTCACTTCTGGGGGGCTGTTTGCCAGGAGGAACACTAATGTGCTGACGGTTGATGGGTGGGCTGTTCGGTGGATGAGGAATTGTTTGGATGGTCGCACCCGGAGGGTCAACGGCTCGATGTCCAGATGGAGACCCGTTACAAGCGGTGTCCCCCAGGGGTCCGTACTGGGACCAGTGCTGTTTTTCATTGATGATATAGACAGCGGGACCGAGTGCACCCTCAGCAAGTTGGCGGATGACGCCGAGCTGAGTGGGGCAGTGGTCGCACCAGAAGGACGGGATGTCATCCAGAGGGACCTGGACAAGCTGGAGAAGTGGTGCTGTGTGAACGTCATGAGGCCCAACAAGGCCACGTGCAAGGCCCTACACCTGGGTTGGGGCAACCCACCATGATTAAGAGCAGCCCTGCGGAGAAGGACTTAGGGTCGCTAGTTGATGAGAAGCTCAACATAATCTGGCAATGTGCTTTTGCAGCCCAGAAAGCCAACTGTGTCCTGGGCTGAATAAAAAGAAGTGTGACCAGCAGGGCAAATGAGGTGATTCTTCCCCTCTACTCCACTCTCATGAGACCTCACCTGGAGTATTGTGTACAGTGCTGGAATACCCAACATAAGAAGGATATGGATCTGTTTTAGTGGGTCCAGAGGAGGGCTACGAAGATGATCAGAGGGCTGTAACACCTCCGCTATGAGGACAGGCTGAGAGAGTTGAGTCTATTCAGCCTGGAGAAGGCTCTGGGGAGACCTTATAGTGGCCTTCCAGTACCTGAAGGGGGCTACAAGAAAGCTGAGGAGGGACTTTTTACAAGGGCAAGTGACAGGACGAGGGGGAATAGTTTTAAATTGGAAGGGGGAAGATTCAGATTAGACATTAGAAAGACATTCTTCACGATGAGGGTGGTGAGGCACTGGCACATGTTGCCCAGGGAAGCTGTGGATTCCCCCTCCCTGGAAGTGTTCAAGGCCAGGCTGGATGGGGCCTTGAGGAGCCTGGTTTGGCCAGAGGTGTCCCTGCTCATGGCAGAGGGGTTGGAACTGGATGATCTTGAAGGTCCCTTCCGGCCTGAACCATTCTGTGATTCTATGAACTTATCCCCAGGCCCCATCACCTGGCCCTGTCACCCAGTCACGTCACTCGATCCTGTCCCTTGGTCCTGTCAATTGGCATTATTCTTTGCTAATGCCTGTGTCTGACAAAGAGGGGAATCTTGTGGAACAAAATGCCAGATTCTGCATTGTATTTCTGCAGTTTCCTTTCATATGTTGTCCTGAGATTCACGGCAACAAACTTCTCGAGTTTGAATAGGAGGAGTTACATTTCTTCTTCCTAAGAAATTTGGAACCTATCCCGTTTCATGTATAGCTTGTGTTCACATTGGGGAAATCTTTTTCTGATTAGTATGAGATGTCTATACCCCAGCATGAAGCATGGATGTATTTTTGGAGATGGATACTGATCCAGATCCTTGATATTTCAACTATAAGTTCTACTCTTGAAGTACACAAAGGTGCAGGGAGATAGACACTGGCCCCGTCACCCTGTCCTGTCACCGGTGCTGTCACTTCTGGCTGGCTGTGTTTCCCCGGAGGCTGACTGTAGAATGTATGCCTCTGTTTCCACCCAGCCTGTGATAACGAAGTGGGAAGTAAATATAATTAAATGCAAAAAACTACAGTGCCTTGCCATAACATTTAAGACCTGACTTCAGCTTAAAAAAAAGCAAAGAAATTCCAAGTGAAGACTGCTGCTCTGTCCTTACTTCATGTCTTTGTATTTCAGAGTTTCAGAGCCTTAGAACTGTACACATGACTATGTGCTATGTACAAAACAGTTTTGAAGCAGCTTTGTCACAATGTCAGACATGTAACTTGTGCAACTGTAATTGCACCTCCCTTGTGGGCGCAAAGTGGGATAGAATTTAAACGTGCCATTGCCAATGCCATATGTCATTTTTCTATTTTACCCCTTCCTCCTTCAGGACACAGGCTAGATGCCCTTGCAGGAGAAAACAGCATGTTATTTTAAATTTCTGGTGCAGCAAGTGTCCTTTGCCTTATTTATGTATTCAGTCAGTGAGTAGCTACGTAGGTATTCTTAGGGCATTTGTCATTGTGTTAGCTGATACTTCATTAGCACTAGTGGCCTTATTTCTTTGTTTCCTTCACAAGAGGAGAAGTATAGTTTCATTTTTCTTACAAAGGAGGGTGGGTCTGGTCTACAGAGGGTCTTGGTACTGCATTGCTCGTATTTGTAGCTGTTAAGACCTAAGAGCCTTGCTGCTGGGTGAACTCACGACTAGCTCTCTATCCAGGTTTCCTATTGTATGTGGCAGAAGTGGAGGAACAGGATCACATGGAATCCACTCTAAACAAGAAGCTGGCTAAACTTTTCACTGTGAAAGGGCAACGACATGTATGTGACTGAAGTCATGGAGACTGGGACTTAGTGCCAAATAGTCTTGTAAGATGCTGGGCTTATCTCTGTTGTGTCCCATAAGCAGGAATTCTGACTGCTATTGTAAAACTGGCAGATGGACTATGTGCTTTTGCCTCAGCCACTACAGTGCTAGTTCAGGAATGATAAGTTAGGTTCACACTGCAAGTTCTTAAGCAGGACATTGACAACTAGTCCATTTTGCCAAGACAGCTACATCAGAGGTGTTTCAATGCTGTTCTGCTTTGAGCTAAAGCAGAATTATTTTTTTAACTTTTCAGCTAAGCCTTGTCTAAGTAACTTCATTTTCTGAAAGTTAACTGCATGTTTTTTCAGACAGTGTCTGTCTTCAGAAGTGATAACCCTTAAAATATCTGATTATCGCCAAAGTGACGGGGTATTACTATGCAGAAAGGCCATTTTTTTATACTTATTGCTATGGAAGCCAAGGACATCCTGAGTTGGTGGAAAGCCGTAAGTCAAAGAGACAACGAAGGACTGCATCTGCAGAGAGCAGTGGACAAGACAGGTGACCCAAAACTGATCAACAGTGTATTCCATTCCATATGTCATACTGAGTATAAAACTGAGGGATCACAAGGGTCAGGCTCTTCTTCTTCGATGGCCAGTGTCCAGTAAAAAAACTCTGTCTGTCTTTCTGTCCAACCATTCCGGATCTATGCATTCCTGAATCCAGATCCTAAGTCCACCACCCGTGCCCCTTTGAGTCCAGCCCAGGACCTTCATCCCGTGCCTGTTCTGCAGCATCAGTAATGACTTGTGGACATCAGGGGTTCCATTTCATATATTTGTATGAATTTTATTGTTTTCTTGTTATTATTATTTTCCTCATTATTATTGTTTCATTAAAACTGGTTTAGTTTTGGTATTCAACTCGCAAGTCTCTCTCTCTCATTTCCCTTTCCCTGAGGTGTGAGGATTGGGTTCACAACTACCCATGTTTAGCTGCTGACCTGGCTGGGGGAGGGCTAACGCACAACAAATGCAGAGGGTGAGCAGGCAGGCAAAACTTAAAGATGTGTCTCTTGGCATCCTCAAAACTAACTGAGTTGGAAGGAGCTGCTTGCTCTGCTTGGAGTTCCGTTCACTGAAGTCTTTCATGTTAGAAGCCTAAAGGGACCCTTTCATACAGGACATGAACATGTAAGGGGCAGAAGAAACTATCCTGATCTTTCCCTGTAGTTCAGTGATTAGAAATCCCAGAACTCCGCGTGGAGGGACCTGGGTTTCGATTGGTTTTCCATTTGTGAACATATAAATCAGTATTTTTCTTCATTTAGGATGTGCTATAAACCTTGCATGCTTATTGCAGCTTCCTTAATCTTAGCCATTGAAATAGTTTAGCTGTGACTGTCTGGGCTGGACCTTTAGGAGCAGAATTAGCTTGCTGGGAAGTATATACTAAAGCCGTCAGAGATATTTCGTGAATCTCACTGCAATAAAAAATTATGGACTGTAAGCACCTCCATAGCTGGAAAGCAACTGGATGAGAATTTTGAAGACAGTCCTTTTAGATTTAAGGATCGTAAGTGTTCATTTGCAGCATCTGAGACCTCTTACCAGTGTAGTCACCAAGATTTGTCTGAGGTCACACAAGCAAATCAGTCCCAGAGAGCTGGGGTGAGGCTTCAGCATACAGACAAATAGGTCAGACTCTGGAAAAATCAACAAGGGGTTTTGTAGATGGAGGAGCTTTGTCATAACTGTGAAGTTCTTTGACAAACAACAAACTGATAAATCAAGGTGATACATTCATTGTGCCGATTTAAAAAGAGCTTTTGGCACAGTCACTCACCAGTGCTGCTGAAGAACAGTAGCTGTTATAGGTTAGTAAGAAAGGCTGTCTTGTGAATTACTGACTAGTTGAAAGAGAAGGGTTAATGGAGTAGCAAGAAATAGCCATTTTTTACACTGGGAGAGTTACAATAGGACTCCCCTGGGGATTCATGCTGGGATCTGCACTGGTTAGCATACTCAGAAATGGTCTTGGAGAGAGAGTGAGTAAGGAAGCAATGCAGTTTGCTGCTGATGCAAAATCCTTTACCGTAGTGGAGTATGAAGCTGACAGCAAGGAGTTGTAAAAGGATCTTGTTCTTGCCACCCATGTGGCAGCATGGTTGTTAAACTAGAAGTTGAAATTCAGTCTTAATAAATGTAAGGTAACGCATACTGGCAAAATCAGTCTTAATTATATGTGCCTAGAGGTAAGATCTACACATGCTGTTATTGCTCTAGGTGTTCTTAGAGTCTCTAAAAGTAATTCTTTGAAAACTTAATTTCCAGCTCCAAGTCAAAAATACCAGGAATTATTAGAAAAGGAAGACAGAATGGAGCAGAAAAGCATTGAAACGTTGTTGTGTATATCAGTGGTGTGGCCACACCCAGAGAGCAGTGTAAAGCTCTGCTTTCCCAGGTCAGAAAGAAGGTAAAGGTAGAGAGTAATAATAAAACACGGTGAACGGTTTCAGTTTGAAACCTGACTACCAACACTTGGACATTTCTGTTTGAAAAAGACAAAGGTGAAAATGCTTGGGTGAATGAGGGAAGAGGACTGAATTATACAAAATCGTAGCTTGTGGAGGGAAGGTAGGGAGCTGTCATTCACTTTTTCTAGTAGGTGGGCACATGGGGAAATTATGGACAGCAGCTTTAAAACAGCATTTTTTTTAGGTGCTGCATAACTAAAGTATGAAGCAAACTGCTTACACAAATGTGGAAGGTAAAATTATCATTACTTTCAAAATGGGATTGAACTAAGAGGGAAGCGGTGAGTTGGCAGCTAGTAAATGGAATGGAATACAGTGGCTTTTGGTTCAGGTTTTCCCTAACCACTGGTTTACCAAAAGCTCTGAATATGTATCAAGAAGGATTGTGCTATACCTGTCCTTTTTACTCTCTTCCTAACTGTTTAGTCCTGATCACTGAGATCAGAAGTGAGTTAGGCATATGTCTGTAGTCTGATACAGTATGGCCATTTTGCAGCTAGTGCAAGAGAGAGACATGAAGATGGCCAGGGGACTGGAAAAATGGTGTACTGTGGCAGACTGAGAGAACTGATGTTGTTCAGCCTTAAGGAGGCGGCTAAGGGAAGATCCTACTGCTGTTGTCTGCACAGAAGACCAAATCAGATTCTTCTCAGAGCTGCACAACAATAGACCGAGAGGAAATGGACTCATGTTGGAACATGGTAAATCCTGCTTAGATACAGAGATTTGTTTATGTATTTATATCATAAAGGTGGTCACATACTGAAACAAGTTGCACATCCTTTCTGGGAAATACTCAAAGCCTGACTAGAAACAGTCCTGAGCAGTCTGCTCGAACTGGCCCTGCTTTGAGCAGTAAGTGGTCCTGTTGTCCACACTTACCAATTTTGGTTTTAACTTCCAATGTATTCTTTAAACAAATGATATTTAATTGGTTTGATGGACACTAAATGAGAAGAGTATGCCTACGATACTACCATGTCTGTTTAAGTCCATATTCTCTGCATCTGGATCAAACCTGGTTCCAACAAGAAATCTGGTGAAAAAGATGTTCTTCACCTTGACTTCCCTATCTAGAGTCAGTGCTTCTTGGTATTTGGGTTAAGATTTTTGAAAGATAAAACAGGGTTGTTAGTGAACGACTGCCTCTGTTCAACATCTGGCATGCATGGCATCAACAAAAAATAACCAAAACTGTCCATCACTAGTTTTCTCTGTAATAAAAACTTTTATTTGTAAGATGCAGACTCTGCTAGAGCTCAACAGCTGAATGATAGTGTATTCACCAACAATATTTACAGAATAAACTGAGTCCTTATAGGTTTGAAGAACAAATAAACTTCAAATTCATTGCAGTCAGGCCTGAATAAAAATGAAAGGGTTTACATGTCTGCTAGTCTATATGTGGTAGAAAGGCAGTGAGGTTAAGATAATAGACTCAAAATGTCTTCTCAGAAAACATTTAAAACCACAGCAGGGTGTGATTGTATGCAAATAAGTATTTTTGCAATAGCGAATTAAACACCTTATGGAATTTTTACGAAGAAGTGCATGCTTGTACATGATACAAAGAATGATTAAGCACCAGTGTGTGCAGGTTTTGCCTTTGGTAAAAAATTAAGGCAGATTTAAATCAATCAGTGGTTTTCTCACTCTTTTTACGGTGTATGTTGTAAGTTATGAATGGTGACTACTAGAGAGAAAATGTTAAAAATAACTCTGCTTCTTCCTTGGGCCTGCACCCTTACAAGAATATGTCCTGCTGTGGTTTCCAGTCAGGAAAAGCATTGCAGTAACAGAAAGTCTGGCCATTGGATGGAAACATACAGGATCTGAGACACTGAGAAACGAAAACTGGCAAGGTGATGTAAACCTTTACTAGAACACTTGTTACTGGTATGTATTTTGCCATCAGCTTGTAAGCTCTGTACAAATGACTTACAGAATGTTTTTTATAAAAACTTCAAAGTATCTTTTTGATTGTTTTCATGAAGGAATGGACTAATCATTCCAGGTTCCAGGACTACATTTAAATAAACTTATCTTTCATGCTCAGAGATTGTTAAAATTATTCTGAGGGGACCCAGTGCCTCTAGGGTCATCAGATACCTTCACGAAAATGTATAGTTAGTGGTGAAAAGACCCCTATTATCCTAGGCAGATAATTGCTGCTCTGCTTGTTTATTTGCATAATTAAGAGAATTGTGATTGACAGAATGACTGAATTGTCTTTGGGAAATGGTCTTTAATGTCAAATTCTAATTTACATTACATACCAGAGTTATGTATCTGCTTTTCTTTAACTCCTTTCTCTAACTGGGAAGTTATTTTGTCCTGCACAATGAAAGAGAAACCCTGGCTTTTTCAAGAAAATTGCCTTTTACTGTGCTCAGGAAGAACGTTTAAAGGAACATGCAAAGTTGCAACCTGGATTTTTCCCCTAACCGTAACAGATCTGACTTAGCAAAATCAGATGTAATTGTGTTTGTTTTCATCCAGTGTTTTTCCTACCTGGAGCAGAAAAGATAAAATATATTACTTGAAATTAACTGTGATGTAAATAGTGAAGTAAATTGGACTCACAGTGACCTCGTGCAGTTTCTCTGATGTGGGCAGATTACTTTAGGCAAGAATAAAAGCTTCTCTGAAAGAGTCAAATTGTCACATTGAAAACAAGTGAAACACACTCTCTCTCTGTCTTCCACAACAGCTCTGCCTGCTCAGCAGTAAGTCTGCAGAGATAACCCAAGGTCACCCTGGCAGGATTACTCTTCTCTCTTGCCTCTTAATCATAATTTGTTAGTGAAAGCAGTGGTCAGAGAAAGTGCAGGATCAACAGCTCTGAGCACTGGTAAGGCAGGCTTCACTTTCGTTCAGTCATCTGCTTTTGTCCCACATACTCCAAAATCACAGCTAGATATGAATGGATAACTGAGCATTGTGATTTATACAGACAGATGAAAATCAGAAAACTGTGAAAGATATCAGCCACCCTTCTCTTGAAGGATCTCACCCTTGCTAGGGGGAAGGCACAGCTTCTGAAAGCACTGCTGAACTACCAATTACGACCTGACATTTTAAGACAAGAAAACATTAAATGCCAGGATTTGGGGTTTTCAATAGGCTTCTTCAGGAAAGCACAAACCTTCTTACCAAGTAGGCAGAAACCACCAATTGAGTTTAACAGACCAATCAAGATAAGGAACCGCTCCAGCCTTGAAGAAATAACTTTTAAAATTAGAGCTGAGACAGCCAAAATAAAAGTCTATGAGATAACTTTGGACATGTTCCCTCAGAAGAGGCACAGAAGAAGAAAAGATGAAGTATGGCAAAGCAAAACTATTCATAATGGAATGTAAAGCTGCTTTTCCAGTGCTCATTTTGCATCCAGCAGCTTATTTCTCACTTTTAGGACTAACTAAATTCACACATAAAACTGGTAGAAGCAAACTACATAATTGCTTGAAACCAGGGAAATAAAAGCAGACTTATTAATTTACTAGTATTTGAAGCAATAATTATTTTAAGCAGAAATAATTAGATTTCCCTTCAATTGAGTATAATAGCATACTTTTAAAGCCAAATCAGATACAACATTATTCTGTCACACAGAAACAAGTCCAGGGAAGGGTCTGAAGAAGGGAGACCAAGGAACTTCTGCTCATGGAATTTTTTCCCAAAGCAGTTTGATTCAGGTGGGACTAGCTAACTCTCTTACTATAGAGAAATGCTTGTCCCAATTGTGATTGTTACTCCATACTGTCTCTTAGCAGGAAGAGAGAAAGACAACAGAAGAGGTTTTGCTTTAATGAAGCACTTAAAAAACGGCTTATGTTTATATTAAAGAACTCCAAAGAAATAGATCTTCAAGATGAAGCAAGAAAAGTTGAAGTTTATGAGTCTTTGACTCTTGAGGAAGTTCATTCCTCGAGAAGAGTGCTTCAGCCCCCTCGTGGAAGAGAGCTTCATTGCAGAAGAGCCAAACTGGTAACTGAAGCATAGATGATCTTTGATGTTGTTTTCCTTCTCTCTCTGTCACACCCTTGATCTTTCCTGAGATGTTCAAATAGTTGCTCTTTGTATTAGAGCTCAGGGCATACTGCATATCCTGGTCTTATTTAAGACCCATTTGTCAGTGCAAACCTTTCTGAAGTATTTGGAGTTTTTGCTCTGCATTCACAAGTGGCAGATACAGGCTTATTTTGCCAAAGTAATGAAGCAAGATGCTTAAAGTTTTTGTCCTCAAGTTTTCTTCCCAAGGCTACTTAGTACTGTACCAAACAACTGCATGTCCACTCAAACCCTTAAATCAAGGACTTTCTGATACAAATGGGAGATTTTCAGAGAGTTTAGGCTCAAGTCTTATTTCTATCTCTCCTTCTGTAAACCATAAGAAAAATTTTCACACAAGTGACTTCCAGGAATGCTGCTTTTTAAAAAGAAGCCTATTTTTTTAAAGAAGGTGAAACCCATATACAGCAGTTGCTTCGCTTATCCATTATAGTCAGACTGAGTTGTGTTGCCACAAGATGAGAACAGTAGGGAATGAGTCTTCAGTTCAAAGGGGATGAAGGGTATAATTTTAGAGCTGAAAGACATCACTAGTAGTTCACGTAAAGAACTGCAATTTATTATACCACTCATCCTATATTGCCCATTTACATTGAAGGCCTTCAGGCTTGGAACTGTGCCTATGTGTTTTACCTGTACAGCAGGGGTGCCAAACTCACGGCCTGTGGGCTGAATCCGCCCCTCCACCTTGTTTTATCTGGCCCGGCACCTTGTTTCTATCCAGCGGCAGCGCCGAGTTCCTTGCCCCTGCGCTCCTGCCAGCGCTGGGCACACGTGCAGCGTGTGATGCGCGATACGCTGCAGGAGCAGGAGAGCAGCAGGAGCCCTGAGTTTGACAGCCCTGCTGTACAGTGTTCTCAGGATATGATATAAATAGTAATGTATCGGCAGTATGCTGGAGGGAATAGCCCAGTGGAGCAATCCACAACTGGGTGAACCTCTCAGATATTGTGGAACAAGGCTGGCATTACTTAAAAAGCAGGTTTTTTTTTAGACAAAGTCAGTCAAATGCCTAAATTAAAATCCTACTGAATTGCTTTGATGTTATCAGATGCAGTATCTATATGTACATTTAATAAGCCTCTCGTGCATTTTCTCTTTATGCTTAATTTAAATATGAGGAGGAAACACATTTTATTTAGCTGTTATTCCTCAATTACTACAGAAGTTTCTAAGAATCTTTGATAATGAGAATGTTTATTTCAAATCCAGTTCTGCTTCACAGTTACTAAGTGCCTTTACTGAAGGTAGTTTGGATGCAGTTCTAGTGCAAGTGGAGAAAACCACACTCAGTCCTCAAAAAACAGATATGGCTACAGAGCAGTAAAGAGATCAGAAGGCACCAGAGCAACTGAGTTGATTTGTTTGGTGGTGAGGATTTTTAGGCAGAAATTCCAACCAAACAATGGCAAGTGTCTGATGCAGTGCATCAATGATTTAGTATTAGACGCAGTTTACGAAATGTTACTGTTAGACTACTGTCAACTCGTCAATCAGCAAATTTTATTTTTTTTATTAGGCACAATATAATAGAGGTTCAGCCACATAGTTTCTTCTGAGGTATCTTTACACAAGGCCACGGAGAGATAACACAGGTGTAACGGCTGCTAACTAAGTTCAACATGCTTGTGTGTGGACAGCTGCTAGATGATTACAAAATTTATTCAGAGTTGTCACATAAACTACCTCTAAATGTAGGTAAAGCTCTTAAGCTAGCATTTTATAGCATCAGTGTCAGATAAAGCTCTGAAAGTAACAGCAGCAGCACAAACAAGTTAGACTTTGCTTTTTGTCTTACAGATCGTTTCTCTTTAGGAATCCTTGGTAAGTGATGAAGGACCCGGAGCACAGAAATGAGGAGAGACATGGAACTTACGAAGGGCGGATCTCTGGGCAAATGCACTAAATATAGTACAAGAAAATAATTCTACTGCAAAAAGTAGCAACAGCTAAATGACAAATTGAAAAAATGTTTTGTTTAAATTTATGTGTTGTTATCTATCAGACTTCCAAATGCTTTAGTTTAATGCTTGTCAAGGAATGCTGTCGAGTCTAACTTTAATGAAACATAAAACATTACTGACATAGCCCTTTTCTCAAGTGGCCATTCTACTATGAAAATGTGGCTTCTTCATTTACAGATTTATTACCTTCATTCACTAGAAGTCTGATTTAAACCCACTGACTTGACAAGGATCAAAGATCAGGATTATTTAGTGAAGTACTAAGCATGTCCAGCTCCAAATGCAGAGGCAGGGCACTTGCAAGCATTTAGTACCATATGGAGTGAAATTAGACTATGAACAAATATAATTAAATTTCAATTATCAGACAACGAAACCATGAAAACTTTCACAGCTTTTCCATTTAAAATATATGTGCTTTGTCAGCCTGTTCCAAGAAAGTAACACTGAAACTCAGAGAAATAATCATCTTTACATTAATTACTTTGTTTATGCTGTTTATCCTTGAGGGAAAAATATGACACAATAAAAGGAATCCACAGCCTTAGAAATCTACCTTCTCTATCCTCAGCAAATGCACAAAGACTAGAACTCACTGCTTGTTCATTCGTAAAAACTAAACAAAACTCAAAGCACGGTTTATTTTAATTTCAGTTAGACTGTGTTACCTATTCGAAAGTACAAAGTTTTTACTTAGAACAATTTGCAGCATCTGCATGCTGCCATTTCATTACTGACATAGCTGCTTTAGGGATGTGGAAGGAGGTAACATTTTTGCTGGGAGAGGATACAGTTGAGACAAAACAAGAATTTCCTAAAGACCAATAAAGTTATTCTGAATTTTGGAATGTGACTCAAAGAGTTGTGGGCAGGTGCACACCAATAGTTTTGGACTAAGGGTAAGAAAATGTCTCTATTTGAATACACATCCACACATACTGAGTGAAGCAACGGAGTTGTGTCCTGCCATGCTCCACTCTGCCAGCCCTGTCCCTGTAGTGACTCTTGTGTGGAGCTCAGCAGGTCTTCGTCCAAGCGGAGACAGCTCCTTTCTTCTTGCCATACTGACCGGCTTGCTTGAGCAGGGCATGGATTCACAGAAATACATGGCACAGCCTTTCCGTTGCTGTTAGTTGTTGGGGTCACCATTTGTTAAGGACACCATTTGTCGAAGACTTCGGGAGACTTAACGACACGCATATGGTGTTTGATTAACAAGTCTCAGTCTTTATTAGCAGTAGTTCTACCTAAATAGTTCAGTTAATGAGCTTCATACATATTACAAAACTTTAGCTCCTTATTGGTTACAGACTTTATCACTGTATAAGCGTCACATACATTCCTGTAGTTTTAGAAACCCATCTGGTCCCGTGGGAGACATCCTGTTATCTCACTTGCCTAAGCTTCACTGCACAACAAGGGCCCACTGACCTTGCTGGTCAGTATTTTTTCACTTAGCTCAGTATTTTCCCACTCAAGGCCTAAGCAGCTTGCTTTTCTCAGGCTCATGTCTGCTTTCAATGAGCCAGGTTTCAGTAATTCTCTCCACAATTAGTAATCCCATCCCCTCTGCCTCTTGGACATGTCTGGTGTGAGACTGTTTGGGGTTAAAACCAGGGCCTTACACAGACTCCACAGTCTCCAAAGACTTAGGAAACCTCCAGAGACTCCTAGATACCAAGACACGGTCCCCTTTGCTGTGCTGGGTGGTTGGGCAGCCCTGCTGGAGGCAGAGACCAGTGCCTGGGCACAGGAGTCTCCTGGGGCAGGGAGCCTAGCAATGGGAGAACTGCAGTCTGCCTATAAGCATGCCTTGTCATGGCACAAAACAATGCCTGTCACCTCTTGTCACTGCCTCTCCACTTCAGTGCTTTTCCCTCATGCGACTCTCAGCCTGGATCAATGGGAAGCAGGAGAGAAGGGTACCTGTAGTAAAAACCCCTTCAAGAAGACAGCACGCTTGAGGATTTGCTCTAGCAAAACAAGATGTTTGTTCCCTCTCTCCAGGCTTCAGGCACACTATCAGTGTTGTGCTAACGCACCATTTGCAGAGCAGCCTTGGTCTGGAGCATGATATTAGTCTTTTCTTTTTTTCTGGGAGTTTTTGTTTTGATTTTAGTTCTGCTTATGAAGTGAATCTGAAAGCGATCTCTCTAGAGCCCCAACTGACCCTCTGTCGGGGGTGTCAGAAGAGAACACCTATGCAATGTAATTAAGCTCTCCAGTGCTTGGAATGCAACCCACATCTATCCTTGTCCCTTGATAACCCACTTAGGAGCTCTCTAAACACTTAGCTCCTCAGACTAACATGGGAATGCCTAAAGTCCTTCAAAGTCAGGACTGGGTTTGAGGAGACATTGCCCCAGCTTGACATGAAGAGTTGCTGCAGCATTACTATAGCATCCCACTGAGGTAGAAGCCTTGTGGTTGGATGTTGCTGGACCTCAAAGTAGAGAGGGGATTTATCAGATCAGGCTGTAGCCAGCAGGGGTGACTTATTCCAGGGACTGGAATATGCACCTGTAGCGTGAACATGCCTGTAATGAGTATTTCAGTCTCCACTACTCTAGTCGTGCAGTGAGTTGTGTGCGAGTTACCCCCTGCTGGCTATTAGTATGGGTAGAATGGCTCATGAATGGCCGTTGCTCTTCCAGTAGAGAGTGCGTTCAAGTGTGTCGGTATTTTTACTGGACGCATTTCCTTCCTTTCTGTGTGTAGTATTGCTGACCAACTGGAGGACAGTGCGGGCCCTGAAATCACTGAAGTCTGTTCTGTGGGAGGCACAGAAGACCCACCCATCACAGTATCACAGTATCACAGTATCATAAGGTTGGAAAGGACCTCTGAGATCATCAAGTCCAACCTATA
This sequence comes from Tapera naevia, assembly GCA_033556795.1. NCBI lineage: Eukaryota > Metazoa > Chordata > Aves > Cuculiformes > Neomorphidae > Tapera > Tapera naevia. Next base: position 15,091,062 of record JAUMJJ010000059.1, read on the forward strand.
ACCTAACACTAACACCAACCATCATCTAGACCATGGCACTCAGTGCCTCATCCAGTCTCCCTTTAAACACCTCCAGGGTAGGTGACTCCACCACCTCCCTGGGCAGCCCATTCCAATGGCCAATCACCCTTTCAGTGAAGAATTTTTTCCTCACATCAAGTCTAAACTTTCCCTGACGAAGCTTAAGTCCATGCCCTCTGGTTCTGCCACTGGTCACCTGAGAGAAGAGACCAACCCCTGCCCATAATGGAGAGCTCCTGCTCTGGGGAGGCTGTTGCCTTTCCCTTGAGCGCACTTCCACTGACTGAAGCAGGTAGGATCCTTCACTGTGGAGGGGGCTATGGGGACAAATTACTGTGGCCTGTAGGAGAATGATAAGCCACTTTTTCAACACAGGGCTTGAAGGACAGGCAAAGCGAGAGTGAAATAAGCACTAACAGCAGCACTGCATTTCTTACCCTCTTTGTAAGTATCTTCCCAGCAGAAGAATCAGAGAAAGAGGAAGATTTTCATGAGCCATCAGATTGTGAGATAACACACACACACACACAAAAAGCTGGTTTTGGTCTCATTCCCTCTGCTGCTGCTTCCCCAACACCTCACAACGGGGCCCTTGACATGCCAGTGCTGTGGGCAAGATCCTCAGTTAGGACTGTGAAAATATGAGGGCAAGCTAACGACTCAGGGCTACTAGGAGATGGCCTTTGAGCTGGATTTTCAGGATACAGTTAAAGCAGTAAAACTTCCCACCACTTACAGTCCTCTGAAAACCTAGATGTCTGGTGCTTCAGGGATCCCTGACTTTGCACCACACAGCTCTCTCCTTCAGATCCTATCAGTGTCAAATTGTTGCCCCTAGGACCTACAGTGTAGACATGCAGCTGCTCCTGCCGAGCTCTTCTCTACCTTGGGCAGGTGTACTTAGGCCCTTCCAAAAGCCCTGCACAACAGAGATGCCCAAGACGCTGGCTCCGTTTCCCCTTTCTCTTCTTTCCAGCACATGATAACATTTTACACATGTTGGCTGAAGCAGGAGCTTTGTACAAGGCAACAGGACAGGAGGGAGACTGTGCCGTCTCTTCTAAATTACAGACGGATTGTGAAAGTCCAAGGAGTGAGTCAACAAATGTCTTTCTTCAAGAGGAATTCAAATACAGAGCATGCGCACTGTATCTTTCAGCACTGCGCAGCAACTGTAATTTCTTGAGAGACTAAATGGGTCTCTTTTTAAGCTTCTCTGGAGTGAAGTGGATAAGGAAAAGCAGTGCGAAATAAGCACTCACAGCAGCATTGCGCTTCATACCTCCTTTGCAGGTTTCTTAACAGCGGTGGGAGAGGAAGAATATGATGGTGATGATGAAGAGGACTTCTCTGTGGATTCTGAGGTAGTTATGATAGAATCATTTTGTTTGGAAATAACCCTTTAAGCATGTTGGCTGTAATGTGAGCTTTGTGTGTGGCAATGGGTGAAGACTGAGTCTGTGCCAGTTCACACACATGTGACAGGGTCAGCCAGTTTTCTGCTTCCACCTGTCGACAAAGATGGAAGGTGCATTGGAATAATTTCAGTGGAGCACGGCACTGGTAATTTCCTGACAGTTTAAATGGGTCTTTGGACACACTCCAGCACCTCCAGGTCTTTCTGTAGTGAGGGGCACGAAACTGAACACAGTAACTGAGTAGTGGTCTCACCAGTATTGAACACAAAGGTACAATCTCTTGCCTAGTCCTACTGGCCACACTACTTCTGATACACCAGGATGCAGTTAGCTTTCCTGGCCACTTGGGCACCCGGCTGGATCTTATTCAGCACCTGACGACCAACACCCTCAGGTCATTTTCTGCCAGGTAGCTTTTCAACCACTCTTCCCCAAGCCTGGATTGTTGGTCGGGGTTGTTGTGATGCGGGTGCAGGCCTCGACACCTGGTCTTGTTTAACCTCATCCAGCCAGTCCAGATCCCTCTGAGGAGCCTTTGTAACCTCAAGCAGATCAACACTCTCAACCAACTTGAACCTGTCTGCACACTTACTGAAAGTATGATCAATCCCCTCATCCAGATTGTTGATAAAGATATTCAACAGAACTGGCCCTGACACTGAGCCCTGTGAAACACCTCTTGTGGCCAGCCACCAACTGCTTTTAAATCCATTCCCCACAACAATTTGGGCCCAGCAAAGCTATGCCAGCAAACCATGAGCAGCCAGTTTCTCAAGCAGAATGCTGTGAGAAATGGTGTCAAAGGCTTTCCTAAAGTCTAGGTAGACAACATCCACAGCCTTTCCTGGAGCCACTAAGTGGGTCACCTTGTCATAGAAGGAGATGAGGTTAGTTAAGCAGGACCTGCCTTTCCCAAACCCATCCTGACTGGGCCTGACTGCCTGGTATTCCTGTACGTGCTGCATGACGACACTCAAGATAATGCACTCCACAACCTTCCCCATCACTGAGGTCAGACTCACTGGCTTCTGTCACAGAGAAGAACATATATAGGAAAAAGAATTCTCATTGTTTTTCTAGTGTAGTTATTAACATATTGATGGGGAATATTTCTACCATTCTTTATCCTATGCAACTTCTCCTCCTTAGCAGAGAAATGGGAAGGGAAACACTTTCCGCAGGAGAAATTTTTACTCTCCAGTTTCTTTCTATTAGCAGTCTATCAATCACTTGCCATTTTTTGATTTCTAGTAATCTATTTTTTGAAGTAGGATTTTATTTCCTAAATAGTGTGGTTTCTTTTCTAAAGAGCTGCAGCGTTACTTTGTGAACTGGGATTATACCTTTTGTGTAGGTTAACTACTGACTAATGGAATTAACATGCCTCCTTCAAATATTAAAGAGAACTGGGGAGCCTACTGTTCTCTTTGAAAGTGCCTTTGACTAGAAATCACAGGGATGTATTTTTTTGCAAACTGAAGAAGAAAATTTTTATTCTCAGTTCTGGTGTAGAAATTTAGAAAACATTTGAATTTTTCAGTCTTGTGCATATTTTTTATGAGTTCAGTTCACGTATGTTTAGAAATTCACATTGATATAATGAAGTGCTCAAGTTAGAAACAAATAATAACAATTATAGAAAAAATACAATGTGGTTTAGAGGTCAAGGAACTGTTGGGGTACAAGAGAGTGATGAGCTAGATCAGGAGGCCAAGAGACATATGTGTGAAGGAGCCATCTCTGCTTGTAAGTGGAGTGTGTAAATAATAGGCATCTGAGCCTTTGTTTTTCTTATTGATCACAACAACTGCATGTTGTACAAGAAGTGTAGAAAAGCTTCCCTTTTAACTTGTCTTTAAAAAAGAACATATTGGTACATGTGCTGAAAAGTTTTGGGATTTTTTGTAACACCAAGGAGGCAGAACGGTCCTGAGAATCAAAGGCCACTATAAGGTCTCCCCAGAGTTTTCTCTCAGCCTGTCCTCATAGCAGAGGTGCTCCAGCTATCTGATCATTTTCATAGCCCTACTTTGGAGCTGCTCCAACAGTTTGATATCCTTCTTTCTTATGTTGGGGATTCCGGAACTGGGCACAACGCTCCAGGTCAGGTGTCACAACAGTAGAGTAGAGGGGGAGAATTAACTCCCCTTCGCCTGATGGACACGCTTCTTATGATGCAGCCTAGGATAATTTGTTGGTTTTCTCAGCTTGTAAATGTACTCTTCCTGTGCAAATTAACGCTTTTGGGTTTCCTAGATCATTTTTCCTTTGGAAATGAAGAGTGGAATCCATGGGGAGGGGATGAGAAAAATGAACAGATTGCTTCTCAGCAGAGATACGAAGCTAATCTTCAGGTGACAAAAAATGCAAGATCTCGTCAAGACCAAACCAGTCTTCGAGTACAGGTTTGGGGCAAAGCGGCAATTGGTGAGCAGATGTAATTAATGTCTATTAATGACTTAGCCATTTTAATACAGTATTTTTCTCTGCTGTTTTTTTAAAGAGTAGCATTTATGTATTTGACTAAGTTATATGGATTATCTGTACATGAAGAGTGGTAAGGAAGTAGCAGCTGTTACTCAATTCTGTGTCAATACCAACATAAAAAAACTAGTTAAACTCCAGTTTCTTTGTATTAGTTCTTTTCAAGGCTGTTTTTCACATCCATCAAAGAAAAGGCTGAGGTGGCGGAGAAACACAGTTACTGTTTGAATGTCAGCTGACTTAAAATATATCACAAGGACAGGCCTAGAGCAGAATATTTTTTTTTCACACTCTTTGTGAAACAAAGTGTGAAAATGAAGGCACTTTGTGTACTGCAGTACTCCTGATGAACTCGGTAATGCAGTACCAATGAACTTGGAAATTCTTCTGTTGTAGAAGACATTGAGTAGTTTCTTCTCTACATAAACTGGAGCCCAAGTCCTCCTCGAGCTCTTTAACTGCCGCTGAGGACCTGTCATTGTTCTTATTTAGCTTTCATGAAAATGTAAATATTCCAGCTTCATTTGAACGTTCATGTAGCATTATAGGAGACATTGGTACATTATATGGTGATGTATTCCATCACGGAAATTTGATGTGTTTAGCAAAAGCTTGGCCTTAAAATGTTGATTAACTTCTGTTCGCTTTTATTTGTTATGTGTATCAAAAAGAGACGCTAACAGAAATGGTAGTGTGATGTATCTTCATCTATTGATATTTTGACCACCAGAGAAGCTTTTTAAATGCTGATGTGTGAAAAATTCACCTTAACTGAAATAAAACCATATGGCATTTGGGAAGCAATGCCCCTTCTGTATAAGATGCTCTGACATTTCTTTCCCAAGTTCTTACGTTGTTGTGTTTCTTCATTTCCCAGAAATACTGTTGTCTTATTTGCTAGGAGTGTAGAGTAGGCAAGATCTGTGCATTCAAATTTTCCATCATATCTTCATTTATGTAGGTCTTTACCTTTGGCAACATATATTTGGAGGGCACCTTGAGCCAGCTGATGTGACTGCGCAGTGGAGAGAAGGAAGCCAAACAGTAGGAAAAGCGTATTTCAGGTAGTAGTTGCATTTTGTTAACTGGAATAAACAGTGTATTGGTAAGTTTAAGAACGCAATGAGATGCACAGATGCATTATTTTGTCTACCTCAAAGTTGCAGTTATTTTAATAGCAGTTGCAAATACTTTTTCCTGGTTGGATAACTGAGGAATATGCACACAACTTCTCATTCAAAATTATCACAAGGAATGGTGACATTTATTTATGGAAATACATAAAATCAGCAAATTCTAGCCCAGACATGTTGCTATTAAAAAGTAGAACACTAGAGAGCGTTTCACCTGCCATTTTAGGAAGATGTGTGTATTTGAAAGAAATATAAAGACTTAATCAATGGCAAGAGGGAGGACAGCCAAGAGACCTCAGGAGGAGGGGGAATGCAACCATGCGAAGAGTCTTAAGAGCTAAGATTTGAGGTTGAGAGTTGACGGAAAGAAGCATCAGGTTCTGAGGCAAGAGGATATCTCCTGCTAATTGCTTTCTGTTATATTCAGGGAAAACGGACTTCACTCATTCATAAGTAGGATTGCATCAAAACCATAATTTCTTTTAATTTATAGCAAAACCAGTCTGTGATATCTAGCATCTGGTTAACTACTTGATTTGCAAAGCAGGATTTTATATAGGAAGAAAGATTATACTTGAAGCATTGTTTGCTCTAAAAATGGATTTTGATTGTCAAACATTTGGTATTATTTGGTGATTGATTCTTTTCTCAGTCTGTTAAACTGAGTGGAATCTTTTCACGTTGTCCGTTCAACATTGGATTTAAGTCTTGACCTGATTTACTCAATCTGTTAGAAGTCTTAATCACAAATCATGGGTTTCATGAATCTTGGCTCCAAAACATACCACTCCCAGCAAGCCAGCAGCATGTTGTCTTAACTCAAGTTTAGAATATGCTTGCCTCAGGTCGGTCTGCTTCAGGTAGCATCATCAGAGTAGTTGTTTCCGCCTTTGCTGTGCATTTTCTTTTCCTCACTGGGCGCACTTGAACTGAAACTAGCTATCAGTCTCAGCACTTCAGGAGTTAAAACTCATTGTGGTTCTACAATAACTTAGTCGAAACTCATGCTCATTCAAAATTAAGTTTTGCTGGTAGCTAGAAAACACTAGTAGTGCAGCATATGTAAACAATAACATTTCATTGATTCTTGAAAAAAATGTGTGTATTGGTATTTTTTTCCCCTGCCCTCTTTCCCAAGCGGTATAATCACTAATCCTTTGAGTTTAGACAATTGTCAGTTAACGGAAGAGCAGGAGCTGGCAAATGCTGGTTTTGCTTCATTGCAGTCCATAAAAGTTTGTTGTCAGGTACTTTTAAGTTATTAGTGATTCAATGATTTTGCTACGTGGTTGGAATTCCTCTGTTAAATACGTTGTGCAACATCTGGAAGTGCAGTTTTCTACCTAAAAGGTTTTTGTTTACTGTCTTATATCAGAGCCTCAAGTTTGACCTGGGTCACACAAGCAACAGAATTTTACCTTTACTTAAGTACCTCTTGTGCTATAGATTCTCCTCAGTATCAGATGACGCAGTGGGTGTTTTGGTCTTAACTTAACCCAGATGACAAAGTGGCCTGCCAGGCCAGCTAACTGTCCCTCTTGATGATGCCTGGTTTAGTATACTCGTACAGGTTTTTGGGAGGGCTTCCCTTGTTCTAATACAGTATTCATTGGTTATTACTGGAAGTTTGACCTTTAGTGTACATCAAAGCACAGCCTTTTTTTGAAGTTGATTTACCCGCATTTTGGTGTTTGAATATGGTAGTAGCTCTGATTTGTTGACAAAATACCTTATTTTTGTTTAAGTCTTGTCCTTTTTCCTGAATAAAGATGAAGGCTACGTTAAGCTGTAGGTACCAACAACAGAAACGGTTCCAGTTGCAGTTACTTTGCAGTATATTTCATTTACTTTATTGAAATAAAAAGTAATCTCTGGCCTGTGGAGTAAGGATTTTTGGAGGATTAAGGTCAATAAGTTGTCTTAAGGGTGTTTACTATTTGTGTTTTGTTTTTTACAGCTTCATCACTGGCCCATCTGTAGTTCCTGGCTACTTCTCAGTGGAAGCTGAAAATGTTGTTCTCGTTCTGAATGGAAGAGAAAAAGCCAAGATCACTTACGCCGCTCAGTGGTTGCATTGCGCACAAACGCTTAATTCAGACTCGCAAAATACAGCACGTAGCAGTTGTGCTGCTTGGAAATGAGCAGTGCAACAAGGAATGGATGCAGCCATACCTGAAAAGACATGGAGGATTTGTGAATCTACTTTTTGTTACATATGACTGTGCCTTGGCAAATGAAGAGGATATTTTCCAGTGGCCTTTAGGAGTAGCAACGTAAGTACTGTAGACACAAGCTACAGCTGAAACTTAACTGTTATGCAGGAGGCATGGAAAATACGTCTGACTTACTGCTAGTACCCAAAACAATCATAGTAAGTAAGTTGTAGAACGTGATCCTATGCATGATTTTCTAAATCAAGCAATGGAATCTTTGGAAATTTCATTTAGCGACAAAAATGACAACATAGGAAAAGAATGCAAGGTATTTAGCTTTAAAAAATGACCCTGTGTCTGGTGGGTTTTTCTGTTTGTTTACTTTTTCCTCAGTAGATTTGCTCTTGAGATTTCTCATAACTGCTATATTTGCCAGTGACACGGGGATTTAAAAGGTATTTATGTAATTAGGTTCCAGATACTGCTTGTTTAGGAAGGGAAGGGGATGGTAGTTCTTTTAACCCCTGTTGTGGCTCTCCAAAAGAAATTGTACATCTCCTGTTTCAAATGAATGTGTTCCAGTATCACAGTAATATACACTGGTGTAACTGCTTACTCACAAAAACACTTTTGTTACCCATACATCTCAAACTATTTCTGTGGGGTAGATAAAGGTTCACTTAGGTGATGGTTTTTTTTCCAGTTTACTCCTTACTGAGAAGAATTAGTAGTGTTTTAGCTCCTTATCATGGTAATATAAGATGAAAAGATACAGGATTTTTTTTTCATATTTTGTGTTGAATTTGAATTCAGTATCCTGTAGAAGATAGTTTACAAACCGTATGGAGTCTTAATACATAGCTTGAACTTGTTGGTAGTGTTATTGAAATACACTAAATCTGAATTCTTGATAGTGTCAAAGTTGATGACATTGGAAGTCCTAAGCAAAAAGAAATTGAGTTTTGTGATGCCAAGATTAAAGTGAGAGCTAACAGAAAGCAACAACAGTTACAACAACAGCGAGTTGGGTTGCAAAGCTGGGTGGAGAAAGATGGGTCAGAAGGACAGAATCATTAGTTTGGAAAAGATCTTTAAGATCGTCGAGTCCAACAGTAAACCTAACACTTCCAAGTCCACCACCGAATCATTTCCGTAGGCGTCATATCTACACATATTTTAAACGTGTCCAGAGGTGATGACTCAACCTCTTCCCTTTTCCTTTGAGAGGCTATCAGGGATATTTTCAAGTTGATAAGCATGCCCAGAGATTAAGGGAGCTGAGACTTATACTCCATAGTTACCATCAACCTGGCTATTTCACTGAAAACTAATAGTTGGGTCAAGAACGGCAGCTTTTGAAAAAGCACATTTCTCACGGACATTTTTGTAATGCACATGTGTCTCTGATGTCGAAAGAATACGTAAGCATTCTGGAATGTCTCTGAAGAGAGTGGTGTGGATGAAGAGAATAAAGACCAGCTTTTAGGGCAGGACTTGCACTGGTTTGTTTGTGGGTCTGTCTGGTTATAGATGTGGATTGACAACCGATAGGTGGTTTTAGTCTTAGAATGTGCTGCCAGAAAGATGAAATTGTGCAAAATGTTTTTCTTTGACATAAGACATGTCATTGTCTAATGCATACGTCATTTTTACAGCTATAGAAGTTTTCCAGTTGTAGAACCCACCTGCTCGATGCTACATGATCCAAGATCACATCTGTGTAATTTCCTAGGAACAGTTTATAAGAACTCTTCTAGGGAAACGCTGATGGAAGTTCTGAAGCAGGATGGACTTGATAAACTTTGCTGGATTGCAGCCAGAGAACAGTAAGACTTGGATTTACTCTGTGGAAATATTCAGACTTTTTTGCCTAGTTCATTATTACCACATCTTTTCCTAAGTGTAAAAAAAATAGTACAAATAAAAGTAGCCAGTCATCATTAAAGGAGAGAACATTGCTGAGACTGTGTAGTCCTTCATAACGTAATGGCTGCTATATTTTACATAAAGCATGTTTTTAAATACTTAGAAAATTTTCCCACGTATGCTTCATATAAAGATCATCTCTTATTTTCTTGTATACGTTTGATTGTAGTGGAAGAAGAAATGTTTGTCTCGCACCTTGTGTCTATTAATTCCTCAAAAGAAAAAGACAGCTGTATTTTGTTGTGTTCCATATAAGAAAGTGGATTTAATCTGTAGGGCATGGCTCTTTTATTTCAAGTAGGTAGAACAGATCTTATGACAGAGAGGAATTAGGTCCTTATCGTTTTTCTTCATTTTGCCAAGCAACACCTATGAAATGTTTGATAGCAGGCAGAGCAGTGCTCAGGAAGACCTCAGCTACCCTGATGAAGACTCTCAGGAGACAGATTGTATCTGTGGCATAAACTCTTACCTCACGGATGTTCTGAGGCACTTGAGGCAGATGGAAGCAGGTTGATGGATTGCTTTACATTCCAGCTTTTGTAGAGCAAACCTCTACTGATGTGAAGTGTTTGAGGCCAAAAAAATCATTAAAAAATCCATAGAGTTTCTCCCTCTATGTCTGTTTCTAAGTATTAATAATTTCCGGAAAGGACTGTATCTAAAAAGTGGTACAATATTTTTTTAACCACAGACATTTTCAATAAATTTTTAGAAGACTCTTTAGGAATGATTAAGACTGAAAGTAAGAGCCTATTGATTGTGTGGGTTATATCAATTTTTTACATTGACAGCATTTCCACTTTTATAAATAATTGAAATTAAAGCATATCTCTGTTTTTGAATTGCAGTGCCCACAGGAAAATTGTTAATTTTCAACCCCTTTGCTTTCCTAGGTGGCATCCTCAGGAAACAAATGCAAGTTTCAAAAACTCTCAAGATGCCTTGCTGCAGAGTGACTTGACATTGTGCCCAGTGGGTATAAATACAGAACGCTATAGAATTTACAAAGCTTGTTCATATGGGTCTCTACCTGTTATAGAAGATGTAATGACACCGGGTGATTGCGGAAATTCATCAGTGTACCACAGTGCTCCATTACAATTGTTAAAAACCATGGGGGCTCCATTGATCTTTATTAGAAAGTGGGAAGAGCCACAGCTAGAGCCTCGTTTCTGTTGTGCAGAAGCACCTAGGGAGGCATGGGCAATGAAGAGGTTCGCTTGCTGCCCCGTTTGTGGACTAGCTTCCACTCACTACTTCCCTTTAAGTCCTTGCCTACATCCCTTTGATCAGGGGCTTTTTCTGGTGGTTGTCTCTGTGCATCTTTCGGAGAGTTCAGGGTGTGGTCCACCAGTCTGTCTCTTGCTCAGACTCCCTGATGCTCCTCGGCCAACCTACTTCCTCTCACAGCTCTGCCGCCAGGCTGAGGAGATGGTCGGCCTCATCACACCTCACACAACCGTTGCCTCTGCTGCCCTTTGTTTCCAGGGCAAGCTGGTGGCACTCCCTGCAGGCAGAGGCCTCGATGGCTGCATGTTTTCCTGGGAGCTCAGTCTGGGCTGACTGATCCTTTCTGGCAAATGCACAGAGGATGCAGCCTCCTGCCGGGTGGATACCACGGCTGGGCTGCCCCTCACCAACTGAATGTACCTTCTGACCTCAGAGAGAGAGCGTGCCCTCCGTGCTCACCGTGCCTGCAAGGTGTGCAGGCAGTTTGCAGCTGTGTCCTGGGTGATCCCATTTGTCTGCTCTCCATGCATTCCAGAAAAGCACAAATGCCCCAGTCTGTACCTCCCGTTTCCATTTGCAGAGCAAAGGTGGCATCGGCAGTTCTGTTCCTGTACCTTCAGTGTGCGCAGCATCGCATGCAGGAGGGCCAAGAGCAGCAGCACAGCCATAGCCAGACAGAAGCCTTGGAGGGCTTGTTTCAAAGGAATCGACCCACAGAGGGACTGTAAGCCAAAGTATCTTTAATTGCCAGCGGAGAGCGCGGGGCTCACTGAAAAAAAGAAATGACACGACTTTCCAAAGCCCAATAAAATTTTCCCATAAATTGGGATGTAACTCAAAGCGTAACAATGAAAAGCAGCCGTATGGAACATTAGACTGATTCATCGCTTTTAATGTGACGCTTCAATATAATCTTTAAATTAACACAAGAAAATTCTAACCGAGGCACAAAGTGCAAGAATTTGTTTTTCAAAAAAATACAGTTTTCCCCGGAGCAATTCCCAGTCCATCGATCCTATAAGTTACCACATTATCGTTGGATAAGATGAAAACATATCAGAAACAGAGGTATAATGATAACATTCAGTTCAGATGTGATTACAATTCCCTGCAAACAGTGTGAATCATAGGAGGTCTGACACAAGAGAAACCCCGAGACTGTGTCTGTAACTCTTTTTGTTTAACAAGGGTAAAGAAAATCAACTACAATCACCTTTAGCATAGTCCTCTTCCGAGTGGGCGCACAGCCGCATACGATGCTGCCAACGTTCAAAGCAGTTCTGCGGATTTTTCTGACAGACTGTTGAGGATCCCTATTGGTTTTGCTCTCACGTTTTCTACCGACAAAAAATGTGAGCACTGACTTGTTCTTTGGGAAGAGGCAGAAATTGGAGGGAGCCAGGTCTGGCAAACAGGGCGGGTGCTCAAGCACAGTGATTTTGTTATTAGGTAAAAACTGCTTCGCAGACAAAGCGTTGTGGGCTGGGGCACACGGTCGTCTTCCAACCGAGCGCAAAAACACTGAATAGGTGGCACGCATAGTGCGTGACAAGATGGAGTTGAGCTATGTCTCACTGTGACAGGTTAGAAGTGGTTCTATAACCTTTCTTTGTCTCTCCCCTCCGACTCCTGGTTCCCGAGCTACCGGGTTAGTCTCGAGGGGTTTTGTGTCAGACCTGGTAGACATTAGGAAGAAATGTTTTACTGTGAGAGTGGGGAGATGCTGGACCAGGTTGCCTCAAGAAGGTGTGGATGCTCCATCCCTGGAGGTATTCAAGAGCTGGTTGGGTAAGCCTTTGAGCAACCTGCTGTAGTGGAAGGTGTCCCTGCCCATGGCACGGGGGGTGGAAATGGATGACCTTCCAACTCAAATCACTCTATGATCTTGCGATCCTGCGACATGCGTAGCCTCCAACACCCTGGCTCCACCCCCCTGCCTGCCCCCTCCCCCGATATGCCATGCCCCAACAGGCCCCGCCCCCCAGCCGCACCCGCTTTTGTGATACCACAAACAAACTCACCACAATCTATCCGACCCTCAGTGCTGTCAAGGCAACGTCGGGACTGCCCGCACGTCTCTGACTGGCAGCGTTGGGACTTGGCTCTCAACTCTTCTCAGCCTCACCTTGCCATTTCCCTCTCCCTAAGCGTTGCCCACTCGGAGTCTCCCTCTCCTGAACATCTCCCTCTACCTGCCGTCTCCTCACCCTCTCCATCTCCTCACCACCTCCCTCTCCCCAACCTTTCCCCACCCTCTCCCTCTTCTCAAAATCTCCCTCTACTTGCCCTCTCCCCACTCCATAGCCGTTGCACCATGCAGCGCCTCGCCAGGCCCCTGAGGAGGATGTGGAAGCAGATGTCGTTCTGCTACACCTCTGCAGCCGATGCTGATGAGGCCGATGAGCCCTACGGAACCCAGCAGAAGGGCCAGGCTGGGTTGCACAGCATGGCCACCAGCGGTGACCCGGCCCAGCCGAAGCGACGTCGGTGGTGGAAGAGGCTCTGCATCAAGTGGCAGCCCACCAAGAAACAGTAAGGAACAGGCAGTGCCCATGACAAAGCCTCCAGCCCTTGGCTGGAAGAGGGAGAAGACTGCCCAAGCTGGGGCAGGAGCCGACGGATGCTCCGCTCTGCTCTGCCCTGCCCGGCCCTGCCCGGCCCTGCTCCACTCTGCCAGCCCTGTCCCTGTAGTGAATCTTGTGTGGAGCTCAGCAGGCCTTCGTCCAAGTGGAGACAGCTCCTTTCCTCTTGCCAGACTGACCAGCTTGCTTGAGCAGGGCATGGATTCACAGAAAGGAACAGCACAGCTTTCCCGTTGCTGTTAGAAATCCCATCCCCTCTGTCTCTGGGACTGATCGGGATTAAAAACAGGGGCTTACACAGACTCCCCAGTCGCCACAGACTTAGAAAGCCTCCAGAGACTCCCAGATACCAAGACACGGTCCCCTTTGCTGTGCTGGGTGGCTGGGCAGCCGTGCTGGAGGCAGAGACCAGTGCCTGGGCACAGGAGTCTCCTGGGGCAGAGTGGGTAGTGACTACTTCAGTCTTCACTACTCGAGTCGTGCAGTTAAGTTGTGTGTGTGCTACCCTTTCTCTGCTGGCTACGAGTATGGGTAGGACGGCTCATGACTGGCCGTTGCTCTTCCAGGAGACAGCGTATGCAAGGTTGTGCCTATTTTTACTGAATGTGTTTCCTTCCTTTCTAAATAATGTAGCATTGCTGTCCAACCGGAAAACAATGCAAGCCGTGAAAGCACCGACGGCTGCTCTGTGGGAGGCACAAAAGACCAATCCATACTGGAGAGCTCCTCCTCTGCGACGGTCGATGCCCTTCCTGAGAGAACACCTGCACTGACTGAAGCTGGTAAGATCCTTCACTGTGGAAAAGCCTATAAGGACAAATCTGTATAGCCTCTAATCAAAGAATAACCCACTGCCTCGAGACAGGGCAGGAGGGATAGGGAAAGTCAGATGAGCTTTTTACCTCCTTAGTAGGTGTCTTGGCAGCGGCGAGAGTGGAAGATTCTGATGCTGATGATGGGCAGGACTTCTCCAAGGAGGACAAGGAGGAGGAGGAGAAAACGGAGGTGGATGATGAGGGGGATGCCTTCTGCATTGTTCAGGTAGAATGATAAAAGCATTTTGTTTGGAAAAGAATCTTGAGCTGTGGAGTCCAACGGGAAATCTAACTCTGACAAGTCCACCTACTAAACCATGTCCCTAAGTGCCGTGTCTACACATTTTTCTAAATACCTCCCGGGATGGTGACTCAAGCACTTCCTGAGCAGCCTGTGCCAGTGCTTGATAGCCCTTTCAGTGAAGGGGGTTTTCCTACTCTCCAATCTAAACCTCCCCTGGAGCAATTTAAGGCCTTTTCCTCTTGTCCTTTGACATGCTCCCTGGGAAAAGAGAGCAACATTCCCCTCGCCACAAGCTCCTTTCAGGCAGCTGTAGAGAGTGGTAAGGTCTCCCCTCAGCGCCCTCTTCTCCAAACTAAACAATCCCAGTTCCCTCAGCCTCTCCTCATAGGACTTGTTCTCTAGACCCTCTGTGGCTCTTCTTTGGATACATTCCAGCATCCTCTGAAATCCTAGAAGGCTGGTGCTGCACAGATTACAGGCTTTCCACAACCACAGCTGTCTCTTCTGGTTCCTCTCAGTGACAAATGATTGCGCATAGTACCCACAGTCTAGACACACAGCTGCTTCTGCCTAGCTCCTCTCTATCTTGGGGAGGTGTCCTTAAGCCCAGTGCTGGGTATCTTTTTGGGGGAAGACGTTTTCCCTAATCTCTAATCGAAACTTCCCCTTGCACACCCGACGCCATTTCCTCTTTTCCTATCACTTTCTACTGCTGGAAAGCGACAGTCGCTCACCTTGCTAGAAAGTCCTTCTAGGTCAAAACCTAGCTTCTAAGTCAAAATCCTCTCTTTGAAGATATTTGACTTCCATTCTGAGGAGGAGGTCCTTTCACTTCCTGTGGCAGAATTCACGCTTCCGCAGCCCCGGTGCTGAAATGCAGTGTGATGATGTAGTGTTGCTGGGGATTCCTTTCCTCACTGTCTCGCTGTGTTCTTACTCTCTCAGGTTTCCTCACTGGAACGAGAAGACCTTCAGCCAAAGAAGGATGCTTCAACTCAAACACATTGTCGAGGAATCATGCAGGTGACTCTATCAGAGACCTTTAAATAGAGCCTGTCAGTGTAAGGAGAGCTCTTCTTGGTTTTTGAAATCATTTTGGAGAGGAGCTTATTCGGTCTGGGCCTCGAATGTATTTCGGACCTCATTTTTTCCCCCATTGTGAAGCAGAAGGGCTGCATAAAGACTCTCAGCCTATGTTTCACAGAGAATCCTTTTCTGTATATTAGGAAAGGGAAAACCTCACAAAGAGATACCGATAGTGTGGACATGCTCAGCTGAGAAAGATGCCTGCAGATGCCTGCTGGTGCTGCCCAAATGCCTTAACTTTGAATTGACTGAATCATAGAAGCATAGGTTTGTTTCAGTTGGAAGGGTCCTTTGAAGATCATCTAGTCCAGTCCCCTGCTGTGGGAAGGTTCAAAGGCCCACCCCACGTGACTTTGAACACTTCCAGCCATGGGGCATCCACAACTTCTCTGGACAACCTGGTCCAGTGTCCTACCACCATTGTCGCAAAGAATTTCTTCCTGACAGTGTGTGTGCTCCTTTCAAAGAGCTGCTTCTCAGGTTGCACAGAGCACGGGCATTTGCTGCTTCCCTTGGGTTTTGCAAAGCATGGTGTGTGCTGACAGAGAAAGAGCAGGCATCCTGCAGTGTTGCACTGGTGCCTTCTCGTATTCCCTCTTAACCTAATCATCATTGTGGACTTGCAAAGTCAGTTTAGGAGCAGGAGGGATTTCTAACAGTCTTGGAGTAGCCAACCAGTGGCTATAAGGAGAGTGATCGTGGTCCTTGAGAGAGGAGGAGGAGAGTTGTGGCAGCATTTTGGAGACGCTGTAGGAAATCAGTGTAGATGTAGGAGCTGATTCAGTCTAAAAGATGGAGAAGCAACAAGGGTTTTGAGAGTCGATGTGAAAGTCAAAGCAGTCCACTCCTTTTTATCAAACCTAACCGAACTCCTGAGGATTCTTGCCATGGTTTGACAGCTGCAGGAATTGAAGGAACTGTTCCTGAGGAACTGTTATGATGAGATGCTGAGGACAGCCATAAAGAACATGGAGAACGATTTCACAGCTTTCACGTACCTTCTGGAGAGAGCTACAAGAAGGATGGACATTGCAATGCTGGTAGAACACACGCAACGGTAAGGAAGTGACACAGTGCAGCAGGACTTCCCTTTCTGCAAACAAGAGGACTGTCTTCTTGAATCCCAATGAAATAATAATATGCAATTTTGCAAACTGCTTTTGTTTTAGATGAGGTCCTTTCACATTCTCTTTCTGGGATTTGTGCTCTGTTGGACTTCTCTGATAAGGCCTGTGCTTCTTTTTCAGGCTCCACTTTCAAAACGCAGAGCTGAAAGCCAAAGCCAAGCATCAAGGCAACATCATTAAAGCCATGATTCCCGAAGACCTGGAAGACTTAACCTCAGTAAGTTGGTCAGAGCCTTCCCTTTTCATGAGCTCCAGATCCTAGTTCCATATCCACGTGGGAAACTCTAAGACGAGGTTTTCCCGGAGAGCCTAGGAGAGACCGGTTCCCCTCTTCTACTGACTGTGGGCTGCTCTGAAAGTCCTACTGTCCCATTGCCCAGCTTTCTGGCTTTGAGAGTTGTCCCATTTGGCAAGTCCTACTTAATGCTGTCTTTGTTAAGGAATTGATAGTAAAGCACTGGCTTAAGTAGTCTCTCCTTTAGAGCAGGAGTCAGGTTGAGACCTCAGGCAACACCTCAGACAGCCGTGCCACAGGGGCATTTGATACCTTCGTTTGCAGATGTTGCTTGTACTCTGGTGGTGCCCAGCACTTAATCCTGGAGGTCTAACTGGCATCAGGCCGTGACAGGAATTCTACAGTCGCCTGTACTCTGGTCACCTTCCCGTTTTATTGACCGTGGATTCCTTGGCCAGAAGGAGTGGATCCATCATACAACGAGAAGGCCTCCAGAGATGAAAATGCTCTACCAATAGGGGAACAGCACCCTCATAGGCAGCATTGTGTGTGCCTGGGTGGCATTGTGGGGCAGGCAGACATGGTGAAAAGATTGCATGAGTGAGAAGAGCAGAGCTGGGTACCATACAGTGAGGTTTTAATTCTTTTTAATGCTCTGTCAGCATTAAAAAGTTCATCAGTATCTCCGTGTAATTCAGTTTTCCACATATGCATGTAGCCCATAGGCTGCAACTTTGTTGCTGACACATCTGAGTGTTTGGCTTTTGGTAGGTGCATCTGTGTGTTAGTGCTTGTGCTGCCAGGAGGTACTTTCCAGTGCCACCTTTGGTCCAACCTACTGTAAAACCAACACACAGCCTTTTCTTTTCCTGCCCTCTCCCAGTTCCAGCTGGACTTCCGACATCTTTACCAATGAGAAGATGCTGCAGCAGAGGAAGTGCCAGTGCTGGAAAACAAAAAGTGCTCACGGGGAGATGACTGAAGCCTAGAAACCCTCTGCCTTTCACCTTGTGCAGCCACTGTCCTCCATCTAGTTCCAGTTGTTCTGTTACTATTATTATATTACTATGTTACTTGTTTTTAATAAACTATCTCAGCTAGGACGCGTCTTAGTTTTGCTGCACAATCGGAGCACTTGGGACCTAGCGGACTCGATGAGCAGAGTCCTATTTGGGAAGGCTCACTCAGGCTGTCTTCCTATGCAGGCAGTTAGCACACGCCTCTCTGCCCCTGCTCTGAATGAAAGTCAGCCCTGCAGGCATCTCCGCGTGGGAGCAGTCCTCTGTGTCCTTTCCCTCTGGGGAGGTCTGAGCTGTGACTGCGCTCCGATGCGGGACTAGTGCAGAGTTACTGCTAATAAGCAGTTACCAGACTTTCCCTGCCTTTTAGAGCACTCCTCCTGATGGTCTGGGCAGAAGGTGGTGGGTGAGCTTCCGGTAGCCATGAAATCTCTGCAGCTCCTACAGAGATCTGATGCATCTGCAGCCTTACGAGGGGAAAGGTGTGGAGAAGTGGGCACAAGCTGGAACGGGGATAGTTGTATCAAAAATGGTGTGGCCAGCAGGACCAGGGACGGGATCATGCCCCAGTATTGGGCGCTGGGGTGGCCGCACCTTGAATACTGTGTTCAGTTTTGGGCCCCTCAGTACAAGAAAGATATTTAGCTGCTGGAGTGTGTCCAGAGAAGGGCAACAAGGCTGGTGAAGGGCCTGGAGAACCAGTCTTATGACGAGCACCCGAGGGAACTGGGGTTGTTTAGCTTGGAGAAGAGGAGGCTGAGGGGAGACCTTATTGCTCTCTACCACTACCCGAAAGGAGGTTGTAGCAAGGTGGGTGCTGGTCTCTCTTCCCAAGTAACAAGTGATAGGACGAGAGGAAATGGCCTCAAGTTGCACCGGGAAGGTTTAGATCGGATATTGGGAAAAATTTCTTTGCTGAAAGAGGGGTGAAGCACCGGCACAGGCTGCCCAGCGAAGTGGTGGAGCCAAAATCCCTGGAGGTGTTCAAAACAAATGAGTAGGCGTGGTGCTACCAGACAGGGAATAGCAGACATGCAGGTGTTGTGTTGATGGTTGGACTTGAGCTTAGAGGTTTTTTTTCAGCCTCAGCCATTCTACGAGTCTATGAATCCCACCTCAAGCGAAGGGGAAGCTCTTTCTCTCATGAGGGTGGTGAGAGACCGGTGTCAGGGAACAACACAGGCACGCTGCTCCCTCGGGGATAGGGGAGCCCAAGGGGGCTCCACGGCCAGCAGGGCAGGGCCCAGCCTCGGCCCACGGACGCAAGGAGAGCAGGGTGGTGCCGGAGCGGGCAGTGGGGCCAGACGGACAAACAAAAGCATGGTGAGGTGGCCGCTCTGAGAGGTGTTGGGGCAGAGCCAGGCCACGGCATACAGGAGAGATGGGAATGGGCTCTCTATCAGGGAGTGTAGTGACAGGACGAAGGGTAATGTTCTTCAGCTGAAAGAGGGGACATTTAGATAACATATTAGGAAGAAATGTTTCACCGTGAGGATGGTGAGACATTGGACCAGGTTGCCCACAGAAGTCATGGATGCCCCCTTTCCTGGAGGTGTTCAAGGCCAGGCTAAATAGGACCTTGAGCAGCCTGGTGTGGTGGGAGGTGTCCCAGCCCGTGTCAGGGGGTGCTGGAACTGGGTGATCCGATTTGAATCCCGTGTTCAGTTTTGGGCTTCTCACTACAAGGAAGACATTGAGGTGCTGAATTGTGTCCAGAGAAGGGCAACGAAGCTGCTGAAGGGTCTGGAGAGCAACTCTTAGGAGAAGCAGCTGAGGGAATGGGTGGTTGTTCAGCCTAGAGAAGAGGAAGCTGAGTGGAGATCTTGCCACTGTCTATGACTGCCTGAAAGGATGTTGTAGCGAGGCGCGTGTTGGTCTCTTCTCTCAAGGAACAGGTGATAGGACAGAAGAAATGGCCTCGAGTTGCACCAGGGGAGGTTCAGAACAGACATCAGGAAAGGCTTCTTCATCGAAACGGCTGTCAGGCACTGGCACAGCTGCCCAAGGGAGGTGGTGGAGTCCCCATCCCCGAGGTGTTTAACAGAGGGGCAGATGAGGCGCTCAGGGAGAGGGTTCAGTAGTGCACACGTGCGGTCGGACCCGCTGATCTCAAAGGTCTTTTCCCACCCAGCACGTCTGTCGTTCTGCGTGCTCCAAAGTCCCGTCCAGCTCAATCCACGCTCCGACCCTCTGCGGCTCCGAGCCTTTCCGCCAGGGACGGAGCCCGCGACAGCGAGCGGAGGCTCCTCCCGCCGCCCCCGCCCCCTCGCGGCGCCGGGCGGGATGCGGGGCGCTCGGAGGCGCTTCTGCTCCGCCCTGCTCGTCGCGTACGGCCTCTTCTCGCTGTACGCGGCCTACAGCGTGTTCCTGCGACCCCGCCGCTCCGCCGCGCCCCGACCGCCGCCCCGCGACCGCCGCGGCCCGCGAGGTGAGAGCAGCGGCGGGGCCGGGGGGGGGCTCGGCAGCGCCTGCCGGGGAGCCGGGGCTGCCGGGGCGTTGCTGTCCCAAGCGCTCGTCGGTGCCAGCGCCCCTGCTCGCGGTCAGAGCAGAGCGGCGGGCGGGGCCCGGGGCCTGGGGCAGCTCCCGAGGCAGAGCGGGGCCGGGCTCCCCCGGCCGCCCGCTGCTGGCCGCCATTTCCGGGGGCGCTGGGCGGGCGGGGGCTGCCGGGGGGGGACACAGAAAAGGGGCAGATGGACTCTCTGGGACTGGTTTGGGAGTCTCGGAAAGCCGAGGATCCCTGATCTCAGCGCTGGGCGCGTGAGGAACGATCCCCGTTGATCGTGTGTAACGAGAGGGCTGGGGACAGAATGTATTTCCCACCTACAGGCATCAGCGTAAATTCTCCCAGAAATCTCACGCACGTTGTGTTACTTCCGAAGGACTAATTTTAACGTTGTTACGAACTTCACAACAGCCAGATCTCTCTAATTGGAGCTTTAGAATCAGCTGTGACCTTGCATTGGCGATAGGGAAAGGCTGCAGACAGAGATGCTGAGAGAACAAGACACATCTCTTCAGCACCGACCGTGTTTAACACCAGATGTCATCATTTCTCTCTGAACGGCATCTGGAAATCAGTATTTGAAGGAAACACACTATAAGAAAACGCACTACCACGGGGACATTCTGTCTGACGGTTATTTAGATGAAACTTAACTCTACTTTAGCTTAAATGAGAACAGTCCACTTTTTGTAACAGCAACGATTTCTTGTATCCAGGGGGGGAGCTGTCAGTGTGTCTGGCCCTGGGCTGGGTTTGGGGGAAAAGCTGCTTGAAATGCTGAATTCCCCAGCTTTCCTGTAGGCCCCTTCAGGTACTGGAAGGCCACTGTAAGGTCTCCCCAGAGTTTTCTCTCAGCCTGTCCTCATAGCAGAGGTGCTCCAGCTATCTGATCATTTTCATAGCCCTACTTTGGAGCTGCTCCAACAGTTTGATATCCTTCTTTCTTATGTTGGGGATTCCGGAACTGGGCACAACGCTCCAGGTCAGGTGTCACAACAGTAGAGTAGAGGGGGAGAATTAACTCCCTTTCGCCTGATGGACACGCTTCTTATGATGCAGCCTAGGATAATTTGTTGGTTTTCTCAGCTTGTAAATGTACTCTTCCTGTGCAAGTTAACGCTTTTGGGTTTCCTAGATAATTTTTCCTTTGGAAATGAAGAGTGGAATCCATGGGGAGGGGATGAGAAAAATGAACAGATTGCTTCTCAGCAGAGATACGAAGCTAATCTTCAGGTGACAAAAAATGCAAGATCTCGTCAAGACCAAACCAGTCTTCGAGTACAGGTTTGGGGCAAAGCGGCAATTGGTGAGCAGATGTAATTAATGTCTATTAATGACTTAGCCGTTTTAATACAGTATTTTTCTCTGCTGTTTTTTTAAAGAGTAGCATTTATGTATTTGACTAAGTTATATGGATTATCTGTACATGAAGAGTGGTAAGGAAGTAGCAGCTGTTACTCAATTCTGTGTCAATACCAACATAAAAAAACTAGTTAAACTCCAGTTTCTTTGTATTAGTTCTTTTCAAGGCTGTTTTTCACATCCATCAAAGAAAAGGCTGAGGTGGCGGAGAAACACAGTTACTGTTTGAATGTCAGCTGACTTAAAATATATCACAAGGACAGGCCTAGAGCAGAATATTTTTTTTTCACACTCTTTGTGAAACAAAGTGTGAAAATGAAGGCACTTTGTGTACTGCAGTACTCCTGATGAACTCGGTAATGCAGTACCAATGAACTTGGAAATTCTTCTGTTGTAGAAGACATTGAGTAGTTTCTTCTCTACATAAACTGGAGCCCAAGTCCTCCTCGAGCTCTTTAACTGCCGCTGAGGACCTGTCATTGTTCTTATTTAGCTTTCATGAAAATGTAAATATTCCAGCTTCATTTGAACGTTCATGTAGCATTATAGGAGACATTGGTACATTATATGGTGATGTATTCCATCACGGAAATTTGATGTGTTTAGCAAAAGCTTGGCCTTAAAATGTTGATTAACTTCTGTTCGCTTTTATTTGTTATGTGTATCAAAAAGAGACGCTAACAGAAATGGTAGTGTGATGTATCTTCATCTATTGATATTTTGACCACCAGAGAAGCTTTTTAAATGCTGATGTGTGAAAAATTCACCTTAACTGAAATAAAACCATATGGCATTTGGGAAGCAATGCCCCTTCTGTATAAGATGCTCTGACATTTCTTTCCCAAGTTCTTACGTTGTTGTGTTTCTTCATTTCCCAGAAATACTGTTGTCTTATTTGCTAGGAGTGTAGAGTAGGCAAGATCTGTGCATTCAAATTTTCCATCATATCTTCATTTATGTAGGTCTTTACCTTTGGCAACATATATTTGGAGGGCACCTTGAGCCAGCTGATGTGACTGCGCAGTGGAGAGAAGGAAGCCAAACAGTAGGAAAAGCGTATTTCAGGTAGTAGTTGCATTTTGTTAACTGGAATAAACAGTGTATTGGTAAGTTTAAGAACGCAATGAGATGCACAGATGCATTATTTTGTCTACCTCAAAGTTGCAGTTATTTTAATAGCAGTTGCAAATACTTTTTCCTGGTTGGATAACTGAGGAATATGCACACAACTTCTCATTCAAAATTATCACAAGGAATGGTGACATTTATTTATGGAAATACATAAAATCAGCAAATTCTAGCCCAGACATGTTGCTATTAAAAAGTAGAACACTAGAGAGCGTTTCACCTGCCATTTTAGGAAGATGTGTGTATTTGAAAGAAATATAAAGACTTAATCAATGGCAAGAGGGAGGACAGCCAAGAGACCTCAGGAGGAGGGGGAATGCAACCATGCGAAGAGTCTTAAGAGCTAAGATTTGAGGTTGAGAGTTGACGGAAAGAAGCATCAGGTTCTGAGGCAAGAGGATATCTCCTGCTAATTGCTTTCTGTTATATTCAGGGAAAACGGACTTCACTCATTCATAAGTAGGATTGCATCAAAACCATAATTTCTTTTAATTTATAGCAAAACCAGTCTGTGATATCTAGCATCTGGTTAACTACTTGATTTGCAAAGCAGGATTTTATATAGGAAGAAAGATTATACTTGAAGCATTGTTTGCTCTAAAAATGGATTTTGATTGTCAAACATTTGGTATTATTTGGTGATTGATTCTTTTCTCAGTCTGTTAAACTGAGTGGAATCTTTTCACGTTGTCCGTTCAACATTGGATTTAAGTCTTGACCTGATTTACTCAATCTGTTAGAAGTCTTAATCACAAATCATGGGTTTCATGAATCTTGGCTCCAAAACATACCACTCCCAGCAAGCCAGCAGCATGTTGTCTTAACTCAAGTTTAGAATATGCTTGCCTCAGGTCGGTCTGCTTCAGGTAGCATCATCAGAGTAGTTGTTTCCGCCTTTGCTGTGCATTTTCTTTTCCTCACTGGGCGCACTTGAACTGAAACTAGCTATCAGTCTCAGCACTTCAGGAGTTAAAACTCATTGTGGTTCTACAATAACTTAGTCGAAACTCATGCTCATTCAAAATTAAGTTTTGCTGGTAGCTAGAAAACACTAGTAGTGCAGCATATGTAAACAATAACATTTCATTGATTCTTGAAAAAAATGTGTGTATTGGTATTTTTTTCCCCTGCCCTCTTTCCCAAGCGGTATAATCACTAATCCTTTGAGTTTAGACAATTGTCAGTTAACGGAAGAGCAGGAGCTGGCAAATGCTGGTTTTGCTTCATTGCAGTCCATAAAAGTTTGTTGTCAGGTACTTTTAAGTTATTAGTGATTCAATGATTTTGCTACGTGGTTGGAATTCCTCTGTTAAATACGTTGTGCAACATCTGGAAGTGCAGTTTTCTACCTAAAAGGTTTTTGTTTACTGTCTTATATCAGAGCCTCAAGTTTGACCTGGGTCACACAAGCAACAGAATTTTACCTTTACTTAAGTACCTCTTGTGCTATAGATTCTCCTCAGTATCAGATGACGCAGTGGGTGTTTTGGTCTTAACTTAACCCAGATGACAAAGTGGCCTGCCAGGCCAGCTAACTGTCCCTCTTGATGATGCCTGTTTTAGTATACTCGTACAGGTTTTTGGGAGGGCTTCCCTTGTTCTAATACAGTATTCATTGGTTATTACTGGAAGTTTGACCTTTAGTGTACATCAAAGCACAGCCTTTTTTTGAAGTTGATTTACCCGCATTTTGGTGTTTGAATATGGTAGTAGCTCTGATTTGTTGACAAAATACCTTATTTTTGTTTAAGTCTTGTCCTTTTTCCTGAATAAAGATGAAGGCTACGTTAAGCTGTAGGTACCAACAACAGAAACGGTTCCAGTTGCAGTTACTTTGCAGTATATTTCATTTACTTTATTGAAATAAAAAGTAATCTCTGGCCTGTGGAGTAAGGATTTTTGGAGGATTAAGGTCAATAAGTTGTCTTAAGGGTGTTTACTATTTGTGTTTTGTTTTTTACAGCTTCATCACTGGCCCATCTGTAGTTCCTGGCTACTTCTCAGTGGAAGCTGAAAATGTTGTTCTCGTTCTGAATGGAAGAGAAAAAGCCAAGATCACTTACGCCGCTCAGTGGTTGCATTGCGCACAAACGCTTAATTCAGACTCGCAAAATACAGCACGTAGCAGTTGTGCTGCTTGGAAATGAGCAGTGCAACAAGGAATGGATGCAGCCATACCTGAAAAGACATGGAGGATTTGTGAATCTACTTTTTGTTACATATGACTGTGCCTTGGCAAATGAAGAGGATATTTTCCAGTGGCCTTTAGGAGTAGCAACGTAAGTACTGTAGACACAAGCTACAGCTGAAACTTAACTGTTATGCAGGAGGCATGGAAAATACGTCTGACTGTTACTGCTAGTACCCAAAACAATCATAGTAAGTAAGTTGTAGAACGTGATCCTATGCATGATTTTCTAAATCAAGCAATGGAATCTTTGGAAATTTCATTTAGCGACAAAAATGACAACATAGGAAAAGAATGCAAGGTATTTAGCTTTAAAAAATGACCCTGTGTCTGGTGGGTTTTTCTGTTTGTTTACTTTTTCCTCAGTAGATTTGCTCTTGAGATTTCTCATAACTGCTATATTTGCCAGTGTCACGGGGATTTAAAAGGTATTTATGTAATTAGGTTCCAGATACTGCTTGTTTAGGAAGGGAAGGGGATGGTAGTTCTTTTAACCCCTGTTGTGGCTCTCCAAAAGAAATTGTACATCTCCTATTTCAAATGAATGTGCTCCAGTATCACAGTAACATACACTGGTGTAACTGCTTACTCACAAAAACACTTTTGTTACCCATACATCTCAAACTATTTCTGTGGGGTAGATAAAGGTTCATTTAGGTGATGGTTTTTTTTCCAGTTTACTCCTTACTGAGAAGAATTAGTAGTGTTTTAGCTCCTTATCATGGTAATATAAGATGAAAAGATACAGGATTTTTTTTTCATATTTTGTGTTGAATTTGAATTCAGTATCCTGTAGAAGATAGTTTACAAACCGTGTGGAGTCTTAATACATAGCTTGAACTTGTTGGTAGTGTTATTGAAATACACTAAATCTGAATTCTTGATAGTGTCAAAGTTGATGACATTGGAAGTCCTAAGCAAAAAGAAATTGAGTTTTGTGATGCCAAGATTAAAGTGAGAGCTAACAGAAAGCAACAACAGTTACAACAACAGCGAGTTGGGTTGCAAAGCTGGGTGGAGAAAGATGGGTCAGAAGGACAGAATCATTAGTTTGGAAAAGATCTTTAAGATCGTCGAGTCCAACAGTAAACCTAACACTTCCAAGTCCACCACCGAATCATTTCCGTAGGCGTCATATCTACACATATTTTAAACGTGTCCAGAGGTGATGACTCAACCTCTTCCCTTTTCCTTTGAGAGGCTATCAGGGATATTTTCAAGTTGATAAGCATGCCCAGAGATTAAGGGAGCTGAGACTTATACTCCATAGTTACCATCAACCTGGCTATTTCACTGAAAACTAATAGTTGGGTCAAGAACGGCAGCTTTTGAAAAAGCACATTTCTCACGGACGTTTTTGTAATGCACATGTGTCTCTGATGTCGAAAGAATACGTAAGCATTCTGGAATGTCTCTGAAGAGAGTGGTGTGGATGAAGAGAATAAAGACCAGCTTTTAGGGCAGGACTTGCACTGGTTTGTTTGTGGGTCTGTCTGGTTATAGATGTGGATTGACAACCGATAGGTGGTTTTAGTCTTAGAATGTGCTGCCAGAAAGATGAAATTGTGCAAAATGTTTTTCTTTGACATAAGACATGTCATTGTCTAATGCATACGTCATTTTTACAGCTACAGAAGTTTTCCAGTTGTAGAACCCACCTGCTCGATGCTACATGATCCAAGATCACATCTGTGTAATTTCCTAGGAACAGTTTATAAGAACTCTTCTAGGGAAACGCTGATGGAAGTTCTGAAGCAGGATGGACTTGATAAACTTTGCTGGATTGCAGCCAGAGAACAGTAAGACTTGGATTTACTCTGTGGAAGTATTCAGACTTTTTTGCCTAGTTCATTATTACCACATCCTTTCCTAAGTGTAAAAAAAATAGTACAAATAAAAGTAGCCAGTCATCATTAAAGGAGAGAACATTGCTGAGACTGTGTAGTCCTTCATAACGTAATGGCTGCTATATTTTACATAAAGCATGTTTTTAAATACTTAGAAAATTTTCCCACGTATGCTTCATATAAAGATCATCTCTTATTTTCTTGTATACGTTTGATTGTAGTGGAAGAAGAAATGTTTGTCTCGCACCTTGTGTCTGTTAATGCCTCAAAAGAAAAAGACAGCTGTATTTTGTTGTGTTCCATATAAGAAAGTGGATTTAATCTGTAGGGCATGGCTCTTTTATTTCAAGTAGGTAGAACAGATCTTATGACAGAGAGGAATTAGGTCCTTATCGTTTTTCTTCATTTTGCCAAGCAACACCTATGAAATGTTTGATAGCAGGCAGAGCAGTGCTCAGGAAGACCTCAGCTACCCTGATGAAGACTCTCAGGAGACAGATTGTATCTGTGGCATAAACTCTTACCTCACGGATGTTCTGAGGCACTTGAGGCAGATGGAAGCAGGTTGATGGATTGCTTTACATTCCAGCTTTTGTAGAGCAAACCTCTACTGATGTGAAGTGTTTGAGGCCAAAATAATCATTAAAAAATCCATAGAGTTTCTCCCTCTATGTCTGTTTCTAAGTATTAATAATTTCCGGAAAGGACTGTATCTAAAAAGTGTTACAATATTTTTTTAACAACAGACATTTTCAATAAATTTTTAGAAGACTCTTTAGGAATGATTAAGACTGAAAGTAAGAGCCTATTGATTGTGTGGGTTATATCAATTTTATACATTGACAGCATTTCCACTTTTATAAATAATTGAAATTAAAGCATATCTCTGTTTTTGAATTGCAGTGCCCACAGGAAAATTGTTAATTTTCAACCCCTTTGCTTTCCTAGGTGGCATCCTCAGGAAACAAATGCAAGTTTCAAAAACTCTCAAGATGCCTTGCTGCAGAGTGACTTGACATTGTGCCCAGTGGGTATAAATACAGAACGCTATAGAATTTACAAAGCTTGTTCATATGGGTCTCTACCTGTTATAGAAGATGTAATGACACCGGGTGATTGCGGAAATTCATCAGTGTACCACAGTGCTCCATTACAATTGTTAAAAACCATGGGGGCTCCATTGATCTTTATTAGAAAGTGGGAAGAGCCACAGCTAGAGCCTCGTTTCTGTTGTGCAGAAGCACCTGGGGAGGCATGGGCAATGAAGAGGTTCGCTTGCTGCCCCGTTTGTGGACTAGCTTCCACTCACTACTTCCCTTTAAGTCCTTGCCTACATCCCTTTGATCAGGGGCTTTTTCTGGTGGTTGTCTCTGTGCATCTTTCGGAGAGTTCAGGGTGTGGTCCACCAGTCTGTCTCTTGCTCAGACTCCCTGATGCTCCTCGGCCAACCTACTTCCTCTCACAGCTCTGCCGCCAGGCTGAGGAGATGGTCGGCCTCATCACACCTCACACAACCGTTGCCTCTGCTGCCCTTTGTTTCCAGGGCAAGCTGGTGGCACTCCCTGCAGCCAGAGGCCTCGATGGCTGCATGTTTTCCTGGGAGCTCAGTCTGGGCTGACTGATCCTTTCTGGCAAATGCACAGAGGATGCAGCCTCCTGCCAGGTGGATACCACGGCTGGGCTGCCCCTCACCAACTGAATGTACCTTCTGACCTCAGAGAGAGAGCTTGCCCTCCGTGCTCACCGTGCCTGCAAGGTGTGCAGGCAGTTTGCAGCTGTGTCCTCGGTGATCCCATTTGTCTGCTCTCCATGCATTCCAGAAAAGCACAAATGCCCCAGTCTGTACCTCCCGTTTCCATTTGCAGAGCAAAGGTGGCATCGGCAGTTCTGTTCCTGTACCTTCAGTGTGCGCAGCATCGCATGCAGGAGGGCCAAGAGCAGCAGCACAGCCATAGCCAGACAGAAGCCTTGGAGGGCTTGTTTCAAAGGAATCGACCCACAGAGGGACTGTAAGCCAAAGTATCTTTAATTGCCAGCGGGGAGCGCGGGGCTCACTGAAAAAAAGAAATGACACAACTTTCCAAAGCCCAATAAAATTTTCCCATAAATTGGGATGTAACTCAAAGCGTAACAATGAAAAGCAGCCGTATGGAACATTAGACTGATTCATCGCTTTTAATGTGACGCTTCAATATAATCTTTAAATTAACACAAGAAAATTCTAACCGAGGCACAAAGTGCAAGAATTTGTTTTTCAAAAAAATACAGTTTTCCCCGGAGCAATTCCCAGTCCATCGATCCTATAAGTTACCACATTATCGTTGGATAAGATGAAAACATATCAGAAACAGAGGTATAATGATAACATTCAGTTCAGATGTGATTACAATTCCCTGCAAACAGTGTGAATCATAGGAGGTCTGACACAAGAGAAACCCCGAGACTGTGTCTGTAACTCTTTTTGTTTAACAAGGGTAAAGAAAATCAACTACAATCACCTTTAGCATAGTCCTCTTCCGAGTGGGCGCACAGCCGCATACGATGCTGCCAACGTTCAAAGCAGTTCTGCGGATTTTTCTGACAGACTGTTGAGGATCCCTATTGGTTTTGCTCTCACGTTTTCTACCGACAAAAAATGTGAGCACTGACTTGTTCTTTGGGAAGAGGCAGAAATTGGAGGGAGCCAGGTCTGGCAAACAGGGCGGGTGCTCAAGCACAGTGATTTTGTTATTAGGTAAAAACTGCTTCGCAGACAAAGCGTTGTGGGCTGGGGCACACGGTCGTCTTCCAACCGAGCGCAAAAACACTGAATAGGTGGCACGCATAGTGCGTGACAAGATGGAGTTGAGCTATGTCTCACTGTGACAGGTTAGAAGTGGTTCTATAACCTTTCTTTGTCTCTCCCCTCCGACTCCTGGTTCCCGAGCTACCGGGTTAGTCTCGAGGGGTTTTGTGTCAGACCTGGTAGACATTAGGAAGAAATGTTTTACTGTGAGAGTGGGGAGATGCTGGACCAGGTTGCCTCAAGAAGGTGTGGATGCTCCATCCCTGGAGGTATTCAAGAGCTGGTTGGGTAAGCCTTTGAGCAACCTGCTGTAGTGGAAGGTGTCCCTGCCCATGGCACGGGGGGTGGAAATGGATGACCTTCCAACTCAAATCACTCTATGATCTTGCGATCCTGCGACATGCGTAGCCTCCAACACCCTGGCTCCACCCCCCTGCCTGCCCCCTCCCCCGATATGCCATGCCCCAACAGGCCCCGCCCCCCAGCCGCACCCGCTTTTGTGATACCACAAACAAACTCACCACAATCTATCCGACCCTCAGTGCTGTCAAGGCAACGTCGGGACTGCCCGCACGTCTCTGACTGGCAGCGTTGGGACTTGGCTCTCAACTCTTCTCAGCCTCACCTTGCCATTTCCCTCTCCCTAAGCGTTGCCCACTCGGAGTCTCCCTCTCCTGAACATCTCCCTCTACCTGCCGTCTCCTCACCCTCTCCATCTCCTCACCACCTCCCTCTCCCCAACCTTTCCCCACCCTCTCCCTCTTCTCAAAATCTCCCTCTACTTGCCCTCTCCCCACTCCATAGCCGTTGCACCATGCAGCGCCTCGCCAGGCCCCTGAGGAGGATGTGGAAGCAGATGTCGTTCTGCTACACCTCTGCAGCCGATGCTGATGAGGCCGATGAGCCCTACGGAACCCAGCAGAAGGGCCAGGCTGGGTTGCACAGCATGGCCACCAGCGGTGACCCGGCCCAGCCGAAGCGACGTCGGTGGTGGAAGAGGCTCTGCATCAAGTGGCAGCCCACCAAGAAACAGTAAGGAACAGGCAGTGCCCATGACAAAGCCTCCAGCCCTTGGCTGGAAGAGGGAGAAGACTGCCCAAGCTGGGGCAGGAGCCGACGGATGCTCCGCTCTGCTCTGCCCTGCCCGGCCCTGCCCGGCCCTGCTCCACTCTGCCAGCCCTGTCCCTGTAGTGAATCTTGTGTGGAGCTCAGCAGGCCTTCGTCCAAGTGGAGACAGCTCCTTTCCTCTTGCCAGACTGACCAGCTTGCTTGAGCAGGGCATGGATTCACAGAAAGGAACAGCACAGCTTTCCCGTTGCTGTTAGAAATCCCATCCCCTCTGTCTCTGGGACTGATCGGGATTAAAAACAGGGGCTTACACAGACTCCCCAGTCGCCACAGACTTAGAAAGCCTCCAGAGACTCCCAGATACCAAGACACGGTCCCCTTTGCTGTGCTGGGTGGCTGGGCAGCCGTGCTGGAGGCAGAGACCAGTGCCTGGGCACAGGAGTCTCCTGGGGCAGAGTGGGTAGTGACTACTTCAGTCTTCACTACTCGAGTCGTGCAGTTAAGTTGTGTGTGTGCTACCCTTTCTCTGCTGGCTACGAGTATGGGTAGGACGGCTCATGACTGGCCGTTGCTCTTCCAGGAGACAGCGTATGCAAGGTTGTGCCTATTTTTACTGAATGTGTTTCCTTCCTTTCTAAATAATGTAGCATTGCTGTCCAACCGGAAAACAATGCAAGCCGTGAAAGCACCGACGGCTGCTCTGTGGGAGGCACAAAAGACCAATCCGTACTGGAGAGCTCCTCCTCTGCGACGGTCGATGCCCTTCCTGAGAGAACACCTGCACTGACTGAAGCTGGTAAGATCCTTCACTGTGGAAAAGCCTATAAGGACAAATCTGTATAGCCTCTAATCAAAGAATAACCCACTGCCTCGAGACAGGGCAGGAGGGATAGGGAAAGTCAGATGAGCTTTTTACCTCCTTAGTAGGTGTCTTGGCAGCGGCGAGAGTGGAAGATTCTGATGCTGATGATGGGCAGGACTTCTCCAAGGAGGACAAGGAGGAGGAGGAGAAAACGGAGGTGGATGATGAGGGGGATGCCTTCTGCATTGTTCAGGTAGAATGATAAAAGCATTTTGTTTGGAAAAGAATCTTGAGCTGTGGAGTCCAACGGGAAATCTAACTCTGACAAGTCCACCTACTAAACCATGTCCCTAAGTGCCGTGTCTACACATTTTTCTAAATACCTCCCGGGATGGTGACTCAAGCACTTCCTGAGCAGCCTGTGCCAGTGCTTGATAGCCCTTTCAGTGAAGGGGGTTTTCCTACTCTCCAATCTAAACCTCCCCTGGAGCAATTTAAGGCCTTTTCCTCTTGTCCTATGACATGCTCCCTGGGAAAAGAGAGCAACATTCCCCTCGCCACAAGCTCCTTTCAGGCAGCTGTAGAGAGTGGTAAGGTCTCCCCTCAGCGCCCTCTTCTCCAAACTAAACAATCCCAGTTCCCTCAGCCTCTCCTCATAGGACTTGTTCTCTAGACCCTCTGTGGCTCTTCTTTGGATACATTCCAGCATCCTCTGAAATCCTAGAAGGCTGGTGCTGCACAGATTACAGGCTTTCCACAACCACAGCTGTCTCTTCTGGTTCCTCTCAGTGACAAATGATTGCGCATAGTACCCACAGTCTAGACACACAGCTGCTTCTGCCTAGCTCCTCTCTATCTTGGGGAGGTGTCCTTAAGCCCAGTGCTGGGTATCTTTTTGGGGGAAGACGTTTTCCCTAATCTCTAATCGAAACTTCCCCTTGCACACCCGACGCCATTTCCTCTTTTCCTATCACTTTCTACTGCTGGAAAGCGACAGTCGCTCACCTTGCTAGAAAGTCCTTCTAGGTCAAAACCTAGCTTCTAAGTCAAAATCCTCTCTTTGAAGATATTTGACTTCCATTCTGAGGAGGAGGTCCTTTCACTTCCTGTGGCAGAATTCACGCTTCCGCAGCCCCGGTGCTGAAATGCAGTGTGATGATGTAGTGTTGCTGGGGATTCCTTTCCTCACTGTCTCGCTGTGTTCTTACTCTCTCAGGTTTCCTCACTGGAACGAGAAGACCTTCAGCCAAAGAAGGATGCTTCAACTCAAACACATTGTCGAGGAATCATGCAGGTGACTCTATCAGAGACCTTTAAATAGAGCCTGTCAGTGTAAGGAGAGCTCTTCTTGGTTTTTGAAATCATTTTGGAGAGGAGCTTATTCGGTCTGGGCCTCGAATGTATTTCGGACCTCATTTTTTCCCCCATTGTGAAGCAGAAGGGCTGCATAAAGACTCTCAGCCTATGTTTCACAGAGAATCCTTTTCTGTATATTAGGAAAGGGAAAACCTCACAAAGAGATACCGATAGTGTGGACATGCTCAGCTGAGAAAGATGCCTGCAGATGCCTGCTGGTGCTGCCCAAATGCCTTAACTTTGAATTGACTGAATCATAGAAGCATAGGTTTGTTTCAGTTGGAAGGGTCCTTTGAAGATCATCTAGTCCAGTCCCCTGCTGTGGGAAGGTTCAAAGGCCCACCCCACGTGACTTTGAACACTTCCAGCCATGGGGCATCCACAACTTCTCTGGACAACCTGGTCCAGTGTCCTACCACCATTGTCGCAAAGAATTTCTTCCTGACAGTGTGTGTGCTCCTTTCAAAGAGCTGCTTCTCAGGTTGCACAGAGCACGGGCATTTGCTGCTTCCCTTGGGTTTTGCAAAGCATGGTGTGTGCTGACAGAGAAAGAGCAGGCATCCTGCAGTGTTGCACTGGTGCCTTCTCGTATTCCCTCTTAACCTAATCATCATTGTGGACTTGCAAAGTCAGTTTAGGAGCAGGAGGGATTTCTAACAGTCTTGGAGTAGCCAACCAGTGGCTATAAGGAGAGTGATCGTGGTCCTTGAGAGAGGAGGAGGAGAGTTGTGGCAGCATTTTGGAGACGCTGTAGGAAATCAGTGTAGATGTAGGAGCTGATTCAGTCTAAAAGATGGAGAAGCAACAAGGGTTTTGAGAGTCGATGTGAAAGTCAAAGCAGTCCACTCCTTTTTATCAAACCTAACCGAACTCCTGAGGATTCTTGCCATGGTTTGACAGCTGCAGGAATTGAAGGAACTGTTCCTGAGGAACTGTTATGATGAGATGCTGAGGACAGCCATAAAGAACATGGAGAACGATTTCACAGCTTTCACGTACCTTCTGGAGAGAGCTACAAGAAGGATGGACATTGCAATGCTGGTAGAACACACGCAACGGTAAGGAAGTGACACAGTGCAGCAGGACTTCCCTTTCTGCAAACAAGAGGACTGTCTTCTTGAATCCCAATGAAATAATAATATGCAATTTTGCAAACTGCTTTTGTTTTAGATGAGGTCCTTTCACATTCTCTTTCTGGGATTTGTGCTCTGTTGGACTTCTCTGATAAGGCCTGTGCTTCTTTTTCAGGCTCCACTTTCAAAACGCAGAGCTGAAAGCCAAAGCCAAGCATCAAGGCAACATCATTAAAGCCATGATTCCCGAAGACCTGGAAGACTTAACCTCAGTAAGTTGGTCAGAGCCTTCCCTTTTCATGAGCTCCAGATCCTAGTTCCATATCCACGTGGGAAACTCTAAGACGAGGTTTTCCCGGAGAGCCTAGGAGAGACCGGTTCCCCTCTTCTACTGACTGTGGGCTGCTCTGAAAGTCCTACTGTCCCATTGCCCAGCTTTCTGGCTTTGAGAGTTGTCCCATTTGGCAAGTCCTACTTAATGCTGTCTTTGTTAAGGAATTGATAGTAAAGCACTGGCTTAAGTAGTCTCTCCTTTAGAGCAGGAGTCAGGTTGAGACCTCAGGCAACACCTCAGACAGCCGTGCCACAGGGGCATTTGATACCTTCGTTTGCAGATGTTGCTTGTACTCTGGTGGTGCCCAGCACTTAATCCTGGAGGTCTAACTGGCATCAGGCCGTGACAGGAATTCTACAGTCGCCTGTACTCTGGTCACCTTCCCGTTTTATTGACCGTGGATTCCTTGGCCAGAAGGAGTGGATCCATCATACAACGAGAAGGCCTCCAGAGATGAAAATGCTCTACCAATAGGGGAACAGCACCCTCATAGGCAGCATTGTGTGTGCCTGGGTGGCATTGTGGGGCAGGCAGACATGGTGAAAAGATTGCATGAGTGAGAAGAGCAGAGCTGGGTACCATACAGTGAGGTTTTAATTCTTTTTAATGCTCTGTCAGCATTAAAAAGTTCATCAGTATCTCCGTGTAATTCAGTTTTCCACATATGCATGTAGCCCATAGGCTGCAACTTTGTTGCTGACACATCTGAGTGTTTGGCTTTTGGTAGGTGCATCTGTGTGTTAGTGCTTGTGCTGCCAGGAGGTACTTTCCAGTGCCACCTTTGGTCCAACCTACTGTAAAACCAACACACAGCCTTTTCTTTTCCTGCCCTCTCCCAGTTCCAGCTGGACTTCCGACATCTTTACCAATGAGAAGATGCTGCAGCAGAGGAAGTGCCAGTGCTGGAAAACAAAAAGTGCTCACGGGGAGATGACTGAAGCCTAGAAACCCTCTGCCTTTCACCTTGTGCAGCCACTGTCCTCCATCTAGTTCCAGTTGTTCTGTTACTATTATTATATTACTATGTTACTTGTTTTTAATAAACTATCTCAGCTAGGACGCGTCTTAGTTTTGCTGCACAATCGGAGCACTTGGGACCTAGCGGACTCGATGAGCAGAGTCCTATTTGGGAAGGCTCACTCAGGCTGTCTTCCTATGCAGGCAGTTAGCACACGCCTCTCTGCCCCTGCTCTGAATGAAAGTCAGCCCTGCAGGCATCTCCGCGTGGGAGCAGTCCTCTGTGTCCTTTCCCTCTGGGGAGGTCTGAGCTGTGACTGCGCTCCGATGCGGGACTAGTGCAGAGTTACTGCTAATAAGCAGTTACCAGACTTTCCCTGCCTTTTAGAGCACTCCTCCTGATGGTCTGGGCAGAAGGTGGTGGGTGAGCTTCCGGTAGCCATGAAATCTCTGCAGCTCCTACAGAGATCTGATGCATCTGCAGCCTTACGAGGGGAAAGGTGTGGAGAAGTGGGCACAAGCTGGAACGGGGATAGTTGTATCAAAAATGGTGTGGCCAGCAGGACCAGGGACGGGATCATGCCCCAGTATTGGGCGCTGGGGTGGCCGCACCTTGAATACTGTGTTCAGTTTTGGGCCCCTCAGTACAAGAAAGATATTTAGCTGCTGGAGTGTGTCCAGAGAAGGGCAACAAGGCTGGTGAAGGGCCTGGAGAACCAGTCTTATGACGAGCACCCGAGGGAACTGGGGTTGTTTAGCTTGGAGAAGAGGAGGCTGAGGGGAGACCTTATTGCTCTCTACCACTACCCGAAAGGAGGTTGTAGCAAGGTGGGTGCTGGTCTCTCTTCCCAAGTAACAAGTGATAGGACGAGAGGAAATGGCCTCAAGTTGCACCGGGAAGGTTTAGATCGGATATTGGGAAAAATTTCTTTGCTGAAAGAGGGGTGAAGCACCGGCACAGGCTGCCCAGCGAAGTGGTGGAGCCAAAATCCCTGGAGGTGTTCAAAACAAATGAGTAGGCGTGGTGCTACCAGACAGGGAATAGCAGACATGCAGGTGTTGTGTTGATGGTTGGACTTGAGCTTAGAGGTTTTTTTTCAGCCTCAGCCATTCTACGAGTCTATGAATCCCACCTCAAGCGAAGGGGAAGCTCTTTCTCTCATGAGGGTGGTGAGAGACCGGTGTCAGGGAACAACACAGGCACGCTGCTCCCTCGGGGATAGGGGAGCCCAAGGGGGCTCCACGGCCAGCAGGGCAGGGCCCAGCCTCGGCCCACGGACGCAAGGAGAGCAGGGTGGTGCCGGAGCGGGCAGTGGGGCCAGACGGACAAACAAAAGCATGGTGAGGTGGCCGCTCTGAGAGGTGTTGGGGCAGAGCCAGGCCACGGCATACAGGAGAGATGGGAATGGGCTCTCTATCAGGGAGTGTAGTGACAGGACGAAGGGTAATGTTCTTCAGCTGAAAGAGGGGACATTTAGATAACATATTAGGAAGAAATGTTTCACCGTGAGGATGGTGAGACATTGGACCAGGTTGCCCACAGAAGTCATGGATGCCCCCTTTCCTGGAGGTGTTCAAGGCCAGGCTAAATAGGACCTTGAGCAGCCTGGTGTGGTGGGAGGTGTCCCAGCCCGTGTCAGGGGGTGCTGGAACTGGGTGATCCGATTTGAATCCCGTGTTCAGTTTTGGGCTTCTCACTACAAGGAAGACATTGAGGTGCTGAATTGTGTCCAGAGAAGGGCAACGAAGCTGCTGAAGGGTCTGGAGAGCAACTCTTAGGAGAAGCAGCTGAGGGAATGGGTGGTTGTTCAGCCTAGAGAAGAGGAAGCTGAGTGGAGATCTTGCCACTGTCTATGACTGCCTGAAAGGATGTTGTAGCGAGGCGCGTGTTGGTCTCTTCTCTCAAGGAACAGGTGATAGGACAGAAGAAATGGCCTCGAGTTGCACCAGGGGAGGTTCAGAACAGACATCAGGAAAGGCTTCTTCATCGAAACGGCTGTCAGGCACTGGCACAGCTGCCCAAGGGAGGTGGTGGAGTCCCCATCCCCGAGGTGTTTAACAGAGGGGCAGATGAGGCGCTCAGGGAGAGGGTTCAGTAGTGCACACGTGCGGTCGGACCCGCTGATCTCAAAGGTCTTTTCCCACCCAGCACGTCTGTCGTTCTGCGTGCTCCAAAGTCCCGTCCAGCTCAATCCACGCTCCGACCCTCTGCGGCTCCGAGCCTTTCCGCCAGGGACGGAGCCCGCGACAGCGAGCGGAGGCTCCTCCCGCCGCCCCCGCCCCCTCGCGGCGCCGGGCGGGATGCGGGGCGCTCGGAGGCGCTTCTGCTCCGCCCTGCTCGTCGCGTACGGCCTCTTCTCGCTGTACGCGGCCTACAGCGTGTTCCTGCGACCCCGCCGCTCCGCCGCGCCCCGACCGCCGCCCCGCGACCGCCGCGGCCCGCGAGGTGAGAGCAGCGGCGGGGCCGGGGGGGGGCTCGGCAGCGCCTGCCGGGGAGCCGGGGCTGCCGGGGCGTTGCTGTCCCAAGCGCTCGTCGGTGCCAGCGCCCCTGCTCGCGGTCAGAGCAGAGCGGCGGGCGGGGCCCGGGGCCTGGGGCAGCTCCCGAGGCAGAGCGGGGCCGGGCTCCCCCGGCCGCCCGCTGCTGGCCGCCATTTCCGGGGGCGCTGGGCGGGCGGGGGCTGCCGGGGGGGGACACAGAAAAGGGGCAGATGGACTCTCTGGGACTGGTTTGGGAGTCTCGGAAAGCCGAGGATCCCTGATCTCAGCGCTGGGCGCGTGAGGAACGATCCCCGTTGATCGTGTGTAACGAGAGGGCTGGGGACAGAATGTATTTCCCACCTACAGGCATCAGCGTAAATTCTCCCAGAAATCTCACGCACGTTGTGTTACTTCCGAAGGACTAATTTTAACGTTGTTACGAACTTCACAACAGCCAGATCTCTCTAATTGGAGCTTTAGAATCAGCTGTGACCTTGCATTGGCGATAGGGAAAGGCTGCAGACAGAGATGCTGAGAGAACAAGACACATCTCTTCAGCACCGACCGTGTTTAACACCAGATGTCATCATTTCTCTCTGAACGGCATCTGGAAATCAGTATTTGAAGGAAACACACTATAAGAAAACGCACTACCACGGGGACATTCTGTCTGACGGTTATTTAGATGAAACTTAACTCTACTTTAGCTTAAATGAGAACAGTCCACTTTTTGTAACAGCAACGATTTCTTGTATCCAGGGGGGGAGCTGTCAGTGTGTCTGGCCCTGGGCTGGGTTTGGGGGAAAAGCTGCTTGAAATGCTGAATTCCCCAGCTTTCCTGTAGGCCCCTTCAGGTACTGGAAGGCCACTGTAAGGTCTCCCCAGAGTTTTCTCTCAGCCTGTCCTCATAGCAGAGGTGCTCCAGCTATCTGATCATTTTCATAGCCCTACTTTGGAGCTGCTCCAACAGTTTGATATCCTTCTTTCTTATGTTGGGGATTCCGGAACTGGGCACAACGCTCCAGGTCAGGTGTCACAACAGTAGAGTAGAGGGGGAGAATTAACTCCCTTTCGCCTGATGGACACGCTTCTTATGATGCAGCCTAGGATAATTTGTTGGTTTTCTCAGCTTGTAAATGTACTCTTCCTGTGCAAGTTAACGCTTTTGGGTTTCCTAGATAATTTTTCCTTTGGAAATGAAGAGTGGAATCCATGGGGAGGGGATGAGAAAAATGAACAGATTGCTTCTCAGCAGAGATACGAAGCTAATCTTCAGGTGACAAAAAATGCAAGATCTCGTCAAGACCAAACCAGTCTTCGAGTACAGGTTTGGGGCAAAGCGGCAATTGGTGAGCAGATGTAATTAATGTCTATTAATGACTTAGCCGTTTTAATACAGTATTTTTCTCTGCTGTTTTTTTAAAGAGTAGCATTTATGTATTTGACTAAGTTATATGGATTATCTGTACATGAAGAGTGGTAAGGAAGTAGCAGCTGTTACTCAATTCTGTGTCAATACCAACATAAAAAAACTAGTTAAACTCCAGTTTCTTTGTATTAGTTCTTTTCAAGGCTGTTTTTCACATCCATCAAAGAAAAGGCTGAGGTGGCGGAGAAACACAGTTACTGTTTGAATGTCAGCTGACTTAAAATATATCACAAGGACAGGCCTAGAGCAGAATATTTTTTTTTCACACTCTTTGTGAAACAAAGTGTGAAAATGAAGGCACTTTGTGTACTGCAGTACTCCTGATGAACTCGGTAATGCAGTACCAATGAACTTGGAAATTCTTCTGTTGTAGAAGACATTGAGTAGTTTCTTCTCTACATAAACTGGAGCCCAAGTCCTCCTCGAGCTCTTTAACTGCCGCTGAGGACCTGTCATTGTTCTTATTTAGCTTTCATGAAAATGTAAATATTCCAGCTTCATTTGAACGTTCATGTAGCATTATAGGAGACATTGGTACATTATATGGTGATGTATTCCATCACGGAAATTTGATGTGTTTAGCAAAAGCTTGGCCTTAAAATGTTGATTAACTTCTGTTCGCTTTTATTTGTTATGTGTATCAAAAAGAGACGCTAACAGAAATGGTAGTGTGATGTATCTTCATCTATTGATATTTTGACCACCAGAGAAGCTTTTTAAATGCTGATGTGTGAAAAATTCACCTTAACTGAAATAAAACCATATGGCATTTGGGAAGCAATGCCCCTTCTGTATAAGATGCTCTGACATTTCTTTCCCAAGTTCTTACGTTGTTGTGTTTCTTCATTTCCCAGAAATACTGTTGTCTTATTTGCTAGGAGTGTAGAGTAGGCAAGATCTGTGCATTCAAATTTTCCATCATATCTTCATTTATGTAGGTCTTTACCTTTGGCAACATATATTTGGAGGGCACCTTGAGCCAGCTGATGTGACTGCGCAGTGGAGAGAAGGAAGCCAAACAGTAGGAAAAGCGTATTTCAGGTAGTAGTTGCATTTTGTTAACTGGAATAAACAGTGTATTGGTAAGTTTAAGAACGCAATGAGATGCACAGATGCATTATTTTGTCTACCTCAAAGTTGCAGTTATTTTAATAGCAGTTGCAAATACTTTTTCCTGGTTGGATAACTGAGGAATATGCACACAACTTCTCATTCAAAATTATCACAAGGAATGGTGACATTTATTTATGGAAATACATAAAATCAGCAAATTCTAGCCCAGACATGTTGCTATTAAAAAGTAGAACACTAGAGAGCGTTTCACCTGCCATTTTAGGAAGATGTGTGTATTTGAAAGAAATATAAAGACTTAATCAATGGCAAGAGGGAGGACAGCCAAGAGACCTCAGGAGGAGGGGGAATGCAACCATGCGAAGAGTCTTAAGAGCTAAGATTTGAGGTTGAGAGTTGACGGAAAGAAGCATCAGGTTCTGAGGCAAGAGGATATCTCCTGCTAATTGCTTTCTGTTATATTCAGGGAAAACGGACTTCACTCATTCATAAGTAGGATTGCATCAAAACCATAATTTCTTTTAATTTATAGCAAAACCAGTCTGTGATATCTAGCATCTGGTTAACTACTTGATTTGCAAAGCAGGATTTTATATAGGAAGAAAGATTATACTTGAAGCATTGTTTGCTCTAAAAATGGATTTTGATTGTCAAACATTTGGTATTATTTGGTGATTGATTCTTTTCTCAGTCTGTTAAACTGAGTGGAATCTTTTCACGTTGTCCGTTCAACATTGGATTTAAGTCTTGACCTGATTTACTCAATCTGTTAGAAGTCTTAATCACAAATCATGGGTTTCATGAATCTTGGCTCCAAAACATACCACTCCCAGCAAGCCAGCAGCATGTTGTCTTAACTCAAGTTTAGAATATGCTTGCCTCAGGTCGGTCTGCTTCAGGTAGCATCATCAGAGTAGTTGTTTCCGCCTTTGCTGTGCATTTTCTTTTCCTCACTGGGCGCACTTGAACTGAAACTAGCTATCAGTCTCAGCACTTCAGGAGTTAAAACTCATTGTGGTTCTACAATAACTTAGTCGAAACTCATGCTCATTCAAAATTAAGTTTTGCTGGTAGCTAGAAAACACTAGTAGTGCAGCATATGTAAACAATAACATTTCATTGATTCTTGAAAAAAATGTGTGTATTGGTATTTTTTTCCCCTGCCCTCTTTCCCAAGCGGTATAATCACTAATCCTTTGAGTTTAGACAATTGTCAGTTAACGGAAGAGCAGGAGCTGGCAAATGCTGGTTTTGCTTCATTGCAGTCCATAAAAGTTTGTTGTCAGGTACTTTTAAGTTATTAGTGATTCAATGATTTTGCTACGTGGTTGGAATTCCTCTGTTAAATACGTTGTGCAACATCTGGAAGTGCAGTTTTCTACCTAAAAGGTTTTTGTTTACTGTCTTATATCAGAGCCTCAAGTTTGACCTGGGTCACACAAGCAACAGAATTTTACCTTTACTTAAGTACCTCTTGTGCTATAGATTCTCCTCAGTATCAGATGACGCAGTGGGTGTTTTGGTCTTAACTTAACCCAGATGACAAAGTGGCCTGCCAGGCCAGCTAACTGTCCCTCTTGATGATGCCTGTTTTAGTATACTCGTACAGGTTTTTGGGAGGGCTTCCCTTGTTCTAATACAGTATTCATTGGTTATTACTGGAAGTTTGACCTTTAGTGTACATCAAAGCACAGCCTTTTTTTGAAGTTGATTTACCCGCATTTTGGTGTTTGAATATGGTAGTAGCTCTGATTTGTTGACAAAATACCTTATTTTTGTTTAAGTCTTGTCCTTTTTCCTGAATAAAGATGAAGGCTA
The DNA here is from genome assembly GCA_033556795.1 of Tapera naevia. NCBI lineage: Eukaryota > Metazoa > Chordata > Aves > Cuculiformes > Neomorphidae > Tapera > Tapera naevia. The sequence continues at coordinate 15,132,737 of JAUMJJ010000059.1, forward strand.
CGTTAAGCTGTAGGTACCAACAACAGAAACGGTTCCAGTTGCAGTTACTTTGCAGTATATTTCATTTACTTTATTGAAATAAAAAGTAATCTCTGGCCTGTGGAGTAAGGATTTTTGGAGGATTAAGGTCAATAAGTTGTCTTAAGGGTGTTTACTATTTGTGTTTTGTTTTTTACAGCTTCATCACTGGCCCATCTGTAGTTCCTGGCTACTTCTCAGTGGAAGCTGAAAATGTTGTTCTCGTTCTGAATGGAAGAGAAAAAGCCAAGATCACTTACGCCGCTCAGTGGTTGCATTGCGCACAAACGCTTAATTCAGACTCGCAAAATACAGCACGTAGCAGTTGTGCTGCTTGGAAATGAGCAGTGCAACAAGGAATGGATGCAGCCATACCTGAAAAGACATGGAGGATTTGTGAATCTACTTTTTGTTACATATGACTGTGCCTTGGCAAATGAAGAGGATATTTTCCAGTGGCCTTTAGGAGTAGCAACGTAAGTACTGTAGACACAAGCTACAGCTGAAACTTAACTGTTATGCAGGAGGCATGGAAAATACGTCTGACTGTTACTGCTAGTACCCAAAACAATCATAGTAAGTAAGTTGTAGAACGTGATCCTATGCATGATTTTCTAAATCAAGCAATGGAATCTTTGGAAATTTCATTTAGCGACAAAAATGACAACATAGGAAAAGAATGCAAGGTATTTAGCTTTAAAAAATGAACCTGTGTCTGGTGGGTTTTTCTGTTTGTTTACTTTTTCCTCAGTAGATTTGCTCTTGAGATTTCTCATAACTGCTATATTTGCCAGTGTCACGGGGATTTAAAAGGTATTTATGTAATTAGGTTCCAGATACTGCTTGTTTAGGAAGGGAAGGGGATGGTAGTTCTTTTAACCCCTGTTGTGGCTCTCCAAAAGAAATTGTACATCTCCTATTTCAAATGAATGTGCTCCAGTATCACAGTAACATACACTGGTGTAACTGCTTACTCACAAAAACACTTTTGTTACCCATACATCTCAAACTATTTCTGTGGGGTAGATAAAGGTTCATTTAGGTGATGGTTTTTTTTCCAGTTTACTCCTTACTGAGAAGAATTAGTAGTGTTTTAGCTCCTTATCATGGTAATATAAGATGAAAAGATACAGGATTTTTTTTTCATATTTTGTGTTGAATTTGAATTCAGTATCCTGTAGAAGATAGTTTACAAACCGTGTGGAGTCTTAATACATAGCTTGAACTTGTTGGTAGTGTTATTGAAATACACTAAATCTGAATTCTTGATAGTGTCAAAGTTGATGACATTGGAAGTCCTAAGCAAAAAGAAATTGAGTTTTGTGATGCCAAGATTAAAGTGAGAGCTAACAGAAAGCAACAACAGTTACAACAACAGCGAGTTGGGTTGCAAAGCTGGGTGGAGAAAGATGGGTCAGAAGGACAGAATCATTAGTTTGGAAAAGATCTTTAAGATCGTCGAGTCCAACAGTAAACCTAACACTTCCAAGTCCACCACCGAATCATTTCCGTAGGCGTCATATCTACACATATTTTAAACGTGTCCAGAGGTGATGACTCAACCTCTTCCCTTTTCCTTTGAGAGGCTATCAGGGATATTTTCAAGTTGATAAGCATGCCCAGAGATTAAGGGAGCTGAGACTTATACTCCATAGTTACCATCAACCTGGCTATTTCACTGAAAACTAATAGTTGGGTCAAGAACGGCAGCTTTTGAAAAAGCACATTTCTCACGGACGTTTTTGTAATGCACATGTGTCTCTGATGTCGAAAGAATACGTAAGCATTCTGGAATGTCTCTGAAGAGAGTGGTGTGGATGAAGAGAATAAAGACCAGCTTTTAGGGCAGGACTTGCACTGGTTTGTTTGTGGGTCTGTCTGGTTATAGGTGTGGATTGACAACCGATAGGTGGTTTTAGTCTTAGAATGTGCTGCCAGAAAGATGAAATTGTGCAAAATGTTTTTCTTTGACATAAGACATGTCATTGTCTAATGCATACGTCATTTTTACAGCTACAGAAGTTTTCCAGTTGTAGAACCCACCTGCTCGATGCTACATGATCCAAGATCACATCTGTGTAATTTCCTAGGAACAGTTTATAAGAACTCTTCTAGGGAAACGCTGATGGAAGTTCTGAAGCAGGATGGACTTGATAAACTTTGCTGGATTGCAGCCAGAGAACAGTAAGACTTGGATTTACTCTGTGGAAGTATTCAGACTTTTTTGCCTAGTTCATTATTACCACATCCTTTCCTAAGTGTAAAAAAAATAGTACAAATAAAAGTAGCCAGTCATCATTAAAGGAGAGAACATTGCTGAGACTGTGTAGTCCTTCATAACGTAATGGCTGCTATATTTTACATAAAGCATGTTTTTAAATACTTAGAAAATTTTCCCACGTATGCTTCATATAAAGATCATCTCTTATTTTCTTGTATACGTTTGATTGTAGTGGAAGAAGAAATGTTTGTCTCGCACCTTGTGTCTGTTAATGCCTCAAAAGAAAAAGACAGCTGTATTTTGTTGTGTTCCATATAAGAAAGTGGATTTAATCTGTAGGGCATGGCTCTTTTATTTCAAGTAGGTAGAACAGATCTTATGACAGAGAGGAATTAGGTCCTTATCGTTTTTCTTCATTTTGCCAAGCAACACCTATGAAATGTTTGATAGCAGGCAGAGCAGTGCTCAGGAAGACCTCAGCTACCCTGATGAAGACTCTCAGGAGACAGATTGTATCTGTGGCATAAACTCTTACCTCACGGATGTTCTGAGGCACTTGAGGCAGATGGAAGCAGGTTGATGGATTGCTTTACATTCCAGCTTTTGTAGAGCAAACCTCTACTGATGTGAAGTGTTTGAGGCCAAAATAATCATTAAAAAATCCATAGAGTTTCTCCCTCTATGTCTGTTTCTAAGTATTAATAATTTCCGGAAAGGACTGTATCTAAAAAGTGTTACAATATTTTTTTAACAACAGACATTTTCAATAAATTTTTAGAAGACTCTTTAGGAATGATTAAGACTGAAAGTAAGAGCCTATTGATTGTGTGGGTTATATCAATTTTATACATTGACAGCATTTCCACTTTTATAAATAATTGAAATTAAAGCATATCTCTGTTTTTGAATTGCAGTGCCCACAGGAAAATTGTTAATTTTCAACCCCTTTGCTTTCCTAGGTGGCATCCTCAGGAAACAAATGCAAGTTTCAAAAACTCTCAAGATGCCTTGCTGCAGAGTGACTTGACATTGTGCCCAGTGGGTATAAATACAGAACGCTATAGAATTTACAAAGCTTGTTCATATGGGTCTCTACCTGTTATAGAAGATGTAATGACACCGGGTGATTGCGGAAATTCATCAGTGTACCACAGTGCTCCATTACAATTGTTAAAAACCATGGGGGCTCCATTGATCTTTATTAGAAAGTGGGAAGAGCCACAGCTAGAGCCTCGTTTCTGTTGTGCAGAAGCACCTGGGGAGGCATGGGCAATGAAGAGGTTCGCTTGCTGCCCCGTTTGTGGACTAGCTTCCACTCACTACTTCCCTTTAAGTCCTTGCCTACATCCCTTTGATCAGGGGCTTTTTCTGGTGGTTGTCTCTGTGCATCTTTCGGAGAGTTCAGGGTGTGGTCCACCAGTCTGTCTCTTGCTCAGACTCCCTGATGCTCCTCGGCCAACCTACTTCCTCTCACAGCTCTGCCGCCAGGCTGAGGAGATGGTCGGCCTCATCACACCTCACACAACCGTTGCCTCTGCTGCCCTTTGTTTCCAGGGCAAGCTGGTGGCACTCCCTGCAGCCAGAGGCCTCGATGGCTGCATGTTTTCCTGGGAGCTCAGTCTGGGCTGACTGATCCTTTCTGGCAAATGCACAGAGGATGCAGCCTCCTGCCAGGTGGATACCACGGCTGGGCTGCCCCTCACCAACTGAATGTACCTTCTGACCTCAGAGAGAGAGCTTGCCCTCCGTGCTCACCGTGCCTGCAAGGTGTGCAGGCAGTTTGCAGCTGTGTCCTCGGTGATCCCATTTGTCTGCTCTCCATGCATTCCAGAAAAGCACAAATGCCCCAGTCTGTACCTCCCGTTTCCATTTGCAGAGCAAAGGTGGCATCGGCAGTTCTGTTCCTGTACCTTCAGTGTGCGCAGCATCGCATGCAGGAGGGCCAAGAGCAGCAGCACAGCCATAGCCAGACAGAAGCCTTGGAGGGCTTGTTTCAAAGGAATCGACCCACAGAGGGACTGTAAGCCAAAGTATCTTTAATTGCCAGCGGGGAGCGCGGGGCTCACTGAAAAAAAGAAATGACACAACTTTCCAAAGCCCAATAAAATTTTCCCATAAATTGGGATGTAACTCAAAGCGTAACAATGAAAAGCAGCCGTATGGAACATTAGACTGATTCATCGCTTTTAATGTGACGCTTCAATATAATCTTTAAATTAACACAAGAAAATTCTAACCGAGGCACAAAGTGCAAGAATTTGTTTTTCAAAAAAATACAGTTTTCCCCGGAGCAATTCCCAGTCCATCGATCCTATAAGTTACCACATTATCATTGGATAAGATGAAAACATATCAGAAACAGAGGTATAATGATAACATTCAGTTCAGATGTGCTTACAATTCCCTGCAAACAGTGTGAATCATAGGAGGTCTGACACAAGAGAAACCCCGAGACTGTGTCTGTAACTCTTTTTGTTTAACAAGGGTAAAGAAAATCAACTACAATCACCTTTAGCATAGTCCTCTTCCGAGTGGGCGCACAGCCGCATACGATGCTGCCAACGTTCAAAGCAGTTCTGCGGATTTTTCTGACAGACTGTTGAGGATCCCTATCGGTTTTGCTCTCACGTTTTCTACCGACAAAAAATGTGAGCACTGACTTGTTCTTTGGGAAGAGGCAGAAATTGCAGGGAGCCAGGTCTGGCAAACAGGGCGGGTGCTCAAGCACAGTGATTTTGTTATTAGGTAAAAACTGCTTCGCAGACAAAGCGTTGTGGGCTGGGGCACACGGTCGTCTTCCAACCGAGCGCAAAAACACTGAATAGGTGGCACGCATAGTGCGTGACAAGATGGAGTTGAGCTATGTCTCACTGTGACAGGTTAGAAGTGGTTCTATAACCTTTCTTTGTCTCTCCCCTCCGACTCCTGGTTCCCGAGCTACCGGGTTAGTCTCGAGGGGTTTTGTGTCAGACCCGGTAGACATTAGGAAGAAATGTTTTACTGTGAGAGTGGGGAGATGCTGGACCAGGTTGCCTCAAGAAGGTGTGGATGCTCCATCCCTGGAGGTATTCAAGAGCTGGTTGGGTAAGCCTTTGAGCAACCTGCTGTAGTGGAAGGTGTCCCTGCCCATGGCACGGGGGGTGGAAATGGATGACCTTCCAACTCAAATCACTCTATGATCTTGCGATCCTGCGACATGCGTAGCCTCCAACACCCTGGCTCCACCCCCCTGCCTGCCCCCTCCCCCGATATGCCATGCCCCAACAGGCCCCGCCCCCCAGCCGCACCCGTTTTTGTGATACCACAAACAAACTCACCACAATCTATCCGACCCTCAGTGCTGTCAAGGCAACGTCGGGACTGCCCGCACGTCTCTGACTGGCAGCGTTGGGACTTGGCTCTCAACTCTTCTCAGCCTCACCTTGCCATTTCCCTCTCCCTAAGCGTTGCCCACTCTCTCCCTCTCCTGAACATCTCCCTCTACCTGCCGTCTCCTCACCCTCTCCATCTCCTCACCACCTCCCTCTCCCCAACCTTTCCCCACCCTCTCCCTCTTCTCAAAATCTCCCTCTACTTGCCCTCTCCCCACTCCATAGCCGTTGCACCATGCAGCGCCTCGCCAGGCCCCTGAGGAGGATGTGGAAGCAGATGTCGTTCTGCTACACCTCTGCAGCCGATGCTGATGAGGCCGATGAGCCCTACGGAACCCAGCAGAAGGGCCAGGCTGGGTTGCACAGCATGGCCACCAGCGGTGACCCGGCCCAGCCGAAGCGACGTCGGTGGTGGAAGAGGCTCTGCATCAAGTGGCAGCCCACCAAGAAACAGTAAGGAACAGGCAGTGCCCATGACAAAGCCTCCAGCCCTTGGCTGGAAGAGGGAGAAGACTGCCCAAGCTGGGGCAGGAGCCGACGGATGCTCCGCTCTGCTCTGCCCTGCCCAGCCCTGCCCGGCCCTGCTCCACTCTGCCAGCCCTGTCCCTGTAGTGAATCTTGTGTGGAGCTCAGCAGGCCTTCGTCCAAGTGGAGACAGCTCCTTTCCTCTTGCCAGACTGACCAGCTTGCTTGAGCAGGGCATGGATTCACAGAAAGGAACAGCACAGCTTTCCCGTTGCTGTTAGAAATCCCATCCCCTCTGTCTCTGGGACTGATCGGGATTAAAAACAGGGGCTTACACAGACTCCCCAGTCGCCACAGACTTAGAAAGCCTCCAGAGACTCCCAGATACCAAGACACGGTCCCCTTTGCTGTGCTGGGTGGCTGGGCAGCCGTGCTGGAGGCAGAGACCAGTGCCTGGGCACAGGAGTCTCCTGGGGCAGAGTGGGTAGTGACTACTTCAGTCTTCACTACTCGAGTCGTGCAGTTAAGTTGTGTGTGTGCTACCCTTTCTCTGCTGGCTACGAGTATGGGTAGGACGGCTCATGACTGGCCGTTGCTCTTCCAGGAGACAGCGTATGCAAGGTTGTGCCTATTTTTACTGAATGTGTTTCCTTCCTTTCTAAATAATATAGCATTGCTGTCCAACCGGAAAACAATGCAAGCCGTGAAAGCACCGACGGCTGCTCTGTGGGAGGCACAAAAGACCAATCCGTACTGGAGAGCTCCTCCTCTGCGACGGTCGATGCCCTTCCTGAGAGAACACCTGCACTGACGGAAGCTGGTAAGGTCCTTCACTGTGGAAAAGGCTATGAGGACAAATCTGTATAGCCTCTAATCAAAGAATAACCCACTGCCTCGAGACAGGGCAGGAGGGATAGGGAAAGTCAGATGAGCTTTTTACCTCCTTAGTAGGTGTCTTGGCAGCGGCGAGAGTGGAAGATTCTGATGCTGATGATGGGCAGGACTTCTCCAAGGAGGACAAGGAGGAGGAGGAGAAAACGGAGGTGGACGATGAGGGGGATGCCTTCTGCATTGTTCAGGTAGAATGATAAAAGCATTTTGTTTGGAAAAGAATCTTGAGCTGTGGAGTCCCACGGGAAATCTAACTCTGACAAGTCCACCTACTAAACCATGTCCCTAAGTGCCGTGTCTACACATTTTTCTAAATACCTCCCGGGATGGTGACTCAAGCACTTCCTGAGCAGCCTGTGCCAGTGCTTGATAGCCCTTTCAGTGAAGGGGGTTTTCCTACTCTCCAATCTAAACCTCCCCTGGAGCAATTTAAGGCCTTTTCCTCTTGTCCTATGACATGCTCCCTGGGAAAAGAGAGCAACATTCCCCTCGCCACAAGCTCCTTTCAGGCAGCTGTAGAGAGTGGTAAGGTCTCCCCTCAGCGCCCTCTTCTCCAAACTAAACAATCCCAGTTCCCTCAGCCTCTCCTCATAGGACTTGTTCTCTAGACCCTCTGTGGCTCTTCTTTGGATACATTCCAGCATCCTCTGAAATCCTAGAAGGCTGGTGCTGCACAGATTACAGGCTTTCCACAACCACAGCTGTCTCTTCTGGTTCCTCTCAGTGACAAATGATTGCGCATAGTACCCACAGTCTAGACACACAGCTGCTTCTGCCTAGCTCCTCTCTATCTTGGGGAGGTGTCCTTAAGCCCAGTGCTGGGTATCTTTTTGGGGGAAGACGTTTTCCCTAATCTCTAATCGAAACTTCCCCTTGCACACCCGACGCCATTTCCTCTTTTCCTATCACTTTCTACTGCTGGAAAGCGACAGTCGCTCACCTTGCTAGAAAGTCCTTCTAGGTCAAAACCTAGCTTCTAAGTCAAAATCCTCTCTTTGAAGATATTTGACTTCCATTCTGAGGAGGAGGTCCTTTCACTTCCTGTGGCAGAATTCACGCTTCCGCAGCCCCGGTGCTGAAGTGCAGTGTGATGATGTAGTGTTGCTGGGGATTCCTTTCCTCACTGTCTCGCTGTGTTCTTACTCTCTCAGGTTTCCTCACTGGAACGAGAAGACCTTCAGCCAAAGAAGGATGCTTCAACTCAAACACATTCTCCAGGAATCATGCAGGTGACTCTATCAGAGACCTTTAAATAGAGCCTGTCAGTGTAAGGAGAGCTCTTCTTGGTTTTTGAAATCATTTTGGAGAGGAGCTTATTCGGTCTGGGCCTCGAATGTATTTCGGACCTCATTTTTTCCCCCATTGTGAAGCAGAAGGGCTGCATAAAGACTCTCAGCCTATGTTTCACAGAGAATCCTTTTCTGTATATTAGGAAAGGGAAAACCTCACAAAGAGATACCGATAGTGTGGACATGCTCAGCTGAGAAAGATGCCTGCAGATGCCTGCTGGTGCTGCCCAAATGCCTTAACTTTGAATTGACTGAATCATAGAAGCATAGGTTTGTTTCAGTTGGAAGGGTCCTTTGAAGATCATCTAGTCCAGTCCCCTGCTGTGGGAAGGTTCAAAGGCCCACCCCACGTGACTTTGAACACTTCCAGCCATGGGGCATCCACAACTTCTCTGGACAACCTGGTCCAGTGTCCTACCACCATTGTCGCAAAGAATTTCTTCCTGACAGTGTGTGTGCTCCTTTCAAAGAGCTGCTTCTCAGGTTGCACAGAGCACGGGCATTTGCTGCTTCCCTTGGGTTTTGCAAAGCATGGTGTGTGCTGACAGAGAAAGAGCAGGCATCCTGCAGTGTTGCACTGGTGCCTTCTCGTATTCCCTCTTAACCTAATCATCATTGTGGACTTGCAAAGTCAGTTTAGGAGCAGGAGGGATTTCTAACAGTCTTGGAGTAGCCAACCAGTGGCTATAAGGAGAGTGATCGTGGTCCTTGAGAGAGGAGGAGGAGAGTTGTGGCAGCATTTTGGAGACGCTGTAGGAAATCAGTGTAGATGTAGGAGCTGATTCAGTCTAAAAGATGGAGAAGCAACAAGGGTTTTGAGAGTCGATGTGAAAGTCAAAGCAGTCCACTCCTTTTTATCAAACCTAACCGAACTCCTGAGGATTCTTGCCATGGTTTGACAGCTGCAGGAATTGAAGGAACTGTTCCTGAGGAACTGTTATGATGAGATGCTGAGGACAGCCATAAAGAACATGGAGAACGATTTCACAGCTTTCACGTACCTTCTGGAGAGAGCTACAAGAAGGATGGACATTGCAATGCTGGTAGAACACACGCAACGGTAAGGAAGTGACACAGTGCAGCAGGACTTCCCTTTCTGCAAACAAGAGGACTGTCTTCTTGAATCCCAATGAAATAATAATATGCAATTTTGCAAACTGCTTTTGTTTTAGATGAGGTCCTTTCACATTCTCTTTCTGGGATTTGTGCTCTGTTGGACTTCTCTGATAAGGCCTGTGCTTCTTTTTCAGGCTCCACTTTCAAAACGCAGAGCTGAAAGCCAAAGCCAAGCATCAAGGCAACATCATTAAAGCCATGATTCCCGAAGACCTGGAAGACTTAACCTCAGTAAGTTGGTCAGAGCCTTCCCTTTTCATGAGCTCCAGATCCTAGTTCCATATCCATGTGGGAAACTCTAAGACGAGGTCTTCCCGGAGAGCCTAGGAGAGACCGGTTCCCCTCTTCTACTGACTGTGGGCTGCTCTGAAAGTCCTACTGTCCCATTGCCCAGCTTTCTGGCTTTGAGAGTTGTCCCATTTGGCAAGTCCTACTTAATGCTGTCTTTGTTAAGGAATTGATAGTAAAGCACTGGCTTAAGTAGTCTCTCCTTTAGAGCAGGAGTCAGGTTGAGACCTCAGGCAACACCTCAGGCAGCCGTGCCACAGGGGCATTTGATACCTTCGTTTGCAGATGTTCCTTGTGCTCTGGTGGTGCCCAGCACTTAATCCTGGAGGTCTAACTGGCATCAGGCCGTGACAGGAATTCTACAGTCGCCTGTACTCTGGTCACCTTCCCGTTTTATTGACCGTGGATTCCTTGGCCAGAAGGAGTGGATCCATCATACAACGAGAAGGCCTCCAGAGATGAAAATGCTCTACCAACAGGGGAACAGCACCCCCAATAGGCAGCATTGAGTGTGCCTGGGTGGCATTGTGGGGCAGGCAGACATGGTGAAAAGATTGCATGAGTGAGAAGAGCAGAGCTGGGTACCATACAGTGAGGTTTTAATTCTTTTTAATGCTCTGTCAGCATTAAAAAGTTCATCAGTATCTCCGTGTAATTCAGTTTTCCACATATGCATGTAGCCCATAGGCTGCAACTTTGTTGCTGACACATCTGAGTGTTTGGCTTTTCGTAGGTGCATCTGCGTGTTAGTGCTTGTGCTGCCAGGAGGTACTTTCCAGTGCCACCTTTGGTCCAACCTACTGTAAAACCAACACACAGCCTTTTCTTTTCCTGCCCTCTCCCAGTTCCAGCTGGACTTCCGACATCTTTTCCAATGAGAAGATGCTGCAGCAGAGGAAGTGCCAGTGCTGGAAAACAAAAAGTGCTCACGGGGAGATGACTGAAGCCTAGAAATCCTCTGCCTTTCACCTTGTGCAGCCACTGTCCTCCATCTAGTTCCAGTTGTTCTGTTACTATTATTATATTACTATGTTACTTGTTTTTAATAAACTATCTCAGCTAGCACGCGTCTTGGCTGTCTTCCTATGCAGGCAGTTAGCACACGCCTCTCTGCCCCTGCTCTGAATGAAAGTCAGCCCTGCAGGCGTCTCCGCGTGGGAGCAGTCCTCTGTGTCCTTTCCCTCTGGGGAGGTCTGAGCTGTGACTGCGCTCCGATGCGGGACTAGTGCAGAGTTACTGCTAATAAGCAGTTACCAGACTTTCCCTGCCTTTTAGAGTACTCCTCCTGATGGTCTGGGCAGAAGGTGGTGGGTGAGCTTCCGGTAGCCATGAAATCTCTGCAGCTCCTACAGAGATCTGATGCATCTGCAGCCTTACGAGGGGAAAGGTGTGGAGAAGTGGGCACAAGCTGGAACGGGGATAGTTGTATCAAAAATGGTGTGGCCAGCAGGACCAGGGACGGGATCATGCCCCAGTATTGGGCGCTGGGGTGGCCGCACCTTGAATACTGTGTTCAGTTTTGGGCCCCTCAGTACAAGAAAGATATTGAGCTGCTGGAGTGTGTCCAGAGAAGGGCAACAAGGCTGGTGAAGGGCCTGGAGAACCAATCTTATGACGAGCACCCGAGGGAACTGGGGTTGTTTAGCTTGGAGAAGAGGAGGCTGAGGGGAGACCTTATTGCTCTCTACCACTACCCGAAAGGAGGTTGTAGCAAGGTGGGTGCTGGTCTCTCTTCCCAAGTAACAAGTGATAGGACGAGAGGAAATGGCCTCAAGTTGCACCGGGAAGGTTTAGATCGGATATTGGGAAAAATTTCTTTGCTGAAAGAGGGGTGAAGCACCGGCACAGGCTGCCCAGCGAAGTGGTGGAGCCAAAATCCCTGGAGGTGTTCAAAACAAATGAGTAGGCGTGGTGCTACCAGACAGGGAATAGCAGACATGCAGGTGTTGTGTTGATGGTTGGACTTGAGCTTAGAGGTTTTTTTTCAGCCTCAGCCATTCTACGAGTCTATGAATCCCACCTCAAGCGAAGGGGAAGCTCTTTCTCTCATGAGGGTGGTGAGAGACCGGTGTCAGGGAACAACACAGGCACGCTGCTCCCTCGGGGATAGGGGAGCCCAAGGGGGCTCCACGGCCAGCAGGGCAGGGCCCAGCCTCGGCCCACGGACGCAAGGAGAGCAGGGTGGTGCCGGAGCGGGCAGTGGGGCCAGACGGACAAACAAAAGCATGGTGAGGTGGCCGCTCTGAGAGGTGTTGGGGCAGAGCCAGGCCACGGCATACAGGAGAGATGGGAATGGGCTCTCTATCAGGGAGTGTAGTGACAGGACGAAGGGTAATGTTCTTCAGCTGAAAGAGGGGACATTTAGATAACATATTAGGAAGAAATGTTTCACCGTGAGGATGGTGAGACATTGGACCAGGTTGCCCACAGAAGTCATGGATGCCCCCTTTCCTGGAGGTGTTCAAGGCCAGGCTAAATAGGACCTTGAGCAGCCTGGTGTGGTGGGAGGTGTCCCAGCCCGTGTCAGGGGGTGCTGGAACTGGGTGATCCGATTTGAATCCCGTGTTCAGTTTTGGGCTTCTCACTACAAGGAAGACATTGAGGTGCTGAATTGTGTCCAGAGAAGGGCAACGAAGCTGCTGAAGGGTCTGGAGAGCAACTCTTAGGAGAAGCAGCTGAGGGAATGGGTGGTTGTTCAGCCTAGAGAAGAGGAAGCTGAGTGGAGATCTTGCCACTGTCTATGACTGCCTGAAAGGATGTTGTAGCGAGGCGCGTGTTGGTCTCTTCTCTCAAGGAACAGGTGATAGGACAGAAGAAATGGCCTCGAGTTGCACCAGGGGAGGTTCAGAACAGACATCAGGAAAGGCTTCTTCATCGAAACGGCTGTCAGGCACTGGCACAGCTGCCCAAGGGAGGTGGTGGAGTCCCCATCCCCGAGGTGTTTAACAGAGGGGCAGATGAGGCGCTCAGGGAGAGGGTTCAGTAGTGCACACGTGCGGTCGGACCCGCTGATCTCAAAGGTCTTTTCCCACCCAGCACGTCTGTCGTTCTGCGTGCTCCAAAGTCCCGTCCAGCTCAATCCACGCTCCGACCCTCTGCGGCTCCGAGCCTTTCCGCCAGGGACGGAGCCCGCGACAGCGAGCGGAGGCTCCTCCCGCCGCCCCCGCCCCCTCGCGGCGCCGGGCGGGATGCGGGGCGCTCGGAGGCGCTTCTGCTCCGCCCTGCTCGTCGCGTACGGCCTCTTCTCGCTGTACGCGGCCTACAGCGTGTTCCTGCGACCCCGCCGCTCCGCCGCGCCCCGACCGCCGCCCCGCGACCGCCGCGGCCCGCGAGGTGAGAGCAGCGGCGGGGCCGGGGGGGGGCTCGGCAGCGCCTGCCGGGGAGCCGGGGCTGCCGGGGCGTTGCTGTCCCAAGCGCTCGTCGGTGCCAGCGCCCCTGCTCGCGGTCAGAGCAGAGCGGCGGGCGGGGCCCGGGGCCTGGGGCAGCTCCCGAGGCAGAGCGGGGCCGGGCTCCCCCGGCCGCCCGCTGCTGGCCGCCATTTCCGGGGGCGCTGGGCGGGCGGGGGCTGCCGGGGGGGGACACAGAAAAGGGGCAGATGGACTCTCTGGGACTGGTTTGGGAGTCTCGGAAAGCCGAGGATCCCTGATCTCAGCGCTGGGCGCGTGAGGAACGATCCCCGTTGATCGTGTGTAACGAGAGGGCTGGGGACAGAATGTATTTCCCACCTACAGGCATCAGCGTAAATTCTCCCAGAAATCTCACGCACGTTGTGTTACTTCCGAAGGACTAATTTTAACGTTGTTACGAACTTCACAACAGCCAGATCTCTCTAATTGGAGCTTTAGAATCAGCTGTGACCTTGCATTGGCGATAGGGAAAGGCTGCAGACAGAGATGCTGAGAGAACAAGACACATCTCTTCAGCACCGACCGTGTTTAACACCAGATGTCATCATTTCTCTCTGAACGGCATCTGGAAATCAGTATTTGAAGGAAACACACTATAAGAAAACGCACTACCACGGGGACATTCTGTCTGACGGTTATTTAGATGAAACTTAACTCTACTTTAGCTTAAATGAGAACAGTCCACTTTTTGTAACAGCAACGATTTCTTGTATCCAGGGGGGGAGCTGTCAGTGTGTCTGGCCCTGGGCTGGGTTTGGGGGAAAAGCTGCTTGAAATGCTGAATTCCCCAGCTTTCCTGTAGGCCCCTTCAGGTACTGGAAGGCCACTGTAAGGTCTCCCCAGAGTTTTCTCTCAGCCTGTCCTCATAGCAGAGGTGCTCCAGCTATCTGATCATTTTCATAGCCCTACTTTGGAGCTGCTCCAACAGTTTGATATCCTTCTTTCTTATGTTGGGGATTCCGGAACTGGGCACAACGCTCCAGGTCAGGTGTCACAACAGTAGAGTAGAGGGGGAGAATTAACTCCCTTTCGCCTGATGGACACGCTTCTTATGATGCAGCCTAGGATAATTTGTTGGTTTTCTCAGCTTGTAAATGTACTCTTCCTGTGCAAGTTAACGCTTTTGGGTTTCCTAGATAATTTTTCCTTTGGAAATGAAGAGTGGAATCCATGGGGAGGGGATGAGAAAAATGAACAGATTGCTTCTCAGCAGAGATACGAAGCTAATCTTCAGGTGACAAAAAATGCAAGATCTCATCAAGACCAAACCAGTCTTCGAGTACAGGTTTGGGGCAAAGCGGCAATTGGTGAGTAGATGTAATTAATGTCTATTAATGACTTAGCCGTTTTAATACAGTATTTTTCTCTGCTGTTTTTTTAAAGAGTAGCATTTATGTATTTGACTAAGTTATATGGATTATCTGTACATGAAGAGTGGTAAGGAAGTAGCAGCTGTTACTCAATTCTGTGTCAATACCAACATAAAAAAACTAGTTAAACTCCAGTTTCTTTGTATTAGTTCTTTTCAAGGCTGTTTTTCACATCCATCAAAGAAAAGGCTGAGGTGGCGGAGAAACACAGTTACTGTTTGAATGTCAGCTGACTTAAAATATATCACAAGGACAGGCCTAGAGCAGAATATTTTTTTTTCACACTCTTTGTGAAACAAAGTGTGAAAATGAAGGCACTTTGTGTACTGCAGTACTCCTGATGAACTCGGTAATGCAGTACCAATGAACTTGGAAATTCTTCTGTTGTAGAAGACATTGAGTAGTTTCTTCTCTACATAAACTGGAGCCCAAGTCCTCCTCGAGCTCTTTAACTGCTGCTGAGGACCTGTCATTGTTCTTATTTAGCTTTCATGAAAATGTAAATATTCCAGCTTCATTTGAACGTTCATGTAGCATTATAGGAGACATTGGTACATTATATGGTGATGTATTCCATCACGGAAATTTGATGTGTTTAGCAAAAGCTTGGCCTTAAAATGTTGATTAACTTCTGTTCGCTTTTATTTGTTATGTGTATCAAAAAGAGACGCTAACAGAAATGGTAGTGTGATGTATCTTCATCTATTGATATTTTGACCACCAGAGAAGCTTTTTAAATGCTGATGTGTGAAAAATTCACCTTAACTGAAATAAAACCATATGGCATTTGGGAAGCAATGCCCCTTCTGTATAAGATGCTCTGACATTTCTTTCCCAAGTTCTTACGTTGTTGTGTTTCTTCATTTCCCAGAAATACTGTTGTCTTATTTGCTAGGAGTGTAGAGTAGGCAAGATCTGTGCATTCAAATTTTCCATCATATCTTCATTTATGTAGGTCTTTACCTTTGGCAACATATATTTGGAGGGCACCTTGAGCCAGCTGATGTGACTGCGCAGTGGAGAGAAGGAAGCCAAACAGTAGGAAAAGCGTATTTCAGGTAGTAGTTGCATTTTGTTAACTGGAATAAACAGTGTATTGGTAAGTTTAAGAACGCAATGAGATGCACAGATGCATTATTTTGTCTACCTCAAAGTTGCAGTTATTTTAATAGCAGTTGCAAATACTTTTTCCTGGTTGGATAACTGAGGAATATGCACACAACTTCTCATTCAAAATTATCACAAGGAATGGTGACATTTATTTATGGAAATACATAAAATCAGCAAATTCTAGCCCAGACATGTTGCTATTAAAAAGTAGAACACTAGAGAGCGTTTCACCTGCCATTTTAGGAAGATGTGTGTATTTGAAAGAAATATAAAGACTTAATCAATGGCAAGAGGGAGGACAGCCAAGAGACCTCAGGAGGAGGGGGAATGCAGCCATGCGAAGAGTCTTAAGAGCTAAGATTTGAGGTTGAGAGTTGACGGAAAGAAGCATCAGGTTCTGAGGCAAGAGGATATCTCCTGCTAATTGCTTTCTGTTATATTCAGGGAAAACGGACTTCACTCATTCATAAGTAGGATTGCATCAAAACCATAATTTCTTGTAATTTATAGCAAAACCAGTCTGTGATATCTAGCATCTGGTTAACTACTTGATTTGCAAAGCAGGATTTTATATAGGAAGAAAGATTATACTTGAAGCATTGTTTGCTCTAAAAATGGATTTTGATTGTCAAACATTTGGTATTATTTGGTGATTGATTCTTTTCTCAGTCTGTTAAACTGAGTGGAATCTTTTCACGTTGTCCGTTCAACATTGGATTTAAGTCTTGACCTGATTTACTCAATCTGTTAGAAGTCTTAATCACAAATCATGGGTTTCATGAATCTTGGCTCCAAAACATACCACTCCCAGCAAGCCAGCAGCATGTTGTCTTAACTCAAGTTTAGAATATGCTTGCCTCAGGTCGGTCTGCTTCAGGTAGCATCATCAGAGTAGTTGTTACCGCCTTTGCCGTGCATTTTCTTTTCCTCACTGGGCGCACTTGAACTGAAACTAGCTATCAGTCTCAGCACTTCAGGAGTTAAAACTCATTGTGGTTCTACAATAACTTAGTTGAAACTCATGCTCATTCAAAATTAAGTTTTGCTGGTAGCTAGAAAACACTAGTAGTGCAGCATATGTAAACAATAACATTTCATTGATTCTTGAAAAAAATGTGTGTATTGGTATTTTTTTCCCCTGCCCTCTTTCCCAAGCTGTATAATCACTAATCCTTTGAGTTTAGACAATTGTCAGTTAACGGAAGAGCAGGAGCTGGCAAATGCTGGTTTTGCTTCATTGCAGTCCATAAAAGTTTGTTGTCAGGTACTTTTAAGTTATTAGTGATTCAATGATTTTGCTACGTGGTTGGAATTCCTCTGTTAAATACGTTGTGCAACATCTGGAAGTGCAGTTTTCTACCTAAAAGGTTTTTGTTTACTGTCTTATATCAGAGCCTCAAGTTTGACCTGGGTCACACAAGCAACAGAATTTTACCTTTACTTAAGTACCTCTTGTGCTATAGATTCTCCTCAGTATCAGATGACGCAGTGGGTGTTTTGGTCTTAACTTAACCCAGATGACAAAGTGGCCTGCCAGGCCAGCTAACTGTCCCTCTTGATGATGCCTGTTTTAGTATACTCGTACAGGTTTTTGGGAGGGCTTCCCTTGTTCTAATACAGTATTCATTGGTTATTACTGGAAGTTTGACCTTTAGTGTACATCAAAGCACAGCCTTTTTTTGAAGTTGATTTACCCGCATTTTGGTGTTTGAATATGGTAGTAGCTCTGATTTGTTGACAAAATACCTTATTTTTGTTTAAGTCTTGTCCTTTTTCCTGAATAAAGATGAAGGCTACGTTAAGCTGTAGGTACCAACAACAGAAACGGTTCCAGTTGCAGTTACTTTGCAGTATATTTCATTTACTTTATTGAAATAAAAAGTAATCTCTGGCCTGTGGAGTAAGGATTTTTGGAGGATTAAGGTCAATAAGTTGTCTTAAGGGTGTTTACTATTTGTGTTTTGTTTTTTACAGCTTCATCACTGGCCCATCTGTAGTTCCTGGCTACTTCTCAGTGGAAGCTGAAAATGTTGTTCTCGTTCTGAATGGAAGAGAAAAAGCCAAGATCACTTACGCCGCTCAGTGGTTGCATTGCGCACAAACGCTTAATTCAGACTCACAAAATACAGCACGTAGCAGTTGTGCTGCTTGGAAATGAGCAGTGCAACAAGGAATGGATGCAGCCATACCTGAAAAGACATGGAGGATTTGTGAATCTACTTTTTGTTACATATGACTGTGCCTTGGCAAACGAAGAGGATATTTTCCAGTGGCCTTTAGGAGTAGCAACGTAAGTACTGTAGACACAAGCTACAGCTGAAACTTAACTGTTATGCAGGAGGCATGGAAAATACGTCTGACTGTTACTGCTAGTACCCAAAACAATCATAGTAAGTAAGTTGTAGAACGTGATCCTATGCATGATTTTCTAAATCAAGCAATGGAATCTTTGGAAATTTCATTTAGCGACAAAAATGACAACATAGGAAAAGAATGCAAGGTATTTAGCTTTAAAAAATGACCCTGTGTCTGGTGGGTTTTTCTGTTTGTTTACTTTTTCCTCAGTAGATTTGCTCTTGAGATTTCTCATAACTGCTATATTTGCCAGTGACACGGGGATTTAAAAGGTATTTATGTAATTAGGTTCCAGATACTGCTTGTTTAGGAAGGGAAGGGGATGGTAGTGGTCGTAGTTCTTTTAACCCCTGTTGTGGCTCTCCAAAAGAAATTGTACATCTCCTATTTCAAATGAATGTGCTCCAGTATCACAGTAACATACACTGGTGTAACTGCTTACTCACAAAAACACTTTTGTTACCCATACATCTCAAACTATTTCTGTGGGGTAGATAAAGGTTCATTTAGGTGATGGTTTTTTTTCCAGTTTACTCCTTACTGAGAAGAATTAGTAGTGTTTTAGCTCCTTATCATGGTAATATAAGATGAAAAGATACAGGATTTTTTTTTCATATTTTGTGTTGAATTTGAATTCAGTATCCTGTAGAAGATAGTTTACAAACCGTGTGGAGTCTTAATACATAGCTTGAACTTGTTGGTAGTGTTATTGAAATACACTAAATCTGAATTCTTGATAGTGTCAAAGTTGATGACATTGGAAGTCCTAAGCAAAAAGAAATTGAGTTTTGTGATGCCAAGATTAAAGTGAGAGCTAACAGAAAGCAACAACAGTTACAACAACAGCGAGTTGGGTTGCAAAGCTGGGTGGAGAAAGATGGGTCAGAAGGACAGAATCATTAGTTTGGAAAAGATCTTTAAGATCGTCGAGTCCAACAGTAAACCTAACACTTCCAAGTCCACCACCGAATCATTTCCGTAGGCGTCATATCTACACATATTTTAAACGTGTCCAGAGGTGATGACTCAACCTCTTCCCTTTTCCTTTGAGAGGCTATCAGGGATATTTTCAAGTTGATAAGCATGCCCAGAGATTAAGGGAGCTGAGACTTATACTCCATAGTTACCATCAACCTGGCTATTTCACTGAAAACTAATAGTTGGGTCAAGAACGGCAGCTTTTGAAAAAGCACATTTCTCACGGACGTTTTTGTAATGCACATGTGTCTCTGATGTCGAAAGAATACGTAAGCATTCTGGAATGTCTCTGAAGAGAGTGGTGTGGATGAAGAGAATAAAGACCAGCTTTTAGGGCAGGACTTGCACTGGTTTGTTTGTGGGTCTGTCTGGTTATAGGTGTGGATTGACAACCGATAGGTGGTTTTAGTCTTAGAATGTGCTGCCAGAAAGATGAAATTGTGCAAAATGTTTTTCTTTGACATAAGACATGTCATTGTCTAATGCATACGTCATTTTTACAGCTACAGAAGTTTTCCAGTTGTAGAACCCACCTGCTCGATGCTACATGATCCAAGATCACATCTGTGTAATTTCCTAGGAACAGTTTATAAGAACTCTTCTAGGGAAACGCTGATGGAAGTTCTGAAGCAGGATGGACTTGATAAACTTTGCTGGATTGCAGCCAGAGAACAGTAAGACTTGGATTTACTCTGTGGAAGTATTCAGACTTTTTTGCCTAGTTCATTATTACCACATCCTTTCCTAAGTGTAAAAAAAATAGTACAAATAAAAGTAGCCAGTCATCATTAAAGGAGAGAACATTGCTGAGACTGTGTAGTCCTTCATAACGTAATGGCTGCTATATTTTACATAAAGCATGTTTTTAAATACTTAGAAAATTTTCCCACGTATGCTTCATATAAAGATCATCTCTTATTTTCTTGTATACGTTTGATTGTAGTGGAAGAAGAAATGTTTGTCTCGCACCTTGTGTCTGTTAATGCCTCAAAAGAAAAAGACAGCTGTATTTTGTTGTGTTCCATATAAGAAAGTGGATTTAATCTGTAGGGCATGGCTCTTTTATTTCAAGTAGGTAGAACAGATCTTATGACAGAGAGGAATTAGGTCCTTATCGTTTTTCTTCATTTTGCCAAGCAACACCTATGAAATGTTTGATAGCAGGCAGAGCAGTGCTCAGGAAGACCTCAGCTACCCTGATGAAGACTCTCAGGAGACAGATTGTATCTGTGGCATAAACTCTTACCTCACGGATGTTCTGAGGCACTTGAGGCAGATGGAAGCAGGTTGATGGATTGCTTTACATTCCAGCTTTTGTAGAGCAAACCTCTACTGATGTGAAGTGTTTGAGGCCAAAATAATCATTAAAAAATCCATAGAGTTTCTCCCTCTATGTCTGTTTCTAAGTATTAATAATTTCCGGAAAGGACTGTATCTAAAAAGTGTTACAATATTTTTTTAACAACAGACATTTTCAATAAATTTTTAGAAGACTCTTTAGGAATGATTAAGACTGAAAGTAAGAGCCTATTGATTGTGTGGGTTATATCAATTTTATACATTGACAGCATTTCCACTTTTATAAATAATTGAAATTAAAGCATATCTCTGTTTTTGAATTGCAGTGCCCACAGGAAAATTGTTAATTTTCAACCCCTTTGCTTTCCTAGGTGGCATCCTCAGGAAACAAATGCAAGTTTCAAAAACTCTCAAGATGCCTTGCTGCAGAGTGACTTGACATTGTGCCCAGTGGGTATAAATACAGAACGCTATAGAATTTACAAAGCTTGTTCATATGGGTCTCTACCTGTTATAGAAGATGTAATGACACCGGGTGATTGCGGAAATTCATCAGTGTACCACAGTGCTCCATTACAATTGTTAAAAACCATGGGGGCTCCATTGATCTTTATTAGAAAGTGGGAAGAGCCACAGCTAGAGCCTCGTTTCTGTTGTGCAGAAGCACCTGGGGAGGCATGGGCAATGAAGAGGTTCGCTTGCTGCCCCGTTTGTGGACTAGCTTCCACTCACTACTTCCCTTTAAGTCCTTGCCTACATCCCTTTGATCAGGGGCTTTTTCTGGTGGTTGTCTCTGTGCATCTTTCGGAGAGTTCAGGGTGTGGTCCACCAGTCTGTCTCTTGCTCAGACTCCCTGATGCTCCTCGGCCAACCTACTTCCTCTCACAGCTCTGCCGCCAGGCTGAGGAGATGGTCGGCCTCATCACACCTCACACAACCGTTGCCTCTGCTGCCCTTTGTTTCCAGGGCAAGCTGGTGGCACTCCCTGCAGCCAGAGGCCTCGATGGCTGCATGTTTTCCTGGGAGCTCAGTCTGGGCTGACTGATCCTTTCTGGCAAATGCACAGAGGATGCAGCCTCCTGCCAGGTGGATACCACGGCTGGGCTGCCCCTCACCAACTGAATGTACCTTCTGACCTCAGAGAGAGAGCTTGCCCTCCGTGCTCACCGTGCCTGCAAGGTGTGCAGGCAGTTTGCAGCTGTGTCCTCGGTGATCCCATTTGTCTGCTCTCCATGCATTCCAGAAAAGCACAAATGCCCCAGTCTGTACCTCCCGTTTCCATTTGCAGAGCAAAGGTGGCATCGGCAGTTCTGTTCCTGTACCTTCAGTGTGCGCAGCATCGCATGCAGGAGGGCCAAGAGCAGCAGCACAGCCATAGCCAGACAGAAGCCTTGGAGGGCTTGTTTCAAAGGAATCGACCCACAGAGGGACTGTAAGCCAAAGTATCTTTAATTGCCAGCGGGGAGCGCGGGGCTCACTGAAAAAAAGAAATGACACAACTTTCCAAAGCCCAATAAAATTTTCCCATAAATTGGGATGTAACTCAAAGCGTAACAATGAAAAGCAGCCGTATGGAACATTAGACTGATTCATCGCTTTTAATGTGACGCTTCAATATAATCTTTAAATTAACACAAGAAAATTCTAACCGAGGCACAAAGTGCAAGAATTTGTTTTTCAAAAAAATACAGTTTTCCCCGGAGCAATTCCCAGTCCATCGATCCTATAAGTTACCACATTATCATTGGATAAGATGAAAACATATCAGAAACAGAGGTATAATGATAACATTCAGTTCAGATGTGCTTACAATTCCCTGCAAACAGTGTGAATCATAGGAGGTCTGACACAAGAGAAACCCCGAGACTGTGTCTGTAACTCTTTTTGTTTAACAAGGGTAAAGAAAATCAACTACAATCACCTTTAGCATAGTCCTCTTCCGAGTGGGCGCACAGCCGCATACGATGCTGCCAACGTTCAAAGCAGTTCTGCGGATTTTTCTGACAGACTGTTGAGGATCCCTATCGGTTTTGCTCTCACGTTTTCTACCGACAAAAAATGTGAGCACTGACTTGTTCTTTGGGAAGAGGCAGAAATTGCAGGGAGCCAGGTCTGGCAAACAGGGCGGGTGCTCAAGCACAGTGATTTTGTTATTAGGTAAAAACTGCTTCGCAGACAAAGCGTTGTGGGCTGGGGCACACGGTCGTCTTCCAACCGAGCGCAAAAACACTGAATAGGTGGCACGCATAGTGCGTGACAAGATGGAGTTGAGCTATGTCTCACTGTGACAGGTTAGAAGTGGTTCTATAACCTTTCTTTGTCTCTCCCCTCCGACTCCTGGTTCCCGAGCTACCGGGTTAGTCTCGAGGGGTTTTGTGTCAGACCCGGTAGACATTAGGAAGAAATGTTTTACTGTGAGAGTGGGGAGATGCTGGACCAGGTTGCCTCAAGAAGGTGTGGATGCTCCATCCCTGGAGGTATTCAAGAGCTGGTTGGGTAAGCCTTTGAGCAACCTGCTGTAGTGGAAGGTGTCCCTGCCCATGGCACGGGGGGTGGAAATGGATGACCTTCCAACTCAAATCACTCTATGATCTTGCGATCCTGCGACATGCGTAGCCTCCAACACCCTGGCTCCACCCCCCTGCCTGCCCCCTCCCCCGATATGCCATGCCCCAACAGGCCCCGCCCCCCAGCCGCACCCGTTTTTGTGATACCACAAACAAACTCACCACAATCTATCCGACCCTCAGTGCTGTCAAGGCAACGTCGGGACTGCCCGCACGTCTCTGACTGGCAGCGTTGGGACTTGGCTCTCAACTCTTCTCAGCCTCACCTTGCCATTTCCCTCTCCCTAAGCGTTGCCCACTCTCTCCCTCTCCTGAACATCTCCCTCTACCTGCCGTCTCCTCACCCTCTCCATCTCCTCACCACCTCCCTCTCCCCAACCTTTCCCCACCCTCTCCCTCTTCTCAAAATCTCCCTCTACTTGCCCTCTCCCCACTCCATAGCCGTTGCACCATGCAGCGCCTCGCCAGGCCCCTGAGGAGGATGTGGAAGCAGATGTCGTTCTGCTACACCTCTGCAGCCGATGCTGATGAGGCCGATGAGCCCTACGGAACCCAGCAGAAGGGCCAGGCTGGGTTGCACAGCATGGCCACCAGCGGTGACCCGGCCCAGCCGAAGCGACGTCGGTGGTGGAAGAGGCTCTGCATCAAGTGGCAGCCCACCAAGAAACAGTAAGGAACAGGCAGTGCCCATGACAAAGCCTCCAGCCCTTGGCTGGAAGAGGGAGAAGACTGCCCAAGCTGGGGCAGGAGCCGACGGATGCTCCGCTCTGCTCTGCCCTGCCCAGCCCTGCCCGGCCCTGCTCCACTCTGCCAGCCCTGTCCCTGTAGTGAATCTTGTGTGGAGCTCAGCAGGCCTTCGTCCAAGTGGAGACAGCTCCTTTCCTCTTGCCAGACTGACCAGCTTGCTTGAGCAGGGCATGGATTCACAGAAAGGAACAGCACAGCTTTCCCGTTGCTGTTAGAAATCCCATCCCCTCTGTCTCTGGGACTGATCGGGATTAAAAACAGGGGCTTACACAGACTCCCCAGTCGCCACAGACTTAGAAAGCCTCCAGAGACTCCCAGATACCAAGACACGGTCCCCTTTGCTGTGCTGGGTGGCTGGGCAGCCGTGCTGGAGGCAGAGACCAGTGCCTGGGCACAGGAGTCTCCTGGGGCAGAGTGGGTAGTGACTACTTCAGTCTTCACTACTCGAGTCGTGCAGTTAAGTTGTGTGTGTGCTACCCTTTCTCTGCTGGCTACGAGTATGGGTAGGACGGCTCATGACTGGCCGTTGCTCTTCCAGGAGACAGCGTATGCAAGGTTGTGCCTATTTTTACTGAATGTGTTTCCTTCCTTTCTAAATAATATAGCATTGCTGTCCAACCGGAAAACAATGCAAGCCGTGAAAGCACCGACGGCTGCTCTGTGGGAGGCACAAAAGACCAATCCGTACTGGAGAGCTCCTCCTCTGCGACGGTCGATGCCCTTCCTGAGAGAACACCTGCACTGACGGAAGCTGGTAAGGTCCTTCACTGTGGAAAAGGCTATGAGGACAAATCTGTATAGCCTCTAATCAAAGAATAACCCACTGCCTCGAGACAGGGCAGGAGGGATAGGGAAAGTCAGATGAGCTTTTTACCTCCTTAGTAGGTGTCTTGGCAGCGGCGAGAGTGGAAGATTCTGATGCTGATGATGGGCAGGACTTCTCCAAGGAGGACAAGGAGGAGGAGGAGAAAACGGAGGTGGACGATGAGGGGGATGCCTTCTGCATTGTTCAGGTAGAATGATAAAAGCATTTTGTTTGGAAAAGAATCTTGAGCTGTGGAGTCCCACGGGAAATCTAACTCTGACAAGTCCACCTACTAAACCATGTCCCTAAGTGCCGTGTCTACACATTTTTCTAAATACCTCCCGGGATGGTGACTCAAGCACTTCCTGAGCAGCCTGTGCCAGTGCTTGATAGCCCTTTCAGTGAAGGGGGTTTTCCTACTCTCCAATCTAAACCTCCCCTGGAGCAATTTAAGGCCTTTTCCTCTTGTCCTATGACATGCTCCCTGGGAAAAGAGAGCAACATTCCCCTCGCCACAAGCTCCTTTCAGGCAGCTGTAGAGAGTGGTAAGGTCTCCCCTCAGCGCCCTCTTCTCCAAACTAAACAATCCCAGTTCCCTCAGCCTCTCCTCATAGGACTTGTTCTCTAGACCCTCTGTGGCTCTTCTTTGGATACATTCCAGCATCCTCTGAAATCCTAGAAGGCTGGTGCTGCACAGATTACAGGCTTTCCACAACCACAGCTGTCTCTTCTGGTTCCTCTCAGTGACAAATGATTGCGCATAGTACCCACAGTCTAGACACACAGCTGCTTCTGCCTAGCTCCTCTCTATCTTGGGGAGGTGTCCTTAAGCCCAGTGCTGGGTATCTTTTTGGGGGAAGACGTTTTCCCTAATCTCTAATCGAAACTTCCCCTTGCACACCCGACGCCATTTCCTCTTTTCCTATCACTTTCTACTGCTGGAAAGCGACAGTCGCTCACCTTGCTAGAAAGTCCTTCTAGGTCAAAACCTAGCTTCTAAGTCAAAATCCTCTCTTTGAAGATATTTGACTTCCATTCTGAGGAGGAGGTCCTTTCACTTCCTGTGGCAGAATTCACGCTTCCGCAGCCCCGGTGCTGAAGTGCAGTGTGATGATGTAGTGTTGCTGGGGATTCCTTTCCTCACTGTCTCGCTGTGTTCTTACTCTCTCAGGTTTCCTCACTGGAACGAGAAGACCTTCAGCCAAAGAAGGATGCTTCAACTCAAACACATTCTCCAGGAATCATGCAGGTGACTCTATCAGAGACCTTTAAATAGAGCCTGTCAGTGTAAGGAGAGCTCTTCTTGGTTTTTGAAATCATTTTGGAGAGGAGCTTATTCGGTCTGGGCCTCGAATGTATTTCGGACCTCATTTTTTCCCCCATTGTGAAGCAGAAGGGCTGCATAAAGACTCTCAGCCTATGTTTCACAGAGAATCCTTTTCTGTATATTAGGAAAGGGAAAACCTCACAAAGAGATACCGATAGTGTGGACATGCTCAGCTGAGAAAGATGCCTGCAGATGCCTGCTGGTGCTGCCCAAATGCCTTAACTTTGAATTGACTGAATCATAGAAGCATAGGTTTGTTTCAGTTGGAAGGGTCCTTTGAAGATCATCTAGTCCAGTCCCCTGCTGTGGGAAGGTTCAAAGGCCCACCCCACGTGACTTTGAACACTTCCAGCCATGGGGCATCCACAACTTCTCTGGACAACCTGGTCCAGTGTCCTACCACCATTGTCGCAAAGAATTTCTTCCTGACAGTGTGTGTGCTCCTTTCAAAGAGCTGCTTCTCAGGTTGCACAGAGCACGGGCATTTGCTGCTTCCCTTGGGTTTTGCAAAGCATGGTGTGTGCTGACAGAGAAAGAGCAGGCATCCTGCAGTGTTGCACTGGTGCCTTCTCGTATTCCCTCTTAACCTAATCATCATTGTGGACTTGCAAAGTCAGTTTAGGAGCAGGAGGGATTTCTAACAGTCTTGGAGTAGCCAACCAGTGGCTATAAGGAGAGTGATCGTGGTCCTTGAGAGAGGAGGAGGAGAGTTGTGGCAGCATTTTGGAGACGCTGTAGGAAATCAGTGTAGATGTAGGAGCTGATTCAGTCTAAAAGATGGAGAAGCAACAAGGGTTTTGAGAGTCGATGTGAAAGTCAAAGCAGTCCACTCCTTTTTATCAAACCTAACCGAACTCCTGAGGATTCTTGCCATGGTTTGACAGCTGCAGGAATTGAAGGAACTGTTCCTGAGGAACTGTTATGATGAGATGCTGAGGACAGCCATAAAGAACATGGAGAACGATTTCACAGCTTTCACGTACCTTCTGGAGAGAGCTACAAGAAGGATGGACATTGCAATGCTGGTAGAACACACGCAACGGTAAGGAAGTGACACAGTGCAGCAGGACTTCCCTTTCTGCAAACAAGAGGACTGTCTTCTTGAATCCCAATGAAATAATAATATGCAATTTTCCAAACTGCTTTTGTTTTAGATGAGGTCCTTTCACATTCTCTTTCTGGGATTTGTGCTCTGTTGGACTTCTCTGATAAGGCCTGTGCTTCTTTTTCAGGCTCCACTTTCAAAACGCAGAGCTGAAAGCCAAAGCCAAGCATCAAGGCAACATCATTAAAGCCATGATTCCCGAAGACCTGGAAGACTTAACCTCAGTAAGTTGGTCAGAGCCTTCCCTTTTCATGAGCTCCAGATCCTAGTTCCATATCCATGTGGGAAACTCTAAGACGAGGTCTTCCCGGAGAGCCTAGGAGAGACCGGTTCCCCTCTTCTACTGACTGTGGGCTGCTCTGAAAGTCCTACTGTCCCATTGCCCAGCTTTCTGGCTTTGAGAGTTGTCCCATTTGGCAAGTCCTACTTAATGCTGTCTTTGTTAAGGAATTGATAGTAAAGCACTGGCTTAAGTAGTCTCTCCTTTAGAGCAGGAGTCAGGTTGAGACCTCAGGCAACACCTCAGACAGCCGTGCCACAGGGGCATTTGATACCTTCGTTTGCAGATGTTGCTTGTACTCTGGTGGTGCCCAGCACTTAATCCTGGAGGTCTAACTGGCATCAGGCCGTGACAGGAATTCTACAGTCGCCTGTACTCTGGTCACCTTCCCGTTTTATTGACCGTGGATTCCTTGGCCAGAAGGAGTGGATCCATCATACAACGAGAAGGCCTCCAGAGATGAAAATGCTCTACCAATAGGGGAACAGCACCCTCATAGGCAGCATTGTGTGTGCCTGGGTGGCATTGTGGGGCAGGCAGACATGGTGAAAAGATTGCATGAGTGAGAAGAGCAGAGCTGGGTACCATACAGTGAGGTTTTAATTCTTTTTAATGCTCTGTCAGCATTAAAAAGTTCATCAGTATCTCCGTGTAATTCAGTTTTCCACATATGCATGTAGCCCATAGGCTGCAACTTTGTTGCTGACACATCTGAGTGTTTGGCTTTTGGTAGGTGCATCTGTGTGTTAGTGCTTGTGCTGCCAGGAGGTACTTTCCAGTGCCACCTTTGGTCCAACCTACTGTAAAACCAACACACAGCCTTTTCTTTTCCTGCCCTCTCCCAGTTCCAGCTGGACTTCCGACATCTTTACCAATGAGAAGATGCTGCAGCAGAGGAAGTGCCAGTGCTGGAAAACAAAAAGTGCTCACGGGGAGATGACTGAAGCCTAGAAACCCTCTGCCTTTCACCTTGTGCAGCCACTGTCCTCCATCTAGTTCCAGTTGTTCTGTTACTATTATTATATTACTATGTTACTTGTTTTTAATAAACTATCTCAGCTAGGACGCGTCTTGGTTTTGCTGCACAATCGGAGCACTTGGGACCTAGCGGACTCGATGAGCAGAGTCCTATTTGGGAAGGCTCACTCAGGCTGTCTTCCTATGCAGGCAGTTAGCACACGCCTCTCTGCCCCTGCTCTGAATGAAAGTCAGCCCTGCAGGCGTCTCCGCGTGGGAGCAGTCCTCTGTGTCCTTTCCCTCTGGGGAGGTCTGAGCTGTGACTGCGCTCCGATGCGGGACTAGTGCAGAGTTACTGCTAATAAGCAGTTACCAGACTTTCCCTGCCTTTTAGAGCACTCCTCCTGATGGTCTGGGCAGAAGGTGGTGGGTGAGCTTCCGGTAGCCATGAAATCTCTGCAGCTCCTACAGAGATCTGATGCATCTGCAGCCTTACGAGGGGAAAGGTGTGGAGAAGTGGGCACAAGCTGGAACGGGGATAGTTGTATCAAAAATGGTGTGGCCAGCAGGACCAGGGACGGGATTATGCCCCAGTATTGGGCGCTGGGGTGGCCGCACCTTGAATACTGTGTTCAGTTTTGGGCCCCTCAGTACAAGAAAGATATTGAGCTGCTGGAGTGTGTCCAGAGAAGGGCAACAAGGCTGGTGAAGGGCCTGGAGAACCAGTCTTATGACGAGCACCCGAGGGAACTGGGGTTGTTTAGCTTGGAGAAGAGGAGGCTGAGGGGAGACCTTATTGCTCTCTACCACTACCCGAAAGGAGGTTGTAGCAAGGTGGGTGCTGGTCTCTCTTCCCAAGTAACAAGTGATAGGACGAGAGGAAATGGCCTCAAGTTGCACCGGGAAGGTTTAGATCGGATATTGGGAAAAATTTCTTTGCTGAAAGAGGGGTGAAGCACCGGCACAGGCTGCCCAGCGAAGTGGTGGAGCCAAAATCCCTGGAGGTGTTCAAAACAAATGAGTAGGCGTGGTGCTACCAGACAGGGAATAGCAGACATGCAGGTGTTGTGTTGATGGTTGGACTTGAGCTTAGAGGTTTTTTTTCAGCCTCAGCCATTCTACGAGTCTATGAATCCCACCTCAAGCGAAGGGGAAGCTCTTTCTCTCATGAGGGTGGTGAGAGACCGGTGTCAGGGAACAACACAGGCACGCTGCTCCCTCGGGGATAGGGGAGCCCAAGGGGGCTCCACGGCCAGCAGGGCAGGGCCCAGCCTCGGCCCACGGACGCAAGGAGAGCAGGGTGGTGCCGGAGCGGGCAGTGGGGCCAGACGGACAAACAAAAGCATGGTGAGGTGGCCGCTCTGAGAGGTGTTGGGGCAGAGCCAGGCCACGGCATACAGGAGAGATGGGAATGGGCTCTCTATCAGGGAGTGTAGTGACAGGACGAAGGGTAATGTTCTTCAGCTGAAAGAGGGGACATTTAGATAACATATTAGGAAGAAATGTTTCACCGTGAGGATGGTGAGACATTGGACCAGGTTGCCCACAGAAGTCATGGATGCCCCCTTTCCTGGAGGTGTTCAAGGCCAGGCTAAATAGGACCTTGAGCAGCCTGGTGTGGTGGGAGGTGTCCCAGCCCGTGTCAGGGGGTGCTGGAACTGGGTGATCCGATTTGAATCCCGTGTTCAGTTTTGGGCTTCTCACTACAAGGAAGACATTGAGGTGCTGAATTGTGTCCAGAGAAGGGCAACGAAGCTGCTGAAGGGTCTGGAGAGCAACTCTTAGGAGAAGCAGCTGAGGGAATGGGTGGTTGTTCAGCCTAGAGAAGAGGAAGCTGAGTGGAGATCTTGCCACTGTCTATGACTGCCTGAAAGGATGTTGTAGCGAGGCGCGTGTTGGTCTCTTCTCTCAAGGAACAGGTGATAGGACAGAAGAAATGGCCTCGAGTTGCACCAGGGGAGGTTCAGAACAGACATCAGGAAAGGCTTCTTCATCGAAACGGCTGTCAGGCACTGGCACAGCTGCCCAAGGGAGGTGGTGGAGTCCCCATCCCCGAGGTGTTTAACAGAGGGGCAGATGAGGCGCTCAGGGAGAGGGTTCAGTAGTGCACACGTGCGGTCGGACCCGCTGATCTCAAAGGTCTTTTCCCACCCAGCACGTCTGTCGTTCTGCGTGCTCCAAAGTCCCGTCCAGCTCAATCCACGCTCCGACCCTCTGCGGCTCCGAGCCTTTCCGCCAGGGACGGAGCCCGCGACAGCGAGCGGAGGCTCCTCCCGCCGCCCCCGCCCCCTCGCGGCGCCGGGCGGGATGCGGGGCGCTCGGAGGCGCTTCTGCTCCGCCCTGCTCGTCGCGTACGGCCTCTTCTCGCTGTACGCGGCCTACAGCGTGTTCCTGCGACCCCGCCGCTCCGCCGCGCCCCGACCGCCGCCCCGCGACCGCCGCGGCCCGCGAGGTGAGAGCAGCGGCGGGGCCGGGGGGGGGCTCGGCAGCGCCTGCCGGGGAGCCGGGGCTGCCGGGGCGTTGCTGTCCCAAGCGCTCGTCGGTGCCAGCGCCCCTGCTCGCGGTCAGAGCAGAGCGGCGGGCGGGGCCCGGGGCCTGGGGCAGCTCCCGAGGCAGAGCGGGGCCGGGCTCCCCCGGCCGCCCGCTGCTGGCCGCCATTTCCGGGGGCGCTGGGCGGGCGGGGGCTGCCGGGGGGGGACACAGAAAAGGGGCAGATGGACTCTCTGGGACTGGTTTGGGAGTCTCGGAAAGCCGAGGATCCCTGATCTCAGCGCTGGGCGCGTGAGGAACGATCCCCGTTGATCGTGTGTAACGAGAGGGCTGGGGACAGAATGTATTTCCCACCTACAGGCATCAGCGTAAATTCTCCCAGAAATCTCACGCACGTTGTGTTACTTCCGAAGGACTAATTTTAACGTTGTTACGAACTTCACAACAGCCAGATCTCTCTAATTGGAGCTTTAGAATCAGCTGTGACCTTGCATTGGCGATAGGGAAAGGCTGCAGACAGAGATGCTGAGAGAACAAGACACATCTCTTCAGCACCGACCGTGTTTAACACCAGATGTCATCATTTCTCTCTGAACGGCATCTGGAAATCAGTATTTGAAGGAAACACACTATAAGAAAACGCACTACCACGGGGACATTCTGTCTGACGGTTATTTAGATGAAACTTAACTCTACTTTAGCTTAAATGAGAACAGTCCACTTTTTGTAACAGCAACGATTTCTTGTATCCAGGGGGGGAGCTGTCAGTGTGTCTGGCCCTGGGCTGGGTTTGGGGGAAAAGCTGCTTGAAATGCTGAATTCCCCAGCTTTCCTGTAGGCCCCTTCAGGTACTGGAAGGCCACTGTAAGGTCTCCCCAGAGTTTTCTCTCAGCCTGTCCTCATAGCAGAGGTGCTCCAGCTACCTGATCATTTTCATAGCCCTACTTTGGAGCTGCTCCAACAGTTTGATATCCTTCTTTCTTATGTTGGGGATTCCGGAACTGGGCACAACGCTCCAGGTCAGGTGTCACAACAGTAGAGTAGAGGGGGAGAATTAACTCCCTTTCGCCTGATGGACACGCTTCTTATGATGCAGCCTAGGATAATTTGTTGGTTTTCTCAGCTTGTAAATGTACTCTTCCTGTGCAAGTTAACGCTTTTGGGTTTCCTAGATCATTTTTCCTTTGGAAATGAAGAGTGGAATCCATGGGGAGGGGATGAGAAAAATGAACAGATTGCTTCTCAGCAGAGATACGAAGCTAATCTTCAGGTGACAAAAAATGCAAGATCTCGTCAAGACCAAACCAGTCTTCGAGTACAGGTTTGGGGCAAAGCGGCAATTGGTGAGTAGATGTAATTAATGTCTATTAATGACTTAGCCGTTTTAATACAGTATTTTTCTCTGCTGTTTTTTTAAAGAGTAGCATTTATGTATTTGACTAAGTTATATGGATTATCTGTACATGAAGAGTGGTAAGGAAGTAGCAGCTGTTACTCAATTCTGTGTCAATACCAACATAAAAAAACTAGTTAAACTCCAGTTTCTTTGTATTAGTTCTTTTCAAGGCTGTTTTTCACATCCATCAAAGAAAAGGCTGAGGTGGCGGAGAAACACAGTTACTGTTTGAATGTCAGCTGACTTAAAATATATCACAAGGACAGGCCTAGAGCAGAATATTTTTTTTTCACACTCTTTGTGAAACAAAGTGTGAAAATGAAGGCACTTTGTGTACTGCAGTACTCCTGATGAACTCGGTAATGCAGTACCAATGAACTTGGAAATTCTTCTGTTGTAGAAGACATTGAGTAGTTTCTTCTCTACATAAACTGGAGCCCAAGTCCTCCTCGAGCTCTTTAACTGCTGCTGAGGACCTGTCATTGTTCTTATTTAGCTTTCATGAAAATGTAAATATTCCAGCTTCATTTGAACGTTCATGTAGCATTATAGGAGACATTGGTACATTATATGGTGATGTATTCCATCACGGAAATTTGATGTGTTTAGCAAAAGCTTGGCCTTAAAATGTTGATTAACTTCTGTTCGCTTTTATTTGTTATGTGTATCAAAAAGAGACGCTAACAGAAATGGTAGTGTGATGTATCTTCATCTATTGATATTTTGACCACCAGAGAAGCTTTTTAAATGCTGATGTGTGAAAAATTCACCTTAACTGAAATAAAACCATATGGCATTTGGGAAGCAATGCCCCTTCTGTATAAGATGCTCTGACATTTCTTTCCCAAGTTCTTACGTTGTTGTGTTTCTTCATTTCCCAGAAATACTGTTGTCTTATTTGCTAGGAGTGTAGAGTAGGCAAGATCTGTGCATTCAAATTTTCCATCATATCTTCATTTATGTAGGTCTTTACCTTTGGCAACATATATTTGGAGGGCACCTTGAGCCAGCTGATGTGACTGCGCAGTGGAGAGAAGGAAGCCAAACAGTAGGAAAAGCGTATTTCAGGTAGTAGTTGCATTTTGTTAACTGGAATAAACAGTGTATTGGTAAGTTTAAGAACGCAATGAGATGCACAGATGCATTATTTTGTCTACCTCAAAGTTGCAGTTATTTTAATAGCAGTTGCAAATACTTTTTCCTGGTTGGATAACTGAGGAATATGCACACAACTTCTCATTCAAAATTATCACAAGGAATGGTGACATTTATTTATGGAAATACATAAAATCAGCAAATTCTAGCCCAGACATGTTGCTATTAAAAAGTAGAACACTAGAGAGCGTTTCACCTGCCATTTTAGGAAGATGTGTGTATTTGAAAGAAATATAAAGACTTAATCAATGGCAAGAGGGAGGACAGCCAAGAGACCTCAGGAGGAGGGGGAATGCAACCATGCGAAGAGTCTTAAGAGCTAAGATTTGAGGTTGAGAGTTGACGGAAAGAAGCATCAGGTTCTGAGGCAAGAGGATATCTCCTGCTAATTGCTTTCTGTTATATTCAGGGAAAACGGACTTCACTCATTCATAAGTAGGATTGCATCAAAACCATAATTTCTTTTAATTTATAGCAAAACCAGTCTGTGATATCTAGCATCTGGTTAACTACTTGATTTGCAAAGCAGGATTTTATATAGGAAGAAAGATTATACTTGAAGCATTGTTTGCTCTAAAAATGGATTTTGATTGTCAAACATTTGGTATTATTTGGTGATTGATTCTTTTCTCAGTCTGTTAAACTGAGTGGAATCTTTTCACGTTGTCCGTTCAACATTGGATTTAAGTCTTGACCTGATTTACTCAATCTGTTAGAAGTCTTAATCACAAATCATGGGTTTCATGAATCTTGGCTCCAAAACATACCACTCCCAGCAAGCCAGCAGCATGTTGTCTTAACTCAAGTTTAGAATATGCTTGCCTCAGGTCGGTCTGCTTCAGGTAGCATCATCAGAGTAGTTGTTTCCGCCTTTGCTGTGCATTTTCTTTTCCTCACTGGGCGCACTTGAACTGAAACTAGCTATCAGTCTCAGCACTTCAGGAGTTAAAACTCATTGTGGTTCTACAATAACTTAGTCGAAACTCATGCTCATTCAAAATTAAGTTTTGCTGGTAGCTAGAAAACACTAGTAGTGCAGCATATGTAAACAATAACATTTCATTGATTCTTGAAAAAAATGTGTGTATTGGTATTTTTTTCCCCTGCCCTCTTTCCCAAGCGGTATAATCACTAATCCTTTGAGTTTAGACAATTGTCAGTTAACGGAAGAGCAGGAGCTGGCAAATGCTGGTTTTGCTTCATTGCAGTCCATAAAAGTTTGTTGTCAGGTACTTTTAAGTTATTAGTGATTCAATGATTTTGCTACGTGGTTGGAATTCCTCTGTTAAATACGTTGTGCAACATCTGGAAGTGCAGTTTTCTACCTAAAAGGTTTTTGTTTACTGTCTTATATCAGAGCCTCAAGTTTGACCTGGGTCACACAAGCAACAGAATTTTACCTTTACTTAAGTACCTCTTGTGCTATAGATTCTCCTCAGTATCAGATGACGCAGTGGGTGTTTTGGTCTTAACTTAACCCAGATGACAAAGTGGCCTGCCAGGCCAGCTAACTGTCCCTCTTGATGATGCCTGTTTTAGTATACTCGTACAGGTTTTTGGGAGGGCTTCCCTTGTTCTAATACAGTATTCATTGGTTATTACTGGAAGTTTGACCTTTAGTGTACATCAAAGCACAGCCTTTTTTTGAAGTTGATTTACCCGCATTTTGGTGTTTGAATATGGTAGTAGCTCTGATTTGTTGACAAAATACCTTATTTTTGTTTAAGTCTTGTCCTTTTTCCTGAATAAAGATGAAGGCTACGTTAAGCTGTAGGTACCAACAACAGAAACGGTTCCAGTTGCAGTTACTTTGCAGTATATTTCATTTACTTTATTGAAATAAAAAGTAATCTCTGGCCTGTGGAGTAAGGATTTTTGGAGGATTAAGGTCAATAAGTTGTCTTAAGGGTGTTTACTATTTGTGTTTTGTTTTTTACAGCTTCATCACTGGCCCATCTGTAGTTCCTGGCTACTTCTCAGTGGAAGCTGAAAATGTTGTTCTCGTTCTGAATGGAAGAGAAAAAGCCAAGATCACTTACGCCGCTCAGTGGTTGCATTGCGCACAAACGCTTAATTCAGACTCGCAAAATACAGCACGTAGCAGTTGTGCTGCTTGGAAATGAGCAGTGCAACAAGGAATGGATGCAGCCATACCTGAAAAGACATGGAGGATTTGTGAATCTACTTTTTGTTACATATGACTGTGCCTTGGCAAATGAAGAGGATATTTTCCAGTGGCCTTTAGGAGTAGCAACGTAAGTACTGTAGACACAAGCTACAGCTGAAACTTAACTGTTATGCAGGAGGCATGGAAAATACGTCTGACTGTTACTGCTAGTACCCAAAACAATCATAGTAAGTAAGTTGTAGAACGTGATCCTATGCATGATTTTCTAAATCAAGCAATGGAATCTTTGGAAATTTCATTTAGCGACAAAAATGACAACATAGGAAAAGAATGCAAGGTATTTAGCTTTAAAAAATGACCCTGTGTCTGGTGGGTTTTTCTGTTTGTTTACTTTTTCCTCAGTAGATTTGCTCTTGAGATTTCTCATAACTGCTATATTTGCCAGTGTCACGGGGATTTAAAAGGTATTTATGTAATTAGGTTCCAGATACTGCTTGTTTAGGAAGGGAAGGGGATGGTAGTTCTTTTAACCCCTGTTGTGGCTCTCCAAAAGAAATTGTACATCTCCTATTTCAAATGAATGTGCTCCAGTATCACAGTAACATACACTGGTGTAACTGCTTACTCACAAAAACACTTTTGTTACCCATACATCTCAAACTATTTCTGTGGGGTAGATAAAGGTTCATTTAGGTGATGGTTTTTTTTCCAGTTTACTCCTTACTGAGAAGAATTAGTAGTGTTTTAGCTCCTTATCATGGTAATATAAGATGAAAAGATACAGGATTTCTTTTTCATATTTTGTGTTGAATTTGAATTCAGTATCCTGTAGAAGATAGTTTACAAACCGTGTGGAGTCTTAATACATAGCTTGAACTTGTTGGTAGTGTTATTGAAATACACTAAATCTGAATTCTTGATAGTGTCAAAGTTGATGACATTGGAAGTCCTAAGCAAAAAGAAATTGAGTTTTGTGATGCCAAGATTAAAGTGAGAGCTAACAGAAAGCAACAACAGTTACAACAACAGCGAGTTGGGTTGCAAAGCTGGGTGGAGAAAGATGGGTCAGAAGGACAGAATCATTAGTTTGGAAAAGATCTTTAAGATCGTCGAGTCCAACAGTAAACCTAACACTTCCAAGTCCACCACCGAATCATTTCCGTAGGCGTCATATCTACACATATTTTAAACGTGTCCAGAGGTGATGACTCAACCTCTTCCCTTTTCCTTTGAGAGGCTATCAGGGATATTTTCAAGTTGATAAGCATGCCCAGAGATTAAGGGAGCTGAGACTTATACTCCATAGTTACCATCAACCTGGCTATTTCACTGAAAACTAATAGTTGGGTCAAGAACGGCAGCTTTTGAAAAAGCACATTTCTCACGGACGTTTTTGTAATGCACATGTGTCTCTGATGTCGAAAGAATACGTAAGCATTCTGGAATGTCTCTGAAGAGAGTGGTGTGGATGAAGAGAATAAAGACCAGCTTTTAGGGCAGGACTTGCACTGGTTTGTTTGTGGGTCTGTCTGGTTATAGATGTGGATTGACAACCGATAGGTGGTTTTAGTCTTAGAATGTGCTGCCAGAAAGATGAAATTGTGCAAAATGTTTTTCTTTGACATAAGACATGTCATTGTCTAATGCATACGTCATTTTTACAGCTACAGAAGTTTTCCAGTTGTAGAACCCACCTGCTCGATGCTACATGATCCAAGATCACATCTGTGTAATTTCCTAGGAACAGTTTATAAGAACTCTTCTAGGGAAACGCTGATGGAAGTTCTGAAGCAGGATGGACTTGATAAACTTTGCTGGATTGCAGCCAGAGAACAGTAAGACTTGGATTTACTCTGTGGAAGTATTCAGACTTTTTTGCCTAGTTCATTATTACCACATCCTTTCCTAAGTGTAAAAAAAATAGTACAAATAAAAGTAGCCAGTCATCATTAAAGGAGAGAACATTGCTGAGACTGTGTAGTCCTTCATAACGTAATGGCTGCTATATTTTACATAAAGCATGTTTTTAAATACTTAGAAAATTTTCCCACGTATGCTTCATATAAAGATCATCTCTTATTTTCTTGTATACGTTTGATTGTAGTGGAAGAAGAAATGTTTGTCTCGCACCTTGTGTCTGTTAATGCCTCAAAAGAAAAAGACAGCTGTATTTTGTTGTGTTCCATATAAGAAAGTGGATTTAATCTGTAGGGCATGGCTCTTTTATTTCAAGTAGGTAGAACAGATCTTATGACAGAGAGGAATTAGGTCCTTATCGTTTTTCTTCATTTTGCCAAGCAACACCTATGAAATGTTTGATAGCAGGCAGAGCAGTGCTCAGGAAGACCTCAGCTACCCTGATGAAGACTCTCAGGAGACAGATTGTATCTGTGGCATAAACTCTTACCTCACGGATGTTCTGAGGCACTTGAGGCAGATGGAAGCAGGTTGATGGATTGCTTTACATTCCAGCTTTTGTAGAGCAAACCTCTACTGATGTGAAGTGTTTGAGGCCAAAAAAATCATTAAAAAATCCATAGAGTTTCTCCCTCTATGTCTGTTTCTAAGTATTAATAATTTCCGGAAAGGACTGTATCTAAAAAGTGTTACAATATTTTTTTAACAACAGACATTTTCAATAAATTTTTAGAAGACTCTTTAGGAATGATTAAGACTGAAAGTAAGAGCCTATTGATTGTGTGGGTTATATCAATTTTTTACATTGACAGCATTTCCACTTTAATAAATAATTGAAACTAAAGCATATCTCTGTTTTTGAATTGCAGTGCCCACAGGAAAATTGTTAATTTTCAACCCCTTTGCTTTCCTAGGTGGCATCCTCAGGAAACAAATGCAAGTTTCAAAAACTCTCAAGATGCCTTGCTGCAGAGTGACTTGACATTGTGCCCAGTGGGTATAAATACAGAACGCTATAGAATTTACAAAGCTTGTTCATATGGGTCTCTACCTGTTATAGAAGATGTAATGACACCGGGTGATTGCGGAAATTCATCAGTGTACCATAGTGCTCCATTACAATTGTTAAAAACCATGGGGGCTCCATTGATCTTTATTAGAAAGTGGGAAGAGCCACAGCTAGAGCCTCGTTTCTGTTGTGCAGAAGCACCTGGGGAGGCATGGGCAATGAAGAGGTTCGCTTGCTGCCCCGTTTGTGGACTAGCTTCCACTCACTACTTCCCTTTAAGTCCTTGCCTACATCCCTTTGATCAGGGGCTTTTTCTGGTGGTTGTCTCTGTGCATCTTTCGGAGAGTTCAGGGTGTGGTCCACCAGTCTGTCTCTTGCTCAGACTCCCTGATGCTCCTCGGCCAACCTACTTCCTCTCACAGCTCTGCCGCCAGGCTGAGGAGATGGTCGGCCTCATCACACCTCACACAACCGTTGCCTCTGCTGCCCTTTGTTTCCAGGGCAAGCTGGTGGCACTCCCTGCAGGCAGAGGCCTCGATGGCTGCATGTTTTCCTGGGAGCTCAGTCTGGGCTGACTGATCCTTTCTGGCAAATGCACAGAGGATGCAGCCTCCTGCCGGGTGGATACCACGGCTGGGCTGCCCCTCACCAACTGAATGTACCTTCTGACCTCAGAGAGAGAGCTTGCCCTCCGTGCTCACCGTGCCTGCAAGGTGTGCAGGCAGTTTGCAGCTGTGTCCTCGGTGATCCCATTTGTCTGCTCTCCATGCATTCCAGAAAAGCACAAATGCCCCAGTCTGTACCTCCCGTTTCCATTTGCAGAGCAAAGGTGGCATCGGCAGTTCTGTTCCTGTACCTTCAGTGTGCGCAGCATCGCATGCAGGAGGGCCAAGAGCAGCAGCACAGCCATAGCCAGACAGAAGCCTTGGAGGGCTTGTTTCAAAGGAATCGACCCACAGAAGGACTGTAAGCCAAAGTATCTTTAATTGCCAGCGGAGAGCGCGGGGCTCACTGAAAAAAAGAAATGACACGACTTTCCAAAGCCCAATAAAATTTTCCCATAAATTGGGATGTAACTCAAAGCGTAACAATGAAAAGCAGCCGTATGGAACATTAGACTGATTCATCGCTTTTAATGTGACGCTTCAATATAATCTTTAAATTAACACAAGAAAATTCTAACCGAGGCACAAAGTGCAAGAATTTGTTTTTCAAAAAAATACAGTTTTCCCCGGAGCAATTCCCAGTCCATCGATCCTATAAGTTACCACATTATCGTTGGATAAGATGAAAACATATCAGAAACAGAGGTATAATGATAACATTCAGTTCAGATGTGCTTACAATTCCCTGCAAACAGTGTGAATCATAGGAGGTCTGACACAAGAGAAACCCCGAGACTGTGTCTGTAACTCTTTTTGTTTAACAAGGGTAAAGAAAATCAACTACAATCACCTTTAGCATAGTCCTCTTCCGAGTGGGCGCACAGCCGCATACGATGCTGCCAACGTTCAAAGCAGTTCTGCGGATTTTTCTGACAGACTGTTGAGGATCCCTATTGGTTTTGCTCTCACGTTTTCTACCGACAAAAAATGTGAGCACTGACTTGTTCTTTGGGAAGAGGCAGAAATTGGAGGGAGCCAGGTCTGGCAAACAGGGCGGGTGCTCAAGCACAGTGATTTTGTTATTAGGTAAAAACTGCTTCGCAGACAAAGCGTTGTGGGCTGGGGCACACGGTCGTCTTCCAACCGAGCGCAAAAACACTGAATAGGTGGCACGCATAGTGCGTGACAAGATGGAGTTGAGCTATGTCTCACTGTGACAGGTTAGAAGTGGTTCTATAACCTTTCTTTGTCTCTCCCCTCCGACTCCTGGTTCCCGAGCTACCGGGTTAGTCTCGAGGGGTTTTGTGTCAGACCTGGTAGACATTAGGAAGAAATGTTTTACTGTGAGAGTGGGGAGATGCTGGACCAGGTTGCCTCAAGAAGGTGTGGATGCTCCATCCCTGGAGGTATTCAAGAGCTGGTTGGGTAAGCCTTTGAGCAACCTGCTGTAGTGGAAGGTGTCCCTGCCCATGGCACGGGGGGTGGAAATGGATGACCTTCCAACTCAAATCACTCTATGATCTTGCGATCCTGCGACATGCGTAGCCTCCAACACCCTGGCTCCACCCCCCTGCCTGCCCCCTCCCCCGATATGCCATGCCCCAACAGGCCCCGCCCCCCAGCCGCACCCGCTTTTGTGATACCACAAACAAACTCACCACAATCTATCCGACCCTCAGTGCTGTCAAGGCAACGTCGGGACTGCCCGCACGTCTCTGACTGGCAGCGCTGGGACTTGGCTCTCAACTCTTCTCAGCCTCACCTTGCCATTTCCCTCTCCCTAAGCGTTGCCCACTCTCTCCCTCTCCTGAACATCTCCCTCTACCTGCCGTCTCCTCACCCTCTCCATCTCCTCACCACCTCCCTCTCCCCAACCTTTCCCCACCCTCTCCCTCTTCTCAAAATCTCCCTCTACTTGCCCTCTCCCCACTCCATAGCCGTTGCACCATGCAGCGCCTCGCCAGGCCCCTGAGGAGGATGTGGAAGCAGATGTCGTTCTGCTACACCTCTGCAGCCGATGCTGATGAGGCCGATGAGCCCTACGGAACCCAGCAGAAGGGCCAGGCTGGGTTGCACAGCATGGCCACCAGCGGTGACCCGGCCCAGCCGAAGCGACGTCGGTGGTGGAAGAGGCTCTGCATCAAGTGGCAGCCCACCAAGAAACAGTAAGGAACAGGCAGTGCCCATGACAAAGCCTCCAGCCCTTGGCTGGAAGAGGGAGAAGACTGCCCAAGCTGGGGCAGGAGCCGACGGATGCTCCGCTCTGCTCTGCCCTGCCCAGCCCTGCCCGGCCCTGCTCCACTCTGCCAGCCCTGTCCCTGTAGTGAATCTTGTGTGGAGCTCAGCAGGCCTTCGTCCAAGTGGAGACAGCTCCTTTCCTCTTGCCAGACTGACCAGCTTGCTTGAGCAGGGCATGGATTCACAGAAAGGAACAGCACAGCTTTCCCGTTGCTGTTAGAAATCCCATCCCCTCTGTCTCTGGGACTGATCGGGATTAAAAACAGGGGCTTACACAGACTCCCCAGTCGCCACAGACTTAGAAAGCCTCCAGAGACTCCCAGATACCAAGACACGGTCCCCTTTGCTGTGCTGGGTGGCTGGGCAGCCGTGCTGGAGGCAGAGACCAGTGCCTGGGCACAGGAGTCTCCTGGGGCAGAGTGGGTAGTGACTACTTCAGTCTTCACTACTCGAGTCGTGCAGTTAAGTTGTGTGTGTGCTACCCTTTCTCTGCTGGCTACGAGTATGGGTAGGACGGCTCATGACTGGCCGTTGCTCTTCCAGGAGACAGCGTATGCAAGGTTGTGCCTATTTTTACTGAATGTGTTTCCTTCCTTTCTAAATAATGTAGCATTGCTGTCCAACCGGAAAACAATGCAAGCCGTGAAAGCACCGACGGCTGCTCTGTGGGAGGCACAAAAGACCAATCCGTACTGGAGAGCTCCTCCTCTGCGACGGTCGATGCCCTTCCTGAGAGAACACCTGCACTGACGGAAGCTGGTAAGATCCTTCACTGTGGAAAAGGCTATGAGGACAAATCTGTATAGCCTCTAATCAAAGAATAACCCACTGCCTCGAGACAGGGCAGGAGGGATAGGGAAAGTCAGATGAGCTTTTTACCTCCTTAGTAGGTGTCTTGGCAGCGGCGAGAGTGGAAGATTCTGATGCTGATGATGGGCAGGACTTCTCCAAGGAGGACAAGGAGGAGGAGGAGAAAACGGAGGTGGACGATGAGGGGGATGCCTTCTGCATTGTTCAGGTAGAATGATAAAAGCATTTTGTTTGGAAAAGAATCTTGAGCTGTGGAGTCCCACGGGAAATCTAACTCTGACAAGTCCACCTACTAAACCATGTCCCTAAGT
The DNA here is from genome assembly GCA_033556795.1 of Tapera naevia. Classification (NCBI taxonomy): domain Eukaryota; kingdom Metazoa; phylum Chordata; class Aves; order Cuculiformes; family Neomorphidae; genus Tapera; species Tapera naevia. The sequence continues at coordinate 15,174,762 of JAUMJJ010000059.1, forward strand.
GCCGTGTCTACACATTTTTCTAAATACCTCCCGGGATGGTGACTCAAGCACTTCCTGAGCAGCCTGTGCCAGTGCTTGATAGCCCTTTCAGTGAAGGGGGTTTTCCTACTCTCCAATCTAAACCTCCCCTGGAGCAATTTAAGGCCTTTTCCTCTTGTCCTTTGACATGCTCCCTGGGAAAAGAGAGCAACATTCCCCTCGCCACAAGCTCCTTTCAGGCAGCTGTAGAGAGTGGTAAGGTCTCCCCTCAGCGCCCTCTTCTCCAAACTAAACAATCCCAGTTCCCTCAGCCTCTCCTCATAGGACTTGTTCTCTAGACCCTCTGTGGCTCTTCTTTGGATACATTCCAGCATCCTCTGAAATCCTAGAAGGCTGGTGCTGCACAGATTACAGGCTTTCCACAACCACAGCTGTCTCTTCTGGTTCCTCTCAGTGACAAATGATTGCGCATAGTACCCACAGTCTAGACACACAGCTGCTTCTGCCTAGCTCCTCTCTATCTTGGGGAGGTGTCCTTAAGCCCAGTGCTGGGTATCTTTTTGGGGGAAGACGTTTTCCCTAATCTCTAATCGAAACTTCCCCTTGCACACCCGACGCCATTTCCTCTTTTCCTATCACTTTCTACCGCTGGAAAGCGACAGTCGCTCACCTTGCTAGAAAGTCCTTCTAGGTCAAAACCTAGCTTCTAAGTCAAAATCCTCTCTTTGAAGATATTTGACTTCCATTCTGAGGAGGAGGTCCTTTCACTTCCTGTGGCAGAATTCACGCTTCCGCAGCCCCGGTGCTGAAGTGCAGTGTGATGATGTAGTGTTGCTGGGGATTCCTTTCCTCACTGTCTCGCTGTGTTCTTACTCTCTCAGGTTTCCTCACTGGAACGAGAAGACCTTCAGCCAAAGAAGGATGCTTCAACTCAAACACATTGTCGAGGAATCATGCAGGTGACTCTATCAGAGACCTTTAAATAGAGCCTGTCAGTGTAAGGAGAGCTCTTCTTGGTTTTTGAAATCATTTTGGAGAGGAGCTTATTCGGTCTGGGCCTCGAATGTATTTCGGACCTCATTTTTTCCCCCATTGTGAAGCAGAAGGGCTGCATAAAGACTCTCAGCCTATGTTTCACAGAGAATCCTTTTCTGTATATTAGGAAAGGGAAAACCTCACAAAGAGATACCGATAGTGTGGACATGCTCAGCTGAGAAAGATGCCTGCAGATGCCTGCTGGTGCTGCCCAAATGCCTTAACTTTGAATTGACTGAATCATAGAAGCATAGGTTTGTTTCAGTTGGAAGGGTCCTTTGAAGATCATCTAGTCCAGTCCCCTGCTGTGGGAAGGTTCAAAGGCCCACCCCACGTGACTTTGAACACTTCCAGCCATGGGGCATCCACAACTTCTCTGGACAACCTGGTCCAGTGTCCTACCACCATTGTCGCAAAGAATTTCTTCCTGACAGTGTGTGTGCTCCTTTCAAAGAGCTGCTTCTCAGGTTGCACAGAGCACGGGCATTTGCTGCTTCCCTTGGGTTTTGCAAAGCATGGTGTGTGCTGACAGAGAAAGAGCAGGCATCCTGCAGTGTTGCACTGGTGCCTTCTCGTATTCCCTCTTAACCTAATCATCATTGTGGACTTGCAAAGTCAGTTTAGGAGCAGGAGGGATTTCTAACAGTCTTGGAGTAGCCAACCAGTGGCTATAAGGAGAGTGATCGTGGTCCTTGAGAGAGGAGGAGGAGAGTTGTGGCAGCATTTTGGAGACGCTGTAGGAAATCAGTGTAGATGTAGGAGCTGATTCAGTCTAAAAGATGGAGAAGCAACAAGGGTTTTGAGAGTCGATGTGAAAGTCAAAGCAGTCCACTCCTTTTTATCAAACCTAACCGAACTCCTGAGGATTCTTGCCATGGTTTGACAGCTGCAGGAATTGAAGGAACTGTTCCTGAGGAACTGTTATGATGAGATGCTGAGGACAGCCATAAAGAACATGGAGAACGATTTCACAGCTTTCACGTACCTTCTGGAGAGAGCTACAAGAAGGATGGACATTGCAATGCTGGTAGAACACACGCAACGGTAAGGAAGTGACACAGTGCAGCAGGACTTCCCTTTCTGCAAACAAGAGGACTGTCTTCTTGAATCCCAATGAAATAATAATATGCAATTTTGCAAACTGCTTTTGTTTTAGATGAGGTCCTTTCACATTCTCTTTCTGGGATTTGTGCTCTGTTGGACTTCTCTGATAAGGCCTGTGCTTCTTTTTCAGGCTCCACTTTCAAAACGCAGAGCTGAAAGCCAAAGCCAAGCATCAAGGCAACATCATTAAAGCCATGATTCCCGAAGACCTGGAAGACTTAACCTCAGTAAGTTGGTCAGAGCCTTCCCTTTTCATGAGCTCCAGATCCTAGTTCCATATCCATGTGGGAAACTCTAAGACGAGGTCTTCCCGGAGAGCCTAGGAGAGACCGGTTCCCCTCTTCTACTGACTGTGGGCTGCTCTGAAAGTCCTACTGTCCCATTGCCCAGCTTTCTGGCTTTGAGAGTTGTCCCATTTGGCAAGTCCTACTTAATGCTGTCTTTGTTAAGGAATTGATAGTAAAGCACTGGCTTAAGTAGTCTCTCCTTTAGAGCAGGAGTCAGGTTGAGACCTCAGGCAACACCTCAGACAGCCGTGCCACAGGGGCATTTGATACCTTCGTTTGCAGATGTTGCTTGTACTCTGGTGGTGCCCAGCACTTAATCCTGGAGGTCTAACTGGCATCAGGCCGTGACAGGAATTCTACAGTCGCCTGTACTCTGGTCACCTTCCCGTTTTATTGACCGTGGATTCCTTGGCCAGAAGGAGTGGATCCATCATACAACGAGAAGGCCTCCAGAGATGAAAATGCTCTACCAATAGGGGAACAGCACCCTCATAGGCAGCATTGTGTGTGCCTGGGTGGCATTGTGGGGCAGGCAGACATGGTGAAAAGATTGCATGAGTGAGAAGAGCAGAGCTGGGTACCATACAGTGAGGTTTTAATTCTTTTTAATGCTCTGTCAGCATTAAAAAGTTCATCAGTATCTCCGTGTAATTCAGTTTTCCACATATGCATGTAGCCCATAGGCTGCAACTTTGTTGCTGACACATCTGAGTGTTTGGCTTTTGGTAGGTGCATCTGTGTGTTAGTGCTTGTGCTGCCAGGAGGTACTTTCCAGTGCCACCTTTGGTCCAACCTACTGTAAAACCAACACACAGCCTTTTCTTTTCCTGCCCTCTCCCAGTTCCAGCTGGACTTCCGACATCTTTACCAATGAGAAGATGCTGCAGCAGAGGAAGTGCCAGTGCTGGAAAACAAAAAGTGCTCACGGGGAGATGACTGAAGCCTAGAAACCCTCTGCCTTTCACCTTGTGCAGCCACTGTCCTCCATCTAGTTCCAGTTGTTCTGTTACTATTATTATATTACTATGTTACTTGTTTTTAATAAACTATCTCAGCTAGGACGCGTCTTAGTTTTGCTGCACAATCGGAGCACTTGGGACCTAGCGGACTCGATGAGCAGAGTCCTATTTGGGAAGGCTCACTCAGGCTGTCTTCCTATGCAGGCAGTTAGCACACGCCTCTCTGCCCCTGCTCTGAATGAAAGTCAGCCCTGCAGGCATCTCCGCGTGGGAGCAGTCCTCTGTGTCCTTTCCCTCTGGGGAGGTCTGAGCTGTGACTGCGCTCCGATGCGGGACTAGTGCAGAGTTACTGCTAATAAGCAGTTACCAGACTTTCCCTGCCTTTTAGAGCACTCCTCCTGATGGTCTGGGCAGAAGGTGGTGGGTGAGCTTCCGGTAGCCATGAAATCTCTGCAGCTCCTACAGAGATCTGATGCATCTGCAGCCTTACGAGGGGAAAGGTGTGGAGAAGTGGGCACAAGCTGGAACGGGGATAGTTGTATCAAAAATGGTGTGGCCAGCAGGACCAGGGACGGGATCATGCCCCAGTATTGGGCGCTGGGGTGGCCGCACCTTGAATACTGTGTTCAGTTTTGGGCCCCTCAGTACAAGAAAGATATTGAGCTGCTGGAGTGTGTCCAGAGAAGGGCAACAAGGCTGGTGAAGGGCCTGGAGAACCAGTCTTATGACGAGCACCCGAGGGAACTGGGGTTGTTTAGCTTGGAGAAGAGGAGGCTGAGGGGAGACCTTATTGCTCTCTACCACTACCCGAAAGGAGGTTGTAGCAAGGTGGGTGCTGGTCTCTCTTCCCAAGTAACAAGTGATAGGACGAGAGGAAATGGCCTCAAGTTGCACCGGGAAGGTTTAGATCGGATATTGGGAAAAATTTCTTTGCTGAAAGAGGGGTGAAGCACCGGCACAGGCTGCCCAGCGAAGTGGTGGAGCCAAAATCCCTGGAGGTGTTCAAAACAAATGAGTAGGCGTGGTGCTACCAGACAGGGAATAGCAGACATGCAGGTGTTGTGTTGATGGTTGGACTTGAGCTTAGAGGTTTTTTTTCAGCCTCAGCCATTCTACGAGTCTATGAATCCCACCTCAAGCGAAGGGGAAGCTCTTTCTCTCATGAGGGTGGTGAGAGACCGGTGTCAGGGAACAACACAGGCACGCTGCTCCCTCGGGGATAGGGGAGCCCAAGGGGGCTCCACGGCCAGCAGGGCAGGGCCCAGCCTCGGCCCACGGACGCAAGGAGAGCAGGGTGGTGCCGGAGCGGGCAGTGGGGCCAGACGGACAAACAAAAGCATGGTGAGGTGGCCGCTCTGAGAGGTGTTGGGGCAGAGCCAGGCCACGGCATACAGGAGAGATGGGAATGGGCTCTCTATCAGGGAGTGTAGTGACAGGACGAAGGGTAATGTTCTTCAGCTGAAAGAGGGGACATTTAGATAACATATTAGGAAGAAATGTTTCACCGTGAGGATGGTGAGACATTGGACCAGGTTGCCCACAGAAGTCATGGATGCCCCCTTTCCTGGAGGTGTTCAAGGCCAGGCTAAATAGGACCTTGAGCAGCCTGGTGTGGTGGGAGGTGTCCCAGCCCGTGTCAGGGGGTGCTGGAACTGGGTGATCCGATTTGAATCCCGTGTTCAGTTTTGGGCTTCTCACTACAAGGAAGACATTGAGGTGCTGAATTGTGTCCAGAGAAGGGCAACGAAGCTGCTGAAGGGTCTGGAGAGCAACTCTTAGGAGAAGCAGCTGAGGGAATGGGTGGTTGTTCAGCCTAGAGAAGAGGAAGCTGAGTGGAGATCTTGCCACTGTCTATGACTGCCTGAAAGGATGTTGTAGCGAGGCGCGTGTTGGTCTCTTCTCTCAAGGAACAGGTGATAGGACAGAAGAAATGGCCTCGAGTTGCACCAGGGGAGGTTCAGAACAGACATCAGGAAAGGCTTCTTCATCGAAACGGCTGTCAGGCACTGGCACAGCTGCCCAAGGGAGGTGGTGGAGTCCCCATCCCCGAGGTGTTTAACAGAGGGGCAGATGAGGCGCTCAGGGAGAGGGTTCAGTAGTGCACACGTGCGGTCGGACCCGCTGATCTCAAAGGTCTTTTCCCACCCAGCACGTCTGTCGTTCTGCGTGCTCCAAAGTCCCGTCCAGCTCAATCCACGCTCCGACCCTCTGCGGCTCCGAGCCTTTCCGCCAGGGACGGAGCCCGCGACAGCGAGCGGAGGCTCCTCCCGCCGCCCCCGCCCCCTCGCGGCGCCGGGCGGGATGCGGGGCGCTCGGAGGCGCTTCTGCTCCGCCCTGCTCGTCGCGTACGGCCTCTTCTCGCTGTACGCGGCCTACAGCGTGTTCCTGCGACCCCGCCGCTCCGCCGCGCCCCGACCGCCGCCCCGCGACCGCCGCGGCCCGCGAGGTGAGAGCAGCGGCGGGGCCGGGGGGGGGCTCGGCAGCGCCTGCCGGGGAGCCGGGGCTGCCGGGGCGTTGCTGTCCCAAGCGCTCGTCGGTGCCAGCGCCCCTGCTCGCGGTCAGAGCAGAGCGGCGGGCGGGGCCCGGGGCCTGGGGCAGCTCCCGAGGCAGAGCGGGGCCGGGCTCCCCCGGCCGCCCGCTGCTGGCCGCCATTTCCGGGGGCGCTGGGCGGGCGGGGGCTGCCGGGGGGGGACACAGAAAAGGGGCAGATGGACTCTCTGGGACTGGTTTGGGAGTCTCGGAAAGCCGAGGATCCCTGATCTCAGCGCTGGGCGCGTGAGGAACGATCCCCGTTGATCGTGTGTAACGAGAGGGCTGGGGACAGAATGTATTTCCCACCTACAGGCATCAGCGTAAATTCTCCCAGAAATCTCACGCACGTTGTGTTACTTCCGAAGGACTAATTTTAACGTTGTTACGAACTTCACAACAGCCAGATCTCTCTAATTGGAGCTTTAGAATCAGCTGTGACCTTGCATTGGCGATAGGGAAAGGCTGCAGACAGAGATGCTGAGAGAACAAGACACATCTCTTCAGCACCGACCGTGTTTAACACCAGATGTCATCATTTCTCTCTGAACGGCATCTGGAAATCAGTATTTGAAGGAAACACACTATAAGAAAACGCACTACCACGGGGACATTCTGTCTGACGGTTATTTAGATGAAACTTAACTCTACTTTAGCTTAAATGAGAACAGTCCACTTTTTGTAACAGCAACGATTTCTTGTATCCAGGGGGGGAGCTGTCAGTGTGTCTGGCCCTGGGCTGGGTTTGGGGGAAAAGCTGCTTGAAATGCTGAATTCCCCAGCTTTCCTGTAGGCCCCTTCAGGTACTGGAAGGCCACTGTAAGGTCTCCCCAGAGTTTTCTCTCAGCCTGTCCTCATAGCAGAGGTGCTCCAGCTATCTGATCATTTTCATAGCCCTACTTTGGAGCTGCTCCAACAGTTTGATATCCTTCTTTCTTATGTTGGGGATTCCGGAACTGGGCACAACGCTCCAGGTCAGGTGTCACAACAGTAGAGTAGAGGGGGAGAATTAACTCCCTTTCGCCTGATGGACACGCTTCTTATGATGCAGCCTAGGATAATTTGTTGGTTTTCTCAGCTTGTAAATGTACTCTTCCTGTGCAAGTTAACGCTTTTGGGTTTCCTAGATAATTTTTCCTTTGGAAATGAAGAGTGGAATCCATGGGGAGGGGATGAGAAAAATGAACAGATTGCTTCTCAGCAGAGATACGAAGCTAATCTTCAGGTGACAAAAAATGCAAGATCTCGTCAAGACCAAACCAGTCTTCGAGTACAGGTTTGGGGCAAAGCGGCAATTGGTGAGCAGATGTAATTAATGTCTATTAATGACTTAGCCGTTTTAATACAGTATTTTTCTCTGCTGTTTTTTTAAAGAGTAGCATTTATGTATTTGACTAAGTTATATGGATTATCTGTACATGAAGAGTGGTAAGGAAGTAGCAGCTGTTACTCAATTCTGTGTCAATACCAACATAAAAAAACTAGTTAAACTCCAGTTTCTTTGTATTAGTTCTTTTCAAGGCTGTTTTTCACATCCATCAAAGAAAAGGCTGAGGTGGCGGAGAAACACAGTTACTGTTTGAATGTCAGCTGACTTAAAATATATCACAAGGACAGGCCTAGAGCAGAATATTTTTTTTTCACACTCTTTGTGAAACAAAGTGTGAAAATGAAGGCACTTTGTGTACTGCAGTACTCCTGATGAACTCGGTAATGCAGTACCAATGAACTTGGAAATTCTTCTGTTGTAGAAGACATTGAGTAGTTTCTTCTCTACATAAACTGGAGCCCAAGTCCTCCTCGAGCTCTTTAACTGCCGCTGAGGACCTGTCATTGTTCTTATTTAGCTTTCATGAAAATGTAAATATTCCAGCTTCATTTGAACGTTCATGTAGCATTATAGGAGACATTGGTACATTATATGGTGATGTATTCCATCACGGAAATTTGATGTGTTTAGCAAAAGCTTGGCCTTAAAATGTTGATTAACTTCTGTTCGCTTTTATTTGTTATGTGTATCAAAAAGAGACGCTAACAGAAATGGTAGTGTGATGTATCTTCATCTATTGATATTTTGACCACCAGAGAAGCTTTTTAAATGCTGATGTGTGAAAAATTCACCTTAACTGAAATAAAACCATATGGCATTTGGGAAGCAATGCCCCTTCTGTATAAGATGCTCTGACATTTCTTTCCCAAGTTCTTACGTTGTTGTGTTTCTTCATTTCCCAGAAATACTGTTGTCTTATTTGCTAGGAGTGTAGAGTAGGCAAGATCTGTGCATTCAAATTTTCCATCATATCTTCATTTATGTAGGTCTTTACCTTTGGCAACATATATTTGGAGGGCACCTTGAGCCAGCTGATGTGACTGCGCAGTGGAGAGAAGGAAGCCAAACAGTAGGAAAAGCGTATTTCAGGTAGTAGTTGCATTTTGTTAACTGGAATAAACAGTGTATTGGTAAGTTTAAGAACGCAATGAGATGCACAGATGCATTATTTTGTCTACCTCAAAGTTGCAGTTATTTTAATAGCAGTTGCAAATACTTTTTCCTGGTTGGATAACTGAGGAATATGCACACAACTTCTCATTCAAAATTATCACAAGGAATGGTGACATTTATTTATGGAAATACATAAAATCAGCAAATTCTAGCCCAGACATGTTGCTATTAAAAAGTAGAACACTAGAGAGCGTTTCACCTGCCATTTTAGGAAGATGTGTGTATTTGAAAGAAATATAAAGACTTAATCAATGGCAAGAGGGAGGACAGCCAAGAGACCTCAGGAGGAGGGGGAATGCAACCATGCGAAGAGTCTTAAGAGCTAAGATTTGAGGTTGAGAGTTGACGGAAAGAAGCATCAGGTTCTGAGGCAAGAGGATATCTCCTGCTAATTGCTTTCTGTTATATTCAGGGAAAACGGACTTCACTCATTCATAAGTAGGATTGCATCAAAACCATAATTTCTTTTAATTTATAGCAAAACCAGTCTGTGATATCTAGCATCTGGTTAACTACTTGATTTGCAAAGCAGGATTTTATATAGGAAGAAAGATTATACTTGAAGCATTGTTTGCTCTAAAAATGGATTTTGATTGTCAAACATTTGGTATTATTTGGTGATTGATTCTTTTCTCAGTCTGTTAAACTGAGTGGAATCTTTTCACGTTGTCCGTTCAACATTGGATTTAAGTCTTGACCTGATTTACTCAATCTGTTAGAAGTCTTAATCACAAATCATGGGTTTCATGAATCTTGGCTCCAAAACATACCACTCCCAGCAAGCCAGCAGCATGTTGTCTTAACTCAAGTTTAGAATATGCTTGCCTCAGGTCGGTCTGCTTCAGGTAGCATCATCAGAGTAGTTGTTTCCGCCTTTGCTGTGCATTTTCTTTTCCTCACTGGGCGCACTTGAACTGAAACTAGCTATCAGTCTCAGCACTTCAGGAGTTAAAACTCATTGTGGTTCTACAATAACTTAGTCGAAACTCATGCTCATTCAAAATTAAGTTTTGCTGGTAGCTAGAAAACACTAGTAGTGCAGCATATGTAAACAATAACATTTCATTGATTCTTGAAAAAAATGTGTGTATTGGTATTTTTTTCCCCTGCCCTCTTTCCCAAGCTGTATAATCACTAATCCTTTGAGTTTAGACAATTGTCAGTTAACGGAAGAGCAGGAGCTGGCAAATGCTGGTTTTGCTTCATTGCAGTCCATAAAAGTTTGTTGTCAGGTACTTTTAAGTTATTAGTGATTCAATGATTTTGCTACGTGGTTGGAATTCCTCTGTTAAATACGTTGTGCAACATCTGGAAGTGCAGTTTTCTACCTAAAAGGTTTTTGTTTACTGTCTTATATCAGAGCCTCAAGTTTGACCTGGGTCACACAAGCAACAGAATTTTACCTTTACTTAAGTACCTCTTGTGCTATAGATTCTCCTCAGTATCAGATGACGCAGTGGGTGTTTTGGTCTTAACTTAACCCAGATGACAAAGTGGCCTGCCAGGCCAGCTAACTGTCCCTCTTGATGATGCCTGTTTTAGTATACTCGTACAGGTTTTTGGGAGGGCTTCCCTTGTTCTAATACAGTATTCATTGGTTATTACTGGAAGTTTGACCTTTAGTGTACATCAAAGCACAGCCTTTTTTTGAAGTTGATTTACCCGCATTTAAGTCTTGTCCTTTTTCCTGAATAAAGATGAAGGCTACGTTAAGCTGTAGGTACCAACAACAGAAACGGTTCCAGTTGCAGTTACTTTGCAGTATATTTCATTTACTTTATTGAAATAAAAAGTAATCTCTGGCCTGTGGAGTAAGGATTTTTGGAGGATTAAGGTCAATAAGTTGTCTTAAGGGTGTTTACTATTTGTGTTTTGTTTTTTACAGCTTCATCACTGGCCCATCTGTAGTTCCTGGCTACTTCTCAGTGGAAGCTGAAAATGTTGTTCTCGTTCTGAATGGAAGAGAAAAAGCCAAGATCACTTACGCCGCTCAGTGGTTGCATTGCGCACAAACGCTTAATTCAGACTCGCAAAATACAGCACGTAGCAGTTGTGCTGCTTGGAAATGAGCAGTGCAACAAGGAATGGATGCAGCCATACCTGAAAAGACATGGAGGATTTGTGAATCTACTTTTTGTTACATATGACTGTGCCTTGGCAAACGAAGAGGATATTTTCCAGTGGCCTTTAGGAGTAGCAACGTAAGTACTGTAGACACAAGCTACAGCTGAAACTTAACTGTTATGCAGGAGGCATGGAAAATACGTCTGACTGTTACTGCTAGTACCCAAAACAATCATAGTAAGTAAGTTGTAGAACGTGATCCTATGCATGATTTTCTAAATCAAGCAATGGAATCTTTGGAAATTTCATTTAGCGACAAAAATGACAACATAGGAAAAGAATGCAAGGTATTTAGCTTTAAAAAATGACCCTGTGTCTGGTGGGTTTTTCTGTTTGTTTACTTTTTCCTCAGTAGATTTGCTCTTGAGATTTCTCATAACTGCTATATTTGCCAGTGTCACGGGGATTTAAAAGGTATTTATGTAATTAGGTTCCAGATACTGCTTGTTTAGGAAGGGAAGGGGATGGTAGTTCTTTTAACCCCTGTTGTGGCTCTCCAAAAGAAATTGTACATCTCCTATTTCAAATGAATGTGCTCCAGTATCACAGTAACATACACTGGTGTAACTGCTTACTCACAAAAACACTTTTGTTACCCATACATCTCAAACTATTTCTGTGGGGTAGATAAAGGTTCATTTAGGTGATGGTTTTTTTTCCAGTTTACTCCTTACTGAGAAGAATTAGTAGTGTTTTAGCTCCTTATCATGGTAATATAAGATGAAAAGATACAGGATTTCTTTTTCATATTTTGTGTTGAATTTGAATTCAGTATCCTGTAGAAGATAGTTTACAAACCGTGTGGAGTCTTAATACATAGCTTGAACTTGTTGGTAGTGTTATTGAAATACACTAAATCTGAATTCTTGATAGTGTCAAAGTTGATGACATTGGAAGTCCTAAGCAAAAAGAAATTGAGTTTTGTGATGCCAAGATTAAAGTGAGAGCTAACAGAAAGCAACAACAGTTACAACAACAGCGAGTTGGGTTGCAAAGCTGGGTGGAGAAAGATGGGTCAGAAGGACAGAATCATTAGTTTGGAAAAGATCTTTAAGATCGTCGAGTCCAACAGTAAACCTAACACTTCCAAGTCCACCACCGAATCATTTCCGTAGGCGTCATATCTACACATATTTTAAACGTGTCCAGAGGTGATGACTCAACCTCTTCCCTTTTCCTTTGAGAGGCTATCAGGGATATTTTCAAGTTGATAAGCATGCCCAGAGATTAAGGGAGCTGAGACTTATACTCCATAGTTACCATCAACCTGGCTATTTCACTGAAAACTAATAGTTGGGTCAAGAACGGCAGCTTTTGAAAAAGCACATTTCTCACGGACGTTTTTGTAATGCACATGTGTCTCTGATGTCGAAAGAATACGTAAGCATTCTGGAATGTCTCTGAAGAGAGTGGTGTGGATGAAGAGAATAAAGACCAGCTTTTAGGGCAGGACTTGCACTGGTTTGTTTGTGGGTCTGTCTGGTTATAGATGTGGATTGACAACCGATAGGTGGTTTTAGTCTTAGAATGTGCTGCCAGAAAGATGAAATTGTGCAAAATGTTTTTCTTTGACATAAGACATGTCATTGTCTAATGCATACGTCATTTTTACAGCTACAGAAGTTTTCCAGTTGTAGAACCCACCTGCTCGATGCTACATGATCCAAGATCACATCTGTGTAATTTCCTAGGAACAGTTTATAAGAACTCTTCTAGGGAAACGCTGATGGAAGTTCTGAAGCAGGATGGACTTGATAAACTTTGCTGGATTGCAGCCAGAGAACAGTAAGACTTGGATTTACTCTTTGGAAATATTCAGACTTTTTTGCCTAGTTCATTATTACCACATCCTTTCCTAAGTGTAAAAAAAATAGTACAAATAAAAGTAGCCAGTCATCATTAAAGGAGAGAACATTGCTGAGACTGTGTAGTCCTTCATAACGTAATGGCTGCTATATTTTACATAAAGCATGTTTTTAAATACTTAGAAAATTTTCCCACGTATGCTTCATATAAAGATCATCTCTTATTTTCTTGTATACGTTTGATTGTAGTGGAAGAAGAAATGTTTGTCTCGCACCTTGTGTCTATTAATTCCTCAAAAGAAAAAGACAGCTGTATTTTGTTGTGTTCCATATAAGAAAGTGGATTTAATCTGTAGGGCATGGCTCTTTTATTTCAAGTAGGTAGAACAGATCTTATGACAGAGAGGAATTAGGTCCTTATCGTTTTTCTTCATTTTGCCAAGCAACACCTATGAAATGTTTGATAGCAGGCAGAGCAGTGCTCAGGAAGACCTCAGCTACCCTGATGAAGACTCTCAGGAGACAGATTGTATCTGTGGCATAAACTCTTACCTCACGGATGTTCTGAGGCACTTGAGGCAGATGGAAGCAGGTTGATGGATTGCTTTACATTCCAGCTTTTGTAGAGCAAACCTCTACTGATGTGAAGTGTTTGAGGCCAAAAAAATCATTAAAAAATCCATAGAGTTTCTCCCTCTATGTCTGTTTCTAAGTATTAATAATTTCCGGAAAGGACTGTATCTAAAAAGTGTTACAATATTTTTTTAACAACAGACATTTTCAATAAATTTTTAGAAGACTCTTTAGGAATGATTAAGACTGAAAGTAAGAGCCTATTGATTGTGTGGGTTATATCAATTTTTTACATTGACAGCATTTCCACTTTAATAAATAATTGAAATTAAAGCATATCTCTGTTTTTGAATTGCAGTGCCCACAGGAAAATTGTTAATTTTCAACCCCTTTGCTTTCCTAGGTGGCATCCTCAGGAAACAAATGCAAGTTTCAAAAACTCTCAAGATGCCTTGCTGCAGAGTGACTTGACATTGTGCCCAGTGGGTATAAATACAGAACGCTATAGAATTTACAAAGCTTGTTCATATGGGTCTCTACCTGTTATAGAAGATGTAATGACACCGGGTGATTGCGGAAATTCATCAGTGTACCATAGTGCTCCATTACAATTGTTAAAAACCATGGGGGCTCCATTGATCTTTATTAGAAAGTGGGAAGAGCCACAGCTAGAGCCTCGTTTCTGTTGTGCAGAAGCACCTAGGGAGGCATGGGCAATGAAGAGGTTCGCTTGCTGCCCCGTTTGTGGACTAGCTTCCACTCACTACTTCCCTTTAAGTCCTTGCCTACATCCCTTTGATCAGGGGCTTTTTCTGGTGGTTGTCTCTGTGCATCTTTCGGAGAGTTCAGGGTGTGGTCCACCAGTCTGTCTCTTGCTCAGACTCCCTGATGCTCCTCGGCCAACCTACTTCCTCTCACAGCTCTGCCGCCAGGCTGAGGAGATGGTCGGCCTCATCACACCTCACACAACCGTTGCCTCTGCTGCCCTTTGTTTCCAGGGCAAGCTGGTGGCACTCCCTGCAGGCAGAGGCCTCGATGGCTGCATGTTTTCCTGGGAGCTCAGTCTGGGCTGTCTGATCCTTTCTGGCAAATGCACAGAGGATGCAGCCTCCTGCCGGGTGGATACCACGGCTGGGCTGCCCCTCACCAACTGAATGTACCTTCTGACCTCAGAGAGAGAGCTTGCCCTCCGTGCTCACCGTGCCTGCAAGGTGTGCAGGCAGTTTGCAGCTGTGTCCTCGGTGATCCCATTTGTCTGCTCTCCATGCATTCCAGAAAAGCACAAATGCCCCAGTCTGTACCTCCCGTTTCCATTTGCAGAGCAAAGGTGGCATCGGCAGTTCTGTTCCTGTACCTTCAGTGTGCGCAGCATCGCATGCAGGAGGGCCAAGAGCAGCAGCACAGCCATAGCCAGACAGAAGCCTTGGAGGGCTTGTTTCAAAGGAATCGACCCACAGAGGGACTGTAAGCCAAAGTATCTTTAATTGCCAGCGGGGAGCGCGGGGCTCACTGAAAAAAAGAAATGACACGACTTTCCAAAGCCCAATAAAATTTTCCCATAAATTGGGATGTAACTCAAAGCGTAACAATGAAAAGCAGCCGTATGGAACATTAGACTGATTCATCGCTTTTAATGTGACGCTTCAATATAATCTTTAAATTAACACAAGAAAATTCTAACCGAGGCACAAAGTGCAAGAATTTGTTTTTCAAAAAAATACAGTTTTCCCCGGAGCAATTCCCAGTCCATCGATCCTGTAAGTTACCACATTATCGTTGGATAAGATGAAAACATATCAGAAACAGAGGTATAATGATAACATTCAGTTCAGATATGATTACAATTCCCTGCAAACAGTGTGAATCATAGGAGGTCTGACACAAGAGAAACCCCGAGACTGTGTCTGTAACTCTTTTTGTTTAACAAGGGTAAAGAAAATCAACTACAATCACCTTTAGCATAGTCCTCTTCCGAGTGGGCACACAGCCGCATACGATGCTGCCAACGTTCAAAGCAGTTCTGCGGATTTTTCTGACAGACTGTTGAGGATCCCTATCGGTTTTGCTCTCACGTTTTCTACCGACAAAAAATGTGAGCACTGACTTGTTCTTTGGGAAGAGGCAGAAATTGCAGGGAGCCAGGTCTGGCAAACAGGGCGGGTGCTCAAGCACAGTGATTTTGTTATTAGGTAAAAACTGCTTCGCAGACAAAGCGTTGTGGGCTGGGGCACACGGTCGTCTTCCAACCGAGCGCAAAAACACTGAATAGGTGGCACGCATAGTGCGTGACAAGATGGAGTTGAGCTATGTCTCACTGTGACAGGTTAGAAGTGGTTCTATAACCTTTCTTTGTCTCTCCCCTCCGACTCCTGGTTCCCGAGCTACCGGGTTAGTCTCGAGAGGTTTTGTGTCAGACCTGGTAGACATTAGGAAGAAATGTTTTACTGTGAGAGTGGGGAGATGCTGGACCAGGTTGCCTCAAGAAGGTGTGGATGCTCCATCCCTGGAGGTATTCAAGAGCTGGTTGGGTAAGCCTTTGAGCAACCTGCTGTAGTGGAAGGTGTCCCTGCCCATGGCACGGGGGGTGGAAATGGATGACCTTCCAACTCAAATCACTCTATGATCTTGCGATCCTGCGACATGCGTAGCCTCCAACACCCTGGCTCCACCCCCCTGCCTGCCCCCTCCCCCGATATGCCATGCCCCAACAGGCCCCGCCCCCCAGCCGCACCCGCTTTTGTGATACCACAAACAAACTCACCACAATCTATCCGACCCTCAGTGCTGTCAAGGCAACGTCGGGACTGCCCGCACGTCTCTGACTGGCAGCGTTGGGACTTGGCTCTCAACTCTTCTCAGCCTCACCTTGCCATTTCCCTCTCCCTAAGCGTTGCCCACTCTCTCCCTCTCCTGAACATCTCCCTCTACCTGCCGTCTCCTCACCCTCTCCATCTCCTCACCACCTCCCTCTCCCCAACCTTTCCCCACCCTCTCCCTCTTCTCAAAATCTCCCTCTACTTGCCCTCTCCCCACTCCATAGCCGTTGCACCATGCAGCGCCTCGCCAGGCCCCTGAGGAGGATGTGGAAGCAGATGTCGTTCTGCTACACCTCTGCAGCCGATGCTGATGAGGCCGATGAGCCCTACGGAACCCAGCAGAAGGGCCAGGCTGGGTTGCACAGCATGGCCACCAGCGGTGACCCGGCCCAGCCGAAGCGACGTCGGTGGTGGAAGAGGCTCTGCATCAAGTGGCAGCCCACCAAGAAACAGTAAGGAACAGGCAGTGCCCATGACAAAGCCTCCAGCCCTTGGCTGGAAGAGGGAGAAGACTGCCCAAGCTGGGGCAGGAGCCGACGGATGCTCCGCTCTGCTCTGCCCTGCCCGGCCCTGCCCGGCCCTGCTCCACTCTGCCAGCCCTGTCCCTGTAGTGAATCTTGTGTGGAGCTCAGCAGGCCTTCGTCCAAGTGGAGACAGCTCCTTTCCTCTTGCCAGACTGACCAGCTTGCTTGAGCAGGGCATGGATTCACAGAAAGGAACAGCACAGCTTTCCCGTTGCTGTTAGAAATCCCATCCCCTCTGTCTCTGGGACTGATCGGGATTAAAAACAGGGGCTTACACAGACTCCCCAGTCGCCACAGACTTAGAAAGCCTCCAGGGACTCCCAGATACCAAGACACGGTCCCCTTTGCTGTGCTGGGTGGCTGGGCAGCCGTGCTGGAGGCAGAGACCAGTGCCTGGGCACAGGAGTCTCCTGGGGCAGAGTGGGTAGTGACTACTTCAGTCTTCACTACTCGAGTCGTGCAGTTAAGTTGTGTGTGTGCTGCCCTTTCTCTGCTGGCTACGAGTATGGGTAGGACGGCTCATGACTGGCCGTTGCTCTTCCAGGAGACAGCGTATGCAAGGTTGTGCCTATTTTTACTGAATGTGTTTCCTTCCTTTCTAAATAATGTAGCATTGCTGTCCAACCGGAAAACAATGCAAGCCGTGAAAGCACCGACGGCTGCTCTGTGGGAGGCACAAAAGACCAATCCGTACTGGAGAGCTCCTCCTCTGCGACGGTCGATGCCCTTCCTGAGAGAACACCTGCACTGACGGAAGCTGGTAAGGTCCTTCACTGTGGAAAAGGCTATGAGGACAAATCTGTATAGCCTCTAATCAAAGAATAACCCACTGCCTCGAGACAGGGCAGGAGGGATAGGGAAAGTCAGATGAGCTTTTTACCTCCTTAGTAGGTGTCTTGGCAGCGGCGAGAGTGGAAGATTCTGATGCTGATGATGGGCAGGACTTCTCCAAGGAGGACAAGGAGGAGGAGGAGAAAACGGAGGTGGACGATGAGGGGGATGCCTTCTGCATTGTTCAGGTAGAATGATAAAAGCATTTTGTTTGGAAAAGAATCTTGAGCTGTGGAGTCCCACGGGAAATCTAACTCTGACAAGTCCACCTACTAAACCATGTCCCTAAGTGCCGTGTCTACACATTTTTCTAAATACCTCCCGGGATGGTGACTCAAGCACTTCCTGAGCAGCCTGTGCCAGTGCTTGATAGCCCTTTCAGTGAAGGGGGTTTTCCTACTCTCCAATCTAAACCTCCCCTGGAGCAATTTAAGGCCTTTTCCTCTTGTCCTATGACATGCTCCCTGGGAAAAGAGAGCAACATTCCCCTCGCCACAAGCTCCTTTCAGGCAGCTGTAGAGAGTGGTAAGGTCTCCCCTCTGCGCCCTCTTCTCCAAACTAAACAATCCCAGTTCCCTCAGCCTCTCCTCATAGGACTTGTTCTCTAGACCCTCTGTGGCTCTTCTTTGGATACATTCCAGCATCCTCTGAAATCCTAGAAGGCTGGTGCTGCACAGATTACAGGCTTTCCACAACCACAGCTGTCTCTTCTGGTTCCTCTCAGTGACAAATGATTGCGCATAGTACCCACAGTCTAGACACACAGCTGCTTCTGCCTAGCTCCTCTCTATCTTGGGGAGGTGTCCTTAAGCCCAGTGCTGGGTATCTTTTTGGGGGAAGACGTTTTCCCTAATCTCTAATCGAAACTTCCCCTTGCACACCCGACACCATTTCCTCTTTTCCTATCACTTTCTACTGCTGGAAAGCGACAGTCGCTCACCTTGCTAGAAAGTCCTTCTAGGTCAAAACCTAGCTTCTAAGTCAAAATCCTCTCTTTGAAGATATTTGACTTCCATTCTGAGGAGGAGGTCCTTTCACTTCCTGTGGCAGAATTCACGCTTCCGCAGCCCCGGTGCTGAAGTGCAGTGTGATGATGTAGTGTTGCTGGGGATTCCTTTCCTCACTGTCTCGCTGTGTTCTTACTCTCTCAGGTTTCCTCACTGGAACGAGAAGACCTTCAGCCAAAGAAGGATGCTTCAACTCAAACACATTCTCCAGGAATCATGCAGGTGACTCTATCAGAGACCTTTAAATAGAGCCTGTCAGTGTAAGGAGAGCTCTTCTTGGTTTTTGAAATCATTTTGGAGAGGAGCTTATTCGGTCTGGGCCTCGAATGTATTTCGGACCTCATTTTTTCCCCCATTGTGAAGCAGAAGGGCTGCATAAAGACTCTCAGCCTATGTTTCACAGAGAATCCTTTTCTGTATATTAGGAAAGGGAAAACCTCACAAAGAGATACCGATAGTGTGGACATGCTCAGCTGAGAAAGATGCCTGCAGATGCCTGCTGGTGCTGCCCAAATGCCTTAACTTTGAATTGTCTGAATCATAGAAGCATAGGTTTGTTTCAGTTGGAAGGGTCCTTTGAAGATCATCTAGTCCAGTCCCCTGCTGTGGGAAGGTTCAAAGGCCCACCCCACGTGACTTTGAACACTTCCAGCCATGGGGCATCCACAACTTCTCTGGACAACCTGGTCCAGTGTCCTACCACCATTGTCGCAAAGAATTTCTTCCTGACAGTGTGTGTGCTCCTTTCAAAGAGCTGCTTCTCAGGTTGCACAGAGCACGGGCATTTGCTGCTTCCCTTGGGTTTTGCAAAGCATGGTGTGTGCTGACAGAGAAAGAGCAGGCATCCTGCAGTGTTGCACTGGTGCCTTCTCGTATTCCCTCTTAACCTAATCATCATTGTGGACTTGCAAAGTCAGTTTAGGAGCAGGAGGGATTTCTAACAGTCTTGGAGTAGCCAACCAGTGGCTATAAGGAGAGTGATCGTGGTCCTTGAGAGAGGAGGAGGAGAGTTGTGGCAGCATTTTGGAGACGCTGTAGGAAATCAGTGTAGATGTAGGAGCTGATTCAGTCTAAAAGATGGAGAAGCAACAAGGGTTTTGAGAGTCGATGTGAAAGTCAAAGCAGTCCACTCCTTTTTATCAAACCTAACCGAACTCCTGAGGATTCTTGCCATGGTTTGACAGCTGCAGGAATTGAAGGAACTGTTCCTGAGGAACTGTTATGATGAGATGCTGAGGACAGCCATAAAGAACATGGAGAACGATTTCACAGCTTTCACGTACCTTCTGGAGAGAGCTACAAGAAGGATGGACATTGCAATGCTGGTAGAACACACGCAACGGTAAGGAAGTGACACAGTGCAGCAGGACTTCCCTTTCTGCAAACAAGAGGACTGTCTTCTTGAATCCCAATGAAATAATAATATGCAATTTTGCAAACTGCTTTTGTTTTAGATGAGGTCCTTTCACATTCTCTTTCTGGGATTTGTGCTCTGTTGGACTTCTCTGATAAGGCCTGTGCTTCTTTTTCAGGCTCCACTTTCAAAACGCAGAGCTGAAAGCCAAAGCCAAGCATCAAGGCAACATCCTTAAAGCCATGATTCCCGAAGACCTGGAAGACTTAACCTCAGTAAGTTGGTCAGAGCCTTCCCTTTTCATGAGCTCCAGATCCTAGTTCCATATCCATGTGGGAAACTCTAAGACGAGGTCTTCCCGGAGAGCCTAGGAGAGACCGGTTCCCCTCTTCTACTGACTGTGGGCTGCTCTGAAAGTCCTACTGTCCCATTGCCCAGCTTTCTGGCTTTGAGAGTTGTCCCATTTGGCAAGTCCTACTTAATGCTGTCTTTGTTAAGGAATTGATAGTAAAGCACTGGCTTAAGTAGTCTCTCCTTTAGAGCAGGAGTCAGGTTGAGACCTCAGGCAACACCTCAGGCAGCCGTGCCACAGGGGCATTTGATACCTTCGTTTGCAGATGTTGCTTGTGCTCTGGTGGTGCCCAGCACTTAATCCTGGAGGTCTAACTGGCATCAGGCCGTGACAGGAATTCTACAGTCGCCTGTACTCTGGTCACCTTCCCGTTTTATTGACCGTGGATTCCTTGGCCAGAAGGAGTGGATCCATCATACAACGAGAAGGCCTCCAGAGATGAAAATGCTCTACCAACAGGGGAACAGCACCCCCAATAGGCAGCATTGAGTGTGCCTGGGTGGCATTGTGGGGCAGGCAGACATGGTGAAAAGATTGCATGAGTGAGAAGAGCAGAGCTGGGTACCATACAGTGAGGTTTTAATTCTTTTTAATGCTCTGTCAGCATTAAAAAGTTCATCAGTATCTCCGTGTAATTCAGTTTTCCACATATGCATGTAGCCCATAGGCTGCAACTTTGTTGCTGACACATCTGAGTGTTTGGCTTTTCGTAGGTGCATCTGCGTGTTAGTGCTTGTGCTGCCAGGAGGTACTTTCCAGTGCCACCTTTGGTCCAACCTACTGTAAAACCAACACACAGCCTTTTCTTTTCCTGCCCTCTCCCAGTTCCAGCTGGACTTCCGACATCTTTTCCAATGAGAAGATGCTGCAGCAGAGGAAGTGCCAGTGCTGGAAAACAAAAAGTGCTCACGGGGAGATGACTGAAGCCTAGAAATCCTCTGCCTTTCACCTTGTGCAGCCACTGTCCTCCATCTAGTTCCAGTTGTTCTGTTACTATTATTATATTACTATGTTACTTGTTTTTAATAAACTATCTCAGCTAGCACGCGTCTTGGCTGTCTTCCTATGCAGGCAGTTAGCACACGCCTCTCTGCCCCTGCTCTGAATGAAAGTCAGCCCTGCAGGCGTCTCCGCGTGGGAGCAGTCCTCTGTGTCCTTTCCCTCTGGGGAGGTCTGAGCTGTGACTGCGCTCCGATGCGGGACTAGTGCAGAGTTACTGCTAATAAGCAGTTACCAGACTTTCCCTGCCTTTTAGAGCACTCCTCCTGATGGTCTGGGCAGAAGGTGGTGGGTGAGCTTCCGGTAGCCATGAAATCTCTGCAGCTCCTACAGAGATCTGATGCATCTGCAGCCTTACGAGGGGAAAGGTGTGGAGAAGTGGGCACAAGCTGGAACGGGGATAGTTGTATCAAAAATGGTGTGGCCAGCAGGACCAGGGACGGGATCATGCCCCAGTATTGGGCGCTGGGGTGGCCGCACCTTGAATACTGTGTTCAGTTTTGGGCCCCTCAGTACAAGAAAGATATTTAGCTGCTGGAGTGTGTCCAGAGAAGGGCAACAAGGCTGGTGAAGGGCCTGGAGAACCAGTCTTATGACGAGCACCCGAGGGAACTGGGGTTGTTTAGCTTGGAGAAGAGGAGGCTGAGGGGAGACCTTATTGCTCTCTACCACTACCCGAAAGGAGGTTGTAGCAAGGTGGGTGCTGGTCTCTCTTCCCAAGTAACAAGTGATAGGACGAGAGGAAATGGCCTCAAGTTGCACCGGGAAGGTTTAGATCGGATATTGGGAAAAATTTCTTTGCTGAAAGAGGGGTGAAGCACCGGCACAGGCTGCCCAGCGAAGTGGTGGAGCCAAAATCCCTGGAGGTGTTCAAAACAAATGAGTAGGCGTGGTGCTACCAGACAGGGAATAGCAGACATGCAGGTGTTGTGTTGATGGTTGGACTTGAGCTTAGAGGTTTTTTTTCAGCCTCAGCCATTCTACGAGTCTATGAATCCCACCTCAAGCGAAGGGGAAGCTCTTTCTCTCATGAGGGTGGTGAGAGACCGGTGTCAGGGAACAACACAGGCACGCTGCTCCCTCGGGGATAGGGGAGCCCAAGGGGGCTCCACGGCCAGCAGGGCAGGGCCCAGCCTCGGCCCACGGACGCAAGGAGAGCAGGGTGGTGCCGGAGCGGGCAGTGGGGCCAGACGGACAAACAAAAGCATGGTGAGGTGGCCGCTCTGAGAGGTGTTGGGGCAGAGCCAGGCCACGGCATACAGGAGAGATGGGAATGGGCTCTCTATCAGGGAGTGTAGTGACAGGACGAAGGGTAATGTTCTTCAGCTGAAAGAGGGGACATTTAGATAACATATTAGGAAGAAATGTTTCACCGTGAGGATGGTGAGACATTGGACCAGGTTGCCCACAGAAGTCATGGATGCCCCCTTTCCTGGAGGTGTTCAAGGCCAGGCTAAATAGGACCTTGAGCAGCCTGGTGTGGTGGGAGGTGTCCCAGCCCGTGTCAGGGGGTGCTGGAACTGGGTGATCCGATTTGAATCCCGTGTTCAGTTTTGGGCTTCTCACTACAAGGAAGACATTGAGGTGCTGAATTGTGTCCAGAGAAGGGCAACGAAGCTGCTGAAGGGTCTGGAGAGCAACTCTTAGGAGAAGCAGCTGAGGGAATGGGTGGTTGTTCAGCCTAGAGAAGAGGAAGCTGAGTGGAGATCTTGCCACTGTCTATGACTGCCTGAAAGGATGTTGTAGCGAGGCGCGTGTTGGTCTCTTCTCTCAAGGAACAGGTGATAGGACAGAAGAAATGGCCTCGAGTTGCACCAGGGGAGGTTCAGAACAGACATCAGGAAAGGCTTCTTCATCGAAACGGCTGTCAGGCACTGGCACAGCTGCCCAAGGGAGGTGGTGGAGTCCCCATCCCCGAGGTGTTTAACAGAGGGGCAGATGAGGCGCTCAGGGAGAGGGTTCAGTAGTGCACACGTGCGGTCGGACCCGCTGATCTCAAAGGTCTTTTCCCACCCAGCACGTCTGTCGTTCTGCGTGCTCCAAAGTCCCGTCCAGCTCAATCCACGCTCCGACCCTCTGCGGCTCCGAGCCTTTCCGCCAGGGACGGAGCCCGCGACAGCGAGCGGAGGCTCCTCCCGCCGCCCCCGCCCCCTCGCGGCGCCGGGCGGGATGCGGGGCGCTCGGAGGCGCTTCTGCTCCGCCCTGCTCGTCGCGTACGGCCTCTTCTCGCTGTACGCGGCCTACAGCGTGTTCCTGCGACCCCGCCGCTCCGCCGCGCCCCGACCGCCGCCCCGCGACCGCCGCGGCCCGCGAGGTGAGAGCAGCGGCGGGGCCGGGGGGGGGCTCGGCAGCGCCTGCCGGGGAGCCGGGGCTGCCGGGGCGTTGCTGTCCCAAGCGCTCGTCGGTGCCAGCGCCCCTGCTCGCGGTCAGAGCAGAGCGGCGGGCGGGGCCCGGGGCCTGGGGCAGCTCCCGAGGCAGAGCGGGGCCGGGCTCCCCCGGCCGCCCGCTGCTGGCCGCCATTTCCGGGGGCGCTGGGCGGGCGGGGGCTGCCGGGGGGGGACACAGAAAAGGGGCAGATGGACTCTCTGGGACTGGTTTGGGAGTCTCGGAAAGCCGAGGATCCCTGATCTCAGCGCTGGGCGCGTGAGGAACGATCCCCGTTGATCGTGTGTAACGAGAGGGCTGGGGACAGAATGTATTTCCCACCTACAGGCATCAGCGTAAATTCTCCCAGAAATCTCACGCACGTTGTGTTACTTCCGAAGGACTAATTTTAACGTTGTTACGAACTTCACAACAGCCAGATCTCTCTAATTGGAGCTTTAGAATCAGCTGTGACCTTGCATTGGCGATAGGGAAAGGCTGCAGACAGAGATGCTGAGAGAACAAGACACATCTCTTCAGCACCGACCGTGTTTAACACCAGATGTCATCATTTCTCTCTGAACGGCATCTGGAAATCAGTATTTGAAGGAAACACACTATAAGAAAACGCACTACCACGGGGACATTCTGTCTGACGGTTATTTAGATGAAACTTAACTCTACTTTAGCTTAAATGAGAACAGTCCACTTTTTGTAACAGCAACGATTTCTTGTATCCAGGGGGGGAGCTGTCAGTGTGTCTGGCCCTGGGCTGGGTTTGGGGGAAAAGCTGCTTGAAATGCTGAATTCCCCAGCTTTCCTGTAGGCCCCTTCAGGTACTGGAAGGCCACTGTAAGGTCTCCCCAGAGTTTTCTCTCAGCCTGTCCTCATAGCAGAGGTGCTCCAGCTATCTGATCATTTTCATAGCCCTACTTTGGAGCTGCTCCAACAGTTTGATATCCTTCTTTCTTATGTTGGGGATTCCGGAACTGGGCACAACGCTCCAGGTCAGGTGTCACAACAGTAGAGTAGAGGGGGAGAATTAACTCCCTTTCGCCTGATGGACACGCTTCTTATGATGCAGCCTAGGATAATTTGTTGGTTTTCTCAGCTTGTAAATGTACTCTTCCTGTGCAAATTAACGCTTTTGGGTTTCCTAGATCATTTTTCCTTTGGAAATGAAGAGTGGAATCCATGGGGAGGGGATGAGAAAAATGAACAGATTGCTTCTCAGCAGAGATACGAAGCTAATCTTCAGGTGACAAAAAATGCAAGATCTCGTCAAGACCAAACCAGTCTTCGAGTACAGGTTTGGGGCAAAGCGGCAATTGGTGAGCAGATGTAATTAATGTCTATTAATGACTTAGCCATTTTAATACAGTATTTTTCTCTGCTGTTTTTTTAAAGAGTAGCATTTATGTATTTGACTAAGTTATATGGATTATCTGTACATGAAGAGTGGTAAGGAAGTAGCAGCTGTTACTCAATTCTGTGTCAATACCAACATAAAAAAACTAGTTAAACTCCAGTTTCTTTGTATTAGTTCTTTTCAAGGCTGTTTTTCACATCCATCAAAGAAAAGGCTGAGGTGGCGGAGAAACACACTTACTGTTTGAATGTCAGCTGACTTAAAATATATCACAAGGACAGGCCTAGAGCAGAATATTTTTTTTTCACACTCTTTGTGAAACAAAGTGTGAAAATGAAGGCACTTTGTGTACTGCAGTACTCCTGATGAACTCGGTAATGCAGTACCAATGAACTTGGAAATTCTTCTGTTGTAGAAGACATTGAGTAGTTTCTTCTCTACATAAACTGGAGCCCAAGTCCTCCTCGAGCTCTTTAACTGCCGCTGAGGACCTGTCATTGTTCTTATTTAGCTTTCATGAAAATGTAAATATTCCAGCTTCATTTGAACGTTCATGTAGCATTATAGGAGACATTGGTACATTATATGGTGATGTATTCCATCACGGAAATTTGATGTGTTTAGCAAAAGCTTGGCCTTAAAATGTTGATTAACTTCTGTTCGCTTTTATTTGTTATGTGTATCAAAAAGAGACGCTAACAGAAATGGTAGTGTGATGTATCTTCATCTATTGATATTTTGACCACCAGAGAAGCTTTTTAAATGCTGATGTGTGAAAAATTCACCTTAACTGAAATAAAACCATATGGCATTTGGGAAGCAATGCCCCTTCTGTATAAGATGCTCTGACATTTCTTTCCCAAGTTCTTACGTTGTTGTGTTTCTTCATTTCCCAGAAATACTGTTGTCTTATTTGCTAGGAGTGTAGAGTAGGCAAGATCTGTGCATTCAAATTTTCCATCATATCTTCATTTATGTAGGTCTTTACCTTTGGCAACATATATTTGGAGGGCACCTTGAGCCAGCTGATGTGACTGCGCAGTGGAGAGAAGGAAGCCAAACATTAGGAAAAGCGTATTTCAGGTAGTAGTTGCATTTTGTTAACTGGAATAAACAGTGTATTGGTAAGTTTAAGAACGCAATGAGATGCACAGATGCATTATTTTGTCTACCTCAAAGTTGCAGTTATTTTAATAGCAGTTGCAAATACTTTTTCCTGGTTGGATAACTGAGGAATATGCACACAACTTCTCATTCAAAATTATCACAAGGAATGGTGACATTTATTTATGGAAATACATAAAATCAGCAAATTCTAGCCCAGACATGTTGCTATTAAAAAGTAGAACACTAGAGAGCGTTTCACCTGCCATTTTAGGAAGATGTGTGTATTTGAAAGAAATATAAAGACTTAATCAATGGCAAGAGGGAGGACAGCCAAGAGACCTCAGGAGGAGGGGGAATGCAACCATGCGAAGAGTCTTAAGAGCTAAGATTTGAGGTTGAGAGTTGACGGAAAGAAGCATCAGGTTCTGAGGCAAGAGGATATCTCCTGCTAATTGCTTTCTGTTATATTCAGGGAAAACGGACTTCACTCATTCATAAGTAGGATTGCATCAAAACCATAATTTCTTTTAATTTATAGCAAAACCAGTCTGTGATATCTAGCATCTGGTTAACTACTTGATTTGCAAAGCAGGATTTTCTATAGGAAGAAAGATTATACTTGAAGCATTGTTTGCTCTAAAAATGGATTTTGATTGTCAAACATTTGGTATTATTTGGTGATTGATTCTTTTCTCAGTCTGTTAAACTGAGTGGAATCTTTTCACGTTGTCCGTTCAACATTGGATTTAAGTCTTGACCTGATTTACTCAATCTGTTAGAAGTCTTAATCACAAATCATGGGTTTCATGAATCTTGGCTCCAAAACATACCACTCCCAGCAAGCCAGCAGCATGTTGTCTTAACTCAAGTTTAGAATATGCTTGCCTCAGGTCGGTCTGCTTCAGGTAGCATCATCAGAGTAGTTGTTACCGCCTTTGCCGTGCATTTTCTTTTCCTCACTGGGCGCACTTGAACTGAAACTAGCTATCAGTCTCAGCACTTCAGGAGTTAAAACTCATTGTGGTTCTACAATAACTTAGTTGAAACTCATGCTCATTCAAAATTAAGTTTTGCTGGTAGCTAGAAAACACTAGTAGTGCAGCATATGTAAACAATAACATTTCATTGATTCTTGAAAAAAATGTGTGTATTGGTATTTTTTTCCCCTGCCCTCTTTCCCAAGCGGTATAATCACTAATCCTTTGAGTTTAGACAATTGTCAGTTAACGGAAGAGCAGGAGCTGGCAAATGCTGGTTTTGCTTCATTGCAGTCCATAAAAGTTTGTTGTCAGGTACTTTTAAGTTATTAGTGATTCAATGATTTTGCTACGTGGTTGGAATTCCTCTGTTAAATACGTTGTGCAACTTCTGGAAGTGCAGTTTTCTACCTAAAAGGTTTTTGTTTACTGTCTTATATCAGAGCCTCAAGTTTGACCTGGGTCACACAAGCAACAGAATTTTACCTTTACTTAAGTACCTCTTGTGCTATAGATTCTCCTCAGTATCAGATGACGCAGTGGGTGTTTTGGTCTTAACTTAACCCAGATGACAAAGTGGCCTGCCAGGCCAGCTAACTGTCCCTCTTGATGATGCCTGTTTTAGTATACTCGTACAGGTTTTTGGGAGGGCTTCCCTTGTTCTAATACAGTATTCATTGGTTATTACTGGAAGTTTGACCTTTAGTGTACATCAAAGCACAGCCTTTTTTTGAAGTTGATTTACCCGCATTTTGGTGTTTGAATATGGTAGTAGCTCTGATTTGTTGACAAAATACCTTATTTTTGTTTAAGTCTTGTCCTTTTTCCTGAATAAAGATGAAGGCTACGTTAAGCTGTAGGTACCAACAACAGAAACGGTTCCAGTTGCAGTTACTTTGCAGTATATTTCATTTACTTTATTGAAATAAAAAGTAATCTCTGGCCTGTGGAGTAAGGATTTTTGGAGGATTAAGGTCAATAAGTTGTCTTAAGGGTGTTTACTATTTGTGTTTTGTTTTTTACAGCTTCATCACTGGCCCATCTGTAGTTCCTGGCTACTTCTCAGTGGAAGCTGAAAATGTTGTTCTCGTTCTGAATGGAAGAGAAAAAGCCAAGATCACTTACGCCGCTCAGTGGTTGCATTGCGCACAAACGCTTAATTCAGACTCGCAAAATACAGCACGTAGCAGTTGTGCTGCTTGGAAATGAGCAGTGCAACAAGGAATGGATGCAGCCATACCTGAAAAGACATGGAGGATTTGTGAATCTACTTTTTGTTATATATGACTGTGCCTTGGCAAACGAAGAGGATATTTTCCAGTGGCCTTTAGGAGTAGCAACGTAAGTACTGTAGACACAAGCTACAGCTGAAACTTAACTGTTATGCAGGAGGCATGGAAAATACGTCTGACTGTTACTGCTAGTACCCAAAACAATCATAGTAAGTAAGTTGTAGAACGTGATCCTATGCATGATTTTCTAAATCAAGCAATGGAATCTTTGGAAATTTCATTTAGCGACAAAAATGACAACATAGGAAAAGAATGCAAGGTATTTAGCTTTAAAAAATGACCCTGTGTCTGGTGGGTTTTTCTGTTTGTTTACTTTTTCCTCAGTAGATTTGCTCTTGAGATTTCTCATAACTGCTATATTTGCCAGTGTCACGGGGATTTAAAAAGTATTTATGTAATTAGGTTCCAGATACTGCTTGTTTAGGAAGGGAAGGGGATGGTAGTGGTCGTAGTTCTTTTAACCCCTGTTGTGGCTCTCCAAAAGAAATTGTACATCTCCTATTTCAAATGAATGTGCTCCAGTATCACAGTAACATACACTGGTGTAACTGCTTACTCACAAAAACACTTTTGTTACCCATACATCTCAAACTATTTCTGTGGGGTAGATAAAGGTTCATTTAGGTGATGGTTTTTTTTCCAGTTTACTCCTTACTGAGAAGAATTAGTAGTGTTTTAGCTCCTTATCATGGTAATATAAGATGAAAAGATACAGGATTTCTTTTTCATATTTTGTGTTGAATTTGAATTCAGTATCCTGTAGAAGATAGTTTACAAACCGTGTGGAGTCTTAATACATAGCTTGAACTTGTTGGTAGTGTTATTGAAATACACTAAATCTGAATTCTTGATAGTGTCAAAGTTGATGACATTGGAAGTCCTAAGCAAAAAGAAATTGAGTTTTGTGATGCCAAGATTAAAGTGAGAGCTAACAGAAAGCAACAACAGTTACAACAACAGCGAGTTGGGTTGCAAAGCTGGGTGGAGAAAGATGGGTCAGAAGGACAGAATCATTAGTTTGGAAAAGATCTTTAAGATCGTCGAGTCCAACAGTAAACCTAACACTTCCAAGTCCACCACCGAATCATTTCCGTAGGCGT
Source organism: Tapera naevia (assembly GCA_033556795.1). Lineage (NCBI taxonomy): Eukaryota > Metazoa > Chordata > Aves > Cuculiformes > Neomorphidae > Tapera > Tapera naevia. The sequence goes on from JAUMJJ010000059.1 coordinate 15,203,752, forward strand.
CATATCTACACATATTTTAAACGTGTCCAGAGGTGATGACTCAACCTCTTCCCTTTTCCTTTGAGAGGCTATCAGGGATATTTTCAAGTTGATAAGCATGCCCAGAGATTAAGGGAGCTGAGACTTATACTCCATAGTTACCATCAACCTGGCTATTTCACTGAAAACTAATAGTTGGGTCAAGAACGGCAGCTTTTGAAAAAGCACATTTCTCACGGACGTTTTTGTAATGCACATGTGTCTCTGATGTCGAAAGAATACGTAAGCATTCTGGAATGTCTCTGAAGAGAGTGGTGTGGATGAAGAGAATAAAGACCAGCTTTTAGGGCAGGACTTGCACTGGTTTGTTTGTGGGTCTGTCTGGTTATAGATGTGGATTGACAACCGATAGGTGGTTTTAGTCTTAGAATGTGCTGCCAGAAAGATGAAATTGTGCAAAATGTTTTTCTTTGACATAAGACATGTCATTGTCTAATGCATACGTCATTTTTACAGCTACAGAAGTTTTCCAGTTGTAGAACCCACCTGCTCGATGCTACATGATCCAAGATCACATCTGTGTAATTTCTTAGGAACAGTTTATAAGAACTCTTCTAGGGAAACGCTGATGGAAGTTCTGAAGCAGGATGGACTTGATAAACTTTGCTGGATTGCAGCCAGAGAACAGTAAGACTTGGATTTACTCTTTGGAAATATTCAGACTTTTTTGCCTAGTTCATTATTACCACATCCTTTCCTAAGTAAAAAAAATAGTACAAATAAAAATAGCCAGTCATCATTAAAGGAGAGAACATTGCTGAGACTGTGTAGTCCTTCATAACGTAATGGCTGCTATATTTTACATAAAGCATGTTTTTAAATACTTAGAAAATTTTCCCACGTATGCTTCATATAAAGATCATCTCTTATTTTCTTGTATACGTTTGATTGTAGTGGAAGAAGAAATGTTTGTCTCGCACCTTGTGTCTATTAATGCCTCAAAAGAAAAAGACAGCTGTATTTTGTTGTGTTCCATATAAGAAAGTGGATTTAATCTGTAGGGCATGGCTCTTTTATTTCAAGTAGGTAGAACAGATCTTATGACAGAGAGGAATTAGGTCCTTATCGTTTTTCTTCATTTTGCCAAGCAACACCTATGAAATGTTTGATAGCAGGCAGAGCAGTGCTCAGGAAGACCTCAGCTACCCTGATGAAGACTCTCAGGAGACAGATTGTATCTGTGGCATAAACTCTTACCTCACGGATGTTCTGAGGCACTTGAGGCAGATGGAAGCAGGTTGATGGATTGCTTTACATTCCAGCTTTTGTAGAGCAAACCTCTACTGATGTGAAGTGTTTGAGGCCAAAAAAATCATTAAAAAATCCATAGAGTTTCTCCCTCTATGTCTGTTTCTAAGTATTAATAATTTCCGGAAAGGACTGTATCTAAAAAGTGTTACAATATTTTTTTAACAACAGACATTTTCAATAAATTTTTAGAAGACTCTTTAGGAATGATTAAGACTGAAAGTAAGAGCCTATTGATTGTGTGGGTTATATCAATTTTTTACATTGACAGCATTTCCACTTTAATAAATAATTGAAATTAAAGCATATCTCTGTTTTTGAATTGCAGTGCCCACAGGAAAATTGTTAATTTTCAACCCCTTTGCTTTCCTAGGTGGCATCCTCAGGAAACAAATGCAAGTTTCAAAAACTCTCAAGATGCCTTGCTGCAGAGTGACTTGACATTGTGCCCAGTGGGTATAAATACAGAACGCTATAGAATTTACAAAGCTTGTTCATATGGGTCTCTACCTGTTATAGAAGATGTAATGACACCGGGTGATTGCGGAAATTCATCAGTGTACCATAGTGCTCCATTACAATTGTTAAAAACCATGGGGGCTCCATTGATCTTTATTAGAAAGTGGGAAGAGCCACAGCTAGAGCCTCGTTTCTGTTGTGCAGAAGCACCTAGGGAGGCATGGGCAATGAAGAGGTTCGCTTGCTGCCCCGTTTGTGGACTAGCTTCCACTCACTACTTCCCTTTAAGTCCTTGCCTACATCCCTTTGATCAGGGGCTTTTTCTGGTGGTTGTCTCTGTGCATCTTTCGGAGAGTTCAGGGTGTGGTCCACCAGTCTGTCTCTTGCTCAGACTCCCTGATGCTCCTCGGCCAACCTACTTCCTCTCACAGCTCTGCCGCCAGGCTGAGGAGATGGTCGGCCTCATCACACCTCACACAACCGTTGCCTCTGCTGCCCTTTGTTTCCAGGGCAAGCTGGTGGCACTCCCTGCAGCCAGAGGCCTCGATGGCTGCATGTTTTCCTGGGAGCTCAGTCTGGGCTGACTGATCCTTTCTGGCAAATGCACAGAGGATGCAGCCTCCTGCCGGGTGGATACCACGGCTGGGCTGCCCCTCACCAACTGAATGTACCTTCTGACCTCAGAGAGAGAGCTTGCCCTCCGTGCTCACCGTGCCTGCAAGGTGTGCAGGCAGTTTGCAGCTGTGTCCTCGGTGATCCCATTTGTCTGCTCTCCATGCATTCCAGAAAAGCACAAATGCCCCAGTCTGTACCTCCCGTTTCCATTTGCAGAGCAAAGGTGGCATCGGCAGTTCTGTTCCTGTACCTTCAGTGTGCGCAGCATCGCATGCAGGAGGGCCAAGAGCAGCAGCACAGCCATAGCCAGACAGAAGCCTTGGAGGGCTTGTTTCAAAGGAATCGACCCACAGAGGGACTGTAAGCCAAAGTATCTTTAATTGCCAGCGGGGAGCGCGGGGCTCACTGAAAAAAAGAAATGACACAACTTTCCAAAGCCCAATAAAATTTTCCCATAAATTGGGATGTAACTCAAAGCGTAACAATGAAAAGCAGCCGTATGGAACATTAGACTGATTCATCGCTTTTAATGTGACGCTTCAATATAATCTTTAAATTAACACAAGAAAATTCTAACCGAGGCACAAAGTGCAAGAATTTGTTTTTCAAAAAAATACAGTTTTCCCCGGAGCAATTCCCAGTCCATCGATCCTATAAGTTACCACATTATCGTTGGATAAGATGAAAACATATCAGAAACAGAGGTATAATGATAACATTCAGTTCAGATGTGCTTACAATTCCCTGCAAACAGTGTGAATCATAGGAGGTCTGACACAAGAGAAACCCCGAGACTGTGTCTGTAACTCTTTTTGTTTAACAAGGGTAAAGAAAATCAACTACAATCACCTTTAGCATAGTCCTCTTCCGAGTGGGCGCACAGCCGCATACGATGCTGCCAACGTTCAAAGCAGTTCTGCGGATTTTTCTGACAGACTGTTGAGGATCCCTATCGGTTTTGCTCTCACGTTTTCTACCGACAAAAAATGTGAGCACTGACTTGTTCTTTGGGAAGAGGCAGAAATTGCAGGGAGCCAGGTCTGGCAAACAGGGCGGGTGCTCAAGCACAGTGATTTTGTTATTAGGTAAAAACTGCTTCGCAGACAAAGCGTTGTGGGCTGGGGCACACGGTCGTCTTCCAACCGAGCGCAAAAACACTGAATAGGTGGCACGCATAGTGCGTGACAAGATGGAGTTGAGCTATGTCTCACTGTGACAGGTTAGAAGTGGTTCTATAACCTTTCTTTGTCTCTCCCCTCCGACTCCTGGTTCCCGAGCTACCGGGTTAGTCTCGAGGGGTTTTGTGTCAGACCTGGTAGACATTAGGAAGAAATGTTTTACTGTGAGAGTGGGGAGATGCTGGACCAGGTTGCCTCAAGAAGGTGTGGATGCTCCATCCCTGGAGGTATTCAAGAGCTGGTTGGGTAAGCCTTTGAGCAACCTGCTGTAGTGGAAGGTGTCCCTGCCCATGGCACGGGGGGTGGAAATGGATGACCTTCCAACTCAAATCACTCTATGATCTTGCGATCCTGCGACATGCGTAGCCTCCAACACCCTGGCTCCACCCCCCTGCCTGCCCCCTCCCCCGATATGCCATGCCCCAACAGGCCCCGCCCCCCAGCCGCACCCGCTTTTGTGATACCACAAACAAACTCACCACAATCTATCCGACCCTCAGTGCTGTCAAGGCAACGTCGGGACTGCCCGCACGTCTCTGACTGGCAGCGTTGGGACTTGGCTCTCAACTCTTCTCAGCCTCACCTTGCCATTTCCCTCTCCCTAAGCGTTGCCCACTCTCTCCCTCTCCTGAACATCTCCCTCTACCTGCCGTCTCCTCACCCTCTCCATCTCCTCACCACCTCCCTCTCCCCAACCTTTCCCCACCCTCTCCCTCTTCTCAAAATCTCCCTCTACTTGCCCTCTCCCCACTCCATAGCCGTTGCACCATGCAGCGCCTCGCCAGGCCCCTGAGGAGGATGTGGAAGCAGATGTCGTTCTGCTACACCTCTGCAGCCGATGCTGATGAGGCCGATGAGCCCTACGGAACCCAGCAGAAGGGCCAGGCTGGGTTGCACAGCATGGCCACCAGCGGTGACCCGGCCCAGCCGAAGCGACGTCGGTGGTGGAAGAGGCTCTGCATCAAGTGGCAGCCCACCAAGAAACAGTAAGGAACAGGCAGTGCCCATGACAAAGCCTCCAGCCCTTGGCTGGAAGAGGGAGAAGACTGCCCAAGCTGGGGCAGGAGCCGACGGATGCTCCGCTCTGCTCTGCCCTGCCCGGCCCTGCCCGGCCCTGCTCCACTCTGCCAGCCCTGTCCCTGTAGTGAATCTTGTGTGGAGCTCAGCAGGCCTTCGTCCAAGTGGAGACAGCTCCTTTCCTCTTGCCAGACTGACCAGCTTGCTTGAGCAGGGCATGGATTCACAGAAAGGAACAGCACAGCTTTCCCGTTGCTGTTAGAAATCCCATCCCCTCTGTCTCTGGGACTGATCGGGATTAAAAACAGGGGCTTACACAGACTCCCCAGTCGCCACAGACTTAGAAAGCCTCCGGAGACTCCCAGATACCAAGACACGGTCCCCTTTGCTGTGCTGGGTGGCTGGGCAGCCCTGCTGGAGGCAGAGACCAGTGCCTGGGCACAGGAGTCTCCTGGGGCAGAGTGGGTAGTGACTACTTCAGTCTTCACTACTCGAGTCGTGCAGTTAAGTTGTGTGTGTGCTACCCTTTCTCTGCTGGCTACGAGTATGGGTAGGACGGCTCATGACTGGCCGTTGCTCTTCCAGGAGACAGCGTATGCAAGGTTGTGCCTATTTTTACTGAATGTGTTTCCTTCCTTTCTAAATAATGTAGCATTGCTGTCCAACCGGAAAACAATGCAAGCCGTGAAAGCACCGACGGCTGCTCTGTGGGAGGCACAAAAGACCAATCCGTACTGGAGAGCTCCTCCTCTGCGACGGTCGATGCCCTTCCTGAGAGAACACCTGCACTGACGGAAGCTGGTAAGATCCTTCACTGTGGAAAAGGCTATGAGGACAAATCTGTATAGCCTCTAATCAAAGAATAACCCACTGCCTCGAGACAGGGCAGGAGGGATAGGGAAAGTCAGATGAGCTTTTTACCTCCTTAGTAGGTGTCTTGGCAGCGGCGAGAGTGGAAGATTCTGATGCTGATGATGGGCAGGACTTCTCCAAGGAGGACAAGGAGGAGGAGGAGAAAACGGAGGTGGACGATGAGGGGGATGCCTTCTGCATTGTTCAGGTAGAATGATAAAAGCATTTTGTTTGGAAAAGAATCTTGAGCTGTGGAGTCCAACGGGAAATCTAACTCTGACAAGTCCACCTACTAAACCATGTCCCTAAGTGCCGTGTCTACACATTTTTCTAAATACCTCCCGGGATGGTGACTCAAGCACTTCCTGAGCAGCCTGTGCCAGTGCTTGATAGCCCTTTCAGTGAAGGGGGTTTTCCTGCTCTCCAATCTAAACCTCCCCTGGAGCAATTTAAGGCCTTTTCCTCTTGTCCTTTGACATGCTCCCTGGGAAAAGAGAGCAACATTCCCCTCGCCACAAGCTCCTTTCAGGCAGCTGTAGAGAGTGGTAAGGTCTCCCCTCAGCGCCCTCTTCTCCAAACTAAACAATCCCAGTTCCCTCAGCCTCTCCTCATAGGACTTGTTCTCTAGACCCTCTGTGGCTCTTCTTTGGATACATTCCAGCATCCTCTGAAATCCTAGAAGGCTGGTGCTGCACAGATTACAGGCTTTCCACAACCACAGCTGTCTCTTCTGGTTCCTCTCAGTGACAAATGATTGCACATAGTACCCACAGTCTAGACACACAGCTGCTTCTGCCTAGCTCCTCTCTATCTTGGGGAGGTGTCCTTAAGCCCAGTGCTGGGTATCTTTTTGGGGGAAGACGTTTTCCCTAATCTCTAATCGAAACTTCCCCTTGCACACCCGACGCCATTTCCTCTTTTCCTATCACTTTCTACCGCTGGAAAGCGACAGTCGCTCACCTTGCTAGAAAGTCCTTCTAGGTCAAAACCTAGCTTCTAAGTCAAAATCCTCTCTTTGAAGATATTTGACTTCCATTCTGAGGAGGAGGTCCTTTCACTTCCTGTGGCAGAATTCACGCTTCCGCAGCCCCGGTGCTGAAGTGCAGTGTGATGATGTAGTGTTGCTGGGGATTCCTTTCCTCACTGTCTCGCTGTGTTCTTACTCTCTCAGGTTTCCTCACTGGAACGAGAAGACCTTCAGCCAAAGAAGGATGCTTCAACTCAAACACATTGTCGAGGAATCATGCAGGTGACTCTATCAGAGACCTTTAAATAGAGCCTGTCAGTGTAAGGAGAGCTCTTCTTGGTTTTTGAAATCATTTTGGAGAGGAGCTTATTCGGTCTGGGCCTCGAATGTATTTCGGACCTCATTTTTTCCCCCATTGTGAAGCAGAAGGGCTGCATAAAGACTCTCAGCCTATGTTTCACAGAGAATCCTTTTCTGTATATTAGGAAAGGGAAAACCTCACAAAGAGATACCGATAGTGTGGACATGCTCAGCTGAGAAAGATGCCTGCAGATGCCTGCTGGTGCTGCCCAAATGCCTTAACTTTGAATTGACTGGATCATAGAAGCATAGGTTTGTTTCAGTTGGAAGGGTCCTTTGAAGATCATCTAGTCCAGTCCCCTGCTGTGGGAAGGTTCAAAGGCCCACCCCACGTGACTTTGAACACTTCCAGCCATGGGGCATCCACAACTTCTCTGGACAACCTGGTCCAGTGTCCTACCACCATTGTCGCAAAGAATTTCTTCCTGACAGTGTGTGTGTTCCTTTCAAAGAGCTGCTTCTCAGGTTGCACAGAGCACGGGCATTTGCTGCTTCCCTTGGGTTTTGCAAAGCATGGTGTGTGCTGACAGAGAAAGAGCAGGCATCCTGCAGTGTTGCACTGGTGCCTTCTCGTATTCCCTCTTAACCTAATCATCATTGTGGACTTGCAAAGTCAGTTTAGGAGCAGGAGGGATTTCTAACAGTCTTGGAGTAGCCAACCAGTGGCTATAAGGAGAGTGATCGTGGTCCTTGAGAGAGGAGGAGGAGAGTTGTGGCAGCATTTTGGAGATGCTGTAGGAAATCAGTGTAGATGTAGGAGCTGATTCAGTCTAAAAGATGGAGAAGCAACAAGGGTTTTGAGAGTCGACGTGAAAGTCAAAGCAGTCCACTCCTTTTTATCAAACCTAACCGAACTCCTGAGGATTCTTGCCATGGTTTGACAGCTGCAGGAATCGAAGGAACTGTTCCTGAGGAACTGTTATGATGAGATGCTGAGGACAGCCATAAAGAACATGGAGAACGATTTCACAGCTTTCACGTACCTTCTGGAGAGAGCTACAAGAAGGATGGACATTGCATGGCTGGTAACATACACGCAATGGTAAGGAAGTGACACAGTGCAGCAGGACTTCCCTTTCTGCAAACAAGAGGACTGTCTTCTTGAATCCCAATGAAATAAAAATATGCAATTTTCCAAACTGCTTTTGTTTTAGATGAGGTCCTTTCACATTCTCTTTCTGGGATTTGTGCTCTGTTGGACTTCTCTGATAAGGCCTGTGCTTCTTTTTCAGGCTCCACCTTGAAAATGCAGAGCTGAAAGCCAAAGCCAAGCATCAAGCCAACATCATTAAAGCCATGATTCCCGAAGACCTGGAAGACTTAACCTCAGTAAGTTGGTCAGAGCCTTCCCTTTTCATGAGCTCCAGATCCTAGTTCCATATCCATGTGGGAAACTCTAAGACGAGGTCTTCCCGGAGAGCCTAGGAGAGACCGGTTCCCCTCTTCTACTGACTGTGGGCTGCTCTGAAAGTCCTACTGTCCCATTGCCCAGCTTTCTGGCTTTGAGAGTTGTCCCATTTGGCAAGTCCTACTTAATGCTGTCTTTGTTAAGGAATTGATAGTAAAGCACTGGCTTAAGTAGTCTCTCCTTTAGAGCAGGAGTCAGGTTGAGACCTCAGGCAACACCTCAGGCAGCCGTGCCACAGGGGCATTTGATACCTTCGTTTGCAGATGTTCCTTGTGCTCTGGTGGTGCCCAGCACTTAATCCTGGAGGTCTAACTGGCATCAGGCCGTGACAGGAATTCTACAGTCGCCTGTACTCTGGTCACCTTCCCGTTTTATTGACCGTGGATTCCTTGGCCAGAAGGAGTGGATCCATCATACAACGAGAAGGCCTCCAGACATGAAAATGCTCTACCAACAGGGGAACAGCACCCCCAATAGGCAGCATTGAGTGTGCCTGGGTGGCATTGTGGGGCAGGCAGACATGGTGAAAAGATTGCATGAGTGAGAAGAGCAGAGCTGGGTACCATACAGTGAGGTTTTAATTCTTTTTAATGCTCTGTCAGCATTAAAAAGTTCATCAGTATCTCCGTGTAATTCAGTTTTCCACATATGCATGTAGCCCATAGGCTGCAACTTTGTTGCTGACACATCTGAGTGTTTGGCTTTTCGTAGGTGCATCTGCGTGTTAGTGCTTGTGCTGCCAGGAGGTACTTTCCAGTGCCACCTTTGGTCCAACCTACTGTAAAACCAACACACAGCCTTTTCTTTTCCTGCCCTCTCCCAGTTCCAGCTGGACTTCCGACATCTTTTCCAATGAGAAGATGCTGCAGCAGAGGAAGTGCCAGTGCTGGAAAACAAAAAGTGCTCACGGGGAGAGGACTGAAGCCTAGAAACCCTCTGCCTTTCACCTTGTGCAGCCACTGTCCTCCATCTAGTTCCAGTTGTTCTGTTACTATTATTATATTACTATGTTACTTGTTTTTAATAAACTATCTCAGCTAGGACGCGTCTTGGTTTTGCTGCACAATCGGAGCACTTGGGACCTAGCGGACTCGATGAGCAGAGTCCTATTTGGGAAGGCTCACTCAGGCTGTCTTCCTATGCAGGCAGTTAGCACACGCCTCTCTGCCCCTGCTCTGAATGAAAGTCAGCCCTGCAGGCGTCTCCGCGTGGGAGCAGTCCTCTGTGTCCTTTCCCTCTGGGGAGGTCTGAGCTGTGACTGCGCTCCGATGCGGGACTAGTGCAGAGTTACTGCTAATAAGCAGTTACCAGACTTTCCCTGCCTTTTAGAGCACTCCTCCTGATGGTCTGGGCAGAAGGTGGTGGGTGAGCTTCCGGTAGCCATGAAATCTCTGCAGCTCCTACAGAGATCTGATGCATCTGCAGCCTTACGAGGGGAAAGGTGTGGAGAAGTGGGCACAAGCTGGAACGGGGATAGTTGTATCAAAAATGGTGTGGCCAGCAGGACCAGGGACGGGATCATGCCCCAGTATTGGGCGCTGGGGTGGCCGCACCTTGAATACTGTGTTCAGTTTTGGGCCCCTCAGTACAAGAAAGATATTGAGCTGCTGGAGTGTGTCCAGAGAAGGGCAACAAGGCTGGTGAAGGGCCTGGAGAACCAGTCTTATGACGAGCACCCGAGGGAACTGGGGTTGTTTAGCTTGGAGAAGAGGAGGCTGAGGGGAGACCTTATTGCTCTCTACCACTACCCGAAAGGAGGTTGTAGCAAGGTGGGTGCTGGTCTCTCTTCCCAAGTAACAAGTGATAGGACGAGAGGAAATGGCCTCAAGTTGCACCGGGAAGGTTTAGATCGGATATTGGGAAAAATTTCTTTGCTGAAAGAGGGGTGAAGCACCGGCACAGGCTGCCCAGCGAAGTGGTGGAGCCAAAATCCCTGGAGGTGTTCAAAACAAATGAGTAGGCGTGGTGCTACCAGACAGGGAATAGCAGACATGCAGGTGTTGTGTTGATGGTTGGACTTGAGCTTAGAGGTTTTTTTTCAGCCTCAGCCATTCTACGAGTCTATGAATCCCACCTCAAGCGAAGGGGAAGCTCTTTCTCTCATGAGGGTGGTGAGAGACCGGTGTCAGGGAACAACACAGGCACGCTGCTCCCTCGGGGATAGGGGAGCCCAAGGGGGCTCCACGGCCAGCAGGGCAGGGCCCAGCCTCGGCCCACGGACGCAAGGAGAGCAGGGTGGTGCCGGAGCGGGCAGTGGGGCCAGACGGACAAACAAAAGCATGGTGAGGTGGCCGCTCTGAGAGGTGTTGGGGCAGAGCCAGGCCACGGCATACAGGAGAGATGGGAATGGGCTCTCTATCAGGGAGTGTAGTGACAGGACGAAGGGTAATGTTCTTCAGCTGAAAGAGGGGACATTTAGATAACATATTAGGAAGAAATGTTTCACCGTGAGGATGGTGAGACATTGGACCAGGTTGCCCACAGAAGTCATGGATGCCCCCTTTCCTGGAGGTGTTCAAGGCCAGGCTAAATAGGACCTTGAGCAGCCTGGTGTGGTGGGAGGTGTCCCAGCCCGTGTCAGGGGGTGCTGGAACTGGGTGATCCGATTTGAATCCCGTGTTCAGTTTTGGGCTTCTCACTACAAGGAAGACATTGAGGTGCTGAATTGTGTCCAGAGAAGGGCAACGAAGCTGCTGAAGGGTCTGGAGAGCAACTCTTAGGAGAAGCAGCTGAGGGAATGGGTGGTTGTTCAGCCTAGAGAAGAGGAAGCTGAGTGGAGATCTTGCCACTGTCTATGACTGCCTGAAAGGATGTTGTAGCGAGGCGCGTGTTGGTCTCTTCTCTCAAGGAACAGGTGATAGGACAGAAGAAATGGCCTCGAGTTGCACCAGGGGAGGTTCAGAACAGACATCAGGAAAGGCTTCTTCATCGAAACGGCTGTCAGGCACTGGCACAGCTGCCCAAGGGAGGTGGTGGAGTCCCCATCCCCGAGGTGTTTAACAGAGGGGCAGATGAGGCGCTCAGGGAGAGGGTTCAGTAGTGCACACGTGCGGTCGGACCCGCTGATCTCAAAGGTCTTTTCCCACCCAGCACGTCTGTCGTTCTGCGTGCTCCAAAGTCCCGTCCAGCTCAATCCACGCTCCGACCCTCTGCGGCTCCGAGCCTTTCCGCCAGGGACGGAGCCCGCGACAGCGAGCGGAGGCTCCTCCCGCCGCCCCCGCCCCCTCGCGGCGCCGGGCGGGATGCGGGGCGCTCGGAGGCGCTTCTGCTCCGCCCTGCTCGTCGCGTACGGCCTCTTCTCGCTGTACGCGGCCTACAGCGTGTTCCTGCGACCCCGCCGCTCCGCCGCGCCCCGACCGCCGCCCCGCGACCGCCGCGGCCCGCGAGGTGAGAGCAGCGGCGGGGCCGGGGGGGGGCTCGGCAGCGCCTGCCGGGGAGCCGGGGCTGCCGGGGCGTTGCTGTCCCAAGCGCTCGTCGGTGCCAGCGCCCCTGCTCGCGGTCAGAGCAGAGCGGCGGGCGGGGCCCGGGGCCTGGGGCAGCTCCCGAGGCAGAGCGGGGCCGGGCTCCCCCGGCCGCCCGCTGCTGGCCGCCATTTCCGGGGGCGCTGGGCGGGCGGGGGCTGCCGGGGGGGGACACAGAAAAGGGGCAGATGGACTCTCTGGGACTGGTTTGGGAGTCTCGGAAAGCCGAGGATCCCTGATCTCAGCGCTGGGCGCGTGAGGAACGATCCCCGTTGATCGTGTGTAACGAGAGGGCTGGGGACAGAATGTATTTCCCACCTACAGGCATCAGCGTAAATTCTCCCAGAAATCTCACGCACGTTGTGTTACTTCCGAAGGACTAATTTTAACGTTGTTACGAACTTCACAACAGCCAGATCTCTCTAATTGGAGCTTTAGAATCAGCTGTGACCTTGCATTGGCGATAGGGAAAGGCTGCAGACAGAGATGCTGAGAGAACAAGACACATCTCTTCAGCACCGACCGTGTTTAACACCAGATGTCATCATTTCTCTCTGAACGGCATCTGGAAATCAGTATTTGAAGGAAACACACTATAAGAAAACGCACTACCACGGGGACATTCTGTCTGACGGTTATTTAGATGAAACTTAACTCTACTTTAGCTTAAATGAGAACAGTCCACTTTTTGTAACAGCAACGATTTCTTGTATCCAGGGGGGGAGCTGTCAGTGTGTCTGGCCCTGGGCTGGGTTTGGGGGAAAAGCTGCTTGAAATGCTGAATTCCCCAGCTTTCCTGTAGGCCCCTTCAGGTACTGGAAGGCCACTGTAAGGTCTCCCCAGAGTTTTCTCTCAGCCTGTCCTCATAGCAGAGGTGCTCCAGCTATCTGATCATTTTCATAGCCCTACTTTGGAGCTGCTCCAACAGTTTGATATCCTTCTTTCTTATGTTGGGGATTCCGGAACTGGGCACAACGCTCCAGGTCAGGTGTCACAACAGTAGAGTAGAGGGGGAGAATTAACTCCCTTTCGCCTGATGGACACGCTTCTTATGATGCAGCCTAGGATAATTTGTTGGTTTTCTCAGCTTGTAAATGTACTCTTCCTGTGCAAATTAACGCTTTTGGGTTTCCTAGATCATTTTTCCTTTGGAAATGAAGAGTGGAATCCATGGGGAGGGGATGAGAAAAATGAACAGATTGCTTCTCAGCAGAGATACGAAGCTAATCTTCAGGTGACAAAAAATGCAAGATCTCGTCAAGACCAAACCAGTCTTCGAGTACAGGTTTGGGGCAAAGCGGCAATTGGTGAGCAGATGTAATTAATGTCTATTAATGACTTAGCCATTTTAATACAGTATTTTTCTCTGCTGTTTTTTTAAAGAGTAGCATTTATGTATTTGACTAAGTTATATGGATTATCTGTACATGAAGAGTGGTAAGGAAGTAGCAGCTGTTACTCAATTCTGTGTCAATACCAACATAAAAAAACTAGTTAAACTCCAGTTTCTTTGTATTAGTTCTTTTCAAGGCTGTTTTTCACATCCATCAAAGAAAAGGCTGAGGTGGCGGAGAAACACAGTTACTGTTTGAATGTCAGCTGACTTAAAATATATCACAAGGACAGGCCTAGAGCAGAATATTTTTTTTTCACACTCTTTGTGAAACAAAGTGTGAAAATGAAGGCACTTTGTGTACTGCAGTACTCCTGATGAACTCGGTAATGCAGTACCAATGAACTTGGAAATTCTTCTGTTGTAGAAGACATTGAGTAGTTTCTTCTCTACATAAACTGGAGCCCAAGTCCTCCTCGAGCTCTTTAACTGCCGCTGAGGACCTGTCATTGTTCTTATTTAGCTTTCATGAAAATGTAAATATTCCAGCTTCATTTGAACGTTCATGTAGCATTATAGGAGACATTGGTACATTATATGGTGATGTATTCCATCACGGAAATTTGATGTGTTTAGCAAAAGCTTGGCCTTAAAATGTTGATTAACTTCTGTTCGCTTTTATTTGTTATGTGTATCAAAAAGAGACGCTAACAGAAATGGTAGTGTGATGTATCTTCATCTATTGATATTTTGACCACCAGAGAAGCTTTTTAAATGCTGATGTGTGAAAAATTCACCTTAACTGAAATAAAACCATATGGCATTTGGGAAGCAATGCCCCTTCTGTATAAGATGCTCTGACATTTCTTTCCCAAGTTCTTACGTTGTTGTGTTTCTTCATTTCCCAGAAATACTGTTGTCTTATTTGCTAGGAGTGTAGAGTAGGCAAGATCTGTGCATTCAAATTTTCCATCATATCTTCATTTATGTAGGTCTTTACCTTTGGCAACATATATTTGGAGGGCACCTTGAGCCAGCTGATGTGACTGCGCAGTGGAGAGAAGGAAGCCAAACAGTAGGAAAAGCGTATTTCAGGTAGTAGTTGCATTTTGTTAACTGGAATAAACAGTGTATTGGTAAGTTTAAGAACGCAATGAGATGCACAGATGCATTATTTTGTCTACCTCAAAGTTGCAGTTATTTTAATAGCAGTTGCAAATACTTTTTCCTGGTTGGATAACTGAGGAATATGCACACAACTTCTCATTCAAAATTATCACAAGGAATGGTGACATTTATTTATGGAAATACATAAAATCAGCAAATTCTAGCCCAGACATGTTGCTATTAAAAAGTAGAACACTAGAGAGCGTTTCACCTGCCATTTTAGGAAGATGTGTGTATTTGAAAGAAATATAAAGACTTAATCAATGGCAAGAGGGAGGACAGCCAAGAGACCTCAGGAGGAGGGGGAATGCAACCATGCGAAGAGTCTTAAGAGCTAAGATTTGAGGTTGAGAGTTGACGGAAAGAAGCATCAGGTTCTGAGGCAAGAGGATATCTCCTGCTAATTGCTTTCTGTTATATTCAGGGAAAACGGACTTCACTCATTCATAAGTAGGATTGCATCAAAACCATAATTTCTTTTAATTTATAGCAAAACCAGTCTGTGATATCTAGCATCTGGTTAACTACTTGATTTGCAAAGCAGGATTTTCTATAGGAAGAAAGATTATACTTGAAGCATTGTTTGCTCTAAAAATGGATTTTGATTGTCAAACATTTGGTATTATTTGGTGATTGATTCTTTTCTCAGTCTGTTAAACTGAGTGGAATCTTTTCACGTTGTCCGTTCAACATTGGATTTAAGTCTTGACCTGATTTACTCAATCTGTTAGAAGTCTTAATCACAAATCATGGGTTTCATGAATCTTGGCTCCAAAACATACCACTCCCAGCAAGCCAGCAGCATGTTGTCTTAACTCAAGTTTAGAATATGCTTGCCTCAGGTCGGTCTGCTTCAGGTAGCATCATCAGAGTAGTTGTTACCGCCTTTGCCGTGCATTTTCTTTTCCTCACTGGGCGCACTTGAACTGAAACTAGCTATCAGTCTCAGCACTTCAGGAGTTAAAACTCATTGTGGTTCTACAATAACTTAGTTGAAACTCATGCTCATTCAAAATTAAGTTTTGCTGGTAGCTAGAAAACACTAGTAGTGCAGCATATGTAAACAATAACATTTCATTGATTCTTGAAAAAAATGTGTGTATTGGTATTTTTTTCCCCTGCCCTCTTTCCCAAGCGGTATAATCACTAATCCTTTGAGTTTAGACAATTGTCAGTTAACGGAAGAGCAGGAGCTGGCAAATGCTGGTTTTGCTTCATTGCAGTCCATAAAAGTTTGTTGTCAGGTACTTTTAAGTTATTAGTGATTCAATGATTTTGCTACGTGGTTGGAATTCCTCTGTTAAATACGTTGTGCAACTTCTGGAAGTGCAGTTTTCTACCTAAAAGGTTTTTGTTTACTGTCTTATATCAGAGCCTCAAGTTTGACCTGGGTCACACAAGCAACAGAATTTTACCTTTACTTAAGTACCTCTTGTGCTATAGATTCTCCTCAGTATCAGATGACGCAGTGGGTGTTTTGGTCTTAACTTAACCCAGATGACAAAGTGGCCTGCCAGGCCAGCTAACTGTCCCTCTTGATGATGCCTGTTTTAGTATACTCGTACAGGTTTTTGGGAGGGCTTCCCTTGTTCTAATACAGTATTCATTGGTTATTACTGGAAGTTTGACCTTTAGTGTACATCAAAGCACAGCCTTTTTTTGAAGTTGATTTACCCGCATTTTGGTGTTTGAATATGGTAGTAGCTCTGATTTGTTGACAAAATACCTTATTTTTGTTTAAGTCTTGTCCTTTTTCCTGAATAAAGATGAAGGCTACGTTAAGCTGTAGGTACCAACAACAGAAACGGTTCCAGTTGCAGTTACTTTGCAGTATATTTCATTTACTTTATTGAAATAAAAAGTAATCTCTGGCCTGTGGAGTAAGGATTTTTGGAGGATTAAGGTCAATAAGTTGTCTTAAGGGTGTTTACTATTTGTGTTTTGTTTTTTACAGCTTCATCACTGGCCCATCTGTAGTTCCTGGCTACTTCTCAGTGGAAGCTGAAAATGTTGTTCTCGTTCTGAATGGAAGAGAAAAAGCCAAGATCACTTACGCCGCTCAGTGGTTGCATTGCGCACAAACGCTTAATTCAGACTCGCAAAATACAGCACGTAGCAGTTGTGCTGCTTGGAAATGAGCAGTGCAACAAGGAATGGATGCAGCCATACCTGAAAAGACATGGAGGATTTGTGAATCTACTTTTTGTTATATATGACTGTGCCTTGGCAAACGAAGAGGATATTTTCCAGTGGCCTTTAGGAGTAGCAACGTAAGTACTGTAGACACAAGCTACAGCTGAAACTTAACTGTTATGCAGGAGGCATGGAAAATACGTCTGACTGTTACTGCTAGTACCCAAAACAATCATAGTAAGTAAGTTGTAGAACGTGATCCTATGCATGATTTTCTAAATCAAGCAATGGAATCTTTGGAAATTTCATTTAGCGACAAAAATGACAACATAGGAAAAGAATGCAAGGTATTTAGCTTTAAAAAATGACCCTGTGTCTGGTGGGTTTTTCTGTTTGTTTACTTTTTCCTCAGTAGATTTGCTCTTGAGATTTCTCATAACTGCTATATTTGCCAGTGTCACGGGGATTTAAAAGGTATTTATGTAATTAGGTTCCAGATACTGCTTGTTTAGGAAGGGAAGGGGATGGTAGTGGTCGTAGTTCTTTTAACCCCTGTTGTGGCTCTCCAAAAGAAATTGTACATCTCCTATTTCAAATGAATGTGCTCCAGTATCACAGTAACATACACTGGTGTAACTGCTTACTCACAAAAACACTTTTGTTACCCATACATTTCAAACTATTTCTGTGGGGTAGATAAAGGTTCATTTAGGTGATGGTTTTTTTTCCAGTTTACTCCTTACTGAGAAGAATTAGTAGTGTTTTAGCTCCTTATCATGGTAATATAAGATGAAAAGATACAGGATTTCTTTTTCATATTTTGTGTTGAATTTGAATTCAGTATCCTGTAGAAGATAGTTTACAAACCGTGTGGAGTCTTAATACATAGCTTGAACTTGTTGGTAGTGTTATTGAAATACACTAAATCTGAATTCTTGATAGTGTCAAAGTTGATGACATTGGAAGTCCTAAGCAAAAAGAAATTGAGTTTTGTGATGCCAAGATTAAAGTGAGAGCTAACAGAAAGCAACAACAGTTACAACAACAGCGAGTTGGGTTGCAAAGCTGGGTGGAGAAAGATGGGTCAGAAGGACAGAATCATTAGTTTGGAAAAGATCTTTAAGATCGTCGAGTCCAACAGTAAACCTAACACTTCCAAGTCCACCACCGAATCATTTCCGTAGGCGTCATATCTACACATATTTTAAACGTGTCCAGAGGTGATGACTCAACCTCTTCCCTTTTCCTTTGAGAGGCTATCAGGGATATTTTCAAGTTGATAAGCATGCCCAGAGATTAAGGGAGCTGAGACTTATACTCCATAGTTACCATCAACCTGGCTATTTCACTGAAAACTAATAGTTGGGTCAAGAACGGCAGCTTTTGAAAAAGCACATTTCTCACGGACGTTTTTGTAATGCACATGTGTCTCTGATGTCGAAAGAATACGTAAGCATTCTGGAATGTCTCTGAAGAGAGTGGTGTGGATGAAGAGAATAAAGACCAGCTTTTAGGGCAGGACTTGCACTGGTTTGTTTGTGGGTCTGTCTGGTTATAGATGTGGATTGACAACCGATAGGTGGTTTTAGTCTTAGAATGTGCTGCCAGAAAGATGAAATTGTGCAAAATGTTTTTCTTTGACATAAGACATGTCATTGTCTAATGCATACGTCATTTTTACAGCTACAGAAGTTTTCCAGTTGTAGAACCCACCTGCTCGATGCTACATGATCCAAGATCACATCTGTGTAATTTCCTAGGAACAGTTTATAAGAACTCTTCTAGGGAAACGCTGATGGAAGTTCTGAAGCAGGATGAACTTGATAAACTTTGCTGGATTGCAGCCAGAGAACAGTAAGACTTGGATTTACTCTGTGGAAGTATTCAGACTTTTTTGCCTAGTTCATTATTACCACATCCTTTCCTAAGTGTAAAAAAAATAGTACAAATAAAAGTAGCCAGTCATCATTAAAGGAGAGAACATTGCTGAGACTGTGTAGTCCTTCATAACGTAATGGCTGCTATATTTTACATAAAGCATGTTTTTAAATACTTAGAAAATTTTCCCACGTATGCTTCATATAAAGATCATCTCTTATTTTCTTGTATACGTTTGATTGTAGTGGAAGAAGAAATGTTTGTCTCGCACCTTGTGTCTATTAATTCCTCAAAAGAAAAAGACAGCTGTATTTTGTTGTGTTCCATATAAGAAAGTGGATTTAATCTGTAGGGCATGGCTCTTTTATTTCAAGTAGGTAGAACAGATCTTATGACAGAGAGGAATTAGGTCCTTATCGTTTTTCTTCATTTTGCCAAGCAACACCTATGAAATGTTTGATAGCAGGCAGAGCAGTGCTCAGGAAGACCTCAGCTACCCTGATGAAGACTCTCAGGAGACAGATTGTATCTGTGGCATAAACTCTTACCTCACGGATGTTCTGAGGCACTTGAGGCAGATGGAAGCAGGTTGATGGATTGCTTTACATTCCAGCTTTTGTAGAGCAAACCTCTACTGATGTGAAGTGTTTGAGGCCAAAAAAATCATTAAAAAATCCATAGAGTTTCTCCCTCTATGTCTGTTTCTAAGTATTAATAATTTCCGGAAAGGACTGTATCTAAAAAGTGTTACAATATTTTTTTAACAACAGACATTTTCAATAAATTTTTAGAAGACTCTTTAGGAATGATTAAGACTGAAAGTAAGAGCCTATTGATTGTGTGGGTTATATCAATTTTTTACATTGACAGCATTTCCACTTTTATAAATAATTGAAATTAAAGCATATCTCTGTTTTTGAATTGCAGTGCCCACAGGAAAATTGTTAATTTTCAACCCCTTTGCTTTCCTAGGTGGCATCCTCAGGAAACAAATGCAAGTTTCAAAAACTCTCAAGATGCCTTGCTGCAGAGTGACTTGACATTGTGCCCAGTGGGTATAAATACAGAACGCTATAGAATTTACAAAGCTTGTTCATATGGGTCTCTACCTGTTATAGAAGATGTAATGACACCGGGTGATTGCGGAAATTCATCAGTGTACCACAGTGCTCCATTACAATTGTTAAAAACCATGGGGGCTCCATTGATCTTTATTAGAAAGTGGGAAGAGCCACAGCTAGAGCCTCGTTTCTGTTGTGCAGAAGCACCTAGGGAGGCATGGGCAATGAAGAGGTTCGCTTGCTGCCCCGTTTGTGGACTAGCTTCCACTCACTACTTCCCTTTAAGTCCTTGCCTACATCCCTTTGATCAGGGGCTTTTTCTGGTGGTTGTCTCTGTGCATCTTTTGGAGAGTTCAGGGTGTGGTCCACCAGTCTGTCTCTTGCTCAGACTCCCTGATGCTCCTCGGCCAACCTACTTCCTCTCACAGCTCTGCCGCCAGGCTGAGGAGATGGTCGGCCTCATCACACCTCACACAACCGTTGCCTCTGCTGCCCTTTGTTTCCAGGGCAAGCTGGTGGCACTCCCTGCAGGCAGAGGCCTCGATGGCTGCATGTTTTCCTAGGAGCTCAGTCTGGGCTGACTGATCCTTTCTGGCAAATGCACAGAGGATGCAGCCTCCTGCCGGGTGGATACCACGGCTGGGCTGCCCCTCACCAACTGAATGTACCTTCTGACCTCAGAGAGAGAGCTTGCCCTCCGTGCTCACCGTGCCTGCAAGGTGTGCAGGCAGTTTGCAGCTGTGTCCTCGGTGATCCCATTTGTCTGCTCTCCATGCATTCCAGAAAAGCACAAATGCCCCAGTCTGTACCTCCCGTTTCCATTTGCAGAGCAAAGGTGGCATCGGCAGTTCTGTTCCTGTACCTTCAGTGTGCGCAGCATCGCATGCAGGAGGGCCAAGAGCAGCAGCACAGCCATAGCCAGACAGAAGCCTTGGAGGGCTTGTTTCAAAGGAATCGACCCACAGAGGGACTGTAAGCCAAAGTATCTTTAATTGCCAGCGGGGAGCGCGGGGCTCACTGAAAAAAAGAAATGACACGACTTTCCAAAGCCCAATAAAATTTTCCCATAAATTGGGATGTAACTCAAAGCGTAACAATGAAAAGCAGCCGTATGGAACATTAGACTGATTCATCGCTTTTAATGTGACGCTTCAATATAATCTTTAAATTAACACAAGAAAATTCTAACCGAGGCACAAAGTGCAAGAATTTGTTTTTCAAAAAAATACAGTTTTCCCCGGAGCAATTCCCAGTCCATCGATCCTGTAAGTTACCACATTATCGTTGGATAAGATGAAAACATATCAGAAACAGAGGTATAATGATAACATTCAGTTCAGATGTGATTACAATTCCCTGCAAACAGTGTGAATCATAGGAGGTCTGACACAAGAGAAACCCCGAGACTGTGTCTGTAACTCTTTTTGTTTAACAAGGGTAAAGAAAATCAACTACAATCACCTTTAGCATAGTCCTCTTCCGAGTGGGCGCACAGCCGCATACGATGCTGCCAACGTTCAAAGCATTTCTGCGGATTTTTCTGACAGACTGTTGAGGATCCCTATCGGTTTTGCTCTCACGTTTTCTACCGACAAAAAATGTGAGCACTGACTTGTTCTTTGGGAAGAGGCAGAAATTGCAGGGAGCCAGGTCTGGCAAACAGGGCGGGTGCTCAAGCACAGTGATTTTGTTATTAGGTAAAAACTGCTTCGCAGACAAAGCGTTGTGGGCTGGGGCACACGGTCGTCTTCCAACCGAGCGCAAAAACACTGAATAGGTGGCACGCATAGTGCGTGACAAGATGGAGTTGAGCTATGTCTCACTGTGACAGGTTAGAAGTGGTTCTATAACCTTTCTTTGTCTCTCCCCTCCGACTCCTGGTTCCCGAGCTACCGGGTTAGTCTCGAGGGGTTTTGTGTCAGACCTGGTAGACATTAGGAAGAAATGTTTTACTGTGAGAGTGGGGAGATGCTGGACCAGGTTGCCTCAAGAAGGTGTGGATGCTCCATCCCTGGAGGTATTCAAGAGCTGGTTGGGTAAGCCTTTGAGCAACCTGCTGTAGTGGAAGGTGTCCCTGCCCATGGCACGGGGGGTGGAAATGGATGACCTTCCAACTCAAATCACTCTATGATCTTGCGATCCTGCGACATGCGTAGCCTCCAACACCCTGGCTCCACCCCCCTGCCTGCCCCCTCCCCCGATATGCCATGCCCCAACAGGCCCCGCCCCCCAGCCGCACCCGCTTTTGTGATACCACAAACAAACTCACCACAATCTATCCGACCCTCAGTGCTGTCAAGGCAACGTCGGGACTGCCCGCACGTCTCTGACTGGCAGCGTTGGGACTTGGCTCTCAACTCTTCTCAGCCTCACCTTGCCATTTCCCTCTCCCTAAGCGTTGCCCACTCTCTCCCTCTCCTGAACATCTCCCTCTACCTGCCGTCTCCTCACCCTCTCCATCTCCTCACCACCTCCCTCTCCCCAACCTTTCCCCACCCTCTCCCTCTTCTCAAAATCTCCCTCTACTTGCCCTCTCCCCACTCCATAGCCGTTGCACCATGCAGCGCCTCGCCAGGCCCCTGAGGAGGATGTGGAAGCAGATGTCGTTCTGCTACACCTCTGCAGCCGATGCTGATGAGGCCGATGAGCCCTACGGAACCCAGCAGAAGGGCCAGGCTGGGTTGCACAGCATGGCCACCAGCGGTGACCCGGCCCAGCCGAAGCGACGTCGGTGGTGGAAGAGGCTCTGCATCAAGTGGCAGCCCACCAAGAAACAGTAAGGAACAGGCAGTGCCCATGACAAAGCCTCCAGCCCTTGGCTGGAAGAGGGAGAAGACTGCCCAAGCTGGGGCAGGAGCCGACGGATGCTCCGCTCTGCTCTGCCCTGCCCGGCCCTGCCCGGCCCTGCTCCACTCTGCCAGCCCTGTCCCTGTAGTGAATCTTGTGTGGAGCTCAGCAGGCCTTCGTCCAAGTGGAGACAGCTCCTTTCCTCTTGCCAAACTGACCAGCTTGCTTGAGCAGGGCATGGATTCACAGAAAGGAACAGCACAGCTTTCCCGTTGCTGTTAGAAATCCCATCCCCTCTGTCTCTGGGACTGATCGGGATTAAAAACAGGGGCTTACACAGACTCCCCAGTCGCCACAGACTTAGAAAGCCTCCGGAGACTCCCAGATACCAAGACACGGTCCCCTTTGCTGTGCTGGGTGGCTGGGCAGCCCTGCTGGAGGCAGAGACCAGTGCCTGGGCACAGGAGTCTCCTGGGGCAGAGTGGGTAGTGACTACTTCAGTCTTCACTACTCGAGTCGTGCAGTTAAGTTGTGTGTGTGCTACCCTTTCTCTGCTGGCTACGAGTATGGGTAGGACGGCTCATGACTGGCCGTTGCTCTTCCAGGAGACAGCGTATGCAAGGTTGTGCCTATTTTTACTGAATGTGTTTCCTTCCTTTCTAAATAATGTAGCATTGCTGTCCAACCGGAAAACAATGCAAGCCGTGAAAGCACCGACGGCTGCTCTGTGGGAGGCACAAAAGACCAATCCGTATTGGAGAGCTCCTCCTCTGCGACGGTCGATGCCCTTCCTGAGAGAACACCTGCACTGACGGAAGCTGGTAAGATCCTTCACTGTGGAAAAGGCTATGAGGACAAATCTGTATAGCCTCTAATCAAAGAATAACCCACTGCCTCGAGACAGGGCAGGAGGGATAGGGAAAGTCAGATGAGCTTTTTACCTCCTTAGTAGGTGTCTTGGCAGCGGCGAGAGTGGAAGATTGTGATGCTGATGATGGGCAGGACTTCTCCAAGGAGGACAAGGAGGAGGAGGAGAAAACGGAGGTGGACGATGAGGGGGATGCCTTCTGCATTGTTCAGGTAGAATGATAAAAGCATTTTGTTTGGAAAAGAATCTTGAGCTGTGGAGTCCCACGGGAAATCTAACTCTGACAAGTCCACCTACTAAACCATGTCCCTAAGTGCCGTGTCTACACATTTTTCTAAATACCTCCCGGGATGGTGACTCAAGCACTTCCTGAGCAGCCTGTGCCAGTGCTTGATAGCCCTTTCAGTGAAGGGGGTTTTCCTACTCTCCAATCTAAACCTCCCCTGGAGCAATTTAAGGCCTTTTCCTCTTGTCCTTTGACATGCTCCCTGGGAAAAGAGAGCAACATTCCCCTCGCCACAAGCTCCTTTCAGGCAGCTGTAGAGAGTGGTAAGGTCTCCCCTCAGCGCCCTCTTCTCCAAACTAAACAATCCCAGTTCCCTCAGCCTCTCCTCATAGGACTTGTTCTCTAGACCCTCTGTGGCTCTTCTTTGGATACATTCCAGCATCCTCTGAAATCCTAGAAGGCTGGTGCTGCACAGATTACAGGCTTTCCACAACCACAGCTGTCTCTTCTGGTTCCTCTCAGTGACAAATGATTGCGCATAGTACCCACAGTCTAGACACACAGCTGCTTCTGCCTAGCTCCTCTCTATCTTGGGGAGGTGTCCTTAAGCCCAGTGCTGGGTATCTTTTTGGGGGAAGACGTTTTCCCTAATCTCTAATCGAAACTTCCCCTTGCACACCCGACGCCATTTCCTCTTTTCCTATCACTTTCTACCGCTGGAAAGCGACAGTCGCTCACCTTGCTAGAAAGTCCTTCTAGGTCAAAACCTAGCTTCTAAGTCAAAATCCTCTCTTTGAAGATATTTGACTTCCATTCTGAGGAGGAGGTCCTTTCACTTCCTGTGGCAGAATTCACGCTTCCGCAGCCCCGGTGCTGAAGTGCAGTGTGATGATGTAGTGTTGCTGGGGATTCCTTTCCTCACTGTCTCGCTGTGTTCTTACTCTCTCAGGTTTCCTCACTGGAACGAGAAGACCTTCAGCCAAAGAAGGATGCTTCAACTCAAACACATTGTCGAGGAATCATGCAGGTGACTCTATCAGAGACCTTTAAATAGAGCCTGTCAGTGTAAGGAGAGCTCTTCTTGGTTTTTGAAATCATTTTGGAGAGGAGCTTATTCGGTCTGGGCCTCGAATGTATTTCGGACCTCATTTTTTCCCCCATTGTGAAGCAGAAGGTCTGCATAAAGACTCTCAGCCTATGTTTCACAGAGAATCCTTTTCTGTATATTAGGAAAGGGAAAACCTCACAAAGAGATACCGATAGTGTGGACATGCTCAGCTGAGAAAGATGCCTGCAGATGCCTGCTGGTGCTGCCCAAATGCCTTAACTTTGAATTGACTGAATCATAGAAGCATAGGTTTGTTTCAGTTGGAAGGGTCCTTTGAAGATCATCTAGTCCAGTCCCCTGCTGTGGGAAGGTTCAAAGGCCCACCCCACGTGACTTTGAACACTTCCAGCCATGGGGCATCCACAACTTCTCTGGACAACCTGGTCCAGTGTCCTACCACCATTGTCGCAAAGAATTTCTTCCTGACAGTGTGTGTGTTCCTTTCAAAGAGCTGCTTCTCAGGTTGCACAGAGCACGGGCATTTGCTGCTTCCCTTGGGTTTTGCAAAGCATGGTGTGTGCTGACAGAGAAAGAGCAGGCATCCTGCAGTGTTGCACTGGTGCCTTCTCGTATTCCCTCTTAACCTAATCATCATTGTGGACTTGCAAAGTCAGTTTAGGAGCAGGAGGGATTTCTAACAGTCTTGGAGTAGCCAACCAGTGGCTATAAGGAGAGTGATCGTGGTCCTTGAGAGAGGAGGAGGAGAGTTGTGGCAGCATTTTGGAGATGCTGTAGGAAATCAGTGTAGATGTAGGAGTTGATTCAGTCTAAAAGATGGAGAAGCAACAAGGGTTTTGAGAGTCGACGTGAAAGTCAAAGCAGTCCACTCCTTTTTATCAAACCTAACCGAACTCCTGAGGATTCTTGCCATGGTTTGACAGCTGCAGGAATCGAAGGAACTGTTCCTGAGGAACTGTTATGATGAGATGCTGAGGACAGCCATAAAGAACATGGAGAACGATTTCACAGCTTTCACGTACCTTCTGGAGAGAGCTACAAGAAGGATGGACATTGCATGGCTGGTAACATACACGCAATGGTAAGGAAGTGACACAGTGCAGCAGGACTTCCCTTTCTGCAAACAAGAGGACTGTCTTCTTGAATCCCAATGAAATAAAAATATGCAATTTTCCAAACTGCTTTTGTTTTAGATGAGGTCCTTTCACATTCTCTTTCTGGGATTTGTGCTCTGTTGGACTTCTCTGATAAGGCCTGTGCTTCTTTTTCAGGCTCCACCTTGAAAATGCAGAGCTGAAAGCCAAAGCCAAGCATCAAGCCAACATCATTAAAGCCATGATTCCCGAAGACCTGGAAGACTTAACCTCAGTAAGTTGGTCAGAGCCTTCCCTTTTCATGAGCTCCAGATCCTAGTTCCATATCCATGTGGGAAACTCTAAGACGAGGTCTTCCCGGAGAGCCTAGGAGAGACCGGTTCCCCTCTTCTACTGACTGTGGGCTGCTCTGAAAGTCCTACTGTCCCATTGCCCAGCTTTCTGGCTTTGAGAGTTGTCCCATTTGGCAAGTCCTACTTAATGCTGTCTTTGTTAAGGAATTGATAGTAAAGCACTGGCTTAAGTAGTCTCTCCTTTAGAGCAGGAGTCAGGTTGAGACCTCAGGCAACACCTCAGGCAGCCGTGCCACAGGGGCATTTGATACCTTCGTTTGCAGATGTTCCTTGTGCTCTGGTGGTGCCCAGCACTTAATCCTGGAGGTCTAACTGGCATCAGGCCGTGACAGGAATTCTACAGTCGCCTGTACTCTGGTCACCTTCCCGTTTTATTGACCGTGGATTCCTTGGCCAGAAGGAGTGGATCCATCATACAACGAGAAGGCCTCCAGACATGAAAATGCTCTACCAACAGGGGAACAGCACCCCCAATAGGCAGCATTGAGTGTGCCTGGGTGGCATTGTGGGGCAGGCAGACATGGTGAAAAGATTGCATGAGTGAGAAGAGCAGAGCTGGGTACCATACAGTGAGGTTTTAATTCTTTTTAATGCTCTGTCAGCATTAAAAAGTTCATCAGTATCTCCGTGTAATTCAGTTTTCCACATATGCATGTAGCCCATAGGCTGCAACTTTGTTGCTGACACATCTGAGTGTTTGGCTTTTCGTAGGTGCATCTGCGTGTTAGTGCTTGTGCTGCCAGGAGGTACTTTCCAGTGCCACCTTTGGTCCAACCTACTGTAAAACCAACACACAGCCTTTTCTTTTCCTGCCCTCTCCCAGTTCCAGCTGGACTTCCGACATCTTTTCCAATGAGAAGATGCTGCAGCAGAGGAAGTGCCAGTGCTGGAAAACAAAAAGTGCTCACGGGGAGATGACTGAAGCCTAGAAATCCTCTGCCTTTCACCTTGTGCAGCCACTGTCCTCCATCTAGTTCCAGTTGTTCTGTTACTATTATTATATTACTATGTTACTTGTTTTTAATAAACTATCTCAGCTAGCACGCGTCTTGGCTGTCTTCCTATGCAGGCAGTTAGCACACGCCTCTCTGCCCCTGCTCTGAATGAAAGTCAGCCCTGCAGGCGTCTCCGCGTGGGAGCAGTCCTCTGTGTCCTTTCCCTCTGGGGAGGTCTGAGCTGTGACTGCGCTCCGATGCGGGACTAGTGCAGAGTTACTGCTAATAAGCAGTTACCAGACTTTCCCTGCCTTTTAGAGCACTCCTCCTGATGGTCTGGGCAGAAGGTGGTGGGTGAGCTTCCGGTAGCCATGAAATCTCTGCAGCTCCTACAGAGATCTGATGCATCTGCAGCCTTACGAGGGGAAAGGTGTGGAGAAGTGGGCACAAGCTGGAACGGGGATAGTTGTATCAAAAATGGTGTGGCCAGCAGGACCAGGGACGGGATCATGCCCCAGTATTGGGCGCTGGGGTGGCCGCACCTTGAATACTGTGTTCAGTTTTGGGCCCCTCAGTGCAAGAAAGATATTGAGCTGCTGGAGTGTGTCCAGAGAAGGGCAACAAGGCTGGTGAAGGGCCTGGAGAACCAGTCTTATGACGAGCACCCGAGGGAACTGGGGTTGTTTAGCTTGGAGAAGAGGAGGCTGAGGGGAGACCTTATTGCTCTCTACCACTACCCGAAAGGAGGTTGTAGCAAGGTGGGTGCTGGTCTCTCTTCCCAAGTAACAAGTGATAGGACGAGAGGAAATGGCCTCAAGTTGCACCGGGAAGGTTTAGATCGGATATTGGGAAAAATTTCTTTGCTGAAAGAGGGGTGAAGCACCGGCACAGGCTGCCCAGCGAAGTGGTGGAGCCAAAATCCCTGGAGGTGTTCAAAACAAATGAGTAGGCGTGGTGCTACCAGACAGGGAATAGCAGACATGCAGGTGTTGTGTTGATGGTTGGACTTGAGCTTAGAGGTTTTTTTTCAGCCTCAGCCATTCTACGAGTCTATGAATCCCACCTCAAGCGAAGGGGAAGCTCTTTCTCTCATGAGGGTGGTGAGAGACCGGTGTCAGGGAACAACACAGGCACGCTGCTCCCTCGGGGATAGGGGAGCCCAAGGGGGCTCCACGGCCAGCAGGGCAGGGCCCAGCCTCGGCCCACGGACGCAAGGAGAGCAGGGTGGTGCCGGAGCGGGCAGTGGGGCCAGACGGACAAACAAAAGCATGGTGAGGTGGCCGCTCTGAGAGGTGTTGGGGCAGAGCCAGGCCACGGCATACAGGAGAGATGGGAATGGGCTCTCTATCAGGGAGTGTAGTGACAGGACGAAGGGTAATGTTCTTCAGCTGAAAGAGGGGACATTTAGATAACATATTAGGAAGAAATGTTTCACCGTGAGGATGGTGAGACATTGGACCAGGTTGCCCACAGAAGTCATGGATGCCCCCTTTCCTGGAGGTGTTCAAGGCCAGGCTAAATAGGACCTTGAGCAGCCTGGTGTGGTGGGAGGTGTCCCAGCCCGTGTCAGGGGGTGCTGGAACTGGGTGATCCGATTTGAATCCTGTGTTCAGTTTTGGGCTTCTCACTACAAGGAAGACATTGAGGTGCTGAATTGTGTCCAGAGAAGGGCAACGAAGCTGCTGAAGGGTCTGGAGAGCAACTCTTAGGAGAAGCAGCTGAGGGAATGGGTGGTTGTTCAGCCTAGAGAAGAGGAAGCTGAGTGGAGATCTTGCCACTGTCTATGACTGCCTGAAAGGATGTTGTAGCGAGGCGCGTGTTGGTCTCTTCTCTCAAGGAACAGGTGATAGGACAGAAGAAATGGCCTCGAGTTGCACCAGGGGAGGTTCAGAACAGACATCAGGAAAGGCTTCTTCATCGAAACGGCTGTCAGGCACTGGCACAGCTGCCCAAGGGAGGTGGTGGAGTCCCCATCCCCGAGGTGTTTAACAGAGGGGCAGATGAGGCGCTCAGGGAGAGGGTTCAGTAGTGCACACGTGCGGTCGGACCCGCTGATCTCAAAGGTCTTTTCCCACCCAGCACGTCTGTCGTTCTGCGTGCTCCAAAGTCCCGTCCAGCTCAATCCACGCTCCGACCCTCTGCGGCTCCGAGCCTTTCCGCCAGGGACGGAGCCCGCGACAGCGAGCGGAGGCTCCTCCCGCCGCCCCCGCCCCCTCGCGGCGCCGGGCGGGATGCGGGGCGCTCGGAGGCGCTTCTGCTCCGCCCTGCTCGTCGCGTACGGCCTCTTCTCGCTGTACGCGGCCTACAGCGTGTTCCTGCGACCCCGCCGCTCCGCCGCGCCCCGACCGCCGCCCCGCGACCGCCGCGGCCCGCGAGGTGAGAGCAGCGGCGGGGCCGGGGGGGGGCTCGGCAGCGCCTGCCGGGGAGCCGGGGCTGCCGGGGCGTTGCTGTCCCAAGCGCTCGTCGGTGCCAGCGCCCCTGCTCGCGGTCAGAGCAGAGCGGCGGGCGGGGCCCGGGGCCTGGGGCAGCTCCCGAGGCAGAGCGGGGCCGGGCTCCCCCGGCCGCCCGCTGCTGGCCGCCATTTCCGGGGGCGCTGGGCGGGCGGGGGCTGCCGGGGGGGGACACAGAAAAGGGGCAGATGGACTCTCTGGGACTGGTTTGGGAGTCTCGGAAAGCCGAGGATCCCTGATCTCAGCGCTGGGCGCGTGAGGAACGATCCCCGTTGATCGTGTGTAACGAGAGGGCTGGGGACAGAATGTATTTCCCACCTACAGGCATCAGCGTAAATTCTCCCAGAAATCTCACGCACGTTGTGTTACTTCCGAAGGACTAATTTTAACGTTGTTACGAACTTCACAACAGCCAGATCTCTCTAATTGGAGCTTTAGAATCAGCTGTGACCTTGCATTGGCGATAGGGAAAGGCTGCAGACAGAGATGCTGAGAGAACAAGACACATCTCTTCAGCACCGACCGTGTTTAACACCAGATGTCATCATTTCTCTCTGAACGGCATCTGGAAATCAGTATTTGAAGGAAACACACTATAAGAAAACGCACTACCACGGGGACATTCTGTCTGACGGTTATTTAGATGAAACTTAACTCTACTTTAGCTTAAATGAGAACAGTCCACTTTTTGTAACAGCAACGATTTCTTGTATCCAGGGGGGGAGCTGTCAGTGTGTCTGGCCCTGGGCTGGGTTTGGGGGAAAAGCTGCTTGAAATGCTGAATTCCCCAGCTTTCCTGTAGGCCCCTTCAGGTACTGGAAGGCCACTGTAAGGTCTCCCCAGAGTTTTCTCTCAGCCTGTCCTCATAGCAGAGGTGCTCCAGCTATCTGATCATTTTCATAGCCCTACTTTGGAGCTGCTCCAACAGTTTGATATCCTTCTTTCTTATGTTGGGGATTCCGGAACTGGGCACAACGCTCCAGGTCAGGTGTCACAACAGTAGAGTAGAGGGGGAGAATTAACTCCCTTTCGCCTGATGGACACGCTTCTTATGATGCAGCCTAGGATAATTTGTTGGTTTTCTCAGCTTGTAAATGTACTCTTCCTGTGCAAATTAACGCTTTTGGGTTTCCTAGATCATTTTTCCTTTGGAAATGAAGAGTGGAATCCATGGGGAGGGGATGAGAAAAATGAACAGATTGCTTCTCAGCAGAGATACGAAGCTAATCTTCAGGTGACAAAAAATGCAAGATCTCGTCAAGACCAAACCAGTCTTCGAGTACAGGTTTGGGGCAAAGCGGCAATTGGTGAGCAGATGTAATTAATGTCTATTAATGACTTAGCCATTTTAATACAGTATTTTTCTCTGCTGTTTTTTTAAAGAGTAGCATTTATGTATTTGACTAAGTTATATGGATTATCTGTACATGAAGAGTGGTAAGGAAGTAGCAGCTGTTACTCAATTCTGTGTCAATACCAACATAAAAAAACTAGTTAAACTCCAGTTTCTTTGTATTAGTTCTTTTCAAGGCTGTTTTTCACATCCATCAAAGAAAAGGCTGAGGTGGCGGAGAAACACAGTTACTGTTTGAATGTCAGCTGACTTAAAATATATCACAAGGACAGGCCTAGAGCAGAATATTTTTTTTTCACACTCTTTGTGAAACAAAGTGTGAAAATGAAGGCACTTTGTGTACTGCAGTACTCCTGATGAACTCGGTAATGCAGTACCAATGAACTTGGAAATTCTTCTGTTGTAGAAGACATTGAGTAGTTTCTTCTCTACATAAACTGGAGCCCAAGTCCTCCTCGAGCTCTTTAACTGCCGCTGAGGACCTGTCATTGTTCTTATTTAGCTTTCATGAAAATGTAAATATTCCAGCTTCATTTGAACGTTCATGTAGCATTATAGGAGACATTGGTACATTATATGGTGATGTATTCCATCACGGAAATTTGATGTGTTTAGCAAAAGCTTGGCCTTAAAATGTTGATTAACTTCTGTTCGCTTTTATTTGTTATGTGTATCAAAAAGAGACGCTAACAGAAATGGTAGTGTGATGTATCTTCATCTATTGATATTTTGACCACCAGAGAAGCTTTTTAAATGCTGATGTGTGAAAAATTCACCTTAACTGAAATAAAACCATATGGCATTTGGGAAGCAATGCCCCTTCTGTATAAGATGCTCTGACATTTCTTTCCCAAGTTCTTACGTTGTTGTGTTTCTTCATTTCCCAGAAATACTGTTGTCTTATTTGCTAGGAGTGTAGAGTAGGCAAGATCTGTGCATTCAAATTTTCCATCATATCTTCATTTATGTAGGTCTTTACCTTTGGCAACATATATTTGGAGGGCACCTTGAGCCAGCTGATGTGACTGCGCAGTGGAGAGAAGGAAGCCAAACAGTAGGAAAAGCGTATTTCAGGTAGTAGTTGCATTTTGTTAACTGGAATAAACAGTGTATTGGTAAGTTTAAGAACGCAATGAGATGCACAGATGCATTATTTTGTCTACCTCAAAGTTGCAGTTATTTTAATAGCAGTTGCAAATACTTTTTCCTGGTTGGATAACTGAGGAATATGCACACAACTTCTCATTCAAAATTATCACAAGGAATGGTGACATTTATTTATGGAAATACATAAAATCAGCAAATTCTAGCCCAGACATGTTGCTATTAAAAAGTAGAACACTAGAGAGCGTTTCACCTGCCATTTTAGGAAGATGTGTGTATTTGAAAGAAATATAAAGACTTAATCAATGGCAAGAGGGAGGACAGCCAAGAGACCTCAGGAGGAGGGGGAATGCAGCCATGCGAAGAGTCTTAAGAGCTAAGATTTGAGGTTGAGAGTTGACGGAAAGAAGCATCAGGTTCTGAGGCAAGAGGATATCTCCTGCTAATTGCTTTCTGTTATATTCAGGGAAAACGGACTTCACTCATTCATAAGTAGGATTGCATCAAAACCATAATTTCTTTTAATTTATAGCAAAACCAGTCTGTGATATCTAGCATCTGGTTAACTACTTGATTTGCAAAGCAGGATTTTCTATAGGAAGAAAGATTATACTTGAAGCATTGTTTGCTCTAAAAATGGATTTTGATTGTCAAACATTTGGTATTATTTGGTGATTGATTCTTTTCTCAGTCTGTTAAACTGAGTGGAATCTTTTCACGTTGTCCGTTCAACATTGGATTTAAGTCTTGACCTGATTTACTCAATCTGTTAGAAGTCTTAATCACAAATCATGGGTTTCATGAATCTTGGCTCCAAAACATACCACTCCCAGCAAGCCAGCAGCATGTTGTCTTAACTCAAGTTTAGAATATGCTTGCCTCAGGTCGGTCTGCTTCAGGTAGCATCATCAGAGTAGTTGTTACCGCCTTTGCCGTGCATTTTCTTTTCCTCACTGGGCGCACTTGAACTGAAACTAGCTATCAGTCTCAGCACTTCAGGAGTTAAAACTCATTGTGGTTCTACAATAACTTAGTTGAAACTCATGCTCATTCAAAATTAAGTTTTGCTGGTAGCTAGAAAACACTAGTAGTGCAGCATATGTAAACAATAACATTTCATTGATTCTTGAAAAAAATGTGTGTATTGGTATTTTTTTCCCCTGCCCTCTTTCCCAAGCGGTATAATCACTAATCCTTTGAGTTTAGACAATTGTCAGTTAACGGAAGAGCAGGAGCTGGCAAATGCTGGTTTTGCTTCATTGCAGTCCATAAAAGTTTGTTGTCAGGTACTTTTAAGTTATTAGTGATTCAATGATTTTGCTACGTGGTTGGAATTCCTCTGTTAAATACGTTGTGCAACATCTGGAAGTGCAGTTTTCTACCTAAAAGGTTTTTGTTTACTGTCTTATATCAGAGCCTCAAGTTTGACCTGGGTCACACAAGCAACAGAATTTTACCTTTACTTAAGTACCTCTTGTGCTATAGATTCTCCTCAGTATCAGATGACGCAGTGGGTGTTTTGGTCTTAACTTAACCCAGATGACAAAGTGGCCTGCCAGGCCAGCTAACTGTCCCTCTTGATGATGCCTGTTTTAGTATACTCATACAGGTTTTTGGGAGGGCTTCCCTTGTTCTAATACAGTATTCATTGGTTATTACTGGAAGTTTGACCTTTAGTGTACATCAAAGCACAGCCTTTTTTTGAAGTTGATTTACCCGCATTTTGGTGTTTGAATATGGTAGTAGCTCTGATTTGTTGACAAAATACCTTATTTTTGTTTAAGTCTTGTCCTTTTTCCTGAATAAAGATGAAGGCTACGTTAAGCTGTAGGTACCAACAACAGAAACGGTTCCAGTTGCAGTTACTTTGCAGTATATTTCATTTACTTTATTGAAATAAAAAGTAATCTCTGGCCTGTGGAGTAAGGATTTTTGGAGGATTAAGGTCAATAAGTTGTCTTAAGGGTGTTTACTATTTGTGTTTTGTTTTTTACAGCTTCATCACTGGCCCATCTGTAGTTCCTGGCTACTTCTCAGTGGAAGCTGAAAATGTTGTTCTCGTTCTGAATGGAAGAGAAAAAGCCAAGATCACTTACGCCGCTCAGTGGTTGCATTGCGCACAAACGCTTAATTCAGACTCGCAAAATACAGCACGTAGCAGTTGTGCTGCTTGGAAATGAGCAGTGCAACAATGAATGGATGCAGCCATACCTGAAAAGACATGGAGGATTTGTGAATCTACTTTTTGTTACATATGACTGTGCCTTGGCAAACGAAGAGGATATTTTCCAGTGGCCTTTAGGAGTAGCAACGTAAGTGCTGTAGACACAAGCTACAGCTGAAACTTAACTGTTATGCAGGAGGCATGGAAAATACGTCTGACTGTTACTGCTAGTACCCAAAACAATCATAGTAAGTAAGTTGTAGAACGTGATCCTATGCATGATTTTCTAAATCAAGCAGTGGAATCTTTGGAAATTTCATTTAGCGATAAAAATGATAACATAGGAAAAGAATGCAAGGTATTTAGCTTTAAAAAAAATGACCCTGTGTCTGGTGAGGTTTTCTGTTTGTTTACTTTTTCCTCAGTAGATTTGCTCTTGAGATTTCTCATAACTGCTATATTTGCCAGTGACACGGGGATTTAAAAGGTATTTATGTAATTAGGTTCCAGATACTGCTTGTTTAGGAAGGGAAGGGGATGGTAGTGGTCGTAGTTCTTTTAACCCCTGTTGTGGCTCTCCAAAAGAAATTGTACATCTCCTATTTCAAATGAATGTGCTCCAGTATCACAGTAACATACACTGGTGTAACTGCTTACTCACAAAAACACTTTTGTTACCCATACATCTCAAACTATTTCTGTGGGGTAGATAAAGGTTCATTTAGGTGATGGTTTTTTTTCCAGTTTACTCCTTACTGAGAAGAATTAGTAGTGTTTTAGCTCCTTATCATGGTAATATAAGATGAAAAGATACAGGATTTCTTTTTCATATTTTGTGTTGAATTTGAATTCAGTATCCTGTAGAAGATAGTTTACAAACCGTGTGGAGTCTTTATACATAGCTTGAACTTGTTGGTAGTGTTATTGAAATACACTAAATCTGAATTCTTGATAGTGTCAAAGTTGATGACATTGGAAGTCCTAAGCAAAAAGAAATTGAGTTTTGTGATGCCAAGATTAAAGTGAGAGCTAACAGAAAGCAACAACAGTTACAACAACAGCGAGTTGGGTTGCAAAGCTGGGTGGAGAAAGATGGGTCAGAAGGACAGAATCATTAGTTTGGAAAAGATCTTTAAGATCGTCGAGTCCAACAGTAAACCTAACACTTCCAAGTCCACCACCGAATCATTTCCGTAGGCGTCATATCTACACATATTTTAAACGTGTCCAGAGGTGATGACTCAACCTCTTCCCTTTTCCTTTGAGAGGCTATCAGGGATATTTTCAAGTTGATAAGCATGCCCAGAGATTAAGGGAGCTGAGACTTATACTCCATAGTTACCATCAACCTGGCTATTTCACTGAAAACTAATAGTTGGGTCAAGAACGGCAGCTTTTGAAAAAGCACATTTCTCACGGACGTTTTTGTAATGCACATGTGTCTCTGATGTCGAAAGAATACGTAAGCATTCTGGAATGTCTCTGAAGAGAGTGGTGTGGATGAAGAGAATAAAGACCAGCTTTTAGGGCAGGACTTGCACTGGTTTGTTTGTGGGTCTGTCTGGTTATAGATGTGGATTGACAACCGATAGGTGGTTTTAGTCTTAGAATGTGCTGCCAGAAAGATGAAATTGTGCAAAATGTTTTTCTTTGACATAAGACATGTCATTGTCTAATGCATACGTCATTTTTACAGCTACAGAAGTTTTCCAGTTGTAGAACCCACCTGGTCGATGCTACATGATCCAAGATCACATCTGTGTAATTTCTTAGGAACAGTTTATAAGAACTCTTCTAGGGAAACGCTGATGGAAGTTCTGAAGCAGGATGGACTTGATAAACTTTGCTGGATTGCAGCCAGAGAACAGTAAGACTTGGATTTACTCTTTGGAAATATTCAGACTTTTTTGCCTAGTTCATTATTACCACATCCTTTCCTAAGTGTAAAAAAAATAGTACAAATAAAAGTACCCAGTCATCATTAAAGGAGAGAACATTGCTGAGACTGTGTAGTCCTTCATAACGTAATGGCTGCTATATTTTACATAAAGCATGTTTTTAAATACTTAGAAAATTTTCCCACGTATGCTTCATATAAAGATCATCTCTTATTTTCTTGTATACGTTTGATTGTAGTGGAAGAAGAAATGTTTGTCTCGCACCTTGTGTCTATTAATTCCTCAAAAGAAAAAGACAGCTGTATTTTGTTGTGTTCCATATAAGAAAGTGGATTTAATCTGTAGGGCAT
The DNA here is from genome assembly GCA_033556795.1 of Tapera naevia. NCBI lineage: Eukaryota > Metazoa > Chordata > Aves > Cuculiformes > Neomorphidae > Tapera > Tapera naevia. Next base: position 15,239,577 of record JAUMJJ010000059.1, read on the forward strand.
GGCTCTTTTATTTCAAGTAGGTAGAACAGATCTTATGACAGAGAGGAATTAGGTCCTTATCGTTTTTCTTCATTTTGCCAAGCAACACCTATGAAATGTTTGATAGCAGGCAGAGCAGTGCTCAGGAAGACCTCAGCTACCCTGATGAAGACTCTCAGGAGACAGATTGTATCTGTGGCATAAACTCTTACCTCACGGATGTTCTGAGGCACTTGAGGCAGATGGAAGCAGGTTGATGGATTGCTTTACATTCCAGCTTTTGTAGAGCAAACCTCTACTGATGTGAAGTGTTTGAGGCCAAAAAAATCATTAAAAAATCCATAGAGTTTCTCCCTCTATGTCTGTTTCTAAGTATTAATAATTTCCGGAAAGGACTGTATCTAAAAAGTGTTACAATATTTTTTTAACAACAGACATTTTCAATAAATTTTTAGAAGACTCTTTAGGAATGATTAAGACTGAAAGTAAGAGCCTATTGATTGTGTGGGTTATATCAATTTTTTACATTGACAGCATTTCCACTTTTATAAATAATTGAAATTAAAGCATATCTCTGTTTTTGAATTGCAGTGCCCACAGGAAAATTGTTAATTTTCAACCCCTTTGCTTTCCTAGGTGGCATCCTCAGGAAACAAATGCAAGTTTCAAAAACTCTCAAGATGCCTTGCTGCAGAGTGACTTGACATTGTGCCCAGTGGGTATAAATACAGAACGCTATAGAATTTACAAAGCTTGTTCATATGGGTCTCTACCTGTTATAGAAGATGTAATGACACCGGGTGATTGCGGAAATTCATCAGTGTACCACAGTGCTCCATTACAATTGTTAAAAACCATGGGGGCTCCATTGATCTTTATTAGAAAGTGGGAAGAGCCACAGCTAGAGCCTCGTTTCTGTTGTGCAGAAGCACCTAGGGAGGCATGGGCAATGAAGAGGTTCGCTTGCTGCCCCGTTTGTGGACTAGCTTCCACTCACTACTTCCCTTTAAGTCCTTGCCTACATCCCTTTGATCAGGGGCTTTTTCTGGTGGTTGTCTCTGTGCATCTTTTGGAGAGTTCAGGGTGTGGTCCACCAGTCTGTCTCTTGCTCAGACTCCCTGATGCTCCTCGGCCAACCTACTTCCTCTCACAGCTCTGCCGCCAGGCTGAGGAGATGGTCGGCCTCATCACACCTCACACAACCGTTGCCTCTGCTGCCCTTTGTTTCCAGGGCAAGCTGGTGGCACTCCCTGCAGGCAGAGGCCTCGATGGCTGCATGTTTTCCTAGGAGCTCAGTCTGGGCTGACTGATCCTTTCTGGCAAATGCACAGAGGATGCAGCCTCCTGCCGGGTGGATACCACGGCTGGGCTGCCCCTCACCAACTGAATGTACCTTCTGACCTCAGAGAGAGAGCTTGCCCTCCGTGCTCACCGTGCCTGCAAGGTGTGCAGGCAGTTTGCAGCTGTGTCCTCGGTGATCCCATTTGTCTGCTCTCCATGCATTCCAGAAAAGCACAAATGCCCCAGTCTGTACCTCCCGTTTCCATTTGCAGAGCAAAGGTGGCATCGGCAGTTCTGTTCCTGTACCTTCAGTGTGCGCAGCATCGCATGCAGGAGGGCCAAGAGCAGCAGCACAGCCATAGCCAGACAGAAGCCTTGGAGGGCTTGTTTCAAAGGAATCGACCCACAGAGGGACTGTAAGCCAAAGTATCTTTAATTGCCAGCGGGGAGCGCGGGGCTCACTGAAAAAAAGAAATGACACGACTTTCCAAAGCCCAATAAAATTTTCCCATAAATTGGGATGTAACTCAAAGCGTAACAATGAAAAGCAGCCGTATGGAACATTAGACTGATTCATCGCTTTTAATGTGACGCTTCAATATAATCTTTAAATTAACACAAGAAAATTCTAACCGAGGCACAAAGTGCAAGAATTTGTTTTTCAAAAAAATACAGTTTTCCCCGGAGCAATTCCCAGTCCATCGATCCTGTAAGTTACCACATTATCGTTGGATAAGATGAAAACATATCAGAAACAGAGGTATAATGATAACATTCAGTTCAGATGTGATTACAATTCCCTGCAAACAGTGTGAATCATAGGAGGTCTGACACAAGAGAAACCCCGAGACTGTGTCTGTAACTCTTTTTGTTTAACAAGGGTAAAGAAAATCAACTACAATCACCTTTAGCATAGTCCTCTTCCGAGTGGGCGCACAGCCGCATACGATGCTGCCAACGTTCAAAGCATTTCTGCGGATTTTTCTGACAGACTGTTGAGGATCCCTATCGGTTTTGCTCTCACGTTTTCTACCGACAAAAAATGTGAGCACTGACTTGTTCTTTGGGAAGAGGCAGAAATTGCAGGGAGCCAGGTCTGGCAAACAGGGCGGGTGCTCAAGCACAGTGATTTTGTTATTAGGTAAAAACTGCTTCGCAGACAAAGCGTTGTGGGCTGGGGCACACGGTCGTCTTCCAACCGAGCGCAAAAACACTGAATAGGTGGCACGCATAGTGCGTGACAAGATGGAGTTGAGCTATGTCTCACTGTGACAGGTTAGAAGTGGTTCTATAACCTTTCTTTGTCTCTCCCCTCCGACTCCTGGTTCCCGAGCTACCGGGTTAGTCTCGAGGGGTTTTGTGTCAGACCTGGTAGACATTAGGAAGAAATTTTTTACTGTGAGAGTGGGGAGATGCTGGACCAGGTTGCCTCAAGAAGGTGTGGATGCTCCATCCCTGGAGGTATTCAAGAGCTGGTTGGGTAAGCCTTTGAGCAACCTGCTGTAGTGGAAGGTGTCCCTGCCCATGGCACGGGGGGTGGAAATGGATGACCTTCCAACTCAAATCACTCTATGATCTTGCGATCCTGCGACATGCGTAGCCTCCAACACCCTGGCTCCACCCCCCTGCCTGCCCCCTCCCCCGATATGCCATGCCCCAACAGGCCCCGCCCCCCAGCCGCACCCGCTTTTGTGATACCACAAACAAACTCACCACAATCTATCCGACCCTCAGTGCTGTCAAGGCAACGTCGGGACTGCCCGCACGTCTCTGACTGGCAGCGTTGGGACTTGGCTCTCAACTCTTCTCAGCCTCACCTTGCCATTTCCCTCTCCCTAAGCGTTGCCCACTCTCTCCCTCTCCTGAACATCTCCCTCTACCTGCCGTCTCCTCACCCTCTCCATCTCCTCACCACCTCCCTCTCCCCAACCTTTCCCCACCCTCTCCCTCTTCTCAAAATCTCCCTCTACTTGCCCTCTCCCCACTCCATAGCCGTTGCACCATGCAGCGCCTCGCCAGGCCCCTGAGGAGGATGTGGAAGCAGATGTCGTTCTGCTACACCTCTGCAGCCGATGCTGATGAGGCCGATGAGCCCTACGGAACCCAGCAGAAGGGCCAGGCTGGGTTGCACAGCATGGCCACCAGCGGTGACCCGGCCCAGCCGAAGCGACGTCGGTGGTGGAAGAGGCTCTGCATCAAGTGGCAGCCCACCAAGAAACAGTAAGGAACAGGCAGTGCCCATGACAAAGCCTCCAGCCCTTGGCTGGAAGAGGGAGAAGACTGCCCAAGCTGGGGCAGGAGCCGACGGATGCTCCGCTCTGCTCTGCCCTGCCCGGCCCTGCCCGGCCCTGCTCCACTCTGCCAGCCCTGTCCCTGTAGTGAATCTTGTGTGGAGCTCAGCAGGCCTTCGTCCAAGTGGAGACAGCTCCTTTCCTCTTGCCAGACTGACCAGCTTGCTTGAGCAGGGCATGGATTCACAGAAAGGAACAGCACAGCTTTCCCGTTGCTGTTAGAAATCCCATCCCCTCTGTCTCTGGGACTGATCGGGATTAAAAACAGGGGCTTACACAGACTCCCCAGTCGCCACAGACTTAGAAAGCCTCCGGAGACTCCCAGATACCAAGACACGGTCCCCTTTGCTGTGCTGGGTGGCTGGGCAGCCCTGCTGGAGGCAGAGACCAGTGCCTGGGCACAGGAGTCTCCTGGGGCAGAGTGGGTAGTGACTACTTCAGTCTTCACTACTCGAGTCGTGCAGTTAAGTTGTGTGTGTGCTACCCTTTCTCTGCTGGCTACGAGTATGGGTAGGACGGCTCATGACTGGCCGTTGCTCTTCCAGGAGACAGCGTATGCAAGGTTGTGCCTATTTTTACTGAATGTGTTTCCTTCCTTTCTAAATAATGTAGCATTGCTGTCCAACCGGAAAACAATGCAAGCCGTGAAAGCACCGACGGCTGCTCTGTGGGAGGCACAAAAGACCAATCCGTACTGGAGAGCTCCTCCTCTGCGACGGTCGATGCCCTTCCTGAGAGAACACCTGCACTGACGGAAGCTGGTAAGATCCTTCACTGTGGAAAAGGCTATGAGGACAAATCTGTATAGCCTCTAATCAAAGAATAACCCACTGCCTCGAGACAGGGCAGGAGGGATAGGGAAAGTCAGATGAGCTTTTTACCTCCTTAGTAGGTGTCTTGGCAGCGGCGAGAGTGGAAGATTCTGATGCTGATGATGGGCAGGACTTCTCCAAGGAGGACAAGGAGGAGGAGGAGAAAACGGAGGTGGACGATGAGGGGGATGCCTTCTGCATTGTTCAGGTAGAATGATAAAAGCATTTTGTTTGGAAAAGAATCTTGAGCTGTGGAGTCCCACGGGAAATCTAACTCTGACAAGTCCACCTACTAAACCATGTCCCTAAGTGCCGTGTCTACACATTTTTCTAAATACCTCCCGGGATGGTGACTCAAGCACTTCCTGAGCAGCCTGTGCCAGTGCTTGATAGCCCTTTCAGTGAAGGGGGTTTTCCTACTCTCCAATCTAAACCTCCCCTGGAGCAATTTAAGGCCTTTTCCTCTTGTCCTATGACATGCTCCCTGGGAAAAGAGAGCAACATTCCCCTCGCCACAAGCTCCTTTCAGGCAGCTGTAGAGAGTGGTAAGGTCTCCCCTCAGCGCCCTCTTCTCCAAACTAAACAATCCCAGTTCCCTCAGCCTCTCCTCATAGGACTTGTTCTCTAGACCCTCTGTGGCTCTTCTTTGGATACATTCCAGCATCCTCTGAAATCCTAGAAGGCTGGTGCTGCACAGATTACAGGCTTTCCACAACCACAGCTGTCTCTTCTGGTTCCTCTCAGTGACAAATGATTGCGCATAGTACCCACAGTCTAGACACACAGCTGCTTCTGCCTAGCTCCTCTCTATCTTGGGGAGGTGTCCTTAAGCCCAGTGCTGGGTATCTTTTTGGGGGAAGACGTTTTCCCTAATCTCTAATCGAAACTTCCCCTTGCACACCCGACGCCATTTCCTCTTTTCCTATCACTTTCTACCGCTGGAAAGCGACAGTCGCTCACCTTGCTAGAAAGTCCTTCTAGGTCAAAACCTAGCTTCTAAGTCAAAATCCTCTCTTTGAAGATATTTGACTTCCATTCTGAGGAGGAGGTCCTTTCACTTCCTGTGGCAGAATTCACGCTTCCGCAGCCCCGGTGCTGAAGTGCAGTGTGATGATGTAGTGTTGCTGGGGATTCCTTTCCTCACTGTCTCGCTGTGTTCTTACTCTCTCAGGTTTCCTCACTGGAACGAGAAGACCTTCAGCCAAAGAAGGATGCTTCAACTCAAACACATTCTCCAGGAATCATGCAGGTGACTCTATCAGAGACCTTTAAATAGAGCCTGTCAGTGTAAGGAGAGCTCTTCTTGGTTTTTGAAATCATTTTGGAGAGGAGCTTATTCGGTCTGGGCCTCGAATGTATTTCGGACCTCATTTTTTCCCCCATTGTGAAGCAGAAGGGCTGCATAAAGACTCTCAGCCTATGTTTCACAGAGAATCCTTTTCTGTATATTAGGAAAGGGAAAACCTCACAAAGAGATACCGATAGTGTGGACATGCTCAGCTGAGAAAGATGCCTGCAGATGCCTGCTGGTGCTGCCCAAATGCCTTAACTTTGAATTGACTGAATCATAGAAGCATAGGTTTGTTTCAGTTGGAAGGGTCCTTTGAAGATCATCTAGTCCAGTCCCCTGCTGTGGGAAGGTTCAAAGGCCCACCCCACGTGACTTTGAACACTTCCAGCCATGGGGCATCCACAACTTCTCTGGACAACCTGGTCCAGTGTCCTACCACCATTGTCGCAAAGAATTTCTTCCTGACAGTGTGTGTGCTCCTTTCAAAGAGCTGCTTCTCAGGTTGCACAGAGCACGGGCATTTGCTGCTTCCCTTGGGTTTTGCAAAGCATGGTGTGTGCTGACAGAGAAAGAGCAGGCATCCTGCAGTGTTGCACTGGTGCCTTCTCGTATTCCCTCTTAACCTAATCATCATTGTGGACTTGCAAAGTCAGTTTAGGAGCAGGAGGGATTTCTAACAGTCTTGGAGTAGCCAACCAGTGGCTATAAGGAGAGTGATCGTGGTCCTTGAGAGAGGAGGAGGAGAGTTGTGGCAGCATTTTGGAGATGCTGTAGGAAATCAGTGTAGATGTAGGAGCTGATTCAGTCTAAAAGATGGAGAAGCAACAAGGGTTTTGAGAGTCGACGTGAAAGTCAAAGCAGTCTACTCCTTTTTATCAAACCTAACCGAACTCCTGAGGATTCTTGCCATGGTTTGACAGCTGCAGGAATCGAAGGAACTGTTCCTGAGGAACTGTTATGATGAGATGCTGAGGACAGCCATAAAGAACATGGAGAACGATTTCACAGCTTTCACGTACCTTCTGGAGAGAGCTACAAGAAGGATGGACATTGCATGGCTGGTAACATACACGCAATGGTAAGGAAGTGACACAGTGCAGCAGGACTTCCCTTTCTGCAAACAAGAGGACTGTCTTCTTGAATCCCAATGAAATAAAAATATGCAATTTTCCAAACTGCTTTTGTTTTAGATGAGGTCCTTTCACATTCTCTTTCTGGGATTTGTGCTCTGTTGGACTTCTCTGATAAGGCCTGTGCTTCTTTTTCAGGCTCCACCTTGAAAATGCAGAGCTGAAAGCCAAAGCCAAGCATCAAGCCAACATCATTAAAGCCATGATTCCCGAAGACCTGGAAGACTTAACCTCAGTAAGTTGGTCAGAGCCTTCCCTTTTCATGAGCTCCAGATCCTAGTTCCATATCCATGTGGGAAACTCTAAGACGAGGTTTTCCCGGAGAGCCTAGGAGAGACCGGTTCCCCTCTTCTACTGACTGTGGGCTGCTCTGAAAGTCCTACTGTCCCATTGCCCAGCTTTCTGGCTTTGAGAGTTGTCCCATTTGGCAAGTCCTACTTAATGCTGTCTTTGTTAAGGAATTGATAGTAAAGCACTGGCTTAAGTAGTCTCTCCTTTAGAGCAGGAGTCAGGTTGAGACCTCAGGCAACACCTCAGGCAGCCGTGCCACAGGGGCATTTGATACCTTCGTTTGCAGATGTTCCTTGTGCTCTGGTGGTGCCCAGCACTTAATCCTGGAGGTCTAACTGGCATCAGGCCGTGACAGGAATTCTACAGTCGCCTGTACTCTGGTCACCTTCCCGTTTTATTGACCGTGGATTCCTTGGCCAGAAGGAGTGGATCCATCATACAACGAGAAGGCCTCCAGAGATGAAAATGCTCTACCAACAGGGGAACAGCACCCCCAATAGGCAGCATTGAGTGTGCCTGGGTGGCATTGTGGGGCAGGCAGACATGGTGAAAAGATTGCATGAGTGAGAAGAGCAGAGCTGGGTACCATACAGTGAGGTTTTAATTCTTTTTAATGCTCTGTCAGCATTAAAAAGTTCATCAGTATCTCCGTGTAATTCAGTTTTCCACATATGCATGTAGCCCATAGGCTGCAACTTTGTTGCTGACACATCTGAGTGTTTGGCTTTTCGTAGGTGCATCTGCGTGTTAGTGCTTGTGCTGCCAGGAGGTACTTTCCAGTGCCACCTTTGGTCCAACCTACTGTAAAACCAACACACAGCCTTTTCTTTTCCTGCCCTCTCCCAGTTCCAGCTGGACTTCCGACATCTTTTCCAATGAGAAGATGCTGCAGCAGAGGAAGTGCCAGTGCTGGAAAACAAAAAGTGCTCACGGGGAGATGACTGAAGCCTAGAAATCCTCTGCCTTTCACCTTGTGCAGCCACTGTCCTCCATCTAGTTCCAGTTGTTCTGTTACTATTATTATATTACTATGTTACTTGTTTTTAATAAACTATCTCAGCTAGCACGCGTCTTGGCTGTCTTCCTATGCAGGCAGTTAGCACACGCCTCTCTGCCCCTGCTCTGAATGAAAGTCAGCCCTGCAGGCGTCTCCGCGTGGGAGCAGTCCTCTGTGTCCTTTCCCTCTGGGGAGGTCTGAGCTGTGACTGCGCTCCGATGCGGGACTAGTGCAGAGTTACTGCTAATAAGCAGTTACCAGACTTTCCCTGCCTTTTAGAGCACTCCTCCTGATGGTCTGGGCAGAAGGTGGTGGGTGAGCTTCCGGTAGCCATGAAATCTCTGCAGCTCCTACAGAGATCTGATGCATCTGCAGCCTTACGAGGGGAAAGGTGTGGAGAAGTGGGCACAAGCTGGAACGGGGATAGTTGTATCAAAAATGGTGTGGCCAGCAGGACCAGGGACGGGATCATGCCCCAGTATTGGGCGCTGGGGTGGCCGCACCTTGAATACTGTGTTCAGTTTTGGGCCCCTCAGTGCAAGAAAGATATTGAGCTGCTGGAGTGTGTCCAGAGAAGGGCAACAAGGCTGGTGAAGGGCCTGGAGAACCAGTCTTATGACGAGCACCCGAGGGAACTGGGGTTGTTTAGCTTGGAGAAGAGGAGGCTGAGGGGAGACCTTATTGCTCTCTACCACTATCCGAAAGGAGGTTGTAGCAAGGTGGGTGCTGGTCTCTCTTCCCAAGTAACAAGTGATAGGACGAGAGGAAATGGCCTCAAGTTGCACCGGGAAGGTTTAGATCGGATATTGGGAAAAATTTCTTTGCTGAAAGAGGGGTGAAGCACCGGCACAGGCTGCCCAGCGAAGTGGTGGAGCCAAAATCCCTGGAGGTGTTCAAAACAAATGAGTAGGCGTGGTGCTACCAGACAGGGAATAGCAGACATGCAGGTGTTGTGTTGATGGTTGGACTTGAGCTTAGAGGTTTTTTTTCAGCCTCAGCCATTCTACGAGTCTATGAATCCCACCTCAAGCGAAGGGGAAGCTCTTTCTCTCATGAGGGTGGTGAGAGACCGGTGTCAGGGAACAACACAGGCACGCTGCTCCCTCGGGGATAGGGGAGCCCAAGGGGGCTCCACGGCCAGCAGGGCAGGGCCCAGCCTCGGCCCACGGACGCAAGGAGAGCAGGGTGGTGCCGGAGCGGGCAGTGGGGCCAGACGGACAAACAAAAGCATGGTGAGGTGGCCGCTCTGAGAGGTGTTGGGGCAGAGCCAGGCCACGGCATACAGGAGAGATGGGAATGGGCTCTCTATCAGGGAGTGTAGTGACAGGACGAAGGGTAATGTTCTTCAGCTGAAAGAGGGGACATTTAGATAACATATTAGGAAGAAATGTTTCACCGTGAGGATGGTGAGACATTGGACCAGGTTGCCCACAGAAGTCATGGATGCCCCCTTTCCTGGAGGTGTTCAAGGCCAGGCTAAATAGGACCTTGAGCAGCCTGGTGTGGTGGGAGGTGTCCCAGCCCGTGTCAGGGGGTGCTGGAACTGGGTGATCCGATTTGAATCCTGTGTTCAGTTTTGGGCTTCTCACTACAAGGAAGACATTGAGGTGCTGAATTGTGTCCAGAGAAGGGCAACGAAGCTGCTGAAGGGTCTGGAGAGCAACTCTTAGGAGAAGCAGCTGAGGGAATGGGTGGTTGTTCAGCCTAGAGAAGAGGAAGCTGAGTGGAGATCTTGCCACTGTCTATGACTGCCTGAAAGGATGTTGTAGCGAGGCGCGTGTTGGTCTCTTCTCTCAAGGAACAGGTGATAGGACAGAAGAAATGGCCTCGAGTTGCACCAGGGGAGGTTCAGAACAGACATCAGGAAAGGCTTCTTCATCGAAACGGCTGTCAGGCACTGGCACAGCTGCCCAAGGGAGGTGGTGGAGTCCCCATCCCCGAGGTGTTTAACAGAGGGGCAGATGAGGCGCTCAGGGAGAGGGTTCAGTAGTGCACACGTGCGGTCGGACCCGCTGATCTCAAAGGTCTTTTCCCACCCAGCACGTCTGTCGTTCTGCGTGCTCCAAAGTCCCGTCCAGCTCAATCCACGCTCCGACCCTCTGCGGCTCCGAGCCTTTCCGCCAGGGACGGAGCCCGCGACAGCGAGCGGAGGCTCCTCCCGCCGCCCCCGCCCCCTCGCGGCGCCGGGCGGGATGCGGGGCGCTCGGAGGCGCTTCTGCTCCGCCCTGCTCGTCGCGTACGGCCTCTTCTCGCTGTACGCGGCCTACAGCGTGTTCCTGCGACCCCGCCGCTCCGCCGCGCCCCGACCGCCGCCCCGCGACCGCCGCGGCCCGCGAGGTGAGAGCAGCGGCGGGGCCGGGGGGGGGCTCGGCAGCGCCTGCCGGGGAGCCGGGGCTGCCGGGGCGTTGCTGTCCCAAGCGCTCGTCGGTGCCAGCGCCCCTGCTCGCGGTCAGAGCAGAGCGGCGGGCGGGGCCCGGGGCCTGGGGCAGCTCCCGAGGCAGAGCGGGGCCGGGCTCCCCCGGCCGCCCGCTGCTGGCCGCCATTTCCGGGGGCGCTGGGCGGGCGGGGGCTGCCGGGGGGGGACACAGAAAAGGGGCAGATGGACTCTCTGGGACTGGTTTGGGAGTCTCGGAAAGCCGAGGATCCCTGATCTCAGCGCTGGGCGCGTGAGGAACGATCCCCGTTGATCGTGTGTAACGAGAGGGCTGGGGACAGAATGTATTTCCCACCTACAGGCATCAGCGTAAATTCTCCCAGAAATCTCACGCACGTTGTGTTACTTCCGAAGGACTAATTTTAACGTTGTTACGAACTTCACAACAGCCAGATCTCTCTAATTGGAGCTTTAGAATCAGCTGTGACCTTGCATTGGCGATAGGGAAAGGCTGCAGACAGAGATGCTGAGAGAACAAGACACATCTCTTCAGCACCGACCGTGTTTAACACCAGATGTCATCATTTCTCTCTGAACGGCATCTGGAAATCAGTATTTGAAGGAAACACACTATAAGAAAACGCACTACCACGGGGACATTCTGTCTGACGGTTATTTAGATGAAACTTAACTCTACTTTAGCTTAAATGAGAACAGTCCACTTTTTGTAACAGCAACGATTTCTTGTATCCAGGGGGGGAGCTGTCAGTGTGTCTGGCCCTGGGCTGGGTTTGGGGGAAAAGCTGCTTGAAATGCTGAATTCCCCAGCTTTCCTGTAGGCCCCTTCAGGTACTGGAAGGCCACTGTAAGGTCTCCCCAGAGTTTTCTCTCAGCCTGTCCTCATAGCAGAGGTGCTCCAGCTATCTGATCATTTTCATAGCCCTACTTTGGAGCTGCTCCAACAGTTTGATATCCTTCTTTCTTATGTTGGGGATTCCGGAACTGGGCACAACGCTCCAGGTCAGGTGTCACAACAGTAGAGTAGAGGGGGAGAATTAACTCCCTTTCGCCTGATGGACACGCTTCTTATGATGCAGCCTAGGATAATTTGTTGGTTTTCTCAGCTTGTAAATGTACTCTTCCTGTGCAAATTAACGCTTTTGGGTTTCCTAGATCATTTTTCCTTTGGAAATGAAGAGTGGAATCCATGGGGAGGGGATGAGAAAAATGAACAGATTGCTTCTCAGCAGAGATACGAAGCTAATCTTCAGGTGACAAAAAATGCAAGATCTCGTCAAGACCAAACCAGTCTTCGAGTACAGGTTTGGGGCAAAGCGGCAATTGGTGAGCAGATGTAATTAATGTCTATTAATGACTTAGCCATTTTAATACAGTATTTTTCTCTGCTGTTTTTTTAAAGAGTAGCATTTATGTATTTGACTAAGTTATATGGATTATCTGTACATGAAGAGTGGTAAGGAAGTAGCAGCTGTTACTCAATTCTGTGTCAATACCAACATAAAAAAACTAGTTAAACTCCAGTTTCTTTGTATTAGTTCTTTTCAAGGCTGTTTTTCACATCCATCAAAGAAAAGGCTGAGGTGGCGGAGAAACACAGTTACTGTTTGAATGTCAGCTGACTTAAAATATATCACAAGGACAGGCCTAGAGCAGAATATTTTTTTTTCACACTCTTTGTGAAACAAAGTGTGAAAATGAAGGCACTTTGTGTACTGCAGTACTCCTGATGAACTCGGTAATGCAGTACCAATGAACTTGGAAATTCTTCTGTTGTAGAAGACATTGAGTAGTTTCTTCTCTACATAAACTGGAGCCCAAGTCCTCCTCGAGCTCTTTAACTGCCGCTGAGGACCTGTCATTGTTCTTATTTAGCTTTCATGAAAATGTAAATATTCCAGCTTCATTTGAACGTTCATGTAGCATTATAGGAGACATTGGTACATTATATGGTGATGTATTCCATCACGGAAATTTGATGTGTTTAGCAAAAGCTTGGCCTTAAAATGTTGATTAACTTCTGTTCGCTTTTATTTGTTATGTGTATCAAAAAGAGACGCTAACAGAAATGGTAGTGTGATGTATCTTCATCTATTGATATTTTGACCACCAGAGAAGCTTTTTAAATGCTGATGTGTGAAAAATTCACCTTAACTGAAATAAAACCATATGGCATTTGGGAAGCAATGCCCCTTCTGTATAAGATGCTCTGACATTTCTTTCCCAAGTTCTTACGTTGTTGTGTTTCTTCATTTCCCAGAAATACTGTTGTCTTATTTGCTAGGAGTGTAGAGTAGGCAAGATCTGTGCATTCAAATTTTCCATCATATCTTCATTTATGTAGGTCTTTACCTTTGGCAACATATATTTGGAGGGCACCTTGAGCCAGCTGATGTGACTGCGCAGTGGAGAGAAGGAAGCCAAACAGTAGGAAAAGCGTATTTCAGGTAGTAGTTGCATTTTGTTAACTGGAATAAACAGTGTATTGGTAAGTTTAAGAACGCAATGAGATGCACAGATGCATTATTTTGTCTACCTCAAAGTTGCAGTTATTTTAATAGCAGTTGCAAATACTTTTTCCTGGTTGGATAACTGAGGAATATGCACACAACTTCTCATTCAAAATTATCACAAGGAATGGTGACATTTATTTATGGAAATACATAAAATCAGCAAATTCTAGCCCAGACATGTTGCTATTAAAAAGTAGAACACTAGAGAGCGTTTCACCTGCCATTTTAGGAAGATGTGTGTATTTGAAAGAAATATAAAGACTTAATCAATGGCAAGAGGGAGGACAGCCAAGAGACCTCAGGAGGAGGGGGAGTGCAACCATGCGAAGAGTCTTAAGAGCTAAGATTTGAGGTTGAGCGTTGACGGAAAGAAGCATCAGGTTCTGAGGCAAGAGGATATCTCCTGCTAATTGCTTTCTGTTATATTCAGGGAAAACGGACTTCACTCATTCATAAGTAGGATTGCATCAAAACCATAATTTCTTTTAATTTATAGCAAAACCAGTCTGTGATATCTAGCATCTGGTTAACTACTTGATTTGCAAAGCAGAATTTTCTATAGGAAGAAAGATTATACTTGAAGCATTGTTTGCTCTAAAAATGGATTTTGATTGTCAAACATTTGGTATTATTTGGTGATTGATTCTTTTCTCAGTCTGTTAAACTGAGTGGAATCTTTTCACGTTGTCCGTTCAACATTGGATTTAAGTCTTGACCTGATTTACTCAATCTGTTAGAAGTCTTAATCACAAATCATGGGTTTCATGAATCTTGGCTCCAAAACATACCACTCCCAGCAAGCCAGCAGCATGTTGTCTTAACTCAAGTTTAGAATATGCTTGCCTCAGGTCGGTCTGCTTCAGGTAGCATCATCAGAGTAGTTGTTACCGCCTTTGCCGTGCATTTTCTTTTCCTCACTGGGCGCACTTGAACTGAAACTAGCTATCAGTCTCAGCACTTCAGGAGTTAAAACTCATTGTGGTTCTACAATAACTTAGTTGAAACTCATGCTCATTCAAAATTAAGTTTTGCTGGTAGCTAGAAAACACTAGTAGTGCAGCATATGTAAACAATAACATTTCATTGATTCTTGAAAAAAATGTGTGTATTGGTATTTTTTTCCCCTGCCCTCTTTCCCAAGCTGTATAATCACTAATCCTTTGAGTTTAGACAATTGTCAGTTAACGGAAGAGCAGAAGCTGGCAAATGCTGGTTTTGCTTCATTGCAGTCCATAAAAGTTTGTTGTCAGGTACTTTTAAGTTATTAGTGATTCAATGATTTTGCTACGTGGTTGGAATTCCTCTGTTAAATACGTTGTGCAACATCTGGAAGTGCAGTTTTCTACCTAAAAGGTTTTTGTTTACTGTCTTATATCAGAGCCTCAAGTTTGACCTGGGTCACACAAGCAACAGAATTTTACCTTTACTTAAGTACCTCTTGTGCTATAGATTCTCCTCAGTATCAGATGACGCAGTGGGTGTTTTGGTCTTAACTTAACCCAGATGACAAAGTGGCCTGCCAGGCCAGCTAACTGTCCCTCTTGATGATGCCTGTTTTAGTATACTCGTACAGGTTTTTGGGAGGGCTTCCCTTGTTCTAATACAGTATTCATTGGTTATTACTGGAAGTTTGACCTTTAGTGTACATCAAAGCACAGCCTTTTTTTGAAGTTGATTTACCCGCATTTTGGTGTTTGAATATGGTAGTAGCTCTGATTTGTTGACAAAATACCTTATTTTTGTTTAAGTCTTGTCCTTTTTCCTGAATAAAGATGAAGGCTACGTTAAGCTGTAGGTACCAACAACAGAAACGGTTCCAGTTGCAGTTACTTTGCAGTATATTTCATTTACTTTATTGAAATAAAAAGTAATCTCTGGCCTGTGGAGTAAGGATTTTTGGAGGATTAAGGTCAATAAGTTGTCTTAAGGGTGTTTACTATTTGTGTTTTGTTTTTTACAGCTTCATCACTGGCCCATCTGTAGTTCCTGGCTACTTCTCAGTGGAAGCTGAAAATGTTGTTCTCGTTCTGAATGGAAGAGAAAAAGCCAAGATCACTTACGCCGCTCAGTGGTTGCATTGCGCACAAACGCTTAATTCAGACTCACAAAATACAGCACGTAGCAGTTGTGCTGCTTGGAAATGAGCAGTGCAACAAGGAATGGATGCAGCCATACCTGAAAAGACATGGAGGATTTGTGAATCTACTTTTTGTTACATATGACTGTGCCTTGGCAAACGAAGAGGATATTTTCCAGTGGCCTTTAGGAGTAGCAACGTAAGTACTGTAGACACAAGCTACAGCTGAAACTTAACTGTTATGCAGGAGGCATGGAAAATACGTCTGACTGTTACTGCTAGTACCCAAAACAATCATAGTAAGTAAGTTGTAGAACGTGATCCTATGCATGATTTTCTAAATCAAGCAATGGAATCTTTGGAAATTTCATTTAGCGACAAAAATGACAACATAGGAAAAGAATGCAAGGTATTTAGCTTTAAAAAATGACCCTGTGTCTGGTGGGTTTTTCTGTTTGTTTACTTTTTCCTCAGTAGATTTGCTCTTGAGATTTCTCATAACTGCTATATTTGCCAGTGACACGGGGATTTAAAAGGTATTTATGTAATTAGGTTCCAGATACTGCTTGTTTAGGAAGGGAAGGGGATGGTAGTGGTCGTAGTTCTTTTAACCCCTGTTGTGGCTCTCCAAAAGAAATTGTACATCTCCTATTTCAAATGAATGTGCTCCAGTATCACAGTAACATACACTGGTGTAACTGCTTACTCACAAAAACACTTTTGTTACCCATACATCTCAAACTATTTCTGTGGGGTAGATAAAGGTTCATTTAGGTGATGGGTTTTTTTCCAGTTTACTCCTTACTGAGAAGAATTAGTAGTGTTTTAGCTCCTTATCATGGTAATATAAGATGAAAAGATACAGGATTTTTTTTTCATATTTTGTGTTGAATTTGAATTCAGTATCCTGTAGAAGATAGTTTACAAACCGTATGGAGTCTTAATACATAGCTTGAACTTGTTGGTAGTGTTATTGAAATACACTAAATCTGAATTCTTGATAGTGTCAAAGTTGATGACATTGGAAGTCCTAAGCAAAAAGAAATTGAGTTTTGTGATGCCAAGATTAAAGTGAGAGCTAACAGAAAGCAACAACAGTTACAACAACAGCGAGTTGGGTTGCAAAGCTGGGTGGAGAAAGATGGGTCAGAAGGACAGAATCATTAGTTTGGAAAAGATCTTTAAGATCGTCGAGTCCAACAGTAAACCTAACACTTCCAAGTCCACCACCGAATCATTTCCGTAGGCGTCATATCTACACATATTTTAAACGTGTCCAGAGGTGATGACTCAACCTCTTCCCTTTTCCTTTGAGAGGCTATCAGGGATATTTTCAAGTTGATAAGCATGCCCAGAGATTAAGGGAGCTGAGACTTATACTCCATAGTTACCATCAACCTGGCTATTTCACTGAAAACTAATAGTTGGGTCAAGAACGGCAGCTTTTGAAAAAGCACATTTCTCACGGACATTTTTGTAATGCACATGTGTCTCTGATGTCGAAAGAATACGTAAGCATTCTGGAATGTCTCTGAAGAGAGTGGTGTGGATGAAGAGAATAAAGACCAGCTTTTAGGGCAGGACTTGCACTGGTTTGTTTGTGGGTCTGTCTGGTTATAGATGTGGATTGACAACCGATAGGTGGTTTTAGTCTTAGAATGTGCTGCCAGAAAGATGAAATTGTGCAAAATGTTTTTCTTTGACATAAGACATGTCATTGTCTAATGCATACGTCATTTTTACAGCTACAGAAGTTTTCCAGTTGTAGAACCCACCTGCTCGATGCTACATGATCCAAGATCACATCTGTGTAATTTCCTAGGAACAGTTTATAAGAACTCTTCTAGGGAAACGCTGATGGAAGTTCTGAAGCAGGATGAACTTGATAAACTTTGCTGGATTGCAGCCAGAGAACAGTAAGACTTGGATTTACTCTGTGGAAGTATTCAGACTTTTTTGCCTAGTTCATTATTACCACATCCTTTCCTAAGTGTAAAAAAAATAGTACAAATAAAAGTAGCCAGTCATCATTAAAGGAGAGAACATTGCTGAGACTGTGTAGTCCTTCATAACGTAATGGCTGCTATATTTTACATAAAGCATGTTTTTAAATACTTAGAAAATTTTCCCACGTATGCTTCATATAAAGATCATCTCTTATTTTCTTGTATACGTTTGATTGTAGTGGAAGAAGAAATGTTTGTCTCGCACCTTGTGTCTATTAATGCCTCAAAAGAAAAAGACAGCTGTATTTTGTTGTGTTCCATATAAGAAAGTGGATTTAATCTGTAGGGCATGGCTCTTTTATTTCAAGTAGGTAGAACAGATCTTATGACAGAGAGGAATTAGGTCCTTATCGTTTTTCTTCATTTTGCCAAGCAACACCTATGAAATGTTTGATAGCAGGCAGAGCAGTGCTCAGGAAGACCTCAGCTACCCTGATGAAGACTCTCAGGAGACAGATTGTATCTGTGGCATAAACTCTTACCTCACGGATGTTCTGAGGCACTTGAGGCAGATGGAAGCAGGTTGATGGATTGCTTTACATTCCAGCTTTTGTAGAGCAAACCTCTACTGATGTGAAGTGTTTGAGGCCAAAAAAATCATTAAAAAATCCATAGAGTTTCTCCCTCTATGTCTGTTTCTAAGTATTAATAATTTCCGGAAAGGACTGTATCTAAAAAGTGTTACAATATTTTTTTAACAACAGACATTTTCAATAAATTTTTAGAAGACTCTTTAGGAATGATTAAGACTGAAAGTAAGAGCCTATTGATTGTGTGGGTTATATCAATTTTATACATTGACAGCATTTCCACTTTTATAAATAATTGAAATTAAAGCATATCTCTGTTTTTGAATTGCAGTGCCCACAGGAAAATTGTTAATTTTCAACCCCTTTGCTTTCCTAGGTGGCATCCTCAGGAAACAAATGCAAGTTTCAAAAACTCTCAAGATGCCTTGCTGCAGAGTGACTTGACATTGTGCCCAGTGGGTATAAATACAGAACGCTATAGAATATACAAAGCTTGTTCATATGGGTCTCTACCTGTTATAGAAGATGTAATGACACCGGGTGATTGCGGAAATTCATCAGTGTACCACAGTGCTCCATTACAATTGTTAAAAACCATGGGGGCTCCATTGATCTTTATTAGAAAGTGGGAAGAGCCACAGCTAGAGCCTCGTTTCTGTTGTGCAGAAGCACCTGGGGAGGCATGGGCAATGAAGAGGTTCGCTTGCTGCCCCGTTTGTGGACTAGCTTCCACTCACTACTTCCCTTTAAGTCCTTGCCTACATCCCTTTGATCAGGGGCTTTTTCTGGTGGTTGTCTCTGTGCATCTTTCGGAGAGTTCAGGGTGTGGTCCACCAGTCTGTCTCTTGCTCAGACTCCCTGATGCTCCTCGGCCAACCTACTTCCTCTCACAGCTCTGCCGCCAGGCTGAGGAGATGGTCGGCCTCATCACACCTCACACAACCGTTGCCTCTGCTGCCCTTTGTTTCCAGGGCAAGCTGGTGGCACTCCCTGCAGCCAGAGGCCTCGATGGCTGCATGTTTTCCTGGGAGCTCAGTCTGGGCTGACTGATCCTTTCTGGCAAATGCACAGAGGATGCAGCCTCCTGCCGGGTGGATACCACGGCTGGGCTGCCCCTCACCAACTGAATGTACCTTCTGACCTCAGAGAGAGAGCTTGCCCTCCGTGCTCACCGTGCCTGCAAGGTGTGCAGGCAGTTTGCAGCTGTGTCCTCGGTGATCCCATTTGTCTGCTCTCCATGCATTCCAGAAAAGCACAAATGCCCCAGTCTGTACCTCCCGTTTCCATTTGCAGAGCAAAGGTGGCATCGGCAGTTCTGTTCCTGTACCTTCAGTGTGCGCAGCATCGCATGCAGGAGGGCCAAGAGCAGCAGCACAGCCATAGCCAGACAGAAGCCTTGGAGGGCTTGTTTCAAAGGAATCGACCCACAGAGGGACTGTAAGCCAAAGTATCTTTAATTGCCAGCGGGGAGCGCGGGGCTCACTGAAAAAAAGAAATGACACAACTTTCCAAAGCCCAATAAAATTTTCCCATAAATTGGGATGTAACTCAAAGCGTAACAATGAAAAGCAGCCGTATGGAACATTAGACTGATTCATCGCTTTTAATGTGACGCTTCAATATAATCTTTAAATTAACACAAGAAAATTCTAACCGAGGCACAAAGTGCAAGAATTTGTTTTTCAAAAAAATACAGTTTTCCCCGGAGCAATTCCCAGTCCATCGATCCTATAAGTTACCACATTATCGTTGGATAAGATGAAAACATATCAGAAACAGAGGTATAATGATAACATTCAGTTCAGATGTGCTTACAATTCCCTGCAAACAGTGTGAATCATAGGAGGTCTGACACAAGAGAAACCCCGAGACTGTGTCTGTAACTCTTTTTGTTTAACAAGGGTAAAGAAAATCAACTACAATCACCTTTAGCATAGTCCTCTTCCGAGTGGGCGCACAGCCGCATACGATGCTGCCAACGTTCAAAGCAGTTCTGCGGATTTTTCTGACAGACTGTTGAGGATCCCTATCGGTTTTGCTCTCACGTTTTCTACCGACAAAAAATGTGAGCACTGACTTGTTCTTTGGGAAGAGGCAGAAATTGCAGGGAGCCAGGTCTGGCAAACAGGGCGGGTGCTCAAGCACAGTGATTTTGTTATTAGGTAAAAACTGCTTCGCAGACAAAGCGTTGTGGGCTGGGGCACACGGTCGTCTTCCAACCGAGCGCAAAAACACTGAATAGGTGGCACGCATAGTGCGTGACAAGATGGAGTTGAGCTATGTCTCACTGTGACAGGTTAGAAGTGGTTCTATAACCTTTCTTTGTCTCTCCCCTCCGACTCCTGGTTCCCGAGCTACCGGGTTAGTCTCGAGGGGTTTTGTGTCAGACCTGGTAGACATTAGGAAGAAATGTTTTACTGTGAGAGTGGGGAGATGCTGGACCAGGTTGCCTCAAGAAGGTGTGGATGCTCCATCCCTGGAGGTATTCAAGAGCTGGTTGGGTAAGCCTTTGAGCAACCTGCTGTAGTGGAAGGTGTCCCTGCCCATGGCACGGGGGGTGGAAATGGATGACCTTCCAACTCAAATCACTCTATGATCTTGCGATCCTGCGACATGCGTAGCCTCCAACACCCTGGCTCCACCCCCCTGCCTGCCCCCTCCCCCGATATGCCATGCCCCAACAGGCCCCGCCCCCCAGCCGCACCCGCTTTTGTGATACCACAAACAAACTCACCACAATCTATCCGACCCTCAGTGCTGTCAAGGCAACGTCGGGACTGCCCGCACGTCTCTGACTGGCAGCGTTGGGACTTGGCTCTCAACTCTTCTCAGCCTCACCTTGCCATTTCCCTCTCCCTAAGCGTTGCCCACTCTCTCCCTCTCCTGAACATCTCCCTCTACCTGCCGTCTCCTCACCCTCTCCATCTCCTCACCACCTCCCTCTCCCCAACCTTTCCCCACCCTCTCCCTCTTCTCAAAATCTCCCTCTACTTGCCCTCTCCCCACTCCATAGCCGTTGCACCATGCAGCGCCTCGCCAGGCCCCTGAGGAGGATGTGGAAGCAGATGTCGTTCTGCTACACCTCTGCAGCCGATGCTGATGAGGCCGATGAGCCCTACGGAACCCAGCAGAAGGGCCAGGCTGGGTTGCACAGCATGGCCACCAGCGGTGACCCGGCCCAGCCGAAGCGACGTCGGTGGTGGAAGAGGCTCTGCATCAAGTGGCAGCCCACCAAGAAACAGTAAGGAACAGGCAGTGCCCATGACAAAGCCTCCAGCCCTTGGCTGGAAGAGGGAGAAGACTGCCCAAGCTGGGGCAGGAGCCGACGGATGCTCCGCTCTGCTCTGCCCTGCCCGGCCCTGCCCGGCCCTGCTCCACTCTGCCAGCCCTGTCCCTGTAGTGAATCTTGTGTGGAGCTCAGCAGGCCTTCGTCCAAGTGGAGACAGCTCCTTTCCTCTTGCCAGACTGACCAGCTTGCTTGAGCAGGGCATGGATTCACAGAAAGGAACAGCACAGCTTTCCCGTTGCTGTTAGAAATCCCATCCCCTCTGTCTCTGGGACTGATCGGGATTAAAAACAGGGGCTTACACAGACTCCCCAGTCGCCACAGACTTAGAAAGCCTCCGGAGACTCCCAGATACCAAGACACGGTCCCCTTTGCTGTGCTGGGTGGCTGGGCAGCCCTGCTGGAGGCAGAGACCAGTGCCTGGGCACAGGAGTCTCCTGGGGCAGAGTGGGTAGTGACTACTTCAGTCTTCACTACTCGAGTCGTGCAGTTAAGTTGTGTGTGTGCTACCCTTTCTCTGCTGGCTACGAGTATGGGTAGGACGGCTCATGACTGGCCGTTGCTCTTCCAGGAGACAGCGTATGCAAGGTTGTGCCTATTTTTACTGAATGTGTTTCCTTCCTTTCTAAATAATGTAGCATTGCTGTCCAACCGGAAAACAATGCAAGCCGTGAAAGCACCGACGGCTGCTCTGTGGGAGGCACAAAAGACCAATCCGTACTGGAGAGCTCCTCCTCTGCGACGGTCGATGCCCTTCCTGAGAGAACACCTGCACTGACGGAAGCTGGTAAGATCCTTCACTGTGGAAAAGGCTATGAGGACAAATCTGTATAGCCTCTAATCAAAGAATAACCCACTGCCTCGAGACAGGGCAGGAGGGATAGGGAAAGTCAGATGAGCTTTTTACCTCCTTAGTAGGTGTCTTGGCAGCGGCGAGAGTGGAAGATTCTGATGCTGATGATGGGCAGGACTTCTCCAAGGAGGACAAGGAGGAGGAGGAGAAAACGGAGGTGGACGATGAGGGGGATGCCTTCTGCATTGTTCAGGTAGAATGATAAAAGCATTTTGTTTGGAAAAGAATCTTGAGCTGTGGAGTCCAACGGGAAATCTAACTCTGACAAGTCCACCTACTAAACCATGTCCCTAAGTGCCGTGTCTACACATTTTTCTAAATACCTCCCGGGATGGTGACTCAAGCACTTCCTGAGCAGCCTGTGCCAGTGCTTGATAGCCCTTTCAGTGAAGGGGGTTTTCCTGCTCTCCAATCTAAACCTCCCCTGGAGCAATTTAAGGCCTTTTCCTCTTGTCCTTTGACATGCTCCCTGGGAAAAGAGAGCAACATTCCCCTCGCCACAAGCTCCTTTCAGGCAGCTGTAGAGAGTGGTAAGGTCTCCCCTCAGCGCCCTCTTCTCCAA
Source organism: Tapera naevia (assembly GCA_033556795.1). Taxonomy (NCBI): domain Eukaryota; kingdom Metazoa; phylum Chordata; class Aves; order Cuculiformes; family Neomorphidae; genus Tapera; species Tapera naevia. The sequence continues at coordinate 15,261,868 of JAUMJJ010000059.1, forward strand.
ACTAAACAATCCCAGTTCCCTCAGCCTCTCCTCATAGGACTTGTTCTCTAGACCCTCTGTGGCTCTTCTTTGGATACATTCCAGCATCCTCTGAAATCCTAGAAGGCTGGTGCTGCACAGATTACAGGCTTTCCACAACCACAGCTGTCTCTTCTGGTTCCTCTCAGTGACAAATGATTGCACATAGTACCCACAGTCTAGACACACAGCTGCTTCTGCCTAGCTCCTCTCTATCTTGGGGAGGTGTCCTTAAGCCCAGTGCTGGGTATCTTTTTGGGGGAAGACGTTTTCCCTAATCTCTAATCGAAACTTCCCCTTGCACACCCGACGCCATTTCCTCTTTTCCTATCACTTTCTACCGCTGGAAAGCGACAGTCGCTCACCTTGCTAGAAAGTCCTTCTAGGTCAAAACCTAGCTTCTAAGTCAAAATCCTCTCTTTGAAGATATTTGACTTCCATTCTGAGGAGGAGGTCCTTTCACTTCCTGTGGCAGAATTCACGCTTCCGCAGCCCCGGTGCTGAAGTGCAGTGTGATGATGTAGTGTTGCTGGGGATTCCTTTCCTCACTGTCTCGCTGTGTTCTTACTCTCTCAGGTTTCCTCACTGGAACGAGAAGACCTTCAGCCAAAGAAGGATGCTTCAACTCAAACACATTCTCCAGGAATCATGCAGGTGACTCTATCAGAGACCTTTAAATAGAGCCTGTCAGTGTAAGGAGAGCTCTTCTTGGTTTTTGAAATCATTTTGGAGAGGAGCTTATTCGGTCTGGGCCTGGAGTGTATTTCGGACCTCATTTTTTCCCCCATTGTGAAGCAGAAGGGCTGCATAAAGACTCTCAGCCTATGTTCCACAGAGAATCCTTTTCTGTATATTAGGAAAGGGAAAACCTCACAAAGAGATACCGATAGTGTGGACATGCTCAGCTGAGAAAGATGCCTGCAGATGCCTGCTGGTGCTGCCCAAATGCCTTAACTTTGAATTGACTGGATCATAGAAGCATAGGTTTGTTTCAGTTGGAAGGGTCCTTTGAAGATCATCTAGTCCAGTCCCCTGCTGTGGGAAGGTTCAAAGGCCCACCCCACGTGACTTTGAACACTTCCAGCCATGGGGCATCCACAACTTCTCTGGACAACCTGGTCCAGTGTCCTACCACCATTGTCGCAAAGAATTTCTTCCTGACAGTGTGTGTGTTCCTTTCAAAGAGCTGCTTCTCAGGTTGCACAGAGCACGGGCATTTGCTGCTTCCCTTGGGTTTTGCAAAGCATGGTGTGTGCTGACAGAGAAAGAGCAGGCATCCTGCAGTGTTGCACTGGTGCCTTCTCGTATTCCCTCTTAACCTAATCATCATTGTGGACTTGCAAAGTCAGTTTAGGAGCAGGAGGGATTTCTAACAGTCTTGGAGTAGCCAACCAGTGGCTATAAGGAGAGTGATCGTGGTCCTTGAGAGAGGAGGAGGAGAGTTGTGGCAGCATTTTGGAGATGCTGTAGGAAATCAGTGTAGATGTAGGAGCTGATTCAGTCTAAAAGATGGAGAAGCAACAAGGGTTTTGAGAGTCGACGTGAAAGTCAAAGCAGTCCACTCCTTTTTATCAAACCTAACCGAACTCCTGAGGATTCTTGCCATGGTTTGACAGCTGCAGGAATCGAAGGAACTGTTCCTGAGGAACTGTTATGATGAGATGCTGAGGACAGCCATAAAGAACATGGAGAACGATTTCACAGCTTTCACGTACCTTCTGGAGAGAGCTACAAGAAGGATGGACATTGCATGGCTGGTAACATACACGCAATGGTAAGGAAGTGACACAGTGCAGCAGGACTTCCCTTTCTGCAAACAAGAGGACTGTCTTCTTGAATCCCAATGAAATAAAAATATGCAATTTTCCAAACTGCTTTTGTTTTAGATGAGGTCCTTTCACATTCTCTTTCTGGGATTTGTGCTCTGTTGGACTTCTCTGATAAGGCCTGTGCTTCTTTTTCAGGCTCCACCTTGAAAATGCAGAGCTGAAAGCCAAAGCCAAGCATCAAGCCAACATCATTAAAGCCATGATTCCCGAAGACCTGGAAGACTTAACCTCAGTAAGTTGGTCAGAGCCTTCCCTTTTCATGAGCTCCAGATCCTAGTTCCATATCCATGTGGGAAACTCTAAGACGAGGTCTTCCCGGAGAGCCTAGGAGAGACCGGTTCCCCTCTTCTACTGACTGTGGGCTGCTCTGAAAGTCCTACTGTCCCATTGCCCAGCTTTCTGGCTTTGAGAGTTGTCCCATTTGGCAAGTCCTACTTAATGCTGTCTTTGTTAAGGAATTGATAGTAAAGCACTGGCTTAAGTAGTCTCTCCTTTAGAGCAGGAGTCAGGTTGAGACCTCAGGCAACACCTCAGGCAGCCGTGCCACAGGGGCATTTGATACCTTCGTTTGCAGATGTTCCTTGTGCTCTGGTGGTGCCCAGCACTTAATCCTGGAGGTCTAACTGGCATCAGGCCGTGACAGGAATTCTACAGTCGCCTGTACTCTGGTCACCTTCCCGTTTTATTGACCGTGGATTCCTTGGCCAGAAGGAGTGGATCCATCATACAACGAGAAGGCCTCCAGAGATGAAAATGCTCTACCAACAGGGGAACAGCACCCCCAATAGGCAGCATTGAGTGTGCCTGGGTGGCATTGTGGGGCAGGCAGACATGGTGAAAAGATTGCATGAGTGAGAAGAGCAGAGCTGGGTACCATACAGTGAGGTTTTAATTCTTTTTAATGCTCTGTCAGCATTAAAAAGTTCATCAGTATCTCCGTGTAATTCAGTTTTCCACATATGCATGTAGCCCATAGGCTGCAACTTTGTTGCTGACACATCTGAGTGTTTGGCTTTTCGTAGGTGCATCTGCGTGTTAGTGCTTGTGCTGCCAGGAGGTACTTTCCAGTGCCACCTTTGGTCCAACCTACTGTAAAACCAACACACAGCCTTTTCTTTTCCTGCCCTCTCCCAGTTCCAGCTGGACTTCCGACATCTTTTCCAATGAGAAGATGCTGCAGCAGAGGAAGTGCCAGTGCTGGAAAACAAAAAGTGCTCACGGGGAGAGGACTGAAGCCTAGAAACCCTCTGCCTTTCACCTTGTGCAGCCACTGTCCTCCATCTAGTTCCAGTTGTTCTGTTACTATTATTATATTACTATGTTACTTGTTTTTAATAAACTATCTCAGCTAGGACGCGTCTTGGTTTTGCTGCACAATCGGAGCACTTGGGACCTAGCGGACTCGATGAGCAGAGTCCTATTTGGGAAGGCTCACTCAGGCTGTCTTCCTATGCAGGCAGTTAGCACACGCCTCTCTGCCCCTGCTCTGAATGAAAGTCAGCCCTGCAGGCGTCTCCGCGTGGGAGCAGTCCTCTGTGTCCTTTCCCTCTGGGGAGGTCTGAGCTGTGACTGCGCTCCGATGCGGGACTAGTGCAGAGTTACTGCTAATAAGCAGTTACCAGACTTTCCCTGCCTTTTAGAGCACTCCTCCTGATGGTCTGGGCAGAAGGTGGTGGGTGAGCTTCCGGTAGCCATGAAATCTCTGCAGCTCCTACAGAGATCTGATGCATCTGCAGCCTTACGAGGGGAAAGGTGTGGAGAAGTGGGCACAAGCTGGAACGGGGATAGTTGTATCAAAAATGGTGTGGCCAGCAGGACCAGGGACGGGATTATGCCCCAGTATTGGGCGCTGGGGTGGCCGCACCTTGAATACTGTGTTCAGTTTTGGGCCCCTCAGTACAAGAAAGATATTGAGCTGCTGGAGTGTGTCCAGAGAAGGGCAACAAGGCTGGTGAAGGGCCTGGAGAACCAGTCTTATGACGAGCACCCGAGGGAACTGGGGTTGTTTAGCTTGGAGAAGAGGAGGCTGAGGGGAGACCTTATTGCTCTCTACCACTACCCGAAAGGAGGTTGTAGCAAGGTGGGTGCTGGTCTCTCTTCCCAAGTAACAAGTGATAGGACGAGAGGAAATGGCCTCAAGTTGCACCGGGAAGGTTTAGATCGGATATTGGGAAAAATTTCTTTGCTGAAAGAGGGGTGAAGCACCGGCACAGGCTGCCCAGCGAAGTGGTGGAGCCAAAATCCCTGGAGGTGTTCAAAACAAATGAGTAGGCGTGGTGCTACCAGACAGGGAATAGCAGACATGCAGGTGTTGTGTTGATGGTTGGACTTGAGCTTAGAGGTTTTTTTTCAGCCTCAGCCATTCTACGAGTCTATGAATCCCACCTCAAGCGAAGGGGAAGCTCTTTCTCTCATGAGGGTGGTGAGAGACCGGTGTCAGGGAACAACACAGGCACGCTGCTCCCTCGGGGATAGGGGAGCCCAAGGGGGCTCCACGGCCAGCAGGGCAGGGCCCAGCCTCGGCCCACGGACGCAAGGAGAGCAGGGTGGTGCCGGAGCGGGCAGTGGGGCCAGACGGACAAACAAAAGCATGGTGAGGTGGCCGCTCTGAGAGGTGTTGGGGCAGAGCCAGGCCACGGCATACAGGAGAGATGGGAATGGGCTCTCTATCAGGGAGTGTAGTGACAGGACGAAGGGTAATGTTCTTCAGCTGAAAGAGGGGACATTTAGATAACATATTAGGAAGAAATGTTTCACCGTGAGGATGGTGAGACATTGGACCAGGTTGCCCACAGAAGTCATGGATGCCCCCTTTCCTGGAGGTGTTCAAGGCCAGGCTAAATAGGACCTTGAGCAGCCTGGTGTGGTGGGAGGTGTCCCAGCCCGTGTCAGGGGGTGCTGGAACTGGGTGATCCGATTTGAATCCCGTGTTCAGTTTTGGGCTTCTCACTACAAGGAAGACATTGAGGTGCTGAATTGTGTCCAGAGAAGGGCAACGAAGCTGCTGAAGGGTCTGGAGAGCAACTCTTAGGAGAAGCAGCTGAGGGAATGGGTGGTTGTTCAGCCTAGAGAAGAGGAAGCTGAGTGGAGATCTTGCCACTGTCTATGACTGCCTGAAAGGATGTTGTAGCGAGGCGCGTGTTGGTCTCTTCTCTCAAGGAACAGGTGATAGGACAGAAGAAATGGCCTCGAGTTGCACCAGGGGAGGTTCAGAACAGACATCAGGAAAGGCTTCTTCATCGAAACGGCTGTCAGGCACTGGCACAGCTGCCCAAGGGAGGTGGTGGAGTCCCCATCCCCGAGGTGTTTAACAGAGGGGCAGATGAGGCGCTCAGGGAGAGGGTTCAGTAGTGCACACGTGCGGTCGGACCCGCTGATCTCAAAGGTCTTTTCCCACCCAGCACGTCTGTCGTTCTGCGTGCTCCAAAGTCCCGTCCAGCTCAATCCACGCTCCGACCCTCTGCGGCTCCGAGCCTTTCCGCCAGGGACGGAGCCCGCGACAGCGAGCGGAGGCTCCTCCCGCCGCCCCCGCCCCCTCGCGGCGCCGGGCGGGATGCGGGGCGCTCGGAGGCGCTTCTGCTCCGCCCTGCTCGTCGCGTACGGCCTCTTCTCGCTGTACGCGGCCTACAGCGTGTTCCTGCGACCCCGCCGCTCCGCCGCGCCCCGACCGCCGCCCCGCGACCGCCGCGGCCCGCGAGGTGAGAGCAGCGGCGGGGCCGGGGGGGGGCTCGGCAGCGCCTGCCGGGGAGCCGGGGCTGCCGGGGCGTTGCTGTCCCAAGCGCTCGTCGGTGCCAGCGCCCCTGCTCGCGGTCAGAGCAGAGCGGCGGGCGGGGCCCGGGGCCTGGGGCAGCTCCCGAGGCAGAGCGGGGCCGGGCTCCCCCGGCCGCCCGCTGCTGGCCGCCATTTCCGGGGGCGCTGGGCGGGCGGGGGCTGCCGGGGGGGGACACAGAAAAGGGGCAGATGGACTCTCTGGGACTGGTTTGGGAGTCTCGGAAAGCCGAGGATCCCTGATCTCAGCGCTGGGCGCGTGAGGAACGATCCCCGTTGATCGTGTGTAACGAGAGGGCTGGGGACAGAATGTATTTCCCACCTACAGGCATCAGCGTAAATTCTCCCAGAAATCTCACGCACGTTGTGTTACTTCCGAAGGACTAATTTTAACGTTGTTACGAACTTCACAACAGCCAGATCTCTCTAATTGGAGCTTTAGAATCAGCTGTGACCTTGCATTGGCGATAGGGAAAGGCTGCAGACAGAGATGCTGAGAGAACAAGACACATCTCTTCAGCACCGACCGTGTTTAACACCAGATGTCATCATTTCTCTCTGAACGGCATCTGGAAATCAGTATTTGAAGGAAACACACTATAAGAAAACGCACTACCACGGGGACATTCTGTCTGACGGTTATTTAGATGAAACTTAACTCTACTTTAGCTTAAATGAGAACAGTCCACTTTTTGTAACAGCAACGATTTCTTGTATCCAGGGGGGGAGCTGTCAGTGTGTCTGGCCCTGGGCTGGGTTTGGGGGAAAAGCTGCTTGAAATGCTGAATTCCCCAGCTTTCCTGTAGGCCCCTTCAGGTACTGGAAGGCCACTGTAAGGTCTCCCCAGAGTTTTCTCTCAGCCTGTCCTCATAGCAGAGGTGCTCCAGCTATCTGATCATTTTCATAGCCCTACTTTGGAGCTGCTCCAACAGTTTGATATCCTTCTTTCTTATGTTGGGGATTCCGGAACTGGGCACAACGCTCCAGGTCAGGTGTCACAACAGTAGAGTAGAGGGGGAGAATTAACTCCCTTTCGCCTGATGGACACGCTTCTTATGATGCAGCCTAGGATAATTTGTTGGTTTTCTCAGCTTGTAAATGTACTCTTCCTGTGCAAATTAACGCTTTTGGGTTTCCTAGATCATTTTTCCTTTGGAAATGAAGAGTGGAATCCATGGGGAGGGGATGAGAAAAATGAACAGATTGCTTCTCAGCAGAGATACGAAGCTAATCTTCAGGTGACAAAAAATGCAAGATCTCGTCAAGACCAAACCAGTCTTCGAGTACAGGTTTGGGGCAAAGCGGCAATTGGTGAGCAGATGTAATTAATGTCTATTAATGACTTAGCCATTTTAATACAGTATTTTTCTCTGCTGTTTTTTTAAAGAGTAGCATTTATGTATTTGACTAAGTTATATGGATTATCTGTACATGAAGAGTGGTAAGGAAGTAGCAGCTGTTACTCAATTCTGTGTCAATACCAACATAAAAAAACTAGTTAAACTCCAGTTTCTTTGTATTAGTTCTTTTCAAGGCTGTTTTTCACATCCATCAAAGAAAAGGCTGAGGTGGCGGAGAAACACAGTTACTGTTTGAATGTCAGCTGACTTAAAATATATCACAAGGACAGGCCTAGAGCAGAATATTTTTTTTTCACACTCTTTGTGAAACAAAGTGTGAAAATGAAGGCACTTTGTGTACTGCAGTACTCCTGATGAACTCGGTAATGCAGTACCAATGAACTTGGAAATTCTTCTGTTGTAGAAGACATTGAGTAGTTTCTTCTCTACATAAACTGGAGCCCAAGTCCTCCTCGAGCTCTTTAACTGCCGCTGAGGACCTGTCATTGTTCTTATTTAGCTTTCATGAAAATGTAAATATTCCAGCTTCATTTGAACGTTCATGTAGCATTATAGGAGACATTGGTACATTATATGGTGATGTATTCCATCACGGAAATTTGATGTGTTTAGCAAAAGCTTGGCCTTAAAATGTTGATTAACTTCTGTTCGCTTTTATTTGTTATGTGTATCAAAAAGAGACGCTAACAGAAATGGTAGTGTGATGTATCTTCATCTATTGATATTTTGACCACCAGAGAAGCTTTTTAAATGCTGATGTGTGAAAAATTCACCTTAACTGAAATAAAACCATATGGCATTTGGGAAGCAATGCCCCTTCTGTATAAGATGCTCTGACATTTCTTTCCCAAGTTCTTACGTTGTTGTGTTTCTTCATTTCCCAGAAATACTGTTGTCTTATTTGCTAGGAGTGTAGAGTAGGCAAGATCTGTGCATTCAAATTTTCCATCATATCTTCATTTATGTAGGTCTTTACCTTTGGCAACATATATTTGGAGGGCACCTTGAGCCAGCTGATGTGACTGCGCAGTGGAGAGAAGGAAGCCAAACAGTAGGAAAAGCGTATTTCAGGTAGTAGTTGCATTTTGTTAACTGGAATAAACAGTGTATTGGTAAGTTTAAGAACGCAATGAGATGCACAGATGCATTATTTTGTCTACCTCAAAGTTGCAGTTATTTTAATAGCAGTTGCAAATACTTTTTCCTGGTTGGATAACTGAGGAATATGCACACAACTTCTCATTCAAAATTATCACAAGGAATGGTGACATTTATTTATGGAAATACATAAAATCAGCAAATTCTAGCCCAGACATGTTGCTATTAAAAAGTAGAACACTAGAGAGCGTTTCACCTGCCATTTTAGGAAGATGTGTGTATTTGAAAGAAATATAAAGACTTAATCAATGGCAAGAGGGAGGACAGCCAAGAGACCTCAGGAGGAGGGGGAATGCAGCCATGCGAAGAGTCTTAAGAGCTAAGATTTGAGGTTGAGAGTTGACGGAAAGAAGCATCAGGTTCTGAGGCAAGAGGATATCTCCTGCTAATTGCTTTCTGTTATATTCAGGGAAAACGGACTTCACTCATTCATAAGTAGGATTGCATCAAAACCATAATTTCTTTTAATTTATAGCAAAACCAGTCTGTGATATCTAGCATCTGGTTAACTACTTGATTTGCAAAGCAGGATTTTCTATAGGAAGAAAGATTATACTTGAAGCATTGTTTGCTCTAAAAATGGATTTTGATTGTCAAACATTTGGTATTATTTGGTGATTGATTCTTTTCTCAGTCTGTTAAACTGAGTGGAATCTTTTCACGTTGTCCGTTCAACATTGGATTTAAGTCTTGACCTGATTTACTCAATCTGTTAGAAGTCTTAATCACAAATCATGGGTTTCATGAATCTTGGCTCCAAAACATACCACTCCCAGCAAGCCAGCAGCATGTTGTCTTAACTCAAGTTTAGAATATGCTTGCCTCAGGTCGGTCTGCTTCAGGTAGCATCATCAGAGTAGTTGTTACCGCCTTTGCCGTGCATTTTCTTTTCCTCACTGGGCGCACTTGAACTGAAACTAGCTATCAGTCTCAGCACTTCAGGAGTTAAAACTCATTGTGGTTCTACAATAACTTAGTTGAAACTCATGCTCATTCAAAATTAAGTTTTGCTGGTAGCTAGAAAACACTAGTAGTGCAGCATATGTAAACAATAACATTTCATTGATTCTTGAAAAAAATGTGTGTATTGGTATTTTTTTCCCCTGCCCTCTTTCCCAAGCGGTATAATCACTAATCCTTTGAGTTTAGACAATTGTCAGTTAACGGAAGAGCAGGAGCTGGCAAATGCTGGTTTTGCTTCATTGCAGTCCATAAAAGTTTGTTGTCAGGTACTTTTAAGTTATTAGTGATTCAATGATTTTGCTACGTGGTTGGAATTCCTCTGTTAAATACGTTGTGCAACATCTGGAAGTGCAGTTTTCTACCTAAAAGGTTTTTGTTTACTGTCTTATATCAGAGCCTCAAGTTTGACCTGGGTCACACAAGCAACAGAATTTTACCTTTACTTAAGTACCTCTTGTGCTATAGATTCTCCTCAGTATCAGATGACGCAGTGGGTGTTTTGGTCTTAACTTAACCCAGATGACAAAGTGGCCTGCCAGGCCAGCTAACTGTCCCTCTTGATGATGCCTGTTTTAGTATACTCGTACAGGTTTTTGGGAGGGCTTCCCTTGTTCTAATACAGTATTCATTGGTTATTACTGGAAGTTTGACCTTTAGTGTACATCAAAGCACAGCCTTTTTTTGAAGTTGATTTACCCGCATTTTGGTGTTTGAATATGGTAGTAGCTCTGATTTGTTGACAAAATACCTTATTTTTGTTTAAGTCTTGTCCTTTTTCCTGAATAAAGATGAAGGCTACGTTAAGCTGTAGGTACCAACAACAGAAACGGTTCCAGTTGCAGTTACTTTGCAGTATATTTCATTTACTTTATTGAAATAAAAAGTAATCTCTGGCCTGTGGAGTAAGGATTTTTGGAGGATTAAGGTCAATAAGTTGTCTTAAGGGTGTTTACTATTTGTGTTTTGTTTTTTACAGCTTCATCACTGGCCCATCTGTAGTTCCTGGCTACTTCTCAGTGGAAGCTGAAAATGTTGTTCTCGTTCTGAATGGAAGAGAAAAAGCCAAGATCACTTACGCCGCTCAGTGGTTGCATTGCGCACAAACGCTTAATTCAGACTCGCAAAATACAGCACGTAGCAGTTGTGCTGCTTGGAAATGAGCAGTGCAACAAGGAATGGATGCAGCCATACCTGAAAAGACATGGAGGATTTGTGAATCTACTTTTTGTTATATATGACTGTGCCTTGGCAAACGAAGAGGATATTTTCCAGTGGCCTTTAGGAGTAGCAACGTAAGTACTGTAGACACAAGCTACAGCTGAAACTTAACTGTTATGCAGGAGGCATGGAAAATACGTCTGACTGTTACTGCTAGTACCCAAAACAATCATAGTAAGTAAGTTGTAGAACGTGATCCTATGCATGATTTTCTAAATCAAGCAATGGAATCTTTGGAAATTTCATTTAGCGACAAAAATGACAACATAGGAAAAGAATGCAAGGTATTTAGCTTTAAAAAATGACCCTGTGTCTGGTGGGTTTTTCTGTTTGTTTACTTTTTCCTCAGTAGATTTGCTCTTGAGATTTCTCATAACTGCTATATTTGCCAGTGACACGGGGATTTAAAAGGTATTTATGTAATTAGGTTCCAGATACTGCTTGTTTAGGAAGGGAAGGGGATGGTAGTGGTCGTAGTTCTTTTAACCCCTGTTGTGGCTCTCCAAAAGAAATTGTACATCTCCTATTTCAAATGAATGTGCTCCAGTATCACAGTAACATACACTGGTGTAACTGCTTACTCACAAAAACACTTTTGTTACCCATACATCTCAAACTATTTCTGTGGGGTAGATAAAGGTTCATTTAGGTGATGGGTTTTTTTCCAGTTTACTCCTTACTGAGAAGAATTAGTAGTGTTTTAGCTCCTTATCATGGTAATATAAGATGAAAAGATACAGGATTTTTTTTTCATATTTTGTGTTGAATTTGAATTCAGTATCCTGTAGAAGATAGTTTACAAACCGTATGGAGTCTTAATACATAGCTTGAACTTGTTGGTAGTGTTATTGAAATACACTAAATCTGAATTCTTGATAGTGTCAAAGTTGATGACATTGGAAGTCCTAAGCAAAAAGAAATTGAGTTTTGTGATGCCAAGATTAAAGTGAGAGCTAACAGAAAGCAACAACAGTTACAACAACAGCGAGTTGGGTTGCAAAGCTGGGTGGAGAAAGATGGGTCAGAAGGACAGAATCATTAGTTTGGAAAAGATCTTTAAGATCGTCGAGTCCAACAGTAAACCTAACACTTCCAAGTCCACCACCGAATCATTTCCGTAGGCGTCATATCTACACATATTTTAAACGTGTCCAGAGGTGATGACTCAACCTCTTCCCTTTTCCTTTGAGAGGCTATCAGGGATATTTTCAAGTTGATAAGCATGCCCAGAGATTAAGGGAGCTGAGACTTATACTCCATAGTTACCATCAACCTGGCTATTTCACTGAAAACTAATAGTTGGGTCAAGAACGGCAGCTTTTGAAAAAGCACATTTCTCACGGACGTTTTTGTAATGCACATGTGTCTCTGATGTCGAAAGAATACGTAAGCATTCTAGAATGTCTCTGAAGAGAGTGGTGTGGATGAAGAGAATAAAGACCAGCTTTTAGGGCAGGACTTGCACTGGTTTGTTTGTGGGTCTGTCTGGTTATAGATGTGGATTGACAACCGATAGGTGGTTTTAGTCTTAGAATGTGCTGCCAGAAAGATGAAATTGTGCAAAATGTTTTTCTTTGACATAAGACATGTCATTGTCTAATGCATACGTCATTTTTACAGCTACAGAAGTTTTCCAGTTGTAGAACCCACCTGGTCGATGCTACATGATCCAAGATCACATCTGTGTAATTTCCTAGGAACAGTTTATAAGAACTCTTCTAGGGAAACGCTGATGGAAGTTCTGAAGCAGGATGGACTTGATAGACTTTGCTGGATTGCAGCCAGAGAACAGTAAGACTTGGATTTACTCTGTGGAAATATTCAGACTTTTTTGCCTAGTTCATTATTACCACATCCTTTCCTAAGTGTAAAAAAAATAGTACAAATAAAAGTAGCCAGTCATCATTAAAGGAGAGAACATTGCTGAGACTGTGTAGTCCTTCATAACGTAATGGCTGCTATATTTTACATAAAGCATGTTTTTAAATACTTAGAAAATTTTCCCACGTATGCTTCATATAAAGATCATCTCTTATTTTCTTGTATACGTTTGATTGTAGTGGAAGAAGAAATGTTTGTCTCGCACCTTGTGTCTATTAATGCCTCAAAAGAAAAAGACAGCTGTATTTTGTTGTGTTCCATATAAGAAAGTGGATTTAATCTGTAGGGCATGGCTCTTTTATTTCAAGTAGGTAGAACAGATCTTATGACAGAGAGGAATTAGGTCCTTATCGTTTTTCTTCATTTTGCCAAGCAACACCTATGAAATGTTTGATAGCAGGCAGAGCAGTGCTCAGGAAGACCTCAGCTACCCTGATGAAGACTCTCAGGAGACAGATTGTATCTGTGGCATAAACTCTTACCTCACGGATGTTCTGAGGCACTTGAGGCAGATGGAAGCAGGTTGATGGATTGCTTTACATTCCAGCTTTTGTAGAGCAAACCTCTACTGATGTGAAGTGTTTGAGGCCAAAAAAATCATTAAAAAATCCATAGAGTTTCTCCCTCTATGTCTGTTTCTAAGTATTAATAATTTCCGGAAAGGACTGTATCTAAAAAGTGTTACAATATTTTTTTAACAACAGACATTTTCAATAAATTTTTAGAAGACTCTTTAGGAATGATTAAGACTGAAAGTAAGAGCCTATTGATTGTGTGGGTTATATCAATTTTTTACATTGACAGCATTTCCACTTTTATAAATAATTGAAATTAAAGCATATCTCTGTTTTTGAATTGCAGTGCCCACAGGAAAATTGTTAATTTTCAACCCCTTTGCTTTCCTAGGTGGCATCCTCAGGAAACAAATGCAAGTTTCAAAAACTCTCAAGATGCCTTGCTGCAGAGTGACTTGACATTGTGCCCAGTGGGTATAAATACAGAACGCTATAGAATTTACAAAGCTTGTTCATATGGGTCTCTACTTGTTATAGAAGATGTAATGACACCGGGTGATTGCGGAAATTCATCAGTGTACCACAGTGCTCTATTACAATTGTTAAAAACCATGGGGGCTCCATTGATCTTTATTAGAAAGTGGGAAGAGCCACAGCTAGAGCCTCGTTTCTGTTGTGCAGAAGCACCTGGGGAGGCATGGGCAATGAAGAGGTTCGCTTGCTGCCCCGTTTGTGGACTAGCTTCCACTCACTACTTCCCTTTAAGTCCTTGCCTACATCCCTTTGATCAGGGGCTTTTTCTGGTGGTTGTCTCTGTGCATCTTTCGGAGAGTTCAGGGTGTGGTCCACCAGTCTGTCTCTTGCTCAGACTCCCTGATGCTCCTCGGCCAACCTACTTCCTCTCACAGCTCTGCCGCCAGGCTGAGGAGATGGTCGGCCTCATCACACCTCACACAACCGTTGCCTCTGCTGCCCTTTGTTTCCAGGGCAAGCTGGTGGCACTCCCTGCAGCCAGAGGCCTCGATGGCTGCATGTTTTCCTGGGAGCTCAGTCTGGGCTGACTGATCCTTTCTGGCAAATGCACAGAGGATGCAGCCTCCTGCCGGGTGGATACCACGGCTGGGCTGCCCCTCACCAACTGAATGTACCTTCTGACCTCAGAGAGAGAGCTTGCCCTCCGTGCTCACCGTGCCTGCAAGGTGTGCAGGCAGTTTGCAGCTGTGTCCTCGGTGATCCCATTTGTCTGCTCTCCATGCATTCCAGAAAAGCACAAATGCCCCAGTCTGTACCTCCCGTTTCCATTTGCAGAGCAAAGGTGGCATCGGCAGTTCTGTTCCTGTACCTTCAGTGTGCGCAGCATCGCATGCAGGAGGGCCAAGAGCAGCAGCACAGCCATAGCCAGACAGAAGCCTTGGAGGGCTTGTTTCAAAGGAATCGACCCACAGAGGGACTGTAAGCCAAAGTATCTTTAATTGCCAGCGGGGAGCGCGGGGCTCACTGAAAAAAAGAAATGACACAACTTTCCAAAGCCCAATAAAATTTTCCCATAAATTGGGATGTAACTCAAAGCGTAACAATGAAAAGCAGCCGTATGGAACATTAGACTGATTCATCGCTTTTAATGTGACGCTTCAATATAATCTTTAAATTAACACAAGAAAATTCTAACCGAGGCACAAAGTGCAAGAATTTGTTTTTCAAAAAAATACAGTTTTCCCCGGAGCAATTCCCAGTCCATCGATCCTATAAGTTACCACATTATCGTTGGATAAGATGAAAACATATCAGAAACAGAGGTATAATGATAACATTCAGTTCAGATGTGCTTACAATTCCCTGCAAACAGTGTGAATCATAGGAGGTCTGACACAAGAGAAACCCCGAGACTGTGTCTGTAACTCTTTTTGTTTAACAAGGGTAAAGAAAATCAACTACAATCACCTTTAGCATAGTCCTCTTCCGAGTGGGCGCACAGCCGCATACGATGCTGCCAACGTTCAAAGCAGTTCTGCGGATTTTTCTGACAGACTGTTGAGGATCCCTATCGGTTTTGCTCTCACGTTTTCTACCGACAAAAAATGTGAGCACTGACTTGTTCTTTGGGAAGAGGCAGAAATTGCAGGGAGCCAGGTCTGGCAAACAGGGCGGGTGCTCAAGCACAGTGATTTTGTTATTAGGTAAAAACTGCTTCGCAGACAAAGCGTTGTGGGCTGGGGCACACGGTCGTCTTCCAACCGAGCGCAAAAACACTGAATAGGTGGCACGCATAGTGCGTGACAAGATGGAGTTGAGCTATGTCTCACTGTGACAGGTTAGAAGTGGTTCTATAACCTTTCTTTGTCTCTCCCCTCCGACTCCTGGTTCCCGAGCTACCGGGTTAGTCTCGAGGGGTTTTGTGTCAGACCTGGTAGACATTAGGAAGAAATGTTTTACTGTGAGAGTGGGGAGATGCTGGACCAGGTTGCCTCAAGAAGGTGTGGATGCTCCATCCCTGGAGGTATTCAAGAGCTGGTTGGGTAAGCCTTTGAGCAACCTGCTGTAGTGGAAGGTGTCCCTGCCCATGGCACGGGGGGTGGAAATGGATGACCTTCCAACTCAAATCACTCTATGATCTTGCGATCCTGCGACATGCGTAGCCTCCAACACCCTGGCTCCACCCCCCTGCCTGCCCCCTCCCCCGATATGCCATGCCCCAACAGGCCCCGCCCCCCAGCCGCACCCGCTTTTGTGATACCACAAACAAACTCACCACAATCTATCCGACCCTCAGTGCTGTCAAGGCAACGTCGGGACTGCCCGCACGTCTCTGACTGGCAGCGTTGGGACTTGGCTCTCAACTCTTCTCAGCCTCACCTTGCCATTTCCCTCTCCCTAAGCGTTGCCCACTCTCTCCCTCTCCTGAACATCTCCCTCTACCTGCCGTCTCCTCACCCTCTCCATCTCCTCACCATCTCCCTCTCCCCAACCTTTCCCCACCCTCTCCCTCTTCTCAAAATCTCCCTCTACTTGCCCTCTCCCCACTCCATAGCCGTTGCACCATGCAGCGCCTCGCCAGGCCCCTGAGGAGGATGTGGAAGCAGATGTCGTTCTGCTACACCTCTGCAGCCGATGCTGATGAGGCCGATGAGCCCTACGGAACCCAGCAGAAGGGCCAGGCTGGGTTGCACAGCATGGCCACCAGCGGTGACCCGGCCCAGCCGAAGCGACGTCGGTGGTGGAAGAGGCTCTGCATCAAGTGGCAGCCCACCAAGAAACAGTAAGGAACAGGCAGTGCCCATGACAAAGCCTCCAGCCCTTGGCTGGAAGAGGGAGAAGACTGCCCAAGCTGGGGCAGGAGCCGACGGATGCTCCGCTCTGCTCTGCCCTGCCCGGCCCTGCCTGGCCCTGCTCCACTCTGCCAGCCCTGTCCCTGTAGTGAATCTTGTGTGGAGCTCAGCAGGCCTTCGTCCAAGTGGAGACAGCTCCTTTCCTCTTGCCAGACTGACCAGCTTGCTTGAGCAGGGCATGGATTCACAGAAAGGAACAGCACAGCTTTCCCGTTGCTGTTAGAAATCCCATCCCCTCTGTCTCTGGGACTGATCGGGATTAAAAACAGGGGCTTACACAGACTCCCCAGTCGCCACAGACTTAGAAAGCCTCCAGAGACTCCCAGATACCAAGACACGGTCCCCTTTGCTGTGCTGGGTGGCTGGGCAGCCCTGCTGGAGGCAGAGACCAGTGCCTGGGCACAGGAGTCTCCTGGGGCAGAGTGGGTAGTGACTACTTCAGTCTTCACTACTCGAGTCGTGCAGTTAAGTTGTGTGTGTGCTACCCTTTCTCTGCTGGCTACGAGTATGGGTAGGACGGCTCATGACTGGCCGTTGCTCTTCCAGGAGACAGCGTATGCAAGGTTGTGCCTATTTTTACTGAATGTGTTTCCTTCCTTTCTAAATAATGTAGCATTGCTGTCCAACCGGAAAACAATGCAAGCCGTGAAAGCACCGACGGCTGCTCTGTGGGAGGCACAAAAGACCAATCTGTACTGGAGAGCTCCTCCTCTGCGACGGTCGATGCCCTTCCTGAGAGAACACCTGCACTGACTGAAGCTGGTAAGATCCTTCACTGTGGAAAAGGCTATGAGGACAAATCTGTATAGCCTCTAATCAAAGAATAACCCACTGCCTCGAGACAGGGCAGGAGGGATAGGGAAAGTCAGATGAGCTTTTTACCTCCTTAGTAGGTGTCTTGGCAGCGGTGAGAGTGGAAGATTGTGATGCTGATGATGGGCAGGACTTCTCCAAGGAGGACAAGGAGGAGGAGGAGAAAACGGAGGTGGACGATGAGGGGGATGCCTTCTGCATTGTTCAGGTAGAATGATAAAAGCATTTTGTTTGGAAAAGAATCTTGAGCTGTGGAGTCCAACGGGAAATCTAACTCTGACAAGTCCACCTACTAAACCATGTCCCTAAGTGCCGTGTCTACACATTTTTCTAAATACCTCCCGGGATGGTGACTCAAGCACTTCCTGAGCAGCCTGTGCCAGTGCTTGATAGCCCTTTCAGTGAAGGGGGTTTTCCTACTCTCCAATCTAAACCTCCCCTGGAGCAATTTAAGGCCTTTTCCTCTTGTCCTATGACATGCTCCCTGGGAAAAGAGAGCAACATTCCCCTCGCCACAAGCTCCTTTCAGGCAGCTGTAGAGAGTGGTAAGGTCTCCCCTCAGCGCCCTCTTCTCCAAACTAAACAATCCCAGTTCCCTCAGCCTCTCCTCATAGGACTTGTTCTCTAGACCCTCTGTGGCTCTTCTTTGGATACATTCCAGCATCCTCTGAAATCCTAGAAGGCTGGTGCTGCACAGATTACAGGCTTTCCACAACCACAGCTGTCTCTTCTGGTTCCACTCAGTGACAAATGATTGCGCATAGTACCCACAGTCTAGACACACAGCTGCTTCTGCCTAGCTCCTCTCTATCTTGGGGAGGTGTCCTTAAGCCCAGTGCTGGGTATCTTTTTGGGGGAAGACGTTTTCCCTAATCTCTAATCGAAACTTCCCCTTGCACACCCGACGCCATTTCCTCTTTTCCTATCACTTTCTACTGCTGGAAAGCGACAGTCGCTCACCTTGCTAGAAAGTCCTTCTAGGTCAAAACCTAGCTTCTAAGTCAAAATCCTCTCTTTGAAGATATTTGACTTCCATTCTGAGGAGGAGGTCCTTTCACTTCCTGTGGCAGAATTCACGCTTCCGCAGCCCCGGTGCTGAAGTGCAGTGTGATGATGTAGTGTTGCTGGGGATTCCTTTCCTCACTGTCTCGCTGTGTTCTTACTCTCTCAGGTTTCCTCACTGGAACGAGAAGACCTTCAGCCAAAGAAGGATGCTTCAACTCAAACACATTCTCCAGGAATCATGCAGGTGACTCTATCAGAGACCTTTAAATAGAGCCTGTCAGTGTAAGGAGAGCTCTTCTTGGTTTTTGAAATCATTTTGGAGAGGAGCTTATTCGGTCTGGGCCTGGAGTGTATTTCGGACCTCATTTTTTCCCCCATTGTGAAGCAGAAGGGCTGCATAAAGACTCTCAGCCTATGTTCCACAGAGAATCCTTTTCTGTATATTAGGAAAGGGAAAACCTCACAAAGAGATACCGATAGTGTGGACATGCTCAGCTGAGAAAGATGCCTGCAGATGCCTGCTGGTGCTGCCCAAATGCCTTAACTTTGAATTGACTGAATCATAGAAGCATAGGTTTGTTTCAGTTGGAAGGGTCCTTTGAAGATCATCTAGTCCAGTCCCCTGCTGTGGGAAGGTTCAAAGGCCCACCCCACGTGACTTTGAACACTTCCAGCCATGGGGCATCCCCAACTTCTCTGGACAACCTGGTCCAGTGTCCTACCACCATTGTCGCAAAGAATTTCTTCCTGACAGTGTGTGTGTGCCTTTCAAAGAGCTGCTTCTCAGGTTGCACAGAGCACGGGCATTTGCTGCTTCCCTTGGGTTTTGCAAAGCATGGTGTGTGCTGACAGAGAAAGAGCAGGCATCCTGCAGTGTTGCACTGGTGCCTTCTCGTATTCCCTCTTAACCTAATCATCATTGTGGACTTGCAAAGTCAGTTTAGGAGCAGGAGGGATTTCTAACAGTCTTGGAGTAGCCAACCAGTGGCTATAAGGAGAGTGATCGTGGTCCTTGAGAGAGGAGGAGGAGAGTTGTGGCAGCATTTTGGAGATGCTGTAGGAAATCAGTGTAGATGTAGGAGCTGATTCAGTCTAAAAGATGGAGAAGCAACAAGGGTTTTGAGAGTCGACGTGAAAGTCAAAGCAGTCCACTCCTTTTTATCAAACCTAACCGAACTCCTGAGGATTCTTGCCATGGTTTGACAGCTGCAGGAATCGAAGGAACTGTTCCTGAGGAACTGTTATGATGAGATGCTGAGGACAGCCATAAAGAACATGGAGAACGATTTCACAGCTTTCACGTACCTTCTGGAGAGAGCTACAAGAAGGATGGACATTGCAATGCTGGTAGAACACACGCAACGGTAAGGAAGTGACACAGTGCAGCAGGACTTCCCTTTCTGCAAACAAGAGGACTGTCTTCTTGAATCCCAATGAAATAATAATATGCAATTTTCCAAACTGCTTTTGTTTTAGATGAGGTCCTTTCACATTCTCTTTCTGGGATTTGTGCTCTGTTGGACTTCTCTGATAAGGCCTGTGCTTCTTTTTCAGGCTCCACCTTCAAAACGCAGAGCTGAAAGCCAAAGCCAAGCATCAAGGCAACATCATTAAAGCCATGATTCCCGAAGACCTGGAAGACTTAACCTCAGTAAGTTGGTCAGAGCCTTCCCTTTTCATGAGCTCCAGATCCTAGTTCCATATCCACGTGGGAAACTCTAAGACAAGGTCTTCCCGGAGAGCCTAGGAGAGACCGGTTCCCCTCTTCTACTGACTGTGGGCTGCTCTGAAAGTCCTACTGTCCCATTGCCCAGCTTTCTGGCTTTGAGAGTTGTCCCATTTGGCAAGTCCTACTTAATGCTGTCTTTGTTAAGGAATTGATAGTAAAGCACTGGCTTAAGTAGTCTCTCCTTTAGAGCAGGAGTCAGGTTGAGACCTCAGGCAACACCTCAGGCAGCCGTGCCACAGGGGCATTTGATACCTTCGTTTGCAGATGTTGCTTGTGCTCTGGTGGTGCCCAGCACTTAATCCTGGAGGTCTAACTGGCATCAGGCCGTGACAGGAATTCTACAGTCGCCTGTACTCTGGTCACCTTCCCGTTTTATTGACCGTGGATTCCTTGGCCAGAAGGAGTGGATCCATCATACAACGAGAAGGCCTCCCGAGATGAAAATGCTCTACCAATAGGGGAACAGCACCCCCGATAGGCAGCATTGAGTGTGCCTGGGTGGCATTGTGGGGCAGGCAGACATGGTGAAAAGATTGCATGAGTGAGAAGAGCAGAGCTGGGTACCATACAGTGAGGTTTTAATTCTTTTTAATGCTCTGTCAGCATTAAAAAGTTCATCAGTATCTCCGTGTAATTCAGTTTTCCACATATGCATGTAGCCCATAGGCTGCAACTTTGTTGCTGACACATCTGAGTGTTTGGCTTTTCGTAGGTGCATCTGCGTGTTAGTGCTTGTGCTGCCAGGAGGTACTTTCCAGTGCCACCTTTGGTCCAACCTACTGTAAAACCAACACACAGCCTTTTCTTTTCCTGCCCTCTCCCAGTTCCAGCTGGACTTCCGACATCTTTTCCAATGAGAAGATGCTGCAGCAGAGGAAGTGCCAGTGCTGGAAAACAAAAAGTGCTCACGGGGAGATGACTGAAGCCTAGAAATCCTCTGCCTTTCACCTTGTGCAGCCACTGTCCTCCATCTAGTTCCAGTTGTTCTGTTACTATTATTATATTACTATGTTACTTGTTTTTAATAAACTATCTCAGCTAGCACGCGTCTTGGCTGTCTTCCTGTGCAGGCAGTTAGCACACGCCTCTCTGCCCCTGCTCTGAATGAAAGTCAGCCCTGCAGGCGTCTCCGCGTGGGAGCAGTCCTCTGTGTCCTTTCCCTCTGGGGAGGTCTGAGCTGTGACTGCGCTCCGATGCGGGACTAGTGCAGAGTTACTGCTAATAAGCAGTTACCAGACTTTCCCTGCCTTTTAGAGCACTCCTCCTGATGGTCTGGGCAGAAGGTGGTGGGTGAGCTTCCGGTAGCCATGAAATCTCTGCAGCTCCTACAGAGATCTGATGCATCTGCAGCCTTACGAGGGGAAAGGTGTGGAGAAGTGGGCACAAGCTGGAACGGGGATAGTTGTATCAAAAATGGTGTGGCCAGCAGGACCAGGGACGGGATCATGCCCCAGTATTGGGCGCTGGGGTGGCCGCACCTTGAATACTGTGTTCAGTTTTGGGCCCCTCAGTACAAGAAAGATATTGAGCTGCTGGAGTGTGTCCAGAGAAGGGCAACAAGGCTGGTGAAGGGCCTGGAGAACCAGTCTTATGACGAGCACCCGAGGGAACTGGGGTTGTTTAGCTTGGAGAAGAGGAGGCTGAGGGGAGACCTTATTGCTCTCTACCACTACCCGAAAGGAGGTTGTAGCAAGGTGGGTGCTGGTCTCTCTTCCCAAGTAACAAGTGATAGGACGAGAGGAAATGGCCTCAAGTTGCACCGGGAAGGTTTAGATCGGATAT
The DNA here is from genome assembly GCA_033556795.1 of Tapera naevia. Taxonomy (NCBI): domain Eukaryota; kingdom Metazoa; phylum Chordata; class Aves; order Cuculiformes; family Neomorphidae; genus Tapera; species Tapera naevia. Next base: position 15,283,234 of record JAUMJJ010000059.1, read on the forward strand.
TGGGAAAAATTTCTTTGCTGAAAGAGGGGTGAAGCACCGGCACAGGCTGCCCAGCGAAGTGGTGGAGCCAAAATCCCTGGAGGTGTTCAAAACAAATGAGTAGGCGTGGTGCTTCCAGACAGGGAATAGCAGACATGCAGGTGTTGTGTTGATGGTTGGACTTGAGCTTAGAGGTTTTTTTCAGCCTCAGCCATTCTACGAGTCTATGAATCCCACCTCAAGCGAAGGGGAAGCTCTTTCTCTCATGAGGGTGGTGAGAGACCGGTGTCAGGGAACAACACAGGCACGCTGCTCCCTCGGGGATAGGGGAGCCCAAGGGGGCTCCACGGCCAGCAGGGCAGGGCCCAGCCTCGGCCCACGGACGCAAGGAGAGCAGGGTGGTGCCGGAGCGGGCAGTGGGGCCAGACGGACAAACAAAAGCATGGTGAGGTGGCCGCTCTGAGAGGTGTTGGGGCAGAGCCAGGCCACGGCATACAGGAGAGATGGGAATGGGCTCTCTATCAGGGAGTGTAGTGACAGGACGAAGGGTAATGTTCTTCAGCTGAAAGAGGGGACATTTAGATAACATATTAGGAAGAAATGTTTCACCGTGAGGATGGTGAGACATTGGACCAGGTTGCCCACAGAAGTCATGGATGCCCCCTTTCCTGGAGGTGTTCAAGGCCAGGCTAAATAGGACCTTGAGCAGCCTGGTGTGGTGGGAGGTGTCCCAGCCCGTGTCAGGGGGTGCTGGAACTGGGTGATCCGATTTGAATCCCGTGTTCAGTTTTGGGCTTCTCACTACAAGGAAGACATTGAGGTGCTGAATTGTGTCCAGAGAAGGGCAACGAAGCTGCTGAAGGGTCTGGAGAGCAACTCTTAGGAGAAGCAGCTGAGGGAATGGGTGGTTGTTCAGCCTAGAGAAGAGGAAGCTGAGTGGAGATCTTGCCACTGTCTATGACTGCCTGAAAGGATGTTGTAGCGAGGCGCGTGTTGGTCTCTTCTCTCAAGGAACAGGTGATAGGACAGAAGAAATGGCCTCGAGTTGCACCAGGGGAGGTTCAGAACAGACATCAGGAAAGGCTTCTTCATCGAAACGGCTGTCAGGCACTGGCACAGCTGCCCAAGGGAGGTGGTGGAGTCCCCATCCCCGAGGTGTTTAACAGAGGGGCAGATGAGGCGCTCAGGGAGAGGGTTCAGTAGTGCACACGTGCGGTCGGACCCGCTGATCTCAAAGGTCTTTTCCCACCCAGCACGTCTGTCGTTCTGCGTGCTCCAAAGTCCCGTCCAGCTCAATCCACGCTCCGACCCTCTGCGGCTCCGAGCCTTTCCGCCAGGGACGGAGCCCGCGACAGCGAGCGGAGGCTCCTCCCGCCGCCCCCGCCCCCTCGCGGCGCCGGGCGGGATGCGGGGCGCTCGGAGGCGCTTCTGCTCCGCCCTGCTCGTCGCGTACGGCCTCTTCTCGCTGTACGCGGCCTACAGCGTGTTCCTGCGACCCCGCCGCTCCGCCGCGCCCCGACCGCCGCCCCGCGACCGCCGCGGCCCGCGAGGTGAGAGCAGCGGCGGGGCCGGGGGGGGGCTCGGCAGCGCCTGCCGGGGAGCCGGGGCTGCCGGGGCGTTGCTGTCCCAAGCGCTCGTCGGTGCCAGCGCCCCTGCTCGCGGTCAGAGCAGAGCGGCGGGCGGGGCCCGGGGCCTGGGGCAGCTCCCGAGGCAGAGCGGGGCCGGGCTCCCCCGGCCGCCCGCTGCTGGCCGCCATTTCCGGGGGCGCTGGGCGGGCGGGGGCTGCCGGGGGGGGACACAGAAAAGGGGCAGATGGACTCTCTGGGACTGGTTTGGGAGTCTCGGAAAGCCGAGGATCCCTGATCTCAGCGCTGGGCGCGTGAGGAACGATCCCCGTTGATCGTGTGTAACGAGAGGGCTGGGGACAGAATGTATTTCCCACCTACAGGCATCAGCGTAAATTCTCCCAGAAATCTCACGCACGTTGTGTTACTTCCGAAGGACTAATTTTAACGTTGTTACGAACTTCACAACAGCCAGATCTCTCTAATTGGAGCTTTAGAATCAGCTGTGACCTTGCATTGGCGATAGGGAAAGGCTGCAGACAGAGATGCTGAGAGAACAAGACACATCTCTTCAGCACCGACCGTGTTTAACACCAGATGTCATCATTTCTCTCTGAACGGCATCTGGAAATCAGTATTTGAAGGAAACACACTATAAGAAAACGCACTACCACGGGGACATTCTGTCTGACGGTTATTTAGATGAAACTTAACTCTACTTTAGCTTAAATGAGAACAGTCCACTTTTTGTAACAGCAACGATTTCTTGTATCCAGGGGGGGAGCTGTCAGTGTGTCTGGCCCTGGGCTGGGTTTGGGGGAAAAGCTGCTTGAAATGCTGAATTCCCCAGCTTTCCTGTAGGCCCCTTCAGGTACTGGAAGGCCACTGTAAGGTCTCCCCAGAGTTTTCTCTCAGCCTGTCCTCATAGCAGAGGTGCTCCAGCTATCTGATCATTTTCATAGCCCTACTTTGGAGCTGCTCCAACAGTTTGATATCCTTCTTTCTTATGTTGGGGATTCCGGAACTGGGCACAACGCTCCAGGTCAGGTGTCACAACAGTAGAGTAGAGGGGGAGAATTAACTCCCTTTCGCCTGATGGACACGCTTCTTATGATGCAGCCTAGGATAATTTGTTGGTTTTCTCAGCTTGTAAATGTACTCTTCCTGTGCAAATTAACGCTTTTGGGTTTCCTAGATCATTTTTCCTTTGGAAATGAAGAGTGGAATCCATGGGGAGGGGATGAGAAAAATGAACAGATTGCTTCTCAGCAGAGATACGAAGCTAATCTTCAGGTGACAAAAAATGCAAGATCTCGTCAAGACCAAACCAGTCTTCGAGTACAGGTTTGGGGCAAAGCGGCAATTGGTGAGCAGATGTAATTAATGTCTATTAATGACTTAGCCATTTTAATACAGTATTTTTCTCTGCTGTTTTTTTAAAGAGTAGCATTTATGTATTTGACTAAGTTATATGGATTATCTGTACATGAAGAGTGGTAAGGAAGTAGCAGCTGTTACTCAATTCTGTGTCAATACCAACATAAAAAAACTAGTTAAACTCCAGTTTCTTTGTATTAGTTCTTTTCAAGGCTGTTTTTCACATCCATCAAAGAAAAGGCTGAGGTGGCGGAGAAACACAGTTACTGTTTGAATGTCAGCTGACTTAAAATATATCACAAGGACAGGCCTAGAGCAGAATATTTTTTTTTCACACTCTTTGTGAAACAAAGTGTGAAAATGAAGGCACTTTGTGTACTGCAGTACTCCTGATGAACTCGGTAATGCAGTACCAATGAACTTGGAAATTCTTCTGTTGTAGAAGACATTGAGTAGTTTCTTCTCTACATAAACTGGAGCCCAAGTCCTCCTCGAGCTCTTTAACTGCCGCTGAGGACCTGTCATTGTTCTTATTTAGCTTTCATGAAAATGTAAATATTCCAGCTTCATTTGAACGTTCATGTAGCATTATAGGAGACATTGGTACATTATATGGTGATGTATTCCATCACGGAAATTTGATGTGTTTAGCAAAAGCTTGGCCTTAAAATGTTGATTAACTTCTGTTCGCTTTTATTTGTTATGTGTATCAAAAAGAGACGCTAACAGAAATGGTAGTGTGATGTATCTTCATCTATTGATATTTTGACCACCAGAGAAGCTTTTTAAATGCTGATGTGTGAAAAATTCACCTTAACTGAAATAAAACCATATGGCATTTGGGAAGCAATGCCCCTTCTGTATAAGATGCTCTGACATTTCTTTCCCAAGTTCTTACGTTGTTGTGTTTCTTCATTTCCCAGAAATACTGTTGTCTTATTTGCTAGGAGTGTAGAGTAGGCAAGATCTGTGCATTCAAATTTTCCATCATATCTTCATTTATGTAGGTCTTTACCTTTGGCAACATATATTTGGAGGGCACCTTGAGCCAGCTGATGTGACTGCGCAGTGGAGAGAAGGAAGCCAAACAGTAGGAAAAGCGTATTTCAGGTAGTAGTTGCATTTTGTTAACTGGAATAAACAGTGTATTGGTAAGTTTAAGAACGCAATGAGATGCACAGATGCATTATTTTGTCTACCTCAAAGTTGCAGTTATTTTAATAGCAGTTGCAAATACTTTTTCCTGGTTGGATAACTGAGGAATATGCACACAACTTCTCATTCAAAATTATCACAAGGAATGGTGACATTTATTTATGGAAATACATAAAATCAGCAAATTCTAGCCCAGACATGTTGCTATTAAAAAGTAGAACACTAGAGAGCGTTTCACCTGCCATTTTAGGAAGATGTGTGTATTTGAAAGAAATATAAAGACTTAATCAATGGCAAGAGGGAGGACAGCCAAGAGACCTCAGGAGGAGGGGGAATGCAACCATGCGAAGAGTCTTAAGAGCTAAGATTTGAGGTTGAGAGTTGACGGAAAGAAGCATCAGGTTCTGAGGCAAGAGGATATCTCCTGCTAATTGCTTTCTGTTATATTCAGGGAAAACGGACTTCACTCATTCATAAATAGGATTGCATCAAAACCATAATTTCTTGTAATTTATAGCAAAACCAGTCTGTGATATCTAGCATCTGGTTAACTACTTGATTTGCAAAGCAGAATTTTCTATAGGAAGAAAGATTATACTTGAAGCATTGTTTGCTCTAAAAATGGATTTTGATTGTCAAACATTTGGTATTATTTGGTGATTGATTCTTTTCTCAGTCTGTTAAACTGAGTGGAATCTTTTCACGTTGTCCGTTCAACATTGGATTTAAGTCTTGACCTGATTTACTCAATCTGTTAGAAGTCTTAATCACAAATCATGGGTTTCATGAATCTTGGCTCCAAAACATACCACTCCCAGCAAGCCAGCAGCATGTTGTCTTAACTCAAGTTTAGAATATGCTTGCCTCAGGTCGGTCTGCTTCAGGTAGCATCATCAGAGTAGTTGTTACCGCCTTTGCTGTGCATTTTCTTTTCCTCACTGGGCGCACTTGAACTGAAACTAGCTATCAGTCTCAGCACTTCAGGAGTTAAAACTCATTGTGGTTCTACAATAACTTAGTTGAAACTCATGCTCATTCAAAATTAAGTTTTGCTGGTAGCTAGAAAACACTAGTAGTGCAGCATATGTAAACAATAACATTTCATTGATTCTTGAAAAAAATGTGTGTATTGGTATTTTTTTCCCCTGCCCTCTTTCCCAAGCTGTATAATCACTAATCCTTTGAGTTTAGACAATTGTCAGTTAACGGAAGAGCAGGAGCTGGCAAATGCTGGTTTTGCTTCATTGCAGTCCATAAAAGTTTGTTGTCAGGTACTTTTAAGTTATTAGTGATTCAATGATTTTGCTACGTGGTTGGAATTCCTCTGTTAAATACGTTGTGCAACATCTGGAAGTGCAGTTTTCTACCTAAAAGGTTTTTGTTTACTGTCTTATATCAGAGCCTCAAGTTTGACCTGGGTCACACAAGCAACAGAATTTTACCTTTACTTAAGTACCTCTTGTGCTATAGATTCTCCTCAGTATCAGATGACGCAGTGGGTGTTTTGGTCTTAACTTAACCCAGATGACAAAGTGGCCTGCCAGGCCAGCTAACTGTCCCTCTTGATGATGCCTGTTTTAGTATACTCGTACAGGTTTTTGGGAGGGCTTCCCTTGTTCTAATACAGTATTCATTGGTTATTACTGGAAGTTTGACCTTTAGTGTACATCAAAGCACAGCCTTTTTTTGAAGTTGATTTACCCGCATTTTGGTGTTTGAATATGGTAGTAGCTCTGATTTATTGACAAAATACCTTATTTTTGTTTAAGTCTTGTCCTTTTTCCTGAATAAAGATGAAGGCTACGTTAAGCTGTAGGTACCAACAACAGAAACGGTTCCAGTTGCAGTTACTTTGCAGTATATTTCATTTACTTTATTGAAATAAAAAGTAATCTCTGGCCTGTGGAGTAAGGATTTTTGGAGGATTAAGGTCAATAAGTTGTCTTAAGGGTGTTTACTATTTGTGTTTTGTTTTTTACAGCTTCATCACTGGCCCATCTGTAGTTCCTGGCTACTTCTCAGTGGAAGCTGAAAATGTTGTTCTCGTTCTGAATGGAAGAGAAAAAGCCAAGATCACTTACGCCGCTCAGTGGTTGCATTGCGCACAAACGCTTAATTCAGACTCACAAAATACAGCACGTAGCAGTTGTGCTGCTTGGAAATGAGCAGTGCAACAAGGAATGGATGCAGCCATACCTGAAAAGACATGGAGGATTTGTGAATCTACTTTTTGTTACATATGACTGTGCCTTGGCAAACGAAGAGGATATTTTCCAGTGGCCTTTAGGAGTAGCAACGTAAGTACTGTAGACACAAGCTACAGCTGAAACTTAACTGTTATGCAGGAGGCATGGAAAATACGTCTGACTGTTACTGCTAGTACCCAAAACAATCATAGTAAGTAAGTTGTAGAACGTGATCCTATGCATGATTTTCTAAATCAAGCAATGGAATCTTTGGAAATTTCATTTAGCGACAAAAATGACAACATAGGAAAAGAATGCAAGGTATTTAGCTTTAAAAAATGACCCTGTGTCTGGTGGGTTTTTCTGTTTGTTTGCTTTTTCCTCAGTAGATTTGCTCTTGAGATTTCTCATAACTGCTATATTTGCCAGTGACACGGGGATTTAAAAGGTATTTATGTAATTAGGTTCCAGATACTGCTTGTTTAGGAAGGGAAGGGGATGGTAGTGGTCGTAGTTCTTTTAACCCCTGTTGTGGCTCTCCAAAAGAAATTGTACATCTCCTATTTCAAATGAATGTGCTCCAGTATCACAGTAACATACACTGGTGTAACTGCTTACTCACAAAAACACTTTTGTTACCCATACATCTCAAACTATTTCTGTGGGGTAGATAAAGGTTCATTTAGGTGATGGGTTTTTTTCCAGTTTACTCCTTACTGAGAAGAATTAGTAGTGTTTTAGCTCCTTATCATGGTAATATAAGATGAAAAGATACAGGATTTTTTTTTCATATTTTGTGTTGAATTTGAATTCAGTATCCTGTAGAAGATAGTTTACAAACCGTATGGAGTCTTAATACATAGCTTGAACTTGTTGGTAGTGTTATTGAAATACACTAAATCTGAATTCTTGATAGTGTCAAAGTTGATGACATTGGAAGTCCTAAGCAAAAAGAAATTGAGTTTTGTGATGCCAAGATTAAAGTGAGAGCTAACAGAAAGCAACAACAGTTACAACAACAGCGAGTTGGGTTGCAAAGCTGGGTGGAGAAAGATGGGTCAGAAGGACAGAATCATTAGTTTGGAAAAGATCTTTAAGATCGTCGAGTCCAACAGTAAACCTAACACTTCCAAGTCCACCACCGAATCATTTCCGTAGGCGTCATATCTACACATATTTTAAACGTGTCCAGAGGTGATGACTCAACCTCTTCCCTTTTCCTTTGAGAGGCTATCAGGGATATTTTCAAGTTGATAAGCATGCCCAGAGATTAAGGGAGCTGAGACTTATACTCCATAGTTACCATCAACCTGGCTATTTCACTGAAAACTAATAGTTGGGTCAAGAACGGCAGCTTTTGAAAAAGCACATTTCTCACGGACGTTTTTGTAATGCACATGTGTCTCTGATGTCGAAAGAATACGTAAGCATTCTAGAATGTCTCTGAAGAGAGTGGTGTGGATGAAGAGAATAAAGACCAGCTTTTAGGGCAGGACTTGCACTGGTTTGTTTGTGGGTCTGTCTGGTTATAGATGTGGATTGACAACCGATAGGTGGTTTTAGTCTTAGAATGTGCTGCCAGAAAGATGAAATTGTGCAAAATGTTTTTCTTTGACATAAGACATGTCATTGTCTAATGCATACGTCATTTTTACAGCTACAGAAGTTTTCCAGTTGTAGAACCCACCTGGTCGATGCTACATGATCCAAGATCACATCTGTGTAATTTCCTAGGAACAGTTTATAAGAACTCTTCTAGGGAAACGCTGATGGAAGTTCTGAAGCAGGATGGACTTGATAGACTTTGCTGGATTGCAGCCAGAGAACAGTAAGACTTGGATTTACTCTGTGGAAGTATTCAGACTTTTTTGCCTAGTTCATTATTACCACATCCTTTCCTAAGTGTAAAAAAAATAGTACAAATAAAAGTAGCCAGTCATCATTAAAGGAGAGAACATTGCTGAGACTGTGTAGTCCTTCATAACGTAATGGCTGCTATATTTTACATAAAGCATGTTTTTAAATACTTAGAAAATTTTCCCACGTATGCTTCATATAAAGATCATCTCTTATTTTCTTGTATACGTTTGATTGTAGTGGAAGAAGAAATGTTTGTCTCGCACCTTGTGTCTATTAATGCCTCAAAAGAAAAAGACAGCTGTATTTTGTTGTGTTCCATATAAGAAAGTGGATTTAATCTGTAGGGCATGGCTCTTTTATTTCAAGTAGGTAGAACAGATCTTATGACAGAGAGGAATTAGGTCCTTATCGTTTTTCTTCATTTTGCCAAGCAACACCTATGAAATGTTTGATAGCAGGCAGAGCAGTGCTCAGGAAGACCTCAGCTACCCTGATGAAGACTCTCAGGAGACAGATTGTATCTGTGGCATAAACTCTTACCTCACGGATGTTCTGAGGCACTTGAGGCAGATGGAAGCAGGTTGATGGATTGCTTTACATTCCAGCTTTTGTAGAGCAAACCTCTACTGATGTGAAGTGTTTGAGGCCAAAAAAATCATTAAAAAATCCATAGAGTTTCTCCCTCTATGTCTGTTTCTAAGTATTAATAATTTCCGGAAAGGACTGTATCTAAAAAGTGGTACAATATTTTTTTAACAACAGACATTTTCAATAAATTTTTAGAAGACTCTTTAGGAATGATTAAGACTGAAAGTAAGAGCCTATTGATTGTGTGGGTTATATCAATTTTTTACATTGACAGCATTTCCACTTTTATAAATAATTGAAATTAAAGCATATCTCTGTTTTTGAATTGCAGTGCCCACAGGAAAATTGTTAATTTTCAACCCCTTTGCTTTCCTAGGTGGCATCCTCAGGAAACAAATGCAAGTTTCAAAAACTCTCAAGATGCCTTGCTGCAGAGTGACTTGACATTGTGCCCAGTGGGTATAAATACAGAACGCTATAGAATTTACAAAGCTTGTTCATATGGGTCTCTACTTGTTATAGAAGATGTAATGACACCGGGTGATTGCGGAAATTCATCAGTGTACCACAGTGCTCCATTACAATTGTTAAAAACCATGGGGGCTCCATTGATCTTTCTAATAAAGTGGGAAGAGCCACAGCTAGAGCCTCGTTTCTGTTGTGCAGAAGCACCTGGGGAGGCATGGGCAATGAAGAGGTTCGCTTGCTGCCCCGTTTGTGGACTAGCTTCCACTCACTACTTCCCTTTAAGTCCTTGCCTACATCCCTTTGATCAGGGGCTTTTTCTGGTGGTTGTCTCTGTGCATCTTTCGGAGAGTTCAGGGTGTGGTCCACCAGTCTGTCTCTTGCTCAGACTCCCTGATGCTCCTCGGCCAACCTACTTCCTCTCACAGCTCTGCCGCCAGGCTGAGGAGATGGTCGGCCTCATCACACCTCACACAACCGTTGCCTCTGCTGCCCTTTGTTTCCAGGGCAAGCTGGTGGCACTCCCTGCAGCCAGAGGCCTCGATGGCTGCATGTTTTCCTGGGAGCTCAGTCTGGGCTGACTGATCCTTTCTGGCAAATGCACAGAGGATGCAGCCTCCTGCCGGGTGGATACCACGGCTGGGCTGCCCCTCACCAACTGAATGTACCTTCTGACCTCAGAGAGAGAGCTTGCCCTCCGTGCTCACCGTGCCTGCAAGGTGTGCAGGCAGTTTGCAGCTGTGTCCTCGGTGATCCCATTTGTCTGCTCTCCATGCATTCCAGAAAAGCACAAATGCCCCAGTCTGTACCTCCCGTTTCCATTTGCAGAGCAAAGGTGGCATCGGCAGTTCTGTTCCTGTACCTTCAGTGTGCGCAGCATCGCATGCAGGAGGGCCAAGAGCAGCAGCACAGCCATAGCCAGACAGAAGCCTTGGAGGGCTTGTTTCAAAGGAATCGACCCACAGAGGGACTGTAAGCCAAAGTATCTTTAATTGCCAGCGGGGAGCGCGGGGCTCACTGAAAAAAAGAAATGACACAACTTTCCAAAGCCCAATAAAATTTTCCCATAAATTGGGATGTAACTCAAAGCGTAACAATGAAAAGCAGCCGTATGGAACATTAGACTGATTCATCGCTTTTAATGTGACGCTTCAATATAATCTTTAAATTAACACAAGAAAATTCTAACCGAGGCACAAAGTGCAAGAATTTGTTTTTCAAAAAAATACAGTTTTCCCCGGAGCAATTCCCAGTCCATCGATCCTATAAGTTACCACATTATCGTTGGATAAGATGAAAACATATCAGAAACAGAGGTATAATGATAACATTCAGTTCAGATGTGCTTACAATTCCCTGCAAACAGTGTGAATCATAGGAGGTCTGACACAAGAGAAACCCCGAGACTGTGTCTGTAACTCTTTTTGTTTAACAAGGGTAAAGAAAATCAACTACAATCACCTTTAGCATAGTCCTCTTCCGAGTGGGCGCACAGCCGCATACGATGCTGCCAACGTTCAAAGCAGTTCTGCGGATTTTTCTGACAGACTGTTGAGGATCCCTATCGGTTTTGCTCTCACGTTTTCTACCGACAAAAAATGTGAGCACTGACTTGTTCTTTGGGAAGAGGCAGAAATTGCAGGGAGCCAGGTCTGGCAAACAGGGCGGGTGCTCAAGCACAGTGATTTTGTTATTAGGTAAAAACTGCTTCGCAGACAAAGCGTTGTGGGCTGGGGCACACGGTCGTCTTCCAACCGAGCGCAAAAACACTGAATAGGTGGCACGCATAGTGCGTGACAAGATGGAGTTGAGCTATGTCTCACTGTGACAGGTTAGAAGTGGTTCTATAACCTTTCTTTGTCTCTCCCCTCCGACTCCTGGTTCCCGAGCTACCGGGTTAGTCTCGAGGGGTTTTGTGTCAGACCTGGTAGACATTAGGAAGAAATGTTTTACTGTGAGAGTGGGGAGATGCTGGACCAGGTTGCCTCAAGAAGGTGTGGATGCTCCATCCCTGGAGGTATTCAAGAGCTGGTTGGGTAAGCCTTTGAGCAACCTGCTGTAGTGGAAGGTGTCCCTGCCCATGGCACGGGGGGTGGAAATGGATGACCTTCCAACTCAAATCACTCTATGATCTTGCGATCCTGCGACATGCGTAGCCTCCAACACCCTGGCTCCACCCCCCTGCCTGCCCCCTCCCCCGATATGCCATGCCCCAACAGGCCCCGCCCCCCAGCCGCACCCGCTTTTGTGATACCACAAACAAACTCACCACAATCTATCCGACCCTCAGTGCTGTCAAGGCAACGTCGGGACTGCCCGCACGTCTCTGACTGGCAGCGTTGGGACTTGGCTCTCAACTCTTCTCAGCCTCACCTTGCCATTTCCCTCTCCCTAAGCGTTGCCCACTCTCTCCCTCTCCTGAACATCTCCCTCTACCTGCCGTCTCCTCACCCTCTCCATCTCCTCACCATCTCCCTCTCCCCAACCTTTCCCCACCCTCTCCCTCTTCTCAAAATCTCCCTCTACTTGCCCTCTCCCCACTCCATAGCCGTTGCACCATGCAGCGCCTCGCCAGGCCCCTGAGGAGGATGTGGAAGCAGATGTCGTTCTGCTACACCTCTGCAGCCGATGCTGATGAGGCCGATGAGCCCTACGGAACCCAGCAGAAGGGCCAGGCTGGGTTGCACAGCATGGCCACCAGCGGTGACCCGGCCCAGCCGAAGCGACGTCGGTGGTGGAAGAGGCTCTGCATCAAGTGGCAGCCCACCAAGAAACAGTAAGGAACAGGCAGTGCCCATGACAAAGCCTCCAGCCCTTGGCTGGAAGAGGGAGAAGACTGCCCAAGCTGGGGCAGGAGCCGACGGATGCTCCGCTCTGCTCTGCCCTGCCCGGCCCTGCCTGGCCCTGCTCCACTCTGCCAGCCCTGTCCCTGTAGTGAATCTTGTGTGGAGCTCAGCAGGCCTTCGTCCAAGTGGAGACAGCTCCTTTCCTCTTGCCAGACTGACCAGCTTGCTTGAGCAGGGCATGGATTCACAGAAAGGAACAGCACAGCTTTCCCGTTGCTGTTAGAAATCCCATCCCCTCTGTCTCTGGGACTGATCGGGATTAAAAACAGGGGCTTACACAGACTCCCCAGTCGCCACAGACTTAGAAAGCCTCCAGAGACTCCCAGATACCAAGACACGGTCCCCTTTGCTGTGCTGGGTGGCTGGGCAGCCCTGCTGGAGGCAGAGACCAGTGCCTGGGCACAGGAGTCTCCTGGGGCAGAGTGGGTAGTGACTACTTCAGTCTTCACTACTCGAGTCGTGCAGTTAAGTTGTGTGTGTGCTACCCTTTCTCTGCTGGCTACGAGTATGGGTAGGACGGCTCATGACTGGCCGTTGCTCTTCCAGGAGACAGCGTATGCAAGGTTGTGCCTATTTTTACTGAATGTGTTTCCTTCCTTTCTAAATAATGTAGCATTGCTGTCCAACCGGAAAACAATGCAAGCCGTGAAAGCACCGACGGCTGCTCTGTGGGAGGCACAAAAGACCAATCTGTACTGGAGAGCTCCTCCTCTGCGACGGTCGATGCCCTTCCTGAGAGAACACCTGCACTGACTGAAGCTGGTAAGATCCTTCACTGTGGAAAAGGCTATGAGGACAAATCTGTATAGCCTCTAATCAAAGAATAACCCACTGCCTCGAGACAGGGCAGGAGGGATAGGGAAAGTCAGATGAGCTTTTTACCTCCTTAGTAGGTGTCTTGGCAGCGGTGAGAGTGGAAGATTGTGATGCTGATGATGGGCAGGACTTCTCCAAGGAGGACAAGGAGGAGGAGGAGAAAACGGAGGTGGACGATGAGGGGGATGCCTTCTGCATTGTTCAGGTAGAATGATAAAAGCATTTTGTTTGGAAAAGAATCTTGAGCTGTGGAGTCCAACGGGAAATCTAACTCTGACAAGTCCACCTACTAAACCATGTCCCTAAGTGCCGTGTCTACACATTTTTCTAAATACCTCCCGGGATGGTGACTCAAGCACTTCCTGAGCAGCCTGTGCCAGTGCTTGATAGCCCTTTCAGTGAAGGGGGTTTTCCTACTCTCCAATCTAAACCTCCCCTGGAGCAATTTAAGGCCTTTTCCTCTTGTCCTATGACATGCTCCCTGGGAAAAGAGAGCAACATTCCCCTCGCCACAAGCTCCTTTCAGGCAGCTGTAGAGAGTGGTAAGGTCTCCCCTCAGCGCCCTCTTCTCCAAACTAAACAATCCCAGTTCCCTCAGCCTCTCCTCATAGGACTTGTTCTCTAGACCCTCTGTGGCTCTTCTTTGGATACATTCCAGCATCCTCTGAAATCCTAGAAGGCTGGTGCTGCACAGATTACAGGCTTTCCACAACCACAGCTGTCTCTTCTGGTTCCACTCAGTGACAAATGATTGCGCATAGTACCCACAGTCTAGACACACAGCTGCTTCTGCCTAGCTCCTCTCTATCTTGGGGAGGTGTCCTTAAGCCCAGTGCTGGGTATCTTTTTGGGGGAAGACGTTTTCCCTAATCTCTAATCGAAACTTCCCCTTGCACACCCGACGCCATTTCCTCTTTTCCTATCACTTTCTACTGCTGGAAAGCGACAGTCGCTCACCTTGCTAGAAAGTCCTTCTAGGTCAAAACCTAGCTTCTAAGTCAAAATCCTCTCTTTGAAGATATTTGACTTCCATTCTGAGGAGGAGGTCCTTTCACTTCCTGTGGCAGAATTCACGCTTCCGCAGCCCCGGTGCTGAAGTGCAGTGTGATGATGTAGTGTTGCTGGGGATTCCTTTCCTCACTGTCTCGCTGTGTTCTTACTCTCTCAGGTTTCCTCACTGGAACGAGAAGACCTTCAGCCAAAGAAGGATGCTTCAACTCAAACACATTCTCCAGGAATCATGCAGGTGACTCTATCAGAGACCTTTAAATAGAGCCTGTCAGTGTAAGGAGAGCTCTTCTTGGTTTTTGAAATCATTTTGGAGAGGAGCTTATTCGGTCTGGGCCTGGAGTGTATTTCGGACCTCATTTTTTCCCCCATTGTGAAGCAGAAGGGCTGCATAAAGACTCTCAGCCTATGTTCCACAGAGAATCCTTTTCTGTATATTAGGAAAGGGAAAACCTCACAAAGAGATACCGATAGTGTGGACATGCTCAGCTGAGAAAGATGCCTGCAGATGCCTGCTGGTGCTGCCCAAATGCCTTAACTTTGAATTGACTGAATCATAGAAGCATAGGTTTGTTTCAGTTGGAAGGGTCCTTTGAAGATCATCTAGTCCAGTCCCCTGCTGTGGGAAGGTTCAAAGGCCCACCCCACGTGACTTTGAACACTTCCAGCCATGGGGCATCCCCAACTTCTCTGGACAACCTGGTCCAGTGTCCTACCACCATTGTCGCAAAGAATTTCTTCCTGACAGTGTGTGTGTGCCTTTCAAAGAGCTGCTTCTCAGGTTGCACAGAGCACGGGCATTTGCTGCTTCCCTTGGGTTTTGCAAAGCATGGTGTGTGCTGACAGAGAAAGAGCAGGCATCCTGCAGTGTTGCACTGGTGCCTTCTCGTATTCCCTCTTAACCTAATCATCATTGTGGACTTGCAAAGTCAGTTTAGGAGCAGGAGGGATTTCTAACAGTCTTGGAGTAGCCAACCAGTGGCTATAAGGAGAGTGATCGTGGTCCTTGAGAGAGGAGGAGGAGAGTTGTGGCAGCATTTTGGAGATGCTGTAGGAAATCAGTGTAGATGTAGGAGCTGATTCAGTCTAAAAGATGGAGAAGCAACAAGGGTTTTGAGAGTCGACGTGAAAGTCAAAGCAGTCCACTCCTTTTTATCAAACCTAACCGAACTCCTGAGGATTCTTGCCATGGTTTGACAGCTGCAGGAATCGAAGGAACTGTTCCTGAGGAACTGTTATGATGAGATGCTGAGGACAGCCATAAAGAACATGGAGAACGATTTCACAGCTTTCACGTACCTTCTGGAGAGAGCTACAAGAAGGATGGACATTGCAATGCTGGTAGAACACACGCAACGGTAAGGAAGTGACACAGTGCAGCAGGACTTCCCTTTCTGCAAACAAGAGGACTGTCTTCTTGAATCCCAATGAAATAATAATATGCAATTTTCCAAACTGCTTTTGTTTTAGATGAGGTCCTTTCACATTCTCTTTCTGGGATTTGTGCTCTGTTGGACTTCTCTGATAAGGCCTGTGCTTCTTTTTCAGGCTCCACCTTCAAAACGCAGAGCTGAAAGCCAAAGCCAAGCATCAAGGCAACATCATTAAAGCCATGATTCCCGAAGACCTGGAAGACTTAACCTCAGTAAGTTGGTCAGAGCCTTCCCTTTTCATGAGCTCCAGATCCTAGTTCCATATCCACGTGGGAAACTCTAAGACGAGGTCTTCCCGGAGAGCCTAGGAGAGACCGGTTCCCCTCTTCTACTGACTGTGGGCTGCTCTGAAAGTCCTACTGTCCCATTGCCCAGCTTTCTGGCTTTGAGAGTTGTCCCATTTGGCAAGTCCTACTTAATGCTGTCTTTGTTAAGGAATTGATAGTAAAGCACTGGCTTAAGTAGTCTCTCCTTTAGAGCAGGAGTCAGGTTGAGACCTCAGGCAACACCTCAGACAGCCGTGCCACAGGGGCATTTGATACCTTCGTTTGCAGATGTTGCTTGTGCTCTGGTGGTGCCCAGCACTTAATCCTGGAGGTCTAACTGGCATCAGGCCGTGACAGGAATTCTACAGTCGCCTGTACTCTGGTCACCTTCCCGTTTTATTGACCGTGGATTCCTTGGCCAGAAGGAGTGGATCCATCATACAACGAGAAGGCCTCCCGAGATGAAAATGCTCTACCAATAGGGGAACAGCACCCCCGATAGGCAGCATTGAGTGTGCCTGGGTGGCATTGTGGGGCAGGCAGACATGGTGAAAAGATTGCATGAGTGAGAAGAGCAGAGCTGGGTACCATACAGTGAGGTTTTAATTCTTTTTAATGCTCTGTCAGCATTAAAAAGTTCATCAGTATCTCCGTGTAATTCAGTTTTCCACATATGCATGTAGCCCATAGGCTGCAACTTTGTTGCTGACACATCTGAGTGTTTGGCTTTTCGTAGGTGCATCTGCGTGTTAGTGCTTGTGCTGCCAGGAGGTACTTTCCAGTGCCACCTTTGGTCCAACCTACTGTAAAACCAACACACAGCCTTTTCTTTTCCTGCCCTCTCCCAGTTCCAGCTGGACTTCCGACATCTTTTCCAATGAGAAGATGCTGCAGCAGAGGAAGTGCCAGTGCTGGAAAACAAAAAGTGCTCACGGGGAGATGACTGAAGCCTAGAAATCCTCTGCCTTTCACCTTGTGCAGCCACTGTCCTCCATCTAGTTCCAGTTGTTCTGTTACTATTATTATATTACTATGTTACTTGTTTTTAATAAACTATCTCAGCTAGCACGCGTCTTGGCTGTCTTCCTGTGCAGGCAGTTAGCACACGCCTCTCTGCCCCTGCTCTGAATGAAAGTCAGCCCTGCAGGCGTCTCCGCGTGGGAGCAGTCCTCTGTGTCCTTTCCCTCTGGGGAGGTCTGAGCTGTGACTGCGCTCCGATGCGGGACTAGTGCAGAGTTACTGCTAATAAGCAGTTACCAGACTTTCCCTGCCTTTTAGAGCACTCCTCCTGATGGTCTGGGCAGAAGGTGGTGGGTGAGCTTCCGGTAGCCATGAAATCTCTGCAGCTCCTACAGAGATCTGATGCATCTGCAGCCTTACGAGGGGAAAGGTGTGGAGAAGTGGGCACAAGCTGGAACGGGGATAGTTGTATCAAAAATGGTGTGGCCAGCAGGACCAGGGACGGGATCATGCCCCAGTATTGGGCGCTGGGGTGGCCGCACCTTGAATACTGTGTTCAGTTTTGGGCCCCTCAGTACAAGAAAGATATTGAGCTGCTGGAGTGTGTCCAGAGAAGGGCAACAAGGCTGGTGAAGGGCCTGGAGAACCAGTCTTATGACGAGCACCCGAGGGAACTGGGGTTGTTTAGCTTGGAGAAGAGGAGGCTGAGGGGAGACCTTATTGCTCTCTACCACTACCCGAAAGGAGGTTGTAGCAAGGTGGGTGCTGGTCTCTCTTCCCAAGTAACAAGTGATAGGACGAGAGGAAATGGCCTCAAGTTGCACCGGGAAGGTTTAGATCGGATATTGGGAAAAATTTCTTTGCTGAAAGAGGGGTGAAGCACCGGCACAGGCTGCCCAGCGAAGTGGTGGAGCCAAAATCCCTGGAGGTGTTCAAAACAAATGAGTAGGCGTGGTGCTACCAGACAGGGAATAGCAGACATGCAGGTGTTGTGTTGATGGTTGGACTTGAGCTTAGAGGTTTTTTTTCAGCCTCAGCCATTCTACGAGTCTATGAATCCCACCTCAAGCGAAGGGGAAGCTCTTTCTCTCATGAGGGTGGTGAGAGACCGGTGTCAGGGAACAACACAGGCACGCTGCTCCCTCGGGGATAGGGGAGCCCAAGGGGGCTCCACGGCCAGCAGGGCAGGGCCCAGCCTCGGCCCACGGACGCAAGGAGAGCAGGGTGGTGCCGGAGCGGGCAGTGGGGCCAGACGGACAAACAAAAGCATGGTGAGGTGGCCGCTCTGAGAGGTGTTGGGGCAGAGCCAGGCCACGGCATACAGGAGAGATGGGAATGGGCTCTCTATCAGGGAGTGTAGTGACAGGACGAAGGGTAATGTTCTTCAGCTGAAAGAGGGGACATTTAGATAACATATTAGGAAGAAATGTTTCACCGTGAGGATGGTGAGACATTGGACCAGGTTGCCCACAGAAGTCATGGATGCCCCCTTTCCTGGAGGTGTTCAAGGCCAGGCTAAATAGGACCTTGAGCAGCCTGGTGTGGTGGGAGGTGTCCCAGCCCGTTGTCAGGGGGTGCTGGAACTGGGTGATCCGATTTGAATCCCGTGTTCAGTTTTGGGCTTCTCACTACAAGGAAGACATTGAGGTGCTGAATTGTGTCCAGAGAAGGGCAACGAAGCTGCTGAAGGGTCTGGAGAGCAACTCTTAGGAGAAGCAGCTGAGGGAATGGGTGGTTGTTCAGCCTAGAGAAGAGGAAGCTGAGTGGAGATCTTGCCACTGTCTATGACTGCCTGAAAGGATGTTGTAGCGAGGCGCGTGTTGGTCTCTTCTCTCAAGGAACAGGTGATAGGACAGAAGAAATGGCCTCGAGTTGCACCAGGGGAGGTTCAGAACAGACATCAGGAAAGGCTTCTTCATCGAAACGGCTGTCAGGCACTGGCACAGCTGCCCAAGGGAGGTGGTGGAGTCCCCATCCCCGAGGTGTTTAACAGAGGGGCAGATGAGGCGCTCAGGGAGAGGGTTCAGTAGTGCACACGTGCGGTCGGACCCGCTGATCTCAAAGGTCTTTTCCCACCCAGCACGTCTGTCGTTCTGCGTGCTCCAAAGTCCCGTCCAGCTCAATCCACGCTCCGACCCTCTGCGGCTCCGAGCCTTTCCGCCAGGGACGGAGCCCGCGACAGCGAGCGGAGGCTCCTCCCGCCGCCCCCGCCCCCTCGCGGCGCCGGGCGGGATGCGGGGCGCTCGGAGGCGCTTCTGCTCCGCCCTGCTCGTCGCGTACGGCCTCTTCTCGCTGTACGCGGCCTACAGCGTGTTCCTGCGACCCCGCCGCTCCGCCGCGCCCCGACCGCCGCCCCGCGACCGCCGCGGCCCGCGAGGTGAGAGCAGCGGCGGGGCCGGGGGGGGGCTCGGCAGCGCCTGCCGGGGAGCCGGGGCTGCCGGGGCGTTGCTGTCCCAAGCGCTCGTCGGTGCCAGCGCCCCTGCTCGCGGTCAGAGCAGAGCGGCGGGCGGGGCCCGGGGCCTGGGGCAGCTCCCGAGGCAGAGCGGGGCCGGGCTCCCCCGGCCGCCCGCTGCTGGCCGCCATTTCCGGGGGCGCTGGGCGGGCGGGGGCTGCCGGGGGGGGACACAGAAAAGGGGCAGATGGACTCTCTGGGACTGGTTTGGGAGTCTCGGAAAGCCGAGGATCCCTGATCTCAGCGCTGGGCGCGTGAGGAACGATCCCCGTTGATCGTGTGTAACGAGAGGGCTGGGGACAGAATGTATTTCCCACCTACAGGCATCAGCGTAAATTCTCCCAGAAATCTCACGCACGTTGTGTTACTTCCGAAGGACTAATTTTAACGTTGTTACGAACTTCACAACAGCCAGATCTCTCTAATTGGAGCTTTAGAATCAGCTGTGACCTTGCATTGGCGATAGGGAAAGGCTGCAGACAGAGATGCTGAGAGAACAAGACACATCTCTTCAGCACCGACCGTGTTTAACACCAGATGTCATCATTTCTCTCTGAACGGCATCTGGAAATCAGTATTTGAAGGAAACACACTATAAGAAAACGCACTACCACGGGGACATTCTGTCTGACGGTTATTTAGATGAAACTTAACTCTACTTTAGCTTAAATGAGAACAGTCCACTTTTTGTAACAGCAACGATTTCTTGTATCCAGGGGGGGAGCTGTCAGTGTGTCTGGCCCTGGGCTGGGTTTGGGGGAAAAGCTGCTTGAAATGCTGAATTCCCCAGCTTTCCTGTAGGCCCCTTCAGGTACTGGAAGGCCACTGTAAGGTCTCCCCAGAGTTTTCTCTCAGCCTGTCCTCATAGCAGAGGTGCTCCAGCTATCTGATCATTTTCATAGCCCTACTTTGGAGCTGCTCCAACAGTTTGATATCCTTCTTTCTTATGTTGGGGATTCCGGAACTGGGCACAACGCTCCAGGTCAGGTGTCACAACAGTAGAGTAGAGGGGGAGAATTAACTCCCTTTCGCCTGATGGACACGCTTCTTATGATGCAGCCTAGGATAATTTGTTGGTTTTCTCAGCTTGTAAATGTACTCTTCCTGTGCAAATTAACGCTTTTGGGTTTCCTAGATCATTTTTCCTTTGGAAATGAAGAGTGGAATCCATGGGGAGGGGATGAGAAAAATGAACAGATTGCTTCTCAGCAGAGATACGAAGCTAATCTTCAGGTGACAAAAAATGCAAGATCTCGTCAAGACCAAACCAGTCTTCGAGTACAGGTTTGGGGCAAAGCGGCAATTGGTGAGCAGATGTAATTAATGTCTATTAATGACTTAGCCGTTTTAATACAGTATTTTTCTCTGCTGTTTTTTTAAAGAGTAGCATTTATGTATTTGACTAAGTTATATGGATTATCTGTACATGAAGAGTGGTAAGGAAGTAGCAGCTGTTACTCAATTCTGTGTCAATACCAACATAAAAAAACTAGTTAAACTCCAGTTTCTTTGTATTAGTTCTTTTCAAGGCTGTTTTTCACATCCATCAAAGAAAAGGCTGAGGTGGCGGAGAAACACAGTTACTGTTTGAATGTCAGCTGACTTAAAATATATCACAAGGACAGGCCTAGAGCAGAATATTTTTTTTTCACACTCTTTGTGAAACAAAGTGTGAAAATGAAGGCACTTTGTGTACTGCAGTACTCCTGATGAACTCGGTAATGCAGTACCAATGAACTTGGAAATTCTTCTGTTGTAGAAGACATTGAGTAGTTTCTTCTCTACATAAACTGGAGCCCAAGTCCTCCTCGAGCTCTTTAACTGCCGCTGAGGACCTGTCATTGTTCTTATTTAGCTTTCATGAAAATGTAAATATTCCAGCTTCATTTGAACGTTCATGTAGCATTATAGGAGACATTGGTACATTATATGGTGATGTATTCCATCACGGAAATTTGATGTGTTTAGCAAAAGCTTGGCCTTAAAATGTTGATTAACTTCTGTTCGCTTTTATTTGTTATGTGTATCAAAAAGAGACGCTAACAGAAATGGTAGTGTGATGTATCTTCATCTATTGATATTTTGACCACCAGAGAAGCTTTTTAAATGCTGATGTGTGAAAAATTCACCTTAACTGAAATAAAACCATATGGCATTTGGGAAGCAATGCCCCTTCTGTATAAGATGCTCTGACATTTCTTTCCCAAGTTCTTACGTTGTTGTGTTTCTTCATTTCCCAGAAATACTGTTGTCTTATTTGCTAGGAGTGTAGAGTAGGCAAGATCTGTGCATTCAAATTTTCCATCATATCTTCATTTATGTAGGTCTTTACCTTTGGCAACATATATTTGGAGGGCACCTTGAGCCAGCTGATGTGACTGCGCAGTGGAGAGAAGGAAGCCAAACAGTAGGAAAAGCGTATTTCAGGTAGTAGTTGCATTTTGTTAACTGGAATAAACAGTGTATTGGTAAGTTTAAGAACGCAATGAGATGCACAGATGCATTATTTTGTCTACCTCAAAGTTGCAGTTATTTTAATAGCAGTTGCAAATACTTTTTCCTGGTTGGATAACTGAGGAATATGCACACAACTTCTCATTCAAAATTATCACAAGGAATGGTGACATTTATTTATGGAAATACATAAAATCAGCAAATTCTAGCCCAGACATGTTGCTATTAAAAAGTAGAACACTAGAGAGCGTTTCACCTGCCATTTTAGGAAGATGTGTGTATTTGAAAGAAATATATAGACTTAATCAATGGCAAGAGGGAGGACAGCCAAGAGACCTCAGGAGGAGGGGGAATGCAACCATGCAAAGAGTCTCAAGAGCTAAGATTTGAGGTTGAGAGTTGACGGAAAGAAGCATCAGGTTCTGAGGCAAGAGGATATCTCCTGCTAATTGCTTTCTGTTATATTCAGGGAAAACGGACTTCACTCATTCATAAGTAGGATTGCATCAAAACCATAATTTCTTTTAATTTATAGCAAAACCAGTCTGTGATATCTAGCATCTGGTTAACTACTTGATTTGCAAAGCAGGATTTTCTATAGGAAGAAAGATTATACTTGAAGCATTGTTTGCTCTAAAAATGGATTTTGATTGTCAAACATTTGGTATTATTTGGTGATTGATTCTTTTCTCAGTCTGTTAAACTGAGTGGAATCTTTTCACGTTGTCCGTTCAACATTGGATTTAAGTCTTGACCTGATTTACTCAATCTGTTAGAAGTCTTAATCACAAATCATGGGTTTCATGAATCTTGGCTCCAAAACATACCACTCCCAGCAAGCCAGCAGCATGTTGTCTTAACTCAAGTTTAGAATATGCTTGCCTCAGGTCGGTCTGCTTCAGGTAGCATCATCAGAGTAGTTGTTACCGCCTTTGCCGTGCATTTTCTTTTCCTCACTGGGCGCACTTGAACTGAAACTAGCTATCAGTCTCAGCACTTCAGGAGTTAAAACTCATTGTGGTTCTACAATAACTTAGTTGAAACTCATGCTCATTCAAAATTAAGTTTTGCTGGTAGCTAGAAAACACTAGTAGTGCAGCATATGTAAACAATAACATTTCATTGATTCTTGAAAAAAATGTGTGTATTGGTATTTTTTTCCCCTGCCCTCTTTCCCAAGCGGTATAATCACTAATCCTTTGAGTTTAGACAATTGTCAGTTAACGGAAGAGCAGGAGCTGGCAAATGCTGGTTTTGCTTCATTGCAGTCCATAAAAGTTTGTTGTCAGGTACTTTTAAGTTATTAGTGATTCAATGATTTTGCTACGTGGTTGGAATTCCTCTGTTAAATACGTTGTGCAACTTCTGGAAGTGCAGTTTTCTACCTAAAAGGTTTTTGTTTACTGTCTTATATCAGAGCCTCAAGTTTGACCTGGGTCACACAAGCAACAGAATTTTACCTTTACTTAAGTACCTCTTGTGCTATAGATTCTCCTCAGTATCAGATGACGCAGTGGGTGTTTTGGTCTTAACTTAACCCAGATGACAAAGTGGCCTGCCAGGCCAGCTAACTGTCCCTCTTGATGATGCCTGTTTTAGTATACTCGTACAGGTTTTTGGGAGGGCTTCCCTTGTTCTAATACAGTATTCATTGGTTATTACTGGAAGTTTGACCTTTAGTGTACATCAAAGCACAGCCTTTTTTTGAAGTTGATTTACCCGCATTTTGGTGTTTGAATATGGTAGTAGCTCTGATTTGTTGACAAAATACCTTATTTTTGTTTAAGTCTTGTCCTTTTTCCTGAATAAAGATGAAGGCTACGTTAAGCTGTAGGTACCAACAACAGAAACGGTTCCAGTTGCAGTTACTTTGCAGTATATTTCATTTACTTTATTGAAATAAAAAGTAATCTCTGGCCTGTGGAGTAAGGATTTTTGGAGGATTAAGGTCAATAAGTTGTCTTAAGGGTGTTTACTATTTGTGTTTTGTTTTTTACAGCTTCATCACTGGCCCATCTGTAGTTCCTGGCTACTTCTCAGTGGAAGCTGAAAATGTTGTTCTCGTTCTGAATGGAAGAGAAAAAGCCAAGATCACTTACGCCGCTCAGTGGTTGCATTGCGCACAAACGCTTAATTCAGACTCGCAAAATACAGCACGTAGCAGTTGTGCTGCTTGGAAATGAGCAGTGCAACAAGGAATGGATGCAGCCATACCTGAAAAGACATGGAGGATTTGTGAATCTACTTTTTGTTACATATGACTGTGCCTTGGCAAACGAAGAGGATATTTTCCAGTGGCCTTTAGGAGTAGCAACGTAAGTACTGTAGACACAAGCTACAGCTGAAACTTAACTGTTATGCAGGAGGCATGGAAAATACGTCTGACTGTTACTGCTAGTACCCAAAACAATCATAGTAAGTAAGTTGTAGAACGTGATCCTATGCATGATTTTCTAAATCAAGCAGTGGAATCTTTGGAAATTTCATTTAGCGATAAAAATGATAACAGAGGAAAAGAATGCAAGGTATTTAGCTTTAAAAAAAATGACCCTGTGTCTGGTGAGGTTTTCTGTTTGTTTACTTTTTCCTCAGTAGATTTGCTCTTGAGATTTCTCATAACTGCTATATTTGCCAGTGACACGGGGATTTAAAAGGTATTTATGTAATTAGGTTCCAGATACTGCTTGTTTAGGAAGGGAAGGGGATGGTAGTGGTCGTAGTTCTTTTAACCCCTGTTGTGGCTCTCCAAAAGAAATTGTACATCTCCTATTTCAAATGAATGTGCTCCAGTATCACAGTAACATACACTGGTGTAACTGCTTACTCACAAAAACACTTTTGTTACCCATACATCTCAAACTATTTCTGTGGGGTAGATAAAGGTTCATTTAGGTGATGGTTTTTTTTCCAGTTTACTCCTTACTGAGAAGAATTAGTAGTGTTTTAGCTCCTTATCATGGTAATATAAGATGAAAAGATACAGGATTTCTTTTTCATATTTTGTGTTGAATTTGAATTCAGTATCCTGTAGAAGATAGTTTACAAACCGTGTGGAGTCTTAATACATAGCTTGAACTTGTTGGTAGTGTTATTGAAATACACTAAATCTGAAT
Source organism: Tapera naevia (assembly GCA_033556795.1). Lineage (NCBI taxonomy): Eukaryota > Metazoa > Chordata > Aves > Cuculiformes > Neomorphidae > Tapera > Tapera naevia. The sequence continues at coordinate 15,307,757 of JAUMJJ010000059.1, forward strand.
TCTTGATAGTGTCAAAGTTGATGACATTGGAAGTCCTAAGCAAAAAGAAATTGAGTTTTGTGATGCCAAGATTAAAGTGAGAGCTAACAGAAAGCAACAACAGTTACAACAACAGCAAGTTGGGTTGCAAAGCTGGGTGGAGAAAGATGGGTCAGAAGGACAGAATCATTAGTTTGGAAAAGATCTTTAAGATCGTCGAGTCCAACAGTAAACCTAACACTTCCAAGTCCACCACCGAATCATTTCCGTAGGCGTCATATCTACACATATTTTAAACGTGTCCAGAGGTGATGACTCAACCTCTTCCCTTTTCCTTTGAGAGGCTATCAGGGATATTTTCAAGTTGATAAGCATGCCCAGAGATTAAGGGAGCTGAGACTTATACTCCATAGTTACCATCAACCTGGCTATTTCACTGAAAACTAATAGTTGGGTCAAGAACGGCAGCTTTTGAAAAAGCACATTTCTCACGGACGTTTTTGTAATGCACATGTGTCTCTGATGTCGAAAGAATACGTAAGCATTCTGGAATGTCTCTGAAGAGAGTGGTGTGGATGAAGAGAATAAAGACCAGCTTTTAGGGCAGGACTTGCACTGGTTTGTTTGTGGGTCTGTCTGGTTATAGATGTGGATTGACAACCGATAGGTGGTTTTAGTCTTAGAATGTGCTGCCAGAAAGATGAAATTGTGCAAAATGTTTTTCTTTGACATAAGACATGTCATTGTCTAATGCATACGTCATTTTTACAGCTACAGAAGTTTTCCAGTTGTAGAACCCACCTGCTCGATGCTACATGATCCAAGATCACATCTGTGTAATTTCTTAGGAACAGTTTATAAGAACTCTTCTAGGGAAACGCTGATGGAAGTTCTGAAGCAGGATGGACTTGATAAACTTTGCTGGATTGCAGCCAGAGAACAGTAAGACTTGGATTTACTCTTTGGAAATATTCAGACTTTTTTGCCTAGTTCATTATTACCACATCCTTTCCTAAGTGTAAAAAAAATAGTACAAATAAAAGTAGCCAGTCATCATTAAAGGAGAGAACATTGCTGAGACTGTGTAGTCCTTCATAACGTAATGGCTGCTATATTTTACATAAAGCATGTTTTTAAATACTTAGAAAATTTTCCCACGTATGCTTCATATAAAGATCATCTCTTATTTTCTTGTATACGTTTGATTGTAGTGGAAGAAGAAATGTTTGTCTCGCACCTTGTGTCTATTAATGCCTCAAAAGAAAAAGACAGCTGTATTTTGTTGTGTTCCATATAAGAAAGTGGATTTAATCTGTAGGGCATGGCTCTTTTATTTCAAGTAGGTAGAACAGATCTTATGACAGAGAGGAATTAGGTCCTTATCGTTTTTCTTCATTTTGCCAAGCAACACCTATGAAATGTTTGATAGCAGGCAGAGCAGTGCTCAGGAAGACCTCAGCTACCCTGATGAAGACTCTCAGGAGACAGATTGTATCTGTGGCATAAACTCTTACCTCACGGATGTTCTGAGGCACTTGAGGCAGATGGAAGCAGGTTGATGGATTGCTTTACATTCCAGCTTTTGTAGAGCAAACCTCTACTGATGTGAAGTGTTTGAGGCCAAAAAAATCATTAAAAAATCCATAGAGTTTCTCCCTCTATGTCTGTTTCTAAGTATTAATAATTTCCAGAAAGGACTGTATCTAAAAAGTGTTACAATATTTTTTTAACAACAGACATTTTCAATAAATTTTTAGAAGACTCTTTAGGAATGATTAAGACTGAAAGTAAGAGCCTATTGATTGTGTGGGTTATATCAATTTTTTACATTGACAGCATTTCCACTTTTATAAATAATTGAAATTAAAGCATATCTCTGTTTTTGAATTGCAGTGCCCACAGGAAAATTGTTAATTTTCAACCCCTTTGCTTTCCTAGGTGGCATCCTCAGGAAACAAATGCAAGTTTCAAAAACTCTCAAGATGCCTTGCTGCAGAGTGACTTGACATTGTGCCCAGTGGGTATAAATACAGAACGCTATAGAATTTACAAAGCTTGTTCATATGGGTCTCTACCTGTTATAGAAGATGTAATGACACCGGGTGATTGCGGAAATTCATCAGTGTACCATAGTGCTCCATTACAATTGTTAAAAACCATGGGGGCTCCATTGATCTTTATTAGAAAGTGGGAAGAGCCACAGCTAGAGCCTCGTTTCTGTTGTGCAGAAGCACCTAGGGAGGCATGGGCAATGAAGAGGTTCGCTTGCTGCCCCGTTTGTGGACTAGCTTCCACTCACTACTTCCCTTTAAGTCCTTGCCTACATCCCTTTGATCAGGGGCTTTTTCTGGTGGTTGTCTCTGTGCATCTTTCGGAGAGTTCAGGGTGTGGTCCACCAGTCTGTCTCTTGCTCAGACTCCCTGATGCTCCTCGGCCAACCTACTTCCTCTCACAGCTCTGCCGCCAGGCTGAGGAGATGGTCGGCCTCATCACACCTCACACAACCGTTGCCTCTGCTGCCCTTTGTTTCCAGGGCAAGCTGGTGGCACTCCCTGCAGGCAGAGGCCTCGATGGCTGCATGTTTTCCTGGGAGCTCAGTCTGGGCTGACTGATCCTTTCTGGCAAATGCACAGAGGATGCAGCCTCCTGCCGGGTGGATACCACGGCTGGGCTGCCCCTCACCAACTGAATGTACCTTCTGACCTCAGAGAGAGAGCTTGCCCTCCGTGCTCACCGTGCCTGCAAGGTGTGCAGGCAGTTTGCAGCTGTGTCCTCGGTGATGCCATTTGTCTGCTCTCCATGCATTCCAGAAAAGCACAAATGCCCCAGTCTGTACCTCCCGTTTCCATTTGCAGAGCAAAGGTGGCATCGGCAGTTCTGTTCCTGTACCTTCAGTGTGCGCAGCATCGCATGCAGGAGGGCCAAGAGCAGCAGCACAGCCATAGCCAGACAGAAGCCTTGGAGGGCTTGTTTCAAAGGAATCGACCCACAGAAGGACTGTAAGCCAAAGTATCTTTAATTGCCAGCGGGGAGCGCGGGGCTCACTGAAAAAAAGAAATGACACGACTTTCCAAAGCCCAATAAAATTTTCCCATAAATTGGGATGTAACTCAAAGCGTAACAATGAAAAGCAGCCGTATGGAACATTAGACTGATTCATCGCTTTTAATGTGACGCTTCAATATAATCTTTAAATTAACACAAGAAAATTCTAACCGAGGCACAAAGTGCAAGAATTTGTTTTTCAAAAAAATACAGTTTTCCCCGGAGCAATTCCCAGTCCATCGATCCTATAAGTTACCACATTATCGTTGGATAAGATGAAAACATATCAGAAACAGAGGTATAATGATAACATTCAGTTCAGATGTGATTACAATTCCCTGCAAACAGTGTGAATCATAGGAGGTCTGACACAAGAGAAACCCCGAGACTGTGTCTGTAACTCTTTTTGTTTAACAAGGATAAAGAAAATCAACTACAATCACCTTTAGCATAGTCCTCTTCCGAGTGGGCGCACAGCCGCATACGATGCTGCCAACGTTCAAAGCAGTTCTGCGGATTTTTCTGACAGACTGTTGAGGATCCCTATCGGTTTTGCTCTCACGTTTTCTACCGACAAAAAATGTGAGCACTGACTTGTTCTTTGGGAAGAGGCAGAAATTGCAGGGAGCCAGGTCTGGCAAACAGGGCGGGTGCTCAAGCACAGTGATTTTGTTATTAGGTAAAAACTGCTTCGCAGACAAAGCGTTGTGGGCTGGGGCACACGGTCGTCTTCCAACCGAGCGCAAAAACACTGAATAGGTGGCACGCATAGTGCGTGACAAGATGGAGTTGAGCTATGTCTCACTGTGACAGGTTAGAAGTGGTTCTATAACCTTTCTTTGTCTCTCCCCTCCGACTCCTGGTTCCCGAGCTACCGGGTTAGTCTCGAGAGGTTTTGTGTCAGACCTGGTAGACATTAGGAAGAAATGTTTTACTGTGAGAGTGGGGAGATGCTGGACCAGGTTGCCTCAAGAAGGTGTGGATGCTCCATCCCTGGAGGTATTCAAGAGCTGGTTGGGTAAGCCTTTGAGCAACCTGCTGTAGTGGAAGGTGTCCCTGCCCATGGCACGGGGGGTGGAAATGGATGACCTTCCAACTCAAATCACTCTATGATCTTGCGATCCTGCGACATGCGTAGCCTCCAACACCCTGGCTCCACCCCCCTGCCTGCCCCCTCCCCCGATATGCCATGCCCCAACAGGCCCCGCCCCCCAGCCGCACCCGCTTTTGTGATACCACAAACAAACTCACCACAATCTATCCGACCCTCAGTGCTGTCAAGGCAACGTCGGGACTGCCCGCACGTCTCTGACTGGCAGCGTTGGGACTTGGCTCTCAACTCTTCTCAGCCTCACCTTGCCATTTCCCTCTCCCTAAGCGTTGCCCACTCTCTCCCTCTCCTGAACATCTCCCTCTACCTGCCGTCTCCTCACCCTCTCCATCTCCTCACCACCTCCCTCTCCCCAACCTTTCCCCACCCTCTCCCTCTTCTCAAAATCTCCCTCTACTTGCCCTCTCCCCACTCCATAGCCGTTGCACCATGCAGGGCCTCGCCAGGCCCCTGAGGAGGATGTGGAAGCAGATGTCGTTCTGCTACACCTCTGCAGCCGATGCTGATGAGGCCGATGAGCCCTACGGAACCCAGCAGAAGGGCCAGGCTGGGTTGCACAGCATGGCCACCAGCGGTGACCCGGCCCAGCCGAAGCGACGTCGGTGGTGGAAGAGGCTCTGCATCAAGTGGCAGCCCACCAAGAAACAGTAAGGAACAGGCAGTGCCCATGACAAAGCCTCCAGCCCTTGGCTGGAAGAGGGAGAAGACTGCCCAAGCTGGGGCAGGAGCCGACGGATGCTCCGCTCTGCTCTGCCCTGCCCAGCCCTGCCCGGCCCTGCTCCACTCTGCCAGCCCTGTCCCTGTAGTGAATCTTGTGTGGAGCTCAGCAGGCCTTCGTCCAAGTGGAGACAGCTCCTTTCCTCTTGCCAGACTGACCAGCTTGCTTGAGCAGGGCATGGATTCACAGAAAGGAACAGCACAGCTTTCCCGTTGCTGTTAGAAATCCCATCCCCTCTGTCTCTGGGACTGATCGGGATTAAAAACAGGGGCTTACACAGACTCCCCAGTCGCCACAGACTTAGAAAGCCTCCGGAGACTCCCAGATACCAAGACACGGTCCCCTTTGCTGTGCTGGGTGGCTGGGCAGCCCTGCTGGAGGCAGAGACCAGTGCCTGGGCACAGGAGTCTCCTGGGGCAGAGTGGGTAGTGACTACTTCAGTCTTCACTGCTCGAGTCGTGCAGTTAAGTTGTGTGTGTGCTACCCTTTCTCTGCTGGCTACGAGTATGGGTAGGACGGCTCATGACTGGCCGTTGCTCTTCCAGGAGACAGCGTATGCAAGGTTGTGCCTATTTTTACTGAATGTGTTTCCTTCCTTTCTAAATAATGTAGCATTGCTGTCCAACCGGAAAACAATGCAAGCCGTGAAAGCACCGACGGCTGCTCTGTGGGAGGCACAAAAGACCAATCCGTACTGGAGAGCTCCTCCTCTGCGACGGTCGATGCCCTTCCTGAGAGAACACCTGCACTGACGGAAGCTGGTAAGATCCTTCACTGTGGAAAAGGCTATGAGGACAAATCTGTATAGCCTCTAATCAAAGAATAACCCACTGCCTCGAGACAGGGCAGGAGGGATAGGGAAAGTCAGATGAGCTTTTTACCTCCTTAGTAGGTGTCTTGGCAGCGGCGAGAGTGGAAGATTCTGATGCTGATGATGGGCAGGACTTCTCCAAGGAGGACAAGGAGGAGGAGGAGAAAACGGAGGTGGACGATGAGGGGGATGCCTTCTGCATTGTTCAGGTAGAATGATAAAAGCATTTTGTTTGGAAAAGAATCTTGAGCTGTGGAGTCCAACGGGAAATCTAACTCTGACAAGTCCACCTACTAAACCATGTCCCTAAGTGCCGTGTCTACACATTTTTCTAAATACCTCCCGGGATGGTGACTCAAGCACTTCCTGAGCAGCCTGTGCCAGTGCTTGATAGCCCTTTCAGTGAAGGGGGTTTTCCTACTCTCCAATCTAAACCTCCCCTGGAGCAATTTAAGGCCTTTTCCTCTTGTCCTTTGACATGCTCCCTGGGAAAAGAGAGCAACATTCCCCTCGCCACAAGCTCCTTTCAGGCAGCTGTAGAGAGTGGTAAGGTCTCCCCTCAGCGCCCTCTTCTCCAAACTAAACAATCCCAGTTCCCTCAGCCTCTCCTCATAGGACTTGTTCTCTAGACCCTCTGTGGCTCTTCTTTGGATACGTTCCAGCATCCTCTGAAATCCTAGAAGGCTGGTGCTGCACAGATTACAGGCTTTCCACAACCACAGCTGTCTCTTCTGGTTCCACTCAGTGACAAATGATTGCGCATAGTACCCACAGTCTAGACACACAGCTGCTTCTGCCTAGCTCCTCTCTATCTTGGGGAGGTGTCCTTAAGCCCAGTGCTGGGTATCTTTTTGGGGGAAGACGTTTTCCCTAATCTCTAATCGAAACTTCCCCTTGCACACCCGACGCCATTTCCTCTTTTCCTATCACTTTCTACCGCTGGAAAGCGACAGTCGCTCACCTTGCTAGAAAGTCCTTCTAGGTCAAAACCTAGCTTCTAAGTCAAAATCCTCTCTTTGAAGATATTTGACTTCCATTCTGAGGAGGAGGTCCTTTCACTTCCTGTGGCAGAATTCACGCTTCCGCAGCCCCGGTGCTGAAGTGCAGTGTGATGATGTAGTGTTGCTGGGGATTCCTTTCCTCACTGTCTCGCTGTGTTCTTACTCTCTCAGGTTTCCTCACTGGAACGAGAAGACCTTCAGCCAAAGAAGGATGCTTCAACTCAAACACATTGTCGAGGAATCATGCAGGTGACTCTATCAGAGACCTTTAAATAGAGCCTGTCAGTGTAAGGAGAGCTCTTCTTGGTTTTTGAAATCATTTTGGAGAGGAGCTTATTCGGTCTGGGCCTCGAATGTATTTCGGACCTCATTTTTTCCCCCATTGTGAAGCAGAAGGGCTGCATAAAGACTCTCAGCCTATGTTTCACAGAGAATCCTTTTCTGTATATTAGGAAAGGGAAAACCTCACAAAGAGATACCGATAGTGTGGACATGCTCAGCTGAGAAAGATGCCTGCAGATGCCTGCTGGTGCTGCCCAAATGCCTTAACTTTGAATTGACTGAATCATAGAAGCATAGGTTTGTTTCAGTTGGAAGGGTCCTTTGAAGATCATCTAGTCCAGTCCCCTGCTGTGGGAAGGTTCAAAGGCCCACCCCACGTGACTTTGAACACTTCCAGCCATGGGGCATCCACAACTTCTCTGGACAACCTGGTCCAGTGTCCTACCACCATTGTCGCAAAGAATTTCTTCCTGACAGTGTGTGTGTTCCTTTCAAAGAGCTGCTTCTCAGGTTGCACAGAGCACGGGCATTTGCTGCTTCCCTTGGGTTTTGCAAAGCATGGTGTGTGCTGACAGAGAAAGAGCAGGCATCCTGCAGTGTTGCACTGGTGCCTTCTCGTATTCCCTCTTAACCTAATCATCATTGTGGACTTGCAAAGTCAGTTTAGGAGCAGGAGGGATTTCTAACAGTCTTGGAGTAGCCAACCAGTGGCTATAAGGAGAGTGATCGTGGTCCTTGAGAGAGGAGGAGGAGAGTTGTGGCAGCATTTTGGAGATGCTGTAGGAAATCAGTGTAGATGTAGGAGCTGATTCAGTCTAAAAGATGGAGAAGCAACAAGGGTTTTGAGAGTCGATGTGAAAGTCAAAGCAGTCCACTCCTTTTTATCAAACCTAACCGAACTCCTGAGGATTCTTGCCATGGTTTGACAGCTGCAGGAATCGAAGGAACTGTTCCTGAGGAACTGTTATGATGAGATGCTGAGGACAGCCATAAAGAACATGGAGAACGATTTCACAGCTTTCACGTACCTTCTGGAGAGAGCTACAAGAAAGATGGACATTGCAATGCTGGTAACATACACGCAATGGTAAGGAAGTGACACAGTGCAGCAGGACTTCCCTTTCTGCAAACAAGAGGACTGTCTTCTTGAATCCCAATGAAATAATAATATGCAATTTTGCAAACTGCTTTTGTTTTAGATGAGGTCCTTTCACATTCTCTTTCTGGGATTTGTGCTCTGTTGGACTTCTCTGATAAGGCCTGTGCTTCTTTTTCAGGCTCCACCTTGAAAATGCAGAGCTGAAAGCCAAAGCCAAGCATCAAGCCAACATCATTAAAGCCATGATTCCCGAAGACCTGGAAGACTTAACCTCAGTAAGTTGGTCAGAGCCTTCCCTTTTCATGAGCTCCAGATCCTAGTTCCATATCCATGTGGGAAACTCTAAGACGAGGTTTTCCCGGAGAGCCTAGGAGAGACCGGTTCCCCTCTTCTACTGACTGTGGGCTGCTCTGAAAGTCCTACTGTCCCATTGCCCAGCTTTCTGGCTTTGAGAGTTGTCCCATTTGGCAAGTCCTACTTAATGCTGTCTTTGTTAAGGAATTGATAGTAAAGCACTGGCTTAAGTAGTCTCTCCTTTAGAGCAGGAGTCAGGTTGAGACCTCAGGCAACACCTCAGGCAGCCGTGCCACAGGGGCATTTGATACCTTCGTTTGCAGATGTTCCTTGTGCTCTGGTGGTGCCCAGCACTTAATCCTGGAGGTCTAACTGGCATCAGGCCGTGACAGGAATTCTACAGTCGCCTGTACTCTGGTCACCTTCCCGTTTTATTGACCGTGGATTCCTTGGCCAGAAGGAGTGGATCCATCATACAACGAGAAGGCCTCCAGAGATGAAAATGCTCTACCAACAGGGGAACAGCACCCCCAATAGGCAGCATTGAGTGTGCCTGGGTGGCATTGTGGGGCAGGCAGACATGGTGAAAAGATTGCATGAGTGAGAAGAGCAGAGCTGGGTACCATACAGTGAGGTTTTAATTCTTTTTAATGCTCTGTCAGCATTAAAAAGTTCATCAGTATCTCCGTGTAATTCAGTTTTCCACATATGCATGTAGCCCATAGGCTGCAACTTTGTTGCTGACACATCTGAGTGTTTGGCTTTTCGTAGGTGCATCTGCGTGTTAGTGCTTGTGCTGCCAGGAGGTACTTTCCAGTGCCACCTTTGGTCCAACCTACTGTAAAACCAACACACAGCCTTTTCTTTTCCTGCCCTCTCCCAGTTCCAGCTGGACTTCCGACATCTTTTCCAATGAGAAGATGCTGCAGCAGAGGAAGTGCCAGTGCTGGAAAACAAAAAGTGCTCACGGGGAGATGACTGAAGCCTAGAAACCCTCTGCCTTTCACCTTGTGCAGCCACTGTCCTCCATCTAGTTCCAGTTGTTCTGTTACTATTATTATATTACTATGTTACTTGTTTTTAATAAACTATCTCAGCTAGCACGCGTCTTGGCTGTCTTCCTATGCAGGCAGTTAGCACACGCCTCTCTGCCCCTGCTCTGAATGAAAGTCAGCCCTGCAGGCGTCTCCGCGTGGGAGCAGTCCTCTGTGTCCTTTCCCTCTGGGGAGGTCTGAGCTGTGACTGCGCTCCGATGCGGGACTAGTGCAGAGTTACTGCTAATAAGCAGTTACCAGACTTTCCCTGCCTTTTAGAGCACTCCTCCTGATGGTCTGGGCAGAAGGTGGTGGGTGAGCTTCCGGTAGCCATGAAATCTCTGCAGCTCCTACAGAGATCTGATGCATCTGCAGCCTTACGAGGGGAAAGGTGTGGAGAAGTGGGCACAAGCTGGAACGGGGATAGTTGTATCAAAAATGGTGTGGCCAGCAGGACCAGGGACGGGATCATGCCCCAGTATTGGGCGCTGGGGTGGCCGCACCTTGAATACTGTGTTCAGTTTTGGGCCCCTCAGTACAAGAAAGATATTGAGCTGCTGGAGTGTGTCCAGAGAAGGGCAACAAGGCTGGTGAAGGGCCTGGAGAACCAGTCTTATGACGAGCACCCGAGGGAACTGGGGTTGTTTAGCTTGGAGAAGAGGAGGCTGAGGGGAGACCTTATTGCTCTCTACCACTACCCGAAAGGAGGTTGTAGCAAGGTGGGTGCTGGTCTCTCTTCCCAAGTAACAAGTGATAGGACGAGAGGAAATGGCCTCAAGTTGCACCGGGAAGGTTTAGATCGGATATTGGGAAAAATTTCTTTGCTGAAAGAGGGGTGAAGCACCGGCACAGGCTGCCCAGCGAAGTGGTGGAGCCAAAATCCCTGGAGGTGTTCAAAACAAATGAGTAGGCGTGGTGCTACCAGACAGGGAATAGCAGACATGCAGGTGTTGTGTTGATGGTTGGACTTGAGCTTAGAGGTTTTTTTTCAGCCTCAGCCATTCTACGAGTCTATGAATCCCACCTCAAGCGAAGGGGAAGCTCTTTCTCTCATGAGGGTGGTGAGAGACCGGTGTCAGGGAACAACACAGGCACGCTGCTCCCTCGGGGATAGGGGAGCCCAAGGGGGCTCCACGGCCAGCAGGGCAGGGCCCAGCCTCGGCCCACGGACGCAAGGAGAGCAGGGTGGTGCCGGAGCGGGCAGTGGGGCCAGACGGACAAACAAAAGCATGGTGAGGTGGCCGCTCTGAGAGGTGTTGGGGCAGAGCCAGGCCACGGCATACAGGAGAGATGGGAATGGGCTCTCTATCAGGGAGTGTAGTGACAGGACGAAGGGTAATGTTCTTCAGCTGAAAGAGGGGACATTTAGATAACATATTAGGAAGAAATGTTTCACCGTGAGGATGGTGAGACATTGGACCAGGTTGCCCACAGAAGTCATGGATGCCCCCTTTCCTGGAGGTGTTCAAGGCCAGGCTAAATAGGACCTTGAGCAGCCTGGTGTGGTGGGAGGTGTCCCAGCCCGTTGTCAGGGGGTGCTGGAACTGGGTGATCCGATTTGAATCCCGTGTTCAGTTTTGGGCTTCTCACTACAAGGAAGACATTGAGGTGCTGAATTGTGTCCAGAGAAGGGCAACGAAGCTGCTGAAGGGTCTGGAGAGCAACTCTTAGGAGAAGCAGCTGAGGGAATGGGTGGTTGTTCAGCCTAGAGAAGAGGAAGCTGAGTGGAGATCTTGCCACTGTCTATGACTGCCTGAAAGGATGTTGTAGCGAGGCGCGTGTTGGTCTCTTCTCTCAAGGAACAGGTGATAGGACAGAAGAAATGGCCTCGAGTTGCACCAGGGGAGGTTCAGAACAGACATCAGGAAAGGCTTCTTCATCGAAACGGCTGTCAGGCACTGGCACAGCTGCCCAAGGGAGGTGGTGGAGTCCCCATCCCCGAGGTGTTTAACAGAGGGGCAGATGAGGCGCTCAGGGAGAGGGTTCAGTAGTGCACACGTGCGGTCGGACCCGCTGATCTCAAAGGTCTTTTCCCACCCAGCACGTCTGTCGTTCTGCGTGCTCCAAAGTCCCGTCCAGCTCAATCCACGCTCCGACCCTCTGCGGCTCCGAGCCTTTCCGCCAGGGACGGAGCCCGCGACAGCGAGCGGAGGCTCCTCCCGCCGCCCCCGCCCCCTCGCGGCGCCGGGCGGGATGCGGGGCGCTCGGAGGCGCTTCTGCTCCGCCCTGCTCGTCGCGTACGGCCTCTTCTCGCTGTACGCGGCCTACAGCGTGTTCCTGCGACCCCGCCGCTCCGCCGCGCCCCGACCGCCGCCCCGCGACCGCCGCGGCCCGCGAGGTGAGAGCAGCGGCGGGGCCGGGGGGGGGCTCGGCAGCGCCTGCCGGGGAGCCGGGGCTGCCGGGGCGTTGCTGTCCCAAGCGCTCGTCGGTGCCAGCGCCCCTGCTCGCGGTCAGAGCAGAGCGGCGGGCGGGGCCCGGGGCCTGGGGCAGCTCCCGAGGCAGAGCGGGGCCGGGCTCCCCCGGCCGCCCGCTGCTGGCCGCCATTTCCGGGGGCGCTGGGCGGGCGGGGGCTGCCGGGGGGGGACACAGAAAAGGGGCAGATGGACTCTCTGGGACTGGTTTGGGAGTCTCGGAAAGCCGAGGATCCCTGATCTGAGCGCTGGGCGCGTGAGGAACGATCCCCGTTGATCGTGTGTAACGAGAGGGCTGGGGACAGAATGTATTTCCCACCTACAGGCATCAGCGTAAATTCTCCCAGAAATCTCACGCACGTTGTGTTACTTCCGAAGGACTAATTTTAACGTTGTTACGAACTTCACAACAGCCAGATCTCTCTAATTGGAGCTTTAGAATCAGCTGTGACCTTGCATTGGCGATAGGGAAAGGCTGCAGACAGAGATGCTGAGAGAACAAGACACATCTCTTCAGCACCGACCGTGTTTAACACCAGATGTCATCATTTCTCTCTGAACGGCATCTGGAAATCAGTATTTGAAGGAAACACACTATAAGAAAACGCACTACCACGGGGACATTCTGTCTGACGGTTATTTAGATGAAACTTAACTCTACTTTAGCTTAAATGAGAACAGTCCACTTTTTGTAACAGCAACGATTTCTTGTATCCAGGGGGGGAGCTGTCAGTGTGTCTGGCCCTGGGCTGGGTTTGGGGGAAAAGCTGCTTGAAATGCTGAATTCCCCAGCTTTCCTGTAGGCCCCTTCAGGTACTGGAAGGCCACTGTAAGGTCTCCCCAGAGTTTTCTCTCAGCCTGTCCTCATAGCAGAGGTGCTCCAGCTATCTGATCATTTTCATAGCCCTACTTTGGAGCTGCTCCAACAGTTTGATATCCTTCTTTCTTATGTTGGGGATTCCGGAACTGGGCACAACGCTCCAGGTCAGGTGTCACAACAGTAGAGTAGAGGGGGAGAATTAACTCCCTTTCGCCTGATGGACACGCTTCTTATGATGCAGCCTAGGATAATTTGTTGGTTTTCTCAGCTTGTAAATGTACTCTTCCTGTGCAAATTAACGCTTTTGGGTTTCCTAGATCATTTTTCCTTTGGAAATGAAGAGTGGAATCCATGGGGAGGGGATGAGAAAAATGAACAGATTGCTTCTCAGCAGAGATACGAAGCTAATCTTCAGGTGACAAAAAATGCAAGATCTCGTCAAGACCAAACCAGTCTTCGAGTACAGGTTTGGGGCAAAGCGGCAATTGGTGAGCAGATGTAATTAATGTCTATTAATGACTTAGCCGTTTTAATACAGTATTTTTCTCTGCTGTTTTTTTAAAGAGTAGCATTTATGTATTTGACTAAGTTATATGGATTATCTGTACATGAAGAGTGGTAAGGAAGTAGCAGCTGTTACTCAATTCTGTGTCAATACCAACATAAAAAAACTAGTTAAACTCCAGTTTCTTTGTATTAGTTCTTTTCAAGGCTGTTTTTCACATCCATCAAAGAAAAGGCTGAGGTGGCGGAGAAACACAGTTACTGTTTGAATGTCAGCTGACTTAAAATATATCACAAGGACAGGCCTAGAGCAGAATATTTTTTTTTCACACTCTTTGTGAAACAAAGTGTGAAAATGAAGGCACTTTGTGTACTGCAGTACTCCTGATGAACTCGGTAATGCAGTACCAATGAACTTGGAAATTCTTCTGTTGTAGAAGACATTGAGTAGTTTCTTCTCTACATAAACTGGAGCCCAAGTCCTCCTCGAGCTCTTTAACTGCCGCTGAGGACCTGTCATTGTTCTTATTTAGCTTTCATGAAAATGTAAATATTCCAGCTTCATTTGAACGTTCATGTAGCATTATAGGAGACATTGGTACATTATATGGTGATGTATTCCATCACGGAAATTTGATGTGTTTAGCAAAAGCTTGGCCTTAAAATGTTGATTAACTTCTGTTCGCTTTTATTTGTTATGTGTATCAAAAAGAGACGCTAACAGAAATGGTAGTGTGATGTATCTTCATCTATTGATATTTTGACCACCAGAGAAGCTTTTTAAATGCTGATGTGTGAAAAATTCACCTTAACTGAAATAAAACCATATGGCATTTGGGAAGCAATGCCCCTTCTGTATAAGATGCTCTGACATTTCTTTCCCAAGTTCTTACGTTGTTGTGTTTCTTCATTTCCCAGAAATACTGTTGTCTTATTTGCTAGGAGTGTAGAGTAGGCAAGATCTGTGCATTCAAATTTTCCATCATATCTTCATTTATGTAGGTCTTTACCTTTGGCAACATATATTTGGAGGGCACCTTGAGCCAGCTGATGTGACTGCGCAGTGGAGAGAAGGAAGCCAAACAGTAGGAAAAGCGTATTTCAGGTAGTAGTTGCATTTTGTTAACTGGAATAAACAGTGTATTGGTAAGTTTAAGAACGCAATGAGATGCACAGATGCATTATTTTGTCTACCTCAAAGTTGCAGTTATTTTAATAGCAGTTGCAAATACTTTTTCCTGGTTGGATAACTGAGGAATATGCACACAACTTCTCATTCAAAATTATCACAAGGAATGGTGACATTTATTTATGGAAATACATAAAATCAGCAAATTCTAGCCCAGACATGTTGCTATTAAAAAGTAGAACACTAGAGAGCGTTTCACCTGCCATTTTAGGAAGATGTGTGTATTTGAAAGAAATATAAAGACTTAATCAATGGCAAGAGGGAGGACAGCCAAGAGACCTCAGGAGGAGGGGGAATGCAACCATGCAAAGAGTCTTAAGAGCTAAGATTTGAGGTTGAGAGTTGACGGAAAGAAGCATCAGGTTCTGAGGCAAGAGGATATCTCCTGCTAATTGCTTTCTGTTATATTCAGGGAAAACGGACTTCACTCATTCATAAGTAGGATTGCATCAAAACCATAATTTCTTTTAATTTATAGCAAAACCAGTCTGTGATATCTAGCATCTGGTTAACTACTTGATTTGCAAAGCAGGATTTTCTATAGGAAGAAAGATTATACTTGAAGCATTGTTTGCTCTAAAAATGGATTTTGATTGTCAAACATTTGGTATTATTTGGTGATTGATTCTTTTCTCAGTCTGTTAAACTGAGTGGAATCTTTTCACGTTGTCCGTTCAACATTGGATTTAAGTCTTGACCTGATTTACTCAATCTGTTAGAAGTCTTAATCACAAATCATGGGTTTCATGAATCTTGGCTCCAAAACATACCACTCCCAGCAAGCCAGCAGCATGTTGTCTTAACTCAAGTTTAGAATATGCTTGCCTCAGGTCGGTCTGCTTCAGGTAGCA
Source organism: Tapera naevia (assembly GCA_033556795.1). Taxonomy (NCBI): domain Eukaryota; kingdom Metazoa; phylum Chordata; class Aves; order Cuculiformes; family Neomorphidae; genus Tapera; species Tapera naevia. Next base: position 15,322,906 of record JAUMJJ010000059.1, read on the forward strand.
TCATCAGAGTAGTTGTTACCGCCTTTGCCGTGCATTTTCTTTTCCTCACTGGGCGCACTTGAACTGAAACTAGCCATCAGTCTCAGCACTTCAGGAGTTAAAACTCATTGTGGTTCTACAATAACTTAGTTGAAACTCATGCTCATTCAAAATTAAGTTTTGCTGGTAGCTAGAAAACACTAGTAGTGCAGCATATGTAAACAATAACATTTCATTGATTCTTGAAAAAAATGTGTGTATTGGTATTTTTTTCCCCTGCCCTCTTTCCCAAGCGGTATAATCACTAATCCTTTGAGTTTAGACAATTGTCAGTTAACGGAAGAGCAGGAGCTGGCAAATGCTGGTTTTGCTTCATTGCAGTCCATAAAAGTTTGTTGTCAGGTACTTTTAAGTTATTAGTGATTCAATGATTTTGCTACGTGGTTGGAATTCCTCTGTTAAATACGTTGTGCAACTTCTGGAAGTGCAGTTTTCTACCTAAAAGGTTTTTGTTTACTGTCTTATATCAGAGCCTCAAGTTTGACCTGGGTCACACAAGCAACAGAATTTTACCTTTACTTAAGTACCTCTTGTGCTATAGATTCTCCTCAGTATCAGATGACGCAGTGGGTGTTTTGGTCTTAACTTAACCCAGATGACAAAGTGGCCTGCCAGGCCAGCTAACTGTCCCTCTTGATGATGCCTGTTTTAGTATACTCGTACAGGTTTTTGGGAGGGCTTCCCTTGTTCTAATACAGTATTCATTGGTTATTACTGGAAGTTTGACCTTTAGTGTACATCAAAGCACAGCCTTTTTTTGAAGTTGATTTACCCGCATTTTGGTGTTTGAATATGGTAGTAGCTCTGATTTATTGACAAAATACCTTATTTTTGTTTAAGTCTTGTCCTTTTTCCTGAATAAAGATGAAGGCTACGTTAAGCTGTAGGTACCAACAACAGAAACGGTTCCAGTTGCAGTTACTTTGCAGTATATTTCATTTACTTTATTGAAATAAAAAGTAATCTCTGGCCTGTGGAGTAAGGATTTTTGGAGGATTAAGGTCAATAAGTTGTCTTAAGGGTGTTTACTATTTGTGTTTTGTTTTTTACAGCTTCATCACTGGCCCATCTGTAGTTCCTGGCTACTTCTCAGTGGAAGCTGAAAATGTTGTTCTCGTTCTGAATGGAAGAGAAAAAGCCAAGATCACTTACGCCGCTCAGTGGTTGCATTGCGCACAAACGCTTAATTCAGACTCGCAAAATACAGCACGTAGCAGTTGTGCTGCTTGGAAATGAGCAGTGCAACAAGGAATGGATGCAGCCATACCTGAAAAGACATGGAGGATTTGTGAATCTACTTTTTGTTATATATGACTGTGCCTTGGCAAATGAAGAGGATGTTTTCCAGTGGCCTTTAGGAGTAGCAACGTAAGTACTGTAGACACAAGCTACAGCTGAAACTTAACTGTTATGCAGGAGGCATGGAAAATACGTCTGACTGTTACTGCTAGTACCCAAAACAATCATAGTAAGTAAGTTGTAGAACGTGATCCTATGCATGATTTTCTAAATCAAGCAATGGAATCTTTGGAAATTTCATTTAGCGACAAAAATGACAACATAGGAAAAGAATGCAAGGTATTTAGCTTTAAAAAATGACCCTGTGTCTGGTGGGTTTTTCTGTTTGTTTACTTTTTCCTCAGTAGATTTGCTCTTGAGATTTCTCATAACTGCTATATTTGCCAGTGTCACGGGGATTTAAAAGGTATTTATGTAATTAGGTTCCAGATACTGCTTGTTTAGGAAGGGAAGGGGATGGTAGTGGTCGTAGTTCTTTTAACCCCTGTTGTGGCTCTCCAAAAGAAATTGTACATCTCCTATTTCAAATGAATGTGCTCCAGTATCACAGTAACATACACTGGTGTAACTGCTTACTCACAAAAACACTTTTGTTACCCATACATCTCAAACTATTTCTGTGGGGTAGATAAAGGTTCATTTAGGTGATGGTTTTTTTTCCAGTTTACTCCTTACTGAGAAGAATTAGTAGTGTTTTAGCTCCTTATCATGGTAATATAAGATGAAAAGATACAGGATTTCTTTTTCATATTTTGTGTTGAATTTGAATTCAGTATCCTGTAGAAGATAGTTTACAAACCGTGTGGAGTCTTAATACATAGCTTGAACTTGTTGGTAGTGTTATTGAAATACACTAAATCTGAATTCTTGATAGTGTCAAAGTTGATGACATTGGAAGTCCTAAGCAAAAAGAAATTGAGTTTTGTGATGCCAAGATTAAAGTGAGAGCTAACAGAAAGCAACAACAGTTACAACAACAGCGAGTTGGGTTGCAAAGCTGGGTGGAGAAAGATGGGTCAGAAGGACAGAATCATTAGTTTGGAAAAGATCTTTAAGATCGTCGAGTCCAACAGTAAACCTAACACTTCCAAGTCCACCACCGAATCATTTCCGTAGGCGTCATATCTACACATATTTTAAACGTGTCCAGAGGTGATGACTCAACCTCTTCCCTTTTCCTTTGAGAGGCTATCAGGGATATTTTCAAGTTGATAAGCATGCCCAGAGATTAAGGGAGCTGAGACTTATACTCCATAGTTACCATCAACCTGGCTATTTCACTGAAAACTAATAGTTGGGTCAAGAACGGCAGCTTTTGAAAAAGCACATTTCTCACGGACATTTTTGTAATGCACATGTGTCTCTGATGTCGAAAGAATACGTAAGCATTCTGGAATGTCTCTGAAGAGAGTGGTGTGGATGAAGAGAATAAAGACCAGCTTTTAGGGCAGGACTTGCACTGGTTTGTTTGTGGGTCTGTCTGGTTATAGATGTGGATTGACAACCGATAGGTGGTTTTAGTCTTAGAATGTGCTGCCAGAAAGATGAAATTGTGCAAAATGTTTTTCTTTGACATAAGACATGTCATTGTCTAATGCATACGTCATTTTTACAGCTACAGAAGTTTTCCAGTTGTAGAACCCACCTGCTCGATGCTACATGATCCAAGATCACATCTGTGTAATTTCTTAGGAACAGTTTATAAGAACTCTTCTAGGGAAACGCTGATGGAAGTTCTGAAGCAGGATGGACTTGATAAACTTTGCTGGATTGCAGCCAGAGAACAGTAAGACTTGGATTTACTCTTTGGAAATATTCAGACTTTTTTGCCTAGTTCATTATTACCACATCCTTTCCTAAGTGTAAAAAAAATAGTACAAATAAAAGTAGCCAGTCGTCATTAAAGGAGAGAACATTGCTGAGACTGTGTAGTCCTTCATAACGTAATGGCTGCTATATTTTACATAAAGCATGTTTTTAAATACTTAGAAAATTTTCCCACGTATGCTTCATATAAAGATCATCTCTTATTTTCTTGTATACGTTTGATTGTAGTGGAAGAAGAAATGTTTGTCTCGCACCTTGTGTCTATTAATGCCTCAAAAGAAAAAGACAGCTGTATTTTGTTGTGTTCCATATAAGAAAGTGGATTTAATCTGTAGGGCATGGCTCTTTTATTTCAAGTAGGTAGAACAGATCTTATGACAGAGAGGAATTAGGTCCTTATCGTTTTTCTTCATTTTGCCAAGCAACACCTATGAAATGTTTGATAGCAGGCAGAGCAGTGCTCAGGAAGACCTCAGCTACCCTGATGAAGACTCTCAGGAGACAGATTGTATCTGTGGCATAAACTCTTACCTCACGGATGTTCTGAGGCACTTGAGGCAGATGGAAGCAGGTTGATGGATTGCTTTACATTCCAGCTTTTGTAGAGCAAACCTCTACTGATGTGAAGTGTTTGAGGCCAAAAAAATCATTAAAAAATCCATTGAGTTTCTCCCTCTATGTCTGTTTCTAAGTATTAATAATTTCCGGAAAGGACTGTATCTAAAAAGTGTTACAATATTTTTTTAACAACAGACATTTTCAATAAATTTTTAGAAGACTCTTTAGGAATGATTAAGACTGAAAGTAAGAGCCTATTGATTGTGTGGGTTATATCAATTTTTTACATTGACAGCATTTCCACTTTAATAAATAATTGAAATTAAAGCATATCTCTGTTTTTGAATTGCAGTGCCCACAGGAAAATTGTTAATTTTCAACCCCTTTGCTTTCCTAGGTGGCATCCTCAGGAAACAAATGCAAGTTTCAAAAACTCTCAAGATGCCTTGCTGCAGAGTGACTTGACATTGTGCCCAGTGGGTATAAATACAGAACGCTATAGAATTTACAAAGCTTGTTCATATGGGTCTCTACCTGTTATAGAAGATGTAATGACACCGGGTGATTGCGGAAATTCATCAGTGTACCATAGTGCTCCATTACAATTGTTAAAAACCATGGGGGCTCCATTGATCTTTATTAGAAAGTGGGAAGAGCCACAGCTAGAGCCTCGTTTCTGTTGTGCAGAAGCACCTAGGGAGGCATGGGCAATGAAGAGGTTCGCTTGCTGCCCCGTTTGTGGACTAGCTTCCACTCACTACTTCCCTTTAAGTCCTTGCCTACATCCCTTTGATCAGGGGCTTTTTCTGGTGGTTGTCTCTGTGCATCTTTCGGAGAGTTCAGGGTGTGGTCCACCAGTCTGTCTCTTGCTCAGACTCCCTGATGCTCCTCGGCCAACCTACTTCCTCTCACAGCTCTGCCGCCAGGCTGAGGAGATGGTCGGCCTCATCACACCTCACACAACCGTTGCCTCTGCTGCCCTTTGTTTCCAGGGCAAGCTGGTGGCACTCCCTGCAGGCAGAGGCCTCGATGGCTGCATGTTTTCCTGGGAGCTCAGTCTGGGCTGACTGATCCTTTCTGGCAAATGCACAGAGGATGCAGCCTCCTGCCGGGTGGATACCACGGCTGGGCTGCCCCTCACCAACTGAATGTACCTTCTGACCTCAGAGAGAGAGCTTGCCCTCCGTGCTCACCGTGCCTGCAAGGTGTGCAGGCAGTTTGCAGCTGTGTCCTCGGTGATGCCATTTGTCTGCTCTCCATGCATTCCAGAAAAGCACAAATGCCCCAGTCTGTACCTCCCGTTTCCATTTGCAGAGCAAAGGTGGCATCGGCAGTTCTGTTCCTGTACCTTCAGTGTGCGCAGCATCGCATGCAGGAGGGCCAAGAGCAGCAGCACAGCCATAGCCAGACAGAAGCCTTGGAGGGCTTGTTTCAAAGGAATCGACCCACAGAAGGACTGTAAGCCAAAGTATCTTTAATTGCCAGCGGGGAGCGCGGGGCTCACTGAAAAAAAGAAATGACACGACTTTCCAAAGCCCAATAAAATTTTCCCATAAATTGGGATGTAACTCAAAGCGTAACAATGAAAAGCAGCCGTATGGAACATTAGACTGATTCATCGCTTTTAATGTGACGCTTCAATATAATCTTTAAATTAACACAAGAAAATTCTAACCGAGGCACAAAGTGCAAGAATTTGTTTTTCAAAAAAATACAGTTTTCCCCGGAGCAATTCCCAGTCCATCGATCCTATAAGTTACCACATTATCGTTGGATAAGATGAAAACATATCAGAAACAGAGGTATAATGATAACATTCAGTTCAGATGTGATTACAATTCCCTGCAAACAGTGTGAATCATAGGAGGTCTGACACAAGAGAAACCCTGAGACTGTGTCTGTAACTCTTTTTGTTTAACAAGGATAAAGAAAATCAACTACAATCACCTTTAGCATAGTCCTCTTCCGAGTGGGCGCACAGCCGCATACGATGCTGCCAACGTTCAAAGCAGTTCTGCGGATTTTTCTGACAGACTGTTGAGGATCCCTATCGGTTTTGCTCTCACGTTTTCTACCGACAAAAAATGTGAGCACTGACTTGTTCTTTGGGAAGAGGCAGAAATTGCAGGGAGCCAGGTCTGGCAAACAGGGCGGGTGCTCAAGCACAGTGATTTTGTTATTAGGTAAAAACTGCTTCGCAGACAAAGCGTTGTGGGCTGGGGCACACGGTCGTCTTCCAACCGAGCGCAAAAACACTGAATAGGTGGCACGCATAGTGCGTGACAAGATGGAGTTGAGCTATGTCTCACTGTGACAGGTTAGAAGTGGTTCTATAACCTTTCTTTGTCTCTCCCCTCCGACTCCTGGTTCCCGAGCTACCGGGTTAGTCTCGAGAGGTTTTGTGTCAGACCTGGTAGACATTAGGAAGAAATGTTTTACTGTGAGAGTGGGGAGATGCTGGACCAGGTTGCCTCAAGAAGGTGTGGATGCTCCATCCCTGGAGGTATTCAAGAGCTGGTTGGGTAAGCCTTTGAGCAACCTGCTGTAGTGGAAGGTGTCCCTGCCCATGGCACGGGGGGTGGAAATGGATGACCTTCCAACTCAAATCACTCTATGATCTTGCGATCCTGCGACATGCGTAGCCTCCAACACCCTGGCTCCACCCCCCTGCCTGCCCCCTCCCCCGATATGCCATGCCCCAACAGGCCCCGCCCCCCAGCCGCACCCGCTTTTGTGATACCACAAACAAACTCACCACAATCTATCCGACCCTCAGTGCTGTCAAGGCAACGTCGGGACTGCCCGCACGTCTCTGACTGGCAGCGTTGGGACTTGGCTCTCAACTCTTCTCAGCCTCACCTTGCCATTTCCCTCTCCCTAAGCGTTGCCCACTCTCTCCCTCTCCTGAACATCTCCCTCTACCTGCCGTCTCCTCACCCTCTCCATCTCCTCACCACCTCCCTCTCCCCAACCTTTCCCCACCCTCTCCCTCTTCTCAAAATCTCCCTCTACTTGCCCTCTCCCCACTCCATAGCCGTTGCACCATGCAGCGCCTCGCCAGGCCCCTGAGGAGGATGTGGAAGCAGATGTCGTTCTGCTACACCTCTGCAGCCGATGCTGATGAGGCCGATGAGCCCTACGGAACCCAGCAGAAGGGCCAGGCTGGGTTGCACAGCATGGCCACCAGCGGTGACCCGGCCCAGCCGAAGCGACGTCGGTGGTGGAAGAGGCTCTGCATCAAGTGGCAGCCCACCAAGAAACAGTAAGGAACAGGCAGTGCCCATGACAAAGCCTCCAGCCCTTGGCTGGAAGAGGGAGAAGACTGCCCAAGCTGGGGCAGGAGCCGACGGATGCTCCGCTCTGCTCTGCCCTGCCCGGCCCTGCCCGGCCCTGCTCCACTCTGCCAGCCCTGTCCCTGTAGTGAATCTTGTGTGGAGCTCAGCAGGCCTTCGTCCAAGTGGAGACAGCTCCTTTCCTCTTGCCAGACTGACCAGCTTGCTTGAGCAGGGCATGGATTCACAGAAAGGAACAGCACAGCTTTCCCGTTGCTGTTAGAAATCCCATCCCCTCTGTCTCTGGGACTGATCGGGATTAAAAACAGGGGCTTACACAGACTCCCCAGTCGCCACAGACTTAGAAAGCCTCCAGAGACTCCCAGATACCAAGACACGGTCCCCTTTGCTGTGCTGGGTGGCTGGGCAGCCCTGCTGGAGGCAGAGACCAGTGCCTGGGCACAGGAGTCTCCTGGGGCAGAGTGGGTAGTGACTACTTCAGTCTTCACTACTCGAGTCGTGCAGTTAAGTTGTGTGTGTGCTACCCTTTCTCTGCTGGCTACGAGTATGGGTAGGACGGCTCATGACTGGCCGTTGCTCTTCCAGGAGACAGCGTATGCAAGGTTGTGCCTATTTTTACTGAATGTGTTTCTTTCCTTTCTAAATAATGTAGCATTGCTGTCCAACCGGAAAACAATGCAAGCCGTGAAAGCACCGACGGCTGCTCTGTGGGAGGCACAAAAGACCAATCCGTACTGGAGAGCTCCTCCTCTGCGACGGTCGATGCCCTTCCTGAGAGAACACCTGCACTGACGGAAGCTGGTAAGGTCCTTCACTGTGGAAAAGGCTATGAGGACAAATCTGTATAGCCTCTAATCAAAGAATAACCCACTGCCTCGAGACAGGGCAGGAGGGATAGGGAAAGTCAGATGAGCTTTTTACCTCCTTAGTAGGTGTCTTGGCAGCGGCGAGAGTGGAAGATTCTGATGCTGATGATGGGCAGGACTTCTCCAAGGAGGACAAGGAGGAGGAGGAGAAAACGGAGGTGGACGATGAGGGGGATGCCTTCTGCATTGTTCAGGTAGAATGATAAAAGCATTTTGTTTGGAAAAGAATCTTGAGCTGTGGAGTCCAACGGGAAATCTAACTCTGACAAGTCCACCTACTAAACCATGTCCCTAAGTGCCGTGTCTACACATTTTTCTAAATACCTCCCGGGATGGTGACTCAAGCACTTCCTGAGCAGCCTGTGCCAGTGCTTGATAGCCCTTTCAGTGAAGGGGGTTTTCCTACTCTCCAATCTAAACCTCCCCTGGAGCAATTTAAGGCCTTTTCCTCTTGTCCTTTGACATGCTCCCTGGGAAAAGAGAGCAACATTCCCCTCGCCACAAGCTCCTTTCAGGCAGCTGTAGAGAGTGGTAAGGTCTCCCCTCAGCGCCCTCTTCTCCAAACTAAACAATCCCAGTTCCCTCAGCCTCTCCTCATAGGACTTGTTCTCTAGACCCTCTGTGGCTCTTCTTTGGATACATTCCAGCATCCTCTGAAATCCTAGAAGGCTGGTGCTGCACAGATTACAGGCTTTCCACAACCACAGCTGTCTCTTCTGGTTCCTCTCAGTGACAAATGATTGCGCATAGTACCCACAGTCTAGACACACAGCTGCTTCTGCCTAGCTCCTCTCTATCTTGGGGAGGTGTCCTTAAGCCCAGTGCTGGGTATCTTTTTGGGGGAAGACGTTTTCCCTAATCTCTAATCGAAACTTCCCCTTGCACACCCGACGCCATTTCCTCTTTTCCTATCACTTTCTACTGCTGGAAAGCGACAGTCGCTCACCTTGCTAGAAAGTCCTTCTAGGTCAAAACCTAGCTTCTAAGTCAAAATCCTCTCTTTGAAGATATTTGACTTCCATTCTGAGGAGGAGGTCCTTTCACTTCCTGTGGCAGAATTCACGCTTCCGCAGCCCCGGTGCTGAAGTGCAGTGTGATGATGTAGTGTTGCTGGGGATTCCTTTCCTCACTGTCTCGCTGTGTTCTTACTCTCTCAGGTTTCCTCACTGGAACGAGAAGACCTTCAGCCAAAGAAGGATGCTTCAACTCAAACACATTGTCGAGGAATCATGCAGGTGACTCTATCAGAGACCTTTAAATAGAGCCTGTCAGTGTAAGGAGAGCTCTTCTTGGTTTTTGAAATCATTTTGGAGAGGAGCTTATTCGGTCTGGGCCTCGAATGTATTTCGGACCTCATTTTTTCCCCCATTGTGAAGCAGAAGGGCTGCATAAAGACTCTCAGCCTATGTTTCACAGAGAATCCTTTTCTGTATATTAGGAAAGGGAAAACCTCACAAAGAGATACCGATAGTGTGGACATGCTCAGCTGAGAAAGATGCCTGCAGATGCCTGCTGGTGCTGCCCAAATGCCTTAACTTTGAATTGACTGAATCATAGAAGCATAGGTTTGTTTCAGTTGGAAGGGTCCTTTGAAGATCATCTAGTCCAGTCCCCTGCTGTGGGAAGGTTCAAAGGCCCACCCCACGTGACTTTGAACACTTCCAGCCATGGGGCATCCACAACTTCTCTGGACAACCTGGTCCAGTGTCCTACCACCATTGTCGCAAAGAATTTCTTCCTGACAGTGTGTGTGCTCCTTTCAAAGAGCTGCTTCTCAGGTTGCACAGAGCACGGGCATTTGCTGCTTCCCTTGGGTTTTGCAAAGCATGGTGTGTGCTGACAGAGAAAGAGCAGGCATCCTGCAGTGTTGCACTGGTGCCTTCTCGTATTCCCTCTTAACCTAATCATCATTGTGGACTTGCAAAGTCAGTTTAGGAGCAGGAGGGATTTCTAACAGTCTTGGAGTAGCCAACCAGTGGCTATAAGGAGAGTGATCGTGGTCCTTGAGAGAGGAGGAGGAGAGTTGTGGCAGCATTTTGGAGACGCTGTAGGAAATCAGTGTAGATGTAGGAGCTGATTCAGTCTAAAAGATGGAGAAGCAACAAGGGTTTTGAGAGTCGATGTGAAAGTCAAAGCAGTCCACTCCTTTTTATCAAACCTAACCGAACTCCTGAGGATTCTTGCCATGGTTTGACAGCTGCAAGAATTGAAGGAACTGTTCCTGAGGAACTGTTATGATGAGATGCTGAGGACAGCCATAAAGAACATGGAGAACGATTTCACAGCTTTCACGTACCTTCTGGAGAGAGCTACAAGAAGGATGGACATTGCAATGCTGGTAGAACACACGCAACGGTAAGGAAGTGACACAGTGCAGCAGGACTTCCCTTTCTGCAAACAAGAGGACTGTCTTCTTGAATCCCAATGAAATAATAATATGCAATTTTGCAAACTGCTTTTGTTTTAGATGAGGTCCTTTCACATTCTCTTTCTGGGATTTGTGCTCTGTTGGACTTCTCTGATAAGGCCTGTGCTTCTTTTTCAGGCTCCACTTTCAAAACGCAGAGCTGAAAGCCAAAGCCAAGCATCAAGGCAACATCCTTAAAGCCATGATTCCCGAAGACCTGGAAGACTTAACCTCAGTAAGTTGGTCAGAGCCTTCCCTTTTCATGAGCTCCAGATCCTAGTTCCATATCCATGTGGGAAACTCTAAGACGAGGTCTTCCCGGAGAGCCTAGGAGAGACCGGTTCCCCTCTTCTACTGACTGTGGGCTGCTCTGAAAGTCCTACTGTCCCATTGCCCAGCTTTCTGGCTTTGAGAGTTGTCCCATTTGGCAAGTCCTACTTAATGCTGTCTTTGTTAAGGAATTGATAGTAAAGCACTGGCTTAAGTAGTCTCTCCTTTAGAGCAGGAGTCAGGTTGAGACCTCAGGCAACACCTCAGGCAGCCGTGCCACAGGGGCATTTGATACCTTCGTTTGCAGATGTTCCTTGTGCTCTGGTGGTGCCCAGCACTTAATCCTGGAGGTCTAACTGGCATCAGGCCGTGACAGGAATTCTACAGTCGCCTGTACTCTGGTCACCTTCCCGTTTTATTGACCGTGGATTCCTTGGCCAGAAGGAGTGGATCCATCATACAACGAGAAGGCCTCCAGAGATGAAAATGCTCTACCAACAGGGGAACAGCACCCCCAATAGGCAGCATTGAGTGTGCCTGGGTGGCATTGTGGGGCAGGCAGACATGGTGAAAAGATTGCATGAGTGAGAAGAGCAGAGCTGGGTACCATACAGTGAGGTTTTAATTCTTTTTAATGCTCTGTCAGCATTAAAAAGTTCATCAGTATCTCCGTGTAATTCAGTTTTCCACATATGCATGTAGCCCATAGGCTGCAACTTTGTTGCTGACACATCTGAGTGTTTGGCTTTTCGTAGGTGCATCTGCGTGTTAGTGCTTGTGCTGCCAGGAGGTACTTTCCAGTGCCACCTTTGGTCCAACCTACTGTAAAACCAACACACAGCCTTTTCTTTTCCTGCCCTCTCCCAGTTCCAGCTGGACTTCCGACATCTTTTCCAATGAGAAGATGCTGCAGCAGAGGAAGTGCCAGTGCTGGAAAACAAAAAGTGCTCACGGGGAGATGACTGAAGCCTAGAAACCCTCTGCCTTTCACCTTGTGCAGCCACTGTCCTCCATCTAGTTCCAGTTGTTCTGTTACTATTATTATATTACTATGTTACTTGTTTTTAATAAACTATCTCAGCTAGCACGCGTCTTGGCTGTCTTCCTATGCAGGCAGTTAGCACACGCCTCTCTGCCCCTGCTCTGAATGAAAGTCAGCCCTGCAGGCGTCTCCGCGTGGGAGCAGTCCTCTGTGTCCTTTCCCTCTGGGGAGGTCTGAGCTGTGACTGCGCTCCGATGCGGGACTAGTGCAGAGTTACTGCTAATAAGCAGTTACCAGACTTTCCCTGCCTTTTAGAGTACTCCTCCTGATGGTCTGGGCAGAAGGTGGTGGGTGAGCTTCCGGTAGCCATGAAATCTCTGCAGCTCCTACAGAGATCTGATGCATCTGCAGCCTTACGAGGGGAAAGGTGTGGAGAAGTGGGCACAAGCTGGAACGGGGATAGTTGTATCAAAAATGGTGTGGCCAGCAGGACCAGGGACGGGATCATGCCCCAGTATTGGGCGCTGGGGTGGCCGCACCTTGAATACTGTGTTCAGTTTTGGGCCCCTCAGTACAAGAAAGATATTGAGCTGCTGGAGTGTGTCCAGAGAAGGGCAACAAGGCTGGTGAAGGGCCTGGAGAACCAGTCTTATGACGAGCACCCGAGGGAACTGGGGTTGTTTAGCTTGGAGAAGAGGAGGCTGAGGGGAGACCTTATTGCTCTCTACCACTACCCGAAAGGAGGTTGTAGCAAGGTGGGTGCTGGTCTCTCTTCCCAAGTAACAAGTGATAGGACGAGAGGAAATGGCCTCAAGTTGCACCGGGAAGGTTTAGATCGGATATTGGGAAAAATTTCTTTGCTGAAAGAGGGGTGAAGCACCGGCACAGGCTGCCCAGCGAAGTGGTGGAGCCAAAATCCCTGGAGGTGTTCAAAACAAATGAGTAGGCGTGGTGCTACCAGACAGGGAATAGCAGACATGCAGGTGTTGTGTTGATGGTTGGACTTGAGCTTAGAGGTTTTTTTTCAGCCTCAGCCATTCTACGAGTCTATGAATCCCACCTCAAGCGAAGGGGAAGCTCTTTCTCTCATGAGGGTGGTGAGAGACCGGTGTCAGGGAACAACACAGGCACGCTGCTCCCTCGGGGATAGGGGAGCCCAAGGGGGCTCCACGGCCAGCAGGGCAGGGCCCAGCCTCGGCCCACGGACGCAAGGAGAGCAGGGTGGTGCCGGAGCGGGCAGTGGGGCCAGACGGACAAACAAAAGCATGGTGAGGTGGCCGCTCTGAGAGGTGTTGGGGCAGAGCCAGGCCACGGCATACAGGAGAGATGGGAATGGGCTCTCTATCAGGGAGTGTAGTGACAGGACGAAGGGTAATGTTCTTCAGCTGAAAGAGGGGACATTTAGATAACATATTAGGAAGAAATGTTTCACCGTGAGGATGGTGAGACATTGGACCAGGTTGCCCACAGAAGTCATGGATGCCCCCTTTCCTGGAGGTGTTCAAGGCCAGGCTAAATAGGACCTTGAGCAGCCTGGTGTGGTGGGAGGTGTCCCAGCCCGTTGTCAGGGGGTGCTGGAACTGGGTGATCCGATTTGAATCCCGTGTTCAGTTTTGGGCTTCTCACTACAAGGAAGACATTGAGGTGCTGAATTGTGTCCAGAGAAGGGCAACGAAGCTGCTGAAGGGTCTGGAGAGCAACTCTTAGGAGAAGCAGCTGAGGGAATGGGTGGTTGTTCAGCCTAGAGAAGAGGAAGCTGAGTGGAGATCTTGCCACTGTCTATGACTGCCTGAAAGGATGTTGTAGCGAGGCGCGTGTTGGTCTCTTCTCTCAAGGAACAGGTGATAGGACAGAAGAAATGGCCTCGAGTTGCACCAGGGGAGGTTCAGAACAGACATCAGGAAAGGCTTCTTCATCGAAACGGCTGTCAGGCACTGGCACAGCTGCCCAAGGGAGGTGGTGGAGTCCCCATCCCCGAGGTGTTTAACAGAGGGGCAGATGAGGCGCTCAGGGAGAGGGTTCAGTAGTGCACACGTGCGGTCGGACCCGCTGATCTCAAAGGTCTTTTCCCACCCAGCACGTCTGTCGTTCTGCGTGCTCCAAAGTCCCGTCCAGCTCAATCCACGCTCCGACCCTCTGCGGCTCCGAGCCTTTCCGCCAGGGACGGAGCCCGCGACAGCGAGCGGAGGCTCCTCCCGCCGCCCCCGCCCCCTCGCGGCGCCGGGCGGGATGCGGGGCGCTCGGAGGCGCTTCTGCTCCGCCCTGCTCGTCGCGTACGGCCTCTTCTCGCTGTACGCGGCCTACAGCGTGTTCCTGCGACCCCGCCGCTCCGCCGCGCCCCGACCGCCGCCCCGCGACCGCCGCGGCCCGCGAGGTGAGAGCAGCGGCGGGGCCGGGGGGGGGCTCGGCAGCGCCTGCCGGGGAGCCGGGGCTGCCGGGGCGTTGCTGTCCCAAGCGCTCGTCGGTGCCAGCGCCCCTGCTCGCGGTCAGAGCAGAGCGGCGGGCGGGGCCCGGGGCCTGGGGCAGCTCCCGAGGCAGAGCGGGGCCGGGCTCCCCCGGCCGCCCGCTGCTGGCCGCCATTTCCGGGGGCGCTGGGCGGGCGGGGGCTGCCGGGGGGGGACACAGAAAAGGGGCAGATGGACTCTCTGGGACTGGTTTGGGAGTCTCGGAAAGCCGAGGATCCCTGATCTCAGCGCTGGGCGCGTGAGGAACGATCCCCGTTGATCGTGTGTAACGAGAGGGCTGGGGACAGAATGTATTTCCCACCTACAGGCATCAGCGTAAATTCTCCCAGAAATCTCACGCACGTTGTGTTACTTCCGAAGGACTAATTTTAACGTTGTTACGAACTTCACAACAGCCAGATCTCTCTAATTGGAGCTTTAGAATCAGCTGTGACCTTGCATTGGCGATAGGGAAAGGCTGCAGACAGAGATGCTGAGAGAACAAGACACATCTCTTCAGCACCGACCGTGTTTAACACCAGATGTCATCATTTCTCTCTGAACGGCATCTGGAAATCAGTATTTGAAGGAAACACACTATAAGAAAACGCACTACCACGGGGACATTCTGTCTGACGGTTATTTAGATGAAACTTAACTCTACTTTAGCTTAAATGAGAACAGTCCACTTTTTGTAACAGCAACGATTTCTTGTATCCAGGGGGGGAGCTGTCAGTGTGTCTGGCCCTGGGCTGGGTTTGGGGGAAAAGCTGCTTGAAATGCTGAATTCCCCAGCTTTCCTGTAGGCCCCTTCAGGTACTGGAAGGCCACTGTAAGGTCTCCCCAGAGTTTTCTCTCAGCCTGTCCTCATAGCAGAGGTGCTCCAGCTATCTGATCATTTTCATAGCCCTACTTTGGAGCTGCTCCAACAGTTTGATATCCTTCTTTCTTATGTTGGGGATTCCGGAACTGGGCACAACGCTCCAGGTCAGGTGTCACAACAGTAGAGTAGAGGGGGAGAATTAACTCCCTTTCGCCTGATGGACACGCTTCTTATGATGCAGCCTAGGATAATTTGTTGGTTTTCTCAGCTTGTAAATGTACTCTTCCTGTGCAAGTTAACGCTTTTGGGTTTCCTAGATCATTTTTCCTTTGGAAATGAAGAGTGGAATCCATGGGGAGGGGATGAGAAAAATGAACAGATTGCTTCTCAGCAGAGATACGAAGCTAATCTTCAGGTGACAAAAAATGCAAGATCTCGTCAAGACCAAACCAGTCTTCGAGTACAGGTTTGGGGCAAAGCGGCAATTGGTGAGCAGATGTAATTAATGTCTATTAATGACTTAGCCGTTTTAATACAGTATTTTTCTCTGCTGTTTTTTTAAAGAGTAGCATTTATGTATTTGACTAAGTTATATGGATTATCTGTACATGAAGAGTGGTAAGGAAGTAGCAGCTGTTACTCAATTCTGTGTCAATACCAACATAAAAAAACTAGTTAAACTCCAGTTTCTTTGTATTAGTTCTTTTCAAGGCTGTTTTTCACATCCATCAAAGAAAAGGCTGAGGTGGCGGAGAAACACAGTTACTGTTTGAATGTCAGCTGACTTAAAATATATCACAAGGACAGGCCTAGAGCAGAATATTTTTTTTTCACACTCTTTGTGAAACAAAGTGTGAAAATGAAGGCACTTTGTGTACTGCAGTACTCCTGATGAACTCGGTAATGCAGTACCAATGAACTTGGAAATTCTTCTGTTGTAGAAGACATTGAGTAGTTTCTTCTCTACATAAACTGGAGCCCAAGTCCTCCTCGAGCTCTTTAACTGCCGCTGAGGACCTGTCATTGTTCTTATTTAGCTTTCATGAAAATGTAAATATTCCAGCTTCATTTGAACGTTCATGTAGCATTATAGGAGACATTGGTACATTATATGGTGATGTATTCCATCACGGAAATTTGATGTGTTTAGCAAAAGCTTGGCCTTAAAATGTTGATTAACTTCTGTTCGCTTTTATTTGTTATGTGTATCAAAAAGAGACGCTAACAGAAATGGTAGTGTGATGTATCTTCATCTATTGATATTTTGACCACCAGAGAAGCTTTTTAAATGCTGATGTGTGAAAAATTCACCTTAACTGAAATAAAACCATATGGCATTTGGGAAGCAATGCCCCTTCTGTATAAGATGCTCTGACATTTCTTTCCCAAGTTCTTACGTTGTTGTGTTTCTTCATTTCCCAGAAATACTGTTGTCTTATTTGCTAGGAGTGTAGAGTAGGCAAGATCTGTGCATTCAAATTTTCCATCATATCTTCATTTATGTAGGTCTTTACCTTTGGCAACATATATTTGGAGGGCACCTTGAGCCAGCTGATGTGACTGCGCAGTGGAGAGAAGGAAGCCAAACAGTAGGAAAAGCGTATTTCAGGTAGTAGTTGCATTTTGTTAACTGGAATAAACAGTGTATTGGTAAGTTTAAGAACGCAATGAGATGCACAGATGCATTATTTTGTCTACCTCAAAGTTGCAGTTATTTTAATAGCAGTTGCAAATACTTTTTCCTGGTTGGATAACTGAGGAATATGCACACAACTTCTCATTCAAAATTATCACAAGGAATGGTGACATTTATTTATGGAAATACATAAAATCAGCAAATTCTAGCCCAGACATGTTGCTATTAAAAAGTAGAACACTAGAGAGCGTTTCACCTGCCATTTTAGGAAGATGTGTGTATTTGAAAGAAATATAAAGACTTAATCAATGGCAAGAGGGAGGACAGCCAAGAGACCTCAGGAGGAGGGGGAATGCAGCCATGCGAAGAGTCTTAAGAGCTAAGATTTGAGGTTGAGAGTTGACGGAAAGAAGCATCAGGTTCTGAGGCAAGAGGATATCTCCTGCTAATTGCTTTCTGTTATATTCAGGGAAAACGGACTTCACTCATTCATAAGTAGGATTGCATCAAAACCATAATTTCTTTTAATTTATAGCAAAACCAGTCTGTGATATCTAGCATCTGGTTAACTACTTGATTTGCAAAGCAGGATTTTCTATAGGAAGAAAGATTATACTTGAAGCATTGTTTGCTCTAAAAATGGATTTTGATTGTCAAACATTTGGTATTATTTGGTGATTGATTCTTTTCTCAGTCTGTTAAACTGAGTGGAATCTTTTCACGTTGTCCGTTCAACATTGGATTTAAGTCTTGACCTGATTTACTCAATCTGTTAGAAGTCTTAATCACAAATCATGGGTTTCATGAATCTTGGCTCCAAAACATACCACTCCCAGCAAGCCAGCAGCATGTTGTCTTAACTCAAGTTTAGAATATGCTTGCCTCAGGTCGGTCTGCTTCAGGTAGCATCATCAGAGTAGTTGTTACCGCCTTTGCCGTGCATTTTCTTTTCCTCACTGGGCGCACTTGAACTGAAACTAGCTATCAGTCTCAGCACTTCAGGAGTTAAAACTCATTGTGGTTCTACAATAACTTAGTTGAAACTCATGCTCATTCAAAATTAAGTTTTGCTGGTAGCTAGAAAACACTAGTAGTGCAGCATATGTAAACAATAACATTTCATTGATTCTTGAAAAAAATGTGTGTATTGGTATTTTTTTCCCCTGCCCTCTTTCCCAAGCTGTATAATCACTAATCCTTTGAGTTTAGACAATTGTCAGTTAACGGAAGAGCAGGAGCTGGCAAATGCTGGTTTTGCTTCATTGCAGTCCATAAAAGTTTGTTGTCAGGTACTTTTAAGTTATTAGTGATTCAATGATTTTGCTACGTGGTTGGAATTCCTCTGTTAAATACGTTGTGCAACATCTGGAAGTGCAGTTTTCTACCTAAAAGGTTTTTGTTTACTGTCTTATATCAGAGCCTCAAGTTTGACCTGGGTCACACAAGCAACAGAATTTTACCTTTACTTAAGTACCTCTTGTGCTATAGATTCTCCTCAGTATCAGATGACGCAGTGGGTGTTTTGGTCTTAACTTAACCCAGATGACAAAGTGGCCTGCCAGGCCAGCTAACTGTCCCTCTTGATGATGCCTGTTTTAGTATACTCGTACAGGTTTTTGGGAGGGCTTCCCTTGTTCTAATACAGTATTCATTGGTTATTACTGGAAGTTTGACCTTTAGTGTACATCAAAGCACAGCCTTTTTTTGAAGTTGATTTACCCGCATTTTGGTGTTTGAATATGGTAGTAGCTCTGATTTGTTGACAAAATACCTTATTTTTGTTTAAGTCTTGTCCTTTTTCCTGAATAAAGATGAAGGCTACGTTAAGCTGTAGGTACCAACAACAGAAACGGTTCCAGTTGCAGTTACTTTGCAGTATATTTCATTTACTTTATTGAAATAAAAAGTAATCTCTGGCCTGTGGAGTAAGGATTTTTGGAGGATTAAGGTCAATAAGTTGTCTTAAGGGTGTTTACTATTTGTGTTTTGTTTTTTACAGCTTCATCACTGGCCCATCTGTAGTTCCTGGCTACTTCTCAGTGGAAGCTGAAAATGTTGTTCTCGTTCTGAATGGAAGAGAAAAAGCCAAGATCACTTACGCCGCTCAGTGGTTGCATTGCGCACAAACGCTTAATTCAGACTCGCAAAATACAGCACGTAGCAGTTGTGCTGCTTGGAAATGAGCAGTGCAACAAGGAATGGATGCAGCCATACCTGAAAAGACATGGAGGATTTGTGAATCTACTTTTTGTTACATATGACTGTGCCTTGGCAAACGAAGAGGATATTTTCCAGTGGCCTTTAGGAGTAGCAACGTAAGTGCTGTAGACACAAGCTACAGCTGAAACTTAACTGTTATGCAGGAGGCATGGAAAATACGTCTGACTGTTACTGCTAGTACCCAAAACAATCATAGTAAGTAAGTTGTAGAACGTGATCCTATGCATGATTTTCTAAATCAAGCAGTGGAATCTTTGGAAATTTCATTTAGCGATAAAAATGATAACAGAGGAAAAGAATGCAAGGTATTTAGCTTTAAAAAAAATGACCCTGTGTCTGGTGAGGTTTTCTGTTTGTTTACTTTTTCCTCAGTAGATTTGCTCTTGAGATTTCTCATAACTGCTATATTTGCCAGTGACATGGGGATTTAAAAGGTATTTATGTAATTAGGTTCCAGATACTGCTTGTTTAGGAAGGGAAGGGGATGGTAGTGGTCGTAGTTCTTTTAACCCCTGTTGTGGCTCTCCAAAAGAAATTGTACATCTCCTATTTCAAATGAATGTGCTCCAGTATCACAGTAACATACACTGGTGTAACTGCTTACTCACAAAAACACTTTTGTTACCCATACATCTCAAACTATTTCTGTGGGGTAGATAAAGGTTCATTTAGGTGATGGTTTTTTTTCCAGTTTACTCCTTACTGAGAAGAATTAGTAGTGTTTTAGCTCCTTATCATGGTAATATAAGATGAAAAGATACAGGATTTCTTTTTCATATTTTGTGTTGAATTTGAATTCAGTATCCTGTAGAAGATAGTTTACAAACCGTGTGGAGTCTTAATACATAGCTTGAACTTGTTGGTAGTGTTATTGAAATACACTAAATCTGAATTCTTGATAGTGTCAAAGTTGATGACATTGGAAGTCCTAAGCAAAAAGAAATTGAGTTTTGTGATGCCAAGATTAAAGTGAGAGCTAACAGAAAGCAACAACAGTTACAACAACAGCGAGTTGGGTTGCAAAGCTGGGTGGAGAAAGATGGGTCAGAAGGACAGAATCATTAGTTTGGAAAAGATCTTTAAGATCGTCGAGTCCAACAGTAAACCTAACACTTCCAAGTCCACCACCGAATCATTTCCGTAGGCGTCATATCTACACATATTTTAAACGTGTCCAGAGGTGATGACTCAACCTCTTCCCTTTTCCTTTGAGAGGCTATCAGGGATATTTTCAAGTTGATAAGCATGCCCAGAGATTAAGGGAGCTGAGACTTATACTCCATAGTTACCATCAACCTGGCTATTTCACTGAAAACTAATAGTTGGGTCAAGAACGGCAGCTTTTGAAAAAGCACATTTCTCACGGACGTTTTTGTAATGCACATGTGTCTCTGATGTCGAAAGAATACGTAAGCATTCTGGAATGTCTCTGAAGAGAGTGGTGTGGATGAAGAGAATAAAGACCAGCTTTTAGGGCAGGACTTGCACTGGTTTGTTTGTGGGTCTGTCTGGTTATAGATGTGGATTGACAACCGATAGGTGGTTTTAGTCTTAGAATGTGCTGCCAGAAAGATGAAATTGTGCAAAATGTTTTTCTTTGACATAAGACATGTCATTGTCTAATGCATACGTCATTTTTACAGCTACAGAAGTTTTCCAGTTGTAGAACCCACCTGCTCGATGCTACATGATCCAAGATCACATCTGTGTAATTTCTTAGGAACAGTTTATAAGAACTCTTCTAGGGAAACGCTGATGGAAGTTCTGAAGCAGGATGGACTTGATAAACTTTGCTGGATTGCAGCCAGAGAACAGTAAGACTTGGATTTACTCTTTGGAAATATTCAGACTTTTTTGCCTAGTTCATTATTACCACATCCTTTCCTAAGTAAAAAAAATAGTACAAATAAAAATAGCCAGTCATCATTAAAGGAGAGAACATTGCTGAGACTGTGTAGTCCTTCATAACGTAATGGCTGCTATATTTTACATAAAGCATGTTTTTAAATACTTAGAAAATTTTCCCACGTATGCTTCATATAAAGATCATCTCTTATTTTCTTGTATACGTTTGATTGTAGTGGAAGAAGAAATGTTTGTCTCGCACCTTGTGTCTATTAATGCCTCAAAAGAAAAAGACAGCTGTATTTTGTTGTGTTCCATATAAGAAAGTGGATTTAATCTGTAGGGCATGGCTCTTTTATTTCAAGTAGGTAGAACAGATCTTATGACAGAGAGGAATTAGGTCCTTATCGTTTTTCTTCATTTTGCCAAGCAACACCTATGAAATGTTTGATAGCAGGCAGAGCAGTGCTCAGGAAGACCTCAGCTACCCTGATGAAGACTCTCAGGAGACAGATTGTATCTGTGGCATAAACTCTTACCTCACGGATGTTCTGAGGCACTTGAGGCAGATGGAAGCAGGTTGATGGATTGCTTTACATTCCAGCTTTTGTAGAGCAAACCTCTACTGATGTGAAGTGTTTGAGGCCAAAAAAATCATTAAAAAATCCATAGAGTTTCTCCCTCTATGTCTGTTTCTAAGTATTAATAATTTCCGGAAAGGACTGTATCTAAAAAGTGTTACAATATTTTTTTAACAACAGACATTTTCAATAAATTTTTAGAAGACTCTTTAGGAATGATTAAGACTGAAAGTAAGAGCCTATTGATTGTGTGGGTTATATCAATTTTTTACATTGACAGCATTTCCACTTTAATAAATAATTGAAATTAAAGCATATCTCTGTTTTTGAATTGCAGTGCCCACAGGAAAATTGTTAATTTTCAACCCCTTTGCTTTCCTAGGTGGCATCCTCAGGAAACAAATGCAAGTTTCAAAAACTCTCAAGATGCCTTGCTGCAGAGTGACTTGACATTGTGCCCAGTGGGTATAAATACAGAACGCTATAGAATTTACAAAGCTTGTTCATATGGGTCTCTACCTGTTATAGAAGATGTAATGACACCGGGTGATTGCGGAAATTCATCAGTGTACCATAGTGCTCCATTACAATTGTTAAAAACCATGGGGGCTCCATTGATCTTTATTAGAAAGTGGGAAGAGCCACAGCTAGAGCCTCGTTTCTGTTGTGCAGAAGCACCTAGGGAGGCATGGGCAATGAAGAGGTTCGCTTGCTGCCCCGTTTGTGGACTAGCTTCCACTCACTACTTCCCTTTAAGTCCTTGCCTACATCCCTTTGATCAGGGGCTTTTTCTGGTGGTTGTCTCTGTGCATCTTTCGGAGAGTTCAGGGTGTGGTCCACCAGTCTGTCTCTTGCTCAGACTCCCTGATGCTCCTCGGCCAACCTACTTCCTCTCACAGCTCTGCCGCCAGGCTGAGGAGATGGTCGGCCTCATCACACCTCACACAACCGTTGCCTCTGCTGCCCTTTGTTTCCAGGGCAAGCTGGTGGCACTCCCTGCAGGCAGAGGCCTCGATGGCTGCATGTTTTCCTGGGAGCTCAGTCTGGGCTGACTGATCCTTTCTGGCAAATGCACAGAGGATGCAGCCTCCTGCCGGGTGGATACCACGGCTGGGCTGCCCCTCACCAACTGAATGTACCTTCTGACCTCAGAGAGAGAGCTTGCCCTCCGTGCTCACCGTGCCTGCAAGGTGTGCAGGCAGTTTGCAGCTGTGTCCTCGGTGATGCCATTTGTCTGCTCTCCATGCATTCCAGAAAAGCACAAATGCCCCAGTCTGTACCTCCCGTTTCCATTTGCAGAGCAAAGGTGGCATCGGCAGTTCTGTTCCTGTACCTTCAGTGTGCGCAGCATCGCATGCAGGAGGGCCAAGAGCAGCAGCACAGCCATAGCCAGACAGAAGCCTTGGAGGGCTTGTTTCAAAGGAATCGACCCACAGAAGGACTGTAAGCCAAAGTATCTTTAATTGCCAGCGGGGAGCGCGGGGCTCACTGAAAAAAAGAAATGACACGACTTTCCAAAGCCCAATAAAATTTTCCCATAAATTGGGATGTAACTCAAAGCGTAACAATGAAAAGCAGCCGTATGGAACATTAGACTGATTCATCGCTTTTAATGTGACGCTTCAATATAATCTTTAAATTAACACAAGAAAATTCTAACCGAGGCACAAAGTGCAAGAATTTGTTTTTCAAAAAAATACAGTTTTCCCCGGAGCAATTCCCAGTCCATCGATCCTATAAGTTACCACATTATCGTTGGATAAGATGAAAACATATCAGAAACAGAGGTATAATGATAACATTCAGTTCAGATGTGATTACAATTCCCTGCAAACAGTGTGAATCATAGGAGGTCTGACACAAGAGAAACCCTGAGACTGTGTCTGTAACTCTTTTTGTTTAACAAGGATAAAGAAAATCAACTACAATCACCTTTAGCATAGTCCTCTTCCGAGTGGGCGCACAGCCGCATACGATGCTGCCAACGTTCAAAGCAGTTCTGCGGATTTTTCTGACAGACTGTTGAGGATCCCTATCGGTTTTGCTCTCACGTTTTCTACCGACAAAAAATGTGAGCACTGACTTGTTCTTTGGGAAGAGGCAGAAATTGCAGGGAGCCAGGTCTGGCAAACAGGGCGGGTGCTCAAGCACAGTGATTTTGTTATTAGGTAAAAACTGCTTCGCAGACAAAGCGTTGTGGGCTGGGGCACACGGTCGTCTTCCAACCGAGCGCAAAAACACTGAATAGGTGGCACGCATAGTGCGTGACAAGATGGAGTTGAGCTATGTCTCACTGTGACAGGTTAGAAGTGGTTCTATAACCTTTCTTTGTCTCTCCCCTCCGACTCCTGGTTCCCGAGCTACCGGGTTAGTCTCGAGAGGTTTTGTGTCAGACCTGGTAGACATTAGGAAGAAATGTTTTACTGTGAGAGTGGGGAGATGCTGGACCAGGTTGCCTCAAGAAGGTGTGGATGCTCCATCCCTGGAGGTATTCAAGAGCTGGTTGGGTAAGCCTTTGAGCAACCTGCTGTAGTGGAAGGTGTCCCTGCCCATGGCACGGGGGGTGGAAATGGATGACCTTCCAACTCAAATCACTCTATGATCTTGCGATCCTGCGACATGCGTAGCCTCCAACACCCTGGCTCCACCCCCCTGCCTGCCCCCTCCCCCGATATGCCATGCCCCAACAGGCCCCGCCCCCCAGCCGCACCCGCTTTTGTGATACCACAAACAAACTCACCACAATCTATCCGACCCTCAGTGCTGTCAAGGCAACGTCGGGACTGCCCGCACGTCTCTGACTGGCAGCGTTGGGACTTGGCTCTCAACTCTTCTCAGCCTCACCTTGCCATTTCCCTCTCCCTAAGCGTTGCCCACTCTCTCCCTCTCCTGAACATCTCCCTCTACCTGCCGTCTCCTCACCCTCTCCATCTCCTCACCACCTCCCTCTCCCCAACCTTTCCCCACCCTCTCCCTCTTCTCAAAATCTCCCTCTACTTGCCCTCTCCCCACTCCATAGCCGTTGCACCATGCAGCGCCTCGCCAGGCCCCTGAGGAGGATGTGGAAGCAGATGTCGTTCTGCTACACCTCTGCAGCCGATGCTGATGAGGCCGATGAGCCCTACGGAACCCAGCAGAAGGGCCAGGCTGGGTTGCACAGCATGGCCACCAGCGGTGACCCGGCCCAGCCGAAGCGACGTCGGTGGTGGAAGAGGCTCTGCATCAAGTGGCAGCCCACCAAGAAACAGTAAGGAACAGGCAGTGCCCATGACAAAGCCTCCAGCCCTTGGCTGGAAGAGGGAGAAGACTGCCCAAGCTGGGGCAGGAGCCGACGGATGCTCCGCTCTGCTCTGCCCTGCCCGGCCCTGCCCGGCCCTGCTCCACTCTGCCAGCCCTGTCCCTGTAGTGAATCTTGTGTGGAGCTCAGCAGGCCTTCGTCCAAGTGGAGACAGCTCCTTTCCTCTTGCCAGACTGACCAGCTTGCTTGAGCAGGGCATGGATTCACAGAAAGGAACAGCACAGCTTTCCCGTTGCTGTTAGAAATCCCATCCCCTCTGTCTCTGGGACTGATCGGGATTAAAAACAGGGGCTTACACAGACTCCCCAGTCGCCACAGACTTAGAAAGCCTCCAGAGACTCCCAGATACCAAGACACGGTCCCCTTTGCTGTGCTGGGTGGCTGGGCAGCCCTGCTGGAGGCAGAGACCAGTGCCTGGGCACAGGAGTCTCCTGGGGCAGAGTGGGTAGTGACTAC
This sequence comes from Tapera naevia, assembly GCA_033556795.1. Taxonomy (NCBI): domain Eukaryota; kingdom Metazoa; phylum Chordata; class Aves; order Cuculiformes; family Neomorphidae; genus Tapera; species Tapera naevia. The sequence continues at coordinate 15,347,750 of JAUMJJ010000059.1, forward strand.
TTCAGTCTTCACTACTCGAGTCGTGCAGTTAAGTTGTGTGTGTGCTACCCTTTCTCTGCTGGCTACGAGTATGGGTAGGACGGCTCATGACTGGCCGTTGCTCTTCCAGGAGACAGCGTATGCAAGGTTGTGCCTATTTTTACTGAATGTGTTTCTTTCCTTTCTAAATAATGTAGCATTGCTGTCCAACCGGAAAACAATGCAAGCCGTGAAAGCACCGACGGCTGCTCTGTGGGAGGCACAAAAGACCAATCCGTACTGGAGAGCTCCTCCTCTGCGACGGTCGATGCCCTTCCTGAGAGAACACCTGCACTGACGGAAGCTGGTAAGGTCCTTCACTGTGGAAAAGGCTATGAGGACAAATCTGTATAGCCTCTAATCAAAGAATAACCCACTGCCTCGAGACAGGGCAGGAGGGATAGGGAAAGTCAGATGAGCTTTTTACCTCCTTAGTAGGTGTCTTGGCAGCGGCGAGAGTGGAAGATTCTGATGCTGATGATGGGCAGGACTTCTCCAAGGAGGACAAGGAGGAGGAGGAGAAAACGGAGGTGGACGATGAGGGGGATGCCTTCTGCATTGTTCAGGTAGAATGATAAAAGCATTTTGTTTGGAAAAGAATCTTGAGCTGTGGAGTCCAACGGGAAATCTAACTCTGACAAGTCCACCTACTAAACCATGTCCCTAAGTGCCGTGTCTACACATTTTTCTAAATACCTCCCGGGATGGTGACTCAAGCACTTCCTGAGCAGCCTGTGCCAGTGCTTGATAGCCCTTTCAGTGAAGGGGGTTTTCCTACTCTCCAATCTAAACCTCCCCTGGAGCAATTTAAGGCCTTTTCCTCTTGTCCTTTGACATGCTCCCTGGGAAAAGAGAGCAACATTCCCCTCGCCACAAGCTCCTTTCAGGCAGCTGTAGAGAGTGGTAAGGTCTCCCCTCAGCGCCCTCTTCTCCAAACTAAACAATCCCAGTTCCCTCAGCCTCTCCTCATAGGACTTGTTCTCTAGACCCTCTGTGGCTCTTCTTTGGATACATTCCAGCATCCTCTGAAATCCTAGAAGGCTGGTGCTGCACAGATTACAGGCTTTCCACAACCACAGCTGTCTCTTCTGGTTCCTCTCAGTGACAAATGATTGCGCATAGTACCCACAGTCTAGACACACAGCTGCTTCTGCCTAGCTCCTCTCTATCTTGGGGAGGTGTCCTTAAGCCCAGTGCTGGGTATCTTTTTGGGGGAAGACGTTTTCCCTAATCTCTAATCGAAACTTCCCCTTGCACACCCGACGCCATTTCCTCTTTTCCTATCACTTTCTACTGCTGGAAAGCGACAGTCGCTCACCTTGCTAGAAAGTCCTTCTAGGTCAAAACCTAGCTTCTAAGTCAAAATCCTCTCTTTGAAGATATTTGACTTCCATTCTGAGGAGGAGGTCCTTTCACTTCCTGTGGCAGAATTCACGCTTCCGCAGCCCCGGTGCTGAAGTGCAGTGTGATGATGTAGTGTTGCTGGGGATTCCTTTCCTCACTGTCTCGCTGTGTTCTTACTCTCTCAGGTTTCCTCACTGGAACGAGAAGACCTTCAGCCAAAGAAGGATGCTTCAACTCAAACACATTGTCGAGGAATCATGCAGGTGACTCTATCAGAGACCTTTAAATAGAGCCTGTCAGTGTAAGGAGAGCTCTTCTTGGTTTTTGAAATCATTTTGGAGAGGAGCTTATTCGGTCTGGGCCTCGAATGTATTTCGGACCTCATTTTTTCCCCCATTGTGAAGCAGAAGGGCTGCATAAAGACTCTCAGCCTATGTTTCACAGAGAATCCTTTTCTGTATATTAGGAAAGGGAAAACCTCACAAAGAGATACCGATAGTGTGGACATGCTCAGCTGAGAAAGATGCCTGCAGATGCCTGCTGGTGCTGCCCAAATGCCTTAACTTTGAATTGACTGAATCATAGAAGCATAGGTTTGTTTCAGTTGGAAGGGTCCTTTGAAGATCATCTAGTCCAGTCCCCTGCTGTGGGAAGGTTCAAAGGCCCACCCCACGTGACTTTGAACACTTCCAGCCATGGGGCATCCACAACTTCTCTGGACAACCTGGTCCAGTGTCCTACCACCATTGTCGCAAAGAATTTCTTCCTGACAGTGTGTGTGCTCCTTTCAAAGAGCTGCTTCTCAGGTTGCACAGAGCACGGGCATTTGCTGCTTCCCTTGGGTTTTGCAAAGCATGGTGTGTGCTGACAGAGAAAGAGCAGGCATCCTGCAGTGTTGCACTGGTGCCTTCTCGTATTCCCTCTTAACCTAATCATCATTGTGGACTTGCAAAGTCAGTTTAGGAGCAGGAGGGATTTCTAACAGTCTTGGAGTAGCCAACCAGTGGCTATAAGGAGAGTGATCGTGGTCCTTGAGAGAGGAGGAGGAGAGTTGTGGCAGCATTTTGGAGACGCTGTAGGAAATCAGTGTAGATGTAGGAGCTGATTCAGTCTAAAAGATGGAGAAGCAACAAGGGTTTTGAGAGTCGATGTGAAAGTCAAAGCAGTCCACTCCTTTTTATCAAACCTAACCGAACTCCTGAGGATTCTTGCCATGGTTTGACAGCTGCAAGAATTGAAGGAACTGTTCCTGAGGAACTGTTATGATGAGATGCTGAGGACAGCCATAAAGAACATGGAGAACGATTTCACAGCTTTCACGTACCTTCTGGAGAGAGCTACAAGAAGGATGGACATTGCAATGCTGGTAGAACACACGCAACGGTAAGGAAGTGACACAGTGCAGCAGGACTTCCCTTTCTGCAAACAAGAGGACTGTCTTCTTGAATCCCAATGAAATAATAATATGCAATTTTGCAAACTGCTTTTGTTTTAGATGAGGTCCTTTCACATTCTCTTTCTGGGATTTGTGCTCTGTTGGACTTCTCTGATAAGGCCTGTGCTTCTTTTTCAGGCTCCACTTTCAAAACGCAGAGCTGAAAGCCAAAGCCAAGCATCAAGGCAACATCCTTAAAGCCATGATTCCCGAAGACCTGGAAGACTTAACCTCAGTAAGTTGGTCAGAGCCTTCCCTTTTCATGAGCTCCAGATCCTAGTTCCATATCCATGTGGGAAACTCTAAGACGAGGTCTTCCCGGAGAGCCTAGGAGAGACCGGTTCCCCTCTTCTACTGACTGTGGGCTGCTCTGAAAGTCCTACTGTCCCATTGCCCAGCTTTCTGGCTTTGAGAGTTGTCCCATTTGGCAAGTCCTACTTAATGCTGTCTTTGTTAAGGAATTGATAGTAAAGCACTGGCTTAAGTAGTCTCTCCTTTAGAGCAGGAGTCAGGTTGAGACCTCAGGCAACACCTCAGGCAGCCGTGCCACAGGGGCATTTGATACCTTCGTTTGCAGATGTTCCTTGTGCTCTGGTGGTGCCCAGCACTTAATCCTGGAGGTCTAACTGGCATCAGGCCGTGACAGGAATTCTACAGTCGCCTGTACTCTGGTCACCTTCCCGTTTTATTGACCGTGGATTCCTTGGCCAGAAGGAGTGGATCCATCATACAACGAGAAGGCCTCCAGAGATGAAAATGCTCTACCAACAGGGGAACAGCACCCCCAATAGGCAGCATTGAGTGTGCCTGGGTGGCATTGTGGGGCAGGCAGACATGGTGAAAAGATTGCATGAGTGAGAAGAGCAGAGCTGGGTACCATACAGTGAGGTTTTAATTCTTTTTAATGCTCTGTCAGCATTAAAAAGTTCATCAGTATCTCCGTGTAATTCAGTTTTCCACATATGCATGTAGCCCATAGGCTGCAACTTTGTTGCTGACACATCTGAGTGTTTGGCTTTTCGTAGGTGCATCTGCGTGTTAGTGCTTGTGCTGCCAGGAGGTACTTTCCAGTGCCACCTTTGGTCCAACCTACTGTAAAACCAACACACAGCCTTTTCTTTTCCTGCCCTCTCCCAGTTCCAGCTGGACTTCCGACATCTTTTCCAATGAGAAGATGCTGCAGCAGAGGAAGTGCCAGTGCTGGAAAACAAAAAGTGCTCACGGGGAGATGACTGAAGCCTAGAAACCCTCTGCCTTTCACCTTGTGCAGCCACTGTCCTCCATCTAGTTCCAGTTGTTCTGTTACTATTATTATATTACTATGTTACTTGTTTTTAATAAACTATCTCAGCTAGCACGCGTCTTGGCTGTCTTCCTATGCAGGCAGTTAGCACACGCCTCTCTGCCCCTGCTCTGAATGAAAGTCAGCCCTGCAGGCGTCTCCGCGTGGGAGCAGTCCTCTGTGTCCTTTCCCTCTGGGGAGGTCTGAGCTGTGACTGCGCTCCGATGCGGGACTAGTGCAGAGTTACTGCTAATAAGCAGTTACCAGACTTTCCCTGCCTTTTAGAGTACTCCTCCTGATGGTCTGGGCAGAAGGTGGTGGGTGAGCTTCCGGTAGCCATGAAATCTCTGCAGCTCCTACAGAGATCTGATGCATCTGCAGCCTTACGAGGGGAAAGGTGTGGAGAAGTGGGCACAAGCTGGAACGGGGATAGTTGTATCAAAAATGGTGTGGCCAGCAGGACCAGGGACGGGATCATGCCCCAGTATTGGGCGCTGGGGTGGCCGCACCTTGAATACTGTGTTCAGTTTTGGGCCCCTCAGTACAAGAAAGATATTGAGCTGCTGGAGTGTGTCCAGAGAAGGGCAACAAGGCTGGTGAAGGGCCTGGAGAACCAGTCTTATGACGAGCACCCGAGGGAACTGGGGTTGTTTAGCTTGGAGAAGAGGAGGCTGAGGGGAGACCTTATTGCTCTCTACCACTACCCGAAAGGAGGTTGTAGCAAGGTGGGTGCTGGTCTCTCTTCCCAAGTAACAAGTGATAGGACGAGAGGAAATGGCCTCAAGTTGCACCGGGAAGGTTTAGATCGGATATTGGGAAAAATTTCTTTGCTGAAAGAGGGGTGAAGCACCGGCACAGGCTGCCCAGCGAAGTGGTGGAGCCAAAATCCCTGGAGGTGTTCAAAACAAATGAGTAGGCGTGGTGCTACCAGACAGGGAATAGCAGACATGCAGGTGTTGTGTTGATGGTTGGACTTGAGCTTAGAGGTTTTTTTTCAGCCTCAGCCATTCTACGAGTCTATGAATCCCACCTCAAGCGAAGGGGAAGCTCTTTCTCTCATGAGGGTGGTGAGAGACCGGTGTCAGGGAACAACACAGGCACGCTGCTCCCTCGGGGATAGGGGAGCCCAAGGGGGCTCCACGGCCAGCAGGGCAGGGCCCAGCCTCGGCCCACGGACGCAAGGAGAGCAGGGTGGTGCCGGAGCGGGCAGTGGGGCCAGACGGACAAACAAAAGCATGGTGAGGTGGCCGCTCTGAGAGGTGTTGGGGCAGAGCCAGGCCACGGCATACAGGAGAGATGGGAATGGGCTCTCTATCAGGGAGTGTAGTGACAGGACGAAGGGTAATGTTCTTCAGCTGAAAGAGGGGACATTTAGATAACATATTAGGAAGAAATGTTTCACCGTGAGGATGGTGAGACATTGGACCAGGTTGCCCACAGAAGTCATGGATGCCCCCTTTCCTGGAGGTGTTCAAGGCCAGGCTAAATAGGACCTTGAGCAGCCTGGTGTGGTGGGAGGTGTCCCAGCCCGTTGTCAGGGGGTGCTGGAACTGGGTGATCCGATTTGAATCCCGTGTTCAGTTTTGGGCTTCTCACTACAAGGAAGACATTGAGGTGCTGAATTGTGTCCAGAGAAGGGCAACGAAGCTGCTGAAGGGTCTGGAGAGCAACTCTTAGGAGAAGCAGCTGAGGGAATGGGTGGTTGTTCAGCCTAGAGAAGAGGAAGCTGAGTGGAGATCTTGCCACTGTCTATGACTGCCTGAAAGGATGTTGTAGCGAGGCGCGTGTTGGTCTCTTCTCTCAAGGAACAGGTGATAGGACAGAAGAAATGGCCTCGAGTTGCACCAGGGGAGGTTCAGAACAGACATCAGGAAAGGCTTCTTCATCGAAACGGCTGTCAGGCACTGGCACAGCTGCCCAAGGGAGGTGGTGGAGTCCCCATCCCCGAGGTGTTTAACAGAGGGGCAGATGAGGCGCTCAGGGAGAGGGTTCAGTAGTGCACACGTGCGGTCGGACCCGCTGATCTCAAAGGTCTTTTCCCACCCAGCACGTCTGTCGTTCTGCGTGCTCCAAAGTCCCGTCCAGCTCAATCCACGCTCCGACCCTCTGCGGCTCCGAGCCTTTCCGCCAGGGACGGAGCCCGCGACAGCGAGCGGAGGCTCCTCCCGCCGCCCCCGCCCCCTCGCGGCGCCGGGCGGGATGCGGGGCGCTCGGAGGCGCTTCTGCTCCGCCCTGCTCGTCGCGTACGGCCTCTTCTCGCTGTACGCGGCCTACAGCGTGTTCCTGCGACCCCGCCGCTCCGCCGCGCCCCGACCGCCGCCCCGCGACCGCCGCGGCCCGCGAGGTGAGAGCAGCGGCGGGGCCGGGGGGGGGCTCGGCAGCGCCTGCCGGGGAGCCGGGGCTGCCGGGGCGTTGCTGTCCCAAGCGCTCGTCGGTGCCAGCGCCCCTGCTCGCGGTCAGAGCAGAGCGGCGGGCGGGGCCCGGGGCCTGGGGCAGCTCCCGAGGCAGAGCGGGGCCGGGCTCCCCCGGCCGCCCGCTGCTGGCCGCCATTTCCGGGGGCGCTGGGCGGGCGGGGGCTGCCGGGGGGGGACACAGAAAAGGGGCAGATGGACTCTCTGGGACTGGTTTGGGAGTCTCGGAAAGCCGAGGATCCCTGATCTCAGCGCTGGGCGCGTGAGGAACGATCCCCGTTGATCGTGTGTAACGAGAGGGCTGGGGACAGAATGTATTTCCCACCTACAGGCATCAGCGTAAATTCTCCCAGAAATCTCACGCACGTTGTGTTACTTCCGAAGGACTAATTTTAACGTTGTTACGAACTTCACAACAGCCAGATCTCTCTAATTGGAGCTTTAGAATCAGCTGTGACCTTGCATTGGCGATAGGGAAAGGCTGCAGACAGAGATGCTGAGAGAACAAGACACATCTCTTCAGCACCGACCGTGTTTAACACCAGATGTCATCATTTCTCTCTGAACGGCATCTGGAAATCAGTATTTGAAGGAAACACACTATAAGAAAACGCACTACCACGGGGACATTCTGTCTGACGGTTATTTAGATGAAACTTAACTCTACTTTAGCTTAAATGAGAACAGTCCACTTTTTGTAACAGCAACGATTTCTTGTATCCAGGGGGGGAGCTGTCAGTGTGTCTGGCCCTGGGCTGGGTTTGGGGGAAAAGCTGCTTGAAATGCTGAATTCCCCAGCTTTCCTGTAGGCCCCTTCAGGTACTGGAAGGCCACTGTAAGGTCTCCCCAGAGTTTTCTCTCAGCCTGTCCTCATAGCAGAGGTGCTCCAGCTATCTGATCATTTTCATAGCCCTACTTTGGAGCTGCTCCAACAGTTTGATATCCTTCTTTCTTATGTTGGGGATTCCGGAACTGGGCACAACGCTCCAGGTCAGGTGTCACAACAGTAGAGTAGAGGGGGAGAATTAACTCCCTTTCGCCTGATGGACACGCTTCTTATGATGCAGCCTAGGATAATTTGTTGGTTTTCTCAGCTTGTAAATGTACTCTTCCTGTGCAAGTTAACGCTTTTGGGTTTCCTAGATCATTTTTCCTTTGGAAATGAAGAGTGGAATCCATGGGGAGGGGATGAGAAAAATGAACAGATTGCTTCTCAGCAGAGATACGAAGCTAATCTTCAGGTGACAAAAAATGCAAGATCTCGTCAAGACCAAACCAGTCTTCGAGTACAGGTTTGGGGCAAAGCGGCAATTGGTGAGCAGATGTAATTAATGTCTATTAATGACTTAGCCGTTTTAATACAGTATTTTTCTCTGCTGTTTTTTTAAAGAGTAGCATTTATGTATTTGACTAAGTTATATGGATTATCTGTACATGAAGAGTGGTAAGGAAGTAGCAGCTGTTACTCAATTCTGTGTCAATACCAACATAAAAAAACTAGTTAAACTCCAGTTTCTTTGTATTAGTTCTTTTCAAGGCTGTTTTTCACATCCATCAAAGAAAAGGCTGAGGTGGCGGAGAAACACAGTTACTGTTTGAATGTCAGCTGACTTAAAATATATCACAAGGACAGGCCTAGAGCAGAATATTTTTTTTTCACACTCTTTGTGAAACAAAGTGTGAAAATGAAGGCACTTTGTGTACTGCAGTACTCCTGATGAACTCGGTAATGCAGTACCAATGAACTTGGAAATTCTTCTGTTGTAGAAGACATTGAGTAGTTTCTTCTCTACATAAACTGGAGCCCAAGTCCTCCTCGAGCTCTTTAACTGCCGCTGAGGACCTGTCATTGTTCTTATTTAGCTTTCATGAAAATGTAAATATTCCAGCTTCATTTGAACGTTCATGTAGCATTATAGGAGACATTGGTACATTATATGGTGATGTATTCCATCACGGAAATTTGATGTGTTTAGCAAAAGCTTGGCCTTAAAATGTTGATTAACTTCTGTTCGCTTTTATTTGTTATGTGTATCAAAAAGAGACGCTAACAGAAATGGTAGTGTGATGTATCTTCATCTATTGATATTTTGACCACCAGAGAAGCTTTTTAAATGCTGATGTGTGAAAAATTCACCTTAACTGAAATAAAACCATATGGCATTTGGGAAGCAATGCCCCTTCTGTATAAGATGCTCTGACATTTCTTTCCCAAGTTCTTACGTTGTTGTGTTTCTTCATTTCCCAGAAATACTGTTGTCTTATTTGCTAGGAGTGTAGAGTAGGCAAGATCTGTGCATTCAAATTTTCCATCATATCTTCATTTATGTAGGTCTTTACCTTTGGCAACATATATTTGGAGGGCACCTTGAGCCAGCTGATGTGACTGCGCAGTGGAGAGAAGGAAGCCAAACAGTAGGAAAAGCGTATTTCAGGTAGTAGTTGCATTTTGTTAACTGGAATAAACAGTGTATTGGTAAGTTTAAGAACGCAATGAGATGCACAGATGCATTATTTTGTCTACCTCAAAGTTGCAGTTATTTTAATAGCAGTTGCAAATACTTTTTCCTGGTTGGATAACTGAGGAATATGCACACAACTTCTCATTCAAAATTATCACAAGGAATGGTGACATTTATTTATGGAAATACATAAAATCAGCAAATTCTAGCCCAGACATGTTGCTATTAAAAAGTAGAACACTAGAGAGCGTTTCACCTGCCATTTTAGGAAGATGTGTGTATTTGAAAGAAATATAAAGACTTAATCAATGGCAAGAGGGAGGACAGCCAAGAGACCTCAGGAGGAGGGGGAATGCAGCCATGCGAAGAGTCTTAAGAGCTAAGATTTGAGGTTGAGAGTTGACGGAAAGAAGCATCAGGTTCTGAGGCAAGAGGATATCTCCTGCTAATTGCTTTCTGTTATATTCAGGGAAAACGGACTTCACTCATTCATAAGTAGGATTGCATCAAAACCATAATTTCTTTTAATTTATAGCAAAACCAGTCTGTGATATCTAGCATCTGGTTAACTACTTGATTTGCAAAGCAGGATTTTCTATAGGAAGAAAGATTATACTTGAAGCATTGTTTGCTCTAAAAATGGATTTTGATTGTCAAACATTTGGTATTATTTGGTGATTGATTCTTTTCTCAGTCTGTTAAACTGAGTGGAATCTTTTCACGTTGTCCGTTCAACATTGGATTTAAGTCTTGACCTGATTTACTCAATCTGTTAGAAGTCTTAATCACAAATCATGGGTTTCATGAATCTTGGCTCCAAAACATACCACTCCCAGCAAGCCAGCAGCATGTTGTCTTAACTCAAGTTTAGAATATGCTTGCCTCAGGTCGGTCTGCTTCAGGTAGCATCATCAGAGTAGTTGTTACCGCCTTTGCCGTGCATTTTCTTTTCCTCACTGGGCGCACTTGAACTGAAACTAGCTATCAGTCTCAGCACTTCAGGAGTTAAAACTCATTGTGGTTCTACAATAACTTAGTTGAAACTCATGCTCATTCAAAATTAAGTTTTGCTGGTAGCTAGAAAACACTAGTAGTGCAGCATATGTAAACAATAACATTTCATTGATTCTTGAAAAAAATGTGTGTATTGGTATTTTTTTCCCCTGCCCTCTTTCCCAAGCTGTATAATCACTAATCCTTTGAGTTTAGACAATTGTCAGTTAACGGAAGAGCAGGAGCTGGCAAATGCTGGTTTTGCTTCATTGCAGTCCATAAAAGTTTGTTGTCAGGTACTTTTAAGTTATTAGTGATTCAATGATTTTGCTACGTGGTTGGAATTCCTCTGTTAAATACGTTGTGCAACATCTGGAAGTGCAGTTTTCTACCTAAAAGGTTTTTGTTTACTGTCTTATATCAGAGCCTCAAGTTTGACCTGGGTCACACAAGCAACAGAATTTTACCTTTACTTAAGTACCTCTTGTGCTATAGATTCTCCTCAGTATCAGATGACGCAGTGGGTGTTTTGGTCTTAACTTAACCCAGATGACAAAGTGGCCTGCCAGGCCAGCTAACTGTCCCTCTTGATGATGCCTGTTTTAGTATACTCGTACAGGTTTTTGGGAGGGCTTCCCTTGTTCTAATACAGTATTCATTGGTTATTACTGGAAGTTTGACCTTTAGTGTACATCAAAGCACAGCCTTTTTTTGAAGTTGATTTACCCGCATTTTGGTGTTTGAATATGGTAGTAGCTCTGATTTGTTGACAAAATACCTTATTTTTGTTTAAGTCTTGTCCTTTTTCCTGAATAAAGATGAAGGCTACGTTAAGCTGTAGGTACCAACAACAGAAACGGTTCCAGTTGCAGTTACTTTGCAGTATATTTCATTTACTTTATTGAAATAAAAAGTAATCTCTGGCCTGTGGAGTAAGGATTTTTGGAGGATTAAGGTCAATAAGTTGTCTTAAGGGTGTTTACTATTTGTGTTTTGTTTTTTACAGCTTCATCACTGGCCCATCTGTAGTTCCTGGCTACTTCTCAGTGGAAGCTGAAAATGTTGTTCTCGTTCTGAATGGAAGAGAAAAAGCCAAGATCACTTACGCCGCTCAGTGGTTGCATTGCGCACAAACGCTTAATTCAGACTCGCAAAATACAGCACGTAGCAGTTGTGCTGCTTGGAAATGAGCAGTGCAACAAGGAATGGATGCAGCCATACCTGAAAAGACATGGAGGATTTGTGAATCTACTTTTTGTTACATATGACTGTGCCTTGGCAAACGAAGAGGATATTTTCCAGTGGCCTTTAGGAGTAGCAACGTAAGTGCTGTAGACACAAGCTACAGCTGAAACTTAACTGTTATGCAGGAGGCATGGAAAATACGTCTGACTGTTACTGCTAGTACCCAAAACAATCATAGTAAGTAAGTTGTAGAACGTGATCCTATGCATGATTTTCTAAATCAAGCAGTGGAATCTTTGGAAATTTCATTTAGCGATAAAAATGATAACAGAGGAAAAGAATGCAAGGTATTTAGCTTTAAAAAAAATGACCCTGTGTCTGGTGAGGTTTTCTGTTTGTTTACTTTTTCCTCAGTAGATTTGCTCTTGAGATTTCTCATAACTGCTATATTTGCCAGTGACATGGGGATTTAAAAGGTATTTATGTAATTAGGTTCCAGATACTGCTTGTTTAGGAAGGGAAGGGGATGGTAGTGGTCGTAGTTCTTTTAACCCCTGTTGTGGCTCTCCAAAAGAAATTGTACATCTCCTATTTCAAATGAATGTGCTCCAGTATCACAGTAACATACACTGGTGTAACTGCTTACTCACAAAAACACTTTTGTTACCCATACATCTCAAACTATTTCTGTGGGGTAGATAAAGGTTCATTTAGGTGATGGTTTTTTTTCCAGTTTACTCCTTACTGAGAAGAATTAGTAGTGTTTTAGCTCCTTATCATGGTAATATAAGATGAAAAGATACAGGATTTCTTTTTCATATTTTGTGTTGAATTTGAATTCAGTATCCTGTAGAAGATAGTTTACAAACCGTGTGGAGTCTTAATACATAGCTTGAACTTGTTGGTAGTGTTATTGAAATACACTAAATCTGAATTCTTGATAGTGTCAAAGTTGATGACATTGGAAGTCCTAAGCAAAAAGAAATTGAGTTTTGTGATGCCAAGATTAAAGTGAGAGCTAACAGAAAGCAACAACAGTTACAACAACAGCGAGTTGGGTTGCAAAGCTGGGTGGAGAAAGATGGGTCAGAAGGACAGAATCATTAGTTTGGAAAAGATCTTTAAGATCGTCGAGTCCAACAGTAAACCTAACACTTCCAAGTCCACCACCGAATCATTTCCGTAGGCGTCATATCTACACATATTTTAAACGTGTCCAGAGGTGATGACTCAACCTCTTCCCTTTTCCTTTGAGAGGCTATCAGGGATATTTTCAAGTTGATAAGCATGCCCAGAGATTAAGGGAGCTGAGACTTATACTCCATAGTTACCATCAACCTGGCTATTTCACTGAAAACTAATAGTTGGGTCAAGAACGGCAGCTTTTGAAAAAGCACATTTCTCACGGACGTTTTTGTAATGCACATGTGTCTCTGATGTCGAAAGAATACGTAAGCATTCTGGAATGTCTCTGAAGAGAGTGGTGTGGATGAAGAGAATAAAGACCAGCTTTTAGGGCAGGACTTGCACTGGTTTGTTTGTGGGTCTGTCTGGTTATAGATGTGGATTGACAACCGATAGGTGGTTTTAGTCTTAGAATGTGCTGCCAGAAAGATGAAATTGTGCAAAATGTTTTTCTTTGACATAAGACATGTCATTGTCTAATGCATACGTCATTTTTACAGCTACAGAAGTTTTCCAGTTGTAGAACCCACCTGCTCGATGCTACATGATCCAAGATCACATCTGTGTAATTTCTTAGGAACAGTTTATAAGAACTCTTCTAGGGAAACGCTGATGGAAGTTCTGAAGCAGGATGGACTTGATAAACTTTGCTGGATTGCAGCCAGAGAACAGTAAGACTTGGATTTACTCTTTGGAAATATTCAGACTTTTTTGCCTAGTTCATTATTACCACATCCTTTCCTAAGTAAAAAAAATAGTACAAATAAAAATAGCCAGTCATCATTAAAGGAGAGAACATTGCTGAGACTGTGTAGTCCTTCATAACGTAATGGCTGCTATATTTTACATAAAGCATGTTTTTAAATACTTAGAAAATTTTCCCACGTATGCTTCATATAAAGATCATCTCTTATTTTCTTGTATACGTTTGATTGTAGTGGAAGAAGAAATGTTTGTCTCGCACCTTGTGTCTATTAATGCCTCAAAAGAAAAAGACAGCTGTATTTTGTTGTGTTCCATATAAGAAAGTGGATTTAATCTGTAGGGCATGGCTCTTTTATTTCAAGTAGGTAGAACAGATCTTATGACAGAGAGGAATTAGGTCCTTATCGTTTTTCTTCATTTTGCCAAGCAACACCTATGAAATGTTTGATAGCAGGCAGAGCAGTGCTCAGGAAGACCTCAGCTACCCTGATGAAGACTCTCAGGAGACAGATTGTATCTGTGGCATAAACTCTTACCTCACGGATGTTCTGAGGCACTTGAGGCAGATGGAAGCAGGTTGATGGATTGCTTTACATTCCAGCTTTTGTAGAGCAAACCTCTACTGATGTGAAGTGTTTGAGGCCAAAAAAATCATTAAAAAATCCATAGAGTTTCTCCCTCTATGTCTGTTTCTAAGTATTAATAATTTCCGGAAAGGACTGTATCTAAAAAGTGGTACAATATTTTTTTAACAACAGACATTTTCAATAAATTTTTAGAAGACTCTTTAGGAATGATTAAGACTGAAAGTAAGAGCCTATTGATTGTGTGGGTTATATCAATTTTTTACATGGACAGCATTTCCACTTTAATAAATAATTGAAATTAAAGCATATCTCTGTTTTTGAATTGCAGTGCCCACAGGAAAATTGTTAATTTTCAACCCCTTTGCTTTCCTAGGTGGCATCCTCAGGAAACAAATGCAAGTTTCAAAAACTCTCAAGATGCCTTGCTGCAGAGTGACTTGACATTGTGCCCAGTGGGTATAAATACAGAACGCTATAGAATTTACAAAGCTTGTTCATATGGGTCTCTACCTGTTATAGAAGATGTAATGACACCGGGTGATTGCGGAAATTCATCAGTGTACCATAGTGCTCCATTACAATTGTTAAAAACCATGGGGGCTCCATTGATCTTTATTAGAAAGTGGGAAGAGCCACAGCTAGAGCCTCGTTTCTGTTGTGCAGAAGCACCTAGGGAGGCATGGGCAATGAAGAGGTTCGCTTGCTGCCCCGTTTGTGGACTAGCTTCCACTCACTACTTCCCTTTAAGTCCTTGCCTACATCCCTTTGATCAGGGGCTTTTTCTGGTGGTTGTCTCTGTGCATCTTTCGGAGAGTTCAGGGTGTGGTCCACCAGTCTGTCTCTTGCTCAGACTCCCTGATGCTCCTCGGCCAACCTACTTCCTCTCACAGCTCTGCCGCCAGGCTGAGGAGATGGTCGGCCTCATCACACCTCACACAACCGTTGCCTCTGCTGCCCTTTGTTTCCAGGGCAAGCTGGTGGCACTCCCTGCAGCCAGAGGCCTCGATGGCTGCATGTTTTCCTGGGAGCTCAGTCTGGGCTGACTGATCCTTTCTGGCAAATGCACAGAGGATGCAGCCTCCTGCCGGGTGGATACCACAGCTGGGCTGCCCCTCACCAACTGAATGTACCTTCTGACCTCAGAGAGAGAGCTTGCCCTCCGTGCTCACCGTGCCTGCAAGGTGTGCAGGCAGTTTGCAGCTGTGTCCTCGGTGATCCCATTTGTCTGCTCTCCATGCATTCCAGAAAAGCACAAATGCCCCAGTCTGTACCTCCCGTTTCCATTTGCAGAGCAAAGGTGGCATCGGCAGTTCTGTTCCTGTACCTTCAGTGTGCGCAGCATCGCATGCAGGAGGGCCAAGAGCAGCAGCACAGCCATAGCCAGACAGAAGCCTTGGAGGGCTTGTTTCAAAGGAATCGACCCACAGAGGGACTGTAAGCCAAAGTATCTTTAATTGCCAGCGGGGAGCGCGGGGCTCACTGAAAAAAAGAAATGACACGACTTTCCAAAGCCCAATAAAATTTTCCCATAAATTGGGATGTAACTCAAAGCGTAACAATGAAAAGCAGCCGTATGGAACATTAGACTGATTCATCGCTTTTAATGTGACGCTTCAATATAATCTTTAAATTAACACAAGAAAATTCTAACCGAGGCACAAAGTGCAAGAATTTGTTTTTCAAAAAAATACAGTTTTCCCCGGAGCAATTCCCAGTCCATCGATCCTGTAAGTTACCACATTATCGTTGGATAAGATGAAAACATATCAGAAACAGAGGTATAATGATAACATTCAGTTCAGATGTGATTACAATTCCCTGCAAACAGTGTGAATCATAGGAGGTCTGACACAAGAGAAACCCCGAGACTGTGTCTGTAACTCTTTTTGTTTAACAAGGGTAAAGAAAATCAACTACAATCACCTTTAGCATAGTCCTCTTCCGAGTGGGCGCACAGCCGCATACGATGCTGCCAACGTTCAAAGCAGTTCTGCGGATTTTTCTGACAGACTGTTGAGGATCCCTATCGGTTTTGCTCTCACGTTTTCTACCGACAAAAAATGTGAGCACTGACTTGTTCTTTGGGAAGAGGCAGAAATTGCAGGGAGCCAGGTCTGGCAAACAGGGCGGGTGCTCAAGCACAGTGATTTTGTTATTAGGTAAAAACTGCTTCGCAGACAAAGCGTTGTGGGCTGGGGCACACGGTCGTCTTCCAACCGAGCGCAAAAACACTGAATAGGTGGCACGCATAGTGCGTGACAAGATGGAGTTGAGCTATGTCTCACTGTGACAGGTTAGAAGTGGTTCTATAACCTTTCTTTGTCTCTCCCCTCCGACTCCTGGTTCCCGAGCTACCGGGTTAGTCTCGAGGGGTTTTGTGTCAGACCTGGTAGACATTAGGAAGAAATGTTTTACTGTGAGAGTGGGGAGATGCTGGACCAGGTTGCCTCAAGAAGGTGTGGATGCTCCATCCCTGGAGGTATTCAAGAGCTGGTTGGGTAAGCCTTTGAGCAACCTGCTGTAGTGGAAGGTGTCCCTGCCCATGGCACGGGGGGTGGAAATGGATGACCTTCCAACTCAAATCACTCTATGATCTTGCGATCCTGCGACATGCGTAGCCTCCAACACCCTGGCTCCACCCCCCTGCCTGCCCCCTCCCCCGATATGCCATGCCCCAACAGGCCCCGCCCCCCAGCCGCACCCGCTTTTGTGATACCACAAACAAACTCACCACAATCTATCCGACCCTCAGTGCTGTCAAGGCAACGTCGGGACTGCCCGCACGTCTCTGACTGGCAGCGTTGGGACTTGGCTCTCAACTCTTCTCAGCCTCACCTTGCCATTTCCCTCTCCCTAAGCGTTGCCCACTCTCTCCCTCTCCTGAACATCTCCCTCTACCTGCCGTCTCCTCACCCTCTCCATCTCCTCACCACCTCCCTCTCCCCAACCTTTCCCCACCCTCTCCCTCTTCTCAAAATCTCCCTCTACTTGCCCTCTCCCCACTCCATAGCCGTTGCACCATGCAGGGCCTCGCCAGGCCCCTGAGGAGGATGTGGAAGCAGATGTCGTTCTGCTACACCTCTGCAGCCGATGCTGATGAGGCCGATGAGCCCTACGGAACCCAGCAGAAGGGCCAGGCTGGGTTGCACAGCATGGCCACCAGCGGTGACCCGGCCCAGCCGAAGCGACGTCGGTGGTGGAAGAGGCTCTGCATCAAGTGGCAGCCCACCAAGAAACAGTAAGGAACAGGCAGTGCCCATGACAAAGCCTCCAGCCCTTGGCTGGAAGAGGGAGAAGACTGCCCAAGCTGGGGCAGGAGCCGACGGATGCTCCGCTCTGCTCTGCCCTGCCCGGCCCTGCCTGGCCCTGCTCCACTCTGCCAGCCCTGTCCCTGTAGTGAATCTTGTGTGGAGCTCAGCAGGCCTTCGTCCAAGTGGAGACAGCTCCTTTCCTCTTGCCAGACTGACCAGCTTGCTTGAGCAGGGCATGGATTCACAGAAAGGAACAGCACAGCTTTCCCGTTGCTGTTAGAAATCCCATCCCCTCTGTCTCTGGGACTGATCGGGATTAAAAACAGGGGCTTACACAGACTCCCCAGTCGCCACAGACTTAGAAAGCCTCCAGAGACTCCCAGATACCAAGACACGGTCCCCTTTGCTGTGCTGGGTGGCTGGGCAGCCCTGCTGGAGGCAGAGACCAGTGCCTGGGCACAGGAGTCTCCTGGGGCAGAGTGGGTAGTGACTACTTCAGTCTTCACTACTCGAGTCGTGCAGTTAAGTTGTGTGTGTGCTACCCTTTCTCTGCTGGCTACGAGTATGGGTAGGACGGCTCATGACTGGCCGTTGCTCTTCCAGGAGACAGCGTATGCAAGGTTGTGCCTATTTTTACTGAATGTGTTTCCTTCCTTTCTAAATAATGTAGCATTGCTGTCCAACCGGAAAACAATGCAAGCCGTGAAAGCACCGACGGCTGCTCTGTGGGAGGCACAAAAGACCAATCCGTACTGGAGAGCTCCTCCTCTGCGACGGTCGATGCCCTTCCTGAGAGAACACCTGCACTGACGGAAGCTGGTAAGATCCTTCACTGTGGAAAAGGCTATGAGGACAAATCTGTATAGCCTCTAATCAAAGAATAACCCACTGCCTCGAGACAGGGCAGGAGGGATAGGGAAAGTCAGATGAGCTTTTTACCTCCTTAGTAGGTGTCTTGGCAGCGGTGAGAGTGGAAGATTGTGATGCTGATGATGGGCAGGACTTCTCCAAGGAGGACAAGGAGGAGGAGGAGAAAACGGAGGTGGACGATGAGGGGGATGCCTTCTGCATTGTTCAGGTAGAATGATAAAAGCATTTTGTTTGGAAAAGAATCTTGAGCTGTGGAGTCCAACGGGAAATCTAACTCTGACAAGTCCACCTACTAAACCATGTCCCTAAGTGCCGTGTCTACACATTTTTCTAAATACCTCCCGGGATGGTGACTCAAGCACTTCCTGAGCAGCCTGTGCCAGTGCTTGATAGCCCTTTCAGTGAAGGGGGTTTTCCTACTCTCCAATCTAAACCTCCCCTGGAGCAATTTAAGGCCTTTTCCTCTTGTCCTATGACATGCTCCCTGGGAAAAGAGAGCAACATTCCCCTCGCCACAAGCTCCTTTCAGGCAGCTGTAGAGAGTGGTAAGGTCTCCCCTCAGCGCCCTCTTCTCCAAACTAAACAATCCCAGTTCCCTCAGCCTCTCCTCATAGGACTTGTTCTCTAGACCCTCTGTGGCTCTTCTTTGGATACATTCCAGCATCCTCTGAAATCCTAGAAGGCTGGTGCTGCACAGATTACAGGCTTTCCACAACCACAGCTGTCTCTTCTGGTTCCACTCAGTGACAAATGATTGCGCATAGTACCCACAGTCTAGACACACAGCTGCTTCTGCCTAGCTCCTCTCTATCTTGGGGAGGTGTCCTTAAGCCCAGTGCTGGGTATCTTTTTGGGGGAAGACGTTTTCCCTAATCTCTAATCGAAACTTCCCCTTGCACACCCGACGCCATTTCCTCTTTTCCTATCACTTTCTACTGCTGGAAAGCGACAGTCGCTCACCTTGCTAGAAAGTCCTTCTAGGTCAAAACCTAGCTTCTAAGTCAAAATCCTCTCTTTGAAGATATTTGACTTCCATTCTGAGGAGGAGGTCCTTTCACTTCCTGTGGCAGAATTCACGCTTCCGCAGCCCCGGTGCTGAAGTGCAGTGTGATGATGTAGTGTTGCTGGGGATTCCTTTCCTCACTGTCTCGCTGTGTTCTTACTCTCTCAGGTTTCCTCACTGGAACGAGAAGACCTTCAGCCAAAGAAGGATGCTTCAACTCAAACACATTCTCCAGGAATCATGCAGGTGACTCTATCAGAGACCTTTAAATAGAGCCTGTCAGTGTAAGGAGAGCTCTTCTTGGTTTTTGAAATCATTTTGGAGAGGAGCTTATTCGGTCTGGGCCTGGAGTGTATTTCGGACCTCATTTTTTCCCCCATTGTGAAGCAGAAGGGCTGCATAAAGACTCTCAGCCTATGTTCCACAGAGAATCCTTTTCTGTATATTAGGAAAGGGAAAACCTCACAAAGAGATACCGATAGTGTGGACATGCTCAGCTGAGAAAGATGCCTGCAGATGCCTGCTGGTGCTGCCCAAATGCCTTAACTTTGAATTGACTGAATCATAGAAGCATAGGTTTGTTTCAGTTGGAAGGGTCCTTTGAAGATCATCTAGTCCAGTCCCCTGCTGTGGGAAGGTTCAAAGGCCCACCCCACGTGACTTTGAACACTTCCAGCCATGGGGCATCCACAACTTCTCTGGACAACCTGGTCCAGTGTCCTACCACCATTGTCGCAAAGAATTTCTTCCTGACAGTGTGTGTGTGCCTTTCAAAGAGCTGCTTCTCAGGTTGCACAGAGCACGGGCATTTGCTGCTTCCCTTGGGTTTTGCAAAGCATGGTGTGTGCTGACAGAGAAAGAGCAGGCATCCTGCAGTGTTGCACTGGTGCCTTCTCGTATTCCCTCTTAACCTAATCATCATTGTGGACTTGCAAAGTCAGTTTAGGAGCAGGAGGGATTTCTAACAGTCTTGGAGTAGCCAACCAGTGGCTATAAGGAGAGTGATCGTGGTCCTTGAGAGAGGAGGAGGAGAGTTGTGGCAGCATTTTGGAGATGCTGTAGGAAATCAGTGTAGATGTAGGAGCTGATTCAGTCTAAAAGATGGAGAAGCAACAAGGGTTTTGAGAGTCGACGTGAAAGTCAAAGCAGTCCACTCCTTTTTATCAAACCTAACCGAACTCCTGAGGATTCTTGCCATGGTTTGACAGCTGCAGGAATTGAAGGAACTGTTCCTGAGGAACTGTTATGATGAGATGCTGAGGACAGCCATAAAGAACATGGAGAACGATTTCACAGCTTTCACGTACCTTCTGGAGAGAGCTACAAGAAGGATGGACATTGCAATGCTGGTAGAACACACGCAACGGTAAGGAAGTGACACAGTGCAGCAGGACTTCCCTTTCTGCAAACAAGAGGACTGTCTTCTTGAATCCCAATGAAATAATAATATGCAATTTTCCAAACTGCTTTTGTTTTAGATGAGGTCCTTTCACATTCTCTTTCTGGGATTTGTGCTCTGTTGGACTTCTCTGATAAGGCCTGTGCTTCTTTTTCAGGCTCCACCTTCAAAACGCAGAGCTGAAAGCCAAAGCCAAGCATCAAGGCAACATCATTAAAGCCATGATTCCCGAAGACCTGGAAGACTTAACCTCAGTAAGTTGGTCAGAGCCTTCCCTTTTCATGAGCTCCAGATCCTAGTTCCATATCCACGTGGGAAACTCTAAGACGAGGTCTTCCCGGAGAGCCTAGGAGAGACCGGTTCCCCTCTTCTACTGACTGTGGGCTGCTCTGAAAGTCCTACTGTCCCATTGCCCAGCTTTCTGGCTTTGAGAGTTGTCCCATTTGGCAAGTCCTACTTAATGCTGTCTTTGTTAAGGAATTGATAGTAAAGCACTGGCTTAAGTAGTCTCTCCTTTAGAGCAGGAGTCAGGTTGAGACCTCAGGCAACACCTCAGGCAGCCGTGCCACAGGGGCATTTGATACCTTCGTTTGCAGATGTTCCTTGTGCTCTGGTGGTGCCCAGCACTTAATCCTGGAGGTCTAACTGGCATCAGGCCGTGACAGGAATTCTACAGTCGCCTGTACTCTGGTCACCTTCCCGTTTTATTGACCGTGGATTCCTTGGCCAGAAGGAGTGGATCCATCATACAACGAGAAGGCCTCCCGAGATGAAAATGCTCTACCAATAGGGGAACAGCACCCCCGATAGGCAGCATTGAGTGTGCCTGGGTGGCATTGTGGGGCAGGCAGACATGGTGAAAAGATTGCATGAGTGAGAAGAGCAGAGCTGGGTACCATACAGTGAGGTTTTAATTCTTTTTAATGCTCTGTCAGCATTAAAAAGTTCATCAGTATCTCCGTGTAATTCAGTTTTCCACATATGCATGTAGCCCATAGGCTGCAACTTTGTTGCTGACACATCTGAGTGTTTGGCTTTTCGTAGGTGCATCTGCGTGTTAGTGCTTGTGCTGCCAGGAGGTACTTTCCAGTGCCACCTTTGGTCCAACCTACTGTAAAACCAACATACAGCCTTTTCTTTTCCTGCCCTCTCCCAGTTCCAGCTGGACTTCCGACATCTTTTCCAATGAGAAGATGCTGCAGCAGAGGAAGTGCCAGTGCTGGAAAACAAAAAGTGCTCACGGGGAGATGACTGAAGCCTAGAAACCCTCTGCCTTTCACCTTGTGCAGCCACTGTCCTCCATCTAGTTCCAGTTGTTCTGTTACTATTATTATATTACTATGTTACTTGTTTTTAATAAACTATCTCAGCTAGCACGCGTCTTGGTTTTGCTGCACAATCGGAGCACTTGGGACCTAGCGGACTCGATGAGCAGAGTCCTATTTGGGAAGGCTCACTCAGGCTGTCTTCCTATGCAGGCAGTTAGCACACGCCTCTCTGCCCCTGCTCTGAATGAAAGTCAGCCCTGCAGGCGTCTCCGCGTGGGAGCAGTCCTCTGTGTCCTTTCCCTCTGGGGAGGTCTGAGCTGTGACTGCGCTCCGATGCGGGACTAGTGCAGAGTTACTGCTAATAAGCAGTTACCAGACTTTCCCTGCCTTTTAGAGCACTCCTCCTGATGGTCTGGGCAGAAGGTGGTGGGTGAGCTTCCGGTAGCCATGAAATCTCTGCAGCTCCTACAGAGATCTGATGCATCTGCAGCCTTACGAGGGGAAAGGTGTGGAGAAGTGGGCACAAGCTGGAACGGGGATAGTTGTATCAAAAATGGTGTGGCCAGCAGGACCAGGGACGGGATCATGCCCCAGTATTGGGCGCTGGGGTGGCCGCACCTTGAATACTGTGTTCAGTTTTGGGCCCCTCAGTACAAGAAAGATATTGAGCTGCTGGAGTGTGTCCAGAGAAGGGCAACAAGGCTGGTGAAGGGCCTGGAGAACCAGTCTTATGACGAGCACCCGAGGGAACTGGGGTTGTTTAGCTTGGAGAAGAGGAGGCTGAGGGGAGACCTTATTGCTCTCTACCACTACCCGAAAGGAGGTTGTAGCAAGGTGGGTGCTGGTCTCTCTTCCCAAGTAACAAGTGATAGGACGAGAGGAAATGGCCTCAAGTTGCACCGGGAAGGTTTAGATCGGATATTGGGAAAAATTTCTTTGCTGAAAGAGGGGTGAAGCACCGGCACAGGCTGCCCAGCGAAGTGGTGGAGCCAAAATCCCTGGAGGTGTTCAAAACAAATGAGTAGGCGTGGTGCTTCCAGACAGGGAATAGCAGACATGCAGGTGTTGTGTTGATGGTTGGACTTGAGCTTAGAGGTTTTTTTCAGCCTCAGCCATTCTACGAGTCTATGAATCCCACCTCAAGCGAAGGGGAAGCTCTTTCTCTCATGAGGGTGGTGAGAGACCGGTGTCAGGGAACAACACAGGCACGCTGCTCCCTCGGGGATAGGGGAGCCCAAGGGGGCTCCACGGCCAGCAGGGCAGGGCCCAGCCTCGGCCCACGGACGCAAGGAGAGCAGGGTGGTGCCGGAGCGGGCAGTGGGGCCAGACGGACAAACAAAAGCATGGTGAGGTGGCCGCTCTGAGAGGTGTTGGGGCAGAGCCAGGCCACGGCATACAGGAGAGATGGGAATGGGCTCTCTATCAGGGAGTGTAGTGACAGGACGAAGGGTAATGTTCTTCAGCTGAAAGAGGGGACATTTAGATAACATATTAGGAAGAAATGTTTCACCGTGAGGATGGTGAGACATTGGACCAGGTTGCCCACAGAAGTCATGGATGCCCCCTTTCCTGGAGGTGCTCAAGGCCAGGCTAAATAGGACCTTGAGCAGCCTGGTGTGGTGGGAGGTGTCCCAGCCCGTGTCAGGGGGTGCTGGAACTGGGTGATCCGATTTGAATCCTGTGTTCAGTTTTGGGCTTCTCACTACAAGGAAGACATTGAGGTGCTGAATTGTGTCCAGAGAAGGGCAACGAAGCTGCTGAAGGGTCTGGAGAGCAACTCTTAGGAGAAGCAGCTGAGGGAATGGGTGGTTGTTCAGCCTAGAGAAGAGGAAGCTGAGTGGAGATCTTGCCACTGTCTATGACTGCCTGAAAGGATGTTGTAGCGAGGCGCGTGTTGGTCTCTTCTCTCAAGGAACAGGTGATAGGACAGAAGAAATGGCCTCGAGTTGCACCAGGGGAGGTTCAGAACAGACATCAGGAAAGGCTTCTTCATCGAAACGGCTGTCAGGCACTGGCACAGCTGCCCAAGGGAGGTGGTGGAGTCCCCATCCCCGAGGTGTTTAACAGAGGGGCAGATGAGGCGCTCAGGGAGAGGGTTCAGTAGTGCACACGTGCGGTCGGACCCGCTGATCTCAAAGGTCTTTTCCCACCCAGCACGTCTGTCGTTCTGCGTGCTCCAAAGTCCCGTCCAGCTCAATCCACGCTCCGACCCTCTGCGGCTCCGAGCCTTTCCGCCAGGGACGGAGCCCGCGACAGCGAGCGGAGGCTCCTCCCGCCGCCCCCGCCCCCTCGCGGCGCCGGGCGGGATGCGGGGCGCTCGGAGGCGCTTCTGCTCCGCCCTGCTCGTCGCGTACGGCCTCTTCTCGCTGTACGCGGCCTACAGCGTGTTCCTGCGACCCCGCCGCTCCGCCGCGCCCCGACCGCCGCCCCGCGACCGCCGCGGCCCGCGAGGTGAGAGCAGCGGCGGGGCCGGGGGGGGGCTCGGCAGCGCCTGCCGGGGAGCCGGGGCTGCCGGGGCGTTGCTGTCCCAAGCGCTCGTCGGTGCCAGCGCCCCTGCTCGCGGTCAGAGCAGAGCGGCGGGCGGGGCCCGGGGCCTGGGGCAGCTCCCGAGGCAGAGCGGGGCCGGGCTCCCCCGGCCGCCCGCTGCTGGCCGCCATTTCCGGGGGCGCTGGGCGGGCGGGGGCTGCCGGGGGGGGACACAGAAAAGGGGCAGATGGACTCTCTGGGACTGGTTTGGGAGTCTCGGAAAGCCGAGGATCCCTGATCTCAGCGCTGGGCGCGTGAGGAACGATCCCCGTTGATCGTGTGTAACGAGAGGGCTGGGGACAGAATGTATTTCCCACCTACAGGCATCAGCGTAAATTCTCCCAGAAATCTCACGCACGTTGTGTTACTTCCGAAGGACTAATTTTAACGTTGTTACGAACTTCACAACAGCCAGATCTCTCTAATTGGAGCTTTAGAATCAGCTGTGACCTTGCATTGGCGATAGGGAAAGGCTGCAGACAGAGATGCTGAGAGAACAAGACACATCTCTTCAGCACCGACCGTGTTTAACACCAGATGTCATCATTTCTCTCTGAACGGCATCTGGAAATCAGTATTTGAAGGAAACACACTATAAGAAAACGCACTACCACGGGGACATTCTGTCTGACGGTTATTTAGATGAAACTTAACTCTACTTTAGCTTAAATGAGAACAGTCCACTTTTTGTAACAGCAACGATTTCTTGTATCCAGGGGGGGAGCTGTCAGTGTGTCTGGCCCTGGGCTGGGTTTGGGGGAAAAGCTGCTTGAAATGCTGAATTCCCCAGCTTTCCTGTAGGCCCCTTCAGGTACTGGAAGGCCACTGTAAGGTCTCCCCAGAGTTTTCTCTCAGCCTGTCCTCATAGCAGAGGTGCTCCAGCTATCTGATCATTTTCATAGCCCTACTTTGGAGCTGCTCCAACAGTTTGATATCCTTCTTTCTTATGTTGGGGATTCCGGAACTGGGCACAACGCTCCAGGTCAGGTGTCACAACAGTAGAGTAGAGGGGGCGAATTAACTCCCCTTCGCCTGATGGACACGCTTCTTATGATGCAGCCTAGGATAATTTGTTGGTTTTCTCAGCTTGTAAATGTACTCTTCCTGTGCAAATTAACGCTTTTGGGTTTCCTAGATCATTTTTCCTTTGGAAATGAAGAGTGGAATCCATGGGGAGGGGATGAGAAAAATGAACAGATTGCTTCTCAGCAGAGATACGAAGCTAATCTTCAGGTGACAAAAAATGCAAGATCTGGTCAAGACCAAACCAGTCTTCGAGTACAGGTTTGGGGCAAAGCGGCAATTGGTGAGCAGATGTAATTAATGTCTATTAATGACTTAGCCATTTTAATACAGTATTTTTCTCTGCTGTTTTTTTAAAGAGTAGCATTTATGTATTTGACTAAGTTATATGGATTATCTGTACATGAAGAGTGGTAAGGAAGTAGCAGCTGTTACTCAATTCTGTGTCAATACCAACATAAAAAAACTAGTTAAACTCCAGTTTCTTTGTATTAGTTCTTTTCAAGGCTGTTTTTCACATCCATCAAAGAAAAGGCTGAGGTGGCGGAGAAACACACTTACTGTTTGAATGTCAGCTGACTTAAAATATATCACAAGGACAGGCCTAGAGCAGAATATTTTTTTTTCACACTCTTTGTGAAACAAAGTGTGAAAATGAAGGCACTTTGTGTACTGCAGTACTCCTGATGAACTCGGTAACGCAGTACCAATGAACTTGGAAATTCTTCTGTTGTAGAAGACATTGAGTAGTTTCTTCTCTACATAAACTGGAGCCCAAGTCCTCCTCGAGCTCTTTAACTGCCGCTGAGGACCTGTCATTGTTCTTATTTAGCTTTCATGAAAATGTAAATATTCCAGCTTCATTTGAACGTTCATGTAGCATTATAGGAGACATTGGTACATTATATGGTGATGTATTCCATCACGGAAATTTGATGTGTTTAGCAAAAGCTTGGCCTTAAAATGTTGATTAACTTCTGTTCGCTTTTATTTGTTATGTGTATCAAAAAGAGACGCTAACAGAAATGGTAGTGTGATGTATCTTCATCTATTGATATTTTGACCACCAGAGAAGCTTTTTAAATGCTGATGTGTGAAAAATTCACCTTAACTGAAATAAAACCATATGGCATTTGGGAAGCAATGCCCCTTCTGTATAAGATGCTCTGACATTTCTTTCCCAAGTTCTTACGTTGTTGTGTTTCTTCATTTCCCAGAAATACTGTTGTCTTATTTGCTAGGAGTGTAGAGTAGGCAAGATCTGTGCATTCAAATTTTCCATCATATCTTCATTTATGTAGGTCTTTACCTTTGGCAACATATATTTGGAGGGCACCTTGAGCCAGCTGATGTGACTGCGCAGTGGAGAGAAGGAAGCCAAACAGTAGGAAAAGCGTATTTCAGGTAGTAGTTGCATTTTGTTAACTGGAATAAACAGTGTATTGGTAAGTTTAAGAACGCAATGAGATGCACAGATGCATTATTTTGTCTACCTCAAAGTTGCAGTTATTTTAATAGCAGTTGCAAATACTTTTTCCTGGTTGGATAACTGAGGAATATGCACACAACTTCTCATTCAAAATTATCACAAGGAATGGTGACATTTATTTATGGAAATACATAAAATCAGCAAATTCTAGCCCAGACATGTTGCTATTAAAAAGTAGAACACTAGAGAGCGTTTCACCTGCCATTTTAGGAAGATGTGTGTATTTGAAAGAAATATAAAGACTTAATCAATGGCAAGAGGGAGGACAGCCAAGAGACCTCAGGAGGAGGGGGAGTGCAACCATGCGAAGAGTCTTAAGAGCTAAGATTTGAGGTTGAGCGTTGACGGAAAGAAGCATCAGGTTCTGAGGCAAGAGGATATCTCCTGCTAATTGCTTTCTGTTATATTCAGGGAAAACGGACTTCACTCATTCATAAGTAGGATTGCATCAAAACCATAATTTCTTTTAATTTATAGCAAAACCAGTCTGTGATATCTACCATCTGGTTAACTACTTGATTTGCAAAGCAGGATTTTATATAGGAAGAAAGATTATACTTGAAGCATTGTTTGCTCTAAAAATGGATTTTGATTGTCAAACATTTGGTATTATTTGGTGATTGATTCTTTTCTCAGTCTGTTAAACTGAGTGGAATCTTTTCACGTTGTCCGTTCAACATTGGATTTAAGTCTTGACCTGATTTACTCAATCTGTTAGAAGTCTTAATCACAAATCATGGGTTTCATGAATCTTGGCTCCAAAACATACCACTCCCAGCAAGCCAGCAGCATGTTGTCTTAACTCAAGTTTAGAATATGCTTGCCTCAGGTCGGTCTGCTTCAGGTAGCATCATCAGAGTAGTTGTTACCGCCTTTGCTGTGCATTTTCTTTTCCTCACTGGGCGCACTTGAACTGAAACTAGCTATCAGTCTCAGCACTTCAGGAGTTAAAACTCATTGTGGTTCTACAATAACTTAGTTGAAACTCATGCTCATTCAAAATTAAGTTTTGCTGGTAGCTAGAAAACACTAGTAGTGCAGCATATGTAAACAATAACATTTCATTGATTCTTGAAAAAAATGTGTGTATTGGTATTTTTTTCCCCTGCCCTCTTTCCCAAGCTGTATAATCACTAATCCTTTGAGTTTAGACAATTGTCAGTTAACGGAAGAGCAGGAGCTGGCAAATGCTGGTTTTGCTTCATTGCAGTCCATAAAAGTTTGTTGTCAGGTACTTTTAAGTTATTAGTGATTCAATGATTTTGCTACGTGGTTGGAATTCCTCTGTTAAATACGTTGTGCAACATCTGGAAGTGCAGTTTTCTACCTAAAAGGTTTTTGTTTACTGTCTTATATCAGAGCCTCAAGTTTGACCTGGGTCACACAAGCAACAGAATTTTACCTTTACTTAAGTACCTCTTGTGCTATAGATTCTCCTCAGTATCAGATGACGCAGTGGGTGTTTTGGTCTTAACTTAACCCAGATGACAAAGTGGCCTGCCAGGCCAGCTAACTGTCCCTCTTGATGATGCCTGTTTTAGTATACTCGTACAGGTTTTTGGGAGGGCTTCCCTTGTTCTAATACAGTATTCATTGGTTATTACTGGAAGTTTGACCTTTAGTGTACATCAAAGCACAGCCTTTTTTTGAAGTTGATTTACCCGCATTTTGGTGTTTGAATATGGTAGTAGCTCTGATTTATTGACAAAATACCTTATTTTTGTTTAAGTCTTGTCCTTTTTCCTGAATAAAGATGAAGGCTACGTTAAGCTGTAGGTACCAACAACAGAAACGGTTCCAGTTGCAGTTACTTTGCAGTATATTTCATTTACTTTATTGAAATAAAAAGTAATCTCTGGCCTGTGGAGTAAGGATTTTTGGAGGATTAAGGTCAATAAGTTGTCTTAAGGGTGTTTACTATTTGTGTTTTGTTTTTTACAGCTTCATCACTGGCCCATCTGTAGTTCCTGGCTACTTCTCAGTGGAAGCTGAAAATGTTGTTCTCGTTCTGAATGGAAGAGAAAAAGCCAAGATCACTTACGCCGCTCAGTGGTTGCATTACACACAAACGCTAATTCAGACTCAAAAAATACAGCACGTAGCAGTTGTGCTGCTTGGAAATGAGCAGTGCAACAAGGAATGGATGCAGCCATACCTGAAAAGACATGGAGGATTTGTGAATCTACTTTTTGTTACATATGACTGTGCCTTGGCAAACGAAGAGGATATTTTCCAGTGGCCTTTAGGAGTAGCAACGTAAGTACTGTAGACACAAGCTACAGCTGAAACTTAACTGTTATGCAGGAGGCATGGAAAATACGTCTGACTGTTACTGCTAGTACCCAAAACAATCATAGTAAGTAAGTTGTAGAACGTGATCCTATGCATGATTTTCTAAATCAAGCAATGGAATCTTTGGAAATTTCATTTAGCGACAAAAATGACAACATAGGAAAAGAATGCAAGGTATTTAGCTTTAAAAAATGACCCTGTGTCTGGTGGGTTTTTCTGTTTGTTTACTTTTTCCTCAGTAGATTTGCTCTTGAGATTTCTCATAACTGCTATGTTTGCCAGTGACACGGGGATTTAAAAGGTATTTATGTAATTAGGTTCCAGATACTGCTTGTTTAGGAAGGGAAGGGGATGGTAGTGGTCGTAGTTCTTTTAACCCCTGTTGTGGCTCTCCAAAAGAAATTGTACATCTCCTATTTCAAATGAATGTGCTCCAGTATCACAGTAACATACACTGGTGTAACTGCTTACTCACAAAAACACTTTTGTTACCCATACATCTCAAACTATTTCTGTGGGGTAGATAAAGGTTCATTTAGGAGATGGGTTTTTTTCCAGTTTACTCCTTACTGAGAAGAATTAGTAGTGTTTTAGCTCCTTATCATGGTAATATAAGATGAAAAGATACAGGATTTTTTTTTCATATTTTGTGTTTAATTTGAATTCAGTATCCTGTAGAAGATAGTTTACAAACCGTATGGAGTCTTAATACATAGCTTGAACTTGTTGGTAGTGTTATTGAAATACACTAAATCTGAATTCTTGATGGTGTCAAAGTTGATGACATTGGAAGTCCTAAGCAAAAAGAAATTGAGTTTTGTGATGCCAAGATTAAAGTGAGAGCTAACAGAAAGCAACAACAGTTACAACAACAGCGAGTTGGGTTGCAAAGCTGGGTGGAGAAAGATGGGTCAGAAGGACAGAATCATTAGTTTGGAAAAGATCTTTAAGATCGTCAAGTCCAACAGTAAACCTAACACTTCCAAGTCCACCACCGAATCATTTCCGTAGGCGTCATATCTACACATATTTTAAACGTGTCCAGAGGTGATGACTCAACCTCTTCCCTTTTCCTTTGAGAGGCTATCAGGGATATTTTCAAGTTGATAAGCATGCCCAGAGATTAAGGGAGCTGAGACTTATACTCCATAGTTACCATCAACCTGGCTATTTCACTGAAAACTAATAGTTGGGTCAAGAACGGCAGCTTTTGAAAAAGCACATTTCTCACGGACGTTTTTGTAATGCACATGTGTCTCTGATGTCGAAAGAATACGTAAGCATTCTGGAATGTCTCTGAAGAGAGTGGTGTGGATGAAGAGAATAAAGACCAGCTTTTAGGGCAGGACTTGCACTGGTTTGTTTGTGGGTCTGTCTGGTTATAGATGTGGATTGACAACCGATAGGTGGTTTTAGTCTTAGAATGTGCTGCCAGAAAGATGAAATTGTGCAAAATGTTTTTCTTTGACATAAGACATGTCATTGTCTAATGCATACGTCATTTTTACAGCTACAGAAGTTTTCCAGTTGTAGAACCCACCTGGACGATGCTACATGATCCAAGATCACATCTGTGTAATTTCCTAGGAACAGTTTATAAGAACTCTTCTAGGGAAACGCTGATGGAAGTTCTGAAGCAGGATGGACTTGATAGACTTTGCTGGATTGCAGCCAGAGAACAGTAAGACTTGGATTTACTCTGTGGAAATATTCAGACTTTTTTGCCTAGTTCATTATTACCACATCCTTTCCTAAGTGTAAAAAAAATAGCACAAATAAAAGTAGCCAGTCATCATTAAAGGAGAGAACATTGCTGAGACTGTGTAGTCCTTCATAACGTAATGGCTGCTATATTTTACATAAAGCATGTTTTTAAATACTTAGAAAATTTTCCCACGTATGCTTCATATAAAGATCATCTCTTATTTTCTTGTATACGTTTGATTGTAGTGGAAGAAGACATGTTTGTCTCGCACCTTGTGTCTATTAATGCCTCAAAAGAAAAAGACAGCTGTATTTTGTTGTGTTCCATATAAGAAAGTGGATTTAATCTGTAGGGCATGGCTCTTTTATTTCAAGTAGGTAGAACAGATCTTATGACAGAGAGGAATTAGGTCCTTATCGTTTTTCTTCATTTTGCCAAACAACACCTATGAAATGTTTGATAGCAGGCAGAGCAGTGCTCAGGAAGACCTCAGCTACCCTGATGAAGACTCTCAGGAGACAGATTGTATCTGTGGCATAAACTCTTACCTCACGGATGTTCTGAGGCACTTGAGGCAGATGGAAGCAGGTTGATGGATTGCTTTACATTCCAGCTTTTGTAGAGCAAACCTCTACTGATGTGAAGTGTTTGAGGCCAAAAAAATCATTAAAAAATCCATAGAGTTTCTCCCTCTATGTCTGTTTCTAAGTATTAATAATTTCCGGAAAGGACTGTATCTAAAAAGTGGTACAATATTTTTTTAACAACAGACATTTTCAATAAATTTTTAGAAGACTCTTTAGGAATGATTAAGACTGAAAGTAAGAGCCTATTGATTGTGTGGGTTATATCAATTTTTTACATTGACAGCATTTCCACTTTAATAAATAATTGAAATTAAAGCATATCTCTGTTTTTGAATTGCAGTGCCCACAGGAAAATTGTTAATTTTCAACCCCTTTGCTTTCCTAGGTGGCATCCTCAGGAAACAAATGCAAGTTTCAAAAACTCTCAAGATGCCTTGCTGCAGAGTGACTTGACATTGTGCCCAGTGGGTATAAATACAGAACGCTATAGAATTTACAAAGCTTGTTCATATGGGTCTCTACCTGTTATAGAAGATGTAATGACACCGGGTGATTGCGGAAATTCATCAGTGTACCACAGTGCTCCATTACAATTGTTAAAAACCATGGGGGCTCCATTGATCTTTATTAGAAAGTGGGAAGAGCCACAGCTAGAGCCTCGTTTCTGTTGTGCAGAAGCACCTGGGGAGGCATGGGCAATGAAGAGGTTCGCTTGCTGCCCCGTTTGTGGACTAGCTTCCACTCACTACTTCCCTTTAAGTCCTTGCCTACATCCCTTTGATCAGGGGCTTTTTCTGGTGGTTGTCTCTGTGCATCTTTCGGAGAGTTCAGGGTGTGGTCCACCAGTCTGTCTCTTGCTCAGACTCCCTGATGCTCCTCGGCCAACCTACTTCCTCTCACAGCTCTGCCGCCAGGCTGAGGAGATGGTCGGCCTCATCACACCTCACACAACCGTTGCCTCTGCTGCCCTTTGTTTCCAGGGCAAGCTGGTGGCACTCCCTGCAGGCAGAGGCCTCGATGGCTGCATGTTTTCCTGGGAGCTCAGTCTGGGCTGACTGATCCTTTCTGGCAAATGCACAGAGGATGCAGCCTCCTGCCGGGTGGATACCACGGCTGGGCTGCCCCTCACCAACTGAATGTACCTTCTGACCTCAGAGAGAGAGCTTGCCCTCCGTGCTCACCGTGCCTGCAAGGTGTGCAGGCAGTTTGCAGCTGTGTCCTCGGTGATCCCATTTGTCTGCTCTCCATGCATTCCAGAAAAGCACAAATGCCCCAGTCTGTACCTCCCGTTTCCATTTGCAGAGCAAAGGTGGCATCGGCAGTTCTGTTCCTGTACCTTCAGTGTGCGCAGCATCGCATGCAGGAGGGCCAAGAGCAGCAGCACAGCCATAGCCAGACAGAAGCCTTGGAGGGCTTGTTTCAAAGGAATCGACCCACAGAGGGACTGTAAGCCAAAGTATCTTTAATTGCCAGCGGGGAGCGCGGGGCTCACTGAAAAAAAGAAATGACACAACTTTCCAAAGCCCAATAAAATTTTCCCATAAATTGGGATGTAACTCAAAGCGTAACAATGAAAAGCAGCCGTATGGAACATTAGACTGATTCATCGCTTTTAATGTGACGCTTCAATATAATCTTTAAATTAACACAAGAAAATTCTAACCGAGGCACAAAGTGCAAGAATTTGTTTTTCAAAAAAATACAGTTTTCCCCGGAGCAATTCCCAGTCCATCGATCCTATAAGTTACCACATTATCGTTGGATAAGATGAAAACATATCAGAAACAGAGGTATAATGATAACATTCAGTTCAGATGTGCTTACAATTCCCTGCAAACAGTGTGAATCATAGGAGGTCTGACACAAGAGAAACCCCGAGACTGTGTCTGTAACTCTTTTTGTTTAACAAGGGTAAAGAAAATCAACTACAATCACCTTTAGCATAGTCCTCTTCCGAGTGGGCGCACAGCCGCATACGATGCTGCCAACGTTCAAAGCAGTTCTGCGGATTTTTCTGACAGACTGTTGAGGATCCCTATCGGTTTTGCTCTCACGTTTTCTACCGACAAAAAATGTGAGCACTGACTTGTTCTTTGGGAAGAGGCAGAAATTGCAGGGAGCCAGGTCTGGCAAACAGGGCGGGTGCTCAAGCACAGTGATTTTGTTATTAGGTAAAAACTGCTTCGCAGACAAAGCGTTGTGGGCTGGGGCACACGGTCGTCTTCCAACCGAGCGCAAAAACACTGAATAGGTGGCACGCATAGTGCGTGACAAGATGGAGTTGAGCTATGTCTCACTGTGACAGGTTAGAAGTGGTTCTATAACCTTTCTTTGTCTCTCCCCTCCGACTCCTGGTTCCCGAGCTACCGGGTTAGTCTCGAGGGGTTTTGTGTCAGACCTGGTAGACATTAGGAAGAAATGTTTTACTGTGAGAGTGGGGAGATGCTGGACCAGGTTGCCTCAAGAAGGTGTGGATGCTCCATCCCTGGAGGTATTCAAGAGCTGGTTGGGTAAGCCTTTGAGCAACCTGCTGTAGTGGAAGGTGTCCCTGCCCATGGCACGGGGGGTGGAAATGGATGACCTTCCAACTCAAATCACTCTATGATCTTGCGATCCTGCGACATGCGTAGCCTCCAACACCCTGGCTCCACCCCCCTGCCTGCCCCCTCCCCCGATATGCCATGCCCCAACAGGCCCCGCCCCCCAGCCGCACCCGCTTTTGTGATACCACAAACAAACTCACCACAATCTATCCGACCCTCAGTGCTGTCAAGGCAACGTCGGGACTGCCCGCACGTCTCTGACTGGCAGCGTTGGGACTTGGCTCTCAACTCTTCTCAGCCTCACCTTGCCATTTCCCTCTCCCTAAGCGTTGCCCACTCTCTCCCTCTCCTGAACATCTCCCTCTACCTGCCGTCTCCTCACCCTCTCCATCTCCTCACCATCTCCCTCTCCCCAACCTTTCCCCACCCTCTCCCTCTTCTCAAAATCTCCCTCTACTTGCCCTCTCCCCACTCCATAGCCGTTGCACCATGCAGCGCCTCGCCAGGCCCCTGAGGAGGATGTGGAAGCAGATGTCGTTCTGCTACACCTCTGCAGCCGATGCTGATGAGGCCGATGAGCCCTACGGAACCCAGCAGAAGGGCCAGGCTGGGTTGCACAGCATGGCCACCAGCGGTGACCCGGCCCAGCCGAAGCGACGTCGGTGGTGGAAGAGGCTCTGCATCAAGTGGCAGCCCACCAAGAAACAGTAAGGAACAGGCAGTGCCCATGACAAAGCCTCCAGCCCTTGGCTGGAAGAGGGAGAAGACTGCCCAAGCTGGGGCAGGAGCCGACGGATGCTCCGCTCTGCTCTGCCCTGCCCGGCCCTGCCTGGCCCTGCTCCACTCTGCCAGCCCTGTCCCTGTAGTGAATCTTGTGTGGAGCTCAGCAGGCCTTCGTCCAAGTGGAGACAGCTCCTTTCCTCTTGCCAGACTGACCAGCTTGCTTGAGCAGGGCATGGATTCACAGAAAGGAACAGCACAGCTTTCCCGTTGCTGTTAGAAATCCCATCCCCTCTGTCTCTGGGACTGATCGGGATTAAAAACAGGGGCTTACACAGACTCCCCAGTCGCCACAGACTTAGAAAGCCTCCAGAGACTCCCAGATACCAAGACACGGTCCCCTTTGCTGTGCTGGGTGGCTGGGCAGCCCTGCTGGAGGCAGAGACCAGTGCCTGGGCACAGGAGTCTCCTGGGGCAGAGTGGGTAGTGACTACTTCAGTCTTCACTACTCGAGTCGTGCAGTTAAGTTGTGTGTGTGCTACCCTTTCTCTGCTGGCTACGAGTATGGGTAGGACGGCTCATGACTGGCCGTTGCTCTTCCAGGAGACAGCGTATGCAAGGTTGTGCCTATTTTTACTGAATGTGTTTCCTTCCTTTCTAAATAATGTAGCATTGCTGTCCAACCGGAAAACAATGCAAGCCGTGAAAGCACCGACGGCTGCTCTGTGGGAGGCACAAAAGACCAATCTGTACTGGAGAGCTCCTCCTCTGCGACGGTCGATGCCCTTCCTGAGAGAACACCTGCACTGACGGAAGCTGGTAAGATCCTTCACTGTGGAAAAGGCTATGAGGACAAATCTGTATAGCCTCTAATCAAAGAATAACCCACTGCCTCGAGACAGGGCAGGAGGGATAGGGAAAGTCAGATGAGCTTTTTACCTCCTTAGTAGGTGTCTTGGCAGCGGTGAGAGTGGAAGATTGTGATGCTGATGATGGGCAGGACTTCTCCAAGGAGGACAAGGAGGAGGAGGAGAAAACGGAGGTGGACGATGAGGGGGATGCCTTCTGCATTGTTCAGGTAGAATGATAAAAGCATTTTGTTTGGAAAAGAATCTTGAGCTGTGGAGTCCAACGGGAAATCTAACTCTGACAAGTCCACCTACTAAACCATGTCCCTAAGTGCCGTGTCTACACATTTTTCTAAATACCTCCCGGGATGGTGACTCAAGCACTTCCTGAGCAGCCTGTGCCAGTGCTTGATAGCCCTTTCAGTGAAGGGGGTTTTCCTACTCTCCAATCTAAACCTCCCCTGGAGCAATTTAAGGCCTTTTCCTCTTGTCCTATGACATGCTCCCTGGGAAAAGAGAGCAACATTCCCCTCGCCACAAGCTCCTTTCAGGCAGCTGTAGAGAGTGGTAAGGTCTCCCCTCAGCGCCCTCTTCTCCAAACTAAACAATCCCAGTTCCCTCAGCCTCTCCTCATAGGACTTGTTCTCTAGACCCTCTGTGGCTCTTCTTTGGATACATTCCAGCATCCTCTGAAATCCTAGAAGGCTGGTGCTGCACAGATTACAGGCTTTCCACAACCACAGCTGTCTCTTCTGGTTCCACTCAGTGACAAATGATTGCGCATAGTACCCACAGTCTAGACACACAGCTGCTTCTGCCTAGCTCCTCTCTATCTTGGGGAGGTGTCCTTAAGCCCAGTGCTGGGTATCTTTTTGGGGGAAGACGTTTTCCCTAATCTCTAATCGAAACTTCCCCTTGCACACCCGACGCCATTTCCTCTTTTCCTATCACTTTCTACTGCTGGAAAGCGACAGTCGCTCACCTTGCTAGAAAGTCCTTCTAGGTCAAAACCTAGCTTCTAAGTCAAAATCCTCTCTTTGAAGATATTTGACTTCCATTCTGAGGAGGAGGTCCTTTCACTTCCTGTGGCAGAATTCACGCTTCCGCAGCCCCGGTGCTGAAGTGCAGTGTGATGATGTAGTGTTGCTGGGGATTCCTTTCCTCACTGTCTCGCTGTGTTCTTACTCTCTCAGGTTTCCTCACTGGAACGAGAAGACCTTCAGCCAAAGAAGGATGCTTCAACTCAAACACATTCTCCAGGAATCATGCAGGTGACTCTATCAGAGACCTTTAAATAGAGCCTGTCAGTGTAAGGAGAGCTCTTCTTGGTTTTTGAAATCATTTTGGAGAGGAGCTTATTCGGTCTGGGCCTGGAGTGTATTTCGGACCTCATTTTTTCCCCCATTGTGAAGCAGAAGGGCTGCATAAAGACTCTCAGCCTATGTTCCACAGAGAATCCTTTTCTGTATATTAGGAAAGGGAAAACCTCACAAAGAGATACCGATAGTGTGGACATGCTCAGCTGAGAAAGATGCCTGCAGATGCCTGCTGGTGCTGCCCAAATGCCTTAACTTTGAATTGACTGAATCATAGAAGCATAGGTTTGTTTCAGTTGGAAGGGTCCTTTGAAGATCATCTAGTCCAGTCCCCTGCTGTGGGAAGGTTCAAAGGCCCACCCCACGTGACTTTGAACACTTCCAGCCATGGGGCATCCACAACTTCTCTGGACAACCTGGTCCAGTGTCCTACCACCATTGTCGCAAAGAATTTCTTCCTGACAGTGTGTGTGTGCCTTTCAAAGAGCTGCTTCTCAGGTTGCACAGAGCACGGGCATTTGCTGCTTCCCTTGGGTTTTGCAAAGCATGGTGTGTGCTGACAGAGAAAGAGCAGGCATCCTGCAGTGTTGCACTGGTGCCTTCTCGTATTCCCTCTTAACCTAATCATCATTGTGGACTTGCAAAGTCAGTTTAGGAGCAGGAGGGATTTCTAACAGTCTTGGAGTAGCCAACCAGTGGCTATAAGGAGAGTGATCGTGGTCCTTGAGAGAGGAGGAGGAGAGTTGTGGCAGCATTTTGGAGATGCTGTAGGAAATCAGTGTAGATGTAGGAGCTGATTCAGTCTAAAAGATGGAGAAGCAACAAGGGTTTTGAGAGTCGACGTGAAAGTCAAAGCAGTCCACTCCTTTTTATCAAACCTAACCGAACTCCTGAGGATTCTTGCCATGGTTTGACAGCTGCAGGAATTGAAGGAACTGTTCCTGAGGAACTGTTATGATGAGATGCTGAGGACAGCCATAAAGAACATGGAGAACGATTTCACAGCTTTCACGTACCTTCTGGAGAGAGCTACAAGAAGGATGGACATTGCAATGCTGGTAGAACACACGCAACGGTAAGGAAGTGACACAGTGCAGCAGGACTTCCCTTTCTGCAAACAAGAGGACTGTCTTCTTGAATCCCAATGAAATAATAATATGCAATTTTCCAAACTGCTTTTGTTTTAGATGAGGTCCTTTCACATTCTCTTTCTGGGATTTGTGCTCTGTTGGACTTCTCTGATAAGGCCTGTGCTTCTTTTTCAGGCTCCACCTTCAAAACGCAGAGCTGAAAGCCAAAGCCAAGCATCAAGGCAACATCATTAAAGCCATGATTCCCGAAGACCTGGAAGACTTAACCTCAGTAAGTTGGTCAGAGCCTTCCCTTTTCATGAGCTCCAGATCCTAGTTCCATATCCACGTGGGAAACTCTAAGACGAGGTCTTCCCGGAGAGCCTAGGAGAGACCGGTTCCCCTCTTCTACTGACTGTGGGCTGCTCTGAAAGTCCTACTGTCCCATTGCCCAGCTTTCTGGCTTTGAGAGTTGTCCCATTTGGCAAGTCCTACTTAATGCTGTCTTTGTTAAGGAATTGATAGTAAAGCACTGGCTTAAGTAGTCTCTCCTTTAGAGCAGGAGTCAGGTTGAGACCTCAGGCAACACCTCAGGCAGCCGTGCCACAGGGGCATTTGATACCTTCGTTTGCAGATGTTCCTTGTGCTCTGGTGGTGCCCAGCACTTAATCCTGGAGGTCTAACTGGCATCAGGCCGTGACAGGAATTCTACAGTCGCCTGTACTCTGGTCACCTTCCCGTTTTATTGACCGTGGATTCCTTGGCCAGAAGGAGTGGATCCATCATACAACGAGAAGGCCTCCCGAGATGAAAATGCTCTACCAATAGGGGAACAGCACCCCCGATAGGCAGCATTGAGTGTGCCTGGGTGGCATTGTGGGGCAGGCAGACATGGTGAAAAGATTGCATGAGTGAGAAGAGCAGAGCTGGGTACCATACAGTGAGGTTTTAATTCTTTTTAATGCTCTGTCAGCATTAAAAAGTTCATCAGTATCTCCGTGTAATTCAGTTTTCCACATATGCATGTAGCCCATAGGCTGCAACTTTGTTGCTGACACATCTGAGTGTTTGGCTTTTCGTAGGTGCATCTGCGTGTTAGTGCTTGTGCTGCCAGGAGGTACTTTCCAGTGCCACCTTTGGTCCAACCTACTGTAAAACCAACACACAGCCTTTTCTTTTCCTGCCCTCTCCCAGTTCCAGCTGGACTTCCGACATCTTTTCCAATGAGAAGATGCTGCAGCAGAGGAAGTGCCAGTGCTGGAAAACAAAAAGTGCTCACGGGGAGATGACTGAAGCCTAGAAACCCTCTGCCTTTCACCTTGTGCAGCCACTGTCCTCCATCTAGTTCCAGTTGTTCTGTTACTATTATTATATTACTATGTTACTTGTTTTTAATAAACTATCTCAGCTAGCACGCGTCTTGGTTTTGCTGCACAATCGGAGCACTTGGGACCTAGCGGACTCGATGAGCAGAGTCCTATTTGGGAAGGCTCACTCAGGCTGTCTTCCTATGCAGGCAGTTAGCACACGCCTCTCTGCCCCTGCTCTGAATGAAAGTCAGCCCTGCAGGCGTCTCCGCGTGGGAGCAGTCCTCTGTGTCCTTTCCCTCTGGGGAGGTCTGAGCTGTGACTGCGCTCCGATGCGGGACTAGTGCAGAGTTACTGCTAATAAGCAGTTACCAGACTTTCCCTGCCTTTTAGAGCACTCCTCCTGATGGTCTGGGCAGAAGGTGGTGGGTGAGCTTCCGGTAGCCATGAAATCTCTGCAGCTCCTACAGAGATCTGATGCATCTGCAGCCTTACGAGGGGAAAGGTGTGGAGAAGTGGGCACAAGCTGGAACGGGGATAGTTGTATCAAAAATGGTGTGGCCAGCAGGACCAGGGACGGGATCATGCCCCAGTATTGGGCGCTGGGGTGGCCGCACCTTGAATACTGTGTTCAGTTTTGGGCCCCTCAGTACAAGAAAGATATTGAGCTGCTGGAGTGTGTCCAGAGAAGGGCAACAAGGCTGGTGAAGGGCCTGGAGAACCAGTCTTATGACGAGCACCCGAGGGAACTGGGGTTGTTTAGCTTGGAGAAGAGGAGGCTGAGGGGAGACCTTATTGCTCTCTACCACTACCCGAAAGGAGGTTGTAGCAAGGTGGGTGCTGGTCTCTCTTCCCAAGTAACAAGTGATAGGACGAGAGGAAATGGCCTCAAGTTGCACCGGGAAGGTTTAGATCGGATATTGGGAAAAATTTCTTTGCTGAAAGAGGGGTGAAGCACCGGCACAGGCT
Organism: Tapera naevia; assembly: GCA_033556795.1. Classification (NCBI taxonomy): domain Eukaryota; kingdom Metazoa; phylum Chordata; class Aves; order Cuculiformes; family Neomorphidae; genus Tapera; species Tapera naevia. The sequence continues at coordinate 15,387,543 of JAUMJJ010000059.1, forward strand.
GCCCAGCGAAGTGGTGGAGCCAAAATCCCTGGAGGTGTTCAAAACAAATGAGTAGGCGTGGTGCTTCCAGACAGGGAATAGCAGACATGCAGGTGTTGTGTTGATGGTTGGACTTGAGCTTAGAGGTTTTTTTCAGCCTCAGCCATTCTACGAGTCTATGAATCCCACCTCAAGCGAAGGGGAAGCTCTTTCTCTCATGAGGGTGGTGAGAGACCGGTGTCAGGGAACAACACAGGCACGCTGCTCCCTCGGGGATAGGGGAGCCCAAGGGGGCTCCACGGCCAGCAGGGCAGGGCCCAGCCTCGGCCCACGGACGCAAGGAGAGCAGGGTGGTGCCGGAGCGGGCAGTGGGGCCAGACGGACAAACAAAAGCATGGTGAGGTGGCCGCTCTGAGAGGTGTTGGGGCAGAGCCAGGCCACGGCATACAGGAGAGATGGGAATGGGCTCTCTATCAGGGAGTGTAGTGACAGGACGAAGGGTAATGTTCTTCAGCTGAAAGAGGGGACATTTAGATAACATATTAGGAAGAAATGTTTCACCGTGAGGATGGTGAGACATTGGACCAGGTTGCCCACAGAAGTCATGGATGCCCCCTTTCCTGGAGGTGCTCAAGGCCAGGCTAAATAGGACCTTGAGCAGCCTGGTGTGGTGGGAGGTGTCCCAGCCCGTGTCAGGGGGTGCTGGAACTGGGTGATCCGATTTGAATCCTGTGTTCAGTTTTGGGCTTCTCACTACAAGGAAGACATTGAGGTGCTGAATTGTGTCCAGAGAAGGGCAACGAAGCTGCTGAAGGGTCTGGAGAGCAACTCTTAGGAGAAGCAGCTGAGGGAATGGGTGGTTGTTCAGCCTAGAGAAGAGGAAGCTGAGTGGAGATCTTGCCACTGTCTATGACTGCCTGAAAGGATGTTGTAGCGAGGCGCGTGTTGGTCTCTTCTCTCAAGGAACAGGTGATAGGACAGAAGAAATGGCCTCGAGTTGCACCAGGGGAGGTTCAGAACAGACATCAGGAAAGGCTTCTTCATCGAAACGGCTGTCAGGCACTGGCACAGCTGCCCAAGGGAGGTGGTGGAGTCCCCATCCCCGAGGTGTTTAACAGAGGGGCAGATGAGGCGCTCAGGGAGAGGGTTCAGTAGTGCACACGTGCGGTCGGACTCGCTGATCTCAAAGGTCTTTTCCCACCCAGCACGTCTGTCGTTCTGCGTGCTCCAAAGTCCCGTCCAGCTCAATCCACGCTCCGACCCTCTGCGGCTCCGAGCCTTTCCGCCAGGGACGGAGCCCGCGACAGCGAGCGGAGGCTCCTCCCGCCGCCCCCGCCCCCTCGCGGCGCCGGGCGGGATGCGGGGCGCTCGGAGGCGCTTCTGCTCCGCCCTGCTCGTCGCGTACGGCCTCTTCTCGCTGTACGCGGCCTACAGCGTGTTCCTGCGACCCCGCCGCTCCGCCGCGCCCCGACCGCCGCCCCGCGACCGCCGCGGCCCGCGAGGTGAGAGCAGCGGCGGGGCCGGGGGGGGGCTCGGCAGCGCCTGCCGGGGAGCCGGGGCTGCCGGGGCGTTGCTGTCCCAAGCGCTCGTCGGTGCCAGCGCCCCTGCTCGCGGTCAGAGCAGAGCGGCGGGCGGGGCCCGGGGCCTGGGGCAGCTCCCGAGGCAGAGCGGGGCCGGGCTCCCCCGGCCGCCCGCTGCTGGCCGCCATTTCCGGGGGCGCTGGGCGGGCGGGGGCTGCCGGGGGGGGACACAGAAAAGGGGCAGATGGACTCTCTGGGACTGGTTTGGGAGTCTCGGAAAGCCGAGGATCCCTGATCTCAGCGCTGGGCGCGTGAGGAACGATCCCCGTTGATCGTGTGTAACGAGAGGGCTGGGGACAGAATGTATTTCCCACCTACAGGCATCAGCGTAAATTCTCCCAGAAATCTCACGCACGTTGTGTTACTTCCGAAGGACTAATTTTAACGTTGTTACGAACTTCACAACAGCCAGATCTCTCTAATTGGAGCTTTAGAATCAGCTGTGACCTTGCATTGGCGATAGGGAAAGGCTGCAGACAGAGATGCTGAGAGAACAAGACACATCTCTTCAGCACCGACCGTGTTTAACACCAGATGTCATCATTTCTCTCTGAACGGCATCTGGAAATCAGTATTTGAAGGAAACACACTATAAGAAAACGCACTACCACGGGGACATTCTGTCTGACGGTTATTTAGATGAAACTTAACTCTACTTTAGCTTAAATGAGAACAGTCCACTTTTTGTAACAGCAACGATTTCTTGTATCCAGGGGGGGAGCTGTCAGTGTGTCTGGCCCTGGGCTGGGTTTGGGGGAAAAGCTGCTTGAAATGCTGAATTCCCCAGCTTTCCTGTAGGCCCCTTCAGGTACTGGAAGGCCACTGTAAGGTCTCCCCAGAGTTTTCTCTCAGCCTGTCCTCATAGCAGAGGTGCTCCAGCTATCTGATCATTTTCATAGCCCTACTTTGGAGCTGCTCCAACAGTTTGATATCCTTCTTTCTTATGTTGGGGATTCCGGAACTGGGCACAACGCTCCAGGTCAGGTGTCACAACAGTAGAGTAGAGGGGGCGAATTAACTCCCTTTCGCCTGATGGACACGCTTCTTATGATGCAGCCTAGGATAATTTGTTGGTTTTCTCAGCTTGTAAATGTACTCTTCCTGTGCAAATTAACGCTTTTGGGTTTCCTAGATCATTTTTCCTTTGGAAATGAAGAGTGGAATCCATGGGAAGGGGATGAGAAAAATGAACAGATTGCTTCTCAGCAGAGATACGAAGCTAATCTTCAGGTGATAAAAAATGCAAGATCTCGTCAAGACCAAACCAGTCTTCGAGTACAGGTTTGGGGCAAAGCGGCAATTGGTGAGCAGATGTAATTAATGTCTATTAATGACTTAGCCATTTTAATACAGTATTTTTCTCTGCTGTTTTTTTAAAGAGTAGCATTTATGTATTTGACTAAGTTATATGGATTATCTGTACATGAAGAGTGGTAAGGAAGTAGCAGCTGTTACTCAATTCTGTGTCAATACCAACATAAAAAAACTAGTTAAACTCCAGTTTCTTTGTATTAGTTCTTTTCAAGGCTGTTTTTCACATCCATCAAAGAAAAGGCTGAGGTGGCGGAGAAACACAGTTACTGTTTGAATGTCAGCTGACTTAAAATATATCACAAGGACAGGCCTAGAGCAGAATATTTTTTTTTCACACTCTTTGTGAAACAAAGTGTGAAAATGAAGGCACTTTGTGTACTGCAGTACTCCTGATGAACTCGGTAATGCAGTACCAATGAACTTGGAAATTCTTCTGTTGTAGAAGACATTGAGTAGTTTCTTCTCTACATAAACTGGAGCCCAAGTCCTCCTCGAGCTCTTTAACTGCCGCTGAGGACCTGTCATTGTTCTTATTTAGCTTTCATGAAAATGTAAATATTCCAGCTTCATTTGAACGTTCATGTAGCATTATAGGAGACATTGGTACATTATATGGTGATGTATTCCATCACGGAAATTTGATGTGTTTAGCAAAAGCTTGGCCTTAAAATGTTGATTAACTTCTGTTCGCTTTTATTTGTTATGTGTATCAAAAAGAGACGCTAACAGAAATGGTAGTGTGATGTATATTCATCTATTGATATTTTGACCACCAGAGAAGCTTTTTAAATGCTGATGTGTGAAAAATTCACCTTAACTGAAATAAAACCATATGGCATTTGGGAAGCAATGCCCCTTCTGTATAAGATGCTCTGACATTTCTTTCCCAAGTTCTTACGTTGTTGTGTTTCTTCATTTCCCAGAAATACTGTTGTCTTATTTGCTAGGAGTGTAGAGTAGGCAAGATCTGTGCATTCAAATTTTCCATCATATCTTCATTTATGTAGGTCTTTACCTTTGGCAACATATATTTGGAGGGCACCTTGAGCCAGCTGATGTGACTGCGCAGTGGAGAGAAGGAAGCCAAACAGTAGGAAAAGCGTATTTCAGGTAGTAGTTGCATTTTGTTAACTGGAATAAACAGTGTATTGGTAAGTTTAAGAACGCAATGAGATGCACAGATGCATTATTTTGTCTACCTCAAAGTTGCAGTTATTTTAATAGCAGTTGCAAATACTTTTTCCTGGTTGGATAACTGAGGAATATGCACACAACTTCTCATTCAAAATTATCACAAGGAATGGTGACATTTATTTATGGAAATACATAAAATCAGCAAATTCTAGCCCAGACATGTTGCTATTAAAAAGTAGAACACTAGAGAGCGTTTCACCTGCCATTTTATGAAGATGTGTGTATTTGAAAGAAATATAAAGACATAATCAATGGCAAGAGGGAGGACAGCCAAGAGACCTCAGGAGGAGGGGGAATGCAACCATGCAAAGAGTCTTAAGAGCTAAGATTTGAGGTTGAGAGTTGACGGAAAGAAGCATCAGGTTCTGAGGCAAGAGGATATCTCCTGCTAATTGCTTTCTGTTATATTCAGGGAAAACGGACTTCACTCATTCATAAGTAGGATTGCATCAAAACCATAATTTCTTGTAATTTATAGCAAAACCAGTCTGTGATATCTAGCATCTGGTTAACTACTTGATTTGCAAAGCAGAATTTTCTATAGGAAGAAAGATTATACTTGAAGCATTGTTTGCTCTAAAAATGGATTTTGATTGTCAAACATTTGGTATTATTTGGTGATTGATTCTTTTCTCAGTCTGTTAAACTGAGTGGAATCTTTTCACGTTGTCCGTTCAACATTGGATTTAAGTCTTGACCTGATTTACTCAATCTGTTAGAAGTCTTAATCACAAATCATGGGTTTCATGAATCTTGGCTCCAAAACATACCACTCCCAGCAAGCCAGCAGCATGTTGTCTTAACTCAAGTTTAGAATATGCTTGCCTCAGGTCGGTCTGCTTCAGGTAGCATCATCAGAGTAGTTGTTACCGCCTTTGCCGTGCATTTTCTTTTCCTCACTGGGCGCACTTGAACTGAAACTAGCTATCAGTCTCAGCACTTCAGGAGTTAAAACTCATTGTGGTTCTACAATAACTTAGTTGAAACTCATGCTCATTCAAAATTAAGTTTTGCTGGTAGCTAGAAAACACTAGTAGTGCAGCATATGTAAACAATAACATTTCATTGATTCTTGAAAAAAATGTGTGTATTGGTATTTTTTTCCCCTGCCCTCTTTCCCAAGCTGTATAATCACTAATCCTTTGAGTTTAGACAATTGTCAGTTAACGGAAGAGCAGGAGCTGGCAAATGCTGGTTTTGCTTCATTGCAGTCCATAAAAGTTTGTTGTCAGGTACTTTTAAGTTATTAGTGATTCAATGATTTTGCTACGTGGTTGGAATTCCTCTGTTAAATACGTTGTGCAACATCTGGAAGTGCAGTTTTCTACCTAAAAGGTTTTTGTTTACTGTCTTATATCAGAGCCTCAAGTTTGACCTGGGTCACACAAGCAACAGAATTTTACCTTTACTTAAGTACCTCTTGTGCTATAGATTCTCCTCAGTATCAGATGACGCAGTGGGTGTTTTGGTCTTAACTTAACCCAGATGACAAAGTGGCCTGCCAGGCCAGCTAACTGTCCCTCTTGATGATGCCTGTTTTAGTATACTCGTACAGGTTTTTGGGAGGGCTTCCCTTGTTCTAATACAGTATTCATTGGTTATTACTGGAAGTTTGACCTTTAGTGTACATCAAAGCACAGCCTTTTTTTGAAGTTGATTTACCCGCATTTTGGTGTTTGAATATGGTAGTAGCTCTGATTTATTGACAAAATACCTTATTTTTGTTTAAGTCTTGTCCTTTTTCCTGAATAAAGATGAAGGCTACGTTAAGCTGTAGGTACCAACAACAGAAACGGTTCCAGTTGCAGTTACTTTGCAGTATATTTCATTTACTTTATTGAAATAAAAAGTAATCTCTGGCCTGTGGAGTAAGGATTTTTGGAGGATTAAGGTCAATAAGTTGTCTTAAGGGTGTTTACTATTTGTGTTTTGTTTTTTACAGCTTCATCACTGGCCCATCTGTAGTTCCTGGCTACTTCTCAGTGGAAGCTGAAAATGTTGTTCTCGTTCTGAATGGAAGAGAAAAAGCCAAGATCACTTACGCCGCTCAGTGGTTGCATTACACACAAACGCTAATTCAGACTCAAAAAATACAGCACGTAGCAGTTGTGCTGCTTGGAAATGAGCAGTGCAACAATGAATGGATGCAGCCATACCTGAAAAGACATGGAGGATTTGTGAATCTACTTTTTGTTACATATGACTGTGCCTTGGCAAATGAAGAGGATATTTTCCAGTGGCCTTTAGGAGTAGCAACGTAAGTGCTATAGACACAAGCTACAGCTGAAACTTAACTGTTATGCAGGAGGCATGGAAAATACATCTGACTGTTACTGCTAGTACCCAAAACAATCATAGTAAGTAAGTTGTAGAACGTGATCCTATGCATGATTTTCTAAATCAAGCAGTGGAATCTTTGGAAATTTCATTTAGCGATAAAAATGATAACAGAGGAAAAGAATGCAAGGTATTTAGCTTTAAAAAATGACCCTGTGTCTGGTGGGTTTTTCTGTTTGTTTACTTTTTCCTCAGTAGATTTGCTCTTGAGATTTCTCATAACTGCTATATTTGCCAGTGACACGGGGATTTAAAAGGTATTTATGTAATTAGGTTCCAGATACTGCTTGTTTAGGAAGGGAAGGGGATGGTAGTGGTCGTAGTTCTTTTAACCCCTGTTGTGGCTCTCCAAAAGAAATTGTACATCTCCTATTTCAAATGAATGTGCTCCAGTATCACAGTAACATACACTGGTGTAACTGCTTACTCACAAAAACACTTTTGTTACCCATACATCTCAAACTATTTCTGTGGGGTAGATAAAGGTTCATTTAGGTGATGGGTTTTTTTCCAGTTTACTCCTTACTGAGAGGAATTAGTAGTGTTTTAGCTCCTTATCATGGTAATATAAGATGAAAAGATACAGGATTTCTTTTTCATATTTTGTGTTGAATTTGAATTCAGTATCCTGTAGAAGATAGTTTACAAACCGTGTGGAGTCTTAATACATAGCTTGAACTTGTTTGTAGTGTTATTGAAATACACTAAATCTGAATTCTTGATAGTGTCAAAGTTGATGACACTGGAAGTCCTAAGCAAAAAGAAATTGAGTTTTGTGATGCCAAGATTAAAGTGAGAGCTAACAGAAAGCAACAACAGTTACAACAACAGCGAGTTGGGTTGCAAAGCTGGGTGGAGAAAGATGGGTCAGAAGGACAGAATCATTAGTTTGGAAAAGGTCTTTAAGATCGTCGAGTCCAACAGTAAACCTAACACTTCCAAGTCCACCACCGAATCATTTCCGTAGGCGTCATATCTACACATATTTTAAACGTGTCCAGAGGTGATGACTCAGCCTCTTCCCTGGGCAACCTGTGCCAGGGCTCAGCAACCCTTTCGGTGAAGTAATATTGCCCAATATCTAGTTTAAACCTCCTCCAGTGGAACTTGAGGCCACTTCCTCTCGTCCTATTGCCTGTTTCTTGGTAGAAGAAACCAACATCCACCTTGCTACAACCTCCTTTCAGGCAATTGTAGACAGTGACAAGGTTCTCCCTTCCGCCTCCGTTTCATCACACTAAACAACCCCAGTTCAAAACGGGGCTTTGCAGCCCTTGTACACCAACAGTTGTAAAAATTGTGGTTGAAGATACGCAGGTGTGCTGGATTTTGCAAGTGAAGAGGGAAAAGAAAGTTGTAGAATCCTGCAAATATATTCAGCATCAGGAAAAAATGTTTGTAAGTGAATTAACGTTCATCACGTAGCAGAACTAGGAAAGAACAGTTCCATCAAGATTTGGTAAGGTGAGGCAAGTGAATATGTCTTCAGAACCATAAATGGCAAGGAAGAAATCACTGTGAAATAAAGTAGAGACTGCCTTTGAAACCAGTAAAGAATTGAGATCAGGGTATAGCTTTACTTACATAGAAAGAAACAACAGGGAAGTAGAGAAACAGTAATCCATCAAAAATAAATAACATTAGAAGGAATATCTGTCTTAATTTGAGAATGCAAAGAAACTTTTCTAACATTCATCTGTTCCAGAAAAAATACTAACTTTATGTAATGAAAAGCTTAGTGCCAGCCCTTTAGCTGAAGCAGTGCTTCACCGGCTGTTGTGCTGACCAAAATAAGTGATGGAAGATTTGAGGAATCAGTCAGAAAAGAAAAAATGCATGATATGGTGAAAACATGCCTGAAAGGATGGCATACAGTTTATGTTGGATCCCAGGACTTTGCATTGGCTTTGTTGAGTTCAACCCGACAAGTTAAATAGCATGTACGATGAGTTATTTAGTAGCCAGAAGATTAGATCAATGAAGCCCACCGAGATTAAAGTGAGATTTTCCTTTGAGAGGCTACCAGGGATATTTTCAAGTTGATAAGCATGCCCAGAGATTAAGGGAGCTGAGACTTATACTCCATAGTTACCATCAACCTGGCTATTTCACTGAAAACTAATAGTTGGGTCAAGAACGGCAGCTTTTGAAAAAGCACATTTCTCACGGACGTTTTGTAATGCACATGTGTCTCTGATGTCGAAAGAATACGTAAGCATTCTGGAATGTCTCTGAAGAGAGTGGTGTGGATGAAGAGAATAAAGACCAGCTTTTAGGGCAGGACTTGCACTGGTTTGTTTGTGGGTCTGTCTGGTTATAGATGTGGATTGACAACCGATAGGTGGTTTTAGTCTTAGAATGTGCTGCCAGAAAGATGAAATTGTGCAAAATGTTTTTCTTTGACATAAGACACGTCATTGTCTAATGCATACGTCATTTTTACAGCTACAGAAATTTTCCAGTTGTAGAACCCACCTGGTCGATGCTACATGATCCAAGATCACATCTGTGTAATTTCCTAGGAACAGTTTATAAGAACTCTTCTAGGGAAACGCTGATGGAAGTTCTGAAGCAGGATGGACTTGATAAACTTTGCTGGATTGCAGCCAGAGAACAGTAAGACTTGGATTTACTCTGTGGAAATATTCAGACTTTTTTGCCTAGTTCATTATTACCACATCCTTTCCTAAGTGTAAAAAAAATAGTACAAATAAAAGTAGCCAGTCATCATTAAAGGAGAGAACATTGCTGAGACTGTGTAGTCCTTCATAACGTAATGGCTGCTATATTTTACATAAAGCATGTTTTTAAATACTTAGAAAATTTTCCCACGTATGCTTCATATAAAGATCATCTCTTATTTTCTTGTATACGTTTGATTGTAGTGGAAGAAGACATGTTTGTCTCGCACCTTGTGTCTATTAATGCCTCAAAAGAAAAAGACAGCTGTATTTTGTTGTGTTCCATATAAGAAAGTGGATTTAATCTGTAGGGCATGGCTCTTTTATTTCAAGTAGGTAGAACAGATCTTATGACAGAGAGGAATTAGGTCCTTATCGTTTTTCTTCATTTTGCCAAGCAACACCTATGAAATGTTTGATAGCAGGCAGAGCAGTGCTCAGGAAGACCTCAGCTACCCTGATGAAGACTCTCAGGAGACAGATTGTATCTGTGGCATAAACTCTTACCTCACGGATGTTCTGAGGCACTTGAGGCAGATGGAAGCAGGTTGATGGATTGCTTTACATTCCAGCTTTTGTAGAGCAAACCTCTACTGATGTGAAGTGTTTGAGGCCAAAAAAATCATTAAAAAATCCATAGAGTTTCTCCCTCTATGTCTGTTTCTAAGTATTAATAATTTTCGGAAAGGACTGTATCTAAAAAGTGTTACAATATTTTTTTAACAACAGACATTTTCAATAAATTTTTAGAAGACTCTTTAGGAATGATTAAGACTGAAAGTAAGAGCCTGTTGATTGTGTGGGTTATATCAATTTTTTACATTGACAGCATTTCCACTTTAATAAATAATTGAAATTAAAGCATATCTCTGTTTTTGAATTGCAGTGCCCACAGGAAAATTGTTAATTTTCAACCCCTTTGCTTTCCTAGGTGGCATCCTCAGGAAACAAATGCAAGTTTCAAAAACTATCAAGATGCCTTGCTGCAGAGTGACTTGACATTGTGCCCAGTGGGTATAAATACAGAATGCTATAGAATTTACGAAGCTTGTTCATATGGGTCTCTACCTGTTATAGAAGATGTAATGACACCGGGTGATTGCGGAAATTCATCAGTGTACCATAGTGCTCCATTACAATTGTTAAAAACCATGGGGGCTCCATTTATCTTTATTAGAAAGTGGGAAGAGCTCCCTGCTGTTCTAGAGAAAGAAAAAAAAATGAGCTTACAAGAAAAGATTGAAAGGAGAAAAAACCTTATAGAATGGTATCAAAACTTCAAAACACGAATGAGACAGAAATTCATTAATGCTTTGGAAAATTCATTTTTGCCTAGCGATAAAGGATAAATCTTCCTTTTTGATAATCTAGAATAGATTGAAAGCTTAATTTCCATGTATCTTCCAAGGAAGTTTTTATGTAAAAGAAATCTCACAGGTCAGATGCATTCCTTTCAAGGTCAACAGAATTGCACTAGCTTAGCCAAGATCTACATTTGGCCCTACATTTTTAGCAGTTTTCACAGAGGATGTTGTCTTAACAAGATGGTAGTCTGTAAAGATGACAACAATTTTATTGCTATTTTTACAATTACCATATTGATGTGTGACCTGGTAAATTTTTTTTTTAGGAGAGTATTTTTGAGCATGTGAACCTGTTAAAATTCAACAGGAGTACAACAGTTGTATTTGAAGAAGAGATAAGAATGAAGTTGTATAACACAGAGTAATTTATTATCTAGACTAAATAAGATAATTATAATTATAGCAAAATTGCCATGTTTAGCACAGTCATTAAGATATATCTTGATGAGTGCTTGTTTGTGAAAATGTGAAGGCTTTACTTAATTGACATTTCATTTCCAAGAAAGTGGCCATAAAGCTAATTAAATACTGTGGAATAAAAATGTGTATTTCAAGGTAAAAATAGAAAACTCTTTCTCAGAAATATTGTATAGCAATATGTTTCCCTGTTGATTTCAGATATCAAAATTGCTTTTGTTCATTTCCATGTAGACTTGGGACATATCTTTCTGAAGTTCTGCTTTGGGAGCATTCGTTACCTGCAATTACAGCTGCACATTTTGAACACCAGGCCTTAAACATTATTTTGCTTGTAACTTATCTGATTTCCTAAAATCTGCTATAACTTGTCAGCTCCAAGAGGTGGCAGAAGTATAATATTGCAAATTCATGTTACTACATAAAAAACAAACAGTTTCAAGCAATTTTATTAAACGCAGTCAAGGGCTTCTGTTACTGTTCTTGTACATCAGAAATGAGTGTGTGCTGTTGTTTTCATGATGTTCAGCTGAGCGATGTTACTGCATACACTGCATTGCCATACTGAAGGGAGTGTTAATGGCCAGTTTTTGTCTTTGAATATTGGTGTGCTATATGGGTTCATTCTCATGCAGGAACTCAGAAGCTAGTGCAGATGTACTTCTCACTAATTCATTTGTGTAATCATGGTGTCTGGTTCTGGTGTATGTATCATGCAAGTGTACTTTTATTTTTTCTTCTGCATAAAAAAAGAAAAAACAAACAACTAAGCAAACAAAAAACCCATACCCCAAAAAACAAACAGACCAACTGAGATTGGAAGTACAACTACCACAACTCGGCATCGAGTTGATGACCCCTGCTTAGAGGTGGACATTGTTAGACCAAGTTTACAGTAAATTTCCATACAGAGCATCTGAGGTAGCCATCTGCACAACAATGCACAGCACTTACAGGGTTAGAGGACTGTAATTTCCCTCTAGTAGAATCTTTCTACACAAGTTATAATACTGCAGAGCAATGATCTAGAGCAGTGCTTTTCAACCTATAGTCAGCAGATCCCCTGGCACTCCTGTACAATTTTAAGAAACTGTAAATACAGCTAAGAGAGAGGTTTTTACCAGTTAGCCTAGATTCTTACGAAACAGCATGCAGCTCCTAAAAGGTTTTAATGGTATGCAAGTCAAAGTGTGAAAAAACTCAGCGTATTACTTGGTCATCAGTAGAGGACAGGTGCTGCTATTCATGTGTTCATTTTTTAAAGCAAATGTGTGAGTTTATTTCCAAACTCATGGTGATTATGCATTAAGGGAGGGCAAGACATGCACCAAAGTTTTGTCAGGATTTCACATCCCAGTTACTTGCCTGCTCTTGGAGTTCAAAGGGAATTAATTTGTATTTTATCTGTATTTAACCAGTTCTTGATGCTTCAAATTCATCTGCTTCAGTCCAACATGAATTAACACTAGAATTTCTTTCTTGTGTCCTGTTTCCAGTGCTAAGGGAGCAAAGAGAGCAAAACCTCTTGGAGTCGAAAGAGGATTCCTAACGCATTGAGCAGGCTGCTAGCATTTTAATTATTTTCTTACTCCACTGTACAACTTGTAAGAGAGATTGCAGTTCTCCTGGTTTTACTTCCTAATTTTTCTCATTTGGAAAAATCAACTCCATGCCCTATTTGGATCCAGAGATATGCAAGGTAACAAAAGGGATCTTGACAAACAAGGTTGAAACTAAGGGAAGAGAGACAGTGAGGGGTGCAAGAAATCACAGATGCGGTCTTATTGGGGTAGAAGAAACTGATTTAAAAGAAGGGAAGCAGTTAAGCTACTGGCAAAAAAGATAATTTATCCCCCACGTGACATGTCCAGGTGGGAATAGATGATATCTAGTGTGAGTGAGAAGATGAAGAATCAATTCAGTTGTTTAATATTGAGAAGAGAATGGATGCTCTGGTTTTGCAGTTGGCCCTCTGTCTCGAGTTTCGTGCTTAGCAAGGGTTTGCAAAGCACGAAACAGGGACTTAAGGCCACTCATAACTGCAGATGCTGTCTCCATCAGAGAGGGAGTTCTGCAAAGAACTGAGCCTGTCTTGAGTCAAGAATGCCAATTACAGTATCACAGTATCACAGTATCACAAGGTTGGAAAGGACCTCTGAGATCATCAAGTCCAACCTATAACCCAACACTAACACCAACCATCATCTAGACCATGGCACTCAGTGCCTCATCCAGTCTCCCCTTAAACACCTCCAGGGTCGGTGACTCCACCACCTCCCTGGACAGCCCATTCCAATGGCCAATCACCCTTTCAGTGAAGAATTTTTTCCTCATATCAAGTCTAAACTTTCCCTGATGAAGCTTAAGTCCATGCCCTCTGGTTCTGCCACTGGTCACCTGAGAGAAGAGACCAATCCCTGCCCGACTACAACCTCCTTTTAGGTAGCTGTAGAGAGCAATGAGGTCTCCCCTGAGCCTCCTCTTCTCCAGACTAAACAGCCCCAACTCCCTCAGTCGCTCCTCATAGGGCTTGTGCTCCAGCCCCTTCACCATCTTCGTTGCCCTCCTCTGAACACATTCCAGTATCCTAACATCTTTCCCAAATTGGGGGGCCCAGAACTGGACACAGTATTCAAGGTGAGGCCTGATCAGTGCCGAGTACAGGGGGACGATAACTTCTCTGGTCCTGCTTACTACACTATTCCTGATGCAGGCCAGGATGCCATTGGCCTTCTTGGCCACCTGGGCACTCTGCTGGCTCATGTTGAGCTTCCTGTCCACCAGCACTCCCAGGTCCTTTTCTACCTGACTACTCTCTAGCCACTCTGTCCCCAGTCTGTAGCTCTGCATGGGATTGTTGTGTCCAAAATGAAGTACCCGACATTTGGACTTATTAAACATCATCCCATTAGAATCAGCCCATCTCTCCAATCTGTCCAGGTCCCTCTGTAGGGCCATCCTACCCTCTAACAGATCAACTCTTCCACCCAGCTTGGTATCATCTGCAAATTTGCTGATGATGGACTCAATCCCCTCATCCAGATCATCAATAAAGATATTAAACAGGACGGGACCCAATACCGATCCCTGGGGGACACCACTGGTGACCGGCCGCCAACTGGATGAAACACCATTCACCACCACTCTTTGGGCTCAGCCATCCAGCCAATTCCTGACCCAGCACAGAGTGCTCCCATCTAGGCCACGGGCTGCCAGCTTCCCTTGGAGTCTACTGTGGGAGATGGTGTCAAAGGCCTTGCTGAAGTCCAGGTATACCACATCCACAGCCTTCCTCTCATCCACCAGGCGAGTCACATGGTCGTAAAAGGAGATCAGGTTGGTCAGGCAGGACCTACCCCTCCTAAACCCATGCTGGCTGGGCCTGATCTCTTGGCCGTTCTGCAGGTGCCGCATGATTTCACCCAGGATTATCTTCTCCATGATTTTACCTGGGACCGAGGTCAGGCTGACAGGTCTGTAATTACCTGGATCATCCTTACGGCCCTTCTTGTGGATGGGTGTCACATTGGCCAACTTCCAGTCTTCCGGGACCTCTCCAGTGAGCCAGGACTGCTGAAAGATGATGGAGAGTGGCTTAGCAAGCTCATCCACCAGCTCTCTCAGCACCCTAAGATGGATCCCATCCGGCCCCATAGACTTATGAGGGTCCAAGCGGCTCAGCAGGTCTCTAACATCCTCCTCGTGGATAGCAGGAGGGCCATATTTCACCCTGCCCCCATCAACCACTTCAGAGGGCCAACTGTGAAGCGAGCTGACATCCTTGCTATTGAAAACTGGGGCAAAGAAGGCATTAAGTACCTCAGCCTTCTCTGCATCTCTGGTTACTATATTTCCCTCCACATCCAACAAGGAGTGGAGGTCGCTGCCGCCCTTCTTTCTGCCATTGATGTATTTATAAAAACTCTTCTTATTGTCCTTAACAGAAGTGGCCAATTTGAGCTCCAGATGGGCTTTTGCTTCCCTGATTTTTGTAACATCAAAGGTAATACAGACACTAATTATCCAGTAATTTGTATTATATTTAGGTGTTTATGCAGAATAAATAACTCTTACCAATTTCATTATCAGAGATATTGCCTGGTGGTGTAGACCTCACACATTTAGCTGTATTGCCTTGCTATAAGAAGAAACAGATCTAGCTTTTTCACAGTTTAGCTTAACTGTCTCTCCTGCATAATTCTGAACCCAATAAGAGTGGCTGTGAACACATGGTGTAATCTATTGAAAAGACTGGATTCTAGACAGCAGTGTGTTTCCAAAGAAACGTAAGCAGTCTTTACAACTGTTGGTAATCCTGTAGATAAGGGAGTGGGTTGAAAGGGGTCTGCATACTGATTGCTTGGATGTTCTTGGACATTTAAATTGTGATAGTGTATTTCAATAGTTACATTTTCTGGTATTTTTAGATGCTGTCTTTCAATGTCTGTAACTTACCCAAGGAATGATACAACTAAGAGTTTTATAGAAGCCTTTCTCTCATCAGTTGTTAAGCATGAATTAAGATTGCCATATGCTGAAATCACCAGTTTCTCTCTTGGCTTATCACCCTTACCAAAACACTTGGTAAGTCAAGGTGTTACGAAGTCCTGTTACTCCTTGAGAAACCTTGCAAGTTAGTAATAACCTCTATGAGCTCAGCAAACTCAGAAGTAGCTTCCATGCTAGAGCCCTAAAATATTTCCAGGAATTCTTCCTGCTGGAATGGGAGAAATGAATGATGGGTGAAAAAGATTATGCTTACTTTGGCGTATTCATAAAGATGGATGTTGGGAGAGACAGAAGCATTTCAAATGCAATTCCAAACGTACCCTAAGAAACTGTTGCTTCCAAGAAAATTGCTACCATCAGACATGTTGAAACTGCCATTTTCCAGTAACTAAGGAGAAATTTAATGTTGATGTAGCACTGTGAATCCTATACAAAGAGTTTGATGAATCAGCCAAAAAAAAAATTCCTGACCTGATGGAAATGTGCCTGAAAGGATGATGTAGAGTTTACATTGGATCCCAGGACTTTGTGTTGGGTTTTTTTTTTTCTTTCTGAGTCCACAAAGACAAGTTAAATAGTCTGTACAGTAAGCTCTTCTGGGATCATTCCAGTGCATTGCTATAAAAACCATGCTGTGCAGCAAAAGTGACAGTGGTTCTAAATGCTCTTTTCATCCCAACAGCTTCTGCAGTTACAAAGATTTGCAGAGGTGTCTTACGACTCACCAGTCCAGAAAAAATGACTGGTAATCCTCTTGATAAAGCTTACAGAAGGTCACATTACCAGTTGATACTTAAACTGTTTGGATGGGTCACATTTCAGGATTTCGGTGTCTTCTGAACAATAAAAACCAGTAAATGGATATGTTTTTTTTTTCTTGTCAGAATAAATTCTTTTCACATCTTTACTACAAATCTGAGCATGAAATTCTGCTTTGACTCTTAAAATCTCTCCATGTGACTCTGGTTTTAGAGAACATAAAAGCTGAAAAGACACTGGAGGTGAAATCCAAAGGCCAACAAGAATGCTATTCAGAAAAAGATTAATGCCTACCTATATTTCTGATGTGTTTAATTCAAAGTGTGTTGAAGAGAAAATGCATCTGAGAACTGAAACCACACTCCAGGTAAAATGGTGAGGCAAAGAATTTCAAAACAGGCTCTGTAACATTTACTCCCCTGGGGTCTGGTGTTTTGGTGTGGCTGGTATTTTAAGTGTATCTGATTCAAGGTCCCATAAAGAGACCTCAGTCTTCAGAGGAAACTGTTACACGTTTTGAAAATAGACAAGCTTTTAAGATTTCTCTAGTTTAGTACCCAAAAGTCACTGTCCAGTTTTGAGAGGCTGGCCACCCAGCCAGGGATTTATACAGTAACATCTCCTGTCTCCTAATCATGTTGAGTACCCTGGCAGCACACACTTTGCTATTCACATTTTATTCTCTGAACACCCTTGGGACCTGAGTGCAACTCAGAGAATGCTGCTGTAGTGAAATACAAGATGTTTCTAATCCATAGTCCCACAATGCAGATGTGTTTTGTCAGGGATGCCATGAAATAACATGACTCATTCTCTCAGCCAGACTTACACCAGCTTAATCATAGAAAGCTAGTTTTAGGTAAGTATCCTCAAATTGCTTCCTAGTTGATATTGTCCACACTCCGATCTGACAATGCAAAATTTCTGGTTTTAAGGTGACAGCATTCACCATTCCTATAATCTTCATTTTTTTCATCTTCAGGAGTATATCATTTGTAGCTTGGGCTGCATTTTTAAAAAAAAAAACAGAACTGAACTTAAGTATTAGACACAATTTTCATTAAATGGAAGATTTCAGAAGATACGAGATGCAAAATAAATGTATCAAAAATGAGTCATTCACTAAGATCCAGTTGAAGACAACACCCATTGAAAGGCAGCGAGTTGTGCAGGTGGCTGCAAATAAAAGAAAATTAATCTCTGAATGACTGAAATTGGCCTGATTCTTTCAGATGAATTTATTCAAACAGCATAAATCTGTTAAATGTTGTATTTGAAGTTTCCTGTATCAGAGGAGTTTTGTTCAGGGCCCAAAGTACAAAGTTTCTACATGTCATTTCTTTTCATGTTTTTCCCTCTACAATGGAATTGTTTTCTGCAGAATAAGGGTAGTCCCTGGCCATGAGCAGAGATCCACTCTAAGTAATAGTTACACAGGAGATGCTGAAACATCTTTGTCTGTGTTCGCAAAGGTAGTTAAGGAGAACTGGGCAGAAGGAGTGTACTTCGCTGCTTTTATTACCACACAGACTGCATGCTAGGGAAGCAGATTCACAGCATGGTGCTACAGATGGTGGCAGGTTAAAACTGTCTAAGAGAGCTAGCGCTGTGTTAGCTGCTTATTTACTACTTTTTTATATTTGTGACAACCCTTGTCATCAATGAGGCTACTACAGTGCTCGTTGCTAACACACAAAATGCTCTCGGATGTCAGATACTGAGATTTGAGCTTTTGGTGCAGCTTGGGCAGAGCAGGGACACTGTCACTGCTGTGTCAGAAACATGACCACAGGGGAGGTCCGTTTTGAATCTCTTTGCTCCTACTTTTGACTGGGGGGAAGAAAAAAAAGTTTCCATTGTCATAGTGGAGAGTCATACAAATCTTGGCAGTTTGTATGAGGCATGAAAATGGTCCTGTGATACAGAAGACAGAGTAAATCGCATCTGTCTGAAGAAACTCGAAAGACCCAAAGAAATTCTCTCTGACAGCAATTAGAATAAAAACTGTTTATTTTTCTTTTCTCTTTCACTTCTGTTTTCTCTTTCTCATACTAATCACATTTTCTGTAGCATCGTGTTCCTTCAAAAGCACACTACGCTAGAATCAATTAAACCATCTGAACAGTGAGATCTACCCTGTAAGGGTGGAACATAGCAGCAGAGTTTTGACCTTGCTTGATGTTGAGGAGTTTCACAGGAAAAGTGATACTCCAAGATTAATTTGACAATGTCTCATATTCAGGACACATTGTATCACTATTTAAAAGCCTTTTATTGATCAAAATGTGTGAAACCATATATATATATTCGGAAAGGTGCTGTTTCACTGAAATTTGGGCTTGTTACAATAGCCCTGAGCAAATTTAGTAACTGAACTGAACTTCAGGATGAAATACTTAGTAGATTTTGATAGCCTTATTACTTTGTTTCCTAGTAATGTAAATTAGGCAATTGCTACTTCAGGTGTAGCACGAAGATTTCTTTATATTCATAAACAAAAAGAATTTTATCAGAAACTATGCAAGTTTTTTGACAATATTCTGTCATCTGCTACCATCTACTACTATCTACATGGAAAGTACGTAGTCTGTTTTCACACAAACACAGCCTGGTGAGCTTCAGCTCTGAATATGGAAATGGAGAATAAAGAACAGCTCTCTTCCCCTAAAGGGAAATGGAAGGTACTGGTTAATTTAAATGTGCTTCACAATTCCTTCAAATGCATAGATTTAAGACAGCCAGTGATGTGTGCTCTCTGGTATGCAGTCTTTAATTGCATATTCCTTATTGCTGGAGGGCTCAGTTTATCCATTTAATATTGATTTATAAATCTGTGTCAATGCAACCCTTTCCTGATGGTTGTAGAGTATCGTGATTATTTTACAGTGAAACTAAGTAGTCTTACTAAGACTAAAACTGAAGACAATATCCCATCTGATGAGCATAATAGCAGGAATCTGCAAGTTATGCCATATTGTACCCATTTTCTTTCCTTCCGCTGCCTAATCAGACTGATTGTTTCTTCTTGCGTCTCTTTGCTTTTTTTCTCCCTGTGAACTGATTTTTACCCAGCTGACCCTCTTTTCACATTGTTATTTTCAGATTATAGCAAATTGCTTTCTGTCTGGTAGGGATATAATTTCCTTGTCCCCGTGGAGAATTTCTACCAGGTACCCAATCTCGGTGTAATTAGACTTTTGCTGAATTTCTGCCTTAGCAAAGCTCTTGCTGTTACTCAGCGTGCTGCCAGAATCTCTCTCTGTAGGCTGCTACGTCATGCAAGTTCTTGTTTTTGAAACATTTATGCTCTGCTGTTTAAGATTTTTAACTGTCTGTATTAAAGGTTTAGTGGCAATGTAAATGTGGAATCAACTTAAATAATGCTAATGAAAATTAGCTTATAAATATTTTAAAAAGAAACAGAGCAGTAGGAGTGCTGTATCTAAATAGCAGCTTATGAACACCTGAGCTTAGCTCTGGCTTCATAGTCCCCTCTCTGCCAGTTTCCCTATTTGTGGAATAGCAATGTCTTTCCTACTTCCTGTGGATGCAGCTGCTGCGAAACTACGGATTTGCTGGTGTTTAGTCAGTACGTTGATGATTCAGATTGTTACACAGATTCGTACGTGCAATCCTTGTGTTAGACTACTAAACATTTTTAGACGTGAGGGGTTTCAGTGTGCCTTGCTATCAGTATCCCAGCAACTTCTACTCTTGGTTTGTGTTTCCTGATTGCGATTTTTTATATGGTTTACAAATACAGTAAAAATTATTTTTCTTAAACAGAGCTGACAACTGGACACGCTGCTTTTCTGTTTAATACTTAAATCAAACTCTTGAACTGCTTCTGTATCTATAATCAACAAGATAGTTCTGCTGTGTATAGCAACTATAAATCTCCCCCTTTTTCTCTGTTGATTTTAATCAGCGTGTTTCAGTTATTGACTGAACTTCCTTCATGCAACATTAAATTGTTTTGCCAAGGTGTCATAGCTTTCCACTGCTGAATTCACAAGCTAACAATAACACTCCATTCTCCAGTGTCTTGATTGCTATGATCTTTCATTAGAGATGACTCTTCTCCTTCAGGACTTTGGCTAATTTTGGTTCCTCAGACTGCAAAGCCATACGGTGTAGTCACACCCGCCAAGAACGCTCATGAGCATGGCTATCTTGATACCTTCTTCTACAAATACAGGCTAACAGATGATACTGAAATAAGCTATTATTTTATTATGATCCAGAGTCTTGGAATGACTATAGGTCACTTTGATATACCTTATCTTGGTGTAAGAAGTATAAATCTTTCCAAAACTTTGTCAATGATTTTTTAGCTACTTAATGTAGCATTCATAATGCAATGTTCATGTGAAGGTTCCGTTAGGTGACAAAATGCAAACGGCTGCCTTGCAACAGTTTGGTAGGCAGAAGAGAGAGTGCTCACTGTATACCTTATGAAATTGCAGCAGCACTTGACAAAGGAATATTCTGGTTGCTAAGAAACACATACAGCTGTACCAAAGTAAATACGAACTTTTCACATTCATTTTTTTTCTCGTTTGTTACCCATATTCAAATAGCAGTTTGAGTATTGGAGACCTTTTTGGTAGTGGGCTTTAGCTTGCATTTTCCATGGATGGGACTAGGGGACGAGGCTCAAGGTGGAGCAGAAGGACAGAAACCTGAGTCTCCAGCAGCATGGGAGAAATGAGGACCTGGGGGTGGCAGCAGCTGCTTTGAATATCTGCTCTGAATATCTTCAAGCACTGCCCAAGACAGTGCCTTCATCCACTCTAAGAAATTTGGCAGTGTGATAGCTTTACTACCAACATCAAGTGTATATCCTGGATGCCACTCTTTCAGGAGTCACCAGCGAATCGACTCAATAATGCAGTGTAAATGCCCTCTTGTCAGAGCTAAAAGACTGACAGCGACTGAGGCATTGAGTATTTGGGTAGATTTTCCCAGGGTTTGCTGCAGACGTGCTTGACCTTCTGTTCTGGACTTCCTGAAAGCTAGAGACACAGGCTCTGAAGGGAGCTGATATCTCTGAGCAAGTGGATTTTGTTTAAACAATAAATGCATTGTATGGTGGCAAAAGTGGAGCGAAATCAGGAGCACTGAAGACAACCACAGAGATATAGCCGTTCTGGCAGTGATAAAAAGTCTGCTATTCCAGTTTTGCAGAAGCAAGATCTGAGATCTCTCATTTTCAAATCTGTTGAAGACTGGATGATCTGGAGAAGAAAATTTGAGCGTTTTAGATGAGGACCAGCCCCTAATGAGCAAAACAGAAGAGAAGCAATGTGTCTGATAAGATTACAAGTTAAATTGTAATGCTGTCTTTGATTTTGGTGACTATAGAAGAAAAATTTTATAATATTTTAATTAACAATTTTTAATTCATTTTTTATATTCTTATAGTATCTTCTACCATAACTTCAGAAGGCTTAGAGGAGGATTCTGTGTAAAATTTCAGCACATCTCTCTTTACTCTAGAACAATATTGCAACATTATTGGCATGCTGAAATGATGTAGGTTAGAAAATCTATAATTTGCTACCAATTCAACACTTACAGTAATTACAATGTCTGTGCAAGTCAAGAATGTGAGGATGCACTAAAGGATGCTAGGGGGTCCCTGTAGTTCCATAGGCAATATTTATGTTATTGTCCAGTGGTGGTCATTAAAGAAACACCAAATATCGTTCTGATATTAACCTGAAAAGAATCAGATAGGTACAGGTAGGCAAAAAATATCCCAAATCACTGCACACGCCTGGTGCTGATATGTCGTTATGACATCCCCATACTATATGCCCTCTAGAGCAAATGTCTCAGAAGTGATCCAGTGTCCCTAAGGAAGGCACATTTCACCATCCAGAGCTAACCTCTACAGACATCTTCCCATCACTGTATCTGGAAAATAGACCTGAGCCAAATTGTTGCTCCTTGGACACTGAGACACTTCATTCTCCTTCAAGACTGACAGAGGAACAGAAGCCATGAGGGAGAAACTTCATAAATCTATTTTGGTTTTCATTTTAACCTCTGTCCTGCTGACAAGAAACTTGCTGTGCATGAGACGATACTTCTGCAAATCATTAGGATGTTGAACAAGCAGCTATAACACAAGATGCTATCAGGGCAGCCAAGGACCTAACATCGTGCCTGCTCAGCTGCAGTGGAAGTGAAGAAGGTGGCCCAGTTCACATATTGAGTTGGTGCATGTTCTGGTCTGCCCTTTGTATCACCTAACCCTGTAATTCCATTCCCCTTGGAGAAGATTATTCACAAACAACTCCATGTAATGGTCCACAAAGGAGTTATTTCTTCAAGCAGTGAACTTTCTGAACAGCACAGGCCACCTGCACTGATGACTTGGAGCTCAAGAAAAATATAAAGTATATGAGTTATCTCAAATAAGTTCCAACTGCACTGGCTAGAAAATTGCAGAATTCCCAGCAAGCTCAATACTAAGCTTGGGTTTTGGCAGATATTTCTGATGCTAATCGTTCTGTCTGAGAGATTCAGTTGCCTGCTGTTTGGATTTTCCTTGTCATCTGCCATCTTTCAGGGAAAGAAGGGACAGTTGTTGAAAAGCCTTGAAGGGAAGGTCTGTTATTTTTACAGTATTCTGGTTCATAATTTTATTGTCAAAACTAATAACAATTGCCCATATGAAATACTGCAAATACTTCAGAAAACTGTACAGTATCTAAAGCACAGCAAATGTAAGCTTAAAAGAGACAGTGTTTTTCTTTCTGGGCCTCAAAACCACTGATGATGGCCATTATTAATGTAAGAATAAGAATAAAGCCATTTTCAAAATGTTAGCTAAATCAAATCGTCGATGACATAAAAGGTCTTTTTATACTGATTTTTAAGGCACAGCAGAACCTGGAATTTCTGATGCCTACAACTTTTGTATGAGGTTTGTGCTGCAGCAGTGGTTATTGATATAATTTTAGGAGAAGACATTTTATTAGTGAGATTTTTATATCCATTTTGAATTAGGTCATTTTAATCTGTGCAAAGCAATCATCCCTTTGACTGATGAGTTGTCCAACATCAGATACAGCAAAATAATAAAGTGAGCTCTCTACCATGCGTTGAACTTCTTGTACAGAGAAAATAAATTCATAAATAAGGGAAAAAGCAAAGATCTAACAACTGCCTCAACATGTGGATGCTGTTGTAGACTGGTGTAATGAGCAAAAATAAGAGCAAATCACTCTCCTTGGGAAACACCTTAGATCACAGCAAACAACAACCCACCAATATTTCATAACCTATAATTGATTTTGTGATTGATCCTCATAAATAACTCTGTACTCACTTATGATCCTCTATACATATTTTCAGTAGATGCATCGTGAAGAATCCTTGAAAGAAGTAGCCAAGAGGAGACTGAAGGAACAGTGGCAGGTAATCCTTACTGCTTTACCAGCCACAGATCAGAAGTTACCTGAAAGCCATCTGAATGTGAACCATAGTTGAAATCTAGTCAGGTCAGCAAGTCAATAAAACATATCATCAGCTGACCAGGTGGCAGGCGATTTGGCCTATCAAATATAAAGTGATCTCTGATTACAGACTGTAAAAAAGTCACAGAGAGTAGACCGTGGTATGTGATGGACCACTGACAAACAGGGTACTTCTGATCATCCGCACAATCCTGCTCACTGAAATTCTCCAGAGTCTACGTGATGCGCGGCATCAAGATATCACAAAGTGCTGAGCTATACAAATCATCCAAAAGCCAAACCATATCTCAGATAGCACTATCTGATGTGGGGTGACAATGGTCAGCAGCTAAGCATCCACAGAGCCTCTCAACAGGGCAAGAGAGAGAACAGCAGGAGTAAAAGCAAGAACATTCACAACTCAAGAACAGTTTAATAAGTGAAGGAAAAAAACAAGTTAATGGAATGGCAATCATTCACCACTTCTTACAAGCAGATCAATGCCCAGCCAGGCTCTGAGCAATGGCTGCTTTGGAAGAAAAAAAAAATCCCTGTGTTTTAGTGCTGAGCATGACATAATCTCATAGGAAATATTCCTGTGGACAGTTTGGGTCAGGTGTCCCCACTGTGTCTCCTCCCAATTTCTTACCCACTAACCAGTCTACTCAATGCTGTGGATACAGCATCAACATTGTGCAAGCACCACTCAGCAACAGCCAAAACATTGGTGGTTATCAACACAATTTTAGTTGCAAATCCAACCACAGCACCACAGGGGCTGCTATGTGGAACATCAGCTCCATCCCAGCACCTGCAGTACCACAGCTTCTGCTGTCTACTTTCCCCAAGTATCCTTCTTTCCTTAAATGCTCAGCGGTGGCTCTTCTTGGCTGTCTGCTACTCATTTCAGGTAGACAAAGTTGAAGAGCTTTTACTTCAACGCAACTATCACATGAATTTCACTTCTGCCAGATGTGATTGCCAAGAGGCTCTGGTGAGAAGCTCTGTGGGAATCATTCACAAAGTGTCTCTTCTCATTGTAATAGCAAAAGACTCATCTTACCAAGTCGTCCCTTGCTGTTCATGGGGAACTGAGTCCACTGAGGCTGCAACGAACAGAACGGCATTTAGAGAAGCTCAGTGACCCAGACAAGGCATTACTAGCTTGTTGCAATACCTCATGTTTTCTCCCAATTCATGAAGAAGTACTTCTGCACCGCAGGTCAAGCGGTAAGCCTATTACTGTTTAAACATCCCTGGCAGCCACAGGAAGGACAAACAACACTGGGAAAAACACAGAGGTATAACAGAGGTTACACAGCATGTGATCTTTGTGGACTCCAGTTCAGACTGATCAGTCCAGATTAGCAGCAGGTACATCACACAGATGGACAGTTTGTCACATGGACAGCACTGTAAGACACCACATGCTTGTATGTCCTTCACTGCAAGTAGCTGAGGAAGCAATACAGGATCAAAAAAGATGCCAGCTGTTCTGTTTCCATGCCCTGTTTGTCAGCCCAGCTTGTCGATCCTATTTTTCTTCTGGCTGGTAATTCTGGTTCATGCCTCTCCTGCTGAAAGCTGAATCAGGAAAGAGGAAAAAAAAATCTTCAGAGGTTGCTTTTTAAAAGTCACATTTAATTTCTTTCATCAGAAGTAGATGATCTCTTGCTCACCATTTCCCTGCCCCCTCCAGGGGGCTTTTCAACAGAAAGTACTGTTGTGCTGGAGAAATGGAATAAACACAGACTGCAGAGAGCAGAGCTGTAGCTAGTTTTTATTTAAGCAATAAAAAAGCACCATTCAGTTCCTAATTAAAGGAAGTTTGAGATAATTAGGGGGTCTAAGGTTCTGTTAGAACCTTTTTTATTCCAAGAAGAGCTACATTTGCTAAGAAAGGAACAATCAGGGAAATACATCTAGTTTATCTAACAACGGAACCAGTATCATCTCCTCAAAGAGTTCTCCATTTTAGGAAGTGCATTTAGAGTTAACTTCTCAGTCCCCTCTTTGTGCCCCTAAGTAAATGGAGGGGAGTGGTACTTCTCCAGGAGTACCCTCAAAAGACACGGAGCTGGCATCGCCTGTTCTGAGGCATCACCTCATTCCAGTATTTTACCCATGACAAGAAATAAACTGCAGTACTGTAGAAGAGTATTGCAAAGAGCACTTAGCCATTGTGGACTACTGTTCTGTGTAACTGCAGAATATTTTGCACGAGCTGCCTCTATAAAGCAAGGTCTCCCCTGTCTCCACACTGGTAACATATTTTCTATCTCAGTTCCATGATCTTTCACCAACAGAAACTTGCCTGTGCATGGAAATGGGAAAGGACATGCAGAAAAGCACTTGTATCATGCTTTATCTGAAGATTGTCCCCTAGGATGCCCTGAGGAGCTATGATTAGCCATAGCATCATTACACTCCGGTAAGATCATACACAGACATGTGACAACCGCAGCAACACCTTGTATTCCTAAAGGTCGTTTTATCCTTAAAAAGTATTGAATTTGCCCCTTAATTTTTGATAAGCACGATGCCTTCCTCAAAGCAACAGGTGGCTGGAAAAATTTAGTCCTGTTTGTTCCAGTAATGTTCCTTTGATGAACACATTTACTAATGTTTAACTCCTGAGAAGCTAATGAGACACAGGCCCATGGTATCAAAAGCACTCTACAAAATATTGGAGAAAATGTTCTCTGCCTCTGTGTTTCTAAGGAGCAGAAACACGAGGTGATTCCACCAGTGGTCAGCTCAGATAAGGGGCTTATTGCTGGAACCACTCTAGAACATGAGGAGTATTTTCAGAACTGTTTTATGAATAGGTTTTATAATGATCATGAAATACATAGCAGGAGAGGATTTTTTGCATTATCCTTTTTGTTTTAGGAATCCCCATAACCACTAGGACTTTTTTCAAGTGGCATGAGTAGAAAAAAGATATTTTTCAGTCGTTACAGGCTAGTTTAAATTATGTATGTAGAAGTACAGTTGATTTGGGTTTCTTTTTACCCTAAAATCTGCAAATAGAGACTATTTAGAAAAATGGTGTGTAGCCAGGCCAGTTTTCATATGATACCTTTTCATCAGTGGAAAAGAGCACTTTATGATATGGTGTTTTTCAAAGGAAAATTTGTGTGTCTTTTTCTGGAAATCCTCTTTCAATGCATATTTGTGTGTAAACCTCATTTATCTAATACATATTTACATAATAAATTCAAGTTGCTTCAGAAAGCTCTCAAAGATAATGACACATCTGTACAGTGGAATAGAAAGAACTGAGCAAACTGACTGAAGCTGATCTGATGGGTGTCCCAATAAAGCTGGAAGGTGGCTGTGGTGTTCACCAGGTAAGCTCATGAGGTGGGACACAATCATCCACGGTGAGAGGAGAGCACAGGATCTGTGTTGTCAGATGCACACAGGATGCCCAGCATGGAAACTTCAGGTAGTAACTTTGGTGCTGGATGTTGTGGTTGGGGCATGACCAACAAGCAGCTGCCAGTCAAGCAGGAGAGCTCTCCTGGGGCATGTGTTCTGCTACAAAGAGCAGAGAAAATTGTAGGTTGAAGGGGGGGGGTGCTGAGTGGTTCCCAGGGCCAGCCAAGGCAGAGCTGAATGCATTTCTAGCTGAGTAAGCGAGACTGCGCTGGTGGCCGTGTGCCAGTGCCCATCCTGGAGGAGCAGGGAAAGCCAAGGAATGCTGAGACCACTTTGAAGCTTCCTCTGTGCCCTTGTTATCAGAGGAAGATTAAATTCTTCCATAGTCAGTCCCCATGAGATGGAAATCAGTGCAGGCACAGTCAGTGCCAGGATTACTCCTCGCTCCCCTGCCCCAGACCCCATTGCACCCTGACAAAAAGAAGAAAAAAAAGAGCGCTCATTTCATCTATACTCAGGATGTCAAGAACAATAACTGATCTAGATGCCAAGGAATACAAAGGAAAGAATGAATTTAGTTGCAAGAGCTGTTCCTTTAAGAACATAAATTCTGCCTACTTGGTGTTTTTCAAACCTGTAGGATGATTCAGACAATTAGACCATTAAAACGATGGCTTGCAGCCTGCTAAATACAGACAGGGTAAAAAGGAAAATGGAGTCTCTGTGTCAAACATGTCACCATTTCTCTTTTGAAACACTAACAGCTTGAAAATAAATTGCCATGGCTACATCTGGATCGGTGCTCTGTGAATGCAGAAAGAGCCTTACAAGTTGATGTTTGTCACAGAGCATCATATCACTTCATTGACACAAGAACCAGCACATAAACAGCTGTCTGTAACATGCAGGGCAACAACAGAGCATTACTGTGAGGGGTTTCAGTATAAGTGATTTAAACAGGAGACTCATGAACACAGAATTAAATATCCTTGAAATTCTTCAGTATTATAAATGATTGTTTGCTAACTTGAAAAATCCTGCATCCAACATCAGGGATTCCAGCCTTGCAAAAACACCTTGAAAAGGAGAAGAGAAAGGACTGTACAACAACAACAAAAAAGCAGTAGTTGTTTAGGCTACACTGACAGTGTTTTGGCCATAAACAGCCCATTTGCTGTGGAGCAGAATGATCAGGTTCTGGTGATTGCCCTCCTGTCTGGGTTTGTGGGGGTTCCAGCACTGGAAGTATTTAAACCAAGATTTTTTTTCTGAAAAATATGTCCTGTTTCAGCCTGAAGCAGCCATTAATTCCTGAAATCTTGTGCTCTGTATAATGCAGCAGATCAGGCTGCAAGAGCATAGTGGCTTTTTCTTAATAACTCAGCCTTAATAGCTATGAGAATTAATGTAGGCTAGTGTCATAATTTACTGGTGATGCCATGTGCCCAAGCACTTTGTATTCTCAGTGTAAACACTATGAGCTAAACTTTAGAAATGAATTACTTGTAATGTTTGAATTTCTTTATACACTTTGCCCTTAGTAGGAGGCAGTCAGTTTACATTTTTCTGTATAAGCTGTTTGTTACTTAGACAGAGATCAGCAGTCTTTTCTAACATCCAGATGATATGGAATATTATGGTAAATATAATCAGAATTGTTTTCATGTTAAGTAAGACTGAAGAAGGGAATTATCATCCAGACATCTATTGACAAGTATCCCCCAGGGACCAGGAGCCAGCATTTTTACAAAAAAAAAAGGAGGAACCGGCACAGTGCCAAGCCACTCGAGAACCTACACTTGTCTGGAGCTTGGTTCATCTTCCTTCAACAGCTTTATTTTTTTACATTCTTAGTCAAGATAGAATTTCAGGTTCCCAGAGCTGTAACCAAATCTTTAGAAACTATGCAGTCTTTTAGCATAGCTTAATAACAATTATATTAATTAACAATAATTACGATTCTGACAATAATAACATTAATTGCACTAAAAGAAGATATTGGAAATGCTGTCTTCTTTTGTTTTCCTAGAAAAAAAGTTACTATAGTCTGCCGATGTAGGCTCAGCATTGCGAGGGTGTAGTAGTTATCATTCTGGTTTGGCACTGAGACTCTTATAGAATACCATTAAATCAACAACGTGTGAGCTTTACTGTTACAGATGAATACCAAAAGGACCTGGAAAGGTTAGTAGAGTTTGTGGTTTTATTCTGCCAGCAAAAGAGGATCCTGTGTCTATCAGTTGACCAGATCAGTTAGTCATTACTGCAAATGGTCTTTTATTTGTCTGAAAATTTTGAACCATTCTTTGAGAAGATACGATTAGTATTGTACTAGTCAGTTAAGTGCCATGAGAAATACCTACTTGTCTCTTGTAAAAATGCCATATTATATATTTCTCATCAACTGCACTTCTTGAAGCATTTTTATTGCAATTCAGTCACAGGAAAAAATTAAAGCAAAGTTTTCTATACAACACCCAGGTTGAGCCAGTTTGAAATAAGCAGGAGTATGTTGAAAATGGTATAAAGAAAGTGAGCTTTCAGCTAGTACTGAGGTACATACAGATGCAATAGTTGCTCAGCAGGGTCTCTTAAATGGCATTCATGGGAGGAAAAGTCAAGTGGAAGAAAAAGGATTTTGTCTTTTCTGGTAGAAACACTGTTCAGCAGCTTTTCTTACATCTTAGTGATAGTATAATTAACAAAGCACTAATTTTTTAAATTTTTTTACTCTTGTTTCCTACTGGTTACTGTAGGCCTCTGTGCTACTTGCAGTTTCTATTCTCCTTCAGCTAATGAGCCTAGTCCTACCTGTGTGCACTGAAACTGCTGCTTAGTGTTCAAGTTAAGCATTTTCTTTCCACCAGCAAAATTTACCCTATTCCCCAAGAAAAGCTTGTTATTTCAGTTGCAGAGATAAAAAAACAAGCCCTCCTGAGGACTGACTGAATGGATGACAGCAGACTGTGCATAGGCAGCTGGAGGAAAGAGACTCTTCCCTTAGCGCCTGTGGCTCACCAGTGGTTCTTACAGGAGGGTGAACATGTTGCACTGGACCGCTGAGGAACCACCATGTTACCTTGCTGTTATATCTTGATAGAGAAAAAGGCTGGCTGAAAAGTCAGTCAGTTTACTGTCACTATTTTTCAGCTGTATGGGGCTTCTTTTAAAAATATTTAATAAAATACTTATATAATTTATTTAGGTAATAAAATATCTGATTTAAATGAAGAAAT
Organism: Tapera naevia; assembly: GCA_033556795.1. NCBI lineage: Eukaryota > Metazoa > Chordata > Aves > Cuculiformes > Neomorphidae > Tapera > Tapera naevia. The sequence continues at coordinate 15,417,763 of JAUMJJ010000059.1, forward strand.
CCAGTAGATTTCCTCATCTTAGAAATATTCCTTGTGTTGTGTACTCTTCAGAGACTAATAGTCTAAGCCCTTTGTAAATTATCACAGGATATGTGTAATCTAACAGTGACACACCTTGGTGCTTAAAAGCCTTTGGCCTTCAGCCTTGGGCATATCAAGGACTGAGAACGTTGCTCTTAGATCACTGTGTTCACTTGCTCACAGCTCAGTGCTCGAGGACCCAAACCTGCCCTACTGAAGTGGAGGGCAAAGCTCCAACCTTAATTGATGTTTGCAGAAGAGGTTTAAGCCTTTCAGCTATGGAGATATTTTCATTTCAGAAGCACAGGGTCAAATCAAACACAGGGAAGAGTCTGGTAGCTGTTTGGAAGCCTGGGATGGTGGAGAGAGCCTCATCTGAGAAACTGCGAGATCTGACAACAGTTTGTGGTTCTGCCATGGGCTTCCCATAACTTAGATTTACCGAGTAGCTGTGCTGCTAATTCAGGCCTGGGCTGGCATGCTGGAGCTGTTCAACTGTGCCAGCACTCTCTCAGCTTCTGTTTTCAAGACAGCTAAATTTGCATTCACGCTACAGAATTTGTTTCATGGCACAACTTTCAACATGGCAGGTGATTTTCTAATGAGATGACTTTTTGTTCTAGTGAGATGACATTTTGTTCCTAATTAACATATGCAGTTCTTTGCTCAGGCTAGGTGATCAAAACAAGCCCTGCCAAGAAGAAAGGAAAAAAGCAACTTGAACACTGGGCCAGCTTTCCTAACTGTTTCAGACAATTAATTCTGAAGCTGACTCAAAATGCATTCTTCCTTCCTGTTCCTTGTACATCTGTTAGGTAATGATTATATTGCCTTCTGCAAGATCAGGGACAAGGTGAGACCGTTGGAGAGCAAGCTGCTCCGGGTGATCTAAAAAGGGAGGAAGACTCTCTGTTCTTCCTTTTCTTCCTCAATGAATTTTCATTCTTGTATAATGAAAACAACTCCATTCATGGAAAAAAGACCTTGAAGGAGGATAACATTTTCAAGCTCATGATCCTTTATGGACAACAGAAACCAGAAGACAGCATACTGCAATATATGTCAACTGAATCAGTGGAGTTCTGGAAAAAACACTGGAAATGAGGTTGGGAGTCTGTGTCATTTAGAAGTTGCAATAGAATTGGTGGAATAATTTGTTTACCAAATCCTGGCTTCCAACCCTGACTTTTAGATGACCACTGCGTGGTTAGGAGATGATTCTGCTCAGCACTTACATTCACACCTGTGCAGCCCAGTGCAGGCTGTTCATCACAAGCAATAGCTTAGTTTTCTTGCCAGGAGCTCAGGTTCCATAAAGCAAGCTGGAAATGGCTACGTGCAAACACAAGACATGTTATGGCATCTTTTGAAACCGAAATGGGAGTTAGTCTGCATGTGTGATGATAAAACCATTATTCATATGCATACAACATGAGTCTGATAAGACCTGTCTCCAAGCTCTTTGTGAAGGGAAAGCCAAACACTGGCATAGGCCCGAGGTATCCTCATGCAATGTGAATGCAGCTGGCCCTGCCTGTGCCAGGTACAGTACAGGACAACAAATCATTTGACCTACACTCAGCTTTGTGTACGGCAAAGATGTTACAGTCAGGCTGACAGGTCTTCAGTTGAGACAGAAAGCACATAGTGATGGCTTGGTGTCCCCCTGACACTAACTAAAACTGAAGATATGACTTCTGCATCTCTGATCAGTGTTCTTAAATGGGTTATTGCAGAACTTGTCTCTTGTTGCCAGGCCTTGGCAAGAACAGCCGCACAGAGTGACCTTCAGATGCTCAGGAGGTGCCGTGGTAGGGGCTGTGCAAGTACCGCAGATACAAAGTACCTGCATTGCTCCTTATGTTCAAAGGATTTTTTTGCTTCCTCTGAGCTGTTCCTCAAATGTAGAGTTTCCTGTAGCCACCTGGTTAGTGCCATCATTTCTCAGTAAATGTAGCCAGCTGTGTGCACCCTGCCCTGCCTCTGATGAGCAAACCCTCAGCTGCCGTGCCCCTAGGCCTGTAATTTGCAGCCAGACACTTGGAGGACATCTGCATTGTCATCTTAGGTCAGAGCATCAGCGCACAGTCAGCCAAAGCTCCCTACTCCCTTGCATGCTTTCGTTTACTCTGTGCCTTGGTCTGGAAAGACACAACTGCAGTTCAGGTAGCCCAGCAGAGAGTGGCACTGGCCCATAGGTGTATTTAGCCCCTGTGGCAGGACGGACACACCTAGTTCTGCAGGTTTGTACCTGGTGAAGCTGGCTTAGCCTCTGCTCACAGCTAAGCAACACAGACAAGTTTCCGTACTCACTGTTCCCGCACCATGGAAGTGGGTATAGTAGCTGCTCTAGTGATGGATGCAACTCAGTATGAGTAGCAGGAGACCTCATTCAGCCCTAGAAAGTGGAACATGCTTCCTCTCCTTCCAGGGGAAAATGGCCCCTTGTAACACCCAGTGAGTGAGAAGGATGGGGTAGGTGTGTGGTGGGATAGATATAGGCCAGAAAGGTCAGAAGAGAGATTGAACTGACTTTCCAGATCTGGTGACTTCGGATCATCACATACCTGGAGACTACGAATAGCAGAATTGTGCCTTTGGAGGTGCAAAAACCCATCAAAAGGGAAAATGCATAGTGGGGAGGGCAGCAGAGGAGAAAAGTGAAGCTGCTCTTGGGACAAAGAGGAATTGTTCTTTGTCTAATCTGGACCATCTCCTCAAAGGTTTTTTTTCTGTAATTCCTCCCACTGCAGAGGGAAGTTATGACAATATGAAAAGATTCTGGGATAAAGCACATATATCACTGTGTGTTCAGTTAAGAAAATCTACACCAATATCCTAATGAACTTTTAGCTAAGGCACAGCAGTCTCTTCTTTCCTGGTACTGTGAGGAAATTTATCTTATTTGTCCTGACGGTTCATCATCTACAATAAAAGAGCTTATTGAGTGTGTTTGCCATAATTAGTGACACCCACATAAGATGAGACTTGTTCCCCTGCTGTGAACTAAAGCTTAACTTGCAGAAGGATCAAGGATCTTTTTGAACACAGTGGTGCTAAACTTATCGGTAGGTGAGCACAAAGCATTTTCATCTTGCTTTGAAGCCATTTATGAGGGTCTTGCAGTGGCAGAGAATAAAGTTATCTTTCTCTCCTACCTGCTCCTTCATTACAATTTCCCCAAGAATGATAGAGAAGTAAGGAAAATAATAAATATTCCTTTCAAAAAGGTCAGTAAACCCTTGTGGATGAAGATATTCAGTGGGTTTATGCAAAAGTATGTTGAAGACTTTGCTGTGTTTCTATACATAAACCCCACAATATCACCCATTCAGAAACAGTCATGGTTGGCTCTTTCTCTAAATGGTACTGCAAGACTTTTTTCCTCCTCTACTTCAATTTTCTGTCAACAGACAGCTTTAAGTAACCCTTCATCCTGAGAAAATTACAGGGCGCAGTGGACTAAATTTGACGTGCAATGATCCTTAACAACTTTGTTATAGGACTATGGACAAAGTTGCCTCCTTTAAATTATTTTTATATCTTGAGGAGTTCTTTTTTTAAAGCACATGGGTTGTCTTCTTCATTAAATTTAGTAATCATACTGAATCACATGTCTTTTACAGTTACATATTATGCAAAATAGATTTTTTAAAATGTGAACTTACCTCCCATTTAACGCCTCACCTGCCTGGGTTCAGTCTGAGTTCCTGAGCAGTACAACCAGCTACTTATTATTTGCCTTCTTCCCAGAGTCCCTTCTAGTTTCCTCCTTTTGAGAACTGAAATATGGAACAAAATTGAAGGTTCTACAATAAAGGACTTCCAGTTTTTATCACTTAACCACTTTTCATGGCATTGCAAAAGAGCAAACAGAGCAGTATTTTGACCTGGGCCTCCGTGACATGCCTACTCTCATCACTATCACCCCCATCCTTATCTATGAGGTGGCTGCTCATGCAATGGAGCCTCCTGATGTTCCTAGATGGAAAATAGCCATCTGGCATCCAGCCCTCCACTCTTCCAGTTCGCAGACATGTAGGAGCCCTGTCCCTGGTTGATGCAGGCTCCCAGCACTGGAGGTAGCAGGGTTTTGGGGATATCGCAGGTCAGGCTACAGACAGGAATCCAAACGGACAGTGAGAACGACTTTGCTTCGGACACAAATTGTTAGGGACACAGTGTTGCAGGAAGGTTTAAGGGCAACAGGACCATTGCAAGAGCCCTAGGGGTGTGGCAAAGTGGGGATTGAACTCCCTCTGTATATGGAACAGAGTGGTGGAAATTACACTCCAGGGTTCTGCTCCTGAATGGAGCGGTGTCAGGGGGAAAGAAGAGGGATGTAACAGAGCGACCTCCTGCTTTCTCCTGGTGGGCATCCCAGAAGCAACACAGCTTTACCTCCGTATCACAGTGAGAAAGTGCTGTGCTGGTAAGACAGGAGCTTGTGTCCCACTTCTCATTTTGTCTCATTTCACCCACCAGGAATCCATCTTGAAAATCAAGAATCTAAACAGCTTACTTCTTAGTTTAATATAAGATGAAAGAGAAGATACATTTCGGCCCACGTATAAAAGTGGGACTTTGAAAACCTTTGAACAATTCCAAAGAGCAGCATGAAAATCACGATGTTGTGACAGGACATGGCAACCGAGAATGAGGTGAGGTCTCCTATAACTGAATTGAAGCTGAAAGGAGCAAGAGCCCTGACACAGCAGAGCTACTTCACATGGATGCTGCAATCCCCAAGTTCTGTTTCGATAGTGAGGTTCAGCTGGGATGTTGTGATTACCGTTTAATGTCTGGTTTAATATCTTACTGAACAAGTTACTGACAACACAGCTGAAGGGGGAAAATATGTTTTTCCCAGCAAAGAGAATACAGAATATTAAGCAGAGAACTACTCTCACCAGAACATAATTTTCTCTTCACCTTTGAGCCTGCTTTCTGTAAAAGGCATTAGTTTTGTACTCCCTTGGCAAAAGTCAATCACAACAAACATCCACAGTTTGAGCTGTGCAACATATGAACTATGTTCATTTTCAGAATAATTATTCGACATTCATGTTAAAATTTCAGTTGCCATGCTAAAATAAAGGTCAATGGGAATGAGATTTCTGGCAGTGAAAGAACCACCTTAGATAAAATGCTTCCTAAACATTACTTACAGATTTATTTTATGCCTTTCTAAAAAGGAATATCAAAACAACGTACCTTCTTGCCAGTTCAAGGTAAGTTGTAGCACTTTCAGGCTATTTCTGGGTTGACTCATCTCAAGTTAAGATACAAACTGCTAAAAAGAAAAGCGAAAGAGTTTTTTCACTATCTCTGGCTTTTTTGAAGAGCTAATTGAAGAAAAGCTGGTTGAAATTCTGTTTGCCCACAGCAAACAATTTTTTTCATGTGTGAGCAAGATGTTATTAGTTTTTTTAGTCATAGTAAACACAGGACAAGTAGGACTGTGTGCCTAGACTTGTAAATTTTCGTGACAGCTTTGCATACTGGAATGATTCATATAATGAAATAATGCTGGCAGTTAATAAAAGAAACGCAGCTTCTCACATCATCCAGATGCTCACCAAGATACAGAATCCTTGAAGTCAGTAAAATCACGCCAGATTATTTCATCAGCTTTGGAACATGCACATAAAGACCGATTCAAATTATTCTCCCTGGTTGATACCTGCTTTGCATGGCAATTTATCCATTTATTCTGTTCTAGCAGAAGGTAAGTAAAATATTTAACACTAAAGAGAGAAGAATCACTCCTGTGTTTCATTAGCAAAGTAATGAAAGTCAGAGAAAAGAGATGGTTTATCTCTAAATACCAATCTGAACACAGTCCTGTCTTAGAAGAGAACTCCAGCAGACCTCAGATGCCTGTCTCCATAACTGTGATATAAACATCACTAAACAGCTGGCCAGATAGCTAACCTTGGTGCATACACACTTGTCTGTCTGACCTAATAATCCCCTTCATTCCTGTTTTTGGGCGCACAGAGGATCAGACTCACCTGAGCAGCAAAACTGCTGTTCTGGACCTGTAATTAAACTGATCCAGAAACAGAGGCTGGTTAGCAAGAGAAAGAAGGAAACAAAAGTCTAATGTCTAAAATTGATACCATGAGCTCAAACTTAGGCGCTGCAGGGCTTAATGTTGGATGTCTGGAGCTGAAGTCCAGAACCTGAGTCCAGGAACATGTCTTCATATTGAATGCACAGAGGTAGGCGGGCATCTCTGCTGGGCAACCAAAGGCTCTGTGCACAGTGTAGACAGTGACTCGGTGCGAGTCAGCAGAAAAAGCTGAAGATAGAGGTGCCTGTGAAAAGCTGCTCCTCCCAGCACCAAGGTGCCACCTTCCAGGAAGGACCCAGCTGCTCCCAAGGACAGGTACTGGCACTCAGTGTGGGGTTTACAACTGCCCTCAACAAGAGGAGAGCAGTGGATTCAGTTTCCGTTGCCATTTGCAGAATTCACAATAAGTAGGCACTGGATTACTGAAGAGGAAAAGAGATTTTGAAGCTGGGAGCAATATCCAGGTTTCTACGACTCCAACTGATTGCCCTGAGGGAGTCATCAGGCTACAGAATTACACTTCTCCTCGTGGTTCCTTGCTCCCTCCCTGGACCAGTGAATACTGCATACTTCCCTGCACAGCAGAGCAATCCCACCAGGAGGAAAGTATCTTGTTCTTCCACCAGCAAGTAACAAAGGCATCACTTTTTCCTTCAGCCAAGTTTTAAAACAAATGTGTGCCGTGATCAGCCTTTGGGAAGAAGGGATATGGGAAGAAAAGAGGATTTCATACTGGATCACAAACCAACTGATGCTGGCACTAAAATTCTGGAGGTAGGACATCACGCACCCTCTCGTTTTCCTATGAGCTACTATTATGCTGGCCTGCTTGCATATCAGTTTTCTAGTTCCCCTGACCTTGTACAAACTTCAGAGGCACCTGACACAAGCCTCGGGACTCTGTGTTGCATGCCAAGTACCTAAAGGCCAGTCCATCATCTGACTCACCAGCACTGATGCCCTCCGCTCAGTTCAGCCAAAGGAAATAGCAGTTTAAATCCATCAAATAGAAAATTTGACCTGAGAAGAAATGGAAATTTTACCTGCATGGATAAATGCTGATATGCCATGGGGTGTTTTGTGAAGGTGTAGCTGCAGTGGCTGGTGCTCTTGAGGAGTTGGCAAAAGCTGCAGCTCTGCAAAGTGAACTTGATCTGACTTGTTCCCTGCAGCTCCCCAGACTGAGTCATACCGTTCAGTATGTTCAGCTTTGGTACAAAATCGGTTCATTTCACCACCTCCAGATGAACTGAGAAAGTAAATGGATCTGGCACACATTTTCAACTTGCAATGATTATCTTTGCCAACTTTTCCTAATTAGTGCAAATTCTCTCTGTGACCCATTTTCTAGAACTGAGAAGTGCAGGCAGGACTGGCTGATAAGAGCCTGCGCTTTTATTTTTACAAAATAACAAAAAGCTCATCTGTAGCTTCAAATTTCCCTTTAGCCGCTGCAAAAAGATTACAGATACAAAACAGGCCACGTATTTTCAAGATTAAACTTTGAAAGTCCTTCAAGTCCTCAGCACTGCAGACGTTTTTAATCAGAGAATCTCTACTTCATCTCCACATTACTCTGTATCTACATAGAGCCATGTGACTCCCCCACCTTTCTCACCAGACTGTAGACTAAAACTTACTCTCATTTTATTTTTCTTGTGATTCTGTCTCTTCGTTCCTCAGTAAATCTTATTATCTTACCTGCACAGCAACACAGGTTAATGGGTGGAGCAGAGACTACCTCCCTGGACATCAGACATCATTGCCTATAGTCCAATGGGAGGACACTTTCTCAAGCAGTATGAGACATGGATGTGAATTCCTCTGTCTATGGTAGGTTGACTTTCTAAGGGAGTATTCTAATCGAGTGGAAACGATTGGACTATGCTCTTTTCTTTAAAGGAATAACTGCAAGTATTAGCAGCCACATGCCTCATACGGCCAAGACACCCCCTCCCATAGTGGAGAGCTGAGAAAGAATTCCTGGCTTACCCCCACGCCCATGTCTCCTGGGCCACACAAGGCAGGTTCCACACAGCACACAGGATTTTCCATGCAGTGACTTCTCCACACACACTATAAAAGGGAAGTGAACTGCTTTTGGCATTTGACATTGCAGTGTTTGTTTTGTAGGGACTAAAATCTTACACCGGGCCAATGTGATGTATCTCAAGGACACTGATAACCCTGTGTCAGTCCTTCACAACCCTTTTAATGAAAAGTCATCCCAGTCTAAAAACTACAAACCAAAGCAAGAAACCCTCCAACAAAAACAGTCCTTGTTACAGGTGGTTCTATCCTGACTGCTTGGATGGGTTGCATCAGCTACGGTCCCCCAGCTCACTGGGAAGGCTTGGGTGATGTCCATAAGGCTCTAAATTTAAGAACTGGTTCCTCACTCTGTTCCACAGACTGAACTTACCAACTTCTGAGTCACGTCCTATTGCCATGCATTTGAGTTTTCAGATTAGGTGGGTTTTTTTCTCTGTAGGTTCTTTCAAATTAGATGAGAAGGTTTGGGGGATGGGAGAGACATACATTAATTGGGTTTTCTGATTGGATTCCCTTCACTATGTGTCTCACAGAATCACAGAATGGCTGAGGTTGGAAAGGAAATTTGGAGGTCATCTGGTCCAACCCCTCTGCTCAAGCAGGGTCATGTAGAGCTGTTTCCCCAGGACTGAGTCCAGACGTCTTTTGAATATCTTCAGGGAAGAGACTCTACAATTTCTCCAGGTAACCTGTTCCAGTGCTCAGTTTAACCTTCATAGTAAGTTTAGCATATTTCTTGTGTTTTATAAAACTAGGTGGGAGAAGTGGGGGAAAAAATCTAACATGAAATTAGTGTTCAAAATTCTGAGTCTGAGCCATAGTACCCCAGAAAAATCTGGCCTTTGTCCTCATGTAAAAATAGGATGAAAAAGCTGTACGGATCTAAGTATGATGTGAGAGAGTACTATTAATGCCATCCTATCTTAGATGACCTCCCAGAGTTATTTTCTTAGAAGGAATGATGTAGCACTGAGTTGTTTATTGAAGGTTTCTTAATAGGCAACTATGTGTAAAGACATCAATACAGCACAATCTCAATAGCGCCTCAGGCCCATATCCGAAAAACAAAACCACCAACAACAAAAAGTCTATGGTTTCAAAAACACATAGCAATAAGGTAAAACTGAAGTAAAACTTGCTCCTAGGTGCAAGATTTCAATTCAAAGAACTCTGCAGCAACTCATTACTAATGCTGAAGGCACCTTACCTCATTGAATACTTGCCCGTGTAGCTTATGTAGCTTAATTTCCATATGCACCTGGAGTTTCTTACCTATGAGCAACTAAGCATCTCCTTTTGCCTGACACTGATTGGAATCCAAAGAGAAAAGAAGGGAATTCTTAAGTCCCTTAAGAGGTCCAGCCCAAGATGTGGTATCAGAGTGTACTTAAGGCTCTCAGGCAGGAGTCCACAAAACAGAGATGAGGTGAAATCATGACAGCCTTTCTGTCACTCATATTTTCAGCTTCTGGTTAGAGCACTGACTCCAAAAATAGGAGAGTTACTCCTAATTCACTCCATTCATGCGGGATTGAGCAGAGAGGTGACACCCACACTGCAGAGTGTCCTGGCCAGTGTGCTGTAGGGAATTATTGACAGAAAGGGTCTCCCTTTCCTGCTGAAGCCAGGTCTGCAAAGATTCATGAAATTTACAGTTTATTCTCTATGTAGGATCTTCACAGAGGCTGGTGCACTGAAGACATGAATTAGAGCGCATCAGAGTTGTGATTCTTAGAAGTGTTTTATTAATGTGTTCCCCTCTCAGTCTTTTAAAGATACAGTGCAGTTGCTACAGTTTACAGAAACCTGGGAATATAGTATATATTGGATCTAATTTTTCAGGTGTGCTTAGTTTACTTAAATTCAGATGAGGTGTTTTGTAAACTACTTATATGGGACAAGGCTGTCTGCATATTAGTGGCTTTCCTTACACAGGGTAGATGTTCAAGCCATGGGAGAGCAAATAGCCCCAATTTCTTGCCTCTGTGAGTACTGAGATGCAAGCACAAACTGATAGTCAAAAAAGGAGCAACATCCCCTGACTACGTGAAGGATGTTTTATAAACTCTATAAATCCTGAAATAACCAAGGAAAACAGCTTCTGTATAATTAAGCTTGAACTGCAATACTGCAATGTGTGCTTAAGAACAACAGCAGAAGCACAGAATGCTAGATTAATGCAAGGCATATCGGTGGTTGGGAAAGGAGCTTTATTTTCTAACATGTGCCTTTTTAAAAGCAATCAGGCAGAGTCAGTGTTCTTAATTTTGTGATCGTGAAATATCACAGGGACAAAATTAAAAACAGTTAGTTTGCAGAGCTGGGAGACGCACAGTTGCCAGGCAACATTTTGTGTACCTTGAGAACATATAACAATGCACATGATTTATGTAGTGTTGTTGTTGTGTCTCCACATGCTGATACTATTGTATCTAATGTGGATTCCCATAGGCTGAGCCACCACCTAGCTATACCCATCATGCTGAGTCTATTCCTTGGTTTGCCAGCACCATCCATCAGCCGCAAGCCCATTTTTAAACCTATAGCTTGAGTCACTATTTAATATACTCAGTGACACAAGCAGAAACTGGTTGGAAAGAAGCAGTAAAGGAACTGCATTAAACTCCACTAATTAAGTTCCTTTTCATATCCAATTATCAATCTAATAATATTAAATTATCAAACTAATAATTATTAATACAGATAGTAGGGTTTACTGTATTTGGGAAAATTAAGATATAAAATGCATATGTCACAAAGCATCGTCTCCCCAGAAGCCACAAATATTTCCAGGACATGAAAGTCACAGAAAATATTACACCCAGAATTACAAATATTGGAGATCGCCCCTCCAAAATTATTCTGTGTTTTCAGGTTCTTGGAAAGAAATAATCCATTCCCATTCTGGATCTGTTACTTATTCTGGGTGAGACTTTGTTATTCACATGGATGTGGCTTCAACCACTGCCACACTTAAAAGCCCATAAAAGGAGGCATCAGATCCTGTAGAGGTTCAAAAATACCAGTAATCCTTATTATGAAAGAAAATCTACAGCAATTGACATTTGTTCAAATGAATGACATTTATTTTGTGTTGTATTTGTTGCAGTTCTTTGATGTCAGGAAATTTTACTGGCAGGATGTCAATATAGGAAACCTTCCTCACCGTAGTACATCTGAGGCATTGTGGTTCCATAAGCCATACCACCCTACTCAACACCACGATAGCCAAAAGGAAATAACTGGTTTGAGTCTGTATGAACATCTATAGGTTAATTTTCCCAGATTTTATACAAATCTTTGGTTCAAATATTATTATATTGTGAGGAGATAAAGGAAAATCAGCTTCTGTGTTCGGGGGCCAGAAAAGCTTTTTGAATATTTTCTATTTGAAGTTTGGAAGCTTTGGGTTGGTGTCTCAGAAACCGCCTCCTGGCAGTCGTCCGCTGCAGCATCTTCCCACTGGAGGGAGCTGTGACATTTGAAATACATCAACAGCCTCAGCTGGAAACTGCCCTGGAGGCCCCCAGGAAGGATTTTTCTGCGCATCTTTTGTCTTCTGCACTTTTGAAAACCATGGATTACCTTAAACAGATATTGTCACTTACATTAAGTCTTTGGTCAAAATAAATTTTTGGAGCAGTTGGTGTTAACAGAAAGCTTTCAGTTATATGTCTGCGTATGAGAGAGATGGCTCTATAAAAAACCTTATCTCTTGGAGACAAGAATTTGTGTGCAGTTTGCAATATTGCACACCCAATTAGTGTGACATTGGGCTGCTGAACAGAAATTAAAAAAGGATGCTAACACTAAGGAAAGTGCAAACAAATGCCAAAAAAATCGAAAGGAATAATTGCTCTTGAACTCCTTAGTGATTTTCTTCCATGTGGGACACATCTTGGACACCAGAATATACGCTTAAAAGATTTACTTTGAAGTCACAGTTGTGAGGGTAAGATCATTATATTTTATCTTTGAACTACCACGTGTCTCCCGTTGATGACAGCCAGCAGCCCAAGTGTGCAGAGAGGAATACCTGAAACCTGAGGATATGACAGAAAATCAGGTCCAGTAAAGGCCATCGGTACACACAGCCTCTCCTGCCTCCCAGCAAGTCCACGCCTCTGCAGCAGCAGCTTGGGCATTGCCTGAGGAATCATAGGCACCTCAAAAATTCACCCCAAAACTTGCATGCTACATGAAGAGCTTCTCACCGACAGGCAGTATGAAAAGCCAAGGAGAGAAATGTCTGAAGTCTCCCTCCTGCCCAGGGCTCGGTGTTTAACAAAGAGTTTTAAGAGGGAGACTGCAGCAAGGACCACCTTCCCTTTAGAGAATCACAGAAGTATTAAGTCTTTAAAATAACAGTGTTCAGGTTGCCTTTTCAAACTCAGTGGCAGGAGAAGGACATTGTGATGCCATCTAATACAAGTGAGAAGAATCTCAAGAAGGGGACTGTCTGGATTCAATTCCTTCTGCACCTTGAAACCATTCCACTTGTCACCATCCAGCTCACTCTGGAGAGCTCTCAGGCCGTGCTAACAGCTGGGATTTTGACTGATGTTAAACCAGCATCAAGCAAAATGTAGAAATACCAGGTCTCTCCAGCCTCAGCTTGGTGCACGTACCCCTTCCTACCTCTATTTGCCCAGGTACCATCACCTTCAGGCATTAGAGAGCCCTCCTGCATAATTCTGGTTTGTCTCTTTGCAACAGTAAAGGTAAAAGTAGCTGAGGGAAGTAAAGAAGACAGGGAAACAGCATGCTGCTGCTGTCAGTAATCAAAAGAGGAAATGCTACAGAAATAGCCTTTCTTTTTCCACTCTTGTTTCTCTCCACACATGTCTCCCTTTCAGGCAAGGACTCAGCCAGAGGGTGTGCCAAGGGACTGAATTAGAGGATGGCAACATGCTGGGTAAACCATCAATAGCAAGGCACTTTTTTTTTAGCCTGATAGGCTGCAGCTGTTCCCACCCCTCTATCCCACACTAATGAATAAGCAGAGGAGCTAGATGTTTCTGCAAAAATGAACAAGGCTGACATTTGAAGTGTCGTTGCTGGACTTCAAAATTAATGCCCTTTAGAGATAAATGATCCTGGTCTGAAAACTTTACTGGCATGGATTGAAGCAGCCCAAAAAGCTGAGATTCTGCAAAAACAGGATGGTGCAAAAAGGCCATATAAGGATAGCAAGACCAGGAGTTGCATTCCCCTATCTTAAGTTCCAAGGGTAAAATCCAGCAGCCTTACTCATACAAGTATTCTAGTTCAAGTCAGACAACAGCATCATGATGAAGTACATAGGACAGATTTTTAAAAACACAATGTTCTTAATTTTCTGATGCTGTTTCAAGCACAGTTTCTTCTCCTTGGCAACTTTTCACACTCTCCACTCAAAGCCATTTGCAAGAGAAGGTCAGGAGTAATGAAGTAACAGAAGTCTTCATTTTAAGCTGAGAACTGATGGAACAAACATAAACAATGTCAATAGAAAATTTACAACCAAAAACTAATTATCAGAGTTTTAATCATCTGCTCATCAAAGACTTGAATTACCATGAACATGGCCCCTTAGGCTCACTTGGAAGAGTTCTCTCAAACACACCAGCATTCCCTCACCAGGCTTGGAAAGAAAAGCTAAATTTAAAAAACATCCTAGTGCTTCTTTGGACAATATAGCTGTTAAATTTAAAGAAGTAAGATAAAGATCCAGCATAATGCTATCATGCGTAAGCTGGCAAATGTAAGGCACATGCAGTTGCCCAAATTTAGGTGTGTGAAGCTTACAAATTGGACGTTCAGCTCATTATATTGAGAAGTGGAATACCAGAGTCTCAAAGGTTACCAACAGGACAAAAGTAGCCCCACAGAGAACACAAACCCTGCAGTGAGAATGCAATTACTGCTGTATCTCTTCTCCTTCAAAATGGCAAGACTGCCTCAGTCTCTTCTCATTAAGTGAGAAAGTTATTACTCAGAATTCATTCCTCCTTGTAATTACTAATTGGGAAGTGAAGAGCAATACCATATAAAAAAAGGATAATATTCTTAACAACAGCAAAAGGCATAAAGTAGCTCATCACTTTCTACATATTAGTTATGTCATTAGCCCTATTAGCACTGCTCAAAATGAACATGTTAAGAAGGGAACATTAAACTGCACTTCATGACTGTAAAGCCAAAGGACGAAATATTGACATACCAATTACTGCTTTAAGTCTCATTAATTTCTTCAAACAAAATAGAAACAAAACAAATGTGAGAAGACGTGTCTGATGCTTTTCTTTTTACTTTAGAAGAAAAACAATGCTTGTTGATCTCCCAGACTGTATCAGCTCTCCAGGGCTGAACCCTTACCTTACTGAGAGAGAAGAATCCCTTTCACTTGAAGTCAGAGATTTCACCTGCAAGGGTTTTTTTCTGTAATGTGAACAATTCCCCACTGGATTCATATGTATTTCATGCTGACAGCGTTATCACATGCATTTGAACACAGCAATTGGGCTGTAAACACACATACACAATGTTAATGAAAGCTCAGGCTCACAGAGAAACTCAGGTGATGGAAATATCTTTTCCAAACTACAGAAGCCTGGGCAGCTCGTGATCCTAATTTCATTGCTGTGAAGGTCCAGATTAATGCTTTAGAAGCACTTGCTATCAGATCAGCCAGGGTGAAGTCACAGCTCTTCTGCAGCCTGTGACACACTCCACAAGACCAGATTTCGTCTCCATGTCTCAGGAGTTTATAAGCACGGAACAGCATTAAGTGCTGCACTGATTGGGGGCAGGGCAAAGAAAAAAAAGCCTTGCTGGTGTTATATCTTAGATGAGCAACTGTATTTACTAAAATAATCTCATTCCCAAGCAAATAGATTTGATTCTATAGAAATGTGCATCTTATCAGTGACAAACATTTAAACAAGCTCTTTGAATAGTGCCTCTTACTTATTTTTCAATAGCAATCAAATCTTTCATTGTTTCAATTAAAGCTTGGTCTTTCACTTAGAGACTTACTGTCCAACTGTAAAATGACTGATTGACTCCAATTATAAAATAAGATTAATTATTTCTGTCTTCGTTTCAGCCCAAAGGAAATTAGTGTAGGGGTTTGTTGTTTAAAGGAGGTTGATGCGTTTCATTATGTGATCACAGAGAACAGCTCGGTGATATTCCAGCAATCAGTTATATGGTCTATTTTTATTAGCAGTACAAGAAAGCAAATACTGCACAGCTCATCAGGCTGTGTAAATGAAATGAAATAATGAAGTTCTCAAGCAAGTAGAATCCGTCATGCCTGTGTTATTCCCTTTCTGCACTGAGTGCATGAAGCATTGAAGGAACTGCTCTCTGTATAAACACATCTCTGTTTTATCATACATAATTCAGGACGTGCAATTCCCTGATGGAGTAGATTACCTAACTCCATACACTGAGGTACAGTCCACAAACCCTGCACCAGTATTGTAGCGCTGCAGTACCCTCCTACACTGCATTATTGATACAGCTCTGCCTCTTTCAACAATATATGTGCTCTCCATCAGCTTTATCCTAATACTTTTTAATGTCTATAGCATCCTCCCTGCCAAGATTTGGATATGCTCTACATGCAATAGTTTAGAGTTCACTAAACAACACTGTGGATAAACGAGAACTTTCAAGCACCATTCACAGGCGCACAGGGGTTCATACAACACAACTGCTCCACAGCTATAGCACTTGCTGCTCTTGAAATTGATGGGAAGTCTGTGGAGAGCTCTTTGGGAACAGGTCTCAAAAGACGGAGATTTCTGTACTAATCTGCAGTGTCCTGTAAGTCACCTCAAACCTGGCATTGCAGAGGCCAGGCAGAGTCTGTTCCTGTGCACTTGCCATCCTTGCAATGGGATTGCAGGCTGTGTAAATCAGCATGGAATTGAGTCCGGAGACTTGAACTGCCACGAACATCTTAAAAGAAGATTACATCCATGTAATAATGCACAATCCTTTGCCAATCCCTAAAGAAGGGCGGGAAGAGGGGCAGGGGGGCAGGAGGAGGGAAAGACAGAAATCAGATTTCTCAGCCAGCTCAATCCTTCTTGTCCTGGAGGCCAAGCCTATCTCAGAAACCCAGAAGCTGTGCAGCTCTGAGCCTGCAGGGACACATGTCCATCCTTGGTTAGGGGTCTTGCCACAGACAAGCAGCTTTGATCCAAGCAGCTGAACGCAGGGAGATTAATCTCCAGAGCTAGAAGATGGTTTCTGCATCTTCACAGAAAATTGGCTTTGCAGAGGAACAGAAATGTTCCCTCTTCAGCCTCCAGTCTGGCTCTGTGGAGCCCAGCCCATCCTTTGGCTACAGCATCTAGCACAGAGAGAAGGAGTGGTGTAGGCATGGATGTTCAGCAGTATTTCCCGTAGGCTCCCAGGGGAGAAGGAGGTAGATACTTCATGCCTGCACCTCCCACCACTCCTTGATCATGGTTCACAACTCCTCAACAAGGGAGATGGACTGGCCTGGTCAGAGGTGCCAACCTTCATAGCCTCGCACAGGGCACAA
This sequence comes from Tapera naevia, assembly GCA_033556795.1. NCBI lineage: Eukaryota > Metazoa > Chordata > Aves > Cuculiformes > Neomorphidae > Tapera > Tapera naevia. The sequence goes on from JAUMJJ010000059.1 coordinate 15,434,451, forward strand.
GGAGATTGGACCACCATTCTCTGTCCTCACCAACTGTTCCCCTGGAATGCAGCTCACTGTCTTGTAAAACAGCCTGGCCCCAGCCTAGCAAATGGACTGCAACAGCCAGGAGGCAAGACTGAAATGAAAATCAGAGTTGGGTGTGATCACCAAGATGACTGTTCTTTTGAGGCAGGGTTTCTTATTCAAAGGACGTAATTCAATCATCCAGTTTGGAGTTAAATTGGCTTCAGACAATAACCTCGGGAACTAAGATTACTTTAGGTGATCTGAATTGGGATCAGAACTGCAAAGAGGTTGTGCTGGGAAGGCACAAGGAAGAGACATAATAATATTATATAGATCAACACATGAACAGGGAAAAGAGAACAGGAGTCCTGTTAGCTCCTTCAGCAGGGGAGAGCACGGTACCTAATGAAACTGAAAGATGAACTGCAAAGGACAGATAAACACCTACTGTTGAAATGCAGAGGTGTGGAAGTGAGTGACTGAAGTGCTAAGGGAACATATTTATAAGAATTAAATATAAACACAAGGAAGAATGTAGCATGAGTACAGTAATTGTGCCATCTCCCTCCATAGGCCACGTCCCCACAGCACTAAAGCTCAAATCCAGCCAAATTACTAAGTAGACAACTTCAACTTTCCCAGCAGCAGAAGATCCCGCCATTCAATTTTGTTCATCCTGAAGGGTTGTGTCCTGGCAGCATCAGGACCAGCTATCCAGGATAGGATCTTTGGGTACTTTCACCACACTAATCATATATCAGCTACCTTGTGAATAGTTCGCAACTTTGCCTAATTGCTCCTGGACATAGGAGAAGGGTGACTACTGCATTTGTGAACCACTGTGCTCAGCTGGCAATCACAGCCTCATCCTTGCCTGCAGAGCTGGCAGCCAGCTCATCCTCCGCAGCCCCGAAGCACCGAGCCAGGTGCCAACTCTGCAGACCGAGAAGGAGGCTGCCCCCATCACTGCTGGAGGCACCCACGAGCAAGGGCATGTCTGGGCCATCTCTCCTGCTTTATGACTTGCCCCACACTCCCAACTCCAGCTCTTCCTGAATTTCTGAACTACCCTCTTCCCCTTCTCACAGCCCTGGCTTCATGGGGAGAGCTGTGCACTGTTGCTTGCCAGGCTGGAGCCGATCTTGATGCAGACATTGACCATCTGACAGGGACAGCACTTCAAGGGAGCTGCATTTTGGATGTCCTCCCACCCTGTTTTCCTTGTTTTCCCCATGAGATGCAGAGTGTCCCACACAGGGTGCTGACAGTCCTTGCCCTCAAGAGCAAGCTTCATCCAAAAGGGAACACCAGGCAGGAGAGGATGGAGGAAGCTGAAGGGGGCTACAAGAAAGCTGGGCAGGGACTTTTGACAAAGGCAAGTAGTGATTGGAACAGGGGGAATGGATTTACATTGGAAAGTGGAAAATTTAGATTCGACATTAAGAAGAAATCCGTCATGATAAGGGTGGTGATCATTCTGTGATTCTATGACATGGCTCTCCCCTGCGTGCCACCATGCCCCTGGGGACTGGTCCCTGGACATGCCACCACATCCACAGCCCCACTCAGCACAACCATGCCTTGTCTCCACAGAAACGAGGGGAGGAAAACAGGGCCATAGAATCACCGAATGGTTTCGGTTGTAAGGGACCTTAAAGATCATTCCGATACATCCCTCCTTCCATGGGCAGGGACACCTCCCACCAGAGCAGGCTGCTCAAGGCTCCATCCAGCCTCGCCCTGAACACCTCTAGGGAACAGGCATCCACGGCTTCCCTGGGCAAACTGTGCCGGTGCCTCACACCCTCAGAACAGATCTCCCCGCGGCTCGGCGGTGGCGGCTCCACGGGTCTTTAACCAACGGTTTTCTGTCACCACCCCGCGGCCTCACACCCCGGCCCCCTGAGGGCACCCGCCCACCATATGCCAGCTGCGGGGCGGGGACGGCGGCGCCTTCCCTCCCGCCTCCCGGTGGGCGGTGGCGACCGCGCTCCCGCCCCGGCTGCCGGCGGGGGGGGGGGGGGGGGGGGGGGGCCGGGGGTGCGGCGAGGCGGGCGGGGAAGCCAGGAAGGGAGGAGAGAGCGACGAGAGGGCGGGGAGAAGTTTAATGCAGGAGACACCTCTCCAGGGCGCGGTGGAGGCGTCGCCCCGGGCTGCGGGGCTGGGACGGGAGGCTCCGCGCGGCTGCTGGCTGGGCTGGGACAGGCTCCTCCGGATCTGAGGCTTGGGCTGCGGAGCTGGGAAGGGCGGCTCTGTTGGAGCTGCGGGGCTGGGACGGGCTCCTTCGCGCCGCTGCTGCTGGGGCTGCTGGACGGGCTCTGCCTCCCAGCGGTGCTCACGGCAGGGCTCCCAGTCCCCACCCAGGCGGGAGTAACCAGTGCCTGCGGCGTGCAGCCGGAGCGCCCGCCTACCGCGCTCTCCCTCCTTCCCTTCCCCTTTTCCCGGGTGCGCGAGGAGGACAGATAACAATGGTGGGGCGCAGCCGCCGGGAAGCTTAGTGGGAGCCGGTGCCCCGCGGCAGCTCCACCGCCGCCCCGCCCTGCGCCGCGCCGCGCCCCGCGCTGCTGCTGCTGCTGCTGCCGGCGGCGGAGCCGGGAGGCGATGGTGCCCGCGCCGGGGCTACTCTGATCGCCGCCTCCCCGGCTGATACGGCTTGCGAGCCCCTCCAGGAAAAGGGGAGAAAACTCGTACATAATTAATAATAGTAATTAAAAACAAGGAGAAGAAAGGAGGGAGAAGCGGAAAGAAGCAAGTGGATAATGTCAACCCCCAGCAGATTCAAAAAGGACAAAGAGATCATAGCGGAGTATGAAAGTCAAGTGAAAGGTAAGCGGGGGGCGCCTCCCGGGATGAGCCCCTTCCCCCGGGGTGTATCTGGTTAGGGCGGGCAGTCCGTGGTGCCCCAGCTTCGGGGCGGAGGTGAGCGGGGAGAGGACAGGGGGGAGCGGGCGGTGGCTGCTGCCTCCCCCCCCCCCCCCCCCCCCCCCCATGCACCTCCCTCTCCCCTCCCGCTGCGAGCGGCCCCGGTGTGTGCGAGGGGCAGCGGGGGCACCGGCCCTTCCTCCAGCGGGATAGGCTTAAAAAAAACCAACAAAAACGCTTGGTAGTTAAACTGAAGCGAGGGATTCTGTTAAGCCATGCCCCTTTCTTAAGGCACATGGCCGGTGTCCCCCGCCCTCCCCTTGGGGCTGTAGTTCCTCTGTTGGGCAGTGGACGACGGCTGACCAAGGAATTATCCTCGAGTGTTGAATGAGCCCCTTTCAGCCACCCCAGGAAGGGTTTCAGCCTCGAGTCGCCCGGCTGTATCGCATCCAACTGTTGTGCCGAGGGCAGCGCCGGCAGACCCGGTCTTGAGCCACCGGAGCATCTAGTTTCCTCACATAGCTTTGTCCCACTTGCCGGTGTCCTGGGTGGAAAAGAGGATGGGAAACCAACGGCATGGGCGGCGGGGTGTGGATCTCTTGGTGCACATCCTTTTCTCTGGATGCTGACGGGCAGTATTTTGCATAATATACAAATTGCAATAAATCCAAGCTTCGAGAGTGGATGCAATCTTGAAAAGCGTGCATTCAGAGAGCTGTGTGGCACTTAGACTCTTGTTTATTAAAAAGGTATAGATGTGTTCTTTATGTACGTGGGGTGGACCCTCCTCAGCGCTGCCTGCGGTCTGTGATACGTGGAGATGGAGTGTGCCCCCGTGCAGGTCCATGGGTTTCAGGAGACCTCGTGCCCCATGCAGACAAGGGCTGGAGGCCTTCAGACCGAGGTGTCTGAAACAGGGTGGGAGGAACCACTCCTCAGCTGTTCAAAGATTTATTAACTTTCTATAATTGCGAGATCAAATTCTCAAAACAGTTCTTGGAGTTTCATTGTTCTTTTTCCTCTTAAAAGGAAAAATGTTTGGTTTGAGTTTTTTTCTTCCGAAGCTTAACTTTTTGAGGAAAATACCCACCACCAATGAAAGTCTCTTTGGGTCCAAGACAGGATTTAGGCTTAAAATAAGAAACCACCCAGCTAGGCGGGCAGTGAGGGGTCTTTTCTGAGCAGGAAGGTAGGCCATGTTTCAAGTGTCTGTTTGACATGGGCAGGGCAGAGACAGCTCTCATAACTGGTGAGTTCACTGCCGTTGAGCGCTTGGAGGATCAGTTCTTCTGCCTCTGTGGAAATGGTGATTTGTCTTGATCACTGAGCAGAAAAAATGTTTAAGACCTTAAGCTCCTGCAGTGTGTGCGGGCAGTTCTTTGCCTCCTTCTAACGTAATTGTTACGGTCTCAGCCTTTATTAGCTGCAGCCAGTTGCTACATAAGCTGTCCTTTTCTTTTGAATAATGAAGAAGAAACACTATGCCCTTCAGCAACGTATATCAGATCATTTCATAAACAATAAAGATTAAGGTAGCAAGTATCTCATTAACTGGTTCCTTGGTATCGTGGTCCTCCATCATAATTGCAGAGGGAGGTGGCGTTCGTAAACACAGCTCATTAGGAATTTTGACTTGCTTTTGCTCCTTTGGGATGGATGATCTGTGGTGTGTCTGGTCCCAACTGCCTTGCTTGAATTGTTGATTAGCAGCTGTTTGAAAAAGTATGCTGGGCTAGAAATTGTAGCCAGAGCTGCTTTTTCTTCAACCAACATCACTACAATTGTGATTCAGGTGGCAAGAACTGTCTGTATTAAGATATAATTCCACTCAGTGGTGCTGTAACAAAATAATGATGCCATTGTGTTATACCTTGAAAAACCTTGCTTATCCTGGGGTTCAAGAGCTAACGAATTAGTCCTAATTAGCCATTAAAGTAACTTTAAGCGAATATAACTGCAGGAAGTGTTCGTCCCTATATACTACCTGGAATTTTATGTATTAGAATAGGAGAAAGGGTGTGGCCAAAATGCTTTTGCTGCTTATGATTCTGATGTTTGCAGTGACTAGCTAATTTCTCACTGCTGACATGTTTAGTTGCCTGAAGGATGTGGACAGTTTGGCAGCAAACTGGCCATTTGATGTCATCTGGACAGGCGATTGCAAAGGAGTGTAATACCATATATATCCCTTGCATTGTTATGAGATCACATTGAGCTCGGCATGATGAACACCAGTGTTAGCAATTCAGAAACCGTACCACTGGTGTGTGCCTTTGTAAATCATGTGATAAGATGTCTGAATATTGGTACTGAAGAAGGAGGCGCCTCTAATGTACATGATCAGTAGAATGTATATATGGTGCCATATTTGGAAACGAGGATTTAACAGTGCCATTCCTCACATAGCATTTCTGCTCTTAACTGCTCAAATAGGAAGCAGTAACAGATCTTAATTGTTTGCCTGGTTCCTGGATGGTGTAGACTGACGTCTTCTGCTTGGGCTTCCAGCAATATCAATAGTTTGGTTCTTGCTTTCATGGGGGTCGTATAGGAAAAGTGGAAAGCTTGCAAATGTTGTCAAGCTGAAGTGGACGAAGTACTTCTGACTTGTTGAGCAGAACATCTTATTGCACTCTTTTTTTTTTTTTTTCCAGAATCCCTGATCTTTAAGCTAACAGCTGTCAAGAACTATCCCAGCTGTAGCAGTTAGGGAATTGTGTTCACTTCCCTGCACATTATATAGAAAACAGAAGGATATTTCTTGAGGATGTCTCAATACTAAAGTTAGATCTGTCAAGATGAATAGCTATACCCGTTGTTTGGGGGATGTAAGGATGTTAAGATGAGACAGGCACCCTAATGTGTAGACGCAGAGGCATGTGGATAATATTGCTTGGTTCTGCAGCTCTTATTGGAAGTGAGCTCTCTTGGTTCTTTAGTTTCAGTATGACTTTGTTACTTAATAATTTTGCTGAAGCACATACTTCTCAGCAATGTTTCACTTTCTAATTCAAAAGCTTTAGGAAAGGCATCAAGAACTTGTTTATTCAAGAACATTTTGACGGTTCTGAGAAACAATTTATATTACTGTTAAAAGGGCATGCACAATGTACTTCGTAGATTTTCTGCAGACTATATTGGATTACTGAGTAAAATAACTTCTTAAAATATCCTTGATCATCCTAACTATCAATCGTATGTGGTTTTTTTTTCTGAAGGATGTGCTAATTTTGTAGGCCTTTTGAAGTCTTTAGTGGTAGGTTTCCTGTCAATGTTGCAGTTGGGTTGGGGGATACGGCTGGAGCTGGAGGTAAACCTGTGTAAATGAGCAACAGAGTGGTGGTATCATTAGGAGTTGAGTATTAACTTGACCCTACCTAGATTTATGCACAGCATTCCTTAACTCAAAGCTCAATTGACTGTAGTGGCCTATTATTATCCTGCCTTTTGTATTCTGAGGACCAGCTGCCCCTTCGTACTGCTGATAATGTAAAGCAGTGTCTGATAAAGTTACTGAGCAATCCAAAGTAGTGAAGAAATACTAAAGCATCCTCTGATATCTGTGTGTGTATCTCAGGTGCAATGAAGGGTGAACTAGTGAAATCTTGAATACCTGGCTCACTTCAGAAATTTATGCCTCTGAAGAAACCTGTAGTAATACCAGAGGACTGGAGATGTGGGTCAATAGCTTTCAGGTGATTCAAGTGTTACACTGGCATATTTACCTTCTTAAGACTTGTAACTGACTTTTGTAACTGGGCCTGCCTATTTAGTGAGATGCTCTGTATGGTTTGAATTGTGGAGGATCGTTGGAGTTTAATGGTCTCTTGGCCTGCTTATGCAACTGTGTCTTCAACTGAAAAGTACTGAGGGAAGAGCTACTTAGATGCTTCCTTTTCCTACCTTCATTTCCTTGTTGGAAGTGACTGAGTGGAAATCTAAAAACAACTTTGTGAAGGGAGTCACTTCCATAAGATCAATATCTGCATGGTTTTCTTTAGAAGAAAATACTTCTGTTTCCAGCAGAAACAATTTGTTAGCAGTCTATTACATTGCCTAATTAATTTTTATGGAAAACGAAAATTCTCATTTGTGAACTTGCTCCAGATTGAAACAATCTGTAATTAAAACAACAACAATGGAAGCCTCTCAGAGGACAGGTGGAGTTCTGAAATACCAGTTGGGTTGATATTTTAGTAAAGTTTTTTTGATAACTATTTTGAAAAAATCTTCATAATGAAGAATTTGGTGCCTTGGATGATGCTAGAATTCTCAATTTTTTTTCAAAATATTCTGATGAGTAGATGACAATTTCCAAAGTTCAAGTTTATCAAGCATGGTTCAGTTGAAATTTTTCTGATCAAAGAACTTGACCGCAATAAGTGTTGTCTTGTACAGAAAGGATGTTTTCTGTGCTGTTTTTCGGTTGGAGTTACATGTTGTTTGAGAGATAGGCTAATTGAGGATAGTTCTTTACCTTTTTGCCTCACTACTTCCTTCCTGCTCTGTTGAAGACGGAGGGAGTCACCGACACCGGATGGTTCATCAGTGGAACTCGTTTATTGGTCGTGTTACAATCACTGTTATAGCCACGATAATTAGGTTATACATATTGCAAAGCTCAGGCTCATTATTGGTCGTACGATAATTAGGTTATACATATTGCAAAACTTTAGCTCCTTATTGGTTACGGACTTTATCACTGCACATACATTCCTGTAGTTTTAGTAATCCATCTGGTCCCGTGGGAGACATCCTGTTATCTCCCTTGCCTAAGCTTTACTGCACAACAAGGGCCCCCTGACCTTGCTGGTCAGTATTTTCTCACTTAGCTCAGTATTTTCCCACTCAAGGCCTAAACAGCTTGCTTTTGTCAGGCTCATGTCTGCTTTCAGTGAGCCAGGTTTCAGTAAGTCTCTCCACAATTCCCCCGTTTTCTTTATTTAAGGCAATGTGGTTTTGTAACATATTTTGCACTAGGTTTTTCAAGTTCATTCTGCAAACATTTAAACATACAAGGGAGAATCAGTAAGGTGACAAAATTTATAATTAATATGACTAGTCCTTGTTTCAACAATTCTGATACCCAGGGTCCAAATCCAATATTGGCTAATCATTCTCATAATGGGTCTGTAAGCTAAAATCTTTTAAGTGTGTTTGCATTTCTGTTATTTGTTTGTGTATTGATGTTGAGTGATCAGACAGATTTAAACAACACATACCTTTGATCAGGAGTGTTCTTAGCCAGCCTGTAATACCAAATTGAGAATCAATTTCCAAGAACATCATCTGTTTCCTTTAATTTGAGTCAATTGGGTCCACATTGTAAAGCAATCAGTCTCGACTTCTTAGATTGTTTAACTTGCTGAATGGCAAGTTTTAAGTACCAAATTGCTTGAGCTTGGCGAAAAGCACTTCCTGATGCAAAATGATAAAAATGTGGCTGATTATATGTGATACCTGCTGCTATATAAAAATCCTCAAAATTCTGGTGAAAATGTGCAATACAAAGACTACCTTCAGTTGCTACTATATGACTATTTCTTATCAACCTATTGGCACAAACTCCACACTCTAACAAAAGATTCAAAGCACAATTACAATATACATAATTGCAATCACAATTAATAGCTATAACAGAATTCAATTCTCAAGCCCCTCTCAGTCCTTGTCAGTCAAGTATGTTCACAATTACATATCGTGGGCGAAACCTCTTGCTTGATGTATTAATTTCTGTTTGAAGTTGTTACAGTAGAATGCTTATTACTCTCTGCTGTGGCTCTCATGTGTTCGGTTGACTGACTCGACTGCTGGGCATGTCCATTTGCTTGCTTCATGCCACGTCCTCTAGTTCAAGCAGATTTATCTGACTATGGCCTTTGTCTCGTAACCAGTCCCTAATGGCTGACTCCTGACTCTCCACACCTCCCCCGTTTTCTTTAACCACAGGGTACACCCCATATAACATGGACTGTATTGTCTTTTCAATCATACGTTGCAAACAGTTACAGAAGCACGGCAAAAGGAGCACTATACAACAAAACAGAAGTAAGATTGTTAACCCTGTTTTTAACAAGCTAGTTAACCAAGGACCAAAACCTAGAGACTTGAGCCAATCTTCCAATCCAAAACCTGAGTTAATCTGTAGGTGGTCAGTGAGGTCATGCAATTCTTGTATATGGGCAGTTATGGATTTGGAATGATCAGAAAGGTTCATACAACACATGCCTTCGAATTCTTTGCAGCCATGACCATGGGCTAGCAACAGAAAATCTATGGCTGCACGATTTTGAAGAGTGGCATGCCTGACCGAATCAACATCTACAAGTAAATCCGATATTGCTTGAGAGGTTGCGTTGGTCTGTTTTGCCAACCAGCACCCAAGGTTGCGCAGCTGACTAAGAGCACCAGCTACAGCAACATTCGGAGTAAAAAAGGAACCAAATATAATTTGCTCAACGGACCAAAAATTAACATTGTCCTTACAATCTTGTGTAAATCGATGCCGTAGGGAACGAGTTAGCCGAACTCGTGAATTTCGGGAGATGTTAAGAATCATGCTATCATTGGGAGTTAATAAGGTTAGCCTGCCAATGGTACAGGGACCTCCTCTAATGTGGGATGGAATTCCGGGCCATGCACGATCCCCACATATGAGAAAATATCCTGGTGGGAGAGTGATCGGATTATTTGAAGATTTAGAAAGGTTTGTGGAGGTATAGTTACACCACAAACTGGCATTGCGATAATAAGGTATAGTGGCATTGACCGTCGTGTAATCACTGTGGTCCGCTTGGCGTGAGGAGTGGTTAAAGTAAATGCAGGCATCTGCTGTCAGAGAGCCTAAAATCTCCAACTCTTGTGGTTCCAAATCTGCAATAGGGCGGTAAGGCATCCATGAATCCCAGGAATCTGCGGTTAATCTTAAATTAGAATTATTACAGGTCGGTACACTTACTGGGCACGGCCAATCAACGTCAGGCACTCCTACAAGGCACGTCGAGAAGGGATTAGAAGGGGTTGCCACTGAAAGACAGATAGCGTTTTGCTTTGTAAGATTGGCCAAAGTCACCCATACATTTTGTTTAGATTGTACTGGAAAGAAAGCAAAACCTACTTCTATTTTCCAAAGCAAAATCAATGTCTGTAACATTTCCTGTAACATTTCTTATAATAATTCTTACAATAATGCTTCAGTATATGTGATTCTACTAATCTACTAGCAACCTTAACCCAGAAGGTCAGTCTCGCCTGTTGCTCAGCTAAAAACAACTGTTCAGGCGATTCGTACAATTGCAGAGCTTCTTCCGGGGAGTCAATATTAAAACCATTAAACTCAGCTAAAAAATACAAAGCAAATGCCCCTTGTCTATTAATTTGATAGTCACAAGTGGGGCAAAACCAGAATTGCAGATCTTTCCTCCTACAATGCACTACTTGGGTACAATAAGCACAATAAAGATCTATAAAAGCATTACAGTTAGTTTTACATAAAGGACAGGAATAAATGCTAGGTGCATCCCATTCTATCAGATTTTTTTTTTTTTTTTTTTTTTTTTTTTTTTTTTTTTTTTTTTTTTTTTTTTTTTTTTTTTTTTTTTTTTTTTTTTTTTTTTTTTTTTTTTTTATCTCTCAAAATAATGTTGAAATAGTCAGGGTCAATGTTGACCAATAGATACTTCAGTTCTTTTGGCAGTTGGCCCAAAATCGGAGGGACGATAAGCCGTAATTTGGACAACAGTCGCTGCTCTTCACTACGGTGAACAGGTCTTAGGAGGCGATCGATGTGGTCCATTTACCGGGAATTCATTCTCCCTCCTGCCACGCATCGCAGGCCGAGTCCAATTTAGACAGAATTCGCAGGGGTCCAAATCGGCAGTGGTTATATTCTGCGGCTAGACGGTCATCAGGGCAGGCCTAACACACCTTGCAGGAATCCATAGGGTTCCTGTAGGTGCGGAAACACATACATAACCTCGACCCCAATATATCACTTCCACAGGCCCTTCTCTCAATCCTGTCTTTGGGTCCTTATAATACACTAATGCACGCTTGTGGCTACTGCCTTGACTTTCTTTCATGTGTATGACTGCGGGAGGGTCCTGATCTTGCCCAAATACACAAAGATGGTTCATTACATAAACAGCTTGTGCCAACCTCTGTTGGGGGTCAACAATTTCTTGCTGCTTACTGAGATATTGTTTTAGAGTTCGATGGGCCCTTTCTACTATAGCCTGTCCCGTAGGAGAATGCGGGATGCCTGTTGTGTGCATTATTCCCCAAAGTTTTAAGAATTCTCTAACTGTGGTACTGCGGTAAGCGGGCCCATTGTCTGTTTTAATCGCTTCTGGTACCCCCATAACTGCAAAACTAGCAGTCAAATGCCGCATAACATGTAGCGCTTTTTCCCCACGCTGAGCAGTTGCCCAAACATACTTGCTATACGTATCAACCACCACATGCACGTATTTGAGTCCTCCGAATTCTGCTACATGGGTTACATCCATCTGCCATAGGGCATTTGATTTTAGTCCTCTTGGATTCACTCCACATCCTAACCCAATTCCCCCGTTGTGATGGCTGCATGTTGGACACGCTCGCACTATTAGCTTAGCTTGTGTGATGGGAATCCCATAAGTTCGATGTAACCCTTTTGCATTCTGGTGTAGGCGTGCATGTGCTTCCCGAGCCTGCTCCAAATTGCTTTGCGTTGAGGCTGGCATGACCAGTTGATCAGCTCGCGCATTTCCCTCTCCCATTCCAATATTCCACTTATGGCTCCTTATATGTAACACGCAATAAGGTGCCTTCCTTTGCTTCAACATTCTCACTAGCTGCAACAAAAGATCATACAGTCGCGGGTTATGAGTTTCCTTGATGCTGGCATCCTCTATTCTTTGCAATACCCCCGCAACATACAAAGAGTCTGTAACCACGTTCAGCGGTCCCTGGAATTGTATAAAAGCCTGTAAGACTGCATTCAGCTCCAGGGTCTGCAAGCTGTCTCGACTCTCAGCCTCCCATATTTTGTGCTTCCACTGCTTGCCTTCCTTCCATGTCATGGCTGCCTTTCTAGACTTCTTTCCGGCATCGGTATAGACTGTAGTAGCATTTTCAAGGGGTGTGGTTGATCGCCACGGTTTCACTATCCACTGCCACTCCGCTAGCCACTGGAGCATTTTTGGTTGCAACGGGCCTGTCTTGATAATCGCTCCTGCTCCCAATAAAGCTTCTTGTAATTCCATGGAGTTAGCTAAAAACCAGTCCAAATCTGATTTTTGGATTGGTAGTTGAATTTGAGTGGGTTCTTGTCCAGCGACATCAATGATACGCTGACGGCCCCGCTTTATTACATCTGCAAGTTGCTCAATTTTACTATATACAGTTTTTCTTGCTTGTAACGGAGGGGAGAGCCATTCCAACACCCTCGTCTCCCCCGTTTTCTGTAAGTTTTGGGATAGAGCTGCTAACAGATGGCTTCGGGCACACCAAACAGTCAAGTCTATTGAGCTATCAAAGTCTCTGCGCTGTAGGTAATGATTGCCAATACATTGAACGATCAAATCGATGGTCCGGCGCTGTGCAGAAGTGAGTCGAATAGGTAAAGCTGGGTCTGTTCCTTTTAACAGAGGACGAAGTGCACTAAGTAGGCTGTTTGGGATGCCTATGACTGGCTTCAACCATTGCATTTCTCCCATAAATTTCTGTGCTTCATGCAAGGTAGTGATGTTTGTGTCTAATTGGAGCTTTTGTGGAGTAATTGTCTGCATAGTTATAGTCCAACCAAGATATTTCCATGGGCTAGTTTGCTGTATTTTTTCAGGCGCAACAATTAGTGATGATGCTTTAAGGGTTGTTACAATTGTTTGCAGTTGATTTTCGCTAAACTGTTCCTTTTGAGCGAAGAGGATGTCGTCCATATAATGATAGATGATAGTTTCAGGCCATGCCTTCCGTAAGGGCTGTAGGGCAGTATCCACATAAAGCTGGCACAGAGTAGGGGAGTTCCGCATCCCTTGCGGGAGAACAGTCCATTCAAATCGCTTATCTGGTTCTCCCCTATTAACTGCTGGTAAAGTGAATGCAAATCTCTTCATGTCATCAGAATGTAGCGCTATAGTGAAAAAACAGTCCTTTAAGTCTATAATTAAAAGCGGCCATGCTTCAGGCAGCATGGCAGGATTAGGTAACCCGGGCTGAAGGGCCCCCATAGGCTCCATTTGTTCATTCACTTTTCGTAAATCATGGAGTAAACGATATTTGCCTGATTTCTTCTTGATTACGAATATTGGAGTATTCCATGGACTGGTCGAGAGTCGCAAGTGACCTTGCTGAAATTGTTCTTCTACCAAGGCATGTGCTTGTTCAAGGCTTTCCCTTTTAAAAGGCCATTGCTTTACCATCACTGGTTCGTCTGTTTTCCAAGTGAGTGGAATCGGGAAAGTCCAAGCAATGGCACTTAAACTAAAGGGCGCTGATCATTGGATAATACCACTCCGAGCTGCGCGAGAATGTCTCTCCCGATGAGGCATTGTACCGTAGGTGGTAGTGGTACTATAGTCAACACAGTATTGACTGTTTGTCCGTCCAGGGTTACCGCTACCAGGGGAGATTTTTTCGCCAATGTGTAACCTCCTACTCCAGTGACTGTGTCCATTGTGGCCCGCTGGGGCCAATGGCTTGGCCAACATTCCGGTTGCACTATACTAGTATCGGCCCCTGTGTCCAATAAGGCTGTCAATTGTACAGAGTGTCCCTGGTACGATATTGTAACATCCTTAGTGGGTCGAGTAGATAGATCCATGGTTAACATAGCCAATCCGGAGGAGCCAAAGCCTTGGGCTCCGCGGTTCTTCTGTGTTAAAGGGGTTAGTCCCTTTGTTAGCTGTGGCAACGGTAGAAGTTGCGCGATACGTTGTCCTGCAGCGACACTCAGTGGTGGAAATGGAGTATATGCCATAATATGAATTTCACCGGAGTAGTCTGCATCTATAACTCCCGGAAGCACGAAAAGTCCCATAATAGTTGTTGAGGATCTTCCCAATAACAAAGCTCCATAGGCTTGTCCGTTGATAATGAGTGGCCCCCTTACTCCAGTTGGTATCTTCTCGGGGCGAGCTGTAGCTAAGGTGACATCTACGTTGGCTGCCAAGTCGAGTCCCAAGCTGCCTGCAGTGGCTGGCTGGAGGCTGATGTTGCGGTCACTGAGGCGGCGATTTGTGTCGGAGCGCGGCTGCCCTGCGCGCTCTTTGTCGAGTTTCCCGACCTCCGACGACAAGCCGACGTGTTGTGAGAGCTGGACTGACAGGTTTGGCACCAGATTCCGGAGGTACGGCACTGTCGACGCATGTGCCCGGGCTTGCCACAGCGGTAACACCTCACGCCTGGAGGCAATGGGCGGTTTGGGTTCGTGCTAGCCGGTGCTGCAGCGGTGGCTTGGAGGGGCGCAAGAGCGGCTAATACTTGTGCCTGACTAGATTCTGCCTGTTTTTGCAATCCCAACCCTAAATCTTGCAGTGCTTTAACTATAAACACCTGCGACCCGTTTGGCTGTAATGACATTCGTTCTAATGCGGTTTCAATTGACCAGTCTGCTCCTAATGTTAACAATATCCTTTTTGTCTCTTCATTTGCATTCTGCAATGCGCACTGCTTTAACAGTGCGCCTTTCATATACTCTGGTACTCCTGCCTTTTCTATTGCAGCAGCCACTTTGTCTATAAACCCCCCAAAGCTTTCTTCTCGACCCTGCTTTATGCTCATATACATCGGGATGCCGCCAGCATCTTTAACCCGTCCCATGGCATTTCTCACTAGCCTCATCGCTTCCCGAACCTTGTCGGGCCCCAATAACATTTGCGCTTCGGTTCTCATATACGGCCCTAATCCCATCATTTCCTGCACAGTGAGCCCGTGGAGTGGATCACCTGGTCCTCTCTGAACCGCCACTGCCTCCTGAACTTCTGATTGCCAGTGTGCGTTGAACAGCAATTGTTGGTGTTGTGTAAATACTAACTTAGCTATACCGCGCAAGTCGTTCGGGAGTAAGAGAGTGGTATCGAATAGGTAATCTAGGATCTGCTTGACTGGTTCGCTTTTCGGGCCAAATTGTGCTACTGTCTGCCGCAGCTGTGCAAGTAACTTCCAGTCCAAGGGGGAATAATTACCAATGTGATGCGTTACTTGACCGTTTTGGTCTACTACAGGGGTGTATGTAACGGGGCAGACTAGGGGGCCGGCAGCCTCCAACAACACCTCATCGCCTTCCTCTGCCCCTTTGCGGGCGATAGCAGCCCACGCCTCACGACGCTCCCTAGCCATCTCCTCCCACAGGTCGCTGAGCGCCCCAGGGACGGGGGAGGTGGGGGAGGTGGTGGATTCATAGCGATTCGGCATGGCTGCTCGCGATGCAGGCTTTCGGAGGCCCAATTTAAGCACATGTGTAGCTCCCCCACTGCCCTCGTCTTCACTCTCGTCACTTTCCACATCCCCGCTTGCACTCCCTTCTTCTAATGGAGGTGCTGACGGTTTAACAGAATCGGAGGATGTACTCTCTGTCCCACCAGCTGGAATCACTATAGCTGACACCCCCGGAGCCAACGGCTCACCCTCTTGGCCATATCCAGCGTTTTTACGGGAAGCTTGCAGAGCCGCGGCAGCAGCCCTACGTTCTGCCTGTTGCTTTAAAAGATCGTTATGGATACCCCGCCATATTTTACCTAATTTCTTTGCCGTTTTATCATCGTTTAGGATGGCGTCATAAAGTTCATCTCCTAATTTACGCCATTCCGAAAGTTCATGAACTGTGTGAGGATTCTGAAAACAGCCCTTGGCATGCCCCCAGGCTAACAATCCCACTATATCTTTCTTGCTATGCCCTTTCAACCCTCGCTTTTCTATATTTGCTAAAAATAAATCATATGCTACTTGCCGATCCATTTCAGCGCTGTTGCGGTCCTCCGGCTCCGGTAGCACGTACGGCCCAGTACCACCTCTTATGATCCCTGGGGGTGCTGCTCCTGCCTTTTCTGATTTCCGATAGCGTTGAGCACCGCTCTGGCCGCCTCAGAGCCCAACCCAACTCCGTCCACCGATGGTGTTCTCCCCCGTTTTCTTTAACAACGGGGCAACGTCGGGGTCACCATTTTGTTGAAGACGGAGGGAGTCACCGACACCGGATGGTTCATCAGTGGAACTCGTTTATTGGTCGTGTTACAATCACTGTTATAGCCACGATAATTAGGTTATACATATTGCAAAGCTCAGGCTCATTATTGGTCGTACGATAATTAGGTTATACATATTGCAAAACTTTAGCTCCTTATTGGTTACGGACTTTATCACTGCACATACATTCCTGTAGTTTTAGTAATCCATCTGGTCCCGTGGGAGACATCCTGTTATCTCCCTTGCCTAAGCTTTACTGCACAACAAGGGCCCCCTGACCTTGCTGGTCAGTATTTTCTCACTTAGCTCAGTATTTTCCCACTCAAGGCCTAAACAGCTTGCTTTTGTCAGGCTCATGTCTGCTTTCAGTGAGCCAGGTTTCAGTAAGTCTCTCCACACTGCTCTCTAATTCTTCCCTTCAGAGTACAAACTTCAGTTGTCCATGTAAATGCTAGCAAGTTTGTAGTTAACTGTGCAGCTGGAGGAAGTATCTGTAGGTTTAGATAGTTGTCATGAATGGAACAATTTTTTTTTCCTGGTTTGACACACACTGCGGTTGGTGTCTCCCAGCAATGCAGCCAAACAACATTTGTTATTTTGCTTGAATTTAAAGGTGAATAAAGTCCTAATTGCTATAGCACACATGAAAGGGCAAGCAATAAATGGACTGTCTGACCAGTGTTTCTTTCTCTCAATATGGCAATCATAACGCATACTTGATGTGTACATTTTGTGTGTACCCACACTTTTTTAGTCTCTAAAAGCTTTAATTTGCCTTTGATTCTGAAGCAGTTTGGATCCTTTTATGATTATTTCTTTGGGGCTTTTTTGTCTTTTCCAAATGCACTTTCTGTGCAGTTCCTCTGCTCTAAATCATGCTAAGGTTCATTTCATTTCCTGCCATTATCTTTTATTGGTCACTTTTTTTATGAACTGAAGTCCTAGTTGCTAATAAAATTAAACTTATAGCTTTGAAATGGCTGTGGTAAGACACAATGGGATCTGAATTTCATCTCATTTTCTGCTTCAAACTTCTCTTGGGTTAGGTTTTGCTTTCTGTGAAAACTGATCTCTATGTCAGTCAGCAGTGATGGATGGTAGCACTGGCAAAAAAGTGGGTCAGCACTGTTGAGGCTGGATAAGAAATCCCCTGCTGACCATTATACAGCCTGTTAGAAATCACTGACCATGCCTTGACAGTGCAGCACGTCTAATCTCTGTTTTGGATGGGGCTGAATGTGGAGGAGCGCACAAATGGAGCCAGACAGATGTCAATTTTGCTTCTTCTCCCTTTTGCTTTTTTTTCAAGCCACTGCTACATCTAGCTGTTATTATCCCATGTCTAACCTTTCTGGTCTCCATAGTAGAAATGAGTGCTACCTTAACTTGTATTAATCCCTATTAGAGTCTAATCTACTCTTACTGCTCAGCTTTCACAGAACAAAATAGGCTTTGTAGCATGTGGGTTTGTTTTGTGTGTGAGCGATTAGTCTAAACGTTTACTGGGGCTCCTTGCAGCCTGCATGCTGCCCCTTCTTCTTCATCTGGGTTTTAGTCTCACGGCAGCATCTCCCACCTTGCCCACTACTGACCTGACCTTCCTGGGACTTTCCCTGTGCTCTTTGCTCAACTGGGCTGATCTGATCAAGTGCCAGCCATTACCAAGGCGAGGCTGGCTGACCTTGCCTTGCAGCTCCTGGACTGACCAGCCCAGAGCATGAATAGCCTGTTCTGTCTGAAGTTACTTGGTGCCTTTTCCTTCCCCACTCCCAGGCAGCATGCCAAATACCCTGAGCTGCAAGCGATTGAAGGGGCATGTATGTATATGTGCATGTGTGCGTGCGGAAGAAGAGCAGCAGCTGAGAACAGGAGGCAGTGATTGAAGGCGGATGGGCTGGTGGGCCGCGCAGTACCAAATGCTTGGTGCAATGTACAGAGGGCCATCACTGAGAGCATGGGGCTGTCTTCTGGGTAACAGGCAGAGCTGTCTACACAGGAAGACTGCTTGCTCCGTGTATTTTACATTACCAAGATTATATCTGGCACCAAAAGCAAAGGAGTTGGTTATCACTATTCTTTTTCCTTTGTTTCCAAGGCTTAAACAACTGAAGAATTGCAGGCTGTTCAGGCAGCTTGTGGTGACTTGGTCCTGTGGGAATGCTTTAAGACAAACAATTCACTTTGATCTGTTGTAATCGGAGCGGTATTCCTGAGGCACTGCTTCCTCAGGAATCTACTGTGTTCTGCAGCTTGTACAAGATGTCTTCTGGTAGACACAGAAGTGTGTCACAAGTCAATTATAGCCACCTGGTAGGTTAAAGGTGGTGTATTAGATTTTACTTATGCTTTGCCCACTGATCGAGCCATTTTCTGTTAGCTACAGCTTAGTAACTAAATAGGGAAAATCTCTTCAATAGCCCTTTCCTTCTCCCCTGTTCATGTTGCTGATTCTCAGCCATATGCTGAATGAATTTCAAGATGCAGTATTCAATCTTGCATTGTGCAACCCACTGGAAACATGTGTTTTACCTGGAGATGACTGTTTGATAAATCCCGAGATTGAGATGGAATTGCTTTATGGAAAATGAGTGAAGTTTTGGAAATAACTCCAAGCAAATCTAATGTTCTGTTTCCAAGGACGGGCTTGTATGTGGGGATGGCCAGGACTTTATATTATTCTGCAAGTCAGTGAGTGCAAACATTAAGATGAAGAGTTTGTCTTCTCTAGAAGGAGAAAATACTGTTATTAGTTCATGGTTGGCACAATAAAATAATCCCTGTTCTAGGTGCATGTTAATGAGGTAGGTGTTGGAAGTAGGAAGGCAAGGTGTTCCTCATAGTCTTTCACTTGAAACATTTGAGCAAGAAAAGGGCCCAACTTCCTATGTCAGAAAAATCTCTAGGGAATGAACACCAGCGAAGCCATTAAAGGTTCTCTGAAAATGTTGTGGAGAAAGTGTATGCTTTATTATTTGACTCTGATAATCATATCTCTAAAATGAGTTAAGGATGACCCATGTCATTAATTTCTAACTCTATCCAGTACAGAACAGTGCAGTTAATCTGGTTTTAATGAAGTCCCTCTGAAGGTGCGTGGGTACTCGATCTGCAGCTACTTCAATGATAGCATCTGGGGGTTTGCTTTTAATTAGAGCAGTGAGAGGGTGAAAAAAGCTTGTCTTTGTCTATCGGTTTTCTAGAAAAAGTTTTGGTAGAACTTATGTAGAAGTGTTATCATTGATTCATTAGTTAGAATATCCCTATTAACTTTGTTATGTTATCTATTATTGGGTGATAAAACCTGTTTGAGTTTCAGTTGCAGCCTCCTGAGACTTGCCATTACAGTTGCAGAAGTGCTGACAAGCAGGCAGAGAGAGCTGTATTAGCATATCAACCAAAACATGCTCAAAATATACTAGGCAAAATTACTCTTTTTATTGTGAAATAAAGTTACAAAAACTATAATTAGAACACTTATGGTGTACTATTTCTTGTTAACTATATTGGGTATAAAAAGCAAATGCAGCTGGCTTACCGGATGATGACTTCCAGGAAGTAATGATTGTAACACTTCACATAATGAGCTGTTGTGGGAAATGTAACTGGTTACTGTAGCATCATGTAAACGGACTCTCCAGACTCCTTAACTGACCTGAATTACTCATTCACCTGAATTACTCCATGTGTAGGATCTGCAAGCAGGTTGCTGGTGCTGTCTTGTGTCAGGAGTCTTCAAGATGCTGCTTTGACTTGTTTCTTCCAAGGAATCAGAAGTGGAATGATGCACTTCTGGCTTTGTTCTCACTGTGTGTTAAACTAAATAAGGAGCTCTTCTGGTCCCCTTTCACTTTCCAGTGTATGTTATTTCATATGGTAAAAGAAACCAGTCTCTGCTGTTCTAGCTGATTCCAGAGTATCTGCTTCCTGAAAAATCAGAGGAATATGCTCACATTTACAAAGTACAGAGTACAGCAAGTCTAATAAGATTCAGTGATAGCTCTTGTATGGCTGCATTCTTTCAAGAACCTCACTTTTTTCAAGCCTTGCTATTCTCTGCTTTTCTCCTGGTGCTCTTTTAAGATAAGAGAGGATAAACAATCTAAAGCTTTAGGCCAGAAGTAAGGTAAAATAATAGTTCATTCAGTGTCGAGGTGATCAGGCGTGCAAACCGAAACTTTCTAACTCAACAATTAAGTTACTGTTTTAGAACCTAATAGAGAAGTTGAAAAGATTACAAGTCACTTAATTCATTTCTTTTATATTGTAGAACAAAAAGATCTGTTCTTTTTCTGCTGAAAAACCCAACATCAGCCTTTCATCATTAACTTTTTTTTTCCAGAAGATGCCAACTGTCCAGCAAATAATCTTTTAGGAAACACTGTAAGATAGGATTGCCTGTGGTAACAGCAGGCTGGACTTGATCCGAACAGTCCCTTAAAGTTTTATATTGCTTGTTGTTCAGTCAGACACCTGTCTAGTGCCTCTAACCGTTGTTCCCCTTGTGTGCTAGGTAGATAATACTGTAATCCAAACTTCCGTACACTCAAAACACACTGCAACCAAGTTGAGAGGCATAAAGTTACTCTTATTTCTTTGACAGTATTTATGCAGGCATTCAAAAGGTATGCCAAAATGAAAAAGAAAGTTCTTACCCTTATTATAGAGTACTTAACATACCAAGGTTGTTCTAAGTGTTTAGATGTCGCAGCATACTCTTCCTCCTGCAAAACGCTAATTTGATGATTAGTAGAAATGAAAGTATATAAACTCTTGTTCGTAGGTGCCTCATGTATGTGGCGAATAGGTGTTTCTGCATTCTTGACAGAAATAATATCAGCTCCATGAAGAACCAGCCATGTAATGAAAAACTGGTTTGTTTGGCTAGTGCTTCAAATGGATAACTGGTATGTTTAAGAACTTGATTTAAGTTTAAGAACTTAACAACTACACTATCGTTGCTGCCCAACAGACTACTTAAGATTAAGACCCAGTGCAACAGGGTTGTGTGCATTATGTTCCTTTTTCAAGGCTGCCTCTGTGTATTTGTGCCTTCCTAATTTCCATGTGACAGTGCATAAAATTAGTGCGATTCTCAGTGCCATGACAGAAAATAGAACAGAAACGTTATTCTCCTCAGATACCCGTGCACTGAAGTCACAACCAAGTGCAAGTGAGAGAAGGTCCCCTGTGCAGAAGGCATGGAGATGCCCAGTGCAGGTAGCAAGGCCCACTTACTAGGGCCTCCTCTCCTCCCAGGGTGCTGCAGAGGAGCCTCAAGGCAGTGAGTGCTGTTGTGCACGCTCAGCATCGCTTCTTCCCCGGCAGCCTGCTATGAGCACTCTGTGCATCTGCAGCTGAGCTCATCGGATTATCATCGACTGTATTGTAATCCTTTAATTGCCAGCCACTTCTGATGCCATGATGTTGTTGTGGGTCAAATCCTGTGCTGCTTAAGCAGTGCTCACACTGCTGTCTTTAGCTTTGCCTGTAGGATGGCGAAATACATTGCCCCTTGCAAACTGGATTGTATGGCCTTACTGAGAAACAAGCAACCAGGAACATCTTGAACCATTGTTTTCTGTTTATCTGACTGATGTTACTGATCTTCACCTGAATGTAGACAGACAGCTTTCTGTAAACCAACTTGTTTAAGCCAGAACAAATAAATAGGGAATATAGAATAAAATGTTACTTTTCTAGGTTTTTGTTGGGTCTGAGAGGTTATGGGGTATGAGGGTTGGGTGTTTTATTGTTTTTTATCCAAAGTCCTTTGAGCCTTTTTCCTGCTTCAGGTGGTATCTGCCAGAGTTTTAATGCATTAGCATGCTAACTCTTGTGTATAAAGGAAGGCGCCTTAGGGAGGCATGGTATCTGGTCTTGGGGAGATGTCTCTGGCACTTTAAGTAAAGAAAATATGAAAATGTTACTGGCAAAACTGTGGACGAAACAAAAGGTCTGTATTTGCGCAGGGCTGCAGCACTGCTTCTACCTGCTAACGTAGCAGAACAAGGGGAAATGAGTACTGAATTATGGGTGGCTTCAGTTGACTGTACCTACAGAGAGAAGTCTGGAGTGTCTTTACCTTCAGAAACTCCTTTTATTTTTAAAAATAATCTGGTAAAGCATATGTATGTTGCATTAGAGGCTGGTGAAAGCGAAAGGGTAGCTGGCCATTAAAGACCAAATGGCTAATGCCGGTAAAATTTGCTGAGAACCCTTTGCCTGTCTTTCAGAACATCTCTGGACAATCCCTGATAGCTGGTTTGATAGTGCTGAGTAAGAAACCCCTCTTTCTCATATCTGAGGGGCAAAATCAATGAAAATAGGAGCTAAAATGCTAATTGAGGAGGTACGTATTGGAGGAATTACAAAGTAATGGGTTACTGATGAGAGAAGATGGATTGGCAGAGGCACTGTTCAATGAGTTACCAAATGCACAACTCAGTACAGCACTGTGTCGTTCACAAGTGGTTGCAGGATGATGTCTCTGTAATGAGGGAGGTCTTTGCTCAGGCCTGTGAGAAGGGACTTTCAGGCTACTACAGCAGTTTTCACACTCTTACATATGGGCTCAAAGAAGCTTAGGGTGAAAAATATCCCATGGGATTAAATCCATAAAAGAACTCTTAACTCCTCTGTTTGCCTTTCAGCTGCCATGTTTAGTTCCCCTTTGACTGCTGTCTCACTTCAGAGGTGTCTGTGGCTGTGTTTATGCAATTACATATACTGGCCTACATGTTTATTCTGCAGACTGTTTGCAGGAGTTATAATTTGAACACAGCATCTCACTAACATAGTTCCCTTATTTATAGACCAAAAACTGCCTTCCTCCAGCTGGCAGAAGCAAGAGATAAGTGCCAGCCCCATCCATGCTGATGCCATCTGAGTTGCCACCAGAGAAGATATAAAAATGTTAGCTGCTTTTGCTAAGCCATGCGGGAATACGTATTTCGGCGTTAGGAATCTGATTGGTGCATCCTTCCTAGTGATCAGAGCATTTGCATGAGGAGTCTGGTTTCACACCTTGCTACCTTTATCTTACCCAATTTTGAGTCTTGAATCTAGCTCTCCCACATTGCAGGTGATTGCTCTGAGAACTAGGGAATTATAGAATGGTTTGGGTTGGAAAGGACATCAAAGATCATCCAGTTCCACCGCTACTGCCATGGGCAGGGACCACAGCATTCTGGGACAAGTCTCTCTGTTTTCTCGTTTGTTGAAGCTGTCCTGCTTTTTCACAGAGTTAATAGATATTAATTATTCACAGGGTGATTATGGATCCATTGCCTGGTGATTAGAGCAATCACCTGAGAGATAGAGATCTCATCATGTATTATAGCAAGTGTGTGTTCCTACTGTACTGCTTTTTTAAAGAAATGGGAAAGGGAGAGGGCTGTTAGATTGACATGATTGTGTGACCATTCTAAATTAAGAATGCTTATTAATCTAGAGGGGAAGCTTTCATTGCAACCACAAGAAACTTACTCTGCAAATATTCCTGACTTATTTCATATCTATAAAGAGTATGGAGGGGGTTTTGAGTGTGGAAAAATTACCTCAACTGACGTTTAAGGAGGAAAGAGAGAGTGGGTCTGCAAATATTACTGAGACAAACCTGCAGCTGTTAGTCAAATAGCAGTGAATATTTTGGGGTTTAGTGACTAGAGGTGAATAATATATCTGTAAGAAGAAGGAAACACGAAGAACTCTTTTTGTCAGTCATGTCAGTTGATCGGGTTATTTCCTTTTGTAGAACTGTTTTGGAGGGCAGCACAGTACTTCAAAAACCCAGGTACTTGTAAATACTGGGATTTACTTGGGTGTATTAACATACCTATTCTTTACTGGTCCTGCTTAAGCTGCATGTGGTAAAGTCAAATTGTTTTAACAGCTGTATGCAAAGTATTATAGCTCAGAATCAGGCAAGAAGGTGGAAATGATGGAAATGCACAAATTCTTCCCAACTTAATTTAAAAAGAGGGTTTAGGAAGACCTTTCAGGTATGTTTCTGAATTTGCAGTGGCATGTTTTGTGTTGGAAAGAACAATTGGTTCTTTGTTCTGCCCTGCACCTCACTCATATCTAGCTATTCACTTGGTTGCTTATTTTTTTAAAAAATTGTAATCGACTATCTTATTAAATTAATAGCTAGTACCTCCAGAATCAGTAGGAGTGCCTACTGGATAAGAGGATGCTTATAAGCTTATTAAGGATACTGAAAATAAGGAGATACAATATCTGTGAAGTCTTAATAGAAATCTCAGTTCCCTAACTTATTGTTTGTATGTAGTCTGTTTTTGCAGAGCACATACTATTTACATTGTGTGGGTTTGTTTTTTTTTCTTAGCATTGCTTGTGTTAGTATATCTGAAAGTAAATATAATTCCAAATACTTTTTTTTTAGATAATATCTCTGTGTTTACTTTTTTCTCAGTTCATAAGGAATCAGTAGTAGGTCAGATCAGATTAGCTATGATAAATACTTCTAGTTGAGAAACCTCTGCCTTGCTTGTAGGTCTATGTGCATGATGCTCTGGGACATTTTTCAGTTACAACTTGCACATTGTATAGAGCAGTGGGGATTCAGACCTGTTATTAGGACCATATGGGTCACTATTTCTATTACAAAGTGTTTATAACCTTGGAATTACCCCTTTGAATCTCATATCAGAAGTTTGTGATCTTGGGAAGGCATAACTCTTCTGTAGTTCTTGTGCAAATATTCCTGACTTAATGAAAAAAAAAAAACAACCCCACAACACTTTTTCTCATTCTCCCAAGTCTGGGACAAGACTCTGCTCTAACTTGGCTGAGAGCACTTACGGTGAAGAGATCTTAATTTGAGGTGATTGAATGCACTGACAAGAGTCTTCAGAGTGACTGAAGGTAGTCTTACTCAAATTGGAAAACAACTAGTGAGTTTCTTGTAATTTGATGCAGAGTTCACAAAGTCGAGTGAGTATTAATGAAACTGGTGTTTCCCTTTGCAAACTTTGTTTTTCTTGTAATGGCTGTTTGTTTTTTTTTTTTACTGACATCTGGTAATTAGTCAAGTCTCCTTTACTTTAGTTTGTGGTTTCCCAAGTGGTGAGGTGAGCCTTGCTGAAGCAGTGCCCCACGTGGATGGTGGGAGCCAGAGCTGGTATGTGCTGCTGAAACTCCAGTTGTGTATGGACAGAGCCTTGGCTACAGGAAAAGCTTGAGACCCACTGCTGTAAAATTTCAGTCAGTTAATGCATTTGGCTTTGTACTGTATTCAGTGCTCTGAATAGTTGATAATGAATGCAGGGCTGGAGGGATGAATGGAGTGGTATTGCTTTTACAAGCAGTATAGTAGCTGCGGTGTGTGTCCTGTTATGCACAGCCGTGTTTGCTTTACACATATGAATTTTTTTACCTCACCAGAGCTCTTAACCTTCCTAGGGCTACTAATCTCCATAAATGTCTGTAGCATTGGGCTTAATTTTGGCATGGAAATATGCAAAATGAATGAATCAAACTGAGTCATTGTTTTTTACAGTAAAACGTTCTGACCTAGTCCCAAAGTCCACGTGCCTGCCTGGTGCTTGCCTTAGAGCTTGTAGGATATGACCCATGCTTTGGGAATCCTGGCTTCTTAAGTGTAGCAGAAACTGTGCTTAAGCAAAGGAAATGTAAGGCAGAATACATTGAAGCAAAGCAAGAACTGTCACTTGATTCAGATGCAACTCTTAAGATAAAATTAATGTAGGTTGCGAGCAGGATTATGCACGTTATAGAATGTTTCAGTAGTACTCCAGATGCCTTGTGAAAACTGTAGTGGAGATGTTTTGAATTTACTGAATGTTTTCCTTTTTTTTTTTGCATATAGCTTAACTAAAGTATGGTACAATTAAAAAAAAACTTGTAAAATTTATTGGAGGCACTGAATTGTGGAGCTAATGCAGATAAGTGATGTGAATGTCACTTTCATGTCTGTGCTATAAAATGCAAAAGCACAAACATAGTAACTACAAGGCTTTTTTGATATTTTAATCTTTTAAAGCTTTCAAATGTTGGTGTGCTAGAAAGGGCTTCTAAATCCATTGGTTAGTCTGTGCAGTCTCATATTGTGTTCAAAATCGTAGCAGATAAAGGAAGAGTGATCAGAAAGCTTAATGTAGTCAGAGCATCATGACCTGTTATGTAAAGCAACATTTGGTGGGGCCGTCCCAGCTGCTGTAAATGAATGTTAACAGCATTTTATCAGCTGCTTTCACTGTGCTTATTACATAATCTGAATATTTATAACCCTATTAATATATTTAGCTGTGAAATTGCAATATTGATGGAGTGAAGGTTTCATTCAAGATTGAATGTAAAAAATCTTTGAGTTCACATTTCAAAGAAGTTTGGCATGCTATTTGCCTAAACATTGTCATGGAAAAGCTACTTTTATGACATAAGTGTTGCTGAACATCATGTATAAAACACAGCACTAACCAGAAAGTGGTGATATTTTACTTTTAAGTCCCTGAATGCATAACGATGATACTCTATAGCCTTTACAAACATAGCCAACCTGTGGACCTTAGACCAGACCGGGTTAATCAGAATCATCACCATCCAGTGAGCTGCTCCAAGTGGAATTTTGGGGCGAGCTGTCAGCCAAGTTATTAGGACAATGATTTTTTTTTTTTAATTTAGTGACCAAAGTCTTGCTTTCTGCCTCACTTTCTCATAGCCCTAGCCCCCCTCCTGCTCTTGTAACTGCATATACTATCATCTTGTGACCTGAATTGCATGTTGCATAATTAGGGTATGTGTGCACCATGTTATATGTCTGAAGAGTGATGAACGATGTTGTCCAGAATGCAAAATTGCTTGTATCGTGATCATACTTGGAATGTGTGTGAGGGTAATATGCTTGGTCAAGAGATGAATGAGGAGCTGTAAGACTCCCTTGGGAGCCTCATATGTTGTGTTATAGAATCATAAAATCATTTATGTTGGAGAAGACCTTTAAGATCATAGAGTCCAGCTGTAAAACTAACACTACCAAGTTCAGCACTAGACCATGTCCCTAAGTGCCACATGTATACATCTTGTAAATATCTCCAGGGATGGGGACTCAACCACTTCCCTAGGCAGCCTGTGCCGGTGCTTGACAACCCTTCCAGTGATGTAATAGTTCGTAATATCCACTCTAAGCCTCTCTGGCACAACTTGAGGCCGTTTCCTCTTGTCCTATCACTTATTACTTGGGACAAGAAACTAACACTTGCCTCACTGTACCCTCCTTTCAGGTAGCTTTAGAGACAGAAGAAAACAGAATACCACCATTTCAACAGACATCTCCATACTTCTAATAAGATGATGTTCAGAGGTCTGACGCTGTCATGTTCAGTGGCTCTTACCTATGGAATTTACAAGTGACATTGGTATTGTGCTTCTTTATCATTCTGCAGGATTAATAGCTCAGTTAGCTACAGGCTACTGTCTGCAGTTTACCTACAAAAGGCTGAGCTGTAAAAGTAAGTTTTCCATTTCTTTTGAGTGGGATGACGTTGTTGGCCACTTTTGTCTATGACTGCAAGGTCTATAGCTTGCTTGAAATGTGCTGTCCTCTGTGTCTTGCCACTCATTACCAGGGCTGGAGCTTCTGAGAAATGCAGCTGTTTGTGAAGGTCCCACTTGTTTGCAAAATCTCATGAGTGCAACTCCTGTGGTGTGTCCTGACACTGTACTTAATTCTGAGTAACTCTGTCTCTTAATGGTCTCTACTTCCACCTTTCCACAGTTCAGACCTCATGAGCTGGTACGGGAGAAAACTGTGTGTGACTGTAAGTGTACTAAATGTTAGAAACATAAGGATAAGTGGGTACAGGATGTGGAGTCAGGAAGAAAGTTTAGATTGATACATACTTTTAATAGTGTTTTGTCCCCAGGCCAGTTGGTTGTAGCTGCTGCAGAGCTCCAAATGGGCTCTCTTCCCTTGTGGGCATTAGAGATTTAAATATGTATTGTTTTTCTGGGCAATAGTATTGAGCAGTCAAGTAAGGTTCATAATAGAACAAAGAAACCTTTAATTAGGACAGGAGTTTCAATTGCATTCTTGTTTTTTGCTTTGTGTAAAAGAAACTTGCATTAAATCAGATAAATAATAAAACAATGGATGGGGTGGAGGAAGTTTGGAAGAAGCACAGCGGTTTTACAAACTTAAGTTCTGAGTTTATAATAAACCAGTAATTTTTTACTTAGGAAGCTCTTAAAATATGATTTCCCTTCTCCACATCCTAGAGCATCTGTGTCAACATATTTCAAGGAAATATTTTTTCTACTTATTCAATGGTTTAGTTTTGTGATTTCTTGCTCAATTTAATTTTTTGTACAGGAAATATCTTTATTCCGATGTAAAATTAAAAGCAGTGTTGATACTGTTACCATATTTTGGTTTTAGGTCCGTACATGCATCGTAATTGCATTCTTTCCTTACTCTTTGTACTTAGTTTGTATGATCCAAACACAAGACTGTATTTCCTTTAAAAAGGAAAAATGACAATAAATCTTCATTCTGTTTCGGATTTTACATTGCTCTGTGTTTCCAGGGTCTTGAAGTCTATAAACTTCTGTGCAGCCTCAGAAAATTACCAGTGAGCAATTAATTACAAAACTGGGACCTCTAAGGAATAACATGTAGTAGCTTCAAGGGCTTCTTAATTTGTCTGTGAAATGACCTTTGGTGAAAATACAAACTATAGTCTCCTCTTCCAAACAGATTCATGTAAGAGGAAACGTAACAGATTTGAAGCTGGTTTTCTTTTGCATTGGCTTATCTAATGTTTACTGCCGTATTATGTTCAGTGAGACAACAGAGGAATCGCCTGTCTTAATTCAGTTTTTTAAAGGAACCCCTTAAAAAGATGGCTGTGACGAAGCTTTGGCCATCTGTCCTATGCCTGTCCTCTGCAGTTTAAATGCCAAATCCAACAATGACAGAAGACCGCTGTTGTCTGGGAAACGATTGATTCTACTTCTTGTTTGGGTGGAAGAGCTCTCAGACATGGCTCAAGATAGTCCATTTCTCTAGTTACCTGTCTCTTGATAGCTTACAGCCTCCTGCTCTTTCCTATTAAGAGACTCCTTTCCAGATCAAAATCATTAATATCTCCTTAAAGGACTTAATCAAAACTCGCTAAATTCACAAAACCTCTGTTGACTTTAGTGGACTTGTAGTCAGGCCTTTGGAGAGAAAAGGCATAGCCCTTTGTGTTAAATAACTGATGTGATCTTCATTGGTCAATATTTTGTTTTGTGGGCTGCTGTAGAAATATAACATTCCAGTTTTATTGGATGAACAGTGAACTCCATTTGAAGTGCAGAACACAGTGCATCTTACTTGTGGAGGTGCAAAGGATGCTTCACAGTAACAGTGTAATCGAAACTTGTTTAAATCTCCTGCCCTGACCTGCATCTTGCATCCGCTTTGCTGCATCCCATACAAGTAAGTAATTTGCAGAATAAAGTTATTGTCCTTTCTCCCTTTGGAACAACCTCAGCTGATATGGTAGCCTCACTGAAGAGAGATACTAGTAACTTGAGAGTGGAAATTTTAAAAGGTCTTTTTTTCCATGAGTATCAGTTACTACCCATTGCCTTTTGTTCTTTTCCTGGGCCTCACTGCAAAGAGTCTGGCTCCATCGTCTCTGTTCCTCTCCTCTGTTCCCTATCAGATATTTTTACATGTTAAGTTGCTCCTTGAGCCTTCTCTTCTCCAGGATGAACAAACCCAACAATCCCATCTCCCTTAGCTTCTCCCTCTATGTCAGATGCTTCAGTGCTTTGGTCATCTTTGATGCATCTCTGCAGAGACAAAAATTCCTGTCTGTCCATTTCTCCAGCCTGTTAATATAGTTTTGAATGCCTGCACAACCAAATGGTGTATCAACTGCTCTTCCCAGTTTTGTATCATCTGAAGCCTTGCTGAGGGTGCACTCTAACAGATCATCCAGGCTGTTAGCAAAGAACTGGCCCAATGTCAGTCCCTGGGGCATGCTACTGAAGACTGACCTCCAGCTGGACTTCATATTGCTGATTACAAACCTTTGAGACTGACAGTTCAATCTATTTTCAGTCCACCTCAGTGTGCATTCATCTAGCCCATACTTCTACCAGTGTTTCTGTGAGGATTTTGTGGGATTCAGTGCTGAAAGCCTACTGACGTCAAGATAGACAACATCCGCTGTTCTCCCTTCATCTGCCAAGTGAATCATCTCACTGTAGAAGGCTGTCAGGTTGGTCAAGCCTGACTTTTCTTTCGTAAATATATATAGATTACTTGAAATCACTTTATTTTCTTTAATACTTTTGGAAATTATTTCCAGAATTACTCGCTCCTTCATTGGTTTCAAGGTGGAACTTGCTGAGTTCTAGTCCCTGGATCTTCCTCCTTTTCCTGCTTGAACAGGAATTGCATTTGCTTTTTTTTCTAGTCCTCAGAAACCTCTCCCAATAGCTATGATTTCAAAGATAACGAAGATTAGCCTTGCAATGGCATTAGCCAGCTCTGTGTTCATGGGTGTTTCATAAGGTCTGGTGGACTTAACATATGTCCAGTTTGCATAAATGTTCTCTAGACTAATCCTCTTGCACCTTGCTTGCTCCTGACTTTCCCACTGGTTTCAGGAACCTGGGGTTGCTGAAAGCAAGTCTTGCTACTGAAGTCCAAAGTGAAATGGCATCAAGTACCTCTGCATTTTCTCTGTCCTTTGTCACTGTGTTCTCTGCTCCATTCAGCTGAGGCCCCACATTTTTCCCTAGTCTTCGTTTTGTTTCTGATAAGCTTGATAAAGATCTTGTTGTGCTTCACGTCCATAGACAGATCAACACCAGACAGGCTTTGGCTTTCCTAACTTTGTCCCTGCACGCTTGTACAGTATCTCTGTACTCTTCCTGAGTCACTCTGTCCACCTCTCACAGACACCCACCACAGTGCTACTCACGTTTGTCTGCACACTAATACAGATCCATATGGTCCCATCTGGCTCATTGTCCATCCTAAGGCAGAGCTCCATGAATTTCCACCACTTTCTCACGTAAAAGACAATTCACTCTTCTCCCTGTCCTGTCCTTCCCCAAAGAACCGTATGTCTGCTGTAGTACTCCAGTTGTGTTAGCTATTCTGCTGCATCTCTGTGATCCCAGTGAGATTGTAGACCTCCAACTTAAATCAAAAATCTGATTCCTCCTGCTTGTTCTCCACACTGCAACTGTTAGCGTAGAAGCATGTCAAAGTAGTACTGGGGTCATGCTGGTTTCACAGAATAGGGTGTAAGCTTGCCCCATGATGCTGTTCCTGTAGGTACTTTCTTATTTCCATGCATACACTTGAGGTGGTCCTCCTTCAGCCCTGTTTTCTTGATTACAAGTTCTCTCTTGTCTACATTGTGCTGGCCTATTTGTTTGTCATCCTGATCTAATACTTCCTTGCTGGATTGTCGTTGTCTCTTTCCTGCTCTGTCATTCCAATTCAAAAGCTCTCCTCAGCAGGTTGGCCAGAGGTCCTTTTGCCACCATCTTATGAAGAACTGGGATACAAGTTATAATGGGATGGTAGAATTACGTGCTTAATGAAGTGAAAGTGCATTATATGAGCACATTCAAGGACTCTACTGTAAAATGACTTGGTATATTCCTTTGCCTTAGTTACTAAAACTTTCCTGGCCATTTCATGCAGATTTCTACTTCCTCCACTCCCCTGCGTTCTGGACAAGCAGTGGAAAAAAATGGGGGGGCAGTGTTTGTTTCAATGCATGTTGTCGCTTTTAAGAAATGTTTTCTTTGGAAATGAAATGCAAATATTTTTTTTCCAGGACCCCAAGAAGTTAAAGATTGGTTGAGTCTTCTCACAGTTTTCTTGAAGCTTGCCTTCAATCTAGAAGCGGTGTCTTTCCAAAATGGCATGACTTAATCTACCAACAGGAAACACAATAAAATGTGAGAAAATTTCCTGAGGTCTTTCTGTATCTACTTACTTAAGGTCTGCCAACTTTTCCCCTGTTCACCCACCTAGACACACAAGGGGATACAGAGAAAGGATATGGCCTACAAATTCAGGGGAATTTAGGAACTCATTGCTCTCATGTCTTCATGTCTTTCTGTGTTGCTCTTCTGGAGACATTTTGTCATACCAAGGCAGCTCTAAAATGAGCTGGCTTTGCCACCCTTGGGTAATTCCCAAAACTGCTATGCCCAGGAAGAATGGAGAAGAATGTGTTGCTTATAAAACTCCCTGTGACTACTCTTCAAGTCATCTGTGTAGATTAGGAGATTTTGTTTGGTTGGTTTTCCCTAGCTCCAATTTAAAATCAATTCCTCATCTTGATCCAGATGGGCTGGAACACACAGTGAGTTTGTGCCAGCTGCGAGCGTGTGCTTATACTAGATGGATTTATGGAGCTAATTAACTAAGTTTAATACAACCTAGATTTCATTGTGAAAGCAATCAGGAAAATACTAGTATATAGCTATTAAAGTCGACTGATGGTAAAGATCTTGCGAACTAACTTCTTTGGTTAAGCAGTTCTATTCCTCTGTAATATTTTTAAACCCATCATCTTGTATTGAATAATTCTAGAATAAATTATGCAGGGTGGATTTAGTACAAGAAATAGTGACTATAGTCTATGCAGGAATTTTCTTTGTGAACAACTGCAAGAAAACCTCAAAAAGCTCATTCTATCTTAATTGAACCCTCCAAATTCATGCGTATGAACCAGATGAAAATGGAAACTCTATACATCTTGTCATCAAATTGCAAGCTATCAGTCACAGCTACAGATGAAAGCTAGCACGACCTACATCTGTCGTGTTGCTACAATGGTGCTGGCATTACAGTTCCATTGTTTAGGTCTAGGGTCAAGCCTGTTGAGACCTCTTTTTATTTAGCCTTGAATATATCCATTTTCATTAAGTTTTTCAAAGCCATATGAAAGACTCAGCAGGGCAAGATGTGGCAATGTTGAACCAAAGTTAGTCTTGCAGCTATCTGCAGCTATCAAACTGTCTCGTAGTCACAGATGGTCACTGCGATTGTCCACAACAGTCTACCACCGGAGCTGCTATTGAAAGGGCACAAAACTGATGGTACAAAGGGACTCCTTTTTTTTTTCCGCCAATAAAAGAGGCTACTGTTGCTTGGAGCTGGCATTGTTGGAAATTTTGTGCAGGAAGAGAATGGCTGTTGACAAACCAGTTTCCATGCTGAAAAATGCTACTTTTATTCCTAAACTTAGAGATCTGTCCTTGGGTGAATAACACTGTCTGACTAATATCAGGGTGACATTTTGCAAACTATTTTCATTGATTATGTGGATGGTGGCTGTGCTGGGAGGTCTAATGCTGACAGCAGTAAGTGCAAGCTTGTTAATGTGCTAAACAAGGCATGCTTCTGTTTCATAATTCCATTACAGGAAAATCTCTTTGGCTGTACACTGTTAAAAACATCAGGGGCATTAATTCCTACATTTCTGTGTTTATTCCTCAAATGTTGAAGTGTCCTGAGATAGACTGAAGGAGCTCAGTCAGTTGTCTCCTTGAGTTATGTAACTTGGTCAACCGAGTACCAGATATTTTATTCTTCATGCTATAAAAATGTAAGGTTTTACAGCTAGTAAGTAAATCTTCCAAATCCTCCTTCTTGACAATGTGAATGTGCTTTGTTTTGTGTTTAAACAAAACTATTGCTTCTAAGTGTTAGCTACAATTTTTCTCCTTTTCTGATACGGAGGGATGAAGGTCTCTGCACCACGGATGACCTGCCTGTTTCTTAGCAGCCTGGCAAAGTGTCTGGTGAGATTAAAATAGTTCTTGCCTGAAAGAACGATAAAACCGATTCCTGTTGTATGGGATCCTTTGTGGCCTCTGACAGATCAGTTTACAGCTGATGAGGGAACCCTTAAAGTTCAGGTGACGACAGTGATGAAGTGGGTGCTTCTTCATGAACAGAAAATACCAGGCCTCTATGGAGACCAGTTGAAAGATTCACCCCTTAATATTTAGAATTTGTGCTTTAATAATTAGGATATGGGGTTGTTTTGGTTGTTGGGTTTGTGGGGTTTTCTTCTTGACCACCCTTATCCCACTGAAGCTGACCGTTGGTTAGCCTCCTGTGTTATAGTGGAGTTCTTCAGCCCCCTCCAGACCCTCTGTAATTTGAGTGGCCTGTTGCCCCAGGAATTTTATACCTCATACATGAATTTTTGTTTGTTTGTTTTGTCCCTTCCTCTGGCCTGAGAGTCTGTTGCTACCTGAAATGTCTTAACCAGGCAGGTGTCAGTTACAGAAGAGTATATTTCTTCATGTGAGAAGTAATGAACCCAGTAACACATTTAAGCTTGCAGTCACTAGAAACCAAAAAAAAAGAATATTTTTCCCATAAGATGAAAATCATTTGCAGCCGGATGAGTCTGACTCTTCTGAAATAAACTTCCAACTTTCTTCTGCCTGGATTATTCCGTTAACGGGGGAATTTAAAGAATGAAACTTCTTGCCAAGAAGGAGATGAATATTGATGATTTTCATGATTCTGAAAGAACGAAAAGGAATTTGACACTGACCTAAAGCTGGGTCACTTGAGAAACTAGTTCTTTTTAATGACTTCAGTCAGTGTCCTCTTGCTTTTGCAATCATGCTTTCTGCTGCCTTGCTTGAGCTCAGCTCCAGTATTATTTCTCCCCGTTTCTGCCTTACAGTATACTACATGCAAGTAATCCCCAAACAAGTATAATGTAAATGGATAGAATTTGTCAATAGTGACTTCCTGGAAGCTGTATCCTGTTTGAGGGGTGGTTTCTAGGCTAGCCATTTCCTTTCTCATAGCTAGCCTGCATTTATCCTGATGTCACCATAGCTTAGGCTGTATAGAATTCAGGCAGAAGCTTTTCCCTATTGTTTCCGATGTATCAAGTGCTGATAGGCTAAGCAGTAAATGTACTTGAGCCAAGCAGTAGTTTTCACAAATTGAAAGCCTTGTGCAGAAACTGAGGTCAGAGTGTGCTGGTGGTGACACTCCAGTGATGTGAGCTGGTGCTTGGTCCCTCCATTGCAAAGTGGAATCAGCCTGGGCAGGTTCTGGGAACAGCTGTAGCTACTTCAGCAGCCCCTGTGCCAGGCAGTCCTGGCATCTCCTGAACCTACCTGGCACGTGGAAGGGCTGTTATGACTCCATCAGTTCTGTGTTCTGGCACCCTACCACCTAGAGATAAGCAGCCTATTGGTGAATGGATCAGGTACTGATCGGGTTTAATTACTGTTATAGTTTGAGTAATACTGAAAATGAACTGCTTCACATATTCCATAGTTGCTGTCAGAAGAGAAAGACCACTTCAGCTCCCTCTTTAGCTTCAGTTTAACTCCAGGTGCAGAAAGAAATCAGGGTCTTGCACCATCAGATGAGCTAGAGTCAAACTGAGGATCTGATTAACGTGTCAATGAATTGCACCAACACAAGAAGTAGTTGTTGATTTTCATTTTAAGATGCTGTTTTCTGGCTTTACACACAGGAGTCAAATTTCTAAGGATATAAAAATCTAAAGGAAAAACTTTGGAGTACAGTATGGGCTGCTGAGGGAGTAGTTCCTGGCACATTCAGACCAATTGTACCTTTGTCTGGTTTCAGATACGACTGCAAGTCAGATGAAACAGTAAATCCAAAACCACTGTTAAAGATCTAAGGATCACATGTGGTTTGTGTGGTGGTGGTTTTTTTTTTATATTTAGCCTGACATTCCAAGTAAAGGAAGATCTATCCTATTAGCTAACCCGCAGGACTTAAGGTATTAAATAAAGTGTACTGGACACATAAATTACATTGAGGTTCGAGTTTTAAGGTAGCAGCAGCATCCTGAAAAAAATGGGCAAGCTTAAGCTTTGAGAAATATGAAGAGAAAACTTCCTCCTTTGTGAGGAGTTACGGCTCCACACATTAAGACAAAACCAATGTGTTGCTATTCACACTGTAAAATTAACCTCATTTACATTTTCCCAGTGTCATAGGAATATTCTGCCATTTGCCATCTTTGATGCCAAAGTGATTCTGTATGCACTTCCTTACTGTTCTAATGTTTTAAAATGTTACTTTCTTATCCTATACCACTTCTTTTAAAAGATACTTGTAAAATAAACTTTGATTCTGCATACAGCAGACTATTGTAATTTTTTTTGTAGCTTCTGGATGTCACAAAACCCAGAACAGTGTAGGACTTTTTACCTTACCTGACGATATAGCTGCAAGCATCTCTATCACCTTTAGCTAGGTATTGCATTCTATGGCAGAATTAAAATGTCTTCCAAGTGTTCTATATCCTGATTATTGTAGTCTTCAAGTGACCTGTCCTGCATTATGGGTTTTCTTCAGATGAAAAGGAGAGATTCTACTGTGAGTAACTGTGTTCATCGAGGCCATTTTCATACTGTCGAGGAGCCTGGGGGATATCTTAGCAATCCAACCTGGCAGGAGGATACATAATCCTAGAATTCATCGGCTTGGGGCTGTTGTTACATGAGAGCTTTCAGTGTGAGGACACTTGGGATTTCATGAACTACTTCTGAGGGCAGTCAACAGCCACAAAACTAGGAAGACCAGCCTGTTGATAATAAGTTCATATTTGTTGATTATGGACCTCTTCTGGAAGATATTTACGGCATTTCTCATCTCAAATGAGATTGAAATTCAGTGCAGCCATGGTGCTGCATACTGCTGTATGCCTCAACTACAATTTATTGCTAGGACCATTTTTCACTACTCTGTGATGCTTCTGCTCTTTTGTGTTCATTCTTTTTGAATCCTGTGTCTCAAAGATGGCTGTTGCAACCCTTTTGTCTGAGGAATGCTGGCAGTCTCTCACTTCTGAGCTCTTCCACCTAAATTCTTAATCAGTCTGAGCTGTGAGAGCTAGCGTGCTGGCTCTGCATCTCATTTGCCAAAGCACTGAACTGGTATGTTTGTCTTTGGTGGCTGGACCTTGCCCACTCTGTCTGTTCGGCCATGGAGGAGTTAAGTGTCTTAGTTTTAAAGGTCTTGCTATGGGTTTAGGGTGTTTGCTATCGGTTACCAGTTAGATAGTTGTGTGAGGAAAAACTGCTGCTACATTTAGACCTCCCTTCCTTCCATCCCTTCACTTCCTTTCAAAAATATGCAAAAAAAAAAAAAGGCAAATATTTCAGGTACTGCTGTTACTATCAATGCAAACCTTTCAAGGCATTCTCCTGAGGGAAATCAGAACATCTTATCACTGTACCTGACTGTAGTCTCACTGTCTTAGGTTGCTGTTGTCATTTGATTACTTTGCATTCTGGCATAAAGCACAGGGAAACTTCACATGATTTACAAATTATTTATATCAGGAAGAACTGGAATTTACTTTCAACTCCTTCAGCATGTAATTCCTTCATAAATTGCTTATTAAGTTTAAGAGTAATTACAGCTGGAGCTTTACATAAAACTGAGGTGTGGCAGAGAATAAGACACTTCCAGTAGTACCTTGAAAGCAGTACATTACACCAGGGGCTGGAATTGGGCCCCATACTTCCTGAGGAGGTGGCCAGGCCTCTGTGCTTGAAATTCGTCTTTCATCACCTTGACCCGAGAAGGAGCTAATTTCTTTTTCCACCTTGCTGTGTGGTGCTGTCTGTTGAAAAGCAGCTGAAGGTTGATGTTTTTATTGATTTTTTTTTTCTTTAGGTGTTTAATGTAAAAGCTATTCAGTGCATTTTTAAAGAAATATTTTCGAAAGCGTGTGATACAAAATCTCTGAATAAAAAAGCACAAAGAAACTTCTAACTGCTTGAGTTGCATATGCTTAAAGTTTATGAAAAGATGTATTCAGGGACAGGGTGCAGTGTTGTGTCTTGCATCCTCAACACAGCTGCTCAGCAGCGATAAGGAAGCAATGTTCTATTCATGCTGACCTTGTTTCCAAAGAAGCCTTGTCCTATGAACTACTGAAAAATAAGGAAGAATTTCCTGTGACATGCTGCTCGTGTTGGCTTTTAAAGGGGAGTAGAATGAAACCTCTGAGCATGACACATACTGTATCTAACCACACAGGATTTCCTGTGCTGGAATGGAAGCTCAGTGGAAGCTACGTTTTTCTCTTCCTCTTAATTCATTCAGAAAAAGAGAGGTCAGCATCATGAATTGATAGGGCTATAGTCCCTGTTAAAAGCCAAAATCAGCAGTTGCTAGTGGATGCATTGTGATGCCAAGAGGACTGCAAGGCAAAATTGTTTCCCTTCAGCACAATAAAGCCTACACACACCCCTGATTACACTTTTATACTCTCCTAAGAGTTGTACAATTAAAAATCAAACCTCACTGAAAGTGGAGAAAAATAATACAGATTATTGCATTAGACTTCAGTGTCTTTTGGTAGCATGCTTTTTTTTTCTCTAATCAGAATGAACTAGGCTATTGATGAACTTGTGAAAGGCACAGAACAACAATTGAATTTAGAATCAAAAGATATTGCTGAAGCTGAGGAGGGTTAAATTTTTTTCATTAAATTAAACTTTATTTTGTAATATTTTGGGAATTCTATTTAGCTAGTGTTTTTTCTGTCTGCTGCTGATTTGCAGCATTATCTTCCTGGCAGTGTTTCATTGGCTTTGACTAGTAAAAAAGGAGCTTCCTGCCATAACCACAGTGAAGTCTGGGGTTATGCAACCAAATTTGATAGGATAGAGTGCATATATTTTTAATCTTGTTTAAAAAATAATCACCCTGTTTGCAGTACCTCGTCAGAGAGTAAGCTAGCAGCCTGTGCCTTTTCTCACATCCTACCTGTGCTTAATGGCAAGTGACCTGGTAGGCAGTCTCACATTGTGTAAGGGGACCATGCAAAGTCACTTTACTCCAGAGCCAAGCTGACCAAACAGCGTGCTGACTATGCTGTCTTGATGGTGAGCCCTTAGCCTCCTTGGTACTTCTTGACTTGAGCTTAGTACTTTTAAGTTGCTAACACATTTTTATTCTTTCTTAGTGCATGTTGTAGTCTGCTGTCATCCTGGAATAAGTATAAGAGTGTATTTACTGACTCAAGTTGCTTGCCTGGACTTTGTGTAAGTCTTCTCCTTCGGCACGGCACTCAAGTAGAGAGTGATTAATTCATCTACAGTTTTAACTTTTACTCAAGTGATGTGATTAGTATTGCTTGAGGATCGTTTGGGTTTGCAGGAAACTTTTTTTTGCCTAAGAATTAGATGTTTTCTTACATCTGGAATGGCTCTGCATCTCTCTAGCAATTCTGAGACAATGATGATCCTAAAGAGTTTTTCTTCCAAAGAGGAGAAAGTCATCTTATGGCACACCTACAGTGCTTCAGCTTGATAGAGTCTGTACTTAGTAATTCTCTTCCAGAGTATTCATAGCCTGGTCCTGCAGTCCCTCAATGTCAAGAGAGACAAAGAATGGTATACGCAAAAGGCTTATATGGATGGACTCAACTTGCTTTTTAGCACAGTCACGCTTGACATGCTATCATGTTACGCATTCCAACTTGGTGCATCAGCTGTTTCTATGTGATGCCTCTGCAGTTTGTTTTTTACTTAAGTCAGGATTTCCATTAGTACGTTACTGAGGGGATACGTGGATCTTGTATGACTCCGTTAACTGATTAAATATATTAATCTCAAAGAAAGATCATAAAAGACAAACTATTAAGGCTTTTTTTGTGTATTTTACGTGAGGACTTCCTTCTATGCCACTTTACATATATTTTGGTGCTGTATTTATCTTGAAAGAGAAGAACCAGTGCCCTGGAGCCACTACAGACGGATGGGTATGTAAACAATTTGCAGAAGCAAATAGAACTTGTAGATCAGAACATTTCCACTCAATTGGATGATCTGTTAAATAAGGCAGAATTTAAAGGTGCTTCTAAACAAAATGCAGTGGGGTTTTCCCTCTTTCTCTATTCCCACAACCCCCAGCTACTCCCTGGATAATTGTTTGTGCAAGCATTCTACTTATGACTGGAATTGGGTAGTTAAAGAGTGAATTTCCTCTTTTTTTTGTTTTGAGGTCAGTATAAAACATTTTCAGTTGCATAGAGAAAAAGTACCATAGCTTTTAAAAATATTTTTTTACTCAGAATACAAGGTATCGCAGGTTTTTAAAGTGTCAGCAACTTAAAAATACTGTGTATCTTGCAGCATATTTAGAAATCGAGGTAATGATGTCTTTTATGTTTTTACTCAAAAGGAAGTATTGTTCACCTTTGGTTTTCATCTCATACTGCTTGTTGTACTCTGGAAAAGGATAGTAGAATATAATGTTTAGTCGGAGCATGACAGTTGAAGTGTGTTGGCCCAGCAGGAATAGTTTGGCAACTCAAGCTGAGTCCTAGAAGTTCTTCATTAAGAGGAAAAATGTTTTCTCAGTGCTTCCAAGAGTCTTACTAGTTTTGGCACCGCTTCCATGCTTCCTATATTTTTGATCCCCAAAGGAATTACACTTGTATTCATCAGGTGAAATTCCTCTTCTGGAAAATGTTTATGGATTTGCACAGTGCAACCAAAACTAAAACCCACTTTACATGGGTCTGTTGTGCACTGCTTATCTCAGCCTACTATTTCTTTTACTTGCCAGTCCCTTTAACAACACAGTTAAATTCCAGTAACAGGTTTTGCGTTGTCTGTAGGAAATTGCCTAGTGCATTTTCGCTATATTTTCTGAAACTTCCCCTTTAACTAAAACTTACCTGTGCTAGGAGGACAAAAGCAACCACATTTAAATTTATGGCTCCTGGGCTTCCATCTAGCAGTTTTGAAATTCTGCAAGCAATGGCAGGCACAACTTGGCATACTCTTATCTGAATTATAGTTTGACTTTAAGATAATGTTTTGCAGCTATGTGCTAAGATAACATGATAATTATGCTCTGTACCTGCCTTTAAGGAAGTAAAAGTAGTTTTAAAGTGACAGTTGAATGTTAGCAACAATCAGATAAGGTCCAGGAATTGATAAAACTAGAAGAGAGGTGTCAGCAACTACACAACTTGTACAAGCCTGTGTGTGTCCTACTGGATTGAAGGGAAATTCTTCTGCTTACCACATGCACTAAAATTATACAAGTACGACATCAGTGCTCATTGCTCCAGTCGCTGGTCTTTTTTTCAGTGTTGCTTAATCAATGAGTTTCAAGGAATGGCTTTGCATCTACAGGTTGTGAATGGAACATTGGATTGCGTATTAATGTGATGGACCTCCTGTGTGGCGTTTTGGTTGCTCAGAGACAGTAATCACACTTCCTTCTGATACTTAATTTAAATACAGACATACTTCTGTGTATGTAAGTGTGCATATATACGAGATCTATAGTATGAGGATAGCACTTGGTCTTCTTTTACTATGTTTGTGGTAACCCTGAAACCAGTTAATAAAATGATCTAGAGTACTTGAGAATCATACCGTAACCCCACTGCATCTGCAGTTTCTGACACAGTGTGGGTCTTTGCTGAAGACTACGCACTTGGTGGCTGTGAAAGGGGCAGGTGGGATGTGTACTGACCTTTCTGGGTATCAGACAGGCTTTTACTGGGTGATAATGATTAATGCCTGCTGTGAAGACGCGGAAGGGCAGATACTGAAGATTACTGCAGTTTATCTTTCTTTGTATTTTTCTCCCTCACTTGTTTGAAGACAAAAGAAATTTTGGTGGAAGCCCAAGAAGCCAGTCTGACAGTGATTTGTCTGCTTGCTTGTTAAAGGGTTTATCACATAGACCCTTCTGGGATAGATACAGTAGCATGGTTATCTGCAAAGGAAGAAACCACTTATCAGTAGAATAGACACAATGGAAAGAAGACAGTAAATATTTAAAACTTTTTAAGTCTTTTTCATTTGAAAATATAGAACCATTTCTTTTACTGTGTAGTGGCAATGATTGGTTCTTGTTACCTGTGAACAGAAAGATTGATCAATAAACATGAATTGGTTTACTAACAACTGAATGTCTCTTGTGCAGATACTTATGTTTGATAAATGGAAGATAAAAAAAAATTCGTGAATTGGCATACAGAGATTGGTAAGGACACATTACCAGTATTAAAACTGAAGAATATTTTGTAGA
The DNA here is from genome assembly GCA_033556795.1 of Tapera naevia. Classification (NCBI taxonomy): domain Eukaryota; kingdom Metazoa; phylum Chordata; class Aves; order Cuculiformes; family Neomorphidae; genus Tapera; species Tapera naevia. The sequence continues at coordinate 15,476,575 of JAUMJJ010000059.1, forward strand.
GTAAGAGATGAAATGAGGAAAACAGAATATTTTTATGTATACAACATAATATATGTGTTCTGCACGCACAGACTAGGAAAAGTTGTACTACTGAAGAGGAAATATTTGATGTGAAAGCACCTGATAAGGATTTCAGGACTTCTTTGGGTCAATACTTTATATTTTCTTTGCATTTCTACTTAATCCTTATTGCTATTGTAAATGAAAACTATTGCTAATCTGCCTAGAACATCATTAGTTTTGGTTTGTTTAAATATATCAGGATCATCTCCTTATACCAAGTTCCAGTTTTACCATTGGATGCCCCAGCAAATTCTGCAAGATCCTACACACACTTAGCTGCACCTGCAGTTTGTTTTTTATCTGTTCTCAGATGTTAACCAGATTTGGCTGTCTGGTCAGTTCGATGATGTTATTTTGAAGCCATGACATGGAGTGAAATGTTCCCTATACCTCTTCAGAGAGTTGATGCCTGGCAGTGCCAAAATGTCTTTGGCAGACTGGAGTCACAAAGTACATGTGGGCTCCCTGGAGAAGAGAAAGTCATAATACATATTCAGGGAGGACTGTACCTTCTGGTAGGTTGCTTGTTTAAAAGAAATGCAAAACTTTCTTCTAGAAGTGTTCTCACTTGGGAGTAGTCGTTTTGCCAAAATAATTCCCAGAGTCCACAGCCTGCATCCTTAACCTTATTTTTTGGACCATGCAGAGGGTAGGGTGCAGACCGCAATTAGTCATTGTAGACAATGCTGTGGTTCCTTCTGTCCCAGGGGATCTGTTTCCCTTCTTCTGCCACCAAAAGGCTAAGGGCCTCCCATCAATGCTGAACATATATCTTACCACAGGACTAGACATATATGCAAGATACCTGCATTTGACCATATGGTAATTACAACTTCAATTGTATGTCCAGTTGCACCTCCTGATGTGGCTGCTTTATATGTGGGTACAGGAAAGCCTATAAGCTGTAGAGCTTAACACTTATTTGTCTGGAAGCTTTTCTCTAGTGAAGGGGTGTCTAGGGCACCGCTACTCTAGACAAAAAAAAGTTGGAGGTACCTTGGAAAAAGAAAATAAAATATTGTTACACAACTGTTCGGTTTTTTCATTATCCGTTATTTGTTGCTGCATCGATTGAACAGCTACTGTAGATTTTAGGAAACTTTGAAGAACAGAAGTCCTAGAAGCTATTTCAATATAGCACGTCAAGTTGCTTTTCATTTATTGACCTGTCGTAGGCTTTCTATGTCCTCTAGCCTTGAATTCTTTTTATCTGGTCTTTTAAGACTCTTGTTTAGAGTCTCATCTTTAAAATGATGATGGTTCCTATTGCAGTCTCTGGGACAAACAGAATTTTACGTGAACTCTTGATATTAAAATATCTTTGCATACTATTATTTTTAACATGTTAAAGATAGGGTAGAAAGTGTATTCTCTATTTTTGATGAGAACTGAAACTATAATGACATTCTTCAAAAATCTCTGGCTTTGCTTTGTGAATCAAATCATAGGAGATAAAGAAGTGTTCTTGGCACTTGAGAAGGATCGGGTCTTTGCTAAATTATTGTATTCATTCTGCACATTGCAAGAGTTCATGAAAGTTCTCCAAGTTTTCTGAGTGTTTTTAGTTCAGAAGTGCAATTAGTGTCTAATCAAAGATATGGCAGAGTTGGGCTATTATTGCCTACATCTGAAGTCACTCAGTCTCATAGCTCTTTTCCCTGATGAGAATGCCCTCACTGTCAGACAAAAGCCTGTTTTGGGTTTAGAAGCTCTTCTTGCCTTCCATCTGACAGCATTTAGCTTTCCATGGTGTAAGTTAGAGAATCTGAGCAAAAGGGAGAACAAACTCCTTTTTGAAACTCTCACTTTTCAGTGGGAATTTTCTTGCGAGCCTCTTACTGATAAAGAGGGACCCTTACCTATTTATTTTTGTTTGCCAAAGACTGAATGTCATCACTTGACTGCAGTTACTTGTGGGGTTTTTCTTCTGATCTGTTGAGACAATGAATCTCTGAAGTTGGGCAGCGTGAAGTGAGGCTTCTCAGTGTTTGTCCACATCTCAGTTTTTGCAAGAGCCCGGCTCTCATTTCTTTCAGGCAGAAGAACTTCAACTGAGACTGTGTCATACTTGGTGACCAATCTTCTCAACAGGCTTTTGCATATCATCTTATTTGGTCTGTTTTTCTTTCAGGGAAGAGTTAGAAGTTTGACTCCTCTCTCAAAGTGAGTGCCTGAGGTGTTTGTAACTCAATACAGGGAGCTGTATCTGAACGTCAGATAACAGCATGCAAAGCCTCTTCTGTATCACAGTGGAAGGCAGGTATCCTCATCCTGGGATCTGGAAACAGCAGAACTGCATTTGCATGATAATGTGTTGGAGCAAGTAACTCTTGCTTCTCTACCCAGTCTTCTCCCAACCTAAAGATTTGGAAAAATAAATGAATGTGAAAGAATGTGCGCTTTGGGATGATGTCTCTTCCATGGTAGAAAGTATAAGAAAATTTCTGGGAAGAACAGGTAGAAGTGTTATCAAGTTGTATCAAGAAACAAACTGCGAAGTTCCCTCTAACTGACAGTCTCATTTAAACAGAACTCGTAAAAACAGGTAATCAAACCAAGACCTTGTCTGCAAGTGCTTCTCCACGAACATCAAACCCTTACAAGCTAATATGAATGGATCGGAGTGTCTGCATTTCAGTTAGGATACTTTCACGGTGAATATCCCAGTAGTTCTAATATTAAGTTATATGTCAGAATAAAAGGAGGTTACACTGTTAGCATAACGGGTTTGTCCTTTGAGGAAAATGATGGCATTAATAAGCCAAATGTATCAACAAATGGCTTAGTCCATGTGGATAGAAATGATCCTTGAAGTATACTGGCGGTTAAAACACGCAGTGGTGTTAAAGATGCAAAATACAGAGAAAGATGAGGATTGTTGTGATGTTAGAAAATAATGACCAGAGACTTCAGTTACTTTTACATACACAAGGAAGAAGTCACAAAAGGTATTATATGGAAATAAAGGTCAAGTATAAATTACTTTCTTGGAGAGCCCACAAGGAAAATTCTGATACTTGTCTCAGGGCTGCATTCACAATTTATATCCTGAAGAGTTGTAATAGACCAAGTAACCTATTTTAATTCTGCTTTCTCATGAAAAATGAAAAGGCCTCAAAAAATAACCCACTTCCCACTATAATATTTCAGAAAGGAAGTAGATAAAAATGAGGAAACAATCAAAGGCATATTAAAGAATCAGCTGAAAGGGTAAAATACATGATAGGGTATGGATTAAACCATGGATTAAGCTGCTAAACCATGGCTATGGTTTAATGTATTGTCTTTAAGTGTTCCAAGTTAATAGTATGCTATGTATCAGAAAGTGTCTGCTGTATGAATCCATGGTGCAGAACTTCTTGAATGCTGTATATGATTTTAGTCACTCTATCTCAGAAAGAAGGTAGCATAACTAAAAATGTACAAACAGCAGTCAGAAGTATGGAGCCACTTTGGTGTGAAGATAATTCCAGGTAGCTTGGGAAGGGAAAGGGGAAATTGGTTGTAACTTAAGTCAGTAAATAGTAAAGGTTATGGAGAAGATGACTGGGAGTGATTGAAATGGTGACGTTCTGGAACATTTTCTTCCTGGAGATTGTGAGTACAGAGCATGCACAGGGTTGAGAAGTAATCAGACATACTAACCCTTGTTAGAAATGTTGGACATGGTCTGTGAAAGGTGGTGATCTCTGACCTGGGAAGCAACGGCCAGCTTGCAAGTTCTTCAGCCACCAGTGTTCAGGGATTGAAATCACACATAGAGAAGACAGTCTACCTTTACTGTTTCTGTAGTCAGGCTTTTGTTAAAGATAATGTACAGGGCTGCACAGACTTCTGAAGTGATTTGTTATGGCTGTTCTTCTATTCTTATGTAGAGTTTATATACATTGAGTGTCATACGGATAACTTTGGTTCCTGCAGCCTGTGGACATGAAGCAATGCAATTCACAAGTAAAAATGAGTGACTGATGGAAATTTCTTTCTCAGGAAACTATTAATTTGGTGTCAAGTAGATGGAAACACCTTCTGACTGATGATTGAAAAAAAAAAAAAAGCCTTTGTGCTCTATCAATAAGATATAGATCTGACTTGCTGTATTTAATTCCTTACAAAGGATTTGTTTCAAGGATGAAAACAAGTACTTAGGATGCTTTGTCCTATGAAAAAAAGTCACCAATTCAAAGGCTAAATTTCTGACTTTTTTTTTTTTTTCCCAAAAAGGGCAGGTTTTCTCAGTCTTTCTCTACTGTGGGAAAGTAACTTGCTTAATATGTTGCTTAGAATGACTTTTATAGTTGTTGGCATTTCATCAAATTGTCTGAAAATATTACTTTATAATAGAAATGTGAAGGAACTGGTTCTGGACCTGTTAGGGATAGGTCTTCAGAGAGCAACTGGGCTTTCTTTTAAACTTTTTTTTTAACTTGGCTTCCATTAAGTAGTTTTGATAGCATTTCTAGTATGTCAATAAAACTTAGAATACGTATCATTTAAACAAGACTATCTTGACATTTTTATTCCTGAAGAATTATTTGTTCTGTATCCTGAAACTGTATTCTATTCCCACAAATCATTAAGTTATATGACAAGAGGAAAAGTTTTTTTTCCCTGAGTTTTGTTTGGCTGATCTGATCATGCTTGCATTTTTGGATGACGCTGCTTCCAGAAGATAATGCATATAGCAGCACGAATCAGTGGCTGTTGACCTTGTCATATTAAAAATATTTGAAAGAGCTCTTAATCTAGCCCGATGGATGTCAAATGAGCATAGTTAACAGTCACTGCCTTTACTGACCTCTGTATTCATTCAGGGAGGTCTAGATGTCTTCCTGATCCAGGCAAACTGTGCATAACTATAGCAAGTATTTTTATTTTAAGAATGATTTTTCATGTTTCCAAATGGTTTTAGCATGTGATTTTGTTCATTTGAACAAAAATTCTTACTTGTCTTGGAAACTGTCTACAATGCAAGGAACAGCTTTGTCCAGTTAAGTTTTCTTTAACCGTAATTGTATAGTAGAATTATTTGTTGAGAAGTACGTGAATGTGAAGAAGAATATGTACATTCACTTTTCTGATGAACATGCAGATTATCTTTTCAGTGCTTGTATGGAATCATGGTATAATTTAGGTTGTGAGGTATCTCTGGAGACCGTCTAGTCTAGTGTGATCTAAGAATCCCCTTAGAACAGGTTGCCTGGGGCCGTTCCCACTTGAGCTCTGCATATGTTCAGGAATGGAGATTTCACAGCCTCTCTTGGCAACCTGTTCCGTTGTTTGACCACTATCACAGAGAAAACTTTTTCCTTACAGCTAATCAGAATTTCCTGTCATGCAATGTGTGTCTATTGGCTCTCCCTCTGTCACTCTGCACCTCTGAGAAGAATGTGGTCTGTCTTCTAAATGCCTTCCTATTGAGTTGAGGACAGCACTAGCATCTTCCTATGTATTTTAGTCAATGATTAGAAGTGGGAAAACATTCAAGTTACATTTTGTTTTCTTATGGGAATTGTAATATGGAAGTCTTTTGCCTCAAAAGTCCTCTATCAGCTGAATTTTCTAATTGTAAGAGTTCTTTTCATTCCCTTTTTAAGGAAGTGTAGTCCAGTTGAAGTTGTCCATTAGATGGTAGTGGAAGTTATAAAGCACTTGAATTATGACTCTCTGGGATTGCGATTTCACTTTGAATCCAGATATTTTCAGCTTGAAGTGTTTTATTCTTTCAGCCTCTCTTCCAACAAATATCAAAATCTCATGTGTGTAAAGCAATATTTCATAGGAAAAACTAAAGCTTTGCCATTCAGTATAAAATTTGGCAAAAAATTTTGGCGTAATTTTGCCAGAAAGCTTTTAAGCAGGTGTTTAATAATTCTGCTACATCTGGTTACATTTCTGCTGCTTCCAGAGGAATTGTACCCTACTGTTTTCTGAAAATTATGGACTTAATTAAGCTTTCTAAGCCCTCTAAAAGTTCATCTTTGGTGTATTCTAAGTTGTGGCAGTTTATGATTTTCCAAACAATTTTGATTTGCTTGGAATTGTTGACTCTTTTTAATAACCAATTAATTTTTCTTTAGCGCTATACCAAGAAACATAAAATGAGTGTAGTTTCTGTGTGCTTTTCAAATTTGAACTTTCTTTGGAATATTCAAAAATAAAACAAAACAAAAAGGCTAGAAGAGTTGCTAGTTGCTGTAATGAACTGTGGTGTTTGGTTCTGACCTATCAATTCAAACAGATTTAACTGCACAAAACTTAACATGCATAAGTGGGACACTGCAGTACTTTGGCAGCAGGATGTTACTGCCTTGCTATTGTGGAACAAACATTAAACAAGCCAGTTTTATCTTCTAAGGTTTATAAAGAAGCATTTTGTTGGTTGGAGGCCTACACCTTTTAAAGTGCTGATATTTTCAAATTACTAAAAAGGAAAGAGAATCGCTCTCAAACAATGTAACTCAGCTTGTTCAGATGCATAAAATACGATGAGGTTCTTTAGGCCAAATATGTGAAGCTGATGAATATAACATAGCCCTGTGGCTTTAATTTAGTTTACAACACACCCTAATGTGTTTGATCAGGTTTAAGCTTTTCAAAAGGACCAAGATACCATCACCTTCTCAAGGCTGTTCCCTGGAGGGTACGTTTTGAAAAAAATCTTTTCGTCTTGGAAGGTTTTAAAACGGCTCATTCTGGCAGGCAGAGGCAAACCCTGTCCAGTCTTGGCCTTGGATTCCCAAGGGAATTAAAAGAAAAAGTGAGAACAATTTTACAACTTATTTTTTTAGGGGTAACAAGACTGATAGAAGTTAATACAGCTAAGGTTAGAAGGACTGTGTGAAAGCACTGAAAATTTCTTTTCAAGTATTTCTCATGGCACACACTGAAAGTGCTCATAGCAACTATCACCAGGGAGACGAGTGAAATCCTGAAAAATCCTAAGGTCAGATGTGAACACCAGGAGACACTTCATCTTGATTAACTGGGCTTTGGACTGAGCAATCCCTCTCCCCACATTTCAGCATTTTTTTAATGGCTGAAGAACAAAATAATAAAGTAATTCTTCATTGCTGAAAAAAGTTATACAGGCACAGACAGTGTTACATAAGGCTGGCATGGGGCTGGCATCTCAATGATCTCAAATCTCAAAGTAAGCTGTCAGGATACCAAATAGCTGTGAAAAGTGGTTGTGATGGACGCACTTAATGCGTGTTAGGCATGAGTCCCCAGTTTAATAGCTTGCAGCTTCTTCCTTTTTTAATCTATAAGTGGCTGCCTCCTGCAAGTACTGCCTTTTTTGTTTGATTGTTTTTTTCAGAGCTTAATGTGAAACTTTAGGTAACATCTGCAGCTCAACAAGTTTCTGTTTCAGGTACCATGAAATGCTTGGAGAGATGCCGAAGGGCGTGTTGTTTATGTTTGGTTTATTCCTAACTTGTAAGTTGAGAGTACTATTTCACTCTACTCTTACAGATATTAAGTAAAAAAGGATATTGTGGCCTTTTTATTGCTGCTTTTAGAATTGAGAGCAATAAATAGGTCATCCGGTGTAAGAAGTGGGGATAGCTGTTTTCTGCTATTGATTAACTTACGCATGACCACACTTTTTAATTTGTGTGGATAAACAAAAATGAAGCAGCCGGGAGAGCAGCTCATTTCTTACATAACATTTCCAAATGAGTCTCTTTGGGCTGCAGCCTGGATTGGTCAGTCTGGCTTGCATTGATGAAGCTTAGCGGTAGTGGAAAGACACGGCAGCTGTTAGTGTTCTAACTGGCATCACTGATCTGTGACCTGATGAGCTCTGTGTACAAAAAAATGGGTAGAAAAGTCACTGGGGTGTGTTCTGGGGTGGGGGCATCCTTAGAATTCTGGAGTAAATCAGATCTCACTGTAGTAACAGCTGTATTCAAGTTTTTGCTAAGAAGGTCTTTAAGTTGGGCTACGCTGCTGTTAGCAAACAGGGTGTGAGATGGCAGACTATGCTATTTGAATGCCAATGCACTTTGGCTGCTGCCTTCTTGATCCCCCTACCTGAGCCCTGACAAGCTGGCAGGGTCTTGCAGTTCCTGGGGAACAGTTGCTGAGTGGCCCTGCTGGCTGCAGCCCAGCCAAGCCCACAGCAGTCACAGGGGGAGTGCAGCTCTGGTGGGGGCATGGTGCTTTGCAGAGGGATGACCTGGCCAGGAGAAGCCAGCTTGTGCAGGAGCAGTAGAAAGGTTGCAGAGAGGATGGAAGTCTTTGTAGGACCAGGTGACAGCCTGTGCTGTGTCCTTGGGAGGGCTGGAATGGATCTGCTCTCCTTGGGATGGCGATTCAAAAGAAGGGGGAAACAACAAAGGAGAGTAGTATGCTTTTGTAATAGAACAGACTGGATCAAACATATTAGTGTTCTATCAGTTGCCAAGTGTCCAGGTAAGGTGTAACACTATAGAGAAAGAGGAACTATGCCTGTCGGTGTCTACAGTTGCAAGGAAGATACCAAAGAATGAAGTATTTATGGTATTTTCTACTGGACTGCATACTTATACTGCTAAAGCATTCATCTTTCTTTGGTATAAAACAAAATCAGAATAGTTCACAGCTGCCATTGTTTACAAGGGATGTCTTAGTTTTGAATTAGCAAACTGTCTCTAACTTTGGCCTTAAAACTCATAATTCTGTGGCTTTCAGATGCTGCTGGCACCATCCTAGTTGTGTTATATGGTATCCCTAGCTACCTTTGCACTGATCTTAGTTTCAGCTTAGAAAAAAGCTGAAGTTGATGCATTTTACATATACACCATCTAATTCAAGTTTAATAAAGGATTGGAAAGATTTCAAGGAAAGAATTGATTTTCTTCTGGAAATTAAAATGTTTATAATACTGAACTTTCATACTATATGGAAGAAAAAATTGGTTTGACCTTAAATTTTGATTTATGTAAAACAGAAAAAAAAATCTTGATTTTCAATACCTTTTATGTAATTTGTAAAGCTTTCGCATTTGAATGAGGGAATCAGTTGTTTGGCTATTCATAGTGGAATTGCAAAACACTGGAGTAGGAAATAACTTTTTATGAAACTTCTATAAATGCTTGTAATATGCCTTTAATAATGGTATCCCAAATAAATATCGTGGCATTTGCTGAGAAATACGTGCTGTAGCATTTAATATTTTAGCTTCGTAACAAAATGCTTTTGAAAAGAACACAGAATTGTGTAATAATATGCTATTTGTTCTCAGTAAGAGAAGGAAGTGTTTATTACTTAAGAAATATTTTTTGTTTTTACTGATGGTGGAATTATGTTCTGTGAGGTGACAGTCTTCTCATGGAACATAGGAAAATAAATCTTTCATTTCACCAATTTGCTCCCAAGACATCAATTTGTTTGCCAGAATTACAGGATGCAGGGAATCTCAAGATGGAAAGAATTGGGTTGGTTCATTAACTTCACCTTTTAAGTATTTGATTCTTTACTGCCGTGATTCTTAATGTGGTCAGCATGGTATTTCTGCATTTAAAAAGGACTGGGCTGGCTATGTCACCTTATTGAATCGTTCATAAGCATTATAAATTACTTAACTGAATTAATTTGATAGGTGATTTGTATGTTCCCAAGTCTGAGAAGATGGTTTTTGTTTGGACTTACAAGCTGTATTTCAAGTGCTTTTCTTCATGTGATCTTACAGTAAAATCTTGCTACTTGGTTTACGTCCACACGTATTTGTAGCAGGCTTTATTTAGGTTGTGTGCTTGTTTTGCTTGCCTCAGGTGAGACTGTACGGTGCGGAGACTGCCATAGAAAGCACATCCTGAAAAACCTTGCTGTAGCCAATGCCTTGATTGCTGGATGAGCAGCAACTGCCCTGTGCCTTCCTGACAGCTCTACCGATGCCTTTTGTGAACAGGAGACCTTGAACCCTCGTATCTCAGGGAAGAAGCATGCAGCTCTCCCGCTCTTAGGCGGTATCCTGAGTTTCAGTCCTCCAATTATATGGTGTGGTTTCCTCCCCAAGCCTAATTTATCCCCTAGACTGTGTAATTTTGTTCTTATTAGGGCAAGGGCATGCTGGATTTAGAACAAAACCTGTACAAAATAAGCTTTAGCTTTGAAAACAGTGAAATGGTTTAAATGCAGTGTGTGTTTACTAAAAGTTTAGCTAACTCAGATCCTTCTTTGGAGCTTCCCCTCTTAGCTACCTTGTTTCTGGGAGTGCTGATGCTTTGGGGAACCCCTGGCAGCTCATCCATCCTTTGCAGCAAAGGTGCTGTGTTTCCTACTGGGTAAGTCTTTGGTCTGGTTGCACGAGCTCTTACAAAGCAAGATTTGCCCCTAACTGGAGACAGAGGAAATCAGTTCGTTGAAGCTAGCTGCTTGGCCCATTGCATTTCAGCAATACACTTAAATGTTCTTATCTGGGAAACCATTGTGTTGCTTCCATGTTTGCTCCTCCTACAGCCTTATTGAATTTCAGCATTAAAATAAACAATAATTGCTCCATTAGACAATGCTGAGTTATGGAGTCTCAACAACTGGCTTACGTTGCAATGCCTTAACTATTTTTTTGCATAGCAGCTTTCTTTGTGTTCATAGCTTTATTGTATATCACTTCTATTTCACAGCTTATATCATTCATCTTTTGTATAATCGCTGATAGATCAATATGTTTGTTACTCCAGGAGGAGAATGTGGTTGTATCGTGGCATTTCTAAGATGTGTGCTGGACTCAGACAACACAGTGTGTTTTTCTTTATAACTGCATTGCAAAATGTGTGATACTTGTGGGTTTGAAAAAGTAAAGAGCAATCTGTGTATCTACTAGAATTTTGTAAGACCTTCCTCTGAAGGTAAACTGTTTCCATCATTTCCAATAAAATGGACATTAGTAGTCATTACAATAAGCTACTAAGAAAAAAAGCTTAAACACCTGCAGCTAGAACAAAACTATGACAAAACTACAACAAAATGTATGATATGTTAGTGGCAAGAAAGGAAGAACTTAATGAGGCACTTTGCCACTTTGAGTTAAGCTACTGTTGACTCCAAAATGACAAATGACTCATTAGTGGGCTACAAGTAAAAGAAAAAAGGTAAAAAAAGGGGGGGCTAGCAATGCAAGAAGTAAAAGGATAAAGGAGATCATACCTTGGGAGAGTTACTAGAGCACTGAGGGAAGACCTCAGTTTGATCCTGACAATGGTTGGAGCCAGGCATGATGTGGTAAAGTCTGTTGTATCAGATCTCTGCAGACTGGAATTCCTTTTTTAGCTTTCCTACATGGCCTGAGTAATGTATAACAAGGATGGTACTTTCTTTGTCATCCTGTTAATGGTAAACTGTGGGAGAATGTTGTGCATTATTCTGTATTTGCACATCATATAGCATGGTGAGGTTCCTCCTCAGCTGAGGTTTTTGGGAGCTTTTATGCTTAAGGAATAAAATAATTTTATCTACTTCAATTATTAAACCATGCACATCTTCAAAAAGAAAAATAAAATGACAGCTAGTATTTTTTGTGCCATGGAAACAAACTTAATACACTTAGCTTTCTTATTTAAATATGCACTTGATACTGCAGAACCTTAACCTTGAACAGAAATATCCTGGCAAACCTTTTACACTCAAACTGCTTTGAAAGAAAAAGAGTTTGTAGTCCTCTAATGTGGAAGGAGTTAGGTTATTAAATAATATTCACAAATCTCATTAAAACAATGAAGTCAAGTATCACTGTCAGTATCAGTGCACTCCGCAAGTGCTCTCATTGAACCTGTTCTTTGCAGGGTACCTGACAATTCAGGTGAGCTATTGTTTTTTCCAATTAACAGAACTAATTACAAAATGCAGTAGAAACCTTTCAGGGGTTTCCAGTGAAATCAAGCTTCTTCTGTAAGTATTAGCATTCTCTAGAAAAACCTCTTACTGATTTGCATCAAGAAACCCCAGCTCTTCTTGTCTGTAATTTAATAAATGAGATATCAGATGGCATGTTGCACAGTACAACGAAGTCCTGTATCTTCTTCAAGATGTCACTATGGTATATTCTCTTGTACTCTCGGAGTCAAGCCACAAGCATAGAATCATAGAATCATTCGGTTGGAAAAGGCCTTTGAGATCATCGGGTCCAACCATACCCATCATCCGCTAAACCATGTCCCTCAAAAACTCATCTATCCTTTTTTTAAAAACCTCCAGGGATGGTGATTCAACCACCTCCCTGGGCAGACTGTTCCAGTGCCTGACCACCCTTTCAGTAAAGAAATTCTTCCCAATATCTAGTCTGAACCTCCCCTGGCGCAACTTATGGCCGTTTCCCTTTGTCGTATCACCTGTCACTTAAGAGGTCAACACTCCCTCTCCCACAGCCTCCTTTCAGGCAACCGTAGACAATGATGAGGTCTCCCCTCACCTTCCTCTTCTCCAAACTAAACAACCCCAGTTCCCTCAGCCGTTGCTCATAGGACTTGTTTTCCAACCCCTTCACCAGCCTTGTCACCCTTCTCTGTATTCTCTGCCAAATACAGGGGCACAATCACCTCCCTGGTCCTGCTGGCCATGCTGTTTTTGATACAGGCCAAGATGCCATTGGTCTTCTTGGCCACCTGGGCACACTGCTGGCTCATATTCAGCCGGATGCCAAACACCTCCAGGTCCTTCTCCTCCAGGCAGCTCTCCAGCCATTCTTCCCCAAGTCTGTAACACTGCATGGACTTGGCATTTGGTCTTGTTAAACCTCATCCCATTGGTCTCAGCCCATCGATCCAGCCTGTCCAGAACTCTTTGCAGGGCCTCCCTTCCTTCAAGCAGATCAACACTGCCACCCAGCTTGGTGTCATCTGCAAACTTGCTAAGGGTGCGCTTGATCCCTTCGTCCAGGTCATTAATAAAGATATTGAACAGGACTGGACCCAGCACTGAACATAGTGCAGGTTGGATTACCTATTCTGGTACAACCAATAAGCTCTGTCTCCATTGTGTAACAGAAATTAAGATGGTCCTCATTTATCATTTTTATTTATAGAAGCAGAGATTATCCTGAGCTGGAAGGGATCCACGAGGGTCAGCAAGTCTTAACTCCTAACTCCACACAGGGCAACCTAAAAGTTAAACTATATACCGGAGTGCATTTACCAAATGCTTCTTGACCATCAATAGGCTTATTGCCACAACAGCTTCCTTGAGGAGCATGTTACAGTGCTTGACCATCCTCTCAGTGAAGAACTTATTCTTAATATCCAACCTAAACTTTGGCAGATATCCTCATGATACAGAAGGAAAGGAACCATTGATCCCTCAGGAAAGAAGGTGCCAAAGAGCACTTTTTCATGGAGATTGCTCATAACTGCAGGATGCTCAGGAAAAATGGCAGCTGGGAGGCAGCTACAGCACTTACTCTGATGGCAACAGGCTGTTCATGTCCGGCCTTCCTCCAGGAACTCGCCATCCTTGAGCAGGGAGGAAGTATGGGTTTAATGGCAGGAGCATGTACTTGTGTCCAGTCAAGTGTGCTCTTTAAATCCAGTACTCGGAGGAAGTGACCTGCATCGTGGATGACATGTTCTACAGACTCATGAGTAACTGAGCTTGCTATAAGGTGGAGGCCACAGTGTTTCACCTTTTTCCGCTGTTAAAGGCTGCGTGGTCCACCACAACAGCAGAATTGGAAACTGCTATGCTGTTAACTAGCACCATACTTAAAGCTTCTGTGATGGGCTTCGTGATTCTCCAATTAGAGCTGAACTGAACCCTTTGAAATATGTTAGGTATTTCCTATACAGTGTCAGCTCCTACCTGATAAAAATCTAAGTGACATCTAGAAGATAATTGAGTCTGTTTCCTTTTCCAGTTTTAATATCTCTGATTGTATTCAGCAGTTGTCCTTTATGTGGCAGTGGCCGTGCCACTTCCTCATAAATGAGATGGTAACCACAGGAACAGGGCTGTTTGTATGAATTTTTTTCCAGTTGCTGATGACGGGTGATGAATTTAAACAGTTCGACTTATATTTCTTAGAGGGTAAATATTCTGGTGTAAGTGTATTCTGCCTTTTTGCATGTTTCAAAGAGGATACTATTGGTTGGTAACTGTTGACTTCACGTCTGTGATCCTGAATCTCCTTTCTTGTTACATTTGTTTAGGAAAAAGAAAGATAATGACAATTGTACTGTCACTGGCCAGAGGCAGAACTAATTCTGGGTGTTACTAGACCTTATGAAGTTAAACTTATGTCTTTACAAGGCTTGAAGGTAAACCACAAGTGAGGACCCCCTTCAACAGAGTCAGCAGTAGAACTTACTTTGGTTTCATTGATGAAAAATGTGTCTTAAGTGAACAGTGGTCTCTTAATTCTTGTGTGTTTGTCTTGGCTTTCGTTTTCATTGTTTTCTGAACTTAAAATTTTTAATCTAAGAATAATTCATGGTGTTTTTTGAAAAAAAGGCATCAAAACACAGCAAGAACTGCAATCATCCTTGAAATATTGAAGAAATTGCGCGTGAATTTGTACTGACCTGTCAGTGATGCCTTTTGCAAGATTCTGTGTTTCTGATTTGCTTGTCTCGGAACTTAAAGTGCTTCTACATGCTTGAAAACTGAGAGACTTAGATGATCTACCTGAGATTAACTAAATCCCAATGCATGGAAAAGTTTCCTCTTCCTAAAGGTAAACTTGCAAGGAAAGAAATCATATCATTACTATTTTAATTATTCTTGGTTTATTTATTGACTTTTTATATAAAAATGTAAACATAGTGCGACCTGGGGCACCTGGACATCTGGCCCTTTCTGTTCTAATAGCATCATATTGACCCATGGTTCTGTTGAAACCAAATATTCCTGTTTCCAGTCTGGAGCAGCCCCTCCTTGCAGTTGGGGAGCATGGTCTTCTCGTTTTGTGGGGATCTGGCTTTTCTAAGTCATTCACTATGTGAAGAGTGAGCTGATGTTTCACAGTTCGTGCCTGTAGTCTTGCTGGTGCTGATATGACTGCTCGGGTTATTCATGCTGGAAATGTATGACTCTTCACAGGGTCATGGATGTGTAAGAAATTTTTATATTATGCATGAAACTTTTTGTTGCGGTAACTGCCAGAGTGTTTTGGTGACACTACTGTTATGAGCATCAGAAATAAATTATGATTTAGAAAATGTGCTTCACTTCAGAGCTTAAGTTCATGCTGGCTTTTCTGACTTTCTCAATATATTGAGATTTTACTAACACAGTTATGCTGACATTTTGAGAAGCTGTCTTAAAAGTTTTGAGTTAAGAAATACACAAAGCTAGCCATAAGCATCCCAGTTTGCCTCTCTTTTCCAGCCAGTTCACATTTCCCTCTTAAAAGCTTCAGAAGATAATTTGTTCCTCTCAGTATAGAGGAATGTACTTGTTTTTATTCCTTTATCCTTCACATTTTTAACCTGTTTTCCCAAGGAAACACGTACCATGAGATCCTGCTGTGTCTGGCTGCCTGTTCTCCTCTCTAACACCTTTTGAACTGGCGGGCAGACCTCCGCCACATGGGTCAGAGGGTCGACAATCTGAAAGACAGGATGCTCCTGCAGGCTTTCACGATATGCCTAGCTGTCTGTAGGAGGGAGGTTTTATCCCTGTTACAGCTGAAGGATGTGCTCATTAGCTCATCTTTCATTAGCTATCAGGAGACAGAAGCAAACAGGTTTCATCACTTCCACTTTTATTTTTTCCTTTCCTCTGCCCTTGCATATAGTTTTTGCCATTTACTTCCCCTCTCCGAACAATGCCATTCTCTTGGGAGATCCTGTTGTTTGTCATCCTGTTATTTGACCAATACTCTTGTCTTTGCTCCACAGCTGCTTATCTTTTGAACTTTGCTTGTCCTAATATTCATTTGAGATGCTGCAGGGAAGCCAGCTGGGGTTCAGAAAAGCCATCAGAGCTGCAAGGGTTGTCACAAAACAGGAAACACAAGTTGTACAGGGCAGGCTGTTCTCTATTGCTGGGCTGCAAGAAGTGGAAAGTCTAATCCTGCCATCGTTTGCTCGAGTGACTAATGCTAGTTTGTGTGCTCAGCCACTGGGCAGTAAGCAGAGGCTGTCTGTGTGTGTAAGAAGTTGCTGGACTATGTCCTTATTTTGAGAGCCAGCTGAATTGTTTCTTGCCTTTGAAACTGGTGCCAGCAGAGGCAGTCTGTGTGTGCTGAAAAAATGATGTATTTTGGTGAGCTAATCACTTGAATGTTCAACAAATGGCTAAGTGGTAAACTGTAAGTAGATTATGTTTCACTGAATTGTTTTCCCTGTTTGTTTTTTTAAATGTCAAATATATCATAACATGATTTATGAAGATATGCCTTAAGCAGAGCCACAAACACTTATAGGGACACTTGCTTCAGACAACATATGGCACCACCTATGAATTATGCACAGCTGACATACGGAGAATGGAGACAGCCTAAGGAAATGATTAGACCTGTTATCGTTGCAGTGACTGTATGTTATTTTCACTTGACTGGAAAAAATGTAATTTTCTCTAGATTGGGGCTGAGATTGTTGCTTCCAGGTGCAGTATATTAATGCATATGAATATTTAATAGTTGCTAGGAAATGTGGTGGTTGAGTTTTGGCTATAATATTAGTTCATTGAAAAGCTGGTTCTCTTCCTGCTGAGCCTGTGTTTCTGATGTAGCTGTTATAGTCTCATTGCAAGAGTAACAGCATAAAATTAGATCTCAATTTTTGAAAGTGTATTATTGTAGAACATAAGTTACACACCAGCAGACATCACGCTCCAGATGGGTGGCTTTCAGCAAGTTTGCATTTACTGATTCCTGCTTTTCTTGATCTGAAAAGTAGTTTTTATTTTTTTACACTCAGATTAATTGCATTGTTCCACCAAGAGGATTTGCTCATCCTCCAGCAGAAATGCTGTCAGTAAAATGCTGATAATGCAGAATTTGGACTCTTCTGGGTTAAAAGGCCCAAAGGTTTTTAATCAAAATCCTTGCTTTGCTTTTGAGGGTTGTCAGATGCCCTTCATAGCATTTACTTCCTGGAAAAAGACCTAAAATAGGCTTGTTCCACTGCAGCCTACCCCACAGCGCTTCTCTGCAACTGTCTGAGTACCTGTGAGTGACTGGGCATTCAGGACTTCAGGACTGGCTGTAGCAGTCAGTGTTGGGTAGCCTTACTGGTCCCAAAATTTCTGATACAGTTAAGAAATTCATAGGTGACGTTTTATTTTGAGTTTATGTATTTCCAATTTACATTGCAGAAGTGAAAAGATTCTGGAACTTCCCCTTGGTAATTTGAGCATTGCAAAACCAAAGAAACAGAAATCATAGAAAACAATGAGCTGCTTTCACACTTTAGGGTTTCCAGCCAGGTCTGCTGTACACTGGGAACCTGACAGAAGCTTAAGTACCAGACCACTGCTTTCAAGCCTATCTGAAAAGCAGTTGTACCACCCATTATCTCCTCTTTTCTGATGGGGTTAGCCTTTTAATTCTTCATAGCTGACTGATAGTTAAATAGGTGTTCTTCAGTGTCTTAATTAGATGTTTCCCATCACAGTTTCTCTTAGCCAGCCAGCCTCCTGGGAAGTGCTGTATGCTGAAAATTAGCTAAATCAGAATACCTGCTCCATGTTAACAGTCTTACTTCTGCCACTGTTGCTTTCAACACCCTATATATTAGGTATGTGAAAGTATATTGGCTAAAGACACTAAAGCATCTAGTTTATACATACTGTAAATCCATAAAACTCGTATGCCTCTGAACGAGTGTAAATACTTTCTTGCTTCACCTTTCCTGAAGGCATCTGTCAGAGCATTACATAATAGCTTTCACCACAGAGGATTCACAGATGCTTCTCAACATTTAGATGCGAAAAATTTACGAAAAAGCTTTTACCTTTTCTGTGGAGGGAGAAGAAGAAAGGACAGGAAGTGTCTCAGTTGAGTGACAAACTACATTATTAGTTTCAGAAGGAGAAATTTATAGGTAAATCTTCATGTCCTTGTGTCTAGGCTATCCGGTCAAAGAAATTTATCGGATCAATTATCTTTCTGGAAATCCAGGGTAGCTTCCTTTAAGAGAAGTTGGAGTGAATGTGACTCTTCTCCTTTTGAAATTATAAAGATTTAGAGGAGTGCTACCTTGCTCTGCATAGGTACAGGTTAAGGCAAGTGTGCTTATAATGATGTTTAAGACTTTAAGATTTGGATGTCGCATGCATCTGTAGACAATGTAACTCTTAAAAGACATTAAATTTATTCAGCTTGATACCTCTAAAAATTGAGATTAAGGCTTGATCCTGTTAGTTTTCTGACAAAGGAGTCCAGAATCCTGGATGTTCTCTGTTTCTTATTCATCACATCAACACTTGTAGAAATTAATATCCACACTGCAGGACGATTGGGCTGTTCTCCCTTGTAGCGTATTGAACAAGATCCTTGTACAGTTGGTCAAAATTCTACATAAAATTTGAAAGATTTAAAATCAGAACAGAATATTTTAATAATGTCTTTTAAAAATCTCTGACTGAATCATCCTTCTCCTATGTTATGCTTAGTAAGGTCAAGATTTTCTAAGAGAAAATATATTCCATTGTCTTTTCAAACACCTTGACTGTTGCTCTGACAATCTGCTGAGCTTTGACCAGCCCTAAGTTGAAGATCTCTTAAAAAAAACCAAAACACAAGCTGTTTCTAAAATGGGGTTCTTTTGTATACAGATGAGTTTTAAGATGTAAAGATCCAGTGTACTTGGACGTAAGTGGACAGGAAGATTTTTCTCTAATGGCACTCCTATTAAGAGGCACAATGACTTGGGAGCTAACCCGGGAGCTCTGCTGCAGTGCAAGCCACCACGCAGGCTTGTAGTCAGAAAAAATGTCCTTTTAATTTTCAAGCAAATATGTTCTTCCCTTTTGTGAGACAGTAAGAGTGTCACCTTGCGTCTTAGAGGCACTTTTAATCTGGAGTCACAAAAGACTTGATTTCTTTGAGTCTGAGCATTTGAACTTTAAGTTAGGGATTTTCCAGAACATTCTCCACTCTGTCAAATGCAGTCACTGTGCTGAGTTTCTTCAAACAAGGTGGAAAGTTTCAGGAGGACAGTTTAATGATAAAGTTTATTTGTAAGTCAGAATTGGCTTTAACTACTGCTTTTAATCTACTACTATATGCATCAACTACATTCTGGATCAGATGGCATTTTTTAGATGGAAACACAAAATGGTAAGCAACTTCTTACTATTCAAAAGCACCGTTTAAATTTCTGGAGTTAGAATCTTAGACTTACAGCCAAGATGATACAGTATAGCTACAACCTCTTTGGAGCCTTCAAAGATGAGTAAATTTACAAATAATGAGCAAATCATACTGTAAATGTGGATTAGTTGAAATGTTGCCAGACTATCTACAGCAGCTTTTTGTAGTTCAGCTATTTTTATATAACTGTGGTCTAGAGGTGTCATTCCTTTTCTTTTTTTTCTTTCTTTATTGTTTTTATGCTTTTTGTCTTCCATAATGGAACCTCTTCCACACTACTCAGCGGTAGCACTTATTTCCTCTTGTAGCCCCAGCTGCTGGAAGTAGATGTACACAGCTGAAGGGCTCTCCTGCTTTTGAACTTGGACAATAAATGGCTTGTGATTACGCATGTGTTTGTTTTGCATGCTGAAGGCAGTGTTGCACACAACTTCCTCTCTTCATCCTACTGATGTCGGCATATTTGAATGATAGAAATTGAATTCTTGACACCTAGAACAAAATGTTTTCCTTAGGAAGCAGGAGGGAGTTATTAATATGCAAATATGAAGCAGAGCTTTCAAATGAGCTATTTCAGAAGTACTAGTACATGGGTAAATGTGTCTGATAGTCTCTCTATACCTGAACTGTTCAGTCCTCCTGGATTTCCCTTACCCATCAGTGCCAGGCATTGTGTCCTTCTGTGTGCTTTGGGGTCAAGCCTATAACTGGCAGGAGGAGGTGGTTTTGGTGTCAGAAATCTGCTCTCAACCATAGCTTCTTGTCCTGCTACTTAGCCATTTCTTCAATACTGTGCCCTTGTTTCCTCCAGTGGGGCAGAAGCCTCACTTTATATAGTGCTTTGATAAAGACAGTGTAGAATTTCACTGCGATATTAATTCTATGTTGTTTTAATAAGGGCTGCTTCTGGGACTCATGGCAGACAAGCACCTGTAGCTTGGAAGCTCATGTTAACCGTCGGGGAGAGCAGAATAGAGCCATGATATCAGGGAGCAGCTGAGGGAGGAGAGCAATTGATTGTGAACTCTGACAATGAGATGTATGATAATCTCTGTACCTCTTAGGTCCCTTGTGCCCGATTTGGTTAAGGTCAGGAGAAGGAAGGAAGATACTCCAATCATCTCAACACCTTTCCTCCGCTACTGCAGTGTGTGTGGAGTGGCAAAACCGCTCTTTCCTGCTCAGCATATGGTGACAGCAAGAGGAAAGAGGGCATATCATCTCTCTTTTTCATTCCCTGGCAGCAGGCAGGCGGGAAGAGATAAGATATATAAGCCTTCTGACACGTTCTCTCCATCCTCAGTAGCCCAAGAAACAATGAGGGGGAAGGAAGAATGCCCAATGAGAATGGGCTTTTAAGATAGATAGACAAGCATGTCTTTGGAAGACAGAAAGAATGTTTTTAATATGTCAGAAAAACAAACCCCAAAAAAACCCAAAACAAAACTCATGCAGTTAAAGTCATATCTTAGCCCTGATGACCCCCTCTGGTAGCTTGGAGATTGGCTGAGTTTAAGTTGGTCATATGCCTTTAAGATTGGAAATTATACGGGAAATCAAGCCAGGCCATCTGAGCTCTTTGAGAGGCAGTTTGGGAAGGTTATCACCCCATTAGAACTTGTCATTCTGCCATAGTTAGGGACTTGTCATTACTGTGGTTTTCTAACTATCCTCTTACACCTGGAGAACATTAACACAAGATTCAGCTTGGTGTAGAATTCCGTCAAATACATTTGTTTGTGGAAGTAAGTTATCCATTGCATTTGATGTGACATTTATAATAATTACAATTCTTTCCTCCTGAAACAAATCCTAGTTTTGTTCTTATGAATGTTTTTTTTTCCATAGCATTTCCTCTCTGATATATTTGTTTTTGGTTTAGATCCTTATGAACAAAGTGGTATTTGGTTTTGTTCCTCATTTAATTGTCTTAACTACACTTTTTCCTGGCTAGGATGTTTGTTAACATTCCAACAAAGTGCCTCTGATCTGTAGTACACGCTGGATACCTTCTGTGGAACCCTTACTTAAATGGTTACCTTGGGACATCAAATATATTGCATCCTGCCTTCCTAACAGAGGAAAAAGTGAGTTGGAAAGACCAGTAGCAATAAAGGAAGTGTTGCTGTAGTTACAAAAGGCGTCCCGCTGGTGCAGGAGAGGTTGACTCAAGCCGTTGCGCTGTGGCGCACAGCGAGGAGGCATGTTTCTACTTCTTCAGAAAGGAGCAGTGTGTGTCCCTGTCTAGCATATGTGTATTAGCCAGCTGGTGACCTGGCCAAGCTCCTGCTTGGCAAATCTGTCCCTTTCATGCATTGATGCACAGGCTGATGTTGTATTTAGCTCCTTACAATAGGATGAAGTCCTGAGCAATGCTGTAGATCAATGTCCTGCTTCTCTGGGACTGACCATTTCAGAAAGCCTACTCCTGTCATGGGAGACTTCTCGCTCCTCAGTAAAAATAACCAGACCTACAGGATAAGGTATTTACTTTTCCTCACGAGTGAATAACATCCTGACACCTCTGTTCCTCAGTCTTAATGCACACATGAAGAAGCAATTATAGGACAGACCGTTTCCTCCCCGGTTTCCTCCACAATTCAATTATTTCATATTCCCATGTACTCTCAGGACTGGTTGACCTGTCCCCTGTCACAGGTTTCCAGGACTAGCAACCTTCACAAAGGTGGTGGAGGAGGTATTCACTCTGGGTGTTGCACCTGCTCTGTCCTCCACAGGAGGACTCCTTTTGTAGTCGGCTAAATGAGGAGTAATTAGTCTCCTGAACACACGTACCACTGTATCTGTCTTGGATATCTAAACACGGATGCTTGAGGCACAGCGTCCTGTGGATTGCCACTTTGTACCACTGCAAACACAGTAGTGAGGTGAATGTGTTAAATGATTGTCTGTTCCACAAAACCACAAGGAAATTCCTCCACAGGAAATGAGGGGAAATATGTGATGTCTACTGCAGGCTTTGGGCAAGAGTGTGACTTACCAAGGAGGAAGCTTTATCATCCTTCTTGTTAAAGCTTTACACATACATTTTTACTCGAGTGCTTGACAATATCCATTATCCTTTACGGCTGACAGTAATAGAAATAGCTCCCGTGCTATAAGATTTGGACTGGAAGACAGTGAACCATTGGCATTAGTGCTATTACTCTTGCCAAGCCACCAGAGCATCATTTTTAGGGAAATGTGTCCTTGCGTACTTCGCTGGGGTGCCTAATGCACAGCTGACAGGTAAGACAGCTCCTGTGCCAGGTGCCATGGGAAAGGGCAGAGTGTGCAATCAGATGACAGTGTATCATGCAGGGCAAAGAGGGCTTTTCTCGACCCTTCTGACATGTGACCTCACATGTGAATAAGTGAATTTTTGTCCGTGTGTTGCTGCACCTGTGTGCAGTTGTTCTTTCTGCTTGTCCCTGGCTCACCGACATGGGGGCCTGCTGCCTGCTGTTTCAGGTGCTACTGATCAGTTCACCAATGCAAAAATGGAGTATACAGAGTCTGATGGTTTATAGTCATAAAACCTTTTTTGGAAAGGGGCCACTTTTTCTGGACAGCCTCTCAGCAATGGAGAGAGGAGCAGCTCTCCTGGGGAGCAGACAGAGCATGTGGCGCTTGGCTGCTGCGCTGAATCGGTAGCTGAAAGAGAAGCAGGGTAGATTACAAGCTCTCCTAGGTCAGTGATAATGCGACCCTGTTATAAGGGAACTGGCATGGATGGAAGACAAACTTTACCCTCAGTTCCCTTACAGCTTTATTTGTTCTGGTTGGATTCAGGCCTTGGTCTAACAGATCATGCGGCCACATGCATCTTATCTCTGGAGGGGCTGGAAGGAAAGAGGGGGAGTGGGGGAAGGAATGGGAAGGTGGATCCATACATTTCCTGAGCAGCTCACAGCTTATTGGCTAAGAAAGATCAGCCAAAGCTTCAATTCATCTGCACTTTAGCTCCCCTGACCAGTCTAGTTTGAAATAGCCTTCTTAGCATCTGTCAGATGTTCTTACTTTCTCCTTCCTCTCACGCTTGGAACAGTGTGGTTGCAGTGAGAGCTGATATGCAAGATAATCTTTTTTACCTTGTCAATTTTTAGTGAGATCAACACCCTGAGCGGGCATAACACATGCTAGTGCAGATGCACTGCTCTAGATCCACCTTAGATCAGCTTAAGTTGCACCTCTGCAGTGTGTAAAGGGAAAAAGTCAGGCGAAGATTGTCATTTAACAAGTGCAAAGATAGGCAACAAGGTTTCCCCTATCTATATATTACTAACAGTTCTGCTTTTGAAAGTATCTGTAGAAAGTATATGATGGCTGCTGAGCTTTTGTTCTGCTGGATGGCTTCTTTCCTCAAAGAATCGCTTGGGTCCTGCTTTCAGAACACACAGGTGGACTCATCCTCCCTCTCCGTTCCTTTGTCCGAATGTCAGAGCTTGGGTCTGCTTTCCTGCTGTTGTCTGAAGCGTGCTGGATTTCAGGGAACACTAAGTGGCTCATGTTGGAGAAAGCATGGCTATATACAGACTTGTAGAACTGAATTTTTTTGCTTTTATTCACAATGACCATTCCTGGACAGCTTCATCTTGAGAAAACACTCCTTCATGTAAAAGTGCTTTTAAAAAAAAAAAAACAAAACCAGCATGAAAGTAGGTTATTACCTGCTTTAGGTTCTTTGTAACAATCCAGTATTGTACTGGGATGCCACTCCCATTATTAAAAAACAGTAAAAAAATCCACTTTATTTTTTTCTTTTTCTCCAAAACTTTAGAAATTGAGGGTATAAAAAAAATTTGAAAAGAATTAATATGTTGCAGGGCCACTGTGGGTTCAGGCATGGAAGGTAATAAAACACCTTCTCCTAAGATCACATGAGAGTTTAGTGAAAGCTGAGAATAAAATCCCTATTTCCCAGGTGTTGTGTTTATACTGTCTTCACCCTCAACTAGTCAGCTCCCGTATTGCCTATGTGGAATCTGCTACGGGATACTTAATGCCGTGTGAAAAACACATTGCTCCTGTATGTGCAGCGTCTGTCAAACACTGGTCTGAGATTTAGATGGGCATTGTTGATAGAAAGGTCACCATTATGAACCACACAAGAATAAGCACAACTGCACATCCATTCGTTTGACTAATAGAGCTGCTGTTGTGAGCTGTAAATGGCTTTCTTGACCAGATCCTTAACAAAAGATGTCTCATATTGGAGAGGGTGTAGTATTCTGTTTTTTTATGCAGGAAAGATGCAGCTTTCTGAGCTGACATGACCTATACTATGTTTTATGTTAAGTAGCTTATCCATATTAAGATCTTTATGTCTACAGACTTTAAAAGAAGTGCCCTTAATGTTGCAGAACCCTGTTTTGTATTTTCACAGAAGAATTTTTTGACCAAAAGTTTAAAAATCTTCTGATCAAGGAGGGTTTTTTTCTGTCCTCTTCTCTTCCAAATGTTTCTCATATAAGCTGCCTGCAATGGAGCAAATGATTCCACTCCTCCAAACTGATTTTTAAAAAACCCTAAAACATATGGGGAATACAGAGGAAGCATATGTCTGCTAAGTAAAACATTTTGGTAAATAGAGAGGAGCATCCTGCGAATGAGTGTGTTTTATGTGTCTGGCTAGTGCCTAAGTAAAAAGATAATGAAAGGGTTTACTTTTGCCCCCAGGCACTTAAGGTTCTTTCTATCCCTCCCTCTCTGCATTTAGAGAGCATCAATAGAGGCTTTTGAGTGATGGCAGAAGGTGTTGGTACATCCATCTAGGGCCGGGGGGAATACAGAGAAGGCGTCCAAAAACCTATTTCTGAAAGGAGACCTGAAACTCATACCAAGGTGGTTTTGGATACATTTGCAGCAGAGGCAGATCCATTTGGCATTATACGAGCAGCGGCTGAGCAGACAGTGTGTTCTCTTGCATAGCTAAGATGTGAACGAGCGCAGGTTTCTAATGAGACCAAGTGTCTGAGATGTGCCACAATACTGGGCTGACGGAGTACGTGCTGAGTGACAGCACAAGGAACAAGGACAGCATTTTTTCTTATTATATTTTGCTGAACAAATGCATAGATCTGAAGGTGCAAACTGGAAAAAGTCTGGGACTGGTGAGAATGCTGACAGGTTTGTCAGGTATCCCCCTCCCAGATGCAGCCTCTGCAAGGTTGCTGCTTCTCCTGGATCCGCTGATGTTATGTCACTGAAACCTTTTATTTTTTCCCTAAAATTTCCTTTGGATGCAGCTGTTTAATTATTTTTAACTGGAGGTTTAAATGGTAAAATTTCTATCTAAATTGTATTGACTAATGTGTTAAAAAAATGATCAGAATTTCCCTTCTGCAGGAAACGAGAATGTTTTGAGCCTTTGTTTACGTCTTTTTTACAAACTTTTAATAAATCAAAAGACTGAAACTCTGCCAAGGAGCAAAGTTTTAATTAAAATCGTTAGCTGCCTGAGAACTGGAATATCTTTATTCTCCTTTGTTGAGTAGGAATGCTTAAGGGCTTTACTGATTTGTTTAGATTTTTTTTTTAATAGCCTCTGCCTACACTGTCCATGCAGCCTCATTGGTTGAGATACACTTTAAAAGCATCCTTCCTTTTCTTCCACAATCCTGGTGGATCTGCAGTGCTGGCAACGGTGCTGTTGACAGGAGTGAACCTGGTGCAGGCAGCATCCAGGAGAAAGCAGGCTGTCCGGCTCAGTGTTCCCAGCTGAGGGGCAGAGGTGGGTCAAAGAAGTATCTTTTGGTAGGATGGCAATGAGGGGATTTTTTGAGAGGAAGGATCCATTTTCAAAGTTGTGTCCTACCCTGAAATGAAGTCTCGTACATTCTTATCAAGATGCAGTTTTTACATCTAGCCTTAACGATGGTTCAAGACATAAATAATTACTCAGAACAGTTAAGCTGTTGCAGATGTGCTTCTCACTCAAAGGACATGAGACAGGTCTCCAGTCGTCATCTCCTCGCATTGCTTCAGTTGGAGACTCCTCTAATTCTGGGTGGTTTTTCTGCCCACTCTGGGGATCTCGAGCAGCTTGTTTGGCTCAACTGTGACCTGTTTGTAGGTCTGCTGGAAAACTTTTTGTTAGCAAGCTGGCTTACAACCAGCTTTTTCTATTTGAGCTACCGGCTCTTCTGCTCTGAATCTCTCCTACAAAAGTGCTGTATACCTGTGTGGTTAGAGCACACTCTCTATGGAAAGTGGGAACACCTCACTCGGCTTGATGGTGCAGGGGAGGAGGCTGAGCTCAGCAGCCTCGCTGGGTGCCACGCTCGGTGATCTCCCAGACCAAAGGAGGCTTTTGCGAGCTCCTGTCTCTTGAGCAGTTTTGTAAATCTGGCTCTAGGGTTTAAAAAAAAAAAAAAGTCTAGTTGTAACTTCTTAGTAGATTTCTGTTATATTTGCAAATGGTTTCAGGGTGATTGGCACAGATTTGGGTGGGGTCGGTTGTTCTCCAAGCAAATTTACTGTTGTTTGGAGGCATGGAGAGGATGTTCCTGGTGAGGTTAGCTGGGCTCATGTGCAGCAGGATCTGGATTTTCTGCCAGCCTTTCTTCATGCATGAAGTTCATTTGTTTTCTCATGGGCCAAAACCAATGCTAATTTGGGATGAAACTGGGTTTAACAGACAAGGAAAGAACCATTACATGGAACAGTGGGTCAGACTTGACTTACAGGATGCTTAAAACACTATCTGAGCACTCGCTGTCTTTGCTTTCCATTTATATTAGAAGTTCTTTTTTTCCCCCTCCTATCAGCAGTTTATTCCTTCAAAGTACATGAAAGCAAATTATATTCAAAACCCTTCTCAGCATCTCTTGTTTCTCATAATCTGAAAGTCTGTGTAAACAAGTAAAAATATATTGCTAAACTCTTGGGTGGGACTACTTTGTTTAGAATTTCTTAACTTGCCTTTGGACTTCATATATTTGGACCTTGCTGTTTGCAGTAGGATAATGTTTAACAATACAGTGTGGAACACCAGGATCATACAGTTTCCAGCCCTGTGTGAAGGTGGAACAAAATCTGCAGTAATGGTCTTGTACCTCTCTGAACAGTGTTTGTGCACATGCTCACAAACAGGTAATGCCACCTGTGTAGTAGTGAGTCCCTGAAGACTGCCATGGCTTCACCATTAGTGTTTGATATGTGTTGTGTTACTGCCTACAGCCACATCTGGGCTTGATGCTTTTGTTCAGCACTGCATGAATATACCTCAAGTTGGAGGTAAAATCTGGGTTATGGGTGACTGTCTTGAGGAGAGTGCAGATAGTTGTGAAATGCTGGTTGTTGGATAGAGAAGCTGCAGAGGAGGTCTTTCAGATATCTTCAGTTTGGACATGACTAATCTAGTTTTAGACTTCTCAGATGTCTTTGATGCATGTGTGGAGTCAACTAGGATGGCCTGAACTTCATTCAAATGTAGTCTTCATTTCTGTGTGACTTTTATATGATTTTTTGGATTATGACAGATTGCCACCAAAGCGGTAAAGCTGTAGATTGTATCCAGATGGACAGGACTGATCCTTGAGTAAGCACTCTCTCTGTACTTTGACAGACTAGGTGCAGGAAGCTGTGGCCAAAATGCAGGGTTTACGGAAACTGGAAAGGTTAAATTATTTTTAACTAGATGTTTTGTGCTCTTTAAAGTTTGTTGATAGATTTTAAATGGAACTGGAATAGAATAATTTGAGGCTAAAGACTGCAGGTAACTTGAAACTTGAAGGTCAGCTGGGCTTCAGTTATCCACTCTCTGTTGATAAGCTCAAGTAACTTTAATAGCTTGCCACTGTACAGTTTTCTTTTCCAGGAGCTGCCTTGGTTTCTCCTTACCTCTCATATCTACTTTTGTTTTATAAGTATTTATGATGAGAGTTTCAGTAACTGATTTGATACAGAAGTAGTGATTTGCTTGCCTAGAACATTATGGCATCTTTCTCTGCACCCCCTGCCCTTTATTGGAGATGCTGTGCAGCCTTTGGTCACGGCAGCCACTTTCAGGGAAAGAGGGAGGGACAATTCTTGTCAGCAATTTGGCCACTGCATCCCAGTGTTCATCCAGGCTGTGTGGGTATGTACTGTCCACACGTCATGACTTTTTTTAGTTTATCCTTCCATTTTAGCTCTTTCCCCAGTGCTGCTGTCTGACTCTAGCTCATCAGTGTCAGAATAATAAGTAACTATTTCTGCAGGTTACCACTTTGCCATCCAGCTGCTAAGGCTGCTGATGTGCTTCTCAGAGCTGGCACTTCATACACATGACAATTATGTGGCTCAGGATCAATTTCAGTTTACACATGGGAAGTGCCTAAGAGCTACTGCTCCTGCCCTGCCCATTGCAACCCTTCCCTTTTACTTGCTCCCGAAGGGCTTTTGCTACGAGAATGTCTACTTCCAAGTGGAGCTAGGCTAAAACCACAGACAATAATTAGGGGTTTTATGGCCTTTTTTTTTTTTTTTAGAAAAGAATCCTGAACTAAGTTGCATGTGGAGAATTCATCCCTTGGTCTTTCACTGGAAGTGCTCTAAGTGGCACATATCTGTTTCCTACAGCTGTTCTTGGTGTCTTTGCTTCCATAGAGCAGTCATCACATCTCTGCTGGAAACCCTAACCATGCATATGTCTCTTGGAGAGAGGCATTTGTGGAATAGACAAACCAATGAATTACTGCAGGAAGATGATGCAAATCATCTACAAATCATTGACTTCAAATTTTACTCATTTTAAAAGAAGAGTGATTTTTTTTTTTAATTTCTGACAGATTGATGATTGTTTCCAGGGGAGCTGGAAATATGCAAACGATTTTAGCTGAAAGTTCATTTACTAGTAGATGCTGTTCTTCATCTTACTGTTGAGCAGGCCAAGCAGAGGTTACCTACAGTCTCACCATGGGTTTTTTTTCTCTATTCCTATTAGCAGGAACCTCAGGTGTTGGGGAGAGGTGGTTTATTTCTCCTCCATCTGTAACAACTGAAGCTAAATTTAATTAAATGTTGTCCACAATCCAATTTATACTTCCCCATAGCAGGAAGATGGAACAAAGAATCTACTCTGTGATACTGAAAGATTTGTTTTGTCCCAGCTGCTGTTAGTGGAATTTGGGGGTCTGAGTAATTGAATTCACACTTGTCAGAAAATCTTCTTTTGAGGTAGCTATTTTATTTTCTCACATAGAAATTACATCTTTTACAAAATCAGAGTGATGTTTATACAAATGTGTTTGAAGCTTGACAGAATTTATATGATCTTATCAACTTAGTGACAGATAAAAATACTTGGCTTTTACTACTTTGATAGTTTGGTAGTTATAATCAACTAACATGATGATTATCATTTTACATTTTTTAGGATTCCCACAGACAGAAGTTCTTTCATCATAATAGAGGTTATTGTTTTGTTTAATTAGTAAAAATACTAGCTTTTTCTGCTCAAAGTTTGGCATACAAAGCTTTTTCATTCCCAGAATGAGACATTGTCCTGTTTCTTAAATCATCTATTGAGTCAAATTCAGTATTATTTGCTTTGTGAAACAGAGAAAAGACACTGAAATATATCTTTGGATAATATCATAGTCATGGTCAGAGGACCAGTAATCATACATTGGGACTTTCACAGATTTAGGTCACATCTGTACTCAAAAATTGTGCAAACCGTGGTCTGTCTGATCTGACAGCCGTATTCCCCAGCAAGGCTTGTGTTTGTATGGATAAACCTGTACAAGGAGTATTTAGCATGGTGATAACGATTTAGTTCAAAGATTTATTGGGTGGCAGACATCCTTTGCTCATCACTGAGTGGGTAAAGGAGGAGCTTCAGTCCCCCATGCCACAGGTACACCTCACCCATGGAAAGTGATGGGGACAGTCCGTAGTCCATGCTGTCCTCTGGGCCCTGCACGGCCAGCACCAGTGAGGAGGATGCTTATGGGCAGGGGCCAACACTGTGCCCACAAGTGTGCCAGCAATTAAACCAGACTGTGCAGCTCTGGTGTGTTGCCCAAGACAGTGTTTTTGCCCCACTTGGTTGACTAGAGCAGACAGCACCTTATGCAGCTTCAAGGATGTACTCAGTTGAGCAATGAGCATGGAATTTGGACAAAAGGTTTTAAAACTAACATTGAAGGCATCACAGTGGCATAGCTGTTTGTCTCAGTGAAGAAGAGAAGCATCATGGACCTGTCACAGCAAAAAAATATGAAGTTACTGTTCTACAATAAAAACTTCAGTGTGCTCAATACGTTAAATTGTGTTCTCAATATGTTAAATTTGCATTTCTTACGAGTTAGGTGTGTGAGAGATATATGAGCAATGGTGAAAGTGTTTAGCTGCATGTTAGGCAGGTTGGGCTGAAAAGGGATGTGGGTAAAATCCTGGCATACAGAACACAAATTGCAGCTTTCTTTTTGTCCTTAGCTGGACTGTGACTTCACCTTGGGACTTAAAAAGCTGTCACTGAAAGTCATGGCTGGATCAAACACATGCTTTTATTTATGGCATGCAGTGGGGTGTGTGTCGTACTAAAAATGTTTTACTGACCTCTTAAAGATGTGCTATACATGGAGAATCATTTTCACAGCATGTAGGGAGGGCATTTTCTCTAGTTATTAGTTCCTGAGTCTTATCACGGTGATAGTCATCAACATACAGAAGAGGCTGTATCTGATTGATGCACAGATTTCATGACTTTCCTACTTGCCTTGCTGCTCAGGAGTTTCTGCACTGCTACAAGCATAACTCTCATGTTAACAGGTATGTCACCTGCTGGAGGATCAGAATAATTGATTTTTTGTCAAGAAAAGACACATCTCCCAACATTTAATTTATAGAAGAAGCCTTCAGAGATTTGCACTAGTCAGCTGTCCACCTGAGATATTAAGAAAGAAAGGTTGTATTGTGGCAGAGCTTAACAAAATGAAATAATGCTCTCATCTGTGTGGCAGGATGTGTGCCAGCACCAAGCCTGGGTTCATTTCAGGGAGGCGTCGGGTGAACGGGTGCTGTGGTGTCTGTGATGGAGCAGACACTGCTGCACTGTCCAGAGTTGGTGCCATCCTCAGCCTTGCAGCAGCCGGGACAGGGGCTTAACCTGGCTTCACCCAGCTTACAAGTAAAGAAGCTGATTAAGATCATTAGGTTTTCATTACTGTTCTGATCGTGAAAAAACTGATGTATTTTCCACTGCATGCTTGTGTTTACAGTTTATTCTGTGTTCTGCACTTTGAAGAAACCTTAGAAGAACCAGATGCTGCAGCTACCAAATATTTTGTGCTTAGCACACAGACTCTACGGTGAGGATGTAAATACACTGCTTATTGAAGTACTAGCAGCACCTAGTAGTTGACTATTTGTTTCTACTTGATCTCAGCTAGGGCTGGAAGATGTAAAATGTTCTTTGAATTGTCAGGTTACATCTTTCAAGCCAATAAACTCTTGGAGGCTGGGGTAACAGGGCAGAAAGGACATCTAGAATGAGGGTACTGAAGGAGTGGAGTTGCCTTGAATTATTTTCAGGGTAACTGAGAACTTGATTTTGCTACAGATCTCATTTTCTCACCAGCACTTGCATGTTATTCTGAAAAGTCTAAGCAATTATGAAAGTCTTGAAATCTGTTTTGGATATTTTTACCATCTAAATTTAATTAGAGGATGAAAAAACCAATGAAAACACTAAAACAATTTGAGTTCTAGAGAGGAATGAAAAAAAATGGGCCTAAATCTGCCACGTTGAGACAATTAAGCAGTGTCAGGCAAGACTCAATATTCCCCAGTGCTTCAGCAGCTTCTGTACACCATCTCCAATGTGCAAATTAAAATAGGAAAGGAAAGGACTACTGCATATTCTGTCTGCCTTAAAATTTCCTCTTTTTTGCTGCTGCTTGTGGGAGAAATCACTGAAGTTGATATAGCAGTGACCAAATACGGCTGCATGTAGGAAACAAAAGATCATCCAGAAGTCCTCCTTGGTAAGAATGGGTTTGTTTAACAAGCTTGCTTGCATTTTAATACAAAATTGGCAATGATGATGCCGGAGTTGGTAAACCTGTATACATCCAGCATTGCTTTCACATTTTACCGTCAACTTTTAGTCTACCAGCTGGTGCTCCTTTTCTTCTCCATTTCTTGCCATTGTCACTGTAGTCTGACAGGTACATCACTGTTCTCAGAGGAGCCCTTTGGAGGGCAGCAGTCCACACCACCGTGTAAGGAGACTCTATTGCCAGTTTGCCACCACATCTAGAAGCTAAGGAGCTTAGGGTTGTGGGCTCAGAAATACCCATGGAGGTGGGGCAACTGGGCCTGGAAGTTTAATTAAAATTAGACTGTTTTGGGGATTTTTTATTAAGATAAATTTCTTGGCTTCTTTGTATTCCCGTGGTCATTTTACATTGGCGGAGGCTCAGTGATGGTTCACCTTATATTGCTTGTTTCCTTCTACAGGTACTGAGCTCTATAAATAGTGCCTTGAGTGGTAGGAAGATTTGTAACTCTGTCCTTAATTCTGTTCGGACTTTAAAGGAAAGTAACAAAACACAAATCAAGGATAATTTATTATACTTAATTTTTAAAAAAGCAAGTATTATCAGTTCTTCATTAAAATAGTGAATTCACAGGTAGAGAATTTGTACAAAAATAAGGAGTTTGAGTTTTTTTAAAGTTCTAGGTGGTTTGAAATGAAAACATACAAATATGTGATATATATGTGGAAAGGTAAAACTTGCCAGCAGTTGCCTATGAAGTGCAAGAGAATTGACTGTCAACCAGAAAAATGATACTTTGTAGTTTGATTAGATTTGTAAACCAGATACAGCATTTCGGGAGCAGTAAAACCTCCCACCTGTATGACTTCAGAACGGTTGCTCTGCAGATTCCCAAAGATCATCCTATTCATAAGGCTGAGTGTCTCTTGCAGTCCCAGTCTTGTACTTGTTGCCTGCGTGCCAGGCTCCGCCGCTCCCCAGCCTGGCCACCTGCACGCTGCCATCAGTGCAAAATGGGCAGCCTCTCCAAAGAGTTCATGCATCCTCCTAGTGAGAACATAGCATTTCGCTCACCAGTGTTGGCTGTTGCTGGGAAGTGATCTTTTTTTATAGCTGCCAACTTTTGGGAAGGTTTTGTAAGAGATTGCAGCTGATCTTTAATGGCACTGACACGAGTGGTCTGGGCTATGCCTACCTGTCTCTTCCCTGCTCTGATAATACCCGTGGAGCATAACTGACAAAAAAAACCACTTCTTTTGCCTCTGTGGGTTAGTCCTTCTGCTTGTCTGCAGAAATTCTGGTACTGAGACATGGTGATCTGTGAGGGTTGTGTATCCTGGATGTAAGAGGCCTGCTTTGATAGCAGTATGTCCTCTGGATGAGCGTAAGCTTCTTGTCAGTTTAAGTAAAGACAGTAATCCCGGCATGAGCAAAGTTAGTGACAAATCTCTATTGATTTCAGAGAGGTCAGAATTTAGTTTACAAGTCTTGATCTTTTGCTGACATGAATTTTCTGAGAGATGTGATCTTGACTGTCAGTGGATGCTAAAACTGCTTTTAATGCACTAGAAATTAAGAGGTTCTTTCGTTCTACTTTGCCAAGTGGTGTAGCTAAAATAACTTTTCCTTAGGTGCTAGTTAAAATGTAGAATTTATGATCTATATACAGAAGAGCAAGTACGTAACAAGGATATAGCATAGGTCATGTACTGAGTGAATTCTGTTGAATAGTTAAGAGACAGTCTGTGTTCTGGAAAGAAAGAATTTTTTTTGTGCAGAAAAAATAACCAGGAAGGATACATTTCTTCTGCCGATTAGCACAATCACAGCAGTCTATAATAACCAAATTAAATAACAGACTTACAGAAATCTGTGGCCAGGAAGGGGTATGTTTTTTTCTTGTAGAGTGCTCTTGTCAATCCAAAATTTCAGAGGAGAGCTATGAGTCATTTTTCTGTTCTGCTGGCAAACTCCTCATTGGTAAGAAGAGGAGAAAGATTTGGGCATGCTGAGTTTCCTTTTAATTTTCTAATGTGCCCAAAATTTAAGTCTGCAAGGAAAGGCTCATGGTATCTTTTAACAAGCATGAAAAAACCTGGATCGTCTAAATCCTTCAGAAGCTTCAGAGTAAGTTGTCACATGGATCTTGACAGTTTAAATGGCCTAAATGGGTTTTTAGACACCTACTGCATGATCGCCTGTCTGCTTGGCAGACAAAGATGCTCACAGACTTCTTGTCTATCTCGCTTTTTTTTTTCCTTCCCTCTATAAACCTACAGACCTTTGCCATGAATGTCGCAGTTGGGGTAGTTTCTGCTTTGTTTTGTTCTTCTTAAATGTATTTGGGGTCTTGTTTGATGTAGATTCTCTGCTTTTCTTTTGTGTACTGGTGGTTTGCAGAGCCAGTTTATTCCTCTGGAGGTGGGGCAGTCGGATTGCAGCAGAGCATCAGCTCCCACAGCGGGAGGTGAGGACTGATATCAGGCTGGTGAAAGACCTTGCATCAGACCATTGAGGCAGAGGAGGAATCTTGCACTTTGCTCTCTTCTCTTCTGGTTGGCCTTGGTTTTGGGATAAGCTGAGGTTTTACTGTCAAACAAAAAAATATTCTCTCTCCTGTAAGAGGTAGAAGTTTTTGTCTTCAGTGTCCCATCTCCTGTGACCAGAAGGATAAAGTATGTTGTGTGCAAGTTTTGGTAGGACATAGTGCCAGCACTTAGTTATGGGTGCAAAAGAGCAGCTGCCATGGAAGGAGTGGCACTCAAAGTGCGGTGCAGGCAGACTGCCTGCTTAAACCCACGGTTGCTTGGCAGTAGCACTGTGGCAAGAAGTGTCCTGCCAAGTTGTGAACTGGCATGCTGCCCTTCATTCAGGCTTGGACTGTAGGCAGCCAACTGACCAGCAGCTGTGGCTGTGAATAGCAGGAGGGCCTTAGTCCAAGAACAACAAGAAGAAAAACTTCTTCAGCTATGTATAGAGGTTTTCTTGGCTCTTCCAGACATGTCTTCCCATT
Source organism: Tapera naevia (assembly GCA_033556795.1). Lineage (NCBI taxonomy): Eukaryota > Metazoa > Chordata > Aves > Cuculiformes > Neomorphidae > Tapera > Tapera naevia. The sequence goes on from JAUMJJ010000059.1 coordinate 15,511,868, forward strand.
TCAAGGGGAATTTGCAGGTGGAAGGTGCCCTAATGCCTGATGCAGGCTCCCCTTTTAAATCCCATCTGCTGGGATCCTCCCCCAGTTACACAGTTCTGGTTGGGGATATGGTGTTGCTCATTTTGTGGCTGCAGTAGGTAGAAGAATATTTGCTTGAATATATAGAATGAAATTTGTGGCTGCAAGGAGAAAATTCATTCTGTCTCTAACAGAATTAATCTCTTTGTTTCAGCATGGGACCTATAAACAACTGTCTTCCTCCCACAAATAGTTTTTGCACCAACTTCCCTGCTAATGGCTGCACAAAGGACTGTTTTTATCTTTAAGTGTGCCAAAGTGCTCAAATGAGTGAGGTTTACAAAGGGCTTGACAGGTGTCAACAGGGGCTTCAGAATACACAGCTGTACAGCCCTTCAGATACCAGGCATGATTCTTACTCCCCATCCATTTCCACAGGCTACTACAGCCTGAAAATGTGTTCTATCAAAGGCAACCTCAACCATAATCACAAAAAAAAATGAACAATCAAAAAATCTGACACAAATTCTTTTGTAAATGACAGTAAATTTAGAGCTGCTGTGTGCATTGCAGAGTTTCAGTCTCTGGAAACATGCATAAAGCTATATGCTCAATGTCCTAAGTGTTATTGGCTGGGGATAGAAGAAAGTCAGCAGAAGTCCTGCCTTCAGAAGCTCAAGGACATCACTGTCTATGCAGCCACCTTTCTGACTTGCATGTTGAACACAGGGAAGTGATTTCCACTAGTCTGTCATAGAAAGTTAATCTTGTGGGACAGGCTCATGATCTATTTAAAGGCGTTTCTGCAGCAGCCTCAGCCCAGCTGTCACAGGCTGGTGGAATTTCCTGGCTTTTGAAGTACTTGTGGTCCGGGAAAATGGCAGCAAGGACCTGGAAGAGAATGTGAGCCAGACTCCCTGCTGACCGCAGAGCTTCCCTCATCATTTGTCATAGAAATACTTAGATAACTTTCTAGCCATGGCTGTGAGAAATAAAAGCTTAACTGGCACTAGTAGTTTTAGGCTTTTTATCTCAGAGAGGAGTATCAGCTGCTGGGCCAATGCACCCACTACAGGGCTGATACCCTTCATCGTCTTCTTGTCTGCTGAGAGGCAGTTTAACATGCCCAGCAGGTGTGGGAGCACTGATCCAAGAGATGACGTGGTATTAAGGACTACTAACTGTGTACAGGGTCACCTCCAGGCCCCCCTCAGTCATTCCTACTGTGGTTTCTCTGCGTCCTTGGTGGGCTGGAGCTAAGCACTTCGCTGAAACAAAACCTAAACTGCAGGTGTTGGCCAGCTGCATTCAGCTGGACCAAAGCTCTGCCTATCTCAACACAGAAACTGAAAGCAGATCTGTACAAAGGCAGAAGGCTGGGATAAAAATGAACAGATCAGTCCCCTAGTGCAGCAATCCAGCTTCTAGCAGCAGCCTCAGACATGAGCCACTCTTAGCCAAGTAACTGTGAGGGTCATGCAAGACTCAAGTGTCTTCAAGGAGGAACTGCAAGATGACTAATGCTCTCATATCTGCTTAATTACAAGCGCGTGTTGGTCGCCAGATTGTATCTAGACTTGATTTTAAGGTCTGAATCTTTTCCTATGGAATATGATCTGGATATCATAAATATGAGAATGAGGGATATGAGTGTTGATGGCTCAGTGGGGGAAAAAATGACAAAGTTGTAATGGTTAGGAAATACAGCATCTAAGACACCATACATTATCCTCACTCTTTTGATGTGACATTTCTGAGTGATTTAAAGCTAATCTAAAGTATTTTTTTGGTGAAGGAGGTATTTAAAGCAAGATAGGCAGTAATACAGGTTTGTCTGAAGTTACCAAGCAGATAATACCTGTAAACATAACTACACCTCATGAGATCCTATTTGTACTCTCAAATAATTCTGATGAGCTGCTTGCTTTTATAATTATTCAGAGGATGGGGCCCTAGGGCTGTTTGTATTATTATCCCATAATACTACTTGATTCATGTGTCTGTGTAGTTTTCGTCTTGTAATCATGACTTAAATATAGCTTATTGCTGGGCAGGGTAAGACAGCGGGTGGGAGGCTTGCAGTGCAGCCAAGGGGCTGACCAGAGAGAGGTGTCTGCTTTGCAGCATCTTCCAAAGGTTTCAGCAAACACCAAAATCCATGTCAGGGCTCCTATGGGAGGACAAAAGTGGATTCCACTTGAACAGGAGTTAAGGGAGGCAAGCTGCAACAGCTCTTGGGGTGGCTGGGGTGGGAGGCAGCTCGCAGCAGACAAGTAACAGCACCAGAAAGCATTCATTGGAGTTGCTTTGGTTGGGAGTTTGTAATGAGGGTTGGTGGTGGTCTGGAAGGTCTCTGAGAGTTTGTAGGACTAGGCACAGCATAGCACAGCGTGATGGGAACCCCGCAGCGTTGCAGTAGAGAATACTGTGGCAGGATGGCAGTCTACATGTGAAGGGTTGGTCTGGCAGTGAGTTCATTTGCTGAATACTGCATATTTACAAGGTGTCCAGCTTTTGAGGTCAGAAGGGGGTTTCCTGTGTCGATCTGGGATGTTTGATGGAGCCTGGTGCATTGATATGTGTATGGAAGCAAAGATGACAAGTTTTGTTCCTTGCTGGTGTGTGGCTAGTGTTATCATTGTGTGTCACATTGCAGTATGTCTCACCATGAGTACCTTCAGGTGGGCCACTGGCCTATAACTGGTTACGCATATCTTCTCTAGGGTAACACAGTGTATTACTGCAGTGCTATATTAGTCATTGTTTGTAATACTGTACTGTATGCAAAGAGGTAACCTTGACAAGTTTTTTTCTGATTAAGATTTGGGTCATGTCAGTAGTTCAGCTTCATCCACTCTGTACTTAACTCTCAAAACGGTTATAATCTTCTCTCCTTTTGTTTTTCATAGTGCACTGATTTAACCTCTTGTAAGGAGAAAAGAAAGATTTGTTGAAAGGTTAGAGTTCTGTCTTGAAGGCTGCCACAAACAAAACCCAATTTTATACTTAATGTAGTAATTCTAGAGGATGATGTCAATGAGAGCATAACTGAAATAAATTTTAATATGGAAATCTTTAGAAATAAAACTTTACTCAGAGGTTATTGCTTTTATTACCATCACATTAGCTGCTTCCTTGCTTTAGTCCTGTGTGCAAATCTTTGACAAAGGATGGGGTGTTTTTTTCCACTTGATGTGAATTGTCTCTTCCAACAGTGGTGTAAATGGATAGGATTAATTTTGAAACAGCCCTTAGCCAGAAAACCAGTGAGTATGCCTCAGATCTGCTATACAGAGAAGGAGAAGGTGTTAATTCATCCAGGTTTTAAATGTTCCTGCTCCTGGCGCGAAATAGCCTGGCAGTGATTTGACATCAGCCACCCTACAGAGCAGAATAGGACAATGTCATTGTCCATTACAGCTGGTATCAGCTCAACTTTGAATTTAAATGTGCCAGCAAAATAGAGTGAAGACAGCCACCCTTCTGTTACCTGCTGCACCTGTCTCCGTATCTATGGAGTTTGGGCTCTACTAGTTTTTAACTTGGCACCTTCTGAGCATATTGAGTGTTTATTTCTTTGAACACTGTGCAACTATTTTCCATTATGCTCTTTGTAGCCCTAGGGAGACCACAAGAAGATAGCGTTGCCTTGGTGCATTTTTCCGTAACAGTAGGTAGTGAGCAGTCTATGTCAGTTAATAGTACTTGGACAGTTGTGATTTTGTGATTTGCAGCCGCTCGGGCTGGCTGATTGATATACCAGTGTTTGTTGGGGTTTTTTTGTTAGGCATTTGGGGTTTGGTTGTTTTGGTTTTTTTTAATGCACAGCTTTCTTTTACCAGAAAGTGAAAATCACAACATTTGCTGACCTGTTTTGTTATTCATTGCCATCTCCTCCGCCCCACCAGTGTGGCATTACACACATTGTTAGTAAAAGAAGGATTAAAAAGCAAAAAAGACATCAAAGACTGAAAGGAGAATTGCTATGCTGAAGTCTTCTCTGGACTGACTGGGGTCAGCTGGTGCAAGTGGGATGCGTATCTCCTTTTTCTCCTCCAGCGGGAGGCTAGAGGCTCATCCTTTTGTAACCAGCATGTCCTTTCTTATCGCTGAGATTCAAATAGCCAGGAATTGTTGAACTTACTTCGTAAAGCCACAGTTCCCCTGTATCCCAAACTTAACACCTTACTCTAAGTTTGGACATCTTCAGCCACCATCAACTTTCAGGATCGTGCCTCAATTGTGTTTTCTGATATACAAATTTGAAGGAAACCACTATTGTCCACTGGAAATCTAGACAGTGTCAGAAAGCTATTGCAATTTTCTCATATTGTATCTGTCGTCCCTTGTTTGTTGTTTCCTAATATCTCTATTCATATGTTCCTCTTTCTAAAATCTTTTGCTTTCCTGTTGCTATGGTAAAAGCTTGCCTGAAAAAGAAGAATTATAGCAGTGAGATCCACTGACCTACAAAATAATCAGAACATAGTTGATCTGTACAGAGCTCTCCTTTTTGAGTAACTCATAGCAAATCTGCAATGGGAAATGGAGATGGCCGTAGTACAGAGACTACGTACCTGGATTTGGACTTAGTCAAAACTCCAGTTTATGGGCAAAATTGCTGCTTATGATCAGTGAGTCTGTACAACGGGTTCCCTATACACAGGAATTTTCCATGATTGTAAAAGTAGTGGATGCTGCAAAAAAGCAATCTTGGGGTTTTTGTTTCTGTTAATAACCTCCCAGCTCCAATGTGATTTTCTCATCTCTCTATATGAGTGTCACTGATACAGTGTTGTATTACGGTGGCTCATCCTTGCTGGAGGCATGATCCTTTTCTAAAGAACTGATTTTAAATGAAATGGAAACCAAACCATGAATTTTTTGGTTCACCTCCCAGACTGTAGAAATGGATGGTCTCATTAATGATTAACACAGCAGCTGGTAGCTCAAAGGAGATCTGGAAGAAAACACTACAGTGTCTCCCTTCTGCAGTAAATATATTGCCTTAACAGTTGTCTGTGTTCATCCTGCTTTATTTCAGTATACCCATTCAAATCCCAGCAGCGTGGACCTCTGCCTTCATACCTGGTTTAAGATCAGTAAGGATGCATTAGTTCCTAGCTGCATCAGATGATAGATTTTTGCTGGTTTGCAGTTCCTTGTGATGTTAGCAGTGCATTTCTATTTCAAACCAGTGAGGCATGTAAGGTTTCCAACATCTTCTTACCCACATCGTGGTTACATCGTTAGGAATCAAGTAAAAGTTCACAAAAGTTTTGCATTTATATGAACATCACTTCTGGCGTATTATTTTGCTATTGATAAGTCCTCCTTATAGCATTAAATTGTTTAAAAAAAGATACATATGGTCGCAAAATGTTTATTCCTGTGTTTTCTCCACAATGTTACTTGTGTACTTGGGCAGCTGACAAAATTCTAATGAACCAGTCACTCAGAAGAACCAGAGGGATATTTTCAGATTAAATGTTCCCAGAATATAATTAACTGGTTAGCACGCAAGAAATAAAAGTGCTTTAAAAAACACCTGAAAGAGAAACCTTACCACATAGCAATTGTGTGTATGGCAAACAGCGTATGATACAGTGGTAAGAAATCTGGAGGCTTTTACCAATTACTGTAGTTGATCACTGTGAGTATATATTCTCTTATAAATGATTGATTTTGTTTTACATCAATAAATACACCTCAGTCTCTAGAACCTCGGGGATATTTTTGAGTAGCTATCTCTAAATATAGGCATACTTTTTCCTCTATATTTGCTGTAAAATATTGGTGAATGCATGTTTAAGTACACCAGTTCCCTCCCTGGCAGAGACAGGGCAGATGCGGAAGCACATCTGTGCATAGTTGCGGAAGGCAATGCCTCTGGAGTTTATCACAAGGCTGTTTCCATAGTATACATGATGATACCACCCAGCACGGTACACCTGGCTGTCAGCAGGCCGATCCTGGCCCAAAGGGTGCTTGTTTAACTTGACATTTTTGAGGGAGGCAGAAGGAGCTGCTGCTCAAATGGTTACACAGCACCTCATGCGAGGAGATTGCTCTGAGCCAGAGGTTGTTCTCACGCCAGGAAGAGGATGGGAGAGGAAAGGAGAGGCAGGTCATCTGCTCACATAAGCCCAGCAGAGAGTCCTGAGCCCTTGCCATAGCTGTTTGTGAGACAGACAGTGAGCGGGAGGATGCGATGGCTTGGGGCATAAGGGAGCAGTGGCAAAAGTGAGAGCTGCTCTCTACTACTACATCCTGCCACAAGACTTGAAACCTATATCCAGCTGGTGTAGCTGCACAGGCTGAAGTACACTGGAGTGTTTGTAATTTTGTTTGGTAACATTCAGTTCTCATATGCTTTCACTGATGTGAGTGGATATGTGCTTCTTTCATTAGAGATCCGAGCTCAACTCATTGAGCAGCAGAAATGCCTGGAGCAACAGACTGAAATGAGAGTGCAGCTTCTTCAGGATCTGCAGGATTTCTTCCGCAAGAAGTCAGAAATAGAGATGGAATATTCACGAAACTTGGAAAAACTGGCAGAGAGGTTCATGGCAAAAACAAGAAGTACCAAGGACCATCAGCAGTACAAGTAAGAGAGATGTCCTTCCCTCTCGCCTCTGTGTTGGCCACTGATGTGGCACTCTTTGCTTCTGCTGGTTTTGAGTACTGCTAGGCTGAGCCCAGCTTCGGAGACACATTTAAAATTCCCGCTTGTATTTAGCAGTGCAGCAGTTCTTATTGCAGGTGAAGGTAGCCAAGTGGCTAAATAGTGTTTTGTTGATTTGGCCCTCTGTAGTTATTCATGTAAGCTTCTGACAAGTGGTTTCAGTTTCTTAAAAGGTGAGCTGCACACACATTATCCTTAACCTACCATATGGAACTTAACCAACCAAAATACAGCCAGTATCTAGAAGAGATGTAGAGCCCCAAAGGGGCTTGAAAATTGTGTGCTGATTTGTTGCACTGAGTTGATAGGACATTAAACTGTCTAAATAAAGGTCAATCTTCATTACTAAAAAAAAAAAAGACTGGAATTCTGACCAAAAAAAAAGCATTAAGAAATAAAATTATTTTGATTTGTTGTTGCATGTGAACTTGTACTGGCTGCTGACTGTTCTTATTCCTGAGAATGAAGATGATGTGTTATGCCTTGCTTACAGTTTAATGTATCCCCTTCATAGCATAGTAACTTGTGTGCAAAACAAACGTGTCAGGTATTATCTGGCAAAACGTCTGCAGCATGTTTTCTAAAATATTTCAAATGCATTATTTGTTGGCATAATCTGGTCTGGTTATTTTTCTGACTTAAGCTGATTAATGAATGCTTTTCTCTGTCCCTGTTATGCTTAGAGGTAAAAAACCAATTATTTTGAGCTGGGTCCTGCACTTGGGCCACAACCACTCTGTGCATTGCCACAGGCTTGGGGAAGGGTGGCTTGAAAGCTGCCCAGCGGAAAAGGCCCTGGGGTGTTGGTCAACAGCCGGCTGAAGATGAGCCAGCAATGTGCTCAGGTGGCCAAGAAGGCCAAGAAGTATCCTGGCTTGTATCAGAGGTAGCGTGGCCAGCAGGAGCAGGGAAGTGATTGTGCCCCTGTACTCGGCGTTGCTGAGGCCTCACCTCGAATACCACGTTCAGTTTTGGGCCACTCACTTCAACAAGGACATTGAGGTGCTGGAGCAGGTGAAAAGAAGGGCAATGAAACTGGTGAAGGGTCTGGAGTACAAGTCTTATGAGGAGCAGCTGAAGGAACTGAGGTTGTTTAATCTGGAGAAAAGGAGGCTGAGGGGAGACGACATCGCTCCCTACAACTACCTCAAAGGAGGTTGTAGCAAGGCAGATGATGGACTCTTTTCCCAAGTGACAAGTGATAGGACAATTGGAAATGGCCTCAAGTTGCAATAGAGGAGGTTTAGATTTGATATTAGGAAAAATTTCTTCACCAAAAAGGTTGTGAAGCGTTGGAGCAGGCTTCCCAGAGAAGAGATGGAGTCACCGTCTCTGGAGGTCTTTCAAAGACCTGAAGATGTAGAGCTTAGGGACATGGTTTAGTGGTGGGCTTGACAGTATTAGGTTAATGGTTGGACTCAGTGATCTTAGAGGTCCTTTCCAACCTAAATGATTCTATGATTCGATGATCTATGTTTGTAAAATGGAAAAACAAGTACCTTTTTCCAATGTCCAGTCAGTGCTGTGCCAGAGATACACCGACAGAGCTTTTTTTTCAGGAGAAGTCTTTTCCAAACACATCTGGCAAAGCAAAAGTTAATCCAAATACAGCTTGCATAGTTGAAAGAGCAATATATATGTTTCTTAAAATTCAGCTAAGTGACTCAATGATTCCCTGAAATATCCAACATGTGCGTATGTCACCACTTCAGAGAGAGCTCCCTGGCTTCTGTTCAGCTTGTGGCAAAATCTTTTTGCCTTGTGCATAAAAACATCTTTCTTCATTCTTAAACATGTGTCAAATCCAGACTGGCAGATGTGCACGGAGATCATGACTGGAGTCCTGCCTTCAGCTTTGTTCTGCAACTCTCTGATTGCTTTGAGAACATACCGCAACAAAAAATCACTTTAACTGGTGGTCCCCCGAGCTGTTCCCATCATTCCCCACGAGAACAGACAGGAAGGTCTGTAGGGCTGGCATTGGGACACTCAGAAGGAGTTAGGACCGAGTAATATCAGCATGGCCCCTCAGGAGTGCCCGTGTTGGCTGACCTGGCTGATAAAACCCTGAACTTTTCTCTGTGAGTAACACTGTTAAGGTGTCCATCTCAAACAAAATGGGGAAGTTTCTTTAGCTCACTTCTGATTCTTAACAAAGCAAAGCACTGATGATTAAGAAAAGGCTTTTATCAGTTAATCTTACTGTTACATTGGTTCTGGGAGTGGAAGCTAAAGGTAGACAATTAGATGAGGAATTAAAGGGCGTGTTTCTAACAGCAAGAATAGTTAATTACTAGAACGATTTATCAAGAGTTTAAGGAGTTTCTGCCTCAATTCGTCACCACATCTTCATGTGCTTGATCCTTTTGACTATAGGACAATCCCTGCACAGGAGAAAAAAAAATAGAAGAGCAGCAAGTTTCTACAGCTCTTAGTTGCAAGGCTATCTTGGAATTTAAATTTCAACAAAATCATAAGACAATTTTTATAAATAGTTTTCATTGTCTGTGAAACAGTTGTTTAACTACATATATTTTTATTTTACTTTATGTAAAAGAAGCAAGAAGTCATCTGGTTTTCATTTTTTACAATATTTGAAACTTGGAGTGGACCTCCAATGCAAAAAGTCTGTCAAGGAAATTCAGAACTGGACTGCAGCGGAAAAAGTTCAGTCCTGCTATTTGTCTTGTAATTGAACGCCTGAGACTGGCAGTAGCAGTGCATTTATGAGTGCTGTGAATTTGTGAATGCCGATCACAGAATATGTATGCTTGTGACATTTCCTTCTGCTTTTATAGCAGTTGCAGAAATCTGTTGCAGTGGAACAGGTGCACCTGCAATTTTGCTCCTGAAGTATTTGGGATGCACTTGCAGTGCTTGTTTATTTCTAATGTAAAAAATCAATTATCATTACTCTTTCGTCAATGACCATTAATATTTTCGAATATTTATACACACTCCATCTGTAAGCAACCGTAAGCCTTGTAGCAAGATTTGTTTTATACTCTCCGGTGGCTTGTGATATTCTGAATTCTTATCCTTTTTTTGATATTTTTGTATCCATGCCTCATGGGATTTGTAGAATATGTCTTAAAAGAGTGATATGAAGCTTACCTAACCTGAATTATTCCATGAACAGATTGACTGACTGTTCAGAAGCAGCCATTTTTATGTAACAAGCTATGACTGTGAATGTTAGAGAGGTTTGTCTTAATAATGTAACTTTTTCATTTCTATACATAATACATGTGTGTATCTCCTCCCTAGGAAAGACCAGAACCTCTTGTCGCCAGTGAATTGCTGGTACTTGCTCCTGAACCAAGTGAGAAGAGAAAGCAAAGACCACGCAACGTTGAGCGATATCTACCTGAACAATGTGATCATGCGGTTCATGCAGATAAGTGAAGACTCCACCAGAATGTTCAAGAAGGTAATGCCTCTCCTGCAGTCCTGTAGCCGACTTGTGAGATGTGTGAGGGAGGCAAGAGTGTCCTAATAGGTAGCATTTGAGGAGAAGATTCAGCACACGTAGCATAAAATCTGTTTTAGCACACGTATAAATTCTTCATGACTGTTCTCACAGAGCAAATCCTTAGTGCTGAAATGCCTGGGAACTTGCTGTATATGCTGGTGACCTTAAGAGCTGCATCGCAAATATCCAAAAGGCAGGGAAAAGAGCCTGTTCTTCTCTTAAAAGCATGCTTACCTACCCAGGAGGAAAGGAAACAGTTTTCACTTAGGACTCCCAAAATAGTAATGCTTTATTAATGAATTATTTGTAAAAACAGTATTTCACTGGAACTCTGTCATGAGAGAAAAAGATTCACGCTAAAGTAAGGGTGTGCCTGGTAGTGCCTTGGCATAAAGATGATAGCGTATGCTGCAATTCACCTAAATGTATTTCCTTTCTTTTCCAATATTAAGTGACATACACTTCTGATAATGTAACTACTTCTGTTAGATCATTTAAGCATTGTCTCTGTATGTGTTTATCCTTGTATGTGCTCATTATGTGTTTTCATAACACATACAATGTGTAAATCCCTCTTGTGCTAAGCAAGCATTCTAGGCAACCTTAGTTAGAGATCTATGTAATGTGTTTGCAGTCGTTGTTATAATGTTCCAAAGTAAAAAGAGATTATAAATGCGCATCTGTCAGTCGCAGTGGTAGTCAAGCGTCATAAAGAGTAAAGGTTAAAGCATGTAAAGTGTATGACTATATGATGGCAAAGGTACCAGAATAATGTTTTCAAAACAGGGAACCAATTTCGAGTATACCTGACCACAATCCTAGATAGACAGCAATAGGGTAGGCAGAATCATCATTTAGGGAGCGTGTAGGTTGTACTTGGAGGTAAAAAAGTAAAAATATGAATCAAATTCATTGGTGTGCATTAAAACCTGTGACAGCAATAGAGTTGAAATTCATAGTTCCTCAATCAGTAATGGACTGTTCATTTAGTGTGTTCCACAGAACTGTAGTTCACAAACCACTAAAATTATTAATGTGGAAGATCACTATAGAAGTTGAAAAGATAATGAGATAATCAATTTGAACATTCTGAAATACTGTCTGTGTACCTCAGACTTCCTTCGACCAGTCAAAATTTTTGGTATTGAATATGGAATAGTTTTTGAGTAATTTATATCATATCTCAGAAATCTGTTCTTTACTAGGCAATGCGTTATTAGACCAGCTTGTTTTCTTTCAGCATAGTTCAGTTCTTTAGCACTGGAAATCTTACTTTTCCTTCCCATCTCTCCAGATGGACTGTACAAAAATATCTAGATAAACTTTTCCATGGAGAAGTGCGGGTCCTTTATTCGCTCATAACTTATTAATAGAGATGGCTGCAGCTTACCTGTCAGAAGGAGGAAAATATGTGAACGTTGTCAGTGCATTAACAGCAGGCATATTGTCCCATCTTCCTAACAGACTCTTCTCTTTCTTTCATATTGTGCCCAGGAACTTGCAACATTTCAAATTTTCTTCTTCTAGCACAGCTTGTTGAAGAAGAGTAAGCAGCTGCTCTTGCTTTTTTATTCCTCACTTGAATCTTTTGCAGGGGAAAGAAAGGAAATTGAGGGAGTCTTGCTGTGTGTAACCTGGAGCTCACATTAATGGAGCCCATATCATCAACAGCCCTGTCGTACCTTTCATCAGGGTTTGCCAGCTGGCACTGTGTGGCAGTGTCACATCAAATGACTGTTAGCTGAGGTGGAGAATAGGCAGAGTGAGCTCACCAAGGACTGTGTGAAAGGATCTGGGCCGGGCTAATGTGCGGGGAAAAGTGGCAGGAAGACATGCAGCACTTTGGCATGTTGTAAGCGAATTTCATGAGCATACAGCCTTGAATATGGCAGTGGTTATTCACCAGTATTGTTTTTGAGCACTTATTTTTAGGACTTCAGCCTGTTAGGAATCAGTACATGTTGGAGAAGACCTGTATTCCCGCAGAGTTCCAGCATGCACAGTTCTCATGGTGTTTGCTGCAGAGTGCTAGTGATTTTTTTGCTGTTAGTTCCCTGCTGCAGAACTGATTGTACATTGAATGATGAAGCTTCAGATTCTCTTCTGTGAAAAGGGGAGTTGTACAGTGAGGTGAACAACATTGAACGGAGAGAAAAAACAAGAGATGAAGCTGTTAGCAAATTGTCTGCTTTATTGATGAAGAACGAAAGCTGTCTACATCTGTGTTTAGTCCAAATGGGCAGCTTCCACCATAACAGTCCCTGAAGGTCTCTTCCTACCCAAATCATTCTGTGATTCTCTGATAATTTCCATCAGGTGTGAATGTGCGGTCTAACTTAAGGTACATCACAGACTCTCTCAAAACTTCTTGATGGATGTCCACCATGCAACAGGAGGAGGTTAGGTGCAAAACACACATGTCCTGTACTGCGATCCCCCTTGCAGGAAGGAGGTCACAGGAGCAAAGAGGAGGTGTATTCAAAATGAGAAAGGTGAAACCCAGCATTCTTCCTAAAGAAAATGGCATGGAATTTGTAGAACTGTAAATCTCATATAGAACATTTACCAATTTCTGTCGTTTTCTGTAGGTTGCTTTTTCAAAAGAATGGATTTGGAATAAAATTCTATCAAAGAAAAGTGTAATTAGTCTCAATGGGTGTCATCCCTAATGAAAGCATATGGGAATTGTTTGCTGATCACAGATTTCAGATTAGAGAAAAACCATATACTGAAGATGCTTTCACACTGGAGTGTGATCATACTGTTCTGCAAAATACGTACTCTCTCTCTTATACTTAGTAAATATAATAAGAACAGTAGTAGTACGATGATTTCAAAACTAAATACTAACAAGTGCATGCATAATATCTTACTGCAGTCCGTGGTCAAGAGCAGTAAATAAACCTGTGTAACTTATCTGTACTCCATTGGCTCTACAGCATTGCACATAAGAGCATTTAATATCTTTCTAAAGTAATTTCCAAATACCAGCTAATGATCCTTTTCTATATTCAATAATTAGGTCATTTAATTATGTATCTTCCAGTTTATTAACCTAATAGTGTTATGCATCGCTATTATCATCTCATTTTAGTTCTCCTTTGGTCTTGCAGCGTCTTTGGAGGTGCTTTAGCTCCACTTCCAAGTCTGGAGAGTAACTATACCAAATCCATGATCAGAGCAGATCTCCATCATTCTGCTCTGAATCCTCAATCTTCCTGTTGCAGAAAGGGAAAGTGTCTCAGAGTGGATTGCCCCATTGCTCACAAGCAAGATACGGGGAGACAACAGCAAAGTCACTCTGAGCTTCTTGGCTCTTTCTGCTCCCTCTTTTTTCTCCCCCAGTCTCGTTCTGAGAGGATGAGGCTGCCCATTCTGCTTCTCAGTGGTAAACCTTCTGGCTTTTTCCATCTCACTGGTGAGCATGTAGGTCCTTAAATTAAATTTTTCTATAAAGTGAACTCAACTTTTTCTAGAGGGATACTGTTTGCATGCTGTCCTAAGATTGGTTCCAGCTTGAGTTGTAGTAATGAAAAGATCAAACAGTTTCCTTGTTTCCTGGCCACGCTTACCAGTAGACTATTGTTTTCTTCCCTCTCCTACTGGTAGCTCCTACATGGGATACAACACAAAGTCAGGAGTCGGTAGCAACCCCTTTCTCTAGCCCTTCTGTAAAAGGTGTGTGCATTACCCAGTGTTGGTCTATATGAATTGTAGTGACAAGAGATATCTGTGCCCCTTGGTCTTTGTACCTTGCTCTTGTCTCCCTGTCTCTTCATCCTCATTCCGCTTCTTCCTTTTGTGTGCATCTATACAGCTGTCTCAACACTTGCATTGCTTTGGTGAAATGATCCCCATCAGTTCTACCTTATATGTTCTAATGGGCCAGGTTATATTGTATTCAGGTAAGTGATTGTACATGGCTTTCCTGTCTTGGCTGGCCCACTTAACATGTAGATATTCATTATTTTTGTTCTCCAGGGAGCTCTTCGTCATTCTTTTTCAAAGGGTCAGGAACCAGCATCTGTTTAAATGTACTAAATGCAGGACAAAGATAGGATCTAGTTCAGAGATTTTGTGACATTTATCTGATGATATTATGTCAGGCCTCATACTTCTCTTCTTCTTTTTATTCGCTGGCATATAAAAGCAATACAGATCGCTGTTCATGCCTGGCCTACATGCTGCACATAAAATTACAAACATAAAGTAGCAGAGTTCAAACCTTGCATGCTTGTGTGCTTCTTCAGGCAGATGGGGTAGATGGCCTCATGGGGACAATTAAAGAATAAACTAATAAGGAAAAATGTCAAGCAGAAGGGAAAAGTATTATGCAGAACATTTCATGCAGTGATTCTGGTTACCCCAGCATTAATAATCAACTGTATAAACACATACCCACAAAATCCTTAAGCAGATTTGTATATTTATAATTTATAAACATGTATTTTCTTTGGACAGAAACTATAACGAGCCAAGATGAACATATCTTCCAGTGTTTACAGTAAAAGATGCTGGGGAAGCCAAGCACAATAAATATTTTAGTTCCATAATCTGGCTATTTATGAGGAATATGATTACCTGCCAAATCTGTTTGAGGTTATAAAGATTGTGCCATACATAGAGATTTTTTGCATCATTTTCTCAAACGTTTAAAGGTGTAAAAGTATAGCAAAGCTATTTGTTACTCTAGTCTGGCAAATCTGGGACAAAATTTTACTATAAGTTGGTTATGTCAGTGTCACCACAGCTCATGAAAGCTCCTTAAAAGAAGGATTTGCACATCACTTTCCCCAGGGACCAGCACTAGACTCTTTTAAAAGCAATAGTCACAGAATATTTTCCCTAAATGATGTAACTGAGAGTAGCATTGTGTGTGCTAAATACAGACACTAAAGAGTTCCAGGAAGAACTGAACTGAATGACTCAAATTTCAGTTAAAAAAAAAAAAACAAAAGAGGAATGTTTATGTGCCCAATTATGATCTAACTGAAATGGATGGGGAAATTCTTACAGATTTAAATGAAAAGGTATTAATGTGGAATAAAATTTTCTCAGACATCAATCCATAAATGTAAATCTTGATATCAGTAGGACCAGGGATATGTTGGAAGTGGAGCACGTACTGAAAGGGTGGCTTAGGTACGCACTTATTTATCTCTTGCATTGGCATGATCTATACTGCTGTCAGGTGAAAAAAATACACTATTGTTTCTTAATGCTTCAAGCCAGGTTAGTAACATATGTAATATTTTTAGCAAGAGTCTGCATGTGCTCCAACATTTTTATTATGCTCTTTGTTCTTCTGGTTAATAGATGCTAATACATTTCTCCAGCACCTAGTGAATAAAGAGGCACCTCAGTGACTGTTTGTCAGGTTTTTAATGGCCTGATTAGAGCTATCAACTCATCTTCAGGAAAATGCGTGCTCCAGCTTACATTCTGTTGTTTGGCTACCCTGAGAATAGGCTCCTAGGGGAGCACACTGTTCAAACATGCTGAACTACTGCGGGGAATAGGTAGCATAAAAGAGAAATAGGAGAGCCATTAACCACTGAAAATAAATGCTCTTCTTATCTGGTGCTCTAACGTGCCATATATTACACACTAAAAGCCATATCACTTGCAACTGGAGTCAGTATTTCTTGATCTTAAATGCTAACGTAAAATATACTGGTTCTCAAGAATAAATCCCTTTTATACTGCAAAGATTAACCAAATTTTCTGATTTTTATTGGACAACTCCTACAAAATCTTTCATCTGAAAGAGGCAACAACTGACATATTATCCATCACTGTAGGCACCCTCTGCAGGTTGGAGTCGCTGTATGAACTGGTGGAAGGATGACTCATCCATGATCATGTGGCATTGCTAGCTGTCTCTTCCCAATTTTTACTCTTCTTGCTAATCATCTCACCTCCTCTCTTTTTGCTTCCTGTTTTATTGCCTGTTATCCTTTCTGAAAAACATCTCCCTCTTTCCTCTGTTGTGATCTCTTCCATTCACCTTCAAATGTACTATTGATCAATGTATTGCCTGGTAAAAATCATGTGTGCATGGCGGCCAGTAAATCCCTAGGGCTGGGTTGCTTGTTCTTCAGTGCTGGACAAAGCTCTAAAGGAACAAAGAGAAGAAATGAGTCATAGTAAAAAAGTGATCATTCCATTATTCCTTAACTCATCTGGTGTCTGTGTTAAGGTGTAACTGAAGAGCAGAAAGGAGCGTGCGACTTTCAGTCAACTGTTGTGTGCTTTGCTTACAAGAAAATCTGCAAAGGATGAAGAGAAGATTGAGTTGGGGTTTTGTGTCTCACGTTCTGCAACAAACTTCTGCACTGCTGGGTTAAAGCATGAAGCCTTGGACTCAACATTGCTGTATTTAGGGCTTGAATTGTCATCAGCTTTGAGATGGTAGTGACCAACACTTGAAAGGGATAAATTGTTTGAGGCTGGAGTTAATTTACAGGTTTTTTCCCATGTATATGCTTTCATCTTCCAGTCTTAATGTCTACAACTTTATTTGCATTTTGTGTCCTTTTTTTCTGCTAAAGTGGTCTAAAAATCAGACCACTCATAGTCAGCACTATAGAAGCAGCTA
This sequence comes from Tapera naevia, assembly GCA_033556795.1. Taxonomy (NCBI): domain Eukaryota; kingdom Metazoa; phylum Chordata; class Aves; order Cuculiformes; family Neomorphidae; genus Tapera; species Tapera naevia. Next base: position 15,528,641 of record JAUMJJ010000059.1, read on the forward strand.
TCTAACAGAAAACACGTGGCCTCTACTTCTTGGAGCTTTGAGATATATAAGCTGTGTCAGAGCTGCACTGCTGATTTTCAAAGGCAGGGTGCCAACGTAAAGCATTTCAAAATTTTTGCTAAAGCTTCTAGTGTGTTTCCCTATACAGCTTGCAAATCTGCAATCCTTTTCCAATTCTATACAAGCACTCTGTGAATTTTTGTCCTTCATATTAGAGGAAAATAATCCGATACCAGCAAAGAAATGGAAGTAGTGTGCCCTTGTTTTCTAGATACTTCAGTAGTAGAGTATACCTCATGAAAAATACCAGACTTTGAAAATTACATGCAATAGGGAGAGTTTCATAGTAGTTCTGTGTAACTGCTTCAGAGCATCTATCTCACTGTGCCTTAGCTACTAGAGCCAATGCCCTTGGGAATACAAGAATTTCACTGAAGTGTTCTTTAATTTCTTGTCGATTAACAGTCATCTTGCCTGTGAGGATAGGAGTGAAGTGATATGGTAGGTCCTTTAAAGTACTGCCCAGAGTTAGGAATATGACAATAAGAATAGGAGAAAACAGAAATGCAGTGTTTTCTATTCCATCTACTGTATGTGTCTGTTTCATCCTCCTGGAAGACGCAGTGGGTGGGATGTGTAAAGTGATTCCTCTTCATATGTGGGTGTTGCACTGGAAATTCTCATTCAGAAACCATTATTCCTGCAGGTGTTTCAGTGATGGCCAAGTATGTGTTAGCGGCTCTTGAGATGAGTCATCCCTGAGGATTTTCCTTTGGCTTTTATGCAGAAACAAAGTACTTTTCATAGCTAAAGCTATGAAAAGCTTCATCTATCATGAAGTTGGAGTTTTTAGAAGCCTGGCTAGTTACGAGTTTATTCACAGAAAAAAAAGCTGACATTTCCAGCATGAATGTTACAATGCTGACCATCATAGAAGAAACATAGCCAGGCTTTTTGCCAAATCTCGTAGCTCAATTCTATAGCTGTTTCCAAAGCTTGTTGTACAAATGCCTTCAACTCTTGCACAGTTGCCACAATTATCATCTGATTCAACTGGTGTGGACAGCTAACAAAGGAATATATTTGAATGAAGCTCCAATTAAATAACCTTATTTTGACATATTTGCTTTCTTTATTAACTAATGCTAAGCATTTCTTTTTTTCTGGGTCAGAATGAAAATAAAGACAGAATCCAGAAAACCTAAACAAAGCTGTTTCAGCAGCCCACTCTGTGTAATATTATGCAGTTGGGTATCTGTTTCAAAGAGGAACCACAATTATTTCTCACATAAATATTTAGATAGTTGCATATGCTGAGAAACAAAGACTATTCTAGATGTAAAATCGGGCAGAATGTCCCTCTAGAATATCACATTCCACATGGTTTAGTTTTTGTGTATATCATAGCAGCTGTAAAACAGTACACAGTTTGTTCCATTAAAATGACTTATAATATTAATTCTGAACTGCGCCTTTTCTGTTGGCACTTAATTTCCTGATGCTTCATGGGAAAATCTCTCAAATTAGTTCTGGGTTTCCCTGTAGAAGTCTTCTGTCCAGATGTTGCTTGTCTACCTCTGCATCCCTGAATTATTGTTTTTGGTGCACTGTAATTCTGTCAGAACAGTGTCTTTGGGAGCAATATTGCCTTCACTATCTAGGATGAACAATGAGTATGAATATCAAGAAGCAAACGTACGTTGCAATTTTTGCATGCCCTTTCCTAATTATTTCTTTTTAATTACAGAGCAAAGAGATTGCATTTCAGCTTCATGAAGACTTAATGAAAGTTCTTAACGAGCTTTACACGGTAAGTACAGTTACTTACTTAGCTTATCTTATACAAATTCCATATCGGACTTCTTCTGTAAGCTTTAAGTGTCCTTTTATCTAACAAGTTACCCCCCAGTGGAGATGCTCATGTTTGTTTTTTTTATGCAAGTCCAGACTATCTCTTTTGGAAAGACTACTCACTTGTTTACAATGCATATGCTAATGCTTTCAGGATTACTCTTTACTTTCAACCCTTTTTCCCCCCAGACTATGCTAAGCCCGTTTATTATAAGTTTTCTTGATTATTAATGAGGCATTTGTACTCGGAGCTTAAAAGAGCAAAGCTTCTTTCTTTTCTGCCTTGTTTTTGTCCATGCTGCCATTTGCTTAGTTTGACTCATGGACTGCAGTCAGTAAAAAACAGTCAATATTAAGTTATGTGCTCTCCCCTCTCCCTGGCTGGGATAAATAAATATTAAAAAAAAAACAAACCAGAAAAATAGAGGGTTGTGTAGGCTTTCCATAACATTCAGAGAGGTCAAGAGAATAAACAGTCTAAGCATTCTGGCAAGTGGCTGTGAACCTGTTAGAAAATCTGAGAGAAGGTAGATCTGAGCTTCTTTTCCTCTTTGAAACTCATCTACACAACTTGTTACTAGAGGATGAGGTCTTTTCTACCTAAAAAACTTTTCCCAAAATATTTATTAGGGACTATGTTCTGAGGAAGGACAGAACAAGCATTGCTCTGTGTTTGAAACATAACAATACAGTGAAGAGGAACTGGTGACATGCACCTCTTACAAAACTCTGTTGATTCCTGATGATTGAGGAAGTTGTACAACTAAATTCTCCCTTCTGTCTGGAAGAAGTGAAACATCTGTGCTCCAGTACCCTTCGTAGCAATCTCTAGACTGCTGCCTTGCCATTCCTCAAGATTTGGGATCCAGAAAAAAATCCCACAAAATCTGTATCAAGAAACAATTTGTGATTTTAAGGAAGGTTAGAAAGATATCAGAGACTAGCTCCACACAGGGGGAGATTCAGTCAAGCATTACTTTTGTGGATCATGTCTCTTTTTATTTTGACTTAGGTAAAATTGTGCACGCATCAGTGGATAGGTTGAAGAATATTTGACCTCAAGAACAACTTAGGAGGCAAAAAGAAGTTTGGATTGAAGTTATGGACACAGATTCCTAAAACCTACCTCAACTTTCTTTTTTTTTTTTTTTTGAGGGTTTTTCTTCAGGCGTTTTTTCTGTAATCACCACTGATTTTGTAAGGGTACGATACTCCATGATCTTGTTAGCTCAGGCCTGTAGTCAGTGAAGTATGCTGGGATCAGCTGCTGCAAAGCAGTGATAGCCAGACAATTCACACAGCTGCAGGGGATCAGGGGCTGTAGGAGCCATTGCACAAGTGGGGCTTCCATGGTGAGTAAGCCCTGAAGATACAGTGTTGTTTCAATTAATCAGTTGCATTAACTCCATTGCCTGATGAGGCATGGGATTAGTTCTCATGCTTCCAGGGTAGGAAAATAGCAAAGCATGTGCTGAAATACTTTGCTGAATTACTGGTGAAAATCTTCAGGAATGGTTTTTGGTATTTTCAGTGTTTTTCTTCACACGTGTGGTGTATCTTCCCACTCATGGCTGCAGGTTTATTCAAATATTAACTTCCATGTAATGCCTTCCAATGAATGCTAATTCCTTTGTCAGAATATAGCATTTTTGTAAACTTAGAAGGTTTTCTTGAAGTTAGTAGAATGCACGTGCACAGTTTGAATTAGGTTACTTCTGGAGGATGGTTTCTTGGGCTGGAATTTACTTGACCTAATTTTCAGGCATCTGTAGTGTAGGTACCAATATCTTAGATGGCCATCTGGGTTCCATTTGTGGTAACTGGAAATCTAATATGGGGAGATCGGACCCCTTTGATCAGATACAAGCATCTGCCTCAGATGAAATGATCTACACTGTTAACTCCGTTGTCCAGCTTTTCTTTAATTGCAAAGGAATTGGTCAGCTGTAGATGCTCATGTTTAGCGAGATACATCCCATGATTAGCGAAGTGACAATATGGTGCAGGATAACATCAGTTCCACTGATTTCATCTTCAGAGTGGTCATCAGCATATCTGTGTAAAAGGTATTCTTGGGTACATAAAGGTAAAAACATATCTAGACACATGGAAACCTCGTGCACAGGTTTTTCATTCCGTGTGACATTTACTGTTCACAGAAAAAGATTACAGTGGTCTTACCAAAAGAAGTATCTACAGTTCTAAAGTATGGGAGGTATGTTTCTCAGTCACTTACGAAAAGAACTCATCTTCCTCTTTGCCCCATGATTTATGGAAAGGAAAAAAAAATTCCATCTTACTATTTTGAGATAAATCTTTGAGTCCAAAAGAAAGTCAATTAATTTCAAGTCAGTGAACAATATACTAAACTGAAATTTCTCCCTGTTACTCGGTTCTGGGGTTTTTTAAGAGGAGTTGTAAGTTCATTGTTAAAATGTGAAATCTTGTTGGAGTTCAAACACCTCTATAGCCTTTGAGTGAGGGCAAAGTATCAGAGCTTTTAATGAGCTGAAGGTGTGTATGAAGAAGGGTTTAATAATCTGCTTACTTCTTATCATTATTCCTTATCTTAAAAGAAAGATTTGTAAATTAAGTTCACTTCCCAGAAATAAAAAACAGTTTTGTGTAAAAGTGTGTTGAAGAGAATGAGAGAAGAGAATTAATATCACTAAAAGCTAAAATGGTAGTAAGTGTTTGACACAGGTGTGTAGTCAGTGTAAAGAAATCTCATATTCCTTGCACTTCTCTCATGAGGAGTAGGTTCATTAGGCACATGTATTCGGGCACACACAGTATTCTGCAGCTCACAGTCACTCTTTCAAGAAAACATGTCGCATTCTCCAGTGACAGGGTTAAGACATAACTTGCCTGGATTTCTCTAATGCTGTGGGGTCAGGGGCTGGATTAAAAGCTTGTTTCAAACCCAGATGATGAGGGGCTTTACCTACCCATCTCTAGCACGCCAGCCAGGCCTGAGCTGTCACCACACCTGCTTTCAGTATTCTCAAACACCAGGTATCTCAAACCCAGTTTATCTAGAATGATCCAGAATAAATGCAATGTTTAAAGGAATTGCTACTGATTTTGTCCAAATATTCTTAATGGATGAGTTCTAATGCAGCCTACTAAGTATCAGAATAACTGCTGACTTTTCTTTGAGTGACAGTGTTGTATTGAATGTCCTAGTCTTCTGCTTCATATAAGGTGACAGGAAAAAAAGGTGACTTTGGGACCCTGAAATCTGAAAATCTAGTTTTACACTTCAGCTCAGAAAATCCTTTTTAACATGTTTGTAGGGCCGCATCTAAAACCTGACATAGTTAGGGAGCTGTGTCCATTGGTTTTGACAGTTTTAGCTCAAACAAGTCAATAAGCAGTGCAGTAGATTTTTCAAATAGTAAACTGTTCTAAGAGATGAAAGTAAGAAACCACTGCTGAATTGAGGAGACATGCCACCTTCTACAAAGGGTGCGTTATGGAGATTTTCAATTAAAAAAACTTCCTATTCAAAGATAGTTTTTAAATTGTGAAAGTTTAAACCTCTGCCTTTTGAGACAGAGAGACTAGAAAACATTTTGGCTTCTTATTTAACGTGGAAGAGCTCAGAGCTACAATGAAATATGAAAAAAATTTGACACTTTGGAGTATTAAATACCTACTGATACTCAAAAATGCACACCAATAAGAGACCTTTCTCCTTACAGTTTATGTAATTAATTCCTTTTCCTGTTTTCATTACTAGGAATTATCATGGAAATAGGAGATTTGTGCCATACGTCTTTGTTTACTCCCTGGGAGTAGTATAGCTTTTATTATCTTTGGCTTGTGCCATCCTTGTTAAAATTACACAACATGTACAGGATTGTTGAAAAAATAACAGAAGCAGGGAAATCAAGGCTTCAGAAGATGTTCTAAGCGAACATCTTCTGAAATAAGCGAAGCAGGCTTATTTTGCTGAAATAATCAGAATTTTGTAAGGGAAACTTTACTTTTTCATTTTCTATATCTTTTACATAGAGAAGATTTTCTTAAACATTAAGTTACACATTTCTACATGTTAGATGGTTCGTGAAAATGGATTTTAATACTCCATATTTTAAATTCTTAGTATTCTATGCCCTGGTTCTTAAATTGTGACTCAAACCATCATGCTAGAAGCAGTTGAGTAGCTAAGTTTCAGTCTGTATCTTTGCAAGTTCAATAAATTATGAGTGGTGAGTACTTTTAATTATGCATGACTTTTCCCTTGCTGTGCCAGCCAGTCAGTATTTTCAGGTGTGCAACGTCCCAGCTGCTGCATTCCTCTCTTACTTCTCTCCCTATTACACTTTCAACCAATGTTGATCAGTATTTAGTCCCATGTTTTACATAAGGATATAAGCTGTAGAAACTAGAGCAAGGCATACCTTTTGAGCGAGTTGTGTTGGGGAAAATAGGAGCCCAGTTAGTTGTGTGGGGTCACAGAGTGGAGGTTACTTCCTGACAATTGCAGGAAAAAAAGTTTGGTCAAACTGGAAGCTGCAGATTTTGTGAGCTTTGGGTTCAGGGTTTTTTTGTGAGAGACTTGGAAACCTTCTTACCTGTTGATTTAAAGAGGCAACAGGTTATTGATTTTACAATAGATCATTTTTGCAACAGAGAGAGCTCCCTGTTAAACTGCTTTTCCATTTTTCTGGAAAGCTAAAGTATCTTGTATTATCAGATCAAATACTGAAATATAACAATCACATCTGAGTGATTGGTTAAGGTAGGAAACAGAAGGTAGGCAGAGTCTTTTCTTACAATGGAGGGTGGTCTCTGCTGGATTTATTTAGGAGCGAGGGCATATTCATAAATGACTTCTAATGGAGTTGGGGGGGGGAATCAATGAGGTGACAAATTTCCTAAAAATACAGAGCTGTTCTGGTAAAATGGTTGAGGGTGGATGGTACTGAAAAGTGATGAACATCATGTTTCCCACTTGGCTTTCCAAATTACTCCTATTGGCATCACATTGTTCTCAAGCAATACAAATGTAAGGCTTTCAGCGAAATGAAAAAGTAAGGACAGTCCAAAGCAAACAATTTAATATTAAATAAGACAGAGCTGCTGTGCCACTTGCATTTTCCATTGTGCTATCTTACTCTTTAAAAATCTCGGCTGTTTAATTTCTCGGGGTAGTTGATGACAGATTTTCTTTTTTCTTTGCTGAAATAACACAGAATCTGGACTCTCTATAGAAAAGTTAAGTCCAATTTACTGTAGCGCACCAGAGATCTGAGAAGGTAAAATCAGTTAATTCTCTGTTGGTAGTAATGTATCAGTGACAATTCCTGGAACCGCATCAGAGGTTAATTTGGAAGTGAGCAGGATACTGAAAACAACTAGTAGTGGACCCGCTTAGCTGCTAAAGGCCACTGATGTAGTAAAATTGGCATAAGATTTTACTTACTTCATGGGGAAAGTAGTAGCTAACCTCATTTAATGAATCCCTTACAAGCCCACCTTCTGCTAAGAGCTCATGACTTAGCAGAGACAATTCTGAAACAATTCACGGTAATTGCAAAAGGGATGAGCTACTGTTCTGTTAAATGCCTGTTTCCTGAGCAACACTATTAAAAAGCTCTTAATTTTGCATTTTTGTAATAAAAAATAAAGCACATGGTAACATATGGTAATTCCGATGTATTTTATCTTTGTTGCATTCAATCTTAGTGCTTTGGGTTAAGTTTTCTAGAAAATAAGTATAATGTAGAAAATGAAAGCGAGCACCGTGCTGCAGGAACGTTCCTCTCCTGTAGCCTACAGAAGTACAGCACTAATTACTGTCTTGTTGATGGATTTGCCCAGATAACAATTGTGGGTTTAAATAAAACAATTATCTAAGGATTTGCTCTAATGTACCCTTCCCTGTGATAAGTGCTATCTTCTGCCCTAAGCCTACTTGCTGAGCTCTTATGAATGATGCTGAGAATTTGGCACACAAAACAAGACATTTATATCACTAAGTGAACAGTCTGTCACCTACAAGTGGGATAGTACATAGTTTGGGTGGCATGATAGTTTGCATCTGCTTGTAGTATCACTTAGTGACCTGACAGAAATCTATATTTTACATTGCAGGACCTGCAGAATAAACCTGCTAAATTAATAGGAGATAAACTCACTCTGTAATTTTTAGAAAGGGAATAGTCTACATTTAAAAATGCTTGTTCATTACAGCAGAGAAATGCAGCATATGTCATGATGACAGTTCAGCGTCTGCAAAATTACAGCCTTGATCTCTCTTTACAGTGCACATTTGATGGGTGATCAATAAGCACTTTGGGGTCTAATTAAAGTCAGTTTAGTGATGGATACTCTCACAGGGTAGTCTATCAGTTCAACAGTTCAGTGTACATTTGAGAAGTGGTATTGCTTATTCCATCGGATTGTCGTTTGAATAAGAGATCTATGGATCTATTACATATTCACAGATCAGAGATCTGTGGATCCCAGAACTCTTCATACAGTAGGTCTATTTACAAGAGTTAGGCAAGGCTGTTACTGTCTTTTACAGTACATAACAGTCTTAAAAACTCCAGGGAGACAAGATGGTATAATGTTAAGGAGAAGAGTCATATATGCAAAATAGCATGCAATTGCTAAGCTAATTTGTTGAGGAAGCGTGCACTGAAATGCTTGGAAGCCAGCTCCCTAGCTTGTTCCCATTTATTTTCTCTATGTGTCTGTCTAATGCTTTCTCAAGTTAAGTTTGGCTGCTGCAATATCAGCTCTTAAAAAACATTGACAAATGAAAAAGGCTGGAGCTGTCAGCTTTCCCCAGAGTCTTACAAAACAATGATGTCACTGGTGCATGCGATAAGCAGTGCTATCAGCTTAAGAAACTGGACAGAAGTCAAATGCACAGGCTAATCACTGCTCTGTACATAGTCTTTATTAATTTCTAATCCACTGTGGCTCGGGTAGGACATTCTTGACTGCTGTCCATCCCCTGCCAAAGGGAAGGCTTATTTTTCAATTTTAGTTCTCTTAAGTATCATTTGTACCAAGAACTTGTACTGAGTTTGTTGTGAGAACCTTTCAAGTAGATGTCTTGGTTCCCAGTAAAGATGATGAGCTCCGTGCAGTTCTCACACAAAACCTGACTTTCAGTCAAGGGTTTGATAGGATGTGCTGTAAGCAGGCAGTGAAAGGAAGAAGTACTCTTCAGTGATGTGAGATTAGCAGAGTCAGCGTGGAGGCAGCTGAACCTCTTTCTGAGAGCCGGTAGTGATGCACTGGTGCTCCTTCGCTCAACTGGGAAGCAAGCTGAAATGTCAGAGCCTTTGTGGAAGGACGTTTATGCCTAGTCCACTGGGCTATGTGGCAGTCAGGCAAAATGCTTCAGAAACTTCCGTGCTTACTGCTTTTGCCAAGCAGAACAAATCATTGCTTCAGCACTTAATTCAGATCCTTTGAGATATGCTGTTAGGAAACGCTGAGATATTATTATTGTTCTGTCTTTGCAGGCAAAAAATGCAGAGAGTACAAAAGAAAATAACTTTCCTAGGTGGTAAGACACATGAGTTAGCCTTGTTCCATGAACTAAAAGGTCTCTGGAGCTGGAACACAGCAAAACATGAAAAAATAAAAGCAAGACTGCTGCAAAGGTCGGAAGAGAAGGGCACAACCTTGTTTTTAATTTCCTTTTCCCATCATTTTTAATAGAGCCGTATAATTTTCTGTGCTTCTTGGGTTTTTTTTTTTTATAAATCATTAATATAAGGAGTACCTTTCTTTTCTTTTTGGTAACACTTTCCATGTAGGTGTATGAGTTAGACTCTCTAGGTATGGATTATTGACAGCTTTAGAAATTCCTTTGGTAACAGTGCAGGATATAGGGAGCTGAATGTGCCGTTTGGTTAAGCTGGGAACCGTGCAAATCTTGGCTCTGCAGGCTTGCCTTTTCTTCCCAGCTCGGCTTGTTTCGTCTTCATTTTTTTTGCCTCATCCGTGTAGACAGTGAGCTGCTGGGACAGCAGCTGTTCCCAGCAGGAATAGGCAGTGCTTGGGCAGGGAGCTCTGCACTCTGGTTGGGCCTTGGGGTGGGACTGTACTATAAAATAGCAGGAGCAGCAATAGCACTAGACCCTGCTCTGGGCAGTTTGGGTTTTTTTTTAGCAGAGAGCTGTAAACATATGTTTTTAAAAATAAAAGCAAAGTCACTTTGATGGGCATCTCCAGCTGATTTACCTTACTACAGGAAGTTAGTGAAGAGTTGCCTGTTTCATTTTTAATACGACTGCTATTTCAGTTGTATCAACAGCATGACATTAGTATTATATAGTGGCATACAGTTATGGTGTGTAACATATGCATAGCGTGCATGGTTATGCAAAAATGCAGCTCTCTAAAAGCTTCTTTCTTCCTGTTGCACAAGACTTTAATTATGCATCTATTCAGCCATCTTCTGACATGCCCTGTAGTTGGTTTGTGTTGTTCCACGCTAAGCTGTGCTGCAGCAAATTTGCACTGTCTAGCGTTAGCATCCCCAGTGTTGCCACTCTATGGGTGTTCCTTAGGCTGGCCTGACTACTCGGTTACTAAAAGTGCTCCTCTTACTTGGGAATATTTCAGTATTTCTCCAAACTAGTCTGTCACACAAGTCTCTGCCAAAGGAGGAGCAGCCCATTTGATTCATTCTTGGCTGGGTCCTTCTGAGGAGATGTGAGTGGCCGGCATATCCTCAGCCCAAAGATGGCACTGCTGGAGAGGGCACTCTGGCACCCTACGAAGAAGAGAGGAGGCCACTGGCTGCCTGAGGATGCCTTCATGTTTTTTTCTTTGCTTGAAACTTAAGACAGCAACAAAAATAAAACAACCAACCACACACAAAAAGGCTGGGGAAGGTGGAAGGAGGCAGAGACAGCCCTCCCCAGCAGAGGCACATGATTCATGGTTGCTTGCTGCCCACTGTGCAGCACTCAAGCTGAGGCTTTTCTTGCTTGGAGGAGACAGGGAGGACTGGCCTAAACCGGTCCCTCTCCCTCTTTGTGCAAGCATGTATTTGCAGACTGGCAGCCCAGGCTCTCTTGGCTGCAGAACCAGTGTGTGTGTAGGGGAAAGATAATGGTATTAACTGGGGGCTATGGAGAAAACATCTTCACAACATATTTATCGGGCAGCTCCTTCTTCAGTTCTCATCTGATTTTAGGTTGCACCCAATCTGCTGGCTACGCAGTTGAGATCCACTTCTTTCCAGGCCACGGACAGCCATCCAGCTGGCTAGGGATGTGCTCTCAGACAGAATCTTCTCATTGCCTCTGCTTCCTTCTCCTTTCCACAGTGCTGAAGGTGTCCTCCTGCTTTTGAACATTGGATGATCATAGCCAACCTGTTAACTTAGCACTGAAGAAGTAGATAGATGTGGCACTGACATAAATTTAGTTTTATTGCTCATTATTTCATGTTTTCATTCAATGACAAGAATCCTGAGGTTTAATAAGAAGGATTTTGCTCTCTCCTATCAGAGCAATGGAAAAAAAATTCACCAGAAATTTTTCTACACAACTTTAGAATGACATCTTTGAAACTTGCTGCTCCATTGCCTACCAAAATGTTTCAGCAATGCAAGACTCTTCTGAGCAGAAATGAGGCAGAATGAAAGATGGTCTCACACACTTACATTTCAGCTTACATTACAAATAGTTCTCCGTCCTCTTTCTCTTTATTCATAGTGCTTGGTAAAGCGATCTGAACATTGAGGATTTTAAATACCTGTTTCTTTAGGGTGAGCAGTGGTACTTTGGACATCATCCAAAGACCTCATTGGCAGTCAGGCATATTGAAGATGCCAATGGGCTCACAGTCTCCCTACTGGGATACTGTTAAACACATCAGAAAAGAAAAATGCAACCACAAATCCTCGGTCTCTGTTGACAAAGAAACTTATCCAAGGTCCATGTTTATAAGAACATTTTACTCAAAGACCTTGTGATTTTTCTGTAGATACCTTTGTGTTTTCATTCTCTCCTAACTCTCTTTTGATTCTTGTCTTTTGCAGGTCATGAAAACATACCACATGTATCATGCAGAGAGCATCAGTGCAGAAAGCAAACTAAAGGAGGCAGAGAAGCAAGAAGAAAAACAAATTGGGAGGTCAGGAGACCCTGTTTTTCATATTCGACTCGAAGAAAGGCACCAGAGACGGAGTTCCGTGAAAAAGATTGAAAAAATGAAGGAAAAAGTAAATAATCCTTTTATTTAGTTTCATTTGAAGTAAATTCAGTGCGTTTCTGCTGTTCTTTGGCATGGTATTAGACAGAGAAGTCCAGCTGGGAAATAAAATTAAGCAAGGTACTTATAATAGCATACATATAACTAGCAGTGAGTTATAGATAACTTAATTGCAGTTCAGAGGGAGAAACATTTTATTCCTGGTGTAATTCTTACTATATGGTTTGTCACGTTTGAAACAAAATTCTATGTTATCACTTTGTATTAGATTTGTTATATGTGTAGCAGGCTGGCAACTAAGATTCTTTCTTGTGAATTGAAATTTGTACTTAAATTGGTACTGGTTTCGCTACATACCAAAAATGAAGTAATTAAAATGCATTGATATACAATCTTTTTCCTAGCGTCAAGCAAAATATTCTGAAAACAAGCTGAAATCTATTAAGGCCCGTAATGAATACCTGCTCACCCTTGAAGCAACCAATGCTTCTGTTTTCAAGTATTACATTCATGACCTTTCAGATTTAATTGACGTAAGTATTGACACATTTGTCTTTATGTTTATTCTGTCAGGAATAATACTTTTTTTGCGTTTTCCATGAGCATAAATTAGTCATATGAGTTGCCTACAATACCCTTATCATTTACAATGTGGTTTGATATAATCAGGAGTTTTTGCCTCCAGCTTTATATTTCACAAAATAAAGTGCCAATAAGATGCTGAACCCATTCCTTTAAAATTAGAACAGTATTTTTTCTGCCTATGTGGTGAGAGAAAATATGACAAGATAACACAAAAAAGGTAGACATTTCCATTTTGTACTATAAAAGGATTTCTGGGGTACAAATATTTCTCAATATATATATCTCAATATATATCTCAAATAAATATCTCAAGATAAGCTTCTCAAGTGGGCATCTAATAATGGTATTTAACTCAAAAGACGACATTTCCTTTGCGTCTTCAAAATCGTTTATTTTCAGTCAGTCAGTCATTGAATCAAATATACACTGCTTTTTATTCTTATTTCATGTAGTTTGCAGAACAGACACAGTCAATCCTGTACTACGTACTGCCAACAGAATTGTTACTGATTTTCATTAAGTTATTCCTGTGAGAACGTCCTAAGAAAATGAGGTTGTATCCTCATGGTGACTTGTACTAGCATTTAGTTTCTAGACCCTGTATTAGTGACGTTTTTAGATGAGATGGAGGGAGAATCCCACACTTCATAGTGTCTTTCTCTTTTTATAAACTGACCACGTATTTGATATACAAAATAATATTCATTCACTAGCAGTATAGTGTTAAATAAGTCAGTGGGTACACCTGTGGGGCCCATATGAAATGCTAAATATTTGAATATGATTTCTGCTGCAACAATAGGATTCGTTACTTACAGTCGCAGATAACATTCACGTACCTGTCATTTCTGATGGGATGTTTATCACAAAGATAAGTCAGCTAAGCTCTAGTATGTAATAAAGTATAAATTAATGCAGCTTTTGACAAGAGTTTTCTCATTTCTGCTGTTTGGAGAAGCAAGGCTTGATAGAGAAGTAGAAAAATGCCTCGAGATGAACAGACTAAAATAGCTGAATATATGTGTTTTATTGTATGTTTTCTAAACCCTGAGTCAATTTTCTTTAACATTTCTGTTTTCCTGTAATTTATAGAATATTGCCTGATTTCACTATAACTTTTCCTTTTCCCTTTCAACTTTAACTCCTTTTTTTCCTTGCTTCTTTCGTGTAAGAGATGGTGATGTATCTTTTTCGTATCTCAGCATCTCTTTTCATCCTCTTTCCTACTCACAATCACGTCTTCTCTCTTCTGATTTCTTCTGGTTTGTTCTGCCCTGTCTAATCCACAGCTAGGCACACGCGCATCCTGCTGCACCCACCTGGCCTGCACAGGCAATGAAAATGTTCATCAGGATCCCAATAGAGAGATGATCAGGGCAGAAAATGAAGGACAAGCAGCGTACTTGCTAGCTTACCGCCCAAATGAGAAGCTGTCCCTACCTAATGGATGATTTTGCTGGTACTGCTTAAAGGATGGTGGATTTTTAGCTTCTAGTTAGGATGTATCTGATAAATGTGAAATTTATGAGTTCTTCCTGGCTGCTGGAAGGAAAGAAAGGTTCCTTTCCCTTTGTCCCCACAGCACCCCCATCCCTTCAGAGGCTGGAAAGGTGCTGGTTTTGTCTTCTCTCCCACTTTCTCTTCCAGAGTTCACATTTCCCAGTGAATGTCTCCAGTGCACATTTCTACTTGGTCAAAACTTTCTCAAGTTGGAAAATGCACCTGATTTTTACCCGTTTCATTGATGTCCACTGAGGTTGTTGTAGCAGTTAAAGATGAGGGGAGAAAGCACAGGCCTGGAGTTTCACAAGGAATTGCAAGGAGAAGCAAAGTGAAGCTCTCTTCTGCACATATGTACAAAGACAACACTCTTTGGAATTACTGCTTGAAAAATTATTTACACAACCATGAAGACTAGAGCTTTCTAACTGCTAGTTTTTAATAGAAATGTGCATTCTACAATATTGAGTAATTCAGGAAAATGATGCCTACTTAGTGTGGCCTTTTTCAAGCTATGGACCAATGTAGACAATAACATTCTTTTGGTCAAAGGGCTTTAGAAATCACTCTTCCCTAAGGAATTTAAATGGAAAGTCTATCTGCCCTTGGCATTACTGTTGTAAGAGTAAGCTGTAAACGTGCAACCAGAATTTGTTTCAGGGCCAATTTAATCTGGTTGTGAGCTTGTTGAAATGAAGTGTCTTTTCAGACATTTGTGTTTAATCAGAGTATGCTGTGAAAGCACTATATCTAGACAGTGTTTACTACTTGACAAAGGAAACACTCTTTGTAAATGCAAGAGTCTTGGCAAGATTTTGGGGTTGTATCATTGGAATGTGAGATATGCTTCCCACTGGCCATATGTTGCAACAATCCACACTGTCTCATTTTGTAAATCTATTAATGTCATGGCACGATTCAGAGCTTTCAGAGCAGTGGTGGTGATTTCATTCTTTGCAATCTCTACTCTGTCACTGTCTCCCTGCCTGCCTTTCTGTGCTTGCCTAAACTCTCTCTTTCTCTGTACAGGGGATGACTTCTCCTCTGTGTCTGAATTCCAGTTAGCTTGGAAGGGATTTAGGCTGTTGGTGTTGCCCATAAATGAAACTGAATGTTTTCCTACGTTATTGAAAAATGTCTCTGATAAAATGGGATAAATGTATGAAGGAATGCAGTGAACTGTTGAATATATTTTTTTTGACAAGATTGGGGAGAATTGTGGGTTTATTAGTTTTTTCATTTGGATGCCACTGCATTTTCCGTTTTAGAGGCTCATGTGGAAAATCCTAACTTGCAGTTCCTCAGCTGAACTCAGTCTGAACTATTCAACTCTTCATTGCATTAACAAGGCTTGGGGCTTCTGACTTAAAATGATGATGAGTTGTTCATCTTAAGCTCTTGTGATAAAAGCAAGATAAAATATTACTGGAGTCATAGCTGGATGTTTTAATGCATTTAGTGAGCTGAGGATTGGGACCAACATTTGCAAAGATTTGATAAGTACTGTTTCTGTTCCCTGCATACTTTACCAGAGGAATTTGAATTTTCTGTTGAATATTTCTTTTCTGCTGACTATATATTAGAATCTTGTTCAGGGGGAAAACAGATTTAGTTTTTTCTTTATTTCCATCCTGTAAATAGTAGCAAAGATTACTTTTTAGCTAAATTAAATAGGCTTTATCTAACATGTATAGGGTTTTTTTAGATTGTGAGTTTCAGAGAAGAAACAGACTACACCCCCTTGCTAATCTGACTGTTAATACCAACATCTCTCCATATGGCACATACTATTACTCATTTATTTGAAGATTTCCATGTAATTGAGTTTATTAGATTTATCTGAGTGTAAGAGGAATGTAGGGACCTTTTGCAGACTTACCGTGTGCTCATATGATCTGAAGAGAAGTGCTAGGAAATAGAGTTCAAAACAATTTGACTGTCTGATCCGCTGCTGGAATAAATAAAATATTCATGTGTTGGTCTTTCTTAGAGTAGAGTTTCTGAATAATTGCAGTCTGCATGCTTGGAATGGTTTGGAAGTTAGGGAACATTTAGCTATTATGAACTTAATTTATTCTGTAAAGGTTCTTTGTTAATCATTCATAGAACCAAGTTTAAAACCAGGCTGGAGTGTGTGGAGCTCTGAATCTTTATTACATAACTTCTCATGAATATGGCATGTACTGCCAGATCCCTTTGATTTGAATGTTGATGTCTATGTAACAGGATGATTAGGAAGTGACTTATTCGGAGGTTAAGGCTTTTCTAAATGAATTTCTCTCTCCATTGGCATTAGAATTTTATTATTATTCCTGAAATTAAATGAAGAGCAGCTTGGTTTTTTGATTGAAGCTCTGTGCCAAGCACTGCAGTTTGTTTTGTTCAAGCCTAAATATACTCCAGGGTGCAATAAAGACAGTAAATGCTCTTGAGACTGCTTCAGATTTAATTCCAAATAAGAATAAAATGCAAATTACAAAATTAATTTTTCACACATCCCAAATGCATCACTCATCTCCCTTCACTTGGCCCAACCAAAATTCTTTATGAATCCAGAAATGCAGTAAAACTTATAGTCTGTGACTTTGTTTTCTCATTTCTCATCTTTGTGTCTTTCTGCACCGACTGACATCTCATCTCTAACCCATAGATTGATAACAGATCTCATTAGCCATCCAGGCTGTAGCCTTGGTGTGCTGATTAGAGAACCTCAGACATTCATATTTATTTCCGCTATCAGTGTTGTTACTCACTTGAATTTCACAAGTCTTTCTGCAAATCACACATGTGTGTACATATATGTACTTCCTTGCAACACCAGAAGGGCTGGTGATTTTTTTCCAAGTCTGATCAGATGAGATGTGGTGGGGGCAGCATTTTAGTTGCAATACCTTAAATTTTTAGTCTTAGTAATGAACAAATAACCAAAGTGCCTCCTCCATTGCAGACAACTCTCTAAATGATCACTAGTACTAGCAGATTAAAACAATTCTCTTTTTTCTGAGTTGATAATTGTTACAGAGCCATTCCCCAGTTAAAATTATTTTTGTCTACAAATTTTGGAGAAATTTACCTATGGTCTAGCGGAAGTAAGAGTTATGATTTATTTAGTGTTGGTTTTTTTTTCCTTTTAAAAAATAACTTTATTCACACAAATTATATTTTTACTTAAATCATTGAAGCAAAATTCCAAATTCAGACGTTTTAAATTCCATTCAAAGAGCCACTGGTGATAAGGCATTAGTTCAGGTGCTGGATATAGTTCTTGTTTGCTCTGCTGGCATTGGCGTTTGGCTTTAGAATAAAATGCCTTGGTCTGGTAGGATATTCTGCTTCACTTGAAGAATTCTTGTTCTTGGCTGAGAGACCATGTTTGGTGCCCTGTTCAGTTGTCATCACCTACAAAAGATAGCCATGGTGATAGTTACTGAGTAGATTATGGGTTAAACAATGAAGTTCTTGGTACTGTCACAGCATAAAAGCTGCAATCTTGTATTCCAGCTTCCAAAAAAGCTGCGTCAGAAACCCACACAGCTCAACTGTAAATCAATAAGCTTTCTATTAATACTTGGATTAATCCTCTAGAGCCAAACTTCAGGCTTAAGATGCCTGTAGTTTTATAACACATGGCCGTGCTAAACCTGGCATTGCCCTCTATTTCTCATTTCCTCTCAGTTTAATCTTCCATAAGGTCTCTCTGAAACTAATGCACATGAAATAAAACAGCTGTCCTGATCCACCTTCTTATCAGCACTTTTAGTCTGTCTTTTTCATCCAAGATAGTGAATTAAATATGAGATCTGATTTGACACAGAACAAGTGAAAAACACCAAGAGACAATTCTTTTTAGAGACAATATTTTTTAGGCTGGAGGTCTTTGAAATATGGATGTGCTTTAGTATAAAATTTGAGTGGCTGTTTTAGTAAGTGCAACACAGATTTCTGTTCCATGAGTGCAAAAGAGAGAGGTTAACCTATGTGTATTTGATTGAATATGACATCTGTTTTCCATTTTTTTTAAATGGTTCAGCAACTGGTTTTGGGGTGGTCACTGCCCCGTCTGCAGTAATCGCCTGTAGTATTCGCTAGGACTGAAAACTTAGTCTTTCTGGAAGTTTTATTGTAAATAAAACAGCCCTCTGTCATAAGATTTCAGAGAGGGTTTGATCACTAGTTGTTAGTGCACCTAAGGCAGAGTATGAGGAGTTTCCTCTCACTTATGCACAGAGGTTTAAGTATGGTATCATAAATAGGTTCAAAACTCTTTCCCATGCATGTGTATGTCTGGCTCTGTGTGTCTCCCTCTCTATTTCTCTCTTTTCTCAGATAAGTGAGAGGAAAGGGAAGGGAAGATAATCCCATGAGTGCTAAGGGTTTGTTATAGCTGTGAGGAAGGTATTGCATACAAACATAGTATACAGTGGGATGAATTCAGATTGATTCTTTACCCAACTTGCATTGCTTGACTTGTGAGTGCTGCAGAGAAGGATGATTTTAAACTGTTGGTGAGCACCAAGGACAGGTGGCTGAGGGATGCCCTGAAGCAGTGTGCTCCCTGACTGCCCTAGCCAGGCACTGACCTTTGACTGGGACAAATCACACCTGAAACTGCACCAGATTCCTGCAGGCACACTGTAAGATGGTGAGTGTTGGATATTTTTGTCTGCTGCAGACTGTCTTCCCAACAGACATTTGGTCAGTTTGACCCTGGGCTGTGCCAAGCCTAAAAGCCCTGTTTGTATGAAGAACATTGCTTTGTATGCAACTGTTAGCAGACTGATGGGCCACTGCTGAGGTGACAGAGGTTTGTGATACTCCTGCCATTACTTGGAAGACCACTAAGCAGAAGCTGAGGATATTGTTTACTGTGTAATGTGGGGGGAAATTAAGGAAACAAACACTTGATATACTACTGCTGTGACATTTTAAAAATATGTTCAGCTGTTCCTCTAAAATATTAACTAATCATGAATAATGCAAACTGAGGATATTTAAAATTCAAGAACAAACACAGCTTTATGTTCTACCAATTAGGTTTCAATTACACTCCAGTGTTATTCTCACCCCTAGAAAAAAAGACATAAATTATGACTTTCTGCATTTAGTAACATGATGTACTTTGCTGGCTCTGTCTGAACATGGGAAATAGGCTGTTTACAGTAAATACATTTTCAGCATCAGGAAAAGGATGTTAAGCCAATTTTGTTGCACCGAAAAGCATCTTAGATGGGTCACTAATGCAACAGGCAGTTGTAAGTTTTTTGTTTGGGTGCAAACATGATGAGCAGGAATTGCTTCATTTTCAGTGTGGTGCTAGCATTAATTTAGATGGTGGAGTTGTATCAGGATGGGTTTAAATAGATCATCTGAGGCTTACGTATGACAATAATACTCAGAAGCCCACTTGTGTGGTGAGTCCCAGACCTTTTCTGTGTAAATACAATAGCTGCACATCTGTATGTGATAAACAAATGCAGACGTATTGCCATACTTGTACATTTGATCTCTTTTCTAAAACTGTCCTTTAATCTTTGCAATAGAATGAGGATACTAAATACTTACTGTCTTGACACTGCTATTGTATTTTAATTTACAAGGTATTCTATTATATACTTTGAAGGTAGACGAATTTCAGGACAGAAATTTAGTGCTAATTTATGGATTGGGGTATTGGAATGATGTTCCTCCTTTTTGATTTATTTTCTTTTACCCTTATTGTGGTTTTAGTGTTGTGATCTTGGATACCACGCTAGTCTGAACAGAGCCCTAAGAACATACCTTTCTGCTGAGTATAACCTTGAAACCTCCAGGCATGAGGGCTTAGACATCATTGAAAATGCAGTTGACAGTTTGGAGCCACGAAGTGACAAGCAGAGATTCATGGAAATGTACCCCACTGCTTTTTGTCCACCAATGAAGTTTGAATTCCAGTCTCATATGGGTGATGAGGTCTGTATACTAACAAGTATCCTCAAAGTGACTCTATATACCAATTTAGATATTTGTCCTCTTTTACAAAGAGTTTGATAAAAGCTATTATTTCTACCCAAAAGCAAGTGGATCAGCAATAACATTTTGCACAGCTGGCAGCTCTGTCCTGAGCTTCTTCAGAATTCGTAAATAAAAACTGTTGTGTGTTACTGTATTCTGTATTACTCATAATTACACTGCTGTAGATTTGCTAGGCAACCTGTTCTTGTCCCAGCACTGGTGTAAGTAACAGCCCTATGTCTTCACTACTGGCCTCACCCAGAACAGAGCTTGTGATTACTATCTGAGAGCAGCTGCAGCTGCAAAGCTGCTTCAAATTATGCGTGTTGAAATGCAGCTTTTTCACCATCTTCCTCTCTTATTTTATCACCTGGAGATTTCAGGCTTAGAGGGTAACCCAGCTGTGCCCGGTTCTGTTATGCCAAAGGCCAGTAGCAAAGCAGAATAGAGAATCGCCCGTGTACATCTTTATTTGAAGGTAACTCCAGGGTTTGCATTTCTGTGTGGTAGAGAAGTGACACAAAGCAGCGGTACGACAAGGGTGTGCTCTGTAGTTATAGGATGTTGTACGTAGTTCCACGCCTTGTAATGGCAATGCTTTCAGTTTAGATGGATACATCATTGCCTGCTTTATTGAGTTTTAATGGCTTTGTTAGGAGTTCATCTAGTTTTAAAGACAGCAGCCAAAGACTGTTGCCTGTTTTTTTCATTCCTTGCATCTTACAGCTTTTTTTCTTTACTAGGTTTGTCAGGTCACTGCCCAGCAACCTGTGCAAGCAGAACTTATGCTTAGGTATCAGCAACTGCAGTCACGATTGGCCACACTCAAAATCGAAAATGAGGAGGTAAGATCTGTGTCTATGTGGGCTATGAATTGAACACCTTTTCAGGAAGCTGCAGTGTTTCCTACCTTCTCAAAAGCATGTAAATGACCCTAAAATGGCTTCAATCTGTATGAACTGTTTAAATTTTAAAAATCAAACACTGGCAAGTATGCTAAGGTAGATCCTTGTCTGCTTTATAGACGTTTGAAAACTTCATCTTCTACCTGTCCATACATTCACATTACTGAGTTCTGTGTTTTGCAGATGCTTCAGAGAAGACTTGTTAGAGCTCTTATTTTTAAAGTTTTGTGGCAGAAAGCCACTGCACAGAGTTATTATCTTCTGTGAACACCCTCTGTCCAGTCCCTAAATTGCTGCTTCTGAAGTACAAAGGAATTTGAACTGTCTTTTGTGGGAGCCAAGTCAAAATCTCTTGTGCTCTCAGCTATAGCCATTTATAAGCACTAGTACTGAATGCCTGTGATAGGAATCATCTCACCTAGTAAAATAAAGTGCTTTTTAAAAAAAAAAATACAGAAAAGTTATGCTGTTCTTTTTCTTCTGCTCATGGAGTAGGGAAGGGCTTCGCAGTGGGTGTAAATTGCACCTTTATCCAATTTAAGGTAGCATTAGAGGCCCTCAGTTTAAATGAGAATCTGTTCCTAAAACATAGGGATAATTTAATTTCTTGGTGTAGTTTTTTTATAAGTTTACAGGATTCCAGGTCTTTCTCATGCTATCTTATATGCAGAGTGCTTAGAATGAAATGTTAATGTCCATGAGACATGTACAGTAGTCTTTAAAAAAATCCCACTTGACTTCAGAAAGTGTTTTTCTGTAAAAAAGACAAAAGGAAGGAGAGTGATTATTTCTTTCTGTAAAGTGAAATGCGAGAGTATAGGTGAAGAAATCATGTTGACAGGCACAAAAAGGATATTTGCCGACACTGGAGGAGTATGTAGAAACGTGCATGTTTCAGTTAAGCTGACTTTGTACTAGAGGCTTGTCCAAAACAGAATTGGGAAGTCAGTCACATCCTTGTGAATCCTGTCAGTTACTTTGCTGCATTGTGGAAACGCTGCATCCCCTGTTTCACTGTCTCTATGCCCTGGTTTCCACTATAGGCAACTGTGCTTGTAGGAAGCTTATGAGCTTATAGAGCATAGGAAGTGCTGTGACACTGGTGTAAATTGTTCTTTCTCCAACCCCTTCCTCCAGCTGTATATTCCACTCCGCAGTCTCAGCTTAACTGTGAACTGCACTGTAGCACTCTGTAGAGCCGTGTCGCAGGTTTTTATCTTGGAAGAACGTGTTCTGGCAGCCAGATCTCGAATGTACACATTCAATCTAACACATTGATCACAGGTGGGAGAGCTGACCCTTCAGAGCAGTGTATCATCTCTATTGCCTTTTGTCCCAGATTAGGCCATAATCAAATCATGTCACATTTTGATTGTAATTTCAGGAAATAAATGCTTGAGAGTGCTATACAGTCAACATGTGTTGGTAGATTGTACCGTGGTAAAACTGAGAACTAGATAGGAATCCTACTTGTGTCATTCTGTTGTTACATAGATATCTGTTATATACATCTAATTTTTCACATTCACACACCAGTTTGTCTGGGGGAGCGTGCTTCCCTTCTCTCCTGTTCTGGTACGTATTTGTTTTCCCATTTAGTAAATTGTGCTTTTTAACACCAGGTTAAGAAAACAACGGAGGCTACCCTGCAGACAATACAGGATATGGTCACCATTGAAGACTACGATGTCTCAGAGTGTTTCCAGCACAGCCGCTCAACGGAGTCTGTGAAGTCAACAGTCTCTGAGACATACCTGAGTAAGCCTAGTATTGCAAAAAGAAGAGCTAACCAGCAGGAAACAGAGCAATTCTATTTCATGGTATGTTGGTTCCTTCCTCATTGATGTGATACAGACCAAACACTTGAAGTAAACATTATGCAGAAGTTCCTGGACCTTATGTCACATATATAGTAATAAATTGATCTGCATCTCTACAGAAATTCAGAGAGTATCTGGAAGGTAGTAATCTCATCACAAAACTTCAAGCAAAACATGACTTGCTGCAGAGAACACTTGGAGAAGGTAAATATCACACAATAAACTGAAATGTAATTCCATACTATGCAATGAACTCTCTGAAATGCCAAAGATACACAGGAAAAAAATTACAAAACTTAAAGCTTAATTGTCCAGTAAGCGTAGATATGATTTTTACCAGCAGTGATAAGGCTACACAATACAAATTAATTTTATTTCTTCAGCAGATACTTATTTCCACTGTGCAGACATTTAGACAAGTCACTATTTTGGAAATGGAACTGTTGAATGTAAAATCTCATGTCTGAGAGGAAAATGACACAGTCAGTGCAGGGTGATTTAAAAGCTGTGACAAATATACTGTTTCTGCTTCCCAGCGATTTCTGTTGACTTGGTGTTTTTTTAAGAGTTGGAGGAGAGTGATATTTTTTGAGTGTATAAAATTATCCAGGACATATCTCTTGCACTGGACTCATTAATGCAACTTTCCTGACACATGGACATGCAACCTAGCAACTCCGTAGAGCTTTTATGAAAGGTAAAAATTGAGACCCTGGCCTCACTAATGTCAGTATTAAGACTCTTCTAGACTTAATTTAGTGGTGAGTTTCTACGCAGTTTTTGTGTATTGTGAACTGGAATGAATTAAAACTTAATGAATAGCTCTAAATCTGTTGATAATCATTGTTACGTATAAAATTGCTACATTACAAAAAGAAATCATTGCACTACAAACTATCCTAGTAGATAATTATCCGTTGTACTGAAAACTCCCCACAGTTTTTAAATATACATCTTAAAATACAAACCACATCAGCAGATGCCTTTAATCAAATGAAGTAAAGCTGAATTAGGGCAGTAATGATTCAGTCACTGTGCACAGTTCCCAGCCCAGGTCTTACCAGGCCTCCAAACAGGCACTTGCTCATGGGACAAAGGGAAAAGGAGAATCATACTGTAAGCTTGGAGGACCAGCCACACAGAGTGTTACAGACTTGAGAAGAAGTGAATTACATGGCAAATCTCCTGAAAATTAAAGACTATATTTCAAAGTTCAGAGTCCAGAAAGGAGACTTGCTCTCTAAAGAGTGTCTCTAAAGGATGCGTCAATTCATTTTCTTTTTATTGCCAAAAATCTGTTGTTAATCAGATTTCTTCTTGCTTTTAATACAAAAGCCCAGATCCACAAATCCAGTTGCAGGGGTACCTAAAGAGCTATTAAGAGCTCAATGGCTATGACTCAAACAAAGCCCTTGTCCAGGGAGTGAGCGAGTTGCAGGTAGGAAATAAACAGTGTTTTCTTGCAAGGCTGGACTGTAGAAGATGGTACCTCGTTTTAGACAGCTAATTACATTATGTTCTTTCTCATGGAAGTTTTCATTTAATAGGTTTGGGGTTGTTTTAATGTGTGTGTTGAGCAGCTTATTCACACAAAGCAAGTGCAGCTGATGTTAGTGAAAAAAGCGGAAAATTTTCCTCCAAAGGCTATCAGAAAAGGTATTTGGTAAAATAAAATGAATATTTGTTATTTGGAAGTCCAGTAAAATGCATGAGCATCTACAGAAGACCCTACAGAATCTGTTCCCTAAAGCATGTCAGAAATAATTGTATGTAAGGAAATTTGAAGAAAAACTTATTAGCTGGTGGCCTAAGTGATAAATTGCTGTCAGGTTCTAGGCCATTCTTCCACGCTCAGGCATGCTCAGGCCATTCTGTTTGAAGACTTCCCTTCGACCCACGAGCTGGTTAATCTGTGGTTAATCTGTGTTGCCCACAGTGTTTTTGCACACAGTTGTTGTCGCATCATCATAGCACAGCACGTAAAACTAGCACCCTAAATGTTCACATTTACATTCAAAGCTGGTATTTGGAGAAAAAGCCATCATTCTTACAGGTTACAAAGTTCAAATACCCCCTTCTACTGAGGCATGTGCAGCATTAAAATGCATGTTCCTGGGAAGGAGGACCTGAATTCTGTACATTCCTTTAATGATGATGATTGAAAGGGTAGAATTACAGTGGAATTGTGAGTGTTATTGCTGTAGCTAGTATAGAAGTGAATTTGTAGGAAGTGAACTGCTCCCCTACTTCACTCCAACTGCCTTTTCTGGAAGCTTTCATGTCAGCAAGGCGGCAGACAAAGAACACAGGGTGCTGTATTAAGTAATGCAGGAGAGAACGAGGGAAGAGGGAAAGGATTATCTGAACTGCAAGTTTTCCTTTGGCATCCTCTCTTGCTTGTATTCAAACCTGTACTGTGTAAGGATGTAGGCTGAATAAATCCAGATTCCAGTCTGATGTCCAGCATTTGACTTCTGTTCCAGTTCATCACCTCCATACTAGTGTCTGTTGGTGTTTATGGACACAGTAGATACGTATTCATGATCTGCACAAGGGAGATAGTTGAAGTGCCCTGTGCTGAGTCTGCGTCTACAAATGTGGAACAGTAAATAAGAAATACTTGAATGAAATTGATACTAAGCATAGAAAGGACATTGATACTTGTATTAAGTCAGACCCAAGACCTGTCGATTGAACAAAGCAAAGGAAAATGAAAGAGAATAAGCAGTTGTAAAAAAATTGCCCTTGTGTCACTTGTTTCTACCCTAATCTTTTAAATGTCAGAGATATGTTTAAAATCCCCCAGATCTGGGATTTGTAACATCTTTTATTTTACTGTCATTTGATATTGAGATTCTTTGTCTTAATGAATTTCCCTTGGTTACATGAGTAGGGAAAAGTTCCTGGCTTGCACTTTCCCTGTCATAGTTTTACACACTCTCATCCCTCTTTTTCACCTCTCTAAAACAGATGCCAACGTGTCTTACTGATGCCAGATATTTTTCCCAGAGCGTATTCTTTGTTCCATCTTCTATGCCCCTACTGCACCTGCTGCTCTGGTACTGCAAAAAATATGTTCAGATTAGGGGTTTCAATAATGTACAGTATTTCAGGTGCACCTGGACATTGCCACATAATATTATGTTTTGCATATCACTGATTTTCATTCTTTATACAGGCTGACAGGCTTTTTTGGAGTCACTTTTGAACTGAGCAGTAGTCTTAGATGTAGCCCAGGTAAAGCTCAGAGTGATTTTCAGCACCAGTGTAGTTACCTATAGTTCTGTTAGCTGCATAGGTGTTTTAATTCTTTCCTCCCTAATGTCTTACTTGAATCTGTCAATACTGAATTTCATTTACCATTGTGTGTCTTGTTCCCTAGCACAGTCAGACTCCTCTGAAGGGCTTTACAGTTTTGTCGGGACTTGATACAAAAGTATTTCAGACATCTGCACAATATTCTACATCCTTAGCTTCTGGGATCACCCAAGACATTAATAAATGTATTATCTATTACGTACATGGTCCTAATGGGAAGACTTGAGTAAATTACTGTTATACTTTTGTCATGATGAAAAAAGACCATTTAATTCCACTCAGTTTCCCTTTTCTTTGCTAGTTTTTGATCAATGATAATATTTCACCACTCAATCCATGGCTATTTAGTTACTTCAGTCACCTCTTGTGAAGAAACTTATCAGGGGCCTTTGAAAATCTAAATAAATTAATTCTAATTGATTCTCCTTTTTCCGGTATTCTACTGACATGTTAAAAGAATTTTAATAAATTAATAGGGCACAATCTCCCTTTGGGAAAACTAGGCCTATTGGAACTTATCATACCATGACCTTCCTACTGTTTCATTATTTTGCTTTTCATTATCATGAGTTGACATGGTAAGCATGCCTGGCTTGCTGGTTGTTCTGCAAAGGTTACCCAGGAACCGTTCTGGAATACGATATTTGCTTCTTTACAGTTCTCCGCAGTTTTCTGTGGCGTTTCCCAGTGGTAGCGTTAGATTTTTTATACTTGGACAAAAGAGCAATACACAGACAAAAGAGAGGAAAGAGTCTTTCAGTAGCAAGCCATTGGTGTCTCGAGCTGTGTATTTGTAGCACTGAACAGGTTTAGGGACAAGGCACAAGAGGAGATGTAATCTAATCCTGATGCAGCTCTGTTTCCATATTGATTGAGCCACTAAAACACATAAGCACAAACAACAGACTTTGTTTAGAGTTTTACTTCAAATTATTTACTGTGTCAAGTGACTCCGGTCTATGGGAAGGCTTCTTAAAGTTGTTCCATAAGACAGGTTAAGTTTGTATTTTAAATGTAGCTGTGGAGATGGCAGATAACTGCACTGCCCTGTTTGTATAATCATATATCTTGTGCTGGTAACACTAAAGTTAGGGTTAAAAGAAATTTGAGAAGCTTAATTTAGATATAAAAAACCTACCTAAAACCTACAAGTGGTTGTTTCCTGTTGAACTTTTCTAGGTCACAGGGCTGAATACATGACAACAAGGTAAGACTTTTTTTTTACTTGATTTAGAGTAACAAATGTAATAATATCTTAGAAATTACGCGTTTTAAAGCAAGTTTGTAAGGGTATAAACGTTGTTTCTTTTGTTACCTAAGTTGTGTACAGACCCTATGTTTTTTACAGTCTGTACTTCACTTGGTCAGGATACAGAGTTCAGAAGAACCTGATGCAGAGATGATTTTAGGGGACAGGCTGCATCTTTGATACCCTAGCTCTGGACAGGAATACCTGCCTGCCTCAGCATCCACGTGTTTGATACTTAAATGAGTCTTTATGCTCACTGAAGAGAAGGGATGCAGTACTAGATTTCCCTGCTTTGCACAGCACGTGCTTTTTAAGTTGTGTAATGTCACACCTGCGATGCTGCCTCCAGACATAAACACAGAGGAGCACTTGCAGCCTCCAGGCTGTCAGACTGTGGGGGGCAGTGACAACTGTTTGGATTTGCAGCTGCCACTTGTGTGTATCCCTGCTATGGACATCACTCTTCCCATCCTGGTGACAGCAGGAACATCCAACCCACCTTTCTGGTCTCACTCTTTTCTTTCCTTGCTCAGTGCCTTCTCTTTCTCCTTTTTGCTTCCTGGACAGGAATGGCTCTGCCCTCATCTTTGAATTTAAAAATAAAAACAAAAAAAAAAAAAACAAACAAAAAACCCCAGTATGTTTTGTCCTCCCAGCTAAGAAGTTTGGACCCAGCTGTGACTGCCTTTGCTGGATCACTTGGTTTTGTATAACCTGGCCCCCATATTCCTGGGGACATCTCTACAGACTTCAGACTTGCCTTTCTCCCACCACTCCATGGTCCAGTAAAAGTCTGTAAAGCTGGACTTACTTCTGTCCTTATAGGACCCTAGTGGAAAAGTGGTAACAAATCAGAGCTTTTTTCCTAATTGCTGACATTAATTTTGAGAGCTGTCTCCTTAACTCTGCCCCCAGATGCTACAAGGAATGCATGGAAGTCAGCAAGCTTGTAAGAAAAGTATTCTTTCTTGACTCTAAAGCAGGTGACTCATCAGGCTCACATCATCCTAAATTCCCTTCTCTGTAAGCAGCTGAACAAAGATGATGGATTTAGGCAATGATTTTACATTAGTACAGGGGCAGAGGCAGCTTGAAGCCATCTTACCTCCTGCCTTCTCACAGCTGGAAGAAATTCTGAGGGATCAGGACCTGCCAATCCATTCCCTAACACCAGTTCCCCTGCTGTGCTGGGACCTGCCTATTGCCCCAGGGTTCAGTTAAGTTTCCAGACAGTAAGACAGGCAAATGGAAATGTTCTTCAAGGTCAAAGTTAAATTGTAGAAGGGAAGAGGATGTCTTTAAAGATAAGTTTAAAATAGGAGGTAGTACCCAAACAGACCAAAGTCCCACCACTTAATGTTCTATGCATTATTGTTCCTCACTGTTTCCCCTAAATCATTTGATTTTTTTGCTAATTCCTGAGAAACCGATAGAAACGTTGGACTGTTGATGCAGGGGAACTAGGGAAGCTTTTGGCATGAAGAGTGCCCTAACATTCACAAAATAAATTGTGACGTAGAGAACAATATTTATTTCCTGTAATCTCTTTCAGTTGTAGTCATCACATGTGTAACATACTAGGTAAACGTTTTGCAGACCAAAGTTTTGTGTGCTCTTCCTTTTCTTTTTTTTTTTGCTTTATGCTGCTTTTGTTTATTTGTTTCAAGTTGATTATATTGTTTTAATCCCTTTAGCTAATTTGCAAGGTGTTTCTTTTCTTGTGTGAAGATGTTGATGATGGAGTGGAAGGCTAAAGCTGTTTATCCTTCCTGGCTCTAGTTGAAAACGCAGATGGTTTGGTTTTGAAGCATCTTAGGAGTGTGCTGAACACCTTTAATTTGCGTTTGAAGCTTCTCCAGCATGAAGCAACTTTTCTGCTTGATAAGAGGTGCTTCGAGTGGCCTGTGTTCTGCCGTGGCTGGCAGGGTGAATTCTGGTGGTTGCTGCACATTTCATGCATGACCGCAACAAAAAAGGCCATTTTGATTGTGCAGTGTTTGGAAGAAATGTATATGGTAAAATTGCAAAGCAGGGATTCATAAAGAATGTAAATATTTATCCACAAGTAATGTGTTTTTAATGGGGGAGTTCTACACTTTCTAATCACTGTTACACTTAAATTTGATGGAAAGTCTGTATTTGATAACTACTGTGTTTATTTCTCCCTTTACAATGTTCCATTGTTTTGCCATGAGCTTACAGACATTGCATTTTGTTGTGTGACTTAATTCTATCTCACTCAGTAATCATATTCCCTTCCCTTAGGCCTCCAAATCTTCCCCCTAAGCCCCAGAAACACAGGAAGCCCAGACCCCGATCACAGTTTAGTGCTAAGTTGTTTAATGGTGATTTGGAATCATTCATCAAGGTACTGGCACCAGCCACCCCAGTGGCTGATCTCAACCCTTCTTACAATAATGGTCACCGCCTTGCGTAAGCTGAGGCAGATCATTATGTTTAAGTCTGTCCTGGGGCTCTTTTCTTTCCCAGTTGATCAATATAATACTTCCTGAAGTCAGAGGGAAAGGAGGAGATTAGTTTCTCACATTAGCCTCCCTACGATTTTGTTAATCAAGTAAGGATAGTATTGGCCTAGTTTTATTAGGAAACTTAGCATCATGTAGGAAATAGGATGTAGTGGTGCATTCCATGACTTAGCACAATTCCTGCTTACCATTTTCATTACGTTCAGTATTCATAGTCTAGGGAGAAGCAGCATTAACCTGGGTTTGATATCCAGCTTTTGATTTCCTGTGACTTTAGGAATTTATTATATTGTGTGAAATTGTGATCACCACTATTCTGGATCTTGTATCTTTGCTGTATTTACTATCTTCTTCTTTCTCATACTTTTATTTCTAATAATGCTTCTAGCCGAGGCCGAAGGAACTCTCACACGAGACATCAGGTATAGTTCTGGTGACAAGAGAACCATCTCTGCCTCACTTTCGGGTTGCATTCACACCTGGCTCAAAACTACTTTTTTCAAAGACATGGAGGGAAAAGTTTGCATTAAGAAATGAGTGTACAAATACAAAAGCAGGCAAAACTGAACCAGAGCACTACTCTGAAGTGACTGTAGTCTTAAATGATGGATATTTCATTATTCATTAACAAATATCTGCCCATCACAGTCAATTAGTGCCTCTGGACATTAGCTGACAGAGCTCAAGGAAAGAAATCTTCAAAAAATATGTAGCAATATATTTATAAACGCAGTGAAAGAATTCCTGACTGTGTGAACTGGGTTTGAATGTTACTGGGATTTTTTTTTCCTTCCTGCACAGCGTAGCTAGCAGCAAATATTTTGAAGAACAAACTCTGTGCTTAGTGGCACCAGAACAGTTTAGCTGTCTTCGAACAGAGCTTTTAGCCACCCTCAGTACAACTATAGGGAAAATTATTATTGTTATGCAGGTGGTGTTGTGAGGTGCAAAGACTTTCAGGAAATCATCACATGATGGGAGAGATTAGTATTATGAACAGTTTCTTGTTCAAGGATGAAAGTAAGCAAAGAAGCAAAAACTCCCACAACAAAAGGCCCCTGGATTAGAGAAGCACAGGGCAAATTAGGCTAAATGCCACCCTGTTGTTTTCTGTCACAGAGAAGATGTTTATGCCACGTGGTAGTGTAGGTGGCAGGGCTTACTTGCAGGTGGAGAGTCCTACATAGTTAGACTTTGATAGGGAAAGAGGAAAAGAAAGCTGGAAGCCTTATGACAGATTTGCCAGTGTGGGAGCTAACCTAGGAAAGCATCCCTGCCCAAAGACCATGTAATTTCTGATTTTGACAGGCACAAAAGGATTACAGCTAGTGAAATACAATATTGCACAAACTTACCCTTTGTTACATTTTTGCTTCGTAATAAATGATAATTAGTCCCACACATACATTCATGACTACACGCATCATATTAAATTCACAGCAGTAGTAGGGTCACAGTTCTTGACATTTCACCAACACAGATTGTTACTTCAAGTTATTTTGCTGTCATTAGATCCCAAACTGTTAGTTTAGATTATTTCAAGAAATTTCTTCATTACAAAGTTGTGCATGGTTCTGAACAAATTCTCCAAAACCAGGTATGAAAGTAAATTTTTTTTTTATGATTTCTTACTGCAAACACTGTCTTTTCCAAGGCTTTATATTCTTTGCATGAAGCAGTGTACTAACAGGAGATACGGGTGCATGTTGTGCATGTTTTTCTAATACTCTACTTTTTGGAGGGCTGGGCTGTTCAGTATTGGTGAAGATGACAATATTCCTGATTTTAGAACTGACCTGTTCCATGGGTTTTTTTTTTATTCATCTGTTACTGAATCATGACACAACTCAAACAGACCGTGCTCTTCCAGACATTACTGATTCTTGGCTAGCTAGTCTTTGCTAGGTTTTAAGTTTAAAGACAAGTCACAATTTAATAGCGTAATTTGCAGTGCAGTCTTTTGTAAGCCCCAATAAAACAACATGGAGCACGCAGAAGATCCAGGGTTAGGTTATCTCAGGAAGTGCATTGTTTCATTGCTTCACTGTGTGTTATTTTTCAAACTTTTTTTAGTAGTTGGCTTTTCTTCTGCTTGGGCTTAATTCATAAACTTCCCATTAGTGTAATTTAGTCTGAAAATGAAGGACTAGTTTGTAAAAGGAAATGTGTATTCTGAGTTACAGGGTGCTTTTGAATTCATGGTTTTGTAATACAGACTGGTTTTATATTAAACTTTCAAACTAATTAGTTCTCTGAACGCTTACATATTTGAAATTCATTTGGAAAGAAAAATTATAGCTTCCAAGACAAGAATTTCAAAGGTACCTATTATTTAAGAAACAGTATTTTTTTCAGTATAAGCACCAACTTTTCTAAATTTTTAATCATATGATTTGTGTCTTTAATAGATATCTGTTGACTTGTAGTCATTAATATGCTTGGGGTAAAACATCCACTTTTGAAAATGCCAAAACACACAGATAAAGGACTGTGACGGTTCTTTTGGAAAATCTGCAGTTTAAAAAAAAAAAGACAAATAACTCACTGAAAATTAATGTATAGTCATCTTCTCCCCCTGCCATCACAAGCATTTTTTCTCCTTTATTGAAACACCTCTGCCTAACTGAGGATGTAGCTGTAGACCTGCTGCTGTATTGTGGCTGAGATCAGGAGCTTTGGTTCCTGAGCTCTGCCAGTTTCAGGTGGGGAGCTGTAGGTTGTGATCTCCCTTCCCAATGCCTTTGTTCGTGCAGAAGAGGAAGCTGAACCACATGCTCAGCTCCAAGTGGCTGCAGTTTACCATCCAGTGTATTACCAGCTAGGTAAAGCAGCCCAAAACAACATGCCAGGCCATCACTGCCCTGTGTTAGGGCAAGCAAATCAGCAGAGCAGGAGTGCTCAGGTCAGGAGGGAGACTCCTGATATACCCCATGCAATGTCATTTGGTGACTCTTCTCCAAGAACTTCTCTGATAGTCCAGCAGGTCCAGAAGAGGCTTTGTTAACTGTGATGAATGCTTTTTACAAAAAAAAAAAAAAAAATAAAAAAAACACAAAAAACCCCCACTAAACAAAAAAAAAACACCTTGAGGAATTAAGTCCTATGTAATTAGGTCCATGTAGGATTTTCTCCACTAGGAAAAGAAAGGTGGGCTAAATGGACGCAGAGGGATTGTCTTCATCGTGAATTACTGTTATTAAGAATAAAGTTTTTCAAGGCAAATTCATTACTTTAACTCATTTTGCTTCAAAAATCTAAACTGCATGTGACCTTAGATACAGTGTTAGCCAGGTACAGTGGCAGAGGCAGAGAATGAAGTCTCTGAATTTCCCGATTCAATGATTTTAATGAGGAACCATAATCTCTTATTTTCATCCATTCCCTTTGCTCCCTTCCTGAATTGGAATAGAACTCTGTTGGAAATTATATGTTTTATTATGTGTTCTTTTGCCAGCACTGTATGTCCATCTGGATTGACCAAGAAAATGCATTTTCACATTCAGTCCAGAGTAGGGGATTTCCTTTTTCTTGTCTGCAGTTCACTCTTTCTGCTCTTGTTTTTCCAGGATTCAGGGCAAGTCATTCCTCTCATTGTGGAAAGCTGTATCAGATTTATCAACTTATATGGTAAGCTCTGAAACATGCTATGTGTTTTCATTATTACCCTGACTTTATTGAGCATCTTTTGCATAATGCAATTATCACCACAGCTTTGTTTTTAGAATAGAAATTTAAAGTATTTTTAAAAACTGGATTTATTTTTCACCACTGTCTCCCATCTTTGCTGCAGGTCTTCAGCATCAGGGAATTTTTAGAGTGTCTGGTTCCCAGGTGGAAGTCAATGATATTAAAAATTCATTTGAGAGAGGTAATTGCATTTTCATTTATTTGAGCACCTTAATATCTGGCATTTAAATTTTTTTTAAATTCTAATTACTTTCTTGGTTGTTTAAGTAATTTGTATGTACTTTGTGTACTGCTCCTAGAACTTCACACCATTGAATGCTTAAAGATGAAATATAATGATAATATATACATGTTTTTCCCCAGTTACATCCCAGGAGCTTGAGATTGGTTTTCATTTTGTTTAGACAAGGCGTATGACTATTGAATCAACTGTAAATTTTAGTCTTTTGTTAATGATAAACTGCAAATAAGAGTTTCTCTATATTTTATTTTAAAGATCCTCAGAAAGGAAAGATTATGGGTTTTAATTAGATTCAAGACACTACTTAATGTAATTTGAGAACCCTGGAAAATGAGTGTTCGACTTCCTGGTCCCTCTGCCAAAGTGGCATCACAATCAATAAGAATATGGGTTGTGAAAGGGTTGTTCCATTTTCAACCACTGTTTTTATTCCCAATGGAAATTTCAGCCTCAGAGGAGGAATTATGGGAAAGATACCAGGAAATAAAAACAGCTTTTTAAACGTGAGTGGCTTGCAACACCCAGCCTAGGATTGCTCTGCTTGGGAAGCCAGGATCCAGCAATCCCCTAATTGTGTTAAAACAATGCTAGTTATGAATTTTTTTAAATCTTACGTTCTCTTTACTTGGGTTTTAGAAGATATTTTTTTTTTAATTTGAAGGAAAGCCTTTTGCACACCATCTGCTAATGAGAAAACTCTTGGAGCAGTAAGTCTTGTGACTGAAAGCATCAAAAATACGCACAGTATTTTTCTCCTAGGATTAGCTATATGTCTTATCAAACCTGATCTTATCTTTGACAAGATAGGTGAAGTAGCTGATTTTACATGCTAAGTGAAGCCACATCCTCCTATTCTCCATATTTTAAATATGCCTTATTGCTAACTGCTTTTCCTAGGCAGTGTGTTTCAAAATAAAAGTTACACATAGTTATTGTGGTCTTTAGGTTTTCAGTTCTCATACAATGTTTTCACACAAAGGTTGCATATCTTCCTGAATGTTTGAGTTTTTCATAATGAAGACTGATTTCCAATTCAAAGTGTTATCTAACCAGATTTGCTATATGTAAGCTCCAAAAGAGTAGTCTGAGAAACACCATCCAATTAAGAACATTCAGCTTTTTTAGTTTACTAAGTGTAAATCATAGCATGTCCATAAATATTTAGTTGGAAGTTCAGGCCCTAAGAGATCACTAGGTAATGTAATTTAAAGGAAGCTTTATTTAGGCTTCTGTTTTTAGTTTAATCATAGCCTGGGATTTCTAAATCAATGTTTATTATCTTACTTGAATGCTTGCATTGCCACCTCCCACACACTACAAACAAAAACCCCAAAAATGTCACTCACTTATAAAAATGTTACATGCAAGAATGCTCCTGCATGTGTGTTTTCATTCACTTTATTTACTTTTTAAGGTGAAAATCCTTTGGCAGATGACCAAAGTAACCATGACATTAACTCAGTTGCTGGAGTACTGAAGCTCTATTTCCGAGGGCTGGAAAATCCTGTCTTTCCTAAGGAAAGATTTAATGATCTTATTTCTTGTGTCAGTAAGTAGAAATCTCTATTTCTTTCTCAATAAAATTTTACTTTCATATTTACAGTAGCACCCTGAAAAAAGAGCTAACTTCACAGATTTTTCTGAGACAATTTGTTTGCCATCTGTAACAGTCTGGGTCAGTTATTAGTCATACTTGCAGCTGTGGTTGTTCCCTTTTTCCAGTGGGATTAATGTACAGTACAACTCTTTGTTTAATAGGGCAGGAAGAATATCTCTCGATATACAAGAGATAGTTAAATTTAAACACATCATTATTTTCCTCTGTGTACTGAGGCAGACAGAAGAGGATGAAGTCATGACTGTGCAAACAGAGTACATTACTTTCCACAAAGGTTTTCATGCCCCACAGCTTAGTGTCAGAGCTGGTGAATAAGCAACTAACTGCTCAGCATTGTGTGGTACTGGACCTTTATTGTACTCAGCTTCACACCTCCAGTCCAACTGGAAGGAAAACCCTTCGGTGCAGGAATGGAAGGGAGCAGCTGAGCACTGTCTGCAGGAGAGCCCAGTCTGCCTTCCAATAGGCAAGCATGGCCACACTGTAATGGGATGCCCAGGAGGAGCACTGCGTGGGGCTGTGCACTGCTGGTGTTTGGAGCCAGACACAGAGAGACTCTAGTAATTTAGGAAGTTCTCAGTGGATGAGTGAATTGCTCTGGCATGAACAAAACCTCTTCCAATTCACAGATCCCTGCAGATGCTGAGGAGGGTGAGGCCAAACCTAGGTTTGCTTTTCCCTATGGGTCCATTAGAAGTGGTCAGAGGTACTAGCTTTATGGAAGAATTTCCTCCGTTCAACCCTTCCTTTGTAACTTGCCTGCTTCAGATGAGTGGAGGGAGAGACAGTTTCACAAGTAATGAAGACCAGTCCTTTGGGGATATTAATTAGGGCAGGCTCTCTCCAAACTGTGTTATTGGCTAAGGGGTCTCAGCCCAGCAGTCAGCACCAGAGATCGATGTGTGCAGTGTCCTGGGCTGGCCAGGAGACAGGCTTTTCTGCTCCCTGCTGGGGCAAGCCAACACATGTGGTTTCCTTCCCAGGTAGGGAGGGTTGCAGTAATTCAGCAGTAGTTACGAATACCAGGATTGCTGTGACCAGATCGATGTGCAATATTGTGTGGGTTGATTTTTTGTGGGGGTTTCTGCAACTATTGCTATTTACGGACTCAGTGGTATTGGGCAGTCCTGAAGGACCTCAAAACCACAGTTTAACATTCTGATCCCACACAATGGGGGATGCTGAGAGGGACTTCATCTTTGTAGGAAGCATAACCATGGTTCTGCCTGATTTCAGATATAGCTGACGGTGGTGCCGCAGCCCAGAAAATGCCTGCAAGTCATAGAATACTGAAATCTGAAAAGGAATCATTTTGACTGAGTGATTTTCTGCATGTTGGGGATGATGGAACTTTACCTAATAATCTTGTGCTGATTTCCATAACTTCTGGGTGAATTAAAGCACGTCTGCTGGAAAAATGTATTGATTTAATGGCTTCAGTTGACAGAAAATCTACCACATTCTTGGATTAGCTGTTCGAGTGATTAATCACTTTCATCGTTAAACATTTGTGCCAGATTTCCTTTTCAAAATTTCTGCTGTCAGATTCTGCCCATTAGATCTCTTTATGACTTTTTTTATTTTGACTAAGCATTAAGAAGAATAGGAATGGTAGTTCTTACATGTTGAGATGGTATTGCACTCCGCTGTGCTGAAGAGCTTTAAACAGAATTGTAAAATACCGAGAATAAATATTCAGCTTACAGAGGTGATACAAGTGAGTGTTTAGGAGATGCAAAAATATTTGCTCAAAACAACCTTTTAATTGTGTTCCAAGAAGAGGAACCTAGATGATTTCAAAGAGTTTTTGTTCACCACTGAAGCTTCAGAAGACAAGATGGGGAGTTTGGAAAGAGAGGTAGAAGTTCAGTGGACCAAGCATATATACATGGTGTGTGCACAGGAGAAGTTTACTGACCTCTCAAAGCATCACTGTGAGAGGGAACCAATTCAGTTATCCCCAAATGGCCTTTTTTTATTAGGAACTTTGGTGAATGTTAGAACCCTAGCTTTAGGCCTCGGTTTCCTTAGAGGGTGTCCAGTTATTGCATGTTCAAGGTAGGAGGTAGCGGATTATTTTCTTGTGAAGGAGTTGACAACTTTTTTTATTAATAATAGTACCATCCAGCAGAGCTGAAATCAGTATCAGCCAATAGCCTGGAACAAAGTCGCTGCTTCTCTCAGCCACATTTTTAAATGGGACAGTTATTGGGAAAGAGTTGTTGGTATCTGGTTCTGGTTTAGACTGGCTTTTCTCTGAGGCTGTCATAAGTCTAGATTATCATCTCTACAGCAGCTTGTCAAAATGAGGTGTAATGACGGAGTAGTTTTGCTAGGTTTGTTGTCTACTGTTGCTGTTACAGAAGAAAACAGAGGATTGTCTTCCTGACAGTGTGTTGTAGGAGTCCCAGATCTGTTTCTGGCAGGTTTTGGAGGATGATTTTGGCAGGTTTAGGAGGATGATTTTGTTGTTGTTTGGTTTGGTTTCCACAAGGTTATCTTTAGGGATGCTCTGAAATGGCATAGCAGTGCCTTCCTTCAGTGGAAGGAGAAGAGGTAAGTTTGGAACACTTTAGGACAAAAGGGATTTTCTCTTAAAGCACATTGGAGTGAATTTACTTTGTGTTGTCACAGTGGGGGTTTTGAATGTGGCCTTGCACCCACAGCCAGCCCCAGAATTGCACACTGGGAACAGTGTGACTACATCTTCTGATTATCTGAGAAGCCTAAGATGGAGTGTTTTTACAGCTGTCTGTGGGCTTAATTACGTGGTCCACTGCTTCCAGGGAATGAGATGCTGGGTTGGGTTTTTTTTTTAAAAAAAACAAACAAGAATTTCAGAATATACTACCTGTTACAGTTTAGCTTAAATAGCACCTATGTGTCATGTACTATCAAAAACTCTCTTGTCTCAGAGATGCTTTCCATTGCTGCTTATCAGCCTTAATGCTTTGTGTATCTTGCAAAAAGAAAGGAATTCTAAGCAAAATTTTTCTCCCACTTTAAACTTTGAACCTGTTCTCTTTTTATGAGTTTCTTTTTCTGTGCTCGTGTGGCCTCACATGTTATGTCGGTCTTCATATGAAAGGGAGCAAGGCCAGACTCCCGTTCCTCTGTGAGAACACTTTAATGTAACTTTTTTAGATCACAATTGGTATGTGAAGTCCAGGAAGTTTTCACATTTTTAATTAAGAGAGTTTAAAGACTTAATTCATATTGCATTCACTGTCTATCTGATAAATAGTGAGAAACGGAATAAGCATTAAGTTGTTTTCAAATAGCTTTTCAAGATAAATGTCAGTGTGGTGTTTTTTAATTGTTGGCAGAAGTGGTTATAAAAGGGGGAGGGAGAAAGCAAATTCATAAAGTTAATGTTCACATAGAACTGTAAAAGGGCAGAATGTCACACATTTTATATGGAAATATAACGTTGCCAATGAAAAACTCCTTGAAACTGAAGTACTTGGTTATGGATGTCAAGCATAATTGAGGCTACAGCTGCAAAATGAACCTTTCCTCAGTACAGCCACTGAGGAATTCCTTTGCATTTATGCATATATTTCAAAATGAAATAGAGCATTGTGATTTAATGCTTTCCATTTTGCAATTACAGTGGAAAGAGTGCAAAATGACTGACTTCTAGGGCAATTTATATTAATTAGACTCATGAGAACAATATTATTCTGTTTGGGCTTATGAACTGTTTTAGATAAAATTTGGGCCAAATTATGACTTCTCCAGAGCAAGTATGAAAGGTAGGTCAGAACATAAATAATCCATCTAATTATGGGCCATAATTTTGCATTCTCAGCAAAAGTAGTGGGTACTTTATCTCCCAGCATCACTCAGCAATCCAGAGAGTAGAATAAAGGGGGGTGGGAGGGGTTGGGGAGTTGCAATGCAGTTCTTTTCTTCTCTTTGTAGAAACAAGTTGAGCCAAACACAAGCAAAGTATTTGTAACAGGAGTTGAATGGAGGCAAAGAGTACTGTATCTGTGCTTGGAGCTGGCAGTAATTCACCTTCACTGCTGGGAAACTGCAGTTCCTCTTCTGGTGTGTGTTCTTATGTATGTGAATTACAGTTCAATTTCACGTACATAGCTATGCAATGCAGCAGCAGACCACATCCCAACTACCCAGACCACTTAACTTCTGCACAAGTCATTATAATTCTTTTTGATTTCGTCTCCCTTGCCTTAAATATGAT
Source organism: Tapera naevia (assembly GCA_033556795.1). Taxonomy (NCBI): domain Eukaryota; kingdom Metazoa; phylum Chordata; class Aves; order Cuculiformes; family Neomorphidae; genus Tapera; species Tapera naevia. The sequence continues at coordinate 15,568,296 of JAUMJJ010000059.1, forward strand.
ATACTAAGATGCCAGCAAGGATGAAGGCTTGCATCTTTTTTTCCTTGTGATTTTCATCATTTCAGTCCCTTGCTGCCAGCAGTGCCCGTTTACTCAAAGGGATAAATGTTATGAAAGGAAATTATTTTATTGCTTTTCCAGACTATTGGCTGTTACTTAAAAAGTGAAAAACTGTGTTCTGGATTGTCAACTCTTCCTGAAGAAGTTTCAACAAAATTACAACTGTTTCCTTCCAAAAATGACAGTGGAGACTGTGGTGTTTGTCCTCTTGTAATGCCTTCTTCAATAGATCTGAAAGAGCTTTAAGTGGCATTGCTGAGTTAATATATACACATCTTTGTGTTGGATTAGACTTGTCTACCAAAGGGGAAAGAGACACAAATTGTTAACTTCAGCACTAGTATATACTCATGTACATTACTTGTCAGCTGCAAATTGACTGTAAAAATTACATCTGCAAGTGTAACTCAATCCCATTTGACATTCAGCAGGTGTGTAAAATATGCATTTGTTATTCACTCTCTTACTAGTAAGTGCCACACCAAGGGAAAGTAGTGAGTGACCCCTCAAAGAGATACCTTGTTGGATTTTATCAAAACAGTGGTACTGAAGGAGATAGATATCTTTCATTACCATTGTTTGCTTCCTTCTTCCTTTGTGCCACCCTTACCTGTGAAATATGCGTAGCTTGCACAGCACTGGTTGTTAGTGTTGCACAATTCATTTGTTGCCGACACCAGATTTCTCCTTCTGATCAATATCTTCCCTCTGTCAAATGTTTACAGTTCTTTAGCTACTACTGAGATTGGCCCATGGAGGCTGTCTGACAGCAGAAGGTGGTAGAAGATACACAATCCAGAGCTCATGTTAATGAGCCCTGACTGCTCCCAGGCTGAATCTTCTCCTCATTGGATAACCATATCTCACCCACCAGCGCAGGAGAGGCCATGTGTGGGACCAAGACCAGGAAAAGTACAGTGCTGTTGTAGCATTTTTAACTAATTCAAAGTGATAAAGGCATGTAGCTGTCAAGTTGGCCCAGAATATTTCAGAACCATCAGCAGTTGCTCTCTTGCAAAAGTCTTTTGTTCTCCATCACCAAAGCTCTTCATTTATATATTTGAGTATTTATTGCCTTTGCCATGCTCTACTACTTCATGATTACTGCCTAATGAAGCTTCAATTTACATCTGCTTAATGTTTTTTAGAATGAATTTGTCTCTGTCTTCATTTCTAATTTAGTTTGGTTTTATCTGTATTTGGGGGATTGTGTTTTCTCCCCTCTCAGGTTTCTTTTACTCTTCTGAGGCAGCTTGTTCACTTTTGATCTGTTTCACTTTAGAGTCCACTTTTGCAAAAACCTCGTTGTGAGTCACCAGGTGGTTAAAATGTGGGGTTTTTCTCATGGAAGAAAGGACTGGTCATTCATTGATTCTGTGGTCTCTGCAGAGGTGACACCGTGTTTCTAGAACAGGTTCCAGTGGTTTTGGAGGCCGAAGATCACACCTTTTAAGGGTTGAGTAGCTGGGATTTATGCCTGTCTTATGCTACTGAGAACTGGTCCTTAGCCTGTGGCTGATAAAGAGACAGCTAGCTGATAAATAATTTTTTCATTTATGCAGTGACGTTAGTCTCAACTGGATTCATTCATCCAGTTCAAGGACAAAGCATGTTTGCAGAGGAGGTCTGTGGGAGATCAATAAACAAATATTTTCCAAGATCAATGCAAGATTGCGCTCCAGCAGATTTTCTTTTAGAGGTTGTGATCTGTCTCTTTGGAGGATTTTATGAACAGGTTGGGCAGGTGTCTCAGAGGTGATTGAAGTCAAAGGCTGAGACTGTAGACTTAAATGACTTCTGAAAAGACCTCTGAGCTCTCTGTTACTCATTTTTTGTAGTAGTTGGTGAAAGTTCCTTGATCCCAAACACCTCTAATACTTAGAAACCTAGATAATTTTATGAATACACAGAAAACCAAGCTACTTGTATTATTAAGGTACTTTGCTCCATTATTGTCTAATAAAAATATATTAATATTTCTGAGCACAGGTGCCCAGCTGTTCCATGGAGAGCTATAGTCATGAAGCCCCAGAAACTGGTCTGTTCCCCTTCTGTTATTCACCCTATAAATATCTCCTGTGCTCTGGGCTGCACTGTAGCTCCACTTTGAAAGCAGCGCAGTGTCCCACACCAAACACCTTCTTGTCTGGCTGGCAGGAAACTCTGATGCTTGTGTGCGTTTGGCCCCTGTGACTGAGATGATCTGGAAGGCAGGTGTGTTAGACCAAAGCTCCAAAAGTTTTGATCTGGTCTGAGAACTAGGAACTAGGAAATAATAACCATTTCTATTTGTGATATTTACCTGATGGTAGCCTTGATTTGTGAGTGATATTCATATGTCCTTCACACAGATTTCCCTTTTCTCCCTCTACTCCAGAGTCAGAAAAATCTTGTTAGCTCTTAGCATGCTTGGCCTTGCCAGAGGCTTGTCGTGTTACTTGTGTTTGGGAATGTGAGTCTCATCATATCATTAGAGTAATGAACCAGTTTTCAAATCCCCTGATTTCTATTTCTGCTCAGCAGCTAATTGCATTACTAGGACAAGTCATGTAGTATCAGCACTTCAGTTTTCTTAGCTGAGAAATGGGTTATACCTCACTGGGCACTGAGGTAGGGCTAATTACAGTTCCTGAAAATCAAAGTAATGAAAAGAGGTCCTCCAACAAAAGTGCTGTGAGAGGAGAGACATAGCCAGCTTTCTGCAGTGTTGGGATTGCCAGTGGTTCCTTGCGGCAACCGGCTTGTAGCGTGGATGGCCACTCTGCCCCAAGGTTCTCTTCAGCAAAGCCGCTGGATGCAAAGCAATGATTTCTCTTCCACCTGCACTGGAAGAAGCAAATCTGCAGATTCTTTCTGCCTGGATGCAGAAAGATCACTCTGTATCCATTCCTTCTTTCCCATGTACCCAAATGCTCACGCATTGCATATATGCCAGCAACTATGAAATTCGGCTCCGCGTGTAAAAGCAGCAGGCAAATTCATAACATTATGACTGGTTTCCTTTAAACCAAACCAGTACTGAGAAAAAAAAAAAAAAGCTTTTTGAAATAACATGGAAAGCACGCGAATTTACTGCTTGGCAGTAGTTTGGATTTTCAATAAAAGGGCTTTCATGGAAACTGGGACTGGGTTACCAGGAAGATATTGGAAATACACACACCTCATTCCAGCACATATAGCTTACAACTGCTTCAGTATGGAGGTGACTTGCTAGTAATTAGTACTGATCACACTCATAATAGGGCAGCTGGGATAGCTCAACACAGGGCCATACAACCAGACTCTCTGTGTCTACTCTGCCATGTCCAGGCAGCCTACTGGAACCGGTTCCTGGCCCATGCATCCTGTGGACCATGACTAGGAACTGTTTGGAAGAGATGTAGTTGGCACAGACCACAGCCACTTTGGAGTGTGTGATAGCTACTGTGCCCCATCCTGGTTTAGCTTACTGGTTTAGACAGAGCTATTGCATCCAGATAGACAGCACACTGCTGGAAGGAGCCTCTGGACCCACCTGGGAGCCCAGCCAGTGCATTTCTCTGCTGTGATTGAGTTCAGCGATGACTGAACCTTGTCCAGGGCAAATCTCCAGAGCTGGCTGGAAGAGAGAGATCTGTAGCACAAGGCATTAGCCAGGAAAGACTTTAATGCAGAAGACAGGTCCTGGTGCTGTGTCACAACTTCCCTCCAGCTTTCCACATCTAGCACTCAGGGTGGAAATGCTGGAGAAGACCTGTGCCACAGCACCGCACACCAGTGCTGCTGAGGTGGGAGTGCTGGATGATGTAACCAAAGCGCCTTTGGACCTTCTTCGCTCAGCCCCACTCCATAGAAAATCCACATGTGTGCACGCACACAGGCTCAAAACCACTCAGACCTACAACTCTGTGTTCAGACACTCAGACACAGGCTTGTCAGGGGAAAGGTCAGCTGAGCTGGAGGCTCACATACAGCACCGCTAGCTGTAACAGCAGCTGCTTTTGTTGGAAGATCAGGAAGTGAAGATACAGTCAGGCTCCTTCCACTTAGTTTTGGAGAGTTGCTTAGTTTATGTGAGGAGAGGCCTTGCACTAAAACTGGTGTCTGTGGGCTGTGCAAACAGCAGTGGGGCACTACACTGCAGCAGTGAGGGTACTGTAGCGTTGGCATCTCCAAGGTATGGTATGGCCTCGAAAGGGAGAGGAGAGTTGTGGTTGCTCTACAGATCTTCGCTGTGTGTGCAGCTCTCAGGCTTAACGTGTCCCTGCCATGGACTCCAGTTATTAACCAGTGACCAGGAATATTTCTTCTTGATTCATGCAGTCCGGGTTTAACAGAAACATAAAAATAAGTTTAGAGTCCCCTACTCCGCTAGAGAAAGTGTAAGGTCTTGAACTGATTTTCGGTTTGGCTACAGTGTGACTCATTAGGTTATAAATTATACAACTTGTCAGCAGTCCTTTTTCCTGCCAGCTCTGTGGCAGTCAGTGGTACCTTACCATGGACACCATTCCAGCCTTCAGTTGCTCTGCTAGGGAATAGAATTTTACCTCCTACAGGAGTTTCACTTTTTGCTTCCATGGGTAAGTACCTCAATTCAAATGGGCTTCCATCATGCAAGCAGTGGTGAGCTGTTCTCCTTCTGCAGAAACTCCCAAGGAGTCAAGCTTCACCCCATCCCAAAATCTTCTCTTCCCCAACATGCTAGTGGTGCTGAGCCTTTGGGATCTCCCCTAAATATGGATGTGGGAACCAGTTGTCCCCCTTAGTTTACTACTTTGGCATTTCCTAATGAAGTAAGAAGTCTTGCTGACAACATGCTCTGCTTATGCTTAGTTTTTGGTTACAGAATACTAACTACTAGGAACCAGTTGTTGATCATAGAAAAGTAAGTCAACACATGTTTTGCGTCTACGAATAAATGTTTGGATTGGTAGAAATTGGTAGAAATAGCCATACCAAAGAGCACAAATAAATGCCAGGAACTCTGTTTACAGTTAGCATGTTTTTATGTAAGTAATTGTTTTAAATGTGTACTGTTAAGTGTCATGCTTTGTGGTACAAATGGCTTTTCAGCTATTGGAATCAGCTCCTGTTTCTCACTTCCAGATTTTTGACTATCTATTTCAGTGCCAGTGGACAGTATTTCTTATGTTGTCTGCTGAGATTTCCCCTCAATATTGTTAATTGCATCATTCTTTCTTGGTTGACGTAAAAAGCATTACTGAAACATTAGGTTGTTTCTGATTTACTGAAATATTAAGTTGTTTCTGACAGTGTCATTTACACAGAAAACACATTGAGTAAAAAAATGAGATGTTACTTATTTTGAAAAACAATTTATCCTTTTATCCCATCACTACTCCACTTGGAGCCACATAATCTTTCTGACCAACACAGATGATAATGCATCCTTGTTATAAGACGTTAGGAAATGATGCTTTTCTTAAGCTGACCTTGTTTCGCCCTCTTCAGAAGAAGTTTGGTGGACTGCTGTAAAATCTTTTGGGAAAATACATGCAATGTATGTTTGTTGCTTGCCCATGGTAAAACATAAGACCTTTCTACTTTTTTGCCATTAAGAGAGCTGTAGCTGTACATTTGATTAGAAAACTCATTAGAAAAGCTCAGTGATTAGAATATTATATCTGAGATGAACATTCAATTAAGGAGAATGAATCTGTATTTGAAGCTGATGGCAAATATCTCTCCTTGGTTCCTTGGATTTATGTGCTTATATTGTGGGGTTTTTGAGCTGTCTAGCTTAGCAGGTGGCACAGAGTTTGACTTTGGCAGATTTGTGACTTCTTATGTTTAAAGAGGTTACTTTTAAATTGTGTGGATTTAATGAGAGGGAGAAGGGCTGTTAGGTCTTGGTTTTGTAATAGGCCAAAATGAGAAGATACTGGCTAGGGGCATGGATTGAACTGACTGAATGCTACTTTAGACTGTCATATAAAAGGGAGCTTAAAATACTTTCTCTGTTTGCAGGAATTGACAATCTCTATGAGAGGGCTCTTCACATCCGCAAACTCCTCCTTACTTTACCCAGGTCGGTTCTTATAGTGATGAGATACCTCTTCGCCTTCCTCAATCAGTAAGTGTTTTATCGTTCCCCAAGGTACTGTATCCTTATCTGCCTTCCTCTGCTGGTATTCAAGTTCTTTGTATTTATTAATGCTCTATGTTTACAGTCAAGCTCCATTTAACACAAAAGATGGTCTTCTAATTGGCAGTGAAAATAGAAGGAAAACGCCAGTTTTCATTCAAAGTAAAATTCCACTTGTCCAAAACTGAGCAGGGTTGTAATAATACAAAGATTAAAGTGTTGTCTGAAATAGAAAGTGAAGGCTACAACCTTAAAGTTGATAGCAAAATAAGAGGATAAGAAAAATAACAAATACAAACTGTAACTGCATTGAAAATAATTTACGTAACTTAAAAGTAGAAGATTTTTTTCCATATCTCAAGCTGATTGTGATCTCCTGATGGGAAAAATAAACAGCATGTTGAAGCGACACAGGCACTACAAACTACCTGTTTCCTTCCAGTCCTTCACAGCCCTCACTGGTTTTACTGACACCACTGTTTTCAGTGCAAATTTTGCTTTTTGTGCACTTTGCCCTGATTATAGCTTTTCTTTTTCTTCTGCTGTATTGTCTGTTTCCTATTATATCTGTTTTCTTATTGTCCTTTTCCTCTTTTTTTCCTGTTTATCCTCTGCTGATTCATTCTGCCTTTGTGACCTTCCCCATTTCATCCATCCTGTCTGTTCATATAGAAACGGGGTCTTTGCAGCCAGGTTGTGTGTGTGCACGCCTGTATTCACAGCTGTTCCCGTTTCCTTTCTTACAGTAATTTCTGAACCACTTTCAAGCAATCTTTAAAAAAGAGGCAGAGATCTAAAGTTTATTAAAATAACCATTCATTGAAAACATGAATTCATCCCTTTGTAGTGACACTGTGTAAATATGTCATAGGTTTATATCACAGCTTCTCCTCTACTTAGACATATGGATTGGCCAGAGTTGTAAGAGGCTGTACTTGTTACATGATCATGTTAGCTACATCTGTGCTCTCCACAGGAATGCAGGCAGAAAGCAGGCTAAATCTCATATGCCTCCAAACTGCTCCTGGTGCCTCCACAAGAAGAACATTGCCATCATTTAACTTTCTGCAGGTCCCATTCTGCTTTTTGCATATGCAGTTAGGCCTGCTTGGCCACATGAAGTCATCAAAACTCATGGCTTGACCTTACCTGGTCCAGCATCCTGCTCAAAGCTTCTAAAGTTAGATCAAGTTGCTCAAGATTTTGAGCAACTTGACTTCGTGAGCACCAAGTAGAAATGGAATAATAAATTCCCTTGACCTGCTGGTTTTGTTCTTCCTAATACAGACTCATATGTGATTAGTCTTCATTGCTGTAAGACACACTGCTGAATCACATCCATCTTCTTGTCCAAGAAGTGTTTTTCCCAGTGCTTTTCCTTGGGAGCTGATACCTAACAGTCAGCTCCAGACTGTAGTAACACATTGGATTATATAACCCCACTGACAGGACTCTGTGTTCATTCTTGTTGAACTTGATGAAAATCCTGTTCATCCATTTTGCCATTTTGTCAAGGACTTTCAAAACCATGACCCTGCTTTTTAGCATATCTGCTGTCCCCATAGTGTGGCGTTGTCTGTAAGCTGGCTGGGTGTGCACACCCTCCTGTTGTCAAGGCCATTCACAATGATAGTATTTTTTACACATTCTTGCACACATATAGAGGCCAAACCACTTCATAAATCCATAGAAGAGGATGTCTCTGATAAAAACACAGGATATGATAACAAATCATGGTGTAAGAAAGAGGAAAGCATGATTGATTTTACAAGCTAGTTATGAAGGGAGTAATTCAGAAGTTTTGCCTCTTCAGTTTGTATTGTTTGTACGTGCTTGTACACTCTATAACATTCCCTTTCTAAAGGGAATATGATGCTGTATTTAACAAAACCAGACAGACTAATTCATGTGCTGCTTCAGAGTGCAGAACAACATTGAGGTAAAGGGCATCCCAGTGCTTCAGGTTCTGTTTGACTGGCCCTGCACAGAACCACTCAAAAGCCAGCATTTCCACTAGAAATGCCAGTGCTTTTAAACAATAAAATAAAGAGCAACTTTTCATACAAGATCAAATTTGAAAACTGATAATGTTGAATTTTATGGAGGAAAGGAGATACAAAAGTTGGTTAATAGAACAATCAAGGCATTTTGTTTGATTGCTTCCAAAATCAGCCCCTGTGGTAGATTGTGGGCAGAAGGCAGGGTGCTCAGGGATTTTCAGTTGTATGGTAAAAACGGAAAGCAGAAGTCACAAGAATCTTTGCAAGATCCGGGAACTTATCCACCTCCAGAAAATAATTCAGACTGCCTAAGTTATATGGCTGGGTGATGAAAGAGATGCATCAGGGTCTGATGAGAAATGATAAGCATGATCCACTTTGGATCCAATCCACTTGAGCCTCTCAGGATAAGCACTCATGAGCTAGAAGCAGCAATAGTCGATGCGTTTTACATTAGCCCATTAAGTCAGTGTACACTAAACACAATAGTGTAGAAACACATACATCTACATACATGTATGTGCTATAAACTCACTTTATAATGTGAGTGGCATATTTAAGAAATCTCTTTTGTTTTGTTAGTTGCAGTATGTGGGATTAAATGTCAAGGAGAACAGGAAATCTCTAAGTTATGATGGAAAATAAATTTCTCCAGTTTTCAGAATAAGGTTAGTCACAGTGAAAAAGTCAATTATTCTTGATTTTTCTCTTCTAACAGCCTTTCACAGTACAGTGATGAAAACATGATGGATCCATACAACCTGGCTATTTGTTTTGGACCAACCCTGATGCCTGTTCCAGACATACAAGACCAGGTGTCTTGTCAGGCACACGTGAATGAGATAATCAAAACTATCATCATCCATCATGAGGCAATTTTTCCAGATGCTAAGGAGCTTGAGGGCCCAGTGTATGAGAAATGCATGGCTGGAGATGACTACTGGTAAGTCAGAATATTACTCTTCTATTTTCTTAACAAAATCATTAGGCTGGTTGTCTGGATAACTGCTGTGATACAGAATGAATTTCACACACAATAGTAAGTGTGAAGATAAGTGAGAAGAGCATTTTTGTTCACATAGGAAAGTGTTAGCTGTAAAAAGCCATGAAACAAAGGCAATTATGATAAGGTCAGCTACGACATTTTGTGGAGGAAGCTACCCTTGTCTTCAGCCAGACATAGCCAGAATTCCAGGTATACTACGCAGAGCACACAGCCAGGTAGGAAACTGGCTCTCTGGCTGTGAACCAGTTTAACAAGTTTCAGCTTATGATGCCTTCCACCTGCTTCTTTCTTCTCTTAGCAACACATGCACACTTTTTATAAATTAAAATATTCAAAGGTTCTGGGAACTTTTTACTAACTGAAGATGTTTGAGGAAGAGGTGTGTAGACTTCCAGTAATTGTGTATTTGTAGCACGTTATGAGAATCATGTTGCACATAACTTTATGAGAAAAATTTTAAATAATAACATGGGGGTGGAATATTTTTTATATGTGTGGTAGATATCAGTTACCTCCAGTGGGCTCAGGAAGAAAGGGACTGGGGATTAATGCCCACTGAAACATCCTTTTCATGCTGTGGTTTCCCTCTCTGCTTGACCTTTTGTTTCCCTTCAGTGACAGCCCATACAGCGAACATGGTACATTAGAGGAAGTGGATCAGGATGCTAGTACAGAGCCCCACACCAGTGAAGATGGTACGTCTGTTACATTACTGTGCCTTTGACAGGAATAAATTTTACAGGTGTTCCATGCGGGAAACACTCTTCCTTTCTTAATTGTGTCTTCTATGAAAGAAGGGGATTTCAGTCCTGGTGTTCTGTAGCAAAGCCGGCATCTTTAATCTCTGTTTGTGTGCTTTTTTCACTTTGATTCGTCTGTGTTTGACCAGCTGTTTCCTTGTTCTCTCCTGATTTGTCCAGTCACAGGAAGGGCAAGAGAGAAACTCTTTCAGTCAGCACATATTATTTTCTGATATAGTGTTACATTTTTAGTAACTCTTTATCTTATGTCTGCAAAAGCTAAACTTACCAAAAGTGTGAGTTTAAATATTTCTACTAAAGGATATTTGCCATTCAGTGGGCTCTATTTTGACATGAATTTAAAAGCTGTTCCATCTAAAGGATTTATAACTACTGAAAAACTTATGTGTACCCCCTACAGTGAAACTTCTGAAAAATAGTCATGTGCTGTAAATATTCATCATGCATGCTCTGACAGTTCTGGGTACGATAGATATCCATGAAAAATTTGGTGCATCTCTATTATATCAGTTCTTTTTAGCCAGGTTTCCTAACGGTATATTTGACCGTGACATATTTCAGTTGGACCATATTTCAGACGTCCCTCCAAGTAACTTCTACCCAGTTTCAAGTAAATGTAACAGATGGAAAGAGGTGTCAAAATTGTTAAATAACTACCATATTCCTGATAACAAGTAGCCAGTTAGAAGTGAAGGATTCAGGTTAACGCTCCCTGTAGAGAAAAGCTGCATATCTGGCCAGTGGGCAACCTAGACAAAGCAACCGACACATGTACACTTAGCACCAGCAGAAACAAAAGCTGCCCCTTGTCCATCTCAGAGGATGTGTGGAAGGAGGAAGAGGAAGAGACAGAGGACAGAGTGCGGGGAAAGGGGAGGAAAAGACCTAAAGCAGACAATGATTTTTTTTTTTTTAAAGAGGATGTCTTAAGGGATACTGGTTAGGAGCTGGGACAATTGCCATAGGGAAGGGGAACAGGAAGGTGTATCTATAGGAAACCTGCCTACTGGTCCCATTGCACACAGAACAATGTAAACAATAGTTCCACTCTAGCTGTACCCGTCTGCTTTGTCACGTAGACAAGCAGTCAGTGACAGATTGCCTGTCTGTTCCCCTTTGCTGCAGAGAGGAGGGGTAGGCAGAGTCTGTCAGTGCAGCTGTTTGGAGAGGAGGGACAGTTGGGTGGGCAGGCGTCACAGAAGGGGGGGGAAAACTGAGGATAGGAGAGAAGTCAATGTTAATCTTCTGCCTGGAGTGTATACCCATGCCTGCACCCACAACAGGGAATACTGAGTTTTACAAGGTAGCCTGTACGTGAGTTCCTTTTGAACAGCTCTGCAGAGCTAAAGCCACCATCTTTCTACAACACAGCTCTGCTAAGTGGTGTAAACAAACTCATAATTGCACTTTTTTTTTTTTCCAAGACAGTATAGCCATGCTTTATAGGAGCTCATTCTTCCACAGGAGGTATGAAGCAATAGTGGAAGCTGAAAAAGTCTGTCTGCCTGTCATTCAGAGCACAAATGAAGTAGTAAAATGCAGGTGACACACCAGTTCAATATACTGGGACCAACTCTGAGGCCCTTTGACCAAACTGATAAAGGCCTGAGGGCATGTGGAAGAGAAGAGCATCTTTTCAAATGCAGTTATTTAAGGAACGTGCCTAGGAAGGAGTAAAACGTGGCAGGATCCAGAGGAGCAGGACCATGGCACTGAATAGTGCATCACCTGTGCCTCAGTAATCCCGGGCCCTACCCCACAATTCTGTTGTTAGAATACCAGTTTTACATTCCTGTTGTGGTGCTACCTGTGTTACAATTGTGTCATTGGTTTGTCTCAAACCCTGAAGAGAAGAGCTATGAACAGGACAGAGTTCTGTTAAAAGATTTAACTGCTCAAGACATGGCTTTTTGTTCACCAGATGATAGGCCAGCAATTTAATTCTAGTTGCCCCATCACACCTTTTTAATTAAGTCAGTGATGAAAGGAAGCAGACATTTGTTTACAGTGAAATAATTGTTAGCACAAAAATATTTGTAATCTAAGGAAATACAGCTGCAAAGGTAAAGATTACCAAGCCTGGATTGCATACAAAACAGTACTGGCCTTCAGTTCTCAGCCTTCAAGCTCTAACCCATTTTTCTCCATGGAGACAGCTTTCCACTATAATAGCACGTTTTTCTAATATAGTTTACAGGTCTGAAATTACATGCGTTCACCATCTCTTTGGCTGTACATTCGTTTGTCCTTTGGACAATTGCTTTTATAAAATATTCTTGGTACCAAATATGAGAGTAGGTGAGAATTTTTCAGTTTACTTACTGAACTTCGTGAGAGCCACTGATCGACCTGTGGTGGACCAAAAAAAAACTTTCCACCGAAGAGTGGAGTATTTGGGGGATTTAATGTGATTGATTCATTGATTGTAAGCTGGATGCATCCCTGCCAGTTGTATGTGGAGAGAGAGAAACAGAGACACAGCATAGTTGCTGTATTGATCAGACATATGGTACTTATGTATTTCCCTGTGTTAGGAGATGGAAGAAGCAGATTCTATAAATATAATTTTGTTTGCATGTTGAAGATCTGGTTCATATTATGCTAAAATGTTGTATACATACTCTAGACCAAGAAACTGACTCCGTAGGAATTACAGAGTTATTGAAAGATAATCCAGAGTCTGTGATAAAAAGCTGAAGGATTTGTTTTTCTACTTCAGTTATTGTTGTTGCAAGAATTACTTGCTGTATAAAGTTAAACTACAAGCGAATCTCTCTGTGCCTACGAGAATAAACCCATCTATACTGGCTGGCTCAGTAGCACTAGGAATGTTTCATTACATTTTAGAAAACAATGAGACCTTTTAAAAATTAACAAATAAATTATGTCTGCTGAGTAAAATCTGAAAGCTTGGGGATAAGAAGTCTGGAAATTATAATTGAGCGTATAAATACTTTATAAGTGCTTCATTTTAAGCATATAAATTATCTTTTTTGCTGAAGTTGCTGGTGTTCTTGTATTTCTGTTGATCACTGGAAAGGGAAGAGGGAAAGAGAAGGAGATGCTTTTTTACTGTAGCGTTTTCAGTATTTTTTAAGTGTGCTGATGGTAGCCTCGTTAAGGAAAACGTGTAAGTTTTTTCTGTCTCCTAAATCTGGAAATGAAATTTAATTTGTGAAGTTCAGAACATTCATACTCAAGCTGAAGCACAAAAATATCTACCTGTAATTTTGCTGGAGAAGAACCTTTACCTGAAAGTGCCTCTACAGTAAAGATTCAAAAGGTATTGTTAGTGTTTTGCTCAAGCAGCTTATAGCGTATTTCCTTTACCTTCAGTTTGCTGGAGATTTTTTTATTCTTGTTGGAGGCATATGGAAAATGGTGACTGGGTTTGTTTTCAAAGGAAGTAAGAGAGAATTTCCTGAGGAAGTTAAACAGATGGGTTTCTCCTGGGAAAACATACATTAAATTAATATCGTACTGTCCATAGATATCTCATAAGCTGAAGATAAAAATAGAGGTATTCGTTCTACAAAGTTATGAGGACGTGTATGGCTGTAAGTCGTTGTATCCCCAACACAATGATTTTCCTGCTTTTCTGTAGTGCATGCTGTGATCAACAGTTTGCCAAACTCTGTTCTGTCAACAACTTGCACCATTTCTTGGCTTTTGCTGTTTCTCCCCAGCCTGTTGAGAACTGTCTGAGAAATGCTCTCCTGAGGAGAGGACTTTGAAATTGCGAAGTTGCTGTTCTCTGATGGGGTGCAGGTAAACACACCAGGAGACAGCATCTTCCCAGGGAATTCAAGAACTCTTTTCCCAACAGCCAGGGTACATCTGGGAGAACTGAAGAGCACAGCGACATCCTCTCTCAAAAAAAGTGCAGGAGATGCCCGCTCTCTTTTCCTTAGCTCCTTGTGCCCTGAGATGCTTAGGGCAGCACAGTGCCACTTCAATGCCATCACCTCTGTAGGGAGGTCAGTACTACATCTGGCACTCCAATCCCAAAATTAAAATTAGCCCTTATGTTTCCCATGTGCCCTTTCTGCTCTCCCAAGCTGTTGGATCTGGACAGCTCTACTTGGCATCAAACATTGATTTTTAAGCACACTGTAACATAACGTGTCATTGAACAATGGCAGTAATCATAGCAAACTTTGAGGGTCCTAAGTAAAAAAGTGAGAACAGAGATGGATGATTAACAGAATCCCTAAAGCTTTTTCCACAGTTCTTCAGTTTGTCCTAATTTTCCACTTCCGTATCATTGCCTGAGTCACTAGAGATGATAGCTAGTGAGATCATGTATGTCTTCAAATTCTTCTTGCTATTGTAGGTGAATGCCCCCAGGAGTGGACAGAGCAGTGCAATTACATTTCCCTCCAAGCTGTCAATTTTACTGTTAGACATTCAGTACCACGCAGAATCTGAGTTACAGATCCCAAATTTAGTTTTCGTCGTCTTTTCTTTTCTGGAAACACTTCTCTGTCATTCAGTAACCTTGATATTAAAAGGCTTAGCTTTTCAAAATGCGTTTATTTCTAGGAGTAGCTGTCATGGTACTTTGGTTTTAACTGTTAAGGCCCTGACCTGCAAGCAGGTGAATTACTATTTAAGTAAGTACAGTCTCAGTAGTGTTTGCTACACAGAAGTTCTCTTCATGTAAAAACAACATTCAAGCAAAGAAAATGCCCCTTTCAAAACAGTAAAACCTATCTGAACTTGGTTTTGGTTCTATTGAGAAACTGTGTGAGATCTACTGGACAGTCCTCCCTGAGGAAGTGGGATTTGTTACCCAAGCAATCTAACAAACATGTTTCAAAAGTCACATCCATTATGGATGCATTACCAATTCATACATCTGGTTCCAGTGGGACAACTTCCTTCAGAGCTCTGCAAGCATTTGTGAGTCTTGCAGGCAATAGAAGGATACAAAAACCAGACTCCCACCATGCACCACACTTAGATTAGTGTAATTCCACTGAGGGAGATAGAACTAGTTCTAGTTTAGTCCATTTATTTGTAAATCAAAGACCTCTGTACTCAAATGCGGGATACTACATGGTCCATTGACATTAGCAGAGAAACGTGGAATCCCGTAGCTAATCAGTGTAGGGATTTATCAATCAGTCCAGTATCCATGACTGTTGTCAATTAACTTCAGAGATTGTCAAAGGAAAATACAGAAAATTTTGGATTTTCTTACTGTAAAGGTTTATTTGCTTGGATAGTGTTTTTCTGCATTTTAAAGCATTATCTGTTAGTGAGCGACGGGCTCGCTGAAACCTGGGAGCTTTTGCTTCTGAATGTTTAACCCACTCTTCTCACCTGCCATCTGAGAAGAGTGTTCACACAAACATCTTTTCAATCCTGTCTGATCCCAGTTACACGTTCTTGTAATGAATTCCACAAGCAACATGCATTATATGCATAAAATCAGATTTCTTTTGTCAGTGTTATGTTATTGCCATTTGATTGAATATTGCCCTCTTAAATATGATGCAAGATAACCAGGCACGTTTAATTTTATTCCTGTTCATTTGGTGATAGTGTTTTTCCATGCCTAGAGTCACTTTGTCACATCTGTTCTTTCTGTTAGAGATATACTGTAGATAGAATATCTAGAAAAGAAAGCAAGGTTGTATATTAGAATATATCACTATACATAGACCAGCATTATTTTCCCCATTTTCAAGAATGTTTCTTTCAATGTCATCTTTATATTTTTCTTTGCTTAAGAACATAAAACCAAGAAACCTATCACCCCCCCACCCACCAGGGAATGCCTCTCAGAGAGCCATCCAGTAGTGATGCATTTTCAGGAATTAATGCTGCTATTCCTGGATTCTTATTTGTGTTTATATAATCAAAGTAATTTCTGCCAGTGTACATTACTTTTGCATTTTTAACAGTGAATTCCTCATACCAGTGGATGCAGTCTCTGGGTATTTTCTGAATTTGTCACTCCTAAACACCCTACAGTTTGTCAGTGACAGAAGCTCTTAGCATGACTGCAGAGGCAACAAACCACAAGACAGCCGTCTGCAGGCTGGGAAAGTTATTAAAAAAAACAGCTGCAAACTATAACCTCAATAAAGGTGCTATCATAATCTTTGCCTGCTGCAGGATGAAGTTAATTTTAAAAAGATATTCCTGCACAAAATGTTGTCATAGAGGGACAGTGGCTTTTATTACCAGTCTGGTTCTTTGGGGAATTACAATCTCAGCGATTTTAATATGCACAAGACAGAAAGTTGCTATGCTAGTCATTAGCCCAGATGTTAATTTCCATCTGAATGTTGCTCTAATTATGTAAAGAAATTTGTCATTTCAGGGACTCTTGAGTTATTGGAGTCGACAAAGTGTGTGATTTTTAAACCTGTATTTTTCAGGTTTTTCTTTATGTTTTGGGACTGCAGTGATAAATTTTAATCTGTTTGAGATCAGGTGCTTTTGCTTTTGTGCAGAAGAGAGTAGAGGCTGTTTAAATCACAGCTCTTTCACTGGTATCTGCTCACAGATCCTAAGATGCCTACAGGCAAACATTCAGCAGAGGCCCTTCACTGACATTGGTAGATTTCTAACCCAAGCATAGGTTCCAGGATGAAGTCTCTTAGCAGTGTAAGCCTTGAATTTACCAGCGTGCTGACAGAAGATTACCCAGGAGTGCTGTAACCAATGTTTGACTGCAGAAAATATCAGCTTTCCCTGCAGACCCCACCTGGAGTACTACATTCAACTCTGGGGCATCTAGTGTAACAAGGACATGGATCAGTTAGGGCAAGTCCAGAGGAAGGGCATGAAGATGATCAGAGGGCTGGAGCACTTCTTCTATGAAGACAGGCTGAGAGAGTTGGGCTTGTTCAGCCTGGAGAAGAGAAGGCTCCAAGGAGACCTTACATCAGCCTTCCAGTATCTAAAGGGAGCCTACAGGACAGCTGGAGAGGAACTTTTTGCAAAGGCATGTAGTGATAGGACAATGGGAAATGACTTTAAACTGAAGGCCAGTAGTTTTAGATTAGATACAGGGAAAAATTCTTCACTGTGAGGGTGGTGAGGCACAGGTTGCCCAGAGAAGCTGGGGATGCCCCATCCCTGAAAGTGTTCAAGGCCAGGTTGGATGAGGTTTTGAGCAACCTGATCTAGTGGGAGGTGTCCCTGCCTGTGGCAGGGGGGTTGGAATTGGATGGTCTTTAAGGTCCCTTCCAACCCAAACCATTCTGTGATTCTATGTTGGAGTACGCAGAGCTCCCTTTGTCAGCTTCAGGCCATACAGGGACTTCCCCTGCAGAGGCATCCTTAGGTAGTCTGGAGCCACCTGCTTCACTCAAAAAGGGTGTTAAGGAAACAGATTAAAGCTCTAGGCTTTGATGTTGCATAAAACACTAGGTTTTCACTAGGTCTGCACACTCATCACATAAAAGACAGAAATCTCTTACCCAGTTAGGCAGAGCATCCCTACTCAAGCAGACGGGAATCCTGTATTGCTTCCTTGCCACTGCAAATATTAAAGGCTCTCATTTAATTTTCCTTTATCACACTGCTTCCTCAGACCTCTGGTTGTTCTTCTGGGTTTGTTTATTGTAGTTTTGGAGGTCTTCATTGCCTGGCCTCCATCTCTGTGCTCAGCCATGAAGGAGCCCTTATGGCAGGAGCAGAGGCTTCTCTCCCAGCAGCAGCTATTGTAATATTTGAGTGTGCTGTTATGTTTTCTGCAGCTTATGAAGCAGCCCAGATGTTTCACACTTGGGGCACAGATTGATCATGTTTCTTTGAAAGGGATGTATTATAACTACTGCCTAAAGTCTCCCTTAGCTGACCTGGTTTCTGTCAGTTCTGCTCAATAAGAATGAGCCCTGAAAAAATGCAGCCAATGGGTTTTACAAAATCAAAATGAGCATATAAGCTGGTATGGAATCTGGTATCTGTTCTTCTTCCTTCCCTACACAGAGTGTGAGCCCATAGAAGCTATAGCCAAGTTTGACTACGTTGGAAGATCTGCACGAGAACTCTCTTTCAAGAAAGGAGCTTCCCTTCTGCTCTATCACCGAGCATCTGAAGACTGGTGGGAAGGAAGACACAACGGAATTGATGGCCTTGTCCCTCATCAGTACATAGTGGTGCAGGATATGTAAGCAGTGTCTGGTGTGACTAGCTTCTTGGTGGGCTGTAAAAACATGCTGAAACAATTAACAAAGTGATTTCCAAACAGGAGAGTGGTTTGAAAGCTCAGATAGATTAAACAGTAGCCTTCTGTGCAGGATGCCTCTGTCTTCATCGGCCTAAATCGACAGCTCTTAATCAAAAGCTCCTACTAGGCTAAACGACTTTGTTTATCGATGTGTTCCCAGTACATTAAGAAACGGATGCTGCTGCACCTATTTTAATTTGGCTATCTCTTTGTAGCAATTGCTGACATTTAACTTCAGAATAGCAAGAGCTGGAGAAATGCAGCCCTGAACTCTTCCTTTGCGGTATTAAGCGTGTGCTTTGCCAAGGAAGACAAAGTTCTTGTTTGCAGAAAGGTTGCAGTCAAAGTGTAGGGAGCTCAGTAAACAGAAGGATTATAAACAATTTTTGGAGACTTGGAGGGGCTGTAATGCTTTATTACATGCCTGCTTTTGTTAAGAGGATTAAAATCTGGGAGTGCCAAGATGCTGTCTATCACACTTAATTCACTGACTTCTCATCTCCCCATATGTGTTCTGTTCAGGGATGATACTTTCTCAGATACACTGAGCCAAAAAGCAGACAGTGAGGCCAGCAGCGGACCCATAACTGAGGACAAGTCATCTTCAAAGGACATGAACTCCCCCACAGATCGTCACTCTGATGTCTATTTAGGAAGGTAAGCTTGAGCATAGCGTTTCCAGTAGTACTGCTCACAGCTCAGGTAACACAGCAATTACTTCTCCACGTGCTCATGGTGTGTCACCACAGCTTGTCCTATAACCACTTCTTTATTGGTGCAGGCAAAGAAAGAGATCAGAACCTCCACCTCCTCTAAGACGCCCCGGCAGGAGCAGTGACGGTCACTGCCCAGTACACCCACCTCACCCTCTCTCCAGCTCATCCTTGGAGCTAGGTTCCCCCAGCCTGGCAACTCACTGCAGTCCCAGAGCCCTTCTTCAAAATCGCAACCTCAATGCCGACAGCCCTGAAAGGAGGCGTAGACCTGGACATGGCAGTCTCACTAACATCAGTAGGCACGATTCTCTGAAGAAGATTGATAGCCCTCCAATTAGAAGATCTACATCATCTGGTCAGTACACAGGCTTCAATGACCATAAACCACTGGACCCAGAGTCAATAGCTCAGGTTTGTGTCTTCTTTATTTGTTGTCACTCCCTGATTTTCTGAGGAGCAAGGCCCGGTGAATAGCGTAGTGCAGAGCACGCACACCGGTAGGAGTGTCTGTGCAGGAGGAGATCCT
This sequence comes from Tapera naevia, assembly GCA_033556795.1. Taxonomy (NCBI): domain Eukaryota; kingdom Metazoa; phylum Chordata; class Aves; order Cuculiformes; family Neomorphidae; genus Tapera; species Tapera naevia. Next base: position 15,587,641 of record JAUMJJ010000059.1, read on the forward strand.
GCTTAGCTTTTTAAACATGTATGTGTGAAAGAAGATGCATTAAGGGATCCTAGATAAGAGAAGCACAAGGGGGAACAGACATTGGAGTAGCAATAAAAAGAAATTTCTTACTACACCGTAATGAAATTGCCTCTGCCTCTCAGAACACTGGGGTAGTATTTGATTACCACAGCTATGTAAATCTGTGTGCTCTGAGGAAGGCTGGATTATTCTAACTTGTATGTGATTAGTGTTCAGTTATTTCTCAGTGTTGTGCTTTGCAGAAAAGTGCTCTGACTGGCTAGTAGCAACCACTGCCATTCAAAGCACAGATTTACATTCCAGGCTCTTGTGGATTTTACCTGGTTTTCATATAGTTCATACCGTATGTTGATTTGATGCTTGTAGTTGTGCCCAAGAACACGATGTGCAAGACATAAATAAATCATGGGTCATCTTGTCACTGTGTGGGCACTCTCATCAGGCTCATTCCTGGCAGTGAAGAGGTGAGAAGGATGGAATAGGCAGCACCCCAATCATCAAATTGTTCTGTTGTACAAAGCTGGTAACAGCTCTTGAGCAAATATAAATAACTGCTGTCTTCAGAACTCATATTTTGTCTAGGTAGTCTAACATGATTACTAGGGGCACCCTGAGGGTACAATATGATTGCAGAAGCATTTTACAACAACACTGGCACTCATGTTTTAAAATTTAATGTACTGGTGATGCTTCTCACAGGGATAGAAGGGACTGTCATGCTTGGATCAGAAAGCTGAAGTGTGTATTAGAGAGTTAGAACATATAATTGTTGTTACTGTTTTATTTTACTCTAAGTTGTTTACTCTCCTAGAACCACACACAGTGTTGTTTGGTTTAAGCTGTTTTTTTTGATGCATAGGCTAGTGATCATTTGGCAGCAAGAGAACCTAAACTTTGATTAAACTGCATGAAAATTACTGTGAGCAAGCAGGGAACACTAAATATTTAACCTCAGTTGAACCTCAGTACCACTGAAAAATAGTAAACGTGTCTCACTGCATTCTTTTAGCACTTGTGCCAGAAATCCTAATGAAATAAATAATTTCTTAGGTACGTTCACTGAATAATATCATGCAGGCTTTTCTGCTTAAAATTTAACTTGGAAAAACAGGCGAAGAGCTGATAGACACACAAGCTTTATTTCCTGGTTTGTAATCCCTGTGAGGGAATACACATCCTGAACACCTGGGGCACGAGGTGAGGAGAGCAGTCAGCTCAGAGGTAGCAAATGGACTAAAGTCTTGACAGCTGTCAGTACCCAAGAGATCTTCACAGTTAAAAATGCTGCTAAGGAAATATCCATTGTCCTGACCATCACTTAATAAAGTGGCTCACAATTTAGTTTAGTTGATTTTTTTTAATTACTTTTAGCTGAATTTTGACTCTCTCATGTGAACAGGTGAAATATTTGTAATGTCCAGCCAAAGCTACCATCTTGTCAATTGTAAAGTCTTTCAAATAAGTCTGGTGGAAATAGGCTTTAGCACTATAATACTCATTAAAGAGAGGGTGGTTGGCAAATTAACTCATGCATTTTTCACCCACTCCCCCTGCTCCTCCAGTGCTTTGTGTTCAGTAGCAGTTCCAATGATGTGCCACTCTCTCTGTGCTCTGACCCAGGACATCGAGGAGACGATGAACACGGCGCTGAACGAGCTCCGTGAGCTGGAGCGGCAGAGCTCGGCGAAGCACGCGCCCGATGTCGTGTTGGACACCTTGGAACAAATGAAAAACACCCCCACCCCCGCCACCTCCACGGAGTCACTCAGCCCTCTCCACAGTGTTGTTTTAAGGAGCTCTGAGCCTCAGATCCGCCGTAGCACTAGTTCTTCCAGTGACACCATGAGTACTTTCAAGCCCATGGTCGCCCCTAGAATGGGAGTGCAGCTGAAACCTCCTGCTCTTAGGCCAAAGCCTATTGTTCTTCCAAAAACAAATCCTAGCGTAGGGCCTTCCCCTCCTTCCCAGGGTCCAGCTGACAAATCTTGCACAATGTAGACAGCTCAGCCACCCACAGTGCCCTGCTGGGGCATGCTGAGGAAAGGGATGGATTGACAATAGAAGTCAGGGCGCCATAACACCATTTGTTCATGTTGGTAACTGGATAGAGGCTTTGTTTTTTCAGTGTTTTTTGAATGTATTGTCTGAAAGTAGCTACATTAACATGGGCATTTGTATTTTGTATGGTTTCAATTAAAAGAAAAACCGGACAATTGTGCATCATTTTGAAAAACAAACACAGACTTACTTGAAAACTTGATGCTGCACCATTTGTAATAAAAACAACACGGATCACAAACAGCTTGCCACGTTGTACCATACTTCACAGTTTTACTGTAGCTGTGTAATAACAGATCCTGCACAAAACTAAGGGGTGGGAGGGTCAGGAGAGGTGGGACCTCTCATTTCTGGGTCACCAAACCAAATCTCAAGCAGGTTAGTAAGAGCTGAAATCTAGCATGTGAGGATTAAGTGTCTGTGTGGAATGTCTAAGTCATCTCAGGCCACCTTTCTTATTTAAGACACACCAAAAAAAAAAATAAGCCACCGAGCCCTCACAACTCTCACAATTGGCACCGAGTTTTAGCTTTCTTGTTGGCAGTCTCACGAGAGACAATTGCTGGATGGATGTGGAGATCACATTGCTCTCACCGATAAAAAGCAGCATTCCAGGTCACAGCTAAAGTATATCTCCAGAAACTCCTTTTGCTGTCCTCTGTAACAATAGACATTTTTCCATGAAGCTAGACCTTCATTCCCTGGCACCACATTTTTCACAAAGCTGAATTCATTTTAAGATCATAGTTGAGCGAGCCAGGCTCTGGGGTGTACATGAACCTGTTGGTCCATTAGGCTGGCTGATAGGCGATTAAAAGGATCAACTACACAGTAATTCAGCAGAGTATCCCATTGAATTTATTGCTGTGTCCAGTTAAAGACATGGTTTGAGCTGTAACAGTCAGAGTTTTGAGCTGACGTAGCCTAGCTCTGCACACTTCCTCGGTTATGCTGACGGCAGCAAGACAGGGAGTCGAAAGAGGGACGACCTCCTGCCAGCGATGCAGGGGTCACTCACAGGACAGACAGCTGAGCTTCTACTGCCTAGATTCAAGCCGACTAAAGTTTTCCATAACCACTTTCCCCCAGCTTCCTTTCTTTTTAATGACAGAAATGAGTACCTTATGTCTGTGTGAGTGAAGACTGTCAACTTCGCTTAGCGCTTTGTTGTAAAACTTTGCTAGGTGTGAACCAAATGTACAGATGTTTTGCACATTGCCACAGTAAGCCATAATACTAGTTCTGTCAATATATTTTCCGACATTCAATCCATAAATTAAGTTTCAGTGAAGAAGATGGGGGAGAAAGAAAAAAAAGAAAATCCGTTGTGGTCCACCCACAGGAGTACAACTGGCTTTGAGTAAGAGCTGTCTTTCTATATATTATTTAAGAGCTCACCATTGGAAAGCTTGAAGGTGTTATCAGCTGCTATAACTAAAGAACGACAGAATTTGATAGGTGTAGTTACTGAGGTGACAGGAGGAATTTTGTGTTGTTTAAGAGCAACTTATTCCTGGTCTGGTTTACACCCTGTCAACAGATAATGCAAAGCCCAGGTGTGAAAACTACCCCATGAACTGCTTCTGAGAGCCAAACGACTCCTGGTACTCTCAAACCCATCTCAATCCATCTGCAGACTTAACACATCTGGGTTAGAGGCAAAGTTTTAATCCACCACAGCTGACTGTGCAGCATCAGTCAGTGACCCTCTGGCCCTCTCAACTCTACTGCCTAAGCCCTGATGCCTGGGCGAGAGCCTGAGCCAGGGCAGCCCCAGCTGCAGACCAGTGCTGCCCTACAGGGTCTTAGTCGGGACCAGAGATATCGTCAAGTAGTTCCCCAGTTTACTAGAATCAGTGGAACAAACTGGAATTTCAGCTTCCATTTACATGCAGTTTTAGTCTAGCATTTTAAAATTAACCCACCTGGCATTATTGAGATGGATACCTGTATCTTTAAATTGCATAGGGAATTTTGTATGTTTAAATAACTGTACTGGACTCCATAATGCTTATATTAGAAATTGTTTAGCAAAAGAAAATATTAGAAACAGTGCATTTAGTGAATGCATCCACTTAGTGCATTCACACAGTTAAATGTGTAGTTTGATGGTTATTCTAGATACTTAAAAGTATAGTAAGTGGATATGTAACAGGAAAGACTGCTACAACTACAGGCGTACTAAAGGGTAACTCCTGCACACCTAATCCAGTCAGTATTGTCCTTTACTGTCAAGTTGGATAAATTGCAGTACTGGTAGCTTCCTGCTTGTTGACTGTTACCTAATTGTGTCAATGTACATCTGTAGTATGTACATGTGAAAGTGCCTTTAAATTTTAGAGGAGCTTTAGCCTTGCTCTTGTACTGTTGCATTTCCATTGCATCCTTCCCTGTTCGCGTATGGCTGCATTCCCATTGCATTCCTTCCACTCTTGAAGAACAAATGAAAACCTGGAATTTTCACGGTTCTGGAAGAGAAATGTACTGTTTATCTGTTGTGACAATGCACTTTTATGTATAGTACTGTACATTTTTTGGCATGTACCATTACAAGCTTCAGTATACATTCAGGTTTGTTCCTCATAGTGTATCTTTATAATAAAGAAGATAGTTCTGTCTCTGTGTGTACTTTTGCTGGGTAAGTCACCGCATCTTCTCATGTGGATTGCAAATCCACCTTTACTTTCTGTGGGAAGAGAAAAACAATCAGCACCCCCCCCCCAGGCACCCACATCCCACCATGTCTCAGGCCCCATCACCGTCCTGGTTGTTCCCAGACAGACTCTATCCGACATTAAGAGCACCATCCCCGTAAGCCCACCCAGATCCCTCTGTACCTGAAGCCTCCCACTAAGTGGTGGCTGCAGGAGCCCATTGCCCACTTGGCCAGCACCCCGCCACCACCCTCCTGCTCCCTGCAGCAAAAATGGGGAGGGAAAAGCACTCTCTTCCACATTTCAAAAAAAACATGGTCCCAGAGGGGAAAACAATAAAAGAAGTCAACCTGGGGGCATTTGTTACAGCAGAGAACGTGATGCCATCGTGATGGGTGGGGTGAGGAAGTGCCACAGGTGGAAGTTAACTTCACTGACCTTATGTTGGAATAATGGTGGCAACACACCCCCTCTGCAGCTGGCTCCAGAAACCGGGGTGGGGGCTGTCAGGGTCAGGCCGATCAGTGCATGAGAAACATTTGGCTGCAGCTTGAGTGCTGCCGAGGATGATTCCTGGACTTGGACTGGGACTGCCTCAGACAGGCCTGCCATGCCGCCCAGCTGACATGGGTTTAGGGGGAGAAGAGCTACTTGGAAATCCAGTTCCAATCCTTGCCTGAGAAAAATACTAAGGGGCTGGAGCCACAGTTGAAGGGGCTGGTTCTAAAGTCATGTCTGGTTGTGGTTAAAGAACACCATTTGCCCAGAGGGGAATAAGGGGCCAGATGTAAGGCTCTGTGGGGTGGTGCAGTGGAATGGGCATGCGGGCCACCCGGGCTCAGAGCAGGGCTTCTGATCTTTGTGCTGGGAAACCCATCGTAATGCAACTGTTCATTAGTGGGCTATTGATCAGCCCGTGGCAGCAGCCTTTGTATCACAATGTCCAGTGACCTACTTTGGGTATTGCTTCTTGTCCCCTACTGCACAAAAGCCGACAGAGACATGCAGGAGGGGACAGCAAAGGTCATTCTGCATTCAAGGTCCTGCACAGCCCAGAGGACATGTAACCCAATTTCCATAATTAGCCCATAGGCTGGTGAGGAGAGAGGCTTCTGTGGTGGCTTTTAATCTGTTTTAAAATAAATGAGGAAACACAAGCAGAGGGGTCTCCTCCTATTGTGTAACGTGAAGTTTCAGTGTTGCACTGCACTGATTTCTTAGCTTGCTTCCAGGTTTTGTAGTGGAAAAAAACCCTGGCTTCTCATGGAGACAGCCAAAGGTTTTGGCAGGTGTCTAGGGAACCACTGACTTTACTGGCACTCAGAAAAGCAAAGGAATGATGTGTTGTTTTGCTGAAAAATGCATTAACAGAACAGAAAATGAGCAGCAATGGCAGTTTGCTCTCAGGACACTGCTGAAAATTGCTGGTTTACACCACATGCAGCTCCAGGATGTAGCACTGCCCTGGCCTGCACAGATGCCTCCTCAGCCAGCACAAGGAAATAGCAGGGGCTTCAGCCCAGGTTTTAAGTTCTCCTTGCTAGAGACACATGTGTTGATACTTACTGTGAGGCTCACTAAGACTTAACCTGCCCAGAAGGATCCACAGTCACTCTGTTCAATCACTGCTACCCCACAGGATGAGCCTTTACATTGGTCTGAATGGTACTGATGCCTGGGCAACAACTGAAACCAGCTGAAATAATTATAAGCTAGTGATAGTACAGGATGAAAGTACTATTCTTGTAGGAAGGAGTATTGCTTTTTCCATGAACTTGCCTCTTGGGGGAGGGAGGGAATCAACTATAACATATGAAAAGCCAAATAGATCAACAATTTAGTACCTTAAAATCCAGTTCAATAACACAACCTAATTACTGTTAAAAAAAAAAAAGTGAACCACAACCACCAGTTTAGAAGTGGCACTGTAACTGCAGCTACAGCCTTGCTGTTTTCTTCAAGGGCATTTGCAGACCATGCAGTTCACAGCACTGGCCTCTGGCAGCACTGCGGCTCTGGCAGACCCTGCATAAGCAACTTTTCCTGCTGGAGGGGCCATGACACCAACATCTTTATGACTTGGTGGTACCCCTCACATTCTCTGTTGTAGCCACAGCACTGCTCCACTGGATACCCCGTCTCCCTCCCACCGCCTCTCTCCTCCATCCCTGACCGTAACCCTAGCACAATGTTTCAGTTCCTCCCATCCAGCCATCCTATTGATCAATAAGGCCAAAACTGATGGAAAGGAAAGCAGAAAAAGTCACACCAAGGACCAGGTCAGCTGATGGCACCGTCACAGCCAGACAGCAGAACCAGACTTGTGTGGTGGTCCTGAGCCAGACTTAAGGGAGAAAATAACAATGCATTTCCTTACCTTCCCACTCATGACAGATATGGTGAGAGCTGGCAGGCCCACGAGTTGGAAAGTGACGTGCAGAATCTGATGCTGCTGAGGTGTTGAATAGCATTAAATCACATAAACTGTGTCCAGCTGAACTGGGTTTTCTCCTGCCTGTCTTAATAACCACATGCACATTAAAAAAAAACCCGCAGAAATATAGGGTTTTTTCACCTAACTGCAGTCAGTGGAGTCTGTGTCCCACACATGCACAGGGACAGTGCATCCCCAGTTGTGCTGCTGCCATCTCCCAACAAGGTCAGGGCCACACTGGTCACTGGGCACATCTTTTTGGTTCAGGGTTGGAGGTTGGGTCTTTCCTTTTTTTCAATTAACAAACTGCATCGATTTTCTTTTTTCCAAGTAGCGTAGTAATGGAATAAGAGTGTGAAGAACAAGACAAACCAAATCCAGCTGTAAAATATGAAGATAGACAAGTCGTGCTGTACAAAGGAGGTCAGACACTTGCGGGATTGAAATCAATAGCAGCTGCACTCAGTATAGTGGCAGGGTAAGCCAAACCCAAACCCTGCCTGTTCTTATTTCCGTGGAGCACATTGATTTCTCCCTTAATATCTGTCACATTCATTTTCAACAGCGTACACTGACATCTATAAACCCTGACCAAACAACATAAAACAGTGGTTTACATACATATGAATGAATTACCCTCTGGGAGAGACAAATCACTGGGACCAGCGCCGCTCTGGAAGGAAATAAGACCATCAAGGAAGTGGTTGCTTTTCTAACAGTGACTTCTTAATTGCGATAAAATAATATGAACAGTGAATTTAAGTGTGCTAAAGATAGAAAATACTCAAAATCCTTCCCAACTTTGACCAAGGACTGCTGTGTACTGTAAAAATGACTCAGTGCAACACATATTTTAATTGGTATTTTCCCTACCTACAGTGTTTTCAGAGATGACTGTTACAGCATGACATCAGCACTCCTGGCAACCAGCATCAAGGTGAACACAACAGAATTATCCACCCATACTTGCAGATTTAAGCATTGGGATGGTCTTCTCAACTCTTTAAATGCTTTTTCCTGAACACTTCTCCAAGAATATTTCAGACCTAGTGTCAAGACCTTTTCTTAATGTGTCATACATATCACAAGTCTTATTTTATGGCTAAATCAAGGTTATTCTCAACAAAATCAGTTCATCTACAGGGTTAAAATCAGGGATTCAAATGTGGCTGATCTGAGGTTGCCAAATCCCATGGGTAAGTGCAAATTCTCCTCTGTTCCCCTTCCAAAATTAAAAATAAAAAAGTATAGGTTCACACATCATTTCTGAAAAGCATAGATACAGGCACATTGCAAAATTCCTGCTTTGCGTTTTATTTCTGGTTAACAAACCACAGTCAGGCAGTCTTTTTTGGGGAAATGGGCCCCCTCCTCACATGGCTCAGCAGCAGGTGAGAGGGGAACACAGTGGTGGGCAGCAGCATAGGGGACATTGGTGGGACCCCATTTTCAGACACGCACAGGACCAGGCTGGCAGCACTGCAGGTCCTGCCCAGCTTCCCCCAGCCAGCCCCAGGGGTAGCCAGTGGCACAGCTGTGTGGTCTGGGGGCTTTGCTGCTCGTGGGGTGTTTGGGTATTCAGGGGAGTCCAGGAAAAACCCAAGGCCATGCTAACAGCACAAGGCCAGGCACTGAGATGTCCTTAGCTCCCTTTGGCTGGGGTTTGAGGAAGATGCAGTGAGGGATCCAGAGGCCAGGAGAGCCAAAAACCCAACAACAATGCAGTTTTTCCTTTTTCCTCCCCCAAAATAGGACAACAATATGAGGAACCTTTGGGAGACACCTAACAGAAGGGTTTAGGGCAAGTACTCCAACACAACCTGAGCAATCACCTTGGACGTTTGCTTTGATGCCATCATTACACCTTTTGAAATATTCCCAGTATTACAAATGGGCTTACTTTGTCAAATACTAGAAGTTTATAATAATAAATAATAACAGGATAATAATAATAATAAGGACACTACTAATAAAGAATAATAACATTTCTTATGCACTGTAGGCCTAAATGTCATTCCTATCTGTGTACATCCATGGGATGTGCACATGAAAATGCATACGTTCAGTGAAGCAGCAGCTGATTTAAGAGCTTTGCTTATAGAAACCTAAGTTTCTCCTGTACCTGCATTGTACTATTGGGTCTCTGATTCGACCTCTATAGAAATAACTTGATTTTTCTGTTCACAAGTCATCAGTCTTGCTGTCCCACTGTCTTTACTTTTTCCTATTTTAGAGGTGTACCAGCTGTCTCAGGTATTTAACTGCAATTTTTGTGAGCATGACTGTTCCATCTCCAATATCAGGTATATTTATTATTGCTCTAAAGTAAGCTCAGTTTTTCCAGACACCTATTAGCAATGCTAGTTACAGAACAGCACAGTTATGCCTGATGTGGATTCCATTCTTAGTTAAATAAAATTTCTTAGTTAAATAAAATTGATGAGAAGATGGATCCTGCGGTTAATTTAACATTTTCTTGATATTTCCTTTTTTGGTGAAAAAATAAATAGTTCTGTCTCAAGGCCTTACAAATTTCCCAGCAACTGCCAGCCACCCTGGTTGCCAGCTGAGCAAGGAACCCTGTTCAAGGGCATCTATGCTCAGTGGCAGCTCTATCCTGGCCCACTGGAGTTCACCCCACCAACAGTTCTGGTCATAGTGACATCAGTAGGACATTTTCTCCCTCTGCTAACCTGAGTGGGAATATGCATGAAAGCAATCAAATCTACACATCTCCCCTAATGTGGTACAAATCCTGTGTGGCGTGGTCCAAGTAAAGCAGTGTTCAAATAATGGAGCCAACCCACACCTTGTTTACCTGGAGGAAGGCTGGACGCAAACATGCAAAATAGGCCATCCCTACAAAGCTACTGAGGTTCAGATGTCATCTTTGAGGCTCTTTGCGCTCTTTACTAAAGCCAACATGAGCATCTCCAATGCCTGTGGTGGCTCAGGTTTCCCCTAGACCCAGGACATCCACCTGTGGAAAGCACTAGGAGCAGTCACGTCTCAGCTGATTAAAGGAAGTAACGAACAAAAACACGTCAGGTAGGAAAACCACATTTGTACGTGGCAGAAATCATCCCAGAAGGAGGTGCTGCAATTCCACAAAAGGAAATACAACCCACTTTGCTATTAAGACTACATGCATAATATTTTTCAGTGTTGCTTTCAGCGCCCTTAGTAATAGTCAGGGATAATCTGGTTTGTTCATAACTTCTGTCAAGATAGCACTGAAGGGAGATCAGTGCTCTTCTCTCCCTGGGCATTTGTAATTTGGTCCTGTTACCTCTGCAGGCTGTGCAGACACAAGCCCTGGTGAAGAGGCATCAGGCAGCCCCTTTCCCAGCTTCGTTTCCAGGAAAGGATCTCAGCATGGGATGCTCTTAGAACAGTCAGAAGAAGATTTGTAAATGAGGACAGCAAGACCGATTACTGTGTTAGGGTGGTAAAAATATGTCAGGGTGGAGAAGGGAAGCCGACACCATCAATTACACAGCCAGGACTCCTCTCCTCTGCATCGCTCCTACAGCATTCAACAAAATGGGTACCTATCTGTTGCTGGCTGTCCTACTATTATTTTTAGCAGCTCTGCCTCTCTCTAGAGAAAATGTTAAAGAGAGAGAGAAAGAGACCAATATAAGCTGTATCTTGCAGGATAACATCCATATATCTGAGCAAAAAAGAAAATACAGTACTACAACCAGTACATGTATCAATGCAAAATTTAAAAAAGCAAACTGTATCTGCATAGAAGTTGCACTGAAACCAAGACACGTTTCCTTCAGCTGGTAAATCCAAACATTCTAAAAGCCATCCCTTTGTAGATGCTGATTTATTCCACTGAGGTTTAGGATTTTTCCTATTTAATCACCAAGTCTCCTCTCAGAGAAAAGTAAAGGAAAGAGAGGGACTGGGGGAAGCAAGGGAGAAGTCACTTTCTAACATGGTAGCCCAAAACTTTCCCAATCTTGCAGCCAAAACTCATTCACTTTCCATGAGACTTGGCCATTTGGTGCAGCAATACAGGAAAGCCACTGCACGTCCAATGGCACCTGGGCAGGGATCCTGCTGGGTGCCCGTCCCTGTGCTCCCTCCTGCCTGCTCCCACCCTGCCCTCGCCCTCACCCTCACCCTCTTCTGCTGATTTCTCAGCATTTCCTTCCAAGGAGATTATTCCAGCTTCTATGAAAGGGGAAACAAAATCTTTTATCAAAGTCATCAGGTTTGTCCAGGGCAATACACTCTTTCTAAATGAGTTTTACATCTTTTGCTAAAACAATTCAACCAAAGAAGAAATTAATCAGGTCCAACTCACTCTTGTGCACCCAATGTGCCAGGAGGTATTTTGCAGCAAGGTCTTCTCCTTGCCATGAAAGTAGGAAGGAAGCAGCACAGGCTGGGGGAGGTTGCAGGACACTTCAAGCCCTGTTTTCTCTGACACTTCAACACTTAAAAGATCAGTGAGGAACAACAACAAAAAAATCACTGTAATTTAGGCGAAACGTGATGCTTCAATTCCTTGTCAAGTTTTCTAACCACGAGTTTTTGTGTCTGTTACCTTGTCATTGGAGGCACAAGCGACCATTCATGGAGCAGCAGTCCATCAAGGCCAAGCAAGAAGTCTTGACCAAGCAGGAGGTGAGACATCAGGCATGGGCAGACAATGAAAGGCACCATGAGATGATTTCCCCACGCAGAGATCTGGTACAAACCTGTCTCCAGGATGATTAATTTGTAAACCTGTCCTCTTTAGCCCAAAGCAGAGAGTCCTTTGGAAACTTCATTTCCTTCCGTTTATTATTGCATGTGCTATTCAGAGTATGAAATATAAAGTAATTTATTTTAAGGTTTAGCTTGCACCTCAGGGTATCCAGAATGTTAAAACTTCATGGTTCAATTCATAACAGTTGCTCCCAATTTGTGTGGATGTCTCGTGGGGCTTACCTTTTAAGGAAAGCTGAATGTGTATTCCACGGCAGGAGCACTGACTTTTGACCCACACTGCACTGAGCACCTTGCAAGCAACAGTTCACCCTAGCAAGTTAACCAATATGAAAACACAGGGCTTAACCTATTGGTTTTCCCCCCCAAATACACTATTTGGATTTTTATAAAGGAACCCCCCCCCCCCAAAGGGCCCAACCCAAACTGCCCAACAGCCCCTCACTGGCTTTTGCTTAAATCTGACGAGTTATTTGACATGACACACACTCTTCCAGACTCAAATAGCAACCCAGTGGGTCCCGTCATCCTTGAGGAGACTCAAGACTTACAACTGCATCTCTCATTTTATATATTAGAAGTTAATTCGACGTTGCATCTTTATGAAGCTATTATATACTTAAGTTATAAATTACAGAAGGCTGGGCTGTAAAGACCTCACACAGCAAATAAGTTTAAGCAATCAAAAGGTCAACTACAAACTGAGAAAACATTATTTCTTGCACAGTTGAACACCTCGTTAATACAAGACATAAAACAAAACACTAAGCAGCACAGAGAGAGGAAACAAAGCTGGCTTGTAACAGGATTTTCCCTTTCACAGCAAATTCTAAAAGCTTAAATATATTTTCCGTAATAAAAATGGATGAAAGAATCCTGTAACTTGTCCCTGAATTATTTTTGTAAATGAAATGCTTTGCTGCATTTTTTTTCATCCTTATAAAATGTATTTCTTGCAACATATTTTATAAAACAATTCTGCTTTAACATAAGCAAAACACATTTTTCTGCTCTTCCTAGAATAAAATATTGCTATGAAATACATCTTCAGGAAATATCCTGGGTTTCACGAAGCAGCATTTCCTGATGGGATGACTTACAAGAAAATTACTGGTCAGTTCTGGCAAAGAGCTTTGGGATGTCATAGCCCTGTTGTGCATAGAACCACCCCAGGGCACACAGGGAAACACCAAATTCCATGTCAGGATGCATGTGAGTAAATTCTTTAAAATAGCAATATTTAAGAATGTGAAGAAAACTTTCGAGTAAGGTTTTACTCAAGTTCAGAGTAAGACCTTTTATTTGAGAGAGACAGATGATAACTTTAGCAGCCATGTGTCTTATTTAGAGATTTCAGCTCAGTGATCTGAGGACATGGAAACACGATTGCTCTCCCTTCCTCCGGCAGCACACGCCACCCTCTGCTCAGCAGGTCCCTGAGGAGTTCACCCAGAGAAATATAAGTCATATAAACTGAGGTTTTCATAACACTCACCCCAAATTCAAAAGTCTCAGTTCTTACCTACCCTTTTCCTTTGGGTCACAAACACCCTGGAAAGAGATGGAAATTCACGGTCTTTTAAACTCCAGCTGTTAATCATTCATAGTTCATAAAAGTCCTGCAGCCACTGGCTTTTCACAAACGTTACCACTTTTGACACTTTCTTTTAAATGAATCTGTTAATATCAAGCATCCCTTGGTGAGCTCTTAGAATGTTTTATGGAGAAATAATCCCCATATAAATTTTTTTAGCAGCCACTTGATTAAACTGCTACAGTATCGTTTTTCATTTCTCCCATTTATTGTGCAACCAATTACGTTTGGATCTCTGCAAGGATAAGATCGATAGCTCTTGATTTCTCTTTCAAGTCTCCACTACACACGCACATGAACACACAAGCTGGTTACACACCCAAACCTGGAGGATAGATTTCCTTCTCTCTAGGCTTTGGCAAAGAACTCTAACATCTTTCCTCAGCCAACAGACCCATCAAACAGAGATAACATTCTTCAGGTGTTTTATGGGTATATCTTTATTTACATACTTAGAAAGGCTGAAGGTGACAGTGCCACAAGTTCAAATCGTCTTTGATGCAGCGCATGTGTTTCACACCATCAAAACTAGTTCATGAGCAGCCCAGTTACCTTCATGTGGACACCAATTCTCCTCCCTCCTGGACTTTCTTTGCATTTTAGCAAGCACCATTCTGCAGTACAGTCATGGAAGAGCATTAAGAGCATGTCATCTGTTGTTTGATTTTGTTCACAGGAAGAAAAACACTGGGCCACAAGGCTAATTTCTTTTGGTAGTTCTCTGTAGCACACTGTAGCATCTCATTAACACACTTTGCCACGTAAAGAAGCAGTGATGTAGATATCAGAGGATTTTTACTGCTGTTGAATATTGACTCCACTCATCTACTAACTGTAATAGTTTGCTCAACGTCTTAGAAAAATTTCTGTGGCAAACATTCACTCATTGGAGGTTCCTATTAAAATATTCACAGTAACTTCATAAACCCTCCTTCTAGCAAGAGAACAAGTTTCTGAACCATGGCTGTCCTGCAAATAAACTCTTTCCCAAAAGATGAAAGTTTTGACTGTATCTTATAGAGTTAGTTGAACGTCATTGAAAAGTTCCCTCAGTGCTCATAACCCCCCAAATTTACTTGGTAGTGGCCTTGTGCATCCTCTAATCCTGCGAGCAGCCTCCGCTGTAAGAAGTTACTGCTGCAACTTCAAACAGTATCCTTCATCTCAGTGAGCTTTGAAGCTTTTCAGCAGCTGAACACAGTTAAATCCACCTCTCCCAAGATACAGTGACAGATAGTGTGTCTTTCATTTGGGAGGGAGACAGGAGGGCGTACTCAACAAGTCTGGGCATAAATCTTCTAATCTGTACTAGTATAACGCCAGAGTTATTCATGATTTCAAAAGCCAGCTTTCTTTTATCATCAGAAAGACTGATAAGAAAGAAGAAAAATCACTGTGCTATGAGATTTCTTGAGGTCACTTGCCAAAAATCACTCACAACAATATACCTGCAGAACAATAATGCAGTTAACAAATCTTCATTCGCTGGCATCACCTGATCTGGGACTCAGTTGGATTCACATCACAGTTTATGCCTGAATAAATATCCAAATAAAGATCCTATGAAGTCTTTCATACTTCATTTATTTATAAACACCCCATGACCGAGGACTTGCATTAACCCAAACAAAAGTAGATTGAGCAGATCCTAGTGGAGAGCAAGGACTCTCTGGGGAGGGTTTGGATGGCTTCCAGGGCTGATGCAACACCTGAAGAGCAAGATGGGCACTGCACAGGCCTCCCACATAGCGATTATTTTTTTGTGTTAATGTGACAGCCTAAGGAAGCTCTGGATTTAAGTCCAGTGATTGAAAGATTCAAGTAAGTAAAAGAACAGAATACTTTTATGAAAAGCAACAAATGATAGGGAGATGACACAGCTGAGGTGTCACATCTGCAAGATCTTTAATGAGATGAAGCAGCATTTTCCCAATATTTTACACAGCTTCTTGTAAAACTAATGACTTTGAGAAGCCTGTATTAAGAAGCTAACCAAGAAAGGCTGCACCAGGTTTAGCTACAGGTAGCTCTGTACCTTATCTCTAACAGGGATCCTGGATATACCCAGGGAAGTTTGGAAAAACAGAACCAGCACATGGTCATATCTGACTGCTTTCCAGCAACTCACAGCTGAGAGTTTACCTCAGTTTTCCAGAGGCTACATTTTTTTTTTCCTTAAATTAATACATGGGTATCACACAGCCCAGTGAGTTTCTGAAAACTTACCTTCTTAGGTCAATGAGGTGAACAACATTTATGGGAGTAATTATAAAGCTGTGAACAAGGGAAAAAAAACCCCTATCTTTTGTAGATGTCAATAGTAATGCTGTAAGAGCTGGACTTCGCTCAGAGGAACTGGAACAAGCACTCCAGCATGTGTAGCTGTCAGGAGCTCCTCACATTAGTTGTATGCTGAAGCACACAGCAATCAGAGGTTTTTAAAGCAAAAAGGATTTAGAACATCTCACTGCAATTGCTTTCCTAAATCCAAAGCTAAGCAGCCTCAAGCATAACCCAGATTCAAATCCAGCACCGTACAGGTCCAAATCCCAAGACGTTTCTGCGGCAGTACTGTTCTATGCTCCCTGACAAATAAATACAGTTCTGCTGGCACATCCAGGACTTACCTGTTAAAAAGCACAAAACAAAATAAAATATTGAAGTCAATTATAAAATATCAGTGCTATTAGGTTGCATACCCCAAATCCCTATTTTCCATTCCCCAGACTCCCTAGTGCCTGCAAGTAACAGTTTATAAAAGCAGAACACACACCTTGTTGTGAAACACCACTAATGCTATTTTCTAGGCTTCACTTTCAGGCATATGGTTTAGCACAGAAAGGTACACACAATGAAGGGTTTATAAACTTTTAAAAGTAGATTATGAGTCTGATGTTTTGTTTTTTTAAAAAAACCAAACAAACACTCATCATTGTGAGTCAAGCTGATATGAGATTCTTCTCACAGTTTCACAGTTTCACAGTATCACAAGGTTGGAAAGGACCTCTGAGATCATCAAGTCCAACCTATAACCCAACACTAACACCAACGCTAACACCAACACCAACCATCATCTAAACCATGGCACTCAGTGCCTCATCCAGTCTCCCCTTAAACACCTCCCAGGTCGGCGACTCCACCACCTCCCTGGGCAGCCCATTCCAATGGCCGATCACCCTTTCAGTGAAGAACTTTTTCCTAACATCAAGTCTAAACTTTCCCTGATGAAGCTTAAGTCCATGCCCTCTGGTTCTGTCACTGGTCACCTGAGAGAAGAGACCAACCCCTGCCCGACTACAACCTCCTTTTAGGTAGTTGTAGAGAGCAATGAGGTCTCCCCTGAGCCTCCTCTTCTTCAGACTAAACAGCCCCAACTTGCTCAGTTGCTCCTTGTAGGGCTTGTGCTCCAGTCCCTTCACCATCTTCGTTGCCCTCCTCTGGACACACTCCAGCATCCTGACATCTTTCCCAAACTGGGGGGCCCAGAACTGTACACAGTATTCAAGGTGAGGCCTGACCAGTGCCAAGTACAGGGGGACGATAACTTCTCTGGTCCTGCTTACTACACTATTCCTGATGCAGGCCAGGATGCCATTGGCTTTCTTGGCCACCTGGGCACACTGCTGGCTCATGTTGAGCTTCCTGTCCACCAGCACTCCCAGGTCCCTTTCTCCTTACAAAATCAAATAGTTGGATATACCCTGCACTCTAGGGGTTGACTTTCTTACATAATTGAAAAAAAACATAGCTGATAGGTACGCTCTTGATTTCTACAGGGGTAAAACAGGAGTTACAGCAGCTCTCCTAAGGAAAGAGCCATTGAAAGCAATATAATTTGCTGCAAACTTGTCCCATTTATGATCCACATGAAATAAAGCCCTGACAAGGAGGAACTGATGCATAGCTCATGAGTAAGGGAAAAATATTATGTATTGCTCTTAAAGCCTGAGTCGGAAAAGAAAGCAAAGGCAATTTAAATAAAAATGCATGCATTTTGAAGGCAGAACATTTATTATTCTGCACTAAAAAGGCGTATTTGAAGTAAATGTACTTCAGCTTAAAATTATGTTTTCAAATAGGCATCTAATGTCCTGTTGAATTGTATTATGGGCAGACACAGAGGTGAAGAGCACCCAGAAGATTAAGGAAGTGTCTGGAAATAGCCACACTAGCAGAAGTCTACTTTATTAACACACCTTGTATAATAGTGCGTATAGTTGGGTTAGGCTTAGCAACTTACAGCTCACCAGAGCTGTTCTTCACTTTCTAAATGTGAAAGCAAAATTTAACATTGGGATGCAGAGAGCTAGGTAATGGTATGGGAAGGACAGGTACATTCACCAGCTGCAGTGGGTGCAAGTGCTTCTGCTAAGGAAAAAGATACAAGGCGAACGGTCAAGTTCAGAGCCCCTCAAAAGGGCATCCATCACCCTCCTGTAGGAACGTGATGAAAAATTCCACTTCATTGCCATGACAACTCATGCTATATCATTGCCATAGTAACCGGCTGAACATCGTTACATTTTAACCACAGGCACAGTGGCCAATGTGCCCATGAGGAGGAACCATCACTGCGGCCAGGTGCCCGGCTCTGCCCTGCAGCTGGTCCCACCCCAAACCCTCTTTGCAGTTTGATCCAACCTCCTTCCATGTTTTCCTGCCCCGCACCTCTGGCCAAGTTCCTCATCGCTGTGGGCTCTCTAAAACCAAGGCAGAGCACTAAGATCTTGTGTTTTACTCATGCCTTCTTTTCCCCTTAAGTAATTTATCAGGCTAAGATTAAATGTGAGTAGAGAATTTTCATCTTCTCGATGAGTCATTGAAAATCTGTTCTATTAAACCAGTGCACCACAGGGTGGCTTTACACACTGCATTTGCATCCCACGCACGCAGTCGCAATATCAGTTCAAAGGCACCATCCTGTCCCCTGAAGAGCTACGATTTAACATCGTCATGGCGAAAGAATGTGTTTACTGCGCACCACCAAAACCCATACGATTGTCATCTTAATATGCCAGCTCAGGCCGGGCCACTGTCTCCCTGGAAGAGTTGCCATCGTGTGTGGTGTAAAACACACACAAACGCTTTTCAGATCACATAAAAGCCCAAAAGTTTGTGGCTAGATAATGCCTTTCATCCAGCTATCTTCCAACAAGGAAAAATAAATACAATTATTACTGCATTTTGACCCTGCCTGGGAGCAGAGGGTGAAGCACAGGTGGCGCACGAGTGTGGTGGCCAGCACAGAAGGATGTAGCAGATTTAGCGCTGTTTGTGACACGAGTCCCCTTCCCACGGCCTGAGGGCACCTTGTGTGTATCAATCATGCTGAAAATGCCATGAAATTAGCTTGTTCTCCTCTCAAAGGACAGGTGGGAGAGGGCAAGGTCCCTGCTGCTGCCTCTGCCCTCTGTCCCCTCCACTTCCCCTCCATTTCTCACACCTCTCCTTTGTCTCCCACAGCTTCTCCTTGGGGTTGATGCCGGCTGGGGCATCAGTGAAACTTCCCAATTTTGACCCCGAAGAGCAGCAGTGGGGATGCACAGGCAACATCTTGTAGGGCTTGTGATGACCCAAGCAACACAGCAGCATCAGCCACAGCACCTGAGACACCCAGCCCCTGCACTACACTGTCTCTGCACCTCAGTTTCCACTGCTCGGGGCTGGTATGGTTTCCTTTGGCTGGTATGGTGTATACATAACACATATATAAACACCATACATATATAAACATGTAAAAAGTATATACATAACACATGTATGTAGCACATATATACATATAAAACCCATATGACATGATTATACCATATACATAGCTACATACCACAGTATCTTTTTCCACATTAGACTATCAAACCTCTCTTACTTTACGTTAGGCTTAAACCCTAGTCTGACACTCCCTAAATGGACTTTATCGGTCATTCAGTCACATTGCACTGCCTTGGTAAAAAAATAATTTAGTTCTCCCACTGTCAGGAAGGAAAAAGGAGGAAGGAAAAAGGGAAAAACCACCCTCAACTTTTCTGAAATGGAATGCAATTATAAATGAATAAGTAGTTTTCAACAGAAAAATCATAAAAAGCTTTTTACAGGCTTTTTTTTTGCAATTCAATAAAAATGTCGCTCACAAAGAAGATGAAAAAAACATCATTTTAGTATTCATATATACATTAAGGTATGAAACTGGATACCTGCTATTGCTGTTTACAGTTGAAATAGAACAACATAAATCACCCAGCAGGAAAAAAGCCAACAAGGCTCAAACAACTTTAACCGAAGCAGTAAAATCCATCCCATGTTTATAAACATGCAGGAGATTAAAAATTACCCTGGAAAGAAGCCGATTCCGCAACGACTTTTTTCCTTTTTGTATTAACACCACCCTCTAGTGGCAGTCTTTCTGCTTCACTGAAGCACAAATGTAGTTTAACATTGATTTTCAGGATTATGTATGGCACAAAAATTGCAAATAGCAATTTGCTTACCTACGCTGAACTTAACGCCCACGCTCTGCAGTCTCTGAGTCGCTGCAGCTTTGGAAAAAGCCACAGCTGGCTTATTTCAAACTTAACTTATAAAAAGAAGTGCCTAAGAAAAGGCTACTAAGAAAAGCATAAAAAAATAAAATCCCTTTAATGACCTGTTGCAGAATAATCTTCCAGACGGCCAAGTTCCTCGGTGCTTGGTGAGCAAATTACACTCTGAAGCGTGAGCCTCATGCTTTTAATATATCATTATCAGCCCCTTGAAGTCATTTAAAGACAGATATGGCAAGAACTTAAGACAGTTCAGTCTCTGGACTTGCACACTCTTCCTGGACATACTACAGACTCATCAATAAGGTGGTGATGGGGATTTTTTTAATTGTTCTTCTACTTGGGGCTTTTTTTAATTGTTCTTCTACTATTTCAGTAAGAAACATCTAGTAAGAAACATCTAGAATGATCCAGTCGTATTCTAGCAGTCATCATTCCAACAAACCATTCCTAATCAGAGACACGCCTGGGGCATCCAAGGCATATTTAGATACTGAGACCCTCACATGTTCAGAGATGAGTGGATCTGGGGTAGCATTTCAGCCTAAAGGGATAGCAAAAAAAAAATTAAACAGTACCACAAATACCACTAGGCTGATCCAAGATTTAGACTCATCGATTCTTACATCTAGGAGAGAGGAAGATACACACAACATCAGAAATCTGCCTCCCGCTTTTCTTGTTGCAAGGTGCAAGCAGCAGGTCAGATGGCTTGAGGCAATCACTGGACTGGGAAAACTCAGCATATGAAATTTGGGAGTTCTCCAAGTAAAGCCAGCCTCCATGCAGGGTGCAACTTCAGTTTGGAAATGGCTGATCAACCACATCTAAGTGTATTGAATTTGCAGGCAAAATGGTGTAGATAAATTGCTCAGGAGGTTGGAGTGGGGACTTCATTCATCGCACTGACTCCTCGCTTCTGTAATAATGAATGAGGAACGGGCTTTTCCTGAAAACCTATTAGCCAATGACAGTTGAAAGTAATTAGCTCTTGCTCTCTCTGGACACAGTTGTATGAAGAGAAGGGGAAGATAGGTTGTACTCACCTTACACATCTTCAATATATATATATGTATATATATCCAGGCACTTTACTTGGAGGTCATCTCTCTACAAAAAGGCTTCCACACCTAGAAAGGGACTTAATAGGCTAACTTTTTAAAATAGTTTGGATAAACCTGCAGCATCAGATTAAAAGCAGAAGGCTAAACCTCTTAGTGCTCCCAGCTCCTTAACCCAACACCCTTAACAGGTGCTGGCATCTCTCAGAATAGGGACAGGACCTGGCTGTACTGCTAGGGGCAAAACCAGCCTCAGCTCTCCCACTACAAGTATAATGCAGAGCCCTCAGATGAAACGTATAGGCTCATAAGCCAAGTTTCACTCTTTGAGTCTTCTATGTTCCTAGAGTTTTATCTCTAGGTGATAGGGAGTGTCACACAAACCTAGAAGAAGCATCAGTTCCAGCCCTCAAAGACCCAGCAAGTGCACTGGAAGGACACATAACCCCAGGTTCCAGAAGCCACCACTGATCCTGTTGAAGGCCATGGTTCTTTCACTGCGGTCCACTGCTCACAGAGTAGCCCAGTGACGGCTGCACCCACCCAGAAAACAAGTGAGTTTCCCGTCTTCAGGTGTTTTAATCTCTCATTTCCCATTTGCCAAGAGAACAGCACTATGCGTGTCCTAGTTTACATGTCCTGGAAGTGTTCAGTGCCAGGTTGGATGAGGCCTTGGGCAGCCTGGTCTGGTGGGAGGCATCCCTGCCCATGGCAGGGGCGTTGGAACTAGATGATCTTTCAGTCCCTTCCAACCCAAACCATTCTATGATTCCATGATTCTATGACTCTATTATATTTAATGTAAACCCCTGCCATGCAGCTGAGATTGTGAGATCCTTCAGCAAAACTTTGAAGTCACCGGCCCAGACAGAATAAACCCAGTTTCCACCTGAGAGAGCAGGGAAATACTTGGGGGCTCTGCTGAATATCTGCGTAAACATGCAGAGAAGGGAGATGTCAACTTGGAATCCCCTGGTCAAAGACAACATTGAACTTGGTCTGACATTTTATTATGTAAATGCTTTTCTAAGACCATTAGGCTATTCCATACTGTGGGAGGCAATGTTTCCTCTACCTGTGTTGCCAGAGAAGACTAATACCAAGACAAATTCAACAACAGGGAATTCAGTTTGACATATGCACCCTTTGTCTCCCATAGCATCTCCCACTGGCCCTCCTCATTTTGCCTGTGACCAATAGCAATGAGGACCACACCACCCTTCCCACAGGAAATGTAACAGTCTTGGTTCAAAGCTGTAGATCCCAGTACAGTATCATAACAAGTCAGCAAGGTGATGCTGGCTCTTTACAGCTTTTACTTGAGGAATTCAACTTGCAGACACAAAAATCCCTCTCAGTACTTCTGTGGCAAATGATGCACACACCACAGAGCTAAAATTTAGTGCCACTAAATATTTTATCTGACCAGCAGTGAGCTGCACAAATAAAGCCCATTACTGCACTGCTCTAGAGCTTCAGATATTAGCTCATAACATCATAGTAGCCTATCCCAGTTAATAATACAATACAGCAAAGCCTCTCTTAATCATCTGTCCAAAAACAGCTGCTTTGCCAAGATTGCTGGTATCTAAGGATTGAACGCTGTCATCCTGGACACAGTGTAGGTAAAGCAGTCCCATACACCCAGCATCTGCAGCTACAGGCGGGGTCCAGCGTAGCTTTTGCAGGATATAAAATTTATATAATTATTGTGAAATCAAGCAAGCAACACAGAGGGGCAACAAAAACCCTCTGCTCATGGTCCATCTGCATTGCAGTCCTTTTGCAGCTGTTTCCTCCTGCCTGTTTCTCCCAGAGCTGTCATCCGCCCCAGCCCATCTCACAGTGACTTGCCTCCTCTTCTCCGGCACTTCGCTGTTCTCACCACTGCCATGCACACCCGGCTGCAAGGTGGAGAGCTCTCTTACTCTACTACAAACCCAGTAGCTGTAACACCAGGTTGAAAGATCACTGAACTCCCAGAAAAGCTCCATAGCAATTACAAAAATAAGTCAGGCAATGTGTTGAAAGCACAAATGCACAAGAGAGGAAAATAGGCAGTTCCTGGAGGAAAACAACCAAGTACTTAAATAATTCCATGGCAAAACAATTTGTTACCTTTATCCTTCAAAAGAGATTTTACCTTTAAATCACCGACAGGAAAAGGAAATCAAAGTCCAATTCCATCTTGCATTTGACTTCTTTATTTTATGGGCCTCCTCTGGGAAACATTGTGCCATTGCTGTCTTTTGTCAGCATTCATGTTTCCAGAGGCCTCTCCTGCCTTTCCCATAAACAGTTGCTGCCTTTGCACAATCATAGCGTGAAGGCCATCTCTGCCAAGCAGCCTAACAGTTGTTCCCAGTGGGCAAGACACCCATTTACCACTCTAGAGGTTCAGGCAGAGCCCAAGCAAACAAACAGTGTTTGCCCTCTGTTGCATCCACCCCAGCAGGGCTGGCTTACATCCCTGGAAATCCAAAAATGGGACTTCTGGAGAAAACAGGGCGGAAACACCAAAGTTTCAGCCCAGCTAGTTAGCTTAGTGTCAGCGTTTCTGGAAGCAATCACAGAGCTAACCACAAGCCCAAGGTCGGCCACACTGCCTGACACTCTTCCTACTACAAGATGGGGGCGGGGGGGTTCAGATAATTGGAAAAAAAAATGGGACTGGAGAAATGAAGCACAGCACATTGTTGGTTTTCTTAAGCTTACAGGAAGACTGGGGCCCAGGACAGAAAAGGCAGCAGGCATCAGACACATCCGCAAGGAAGATGGGAGAATGCCATAAAATTACTTCCACTTATGGCACAGATTTTTTTTTTTTAAATGAGTTATACAAACACTGTGTCAGTATTCAAATAGATACCAGGAATTTACACTTCTTTTACATCATTAAAACCTGAATATAAGTGCATTGTGCCTATATTGCAGTCCTGTGCAGCACAATACAAAATGTTCTAATAGTTTCCACCCTCTGTGTCAAGTCTTCATGCAAAGGAGAGAGAAAAGATGCTTTACTCAAGAATAAATCCCGAACACTATGTGTAAAAGAAAATAGCTTACGAGATAGTAATATAAAATATGTATGAGATCTGAGAATACATTTGTTGTCAAATTCACTTCCAGGCAAAGGATACTAAATTAAATGTTCTGCCAAAATCCTCATTGAGTCAAGTAAGCGATGAGGTATAGGAAATTTGCTACAAGATAAGCTTCCACATTGCTGTTCTGTGCAATCCTGAGTGCTACCAAGAATATCAAATCACAGTACCTGTTAGAAAAACTTTCAAATATTTCTGGAAGCATTCTCTTTCATTATGTTACCATGAACATCTTTACATCTTGCATTTAAAGCAGTTATTCATATAAGATTTAAAGCACGTTATTACATTCAGTCTTGCTTAGCTAAACTGGCAGAGAGGAAAATCTGACAGACAGGGTATCACTCTGATCAGCAAAAGTGCATTTGTTCTTGAGTTCTTAAGGAGACTTTACCAACCTTTCCAGTACTGAAGTTAATAATGAATATATTTTTTTCCAGTTACTGAGGTTCCAGTCACCTTCACTTACTCCATGTTTCCCACCCTTTAATTATTCAAGTTTTCATTACTGCCCTAGCCAACTTTACATTGTAGAGAACTCATTTGTTAATTAAAACAAACTCCTCAAAGCATCAAATAAGAAAATGTGCCTTAAGTCTGCATGTAACTAAAAAGGCTGCAAATATTTTTGCCTCATACATACACTCACACCCCCCCCACACTTAGTTTTGGTCATAGCACACCTCAACTCTGCAAACTATTTCATACCAAGTCCAGCACTGTTACCTCTCTTCAGCTTCACCCCTGCAGGTTTCTTCCAAGACATTTCCCACGGCCTGCATTTTCTGCTCCCCACCTTGTGCTAATTTAAGACCGGTATCTTACAAGGAGAGCCTTGGGGATAGGACTCTGAAACCCAAAGACAGCACCCAATTCTCACCCACTGTTTGTCAACACGAACACTGACATTTCAGAACAGCACAAAAGCTGCTGGTCTGCTCCAAAAGGCAGCAGATTCCCCTTTCACCTCTTCCAGCGTGCCCCCTGCAACTCAGAAATGAGCAAGGTGTCTGTACCCACACATAGTCCCTTCCCTCAGCCACCTCCTCCCCTTCCCACAGACAGCCAATACAACTGGGAAATACTGCAGAGGCAGAGAGGATCTGTGCAATGTTTTATTACACCACTGAACACTGGAAATCTGTTCTGGCGATAGCCTCTTTTCTTTTACTCAGGCTGAGAAAGCCAACAGTACAATGCCATTCCAAGGTCACCGTCCAAAGGAGGGAAGCACAGAAACTCTCTCAGTGCTGTCATTTGCAACTTTGTCCTCTTAAAAGAGCAATTCAAGCTGCAAAGTGTCATGCTGTTATACCCAGGTGCCCTCCAGTTGCTGGTATATTTGCAACTCCCAATGCAAAGAGCAGCCTCTAAACTTTGAAAGTGATACTGCAGTCAGACTAAGACTTCAGGTGAAAGGCAGTAGCACAGATATTCACAAGAGACAAACATATAATTATAGCAAAGCATGGAAGGCTCTATTTGGCACAAAGTGGAAAGCCAGAGCTTACATTTCAAGAACAGAACACACTTTTGTGATTGTAAAGGAATCAGAACTTGCAGCAAGAGGTAAGACAAGTTACATTAACCTTTTGTGGGAGAGAAAAGGAATCAGTAAAAGCCATGCCTGCAATGGTATCTTTTATATTTCAGTCTTAACGGAAAGCAACACTTGACTTTAGACCCTTTTAAAACAAACCTGATGATGTTGAACCTTACGTGGTGTCAGCTAAGGATCTAACTTTACTACATTTACACACATCATACAGCAGACCCATATCAGACCTCCTCAACTCCCATGAAAGTGCTTGCACAACTGCATAGCTAACGGTCAGAAGAATCATGCAATATAAGGCTACAGGTGCAGGCAAATTGACCCTTTTATGGTATTTGGAAATACTGATTTCCGAAATAAAGCACATTCAGGGTAACTGGAAAACATACTTTTCCTGAACCTGGAGCCTAAAAGTTAGTGGTGAAAGAGACATTTTAGAATGAGGTAAACATACTGCATAGGCTAGATATTTAAATCCAATTCCAAAAGTTATTTTGGTCAATTGTGATATTACTTAAAATGGAAAAGAAAGAGAAAACTATCTACTTACAAAAATCTGAAAACAAATCCGTGTTAACCCTAACAGCAAATTAGAAAATAACTGACTTACAACAGGTATTTCCTACTGCCTTTTTTTTTTTTTAAAGTTAGTCAGACATAAGCACAGTTTAAAAAGAGCTTTGCTGCTTTTTCCACGGAGCTCTTCCTTCTAGAAGACCTGCTCAACCTCAACTTGTCCCCTTCAGCTAACCTGAGCCAAGACCAGTACTGGACATGCAGTGTCACAACACTCCAGTGAACACTGACCTTCCAGCCCATGCTGCAGCTTTTCCTGCCCCAGCCAGCATCCTGGAGCACTGACAAAGCTTTATGACCCAGAATAGAGACTGGTGCTTAAGAAAGAGTGAGAGAAACTTCAATTATCATTTTAAGCCACTTGAAAACTAATTTTTAATTAATAATAGTGCCTTTTGTGGTTCTTATATTTTTATTGAAAATGTGTCCTTGCAGGTTCATGCTTTTTTTTTTCTTTTTTTTTCCAATATTCCCTTGCATCAGTGTTTAGCTCCCTGAAATAATTCCTGTCAGGCAATATAGTTTTCTGAAAAGACAGTATCTTCCATGCTCACCACATTTTCAATAAACTCTGTAAAAGATAGTCAATGATAAGACTAAGATAAAGTGCATATATTCCTTTCTGATACAGTGACAAAGCTGTGGACTGAAAAAATAAATCATACTGAAAATTGAAAACCACACAAAAAAAAAATCTTACTGTGGTCATTTAGCACCCCACACTTACGTTGTACCACTGTCCCGCTACCCAAAAATACTTTTCTTCAAGTGTCTGTTAGCTTAAACAAAAAAAAAAAACAAACCTTAGAATATTAAAAATAATGGTTCCTTTTTAATTAGACTCCGAGAATCATGAATTTATGTAATCCTTGAAAGCTATAGCTCCTCCAAGGCTGGTATACTGCCTTGACAACTTGTAAGTAGTTTGTATTTTACCCTTTGGATCCAGGCTTCAAGCTCGCAAAAGCTTTGGAGTTCTTAAGGGAATGTGAAATTTCATTGAGAAAAGAAATAAAATGATAGTCCCTTTCTGACTTCTTGGACTCAAAAATAACTACAATGGTAAAGTGAGGTTCAGGGCGAGTCAGAAAGTATGTGCTTTGGACTTTGTCATCGTAGAAGTGAACAACCTTCTCCAAACTGTTGAGGTCAGACGTTCTATCAGTCATAATCATGATTACGTTGGGCCAGTGCATAACAGGCCTGTCGCTGGGCAGAGACACCACTGCAGGGTACTGATCCACTCCTTTGGGGGCTTCCCTGTAAGAATGTGGGTGATGATAACCGTGTCCCTGAAAACTCTCTGATCCACGATTGTCAAAAATCAAGGAAACGTTGACAGCATCGTACTTCCGGATGAAGCTGGAAATTTTCCCAAAGTAATCAGGATTCGTTTTAGCAGTCAGAGTTTTCATTTCAGATGCTGTCGTTTGTCGACTAAGGGCTTCATGAAAGTAAAAGCTAAATTTGGCAAGGAGAATGTTTTTTAGCTTCATCAGCCAGAGGAAGAGGTGCGGAGGTTGTACAGCCTTCTGAGACTGCCCACCAAAGAGGTGCTTCTTGGTCTCTCGCTGTTTCTCAAAAATTTGGCCCCAAGTTTGTAGTTTTGTGTGAGCGGTGTGCAAGTTGACCAGGGATGGAAGAAACTTCCACTCCGAGATCTGAGCCTGAGCCTTTAAGAGTTGTGCAAGTACATCCACTTCCAGCTGGAAACTGCTTTCAAGAGGACTGAGGATTGGATGATGAAACCTAGAAAACACAATGTTATTCAAGACATGAGAACTGCTGCACATAACAGTGAAATAATCAGTTTGTATTTGTCAATCCACAATTCAAAAAAACACCTGTCTGGCATTTCTCTTTCAAAGCAACACAGTTATATTTAATTAGTTCAACAACAATCATTGCTTATCTTGATCCATGAACTACTATAGCATAATTTCTCTTTAAATTCTGGTAGTTTTGCTCCAATTTAAAATCCCTTCTGGTGGTAAAATATGTCTTGATAGTTCTGGAATAACAGAAAGACTATACATTACATTAAATAAAAGGAATTAAGTAATAAAATTGCTGTTCATATAGAGAAGCTATGAGGAAGTCAATTCAAGCTAAGCTTTTTTTTTAATTCACAATAAAATTGTCATGAGAAATTAGTCATCAGAACTGTGATTAACTGTATTTACCTAGGAACTAGGTCTCAAACTTCAAACCTTGGTGTATTAAAAGCAAAAAAGAAGTGAAAGAGAAACATAACAACCAGATTCTCTCTCACTAAAAAATCAGGTCAAGATCAGCTCACAATTTAACAGATGTTCTTAAAAAAACAAAAAGCAAACCACCTCATCTACCAGGTAGAAGGGCCACCACGCATCTTACTCACAAGTGCAATCCTGCTACTAGAACAAATCTTGATGAAATGGAATTTTACAGATCCATTCCATAGCTTTTTCTTCTCACTTTATTGTTTCTACACATCAGGAAAAAAGACAGATCCAGCCTACCTCCTTTCCCTTGATATTCAAATAACTTGTAAATTTATATCACCATTGATAAATAAATAATTCAAACTGTGCAAAACTGCTCCAAGTACAAAAGGTAAATATATGTTTCGAAAGAACAAGTCTTCAGCAAAGACAGAAGTCGCCTTTTTAGTAAATGTGTTCCCTAACAGGCTTTTAAGGTCCTTAAAGAGGTCTCCAAAAAAGACAACCAGTAGTCCAAAGACAAGACCTGATGAGTTTTCCACTTAGGTAAAGATAGATTTATCGCCTCACTCTAGAAGAAAATCATGGGTCTTGTTTTTACATTTAAACAAAGAGGTTTATATTGAATCCTTCCAATCTGTAACAGCTCATCTTCAGACAAAGTGACTCTACTATTAACCTTAGCTTCCAGGACACAACACAAATAATCAATTTGGAAATATTTGGTTTGAAGTCAAAACACTAAATTTTGTTGTAGACCAGAAAAGGGTTTTCATCCTCTTTCCTGTCACTATTGACTTTCCATAAAGCTCTTACCGAAACATTAATTCTTAGGCTTGTGAAAACTGTCTAACAATTTTCTGACTATTTTTAAATGTCTCTTATTTTGACAGCTGCAATTTATGTCTTGAAAGGATTTGCTATTAAAATGCAAGTCCAAATTTATTTGGAGAAAATGAAATTATGCCCACCATAAATCAGTTGATGCACTGATTATGCAATCAGGCTAGGCCGGGAGACCAGCTCTGTACTTCTGTACAGAGCACATTGCAACAACCATCATCTCTACCTTCTATTTAAGAGACACAGTGGGTACCTTGGTGGGCTAAGAAGACCTGAGCACGTTCACATTTCTTTGAACAACAGTCAATTAAAAATAATATTCTGCTAACAGTCAATACATATTTCCAATGGTTTGGGGTATTCAGCAGAAAAACAGTTTTGCTGTCGTGTATTAAGAAGGCAAAAAAAACATTATGCAACATTATTTATTCCAAATATTCCCATCAATTAGCACAGCGTATTCAACACACCTGCAGTCAAACCAAGAAGGTTATTTTTCAACCTTAAAAGCAATTAAAAATACCTACTAATGCAGCACTGCCAAGTTTCCTGGATTAACATTATGATGTACGGCTTCTTACTTCTGCTTTCCTTCATGGCTCATAGCTATTTTAATGTTTCACTGCACAGCAGGATTTGCAAAACTGTTTTAATCCAAAAATACACACCTTGGCCACAGCTGAGAAGACTGATATGGTTGCAGAGTAAACTAACAAGTTATGTACTCAGTGTATCTGCTGCAATTACCTTTCATAACACAGAAGAATCTCACTGAGCTCAGTATGACACAAACCAGAAAGGTTTTTACCACATTTCAAGAACGTTAAGAACTTAAAAACACATTTGATTTTTTTTCTCAGTCATTCTCAAAAGCACCGGTATGCTAGAGTTTTGTTTTGCTGATTATGAAGGGCTGTTCTCCTACAACTTTTCATTTCCTTCCACAGCTCACATATGCATGCATGTATTTACAAAATGCTGACTAGATGAAACACATTTAACACTTAAAAAGAATTACATCGAAATAGGTTTACTAGTTACTTATTTGTTTTATACTAAGCTTTTTTTTATACTAAGCTTCTGATGCTGTTTTAATTATTTCAGTTGAGATCCCACTCAATCCGACAATTACAAAAATCAGGAAAAGTTACTCCTGCAGCTGTATTCATAGAAAAACAGAGGAAAATGTTCAGTATTGGCTCTGTACAAGTCAGCAACAGGTAATAACAAAATAGTTTTAAACTGCTCAAAGAGTTAATGATTTTTCAGATACAGATA
Source organism: Tapera naevia (assembly GCA_033556795.1). Lineage (NCBI taxonomy): Eukaryota > Metazoa > Chordata > Aves > Cuculiformes > Neomorphidae > Tapera > Tapera naevia. The sequence goes on from JAUMJJ010000059.1 coordinate 15,618,284, forward strand.
ATGTGACTTGTATGGTGACAATCAATTAAGTCTGTCATTCCTTCACCAGCAAGCAATTATTTGGTTTACATTATCTGAATAGCTATTTTTAGATGTAAAGAAGAGAAACCAATGCCAGAACCTACGTACAGAACAGATACCCTGTCTGGCCTTAGCACAGCTGGCTGAAACAACAGCAGACATCCTCAACTACACATGAGGAATATATTAACAGAGGGACAACAATGGGTAAGGATGCGTTTATTTGAGGTTTCACCTGAGAGGGTCAGCAGGACTGTAAACCAGAAATTACTTTCAACCAGTACACAATAATATAACAGCCCCAAACAACAAGAAGGACTAAAGGAAGATATGATTATCCTCACTATTTTCAGGAATATTCTTTATGTGACTGGGGAGGACCACACAGCAGCTACTGAATTAGCTCTAGTAGCATCTTACACTGTCATTGTCATTGTTCATTTATCCAAAGCAATATGACCAGTATTTTTCCCAGGGATACACTGCTTAACTTTTTAAAGAGATTACAATAATGCCCTACAAGTACAGACGTGTCACTGAAATTTATTTAACTAGCCTAGTAAAATATATGTAACAGTCTCCAGTCACTTTGTTAAAGTATCAGATTTGGTTTTCAGTTTTTTAACAGTGCTGCTGACTCAGCAAGTGCTCAGAACAGATGTCAGTGGTTAGTGGATAACATAAACCAACTTTAAAAAAAAAACCTTACTTCTCTTTAATGTTTATTGCACCAAGGAAAAAATATCTAAGTTTCCTTTTTCATTGCCCTTACAACCCTGATACTGTAAGGGTTCACAAACCAAGAACTGCAAAACAATAACAAGTAAGATGATACATACAGACTACTTTTGATTTTCAAATAGCAAAATTACATGCCAATTTGTCTAAGTTATTCCTAAACAAAACAAAGGAGTCACCTGCAGTGCTTAGATTTGGAATGTCATAAAGCAGCACTGAATTATTCTGATTTTCTCTAGGTGTACACTTCAAAAAAAATCATACCTGAAAAAAATAAGACCTCTGAATATTCTCCCCAAATGTCATCTTAGACACTATTTCACTAACAAAGATTTTTTAAAAATCAACTACATTTGAAAGTTATCCTCCTACTTTAAAATAGTTAGAATTTGAGTCTGATGTGAATACCCACTCCAGAGTCATTCAAAAACATCTTGAGATTCTTCTAACAGGAACTATTAGATTTTAACTTCAAGAAACCGTAACGGCAGGGATGAAAGACTTCAAGATGCTCATTCTACCAGCTCCAAATATTTCTCAAGAGAAGTGATAACAGAGCACGATAAAAGACTTCTAGGTATATCAGATAGTGATGGTGCAGTTTTTAGAATTACGCAGACATATATTTGAGTCTAAAAGTAAAATTGTCACATAAATACCCGTTTTATTTACATATGAATTTTACTAAAGTCCATATCGAATTAAGTCTTGTTTTCCCTCTACTAGTGAAAATGCACAGGTCTTGAATCTTCTACAAGGAAAATGACTCTTCTCTCTGCTGAATATGAACCTGTAAAGCACTAATCAAGGAATATGGAAAATGGCTACTGGAACACAAGTAGAAACACCATCCCTTTTTTATTTTTCTTCTTCAGAGAAGTCATATTTTGAGACTTCCCGCATCTGATGCTGCTGACCAACACTCACTTCACGCATGAATTCGTGCAAGGGGCTGCGCTGCCCAGCAGTCAAAGGAGAGCAAAGTCTTTAGGCTTGCTTTGAACCTCACCACCATTTATTACAGATCATAGGTCTGAATACTTACTGTCAGCAAAGCAGCACTGACCTTGAACTGTATTTCTTTAAGATGGATTCCAAAATGTTTACCAGTTCCTCAGAGTTAATGAACTTTTGGGTGCTGAGCGTGTACATTTTTTCATAGAAGTCAGCAATTTCCATCCGAGCCTGAACAAAAAAACAGAGCTGTTCAGACAGGTGAGAAAGCAGCTCTTCCAAGTGAGGAGCTGTTCCTCCTAGTGCATTGCGACCCGTCGCCACCACCTTCTTCAGCTCATTATGCAGAGATGTGTAGATGGTTCGGATGGAGTCCTTTCGGCTGAAGAATGACTGACCACCTGTTCAGATAAATACGGAGGTATTACCAAAATCCAGGGACAGCACAGATAGACAGCAATACTGGAAAATTGCATATACCCACGCTTGTTTTCCCCTAGGTGTTCCTAAGTGTTGTTTGATCACAGTATGGTTTTTTTAATCAAAAAACAAACTTATAGAATCATAGAATGGTTTGGGTTGGAAGGAACCTTAAAGATCATTGAGTTCCAACCCCCCTGCCATGGGCAGGGACACCTCCCACCACACCAGGCTGCTCAAAGCCCCATCCAGCCTGGTCTTGAACACTTCCAGGAAGTTGGCATCCACAGCTTCCCTGGGCAACCTGTACCAGTATCTCACCACCCTCATAGTGAAGAATTTCTTCCTCATGTCTAACATAATCTTTCCCATTCCAGTTTAAAGCCATTCCTCCTCGTCCTATCACTACTTGCCCTTGTAAAAAGTCCCTCCCCAGCTTTCTTGTAGACCCTCTTCAGGTACTGGAAAGGCCGCTATGAGGTCCTCCCGGAGCCTTCTCTTCTCCAGAGTGAACAACCCCAACTCTCTCAGCCCGTCCTCATAGCAGAGGTGCTCCAGCCTTTTGTTCATCTTCGTAGCCCTCCTCCGGACCCGCTGCAACAGTTCCATATCCTTCTTATGTTCTATATCCTTACAACTTCATTGCATTGTTTTGCAAGGAACTGAATTACACATAGCCAAACACTCAGAAGCACTTTATATAATTTCATGCAAGTTAAATTTGTCCTGATTTACATCTCAGCAGCCACCGACTGCTGCATAACTTCACCTCCCTCACATCTGCTCAGTTATGGCATGACCTCTCAGAAAACAAGTTTTCAGTTAAATTTGCAACTATAATATGACCTGGATATCTGCTGTTTGTGGAAGTCAGAAGAATCAAGTCATCATGAAATTTCAATAGCTTCCACTACTTTTCAATCATGAAGCACTCAGATTTGCAAAGCAATCTTTAAACGGAAACCACACAACATTTGTGTGTACAAACCATATGTTTCCAGTCCCTACACAATCTTACTATAAACCAGAATTCAAAGGGAAAAACAATCATGATTTATCTCAGTGAGACCACAGTGCAAGTTAATACATAACTAAAACTGAGGGGAGAAAAGTCTGTGCTTCTCTCTATCTGCTCAACACTATGAGGAATTTAAAAAGAAAACAAGGCAAAAGTCGAGGATGAAAGTAATAGATATTTAATTTTGATGCTACCAAAAGACTGTACGAAGGCACTAACCTTATTTCATAATTTCTATTTACAGATGGCTTTATGTGCTGCTGTGGCACTCAACAGTTGCAGCAGAGCAAGGATCACAGGGACTGAATCTACAGAACTTTTAAAGAAATTCCAAATTTAGGTTTCACTTTGAAACTGTTTATAAAATTTGTAACGGTGTATATCCTTTCCATATCCATTTTACATATAAAATTTTCAAAAGCAACTTTAATAATTCGAGGAAGAAAGGCAGAGAACTGCTAATCACCATGAAACAGCTACCTTCCTAAGCCAAGAGATGACCCCAGTCATGGGCAGGATGAAGAATCATGTGCTGTTGTTCATGAAGCATACAAACAAACAAGACTTTGTCCCTTATGTTGTCAATTTTATCCTCTCTGCAAGCATCAAATTCACTTTTTAAAGTCAGCTTTATAGGAGTTTTGTCTCTAAAGTTCTTTTTATAAAATAGTTCCAAATAACCACTTAAAAACCAAAGCAGAATTTTCTTGATGCTTTACTGTATTACATACCAGACTCACATCCCTTGATCTATTTTCCATGCCAGTCTGCAGTTCAAAGAAAAAATACGCCTCTTTGCCCAGAGGGCAACATGACAGTTCATCCTGTGACAGTCTGGGATTTTTCTATCCATATACTGAGAAACCGTGAAGCAGACAAGATTGTGGCCTGAGATCCTGAAGCACCTACACGAATAACAATTTTTCAGAGCCCATCTCCAGCCCTACGTACTTAAGAGCAGGGGTGTCAAACTCATGGCCTGCAAGCCGAATCTGGCCTTCCACCTTGTTTTATCCGGTCTAGCACCTTGTTTCTACCCAGCGGCAGTGCTGAGCTCCTTGCCCCTACACTCTGCAACCATGCTAATCACGTGTGCAGCTGCAGGTACAGGAGCAGAATGGCAGGAGCCAAGAGCTTGACACCCCTGACTTACACATACACAGTTCTAATATCAGGCCCTGGAACTGTGGCGTGAATAAAGCCTTAATGCTTTGGTCATGCCGCGGAGCTCATCTTTGCCAGAATGTCATCCAGAGCATCCCAGCATGGTAATATTAAATCTTAGGAATGGCAGGCAGATAGACAATGGTACCAGCCAATGGTACCAGCCAACAAAGAGACACACTTATTTGCACAGTCACCATGCCTCCTGCGTGGCATCTGCGTTCTCACTTATTCTACTGGGGTAGCCCAAACAGCACAGACGATTTCTCACTGGGCCCAGAGACACCTGCTGACCTTGCGTTTCAGACACGCACCTCGCCGAGGCCAGGGTCCTCAGATACCCAGCACCACCGGCTGGCAGACGCCCTCACAGGGCTACCAAGGGTCCGCTCGTTACCCACACCGAGCCAACCCGAGGGCAGACCGTGAGCACTAGCCGGGGCGGCGCGAGGGACAGGGACAGGGGGTACGGGGGATCCCGCCCCGGAACGCGAGGGGGTGGTACCTAGCTTCTGGCCCAGGAAGGTCATGGCGTGGTAGGCCTTCTCGGCGGCCGCCAGGTGCGCCAGCGCGGCCAGCAGCGCCAGCCAGCTCGCCCCCGCGCTCTTGTTGGCCTCGCGCTCCTTCTCCACGTTATCCTTGGCCTTGTCGTAGGAGAAGATGCCCAGGTGCGAGAAGAAAGTCTCCAGCACGGCCTGCTCCACCGGTACCGGCGCGCCCAGCGGGATCGACTCCCCCATCCCGCCTGCCGCCACTTCCGGGTCCCGCAGGGCAGGCGGTCACGTGACCTGCGAGGTGTGTGCTAGTGGGGCGGTCACGTGACAGAGTGGGATTGAGCGCAGGCCGCCTGGCGGGGCAAGACGGTGTCACGTGATCGCCTGGGATTGGTTGCTGGGCGCCTGACGTGTGGAGCTGTCATGTGACAGGGCTGGGATTGGCCGCTGGATCGGGGGCTGCGCGCGCGGTGCGCCAGGCCGGGCTTCGCCAGCAGCGCCCGGGGGTAAGCATCCGTGCGGCAAAAAAACATGAAGACTCGCAGGCTGATTTCGTTCCCTGTTTCTGTACGGCGGTTTGAGGTTGACAGCTCTGGCACCGGTCTGGCAACGAGCTCTCCTCTGCCCCTGCCACGTTTTATTGTATGAAACTTAACTGCGAGGCCCGTTTTTGTGCTGAATGGCACTTTCCATTAAAAAGTTCCAAAATAGAAGGTCTTGCAGGTGCCCTTATTCCCACCCTTCACCATTGCCATAGCAGGACTTTCTCAGGACCCTCTAGCTTGCCCAAATAAAGTTTTTCTCTCCCTTGCGACCGAGATCATTAATCACCCACATTAACTCCCATTTTTCATAGATTCATAGAATGGTGTGGCTTGGAAGGGACCTTTAAGATCACCTAGCTCCAACCCTCCTGCTGGGGGCAGGGACACCTCCCACCACACCAGGGAGGGGGCATCCACAACTTCCCTGGGCAACCTGTGCCAGTGTCTCACCACCCTCATTGGGAAGAATTTCTTTCTGATGTCTAATCTAAATCTTCCACCTTCCAATTTAAAGCCATTCTCCCTCGTCCTATCACTACAGGCCATTGTACAGAGTTCCTCCCCAGCTTTCTTGTAGCCCCCTTCAGGTACTGAAAGGCTGCTATAAGGTCCCCCAGCAGCCTTCTGTTCTGCAACTGAACAACCCCAAATTTCTCAGCCTGTTCTCGCAGAAGAGTTGCACCAGTTGTGTGTGGGACAGATGTGGTCCCTGCAGATTCACCACAGACGTAATGATGCTGTGGAGATACCTTGAGCCACAGGAGCAAGGCCATAGAAGAGGACTGTTGTGGCAGCACTGACAGATCCAGCTCCTGCAGGACAGCCATTCCTTGCCTTGAGTCAGGTTCTCCCTTGAAATCAGCACACAGATCCTCTCCTGGTCGAGTTGCAGCTCTCCAGCTACCCCAAAACCTAAAATATTTCCAGTTTCCTCTCTGGACATTATTTCCCTGCACTTTACAATCACGTGCATTTGGTTTTAAACTGACATCTAAACAAAACACGGCATAATTTCTCCAATTCCAGGCAGGAGCCATATAAGAATTAAATTCTCTGCCCACATTTTTGTCCAAGTAATGCTCAGAACAGACTGTAACCTACAAAAGGCACCAGATTGAAAACATGGCTTTAGGTGTGAAGCAGCCTTTTTCATTAACCTCAGATACACAGTGCCTGCAAAAGCTTTTTGCTGTGGCATTACATTGCCAATAAGGTAGCCTAAAGATTGGATTTTGGATCCAAAAATTAAAAAATTTTCATCAGAACCATGGGTCTGATACCAAAGATAAGCCTGTCAAGCCCTTCAGCACTTTTCGTCTCTAGATGGAGGCACCTCTGTATGCATACATGTTAGTTCAGAATGATGAGTAACATCCTTGGAGAGGTTCAGGTTAGAACTAAAATTTTGGATTTAAATGTTTAAAAGTAGCTTATCTGAAGCAGGTCTTTAGCTGACAAGTTTGAGTTCTGCATGCACAAAAAGCTACCTTCTTCCTGAATTCAACTACATTCACTTAGTGTGCCGAAGGGACAAAATGAATATAGGATTTTATAGCTGCTCAACAATAGACTTAGTCTGACCTGGAAAGTTGGTTAACAAAATTTCAGTTTATTGATGGAGCATTTTGTCAATTTAAGTCAGCATTTGAAACATTCACCTGTTTCCAGGCAACCATGGCTACGAATAGCAGGCTGCCAAGAGTTTACAGAAACTAAAGAGTAGGATGGGGGACTCCTTGGTATCCAGGACACTGTTTACAAAAGATAGTTGGGAGTCAAAGGTTCAAATAAGACCTTTATTACAACACAGAGTTGACAGCACATTTTCTTACTTAAAAGAAAGTATTTGGTCTCTTGGTGGTGAAACGTGGTTTGTGCTGACGACGCAGAACTCTGTGTGGCAGAGGGAACTTGATTTTAGAGTCCTGCAAGAAAAACATTTCTATGTTAATTGAGATACCAAATGAGCAAAGAAAACAGTCTGCAATTAATGGTTGAGCTACGTTCAACTGCTAACTTATGTACAGAGAAGTAATGCATCCACAGACCAGATACACTTCGTAGGAGCTAACACATGCCTTAGTCTTTGCAATTCTTTTTGAAAAAAATGCCTTCTAAAGGCAAGTTTTCTGTGACATATTTGGTTTAGCAGTTCTAGCATTAAAAATCTTCATCGTAATACAGCACAACTGTAAACCTGTGCACACAATTTTGGTTCCCTCCCATTTTTGCCTGCAAAGCAAACCTGTACCAGACAAGAGAGCTCTCTGCTTCCAGTCCAGTGTCAGACGGGAACCCACCATCCCCTGGGACATTAATTCACTTACATGGAACTGCTTGACCGCAGGCCTACGGCACTTGCTCGCAGCAATTTCCTCAACTTTCATGATCTGAATAGAGTGAGCACGGGCACGATGACGGGCTCCCATATCACGGTCTGTAACAAGAGAACTCATTAAAAAAAAAAATCAATCTTAAGACATTTTCAGTATAAAAATCTCACTAACACCTTTGCAGGAAATGTTTATAGTACCATCTACAGCTTTTTAAATTTCTGATCAACTCTACTTAATCACACTGGGTTTAGTATCTAGTGACGGCAGAAATACCATAAAAACAACAGGCAGCAGTAAGTTCTTCCTGGAACTCATAACCCAGCTCCTCCAATAAAGTGCCACCTTATTTTCCTTGCCTGATTTCAAGAAGGTACACATACACAGAAGTAATCTACATGGGACTATTTAATTTTCTGCACATGAAAACTGTGATTCATAATCAACACTGAAACATGATTTCAGACGTGTGAGCTTCAAAAAAATTTCCCTTCCACAAAGAAGGTGCAAGTACAGATAGGATCTGAGGTTATCCTTAAAGTTGACAAGTGACAGAAATATGAACTGACTGATACTTAGCCCATGTAATTCAGAACAAGACAAAACCACCTGTCACAGGCTACCTCAAAATTCCTCCCTGCAGTAGGGAAAATCACTGCTTTCAAATCATGATGTCCATAGTTCGTTCCACAGGAGATGTTTGCTGAAGTACTATTGTGATTACAATGCTTCCCATAGAGATCCAATACACCTATTAAAAACTTACCTTGTCAAACTTTTTCTTGAACATAAAGGCATTGAAGTCATTGTATCATAACAAAGTAAATTGCCGGGTCTCTTAAGCAGTATGTTAATTAACAGGAACGATTGTAAGTTAATGTAGAACCTTAAATTTCACTTTCAACAGCACTTCAGCTTTTGAAAGGCGACAAGATACATTTAATATTTGCACATATGACAAGAATATCATTATTAAGAACAATATTCTTTGGGTTTTTATGTGCATTCTGTAGTATATCCCATTTATTGGATCTAAGTGGGATGTGCATCCCACTTACTGGATGCAAATATCAAGAGCACCAGCTACAGAAATGGTCTATCTATCCCTCAAATACTTAACGCAACAGACTGAAACCAAGACAATCTTTAATTGTCCCTGAACCAAAGCAATGAGATCATGGAGCAGCAAGACTCCCTGTGATTTTTTTCTTTACTGCAATTATTTTATTTGCTCGCCAAAGTACAGATGCCAGTATGTTCCACATGCTATCTGAATTATTGTCTCTACAAGACTTGGGAAGACATACTCAGTATTTTAAAACATTAAAACATAGAGCAAGAAATACATACATCACCTAAGGAGTCATGAAACTCTCAGGCTGTTAGCAAAACTGATTACTAGAACTGTAGGAAGCCACACCAGGATGAAGTGGGAATATTTACAGCTACAGAAACTGTATAAAGAGTGGTAACAAATCAATACACTATATATCTGATATATATATATCGATTTCTACAGGAACTCCCCACTTAATTTTTCCACTGTTTCAGTTATCTTACGGATCAAGTCAGCACAATTAATAACCAGCTTAAGATTTATCTTGTGCTTGTATACCAGTCCAACCGTTTTATCCCTTAAAATGGTTTAATGTACTTACAGCACTGAGTGACAGCACCAGCCGTGGTCAAATCCCTGTACTCCCTGTACATGTTGTGAGTTCCACTACGAGAATCATAGCGCAACCAAATACCAAAATTTTTTACACGCAGAGGGGACTTCTCATACACCTGGAATTACACAGGAGCACAAAAGTAATTAGAGACAGTACATCATCAGCATTTCACTAGTTTAAGAATAAATATTTCAGAGCTCTAATGAAACTACTGTGTTAAGTTTGTCAAAAACAACTATTTGCTCTCTTTCCCCACACCAGTACAGTCACATTCAAGTTTCAGTCATTCAGAAAGAAGAATTTAAGTAACTCGTCATGAAAAGAAAAATACACACAAGATTAAAATGTAAAGAATGTCCTTTAAACATCAAGGTAGAGAAGTGTAAGCATACACATATATACTTTCCAAGAATTACACGTCTCCAGATGACTCGTAAACGGTATACCCCACAATGAAAGAAGTATACGAATCAGATAGGAGCACTGACTAGGGGCACAGTTCATAACTCTGAAGCGCTGAGAGAAAAGTTTCTTTGCAGTTTATTGGACATACACTGCCACTTTTTAAAAAAACAAATTTGTCACTTGGCAATATTAATATTACCTCACTACTAAATTAATTTCAATCTCACTCTCAATAACATAGAACCACAGAATGGTTTGGAATGGAAGGGACCAAAAAGATTATTCAGTACCAACCCACCTGCCATGGGTAGGGACACCTCCTACTAAACCAGGCTGGTCAAGGCTACATCCAACCTGGCCTTGAACACTTCCAGGGAGGGGGCAATCACAACTTCCCTGGGCAATCTGTGTCAGTGCCTCACCACCCTCACTGTGAAGAATTTATTCCTAATGTCTAATCTAAACCTTCCTCCTTCCAATTTTAAACCACTCCCCCTTGTCCTATAACTACTGTCCTTGTATTAGCACTTCATATGAGTTCCACATATACATCAGCTGGAATTCCTTACAAATCTCCCACTTTTTTTAGGCTTTTAATCCCGCACCTGCCCACAGTACACAATCTCTCCAGAAGACTTCTTCATCTTCTTTAGCTGCGAAACAAAGTACCAGAACCGGGATTTGGCAACAACATGGTTGGGAGCGAAGATCCGCATGCGGTAGAGAGGAGGGGTCCTGCATTTCGGCGTGGGGAGGCACCGCCCAACCACCTTATACTCCCGCAGCTGGAGGGAGAAGAAACACAGGTGTGAGCCCCTCCACACCACTAGCCCAGCGGTCCCCCCACTCCCCGTGGAAAGCACTGCAGCAACAGCAGTGCAACCCAGGAGAATGAGGAGCAGGGGATACCAAAAATGCCCGCAAATAAACTCTCTCAAGACTCATTGAATGTATGAGGAAATTATTTCCATCAATCATACGCAACGACACAGGAGCTGGGGACAGAACACATACCAATTTACAGGCATAGGTATAAATTCTCTCAGCAATTTCATGCATATTCTACTACTTTCCAAGTACTAATCTTAATTTTATTACGAACTGCACAACAGCCAAATCTCTGCTTATTAGAACTTCGAAGACAGTTCTCTGTCTGGCCTTGTATTCTTAGATAAGAAAAGAACCACTACCTGGGAACGGCAATATTTAAAAAAAAACATACTGACAGAAGAAGAGCCCGTGTCTGCCTAACTTTCCAAAACACTGCCACCCTAGATATGGCTTAACTGAAGTCAGAAAACCAATTCTACAGAAAACCAGCTCTACTTAAGTCAAAATATTCCACTCTCTGCAATAACAACCCCTTCTTGTACCACAGGGAAAGGCCCAGGCGCCTCCCCACGCGCCGCCGCCGCCATGTTGGCCGCGCGCCTCCCCCATGGGCCCGGCCCGTGAGGGAGAGCGGAGGTTGCAAGTCCTGCACAGCCACGGCCCCCACCGCCAGCCTCCTAGCAGCCACCCCGGCCTCGCTCACAGCCCCGGTGCCGGCCATGCCTCCCCCGGCTCGGCCCGGCCCGGCCCAGCCCTCACTCACGGTGCCCGAAGCCTTCATGGCGATACCGCCTCAGCAGCCCGCAGAAAAGGAAAGGCCGCACGCACCGCCCCGCGTCATCCGCCCGCCCGCAGGCCACGCCCCCCGGCCGTGCTCCCAGCCCATTGGCTGACGGGAGAGCGGCGTTCCGCCTGGCGATTGGACGAGGCAGCCGTCAGTCTCGGTTGAGGCCCGTCAGGGTCCGCGGGGACTTACCGTAAAGCCGCCAATTAAATACAAGTCTGAGATACGGGCTTTGCAATGTCTGCAAGCAAGCGTTCGTTCACTGGCGCCAGACGAGGGGGGAGCACTCACCAAACGCTCGTCCTGGACTTGGTGGGAGCTACATAGTTATAGACCCAGGTTTAATTTCGCCATTTACGTATTCAAACCACTTGAGAAACCCATTGCACACGGTAATGTCCGTCGCGCTTGCCCAGTTGCTCCTCCTGGTGGTCTCCGGTGATCGTGCATCGTTTTCCTCAGGTCAATCGTCATTCTAGGAGGAAGGGTCACCTTTCTCCTTTTCATCACTTTTGGTCCAGGTTGTCATTCTGGCATCAGTTTGTCTTGAATCTTCTTTTTGAGGTTTCTGCTATCTACTAGCCCCAAACGGGCATTCACCACTTTTAGCAAATCATTTCTTGCTATCTAGCACAGCCCTCCTATCTAATGCAACACACAACCGCTGCAAAATGCTATTGCAAAACGGCTGTAAGTTTGTAAAGTTAATATGTTTCGCTTAAACGGTCCGACTTTTCAATGCTTTTATGCTGTCTTTAACGTGGATCAGGGCCTGGGGGAGCCCAGTGCTGGCTGCCACAAGCTGTTGCTGTGGCTCATGGAATCGTAGAATTGCTTGTTTGGAAATGACCTTTGAGATCATCGAGTCCAAACATACCTGTCTGCTACTAAAGCAATTTATGTACCCATCTTCTAAACATCTCCAGGGATGGCGACTCCACCACCTCCCTGGGTTCCCTGTGCCAGTGCCTGACAGCCCTTTCAGTGTGCTGGGATCCTCCTTTCACACCTGCTCCAGAGTGCTTGCCCTTGTGTGCACCATGAGCTGAAAGCAGTTCTGCAGGAATGAGGGGCTCAGGTGCTGGGTGTTCTGAATCTCAAGCTTTCGATACTGAAAATGCCAGCCAATAACCTCTCTAAGACTCATTTTGGAGTTTCATAAAGCAGCATCCTTTATTTTAGCGCTGGGCAAGTGAGGGAATGATTCCCATTAATCATGCACAATGAGATAAGAGTAATGAGATAAGGACAGAATGTATTTCCCACTTACAGCCATTGGTATAAATTTTCCCAGAAATCTTATGCATATTCTATTACTTTCCAAGGACTAATTTTAATGTTGTTATGAGCTTCACAACAGCTGATTGGAGCTTTGCAACCAGCTCTATCTGACCTTACATTGGAGATAGGGAAAAGCTGCAAACAGATGCTGACAGAACAAGACACATCTGTTCAGCACCGACCGTGTTTAACACCAGACGTCATCATTTCTCTCTGAACGGCATCTGGAAATCAGCATTTGAAGAAAGCATGCTATAAGAAAACAGAGAGACGCTCTGTCTAACTTTAAAAAACTACAGTTACTTAGATGAACTTTAGCTTAAATGAAAACATTCCACTTTTTGTAATAGTAACTGCTTTTTGTATCGCTTTGAAACCTCCAATTCCATGAGATGGATGCGGGTTCCTTATAAAAAGCCGGCGCGCAGCACCACGCGTCTAAACGGCCTCGCCCGCGTCTGCGCTTTCCTGCTCCGCTTAGTCAAGCTGAAGGCTACCTCTCGGGGGGCGGAGCAGGGCGCCATAGCCACTCCCAAGCGCATCGTGGGGGCGGGGGTACGTGGCGGGGCGCTGGAGGCCATGCCAAGCAGGGGACGGGGCTATGCCATCCAGCGCGCTGGGGGCGGGGCGCTGCCGGTCACGCCCACACCTCATGGAGACTATGGAAAGGGGGCGCTGGAGGCCGCGCCACGCGGCGCAGGGGGCGGGGCTGTGGTTCCGAGAGTGCCGCGGGGGGGCGGGGCGCTGGAGTACACACCCGCACGCTGCGGGGAGGCAGGGCTGCGCCTCGAGGTGGTGCTGGAAGCTGCGCCACGAGCCCCAAGGGGCGGGGCTACGGCCCCAAGGGGCGGCTCAACATCTCATAGGTGGCCGGGTACTGGCGGCCGCACCCACACGGTGCAGGGGGCGGGACTATGGCTCCCGGGAGGGGGGAAATACGTCTCACAGGGCACTCGAAGCCACGCCCACAAGCTGCGGGGTCGGGGGGCGCTGGAGGCCACGCCCCGCACGGGGCGTGGCTGCGGCTCCCGGGGCGCTGCGGGCGGGGAGGTGGCCCGTCCCATCGCGTCCCGTCGTGCTCCGCGCCGCCCGTTGCGAGGCGTGGTGAGGCGGACGCCGCGCCGGGAGCAGCCGTGGTGCGGGCGCGCTGGGGAGGGGACATCGTCCCTTCCTGGCAGCCGCTCCGCACGCGCCAGGGCCGCGGCGCCTGCCCTGGGCGGCCTCGGCCTCCTCCCCCTCCTCTCTCCCGCCGCCAGCCGAGGCGGCGCGGCCCGGCCCGGCCCGGCGCTCGTGGCGGGCGCGGAGCCGCCATGGCGGACTGACCGGGAAGGTAACGGCGGGGGATGGGACGTGACTCAGCCCAGGGGGAGTGGGAAGGGCCCGCGGGTGGCGCCGCTGAGCTGGCAGCGGGGGCTCCCCTGGCTCACTGGATCGGGGCGGTGGGAAACCGAGGGACCGGCCGGTGCCTCCCCCTCGTGCCTCCTTCCTCGCCGGTGCCCCTCTTCCACCCTCCTGCCGGTGCCTCCGGTATCCGCTGGGGCTGGGGCCGCACACGTGCGGGTGCGAAAAAACCGAGCATTTTTCTCCTTTAGTGCCGGTTGCTGTTGTGCCTTCGTGGCCGTGTGGCCCCGGTGGGGGGAGGGATCAACCAGGGGTTCCTGGACTCGAGGGAGGGGGAGGGATCCCCCGGCACCTCAGTGTTCCACCGCTCCCGGGGGTCCCAGGGGTGCCCGGTGGCGGGAGTAGTGCTTTGTCACTGGAGGAGGCCAGGCTGTAGCCCCGGTGTCTCGATTGGGTGGTGTGGGAGTGGTAGAAGAAATAATTACTATTGCAAAAACTGGAATAGTTTGTTTAAAGTAGGGTTAAGTTTCATGTAGTCTTTTACAAGGGCAGATAATGACAGGATGAGGGGGAATGGCTTTAAATTTGGAAGGGAGAAGATTTAGATTAGACCTTAAGAAGAGATTCTTCATGATGAGGGTGGTGAGGCACAGGTTGCCCAGGGAAGCTGTGGATGCTCCCTCCCTGGAAGTGTTCAAGGCCAGCTGGATGGGGTCTTGAGCAGCCCAGTGTGATGGAGGGGGTCCCTACCCATGGCAGGGGGGTTGGAACTGGATTGTCTTTAAGGTCCCTTCCAACCCAAACCATCCCATGATTCTATGAAAATGCTTAATCGTGCCAGGATGCAGTGGTGCAGCCAGGGCGGGTGGGTGCTCCCACAAGGCTGGGGGGCCAAGGAGGCCTCACAGGGAATTCCTGGTCAGTAAGAATGTGCCTGAAATGAAGACCTAATGGGTCACTTCCAGGAAGAGAAACTTTTTGGTCAGGCTTAGAAATTCTCGAAGTAGCTGTGATTACACAGCTGTTGGTTTTAACCACATGTTAGGTCAACATAAAGGCCACGGAGCCCAAGAGGCTGCCGATCTTGAATATGTTTAGAGAAACAAAAACAGAGCTCAAATAAGAATGTGAGGGATAAGCTTTTATTGTCTTTAAAACTTGGGGGAGTTAAAATGAAGGATGCCCAGGGAAGCTGTGGATGCCCCCTCCCTGGAAGTGTTCAAGACCAAGTTGGATGGGGCCTTGAGCAGCCCAGTCTGGTGGGAGGTGTCCCTGCCCGTGGCCTCCATGGTAGGGAGGTTGGAACTGAATGATCTTTAAGGTCCCTTCTAATCCAAACCACTCTGTGATGTCACTGGCTCTCTGCTTTCGCAGTCTTGTCAATACCTAAAACGAGTGCTGTGAATGAAGTATTCTTTAATTACTGGTTGTTCCTGTATTTTGCATCTGTAGTTAAAATACTCTGAAGGCATTAATGATTATGGCACATCTGAATCCAAGTTACTCACCTTTGAACATGTTAGTCTCAACTTGAATTGTGACTACACTTTTTTCCTGCTTTCCTGTATGAGAGCAGAAATTATTTTGTTAGCTTTCTCAGAAGGCTCATTCAAATAGCTTATTGCAGTAATTGTCTTTTAGAGTTGGTTAGTCAAGTTGAAACTTTTAGAAAAGGCAATCTGGTAGAAGACAAAATTTTAAATACACTTGTGTAGCTTATACAGAATTAGTACAACTGGTTGGCAATGCTGTTAGCTAAACAAGTGAAGAGAATACATGTTTGAGCCAGGTTATTTTTAATGGCAAAACTTGTCACCCAGGTGTAGAATATGACTACTTTTTTTTGGTAGATAATGTAGTGATATCAGCAGGAAAATATGCCAAAAATATGCTTCTGTATATTAAATAGTTTTACTTATATAACTCTGGACCAGATCCTAATCAAAAAAATGCTTGTAAAAAAAAATTACCCAAAAAAACCCACGAAACCAACCAAAAAAACACCCACCAGATTTTCCCTGCAACATTTTATTTTCATTTTAATCTGGGTGATTTGGATGTTGATTATGGGGAAAACAAGCTGGGGGCTGGGGATGCAGAGGGAGAAGACTCGGCAGAGCAAGTTTAATCCCTAAAGGTTTTGACCCTGAGCGGGATTGCTCTGTGTTGTAAGGCAGTGTGTGAAGCTTGATTTGCTACGAGTCATCGCTTTGTTCCAGATTTTCTGGTTTCTATACTGCTGCAACCTGCAATATTTTTTTTTTGGTACGAAGTCAATTTTAATTATTACATTGCATTTCGTGGGGCATTTTGTTGTAGTGTGTTCTGTAATGAGCATTATAGAGATGTCTGTTACCGTGATGGATTTTTGGGCACTCCTTTTCAGGCGCACTTGCTGTCGGTTGTCACTGTGCCACCTTTCTTCCAGTGGGGGGAGGGTGAACAGTAGAGCGTGCGCAAGATACACAATACTAAGAAATCAGAAACTCTACCTATAGGTATGCAGGCAGCTTCAAACTACAGCTCCTTTGTATCTCCTCTCTTCCTCTTGTCTGTCTTCCTTTCCCCTACCTCCTATGTACTTATGCAACAAGGCCTTATTTTAGGCCTAAGTAATTGTTACCATAGGGGATAGCTTTGAGGGATCGATGCGTTTTTGTCCCCTTTTGCCATTTTGCAGCATCCTAATGTTTGACAAAGATTATTTTTTTAATCTGCTGTGTTTTACAGGAGTGTTGAAGAGCAGCCTGTAGAGGCACATCATCTTTAGAACGCTTGGCTAGATTGCTTGTTAATTTTACACTGAATTTTCTAAATAAAAGTAATTGCTAGTAAGTCAGCACCCATTAGTAGAAACAGAAAACTTTGTTAACGACTCAATATGATATATTTTGTGGTTACCTTCCAAGACCTCCTAATGACTTTGCTTCCCTGGAGGAAATACTTCATAAATGGGTTTAGGAAGCATCTTAACAACATTAGAGATGAGTAGATTTTTTTTTTTTCACAGTTGTCAAGTTTATGGCAGGGAAAAAAAATACAGCAGTTTATTATTTCAGTAACAGACAAATGTTTATGTCCTATCTTGCTGAAACCTCTGCATGTTTCAACTTTGTGTTCAAACCTTTCAGTTGAATAGTACACATCATGGCATTTCTCTGTTAAGATGATATTAGCTCTCTTCAAGAAAACTGAAATATATGTGGACACTTCAAATTTTCCTTTTTTTGGTAAGAAGTTTGGTACTGTTAAAAGTTGATTAAAGAACTTAAAATTCTGATGTCTCAGAAGTGTGCACATTCACATTTTGGTGGAGTATGTACTATGTTTGAGGTTTGTTGGCAAACTTCTGTGGTTATTGCTGTATTATTTTTAATTTTTGTTCTGCTAAACAAATAAAGTTTCTATTTCTCTATTTGCAGATGATTGTAGATTCGCCTCTGGAAGAAGTGGGCAAACCAGTTAGGAATAGGAAACAAAGAGTATAGCAATAGAGATGGATGAACAAGCCCTTTTAGGGCTAAACCCAAATGCCGATGCGGACTTCAGACAAAGAGTATGTAATTAACTTGCTTATCTCTCTAATAATTAGAGGGTGCTGTTTCAGTATAGAAGTGTCGTTTTTACTTGCAAGTAGTTGGGGATTTTTTTCATTAACCGATACAGGGGTTTTGTGTTCGTGGTGACAGGTACAAAACAAAGTCCCATCAATGAACATGTATGTATGCTGGAGGTTTTGTGTCACCAGTGCTGTGAAATTACACTTAATATTCATAGAATTAATTTTTCTGGGCTCTGACTTTTTCAAGTCTTTCAATTCTTTTTACTCATTACTCAGGTTTGTACGTAGGTTCCCATAGAATGAAAAACAGCTGCTGAAAACTAGTTGTTTGCCATTGCTCTTTTAATTATAAGGTACAATTTTTATTTGAGTGGCTAACCTGCCTTTAGTGTCTTTTAAAGAAATGTGTGTTTTAACTGTAATGACGCTTGTATTGCTGTAGGTAGAGTAGGTTGGGACAGTAATCATGGTATATGGGTAACACTTTGTAAAAGAGAGATACTGGTATGAAAAGGCATTACAATTTATATAACTGTTTAATGAGTAAATATTTCTGCTTACTGATTATCAAGTTGATTCAATCGCCCACAAGATGATCTGCAGTAAAACCTTTCAAAAATGAGGATGTTAGTACCTTGGGTTTGTATTCATAAAACAAATCCTGGAATGTATAAGAAAGTTAAAAGTGTAGTTTGATGCAGCCAAGTGCTATGTTGGTTCTGAGTATTTGCCCTTCTTGAAAACATAGGTATGGCTAATCTTTAGTGTTCTCTTAAGAGAATATCACTATAAAAATTGAAGTTTATAGATTTATTGACCTTTTAACTGTGCGGTCTACCTAATTTTGAAATATTTGACAGTGAAAGGTGACTTACCTTTTCACTGATCAGGTGACATGTAACATATAAAGGAACTATTAAGCAATTTATGGTAAAACTGTTCAGTTTAAGAAAACTACCAGAAAAATTACAGAAAAAGACTTCTTGTTTTAGGAACTTATATCAATTCACTGAGTAATTAATTGCAAAATTACTTTGGTAAATGGAAACAATTATGAACTAATGCAAAAAACAAACCTAAAAAACCCAAGACAAAGAAATCCCTTGAAATACATGCATTCATAGAATTTAAATAATGTTGTTAATCTAATCCCTTTTTCAAAAGTTACTTCACTGTTTTGTGTAACAGGCCACACTAAATCTTAAAGCAATTAGACCAAGTTAACTGCTGTCAAAGGCTTTTTAGAAGGACTGCATAGCAACGTAGTTATCTAGAATTTGGTATTTTTTTCCAGTACCTCTAATAGATTCATGAACTAAGAATTGTCAGGTGATTAGTGTTTGAATGTTTCTTGAGTTCAAGGTGTAGAAAACAGCCAAAGTGGTACAAAAAATAGTGCATTGTTTTCAGAGAAAAATCTACACTTTCTTTTTAGTATTTGTGGAATTTTAACTTGTATGTGAACTTCCATTTAAATGGAAAGGCCTTAAGCAACTTCCTGTTCCAGAGGTCCCTTCTAACCTCAACAATTCTGATTCTATGACTTCTGTAGTCAAGTAATAAAAATCTTTATATTGAATGTAAAATGGGAATGTGTACCTATGATGTGAGCATTTGAAGAAATACTCTTGTGTTATGGGTATCAGGGAGTCATATAAATACTTGGATGTATCCAAATACTGTTGGGTTCTTTTGAAGGAGAGCTGTTTAAGTGTGAGTCTAAATGTGAAGGAGATGTCTTGCTGTGTGGTTTACTCTTTTTTTACGTGAGGTTTGCTTGAATGTTTGCAGGCACTAGCCTACTTTGAGCAGCTGAAGATCTCTCAGGATGCTTGGCAAGTCTGTGCAGAAGCGTTAGCTCAGAGTATGTACAGGTAATGTAGCTAAGAATCATTGCTTGTTTTCAACAGTAATATATTTGCATCCGTGTTTAGCTCTACAACATAATAAGCAAACTGTAAACTGCTGAAGGTTAGTATGGTCGTCATACTAGTTTTGGTATCATAGTTGATCTGTTGCTACTGTATAATGCTTTTCAAGGAAGAGCAATGTGTAAAACTGCATATTAATTTACAAACCTAAAGATTGCTGCTTTATGAAATCAAAGGAAAACAATGTTCTAGTGGTGCCTTTTGGGGAGTAGTGCTAAAAATTTCCTGTTGTGAGACTGTAGGCTTTACATGGAGTAATCTCTCAGTACTTCCTTGTCCCTATTCTATGGCATAGGCCATTCCATTTTTTAAGATGCAAAGAGTGTTTTGTCACCACTGTTTTTGCACATAAATACAAGTTGTGTATTTAGATCTCAAATACCAGGTTGTAAGGAAACTGAGAGATATGTATCTCCTGAATTACAACAGGGATGTATAGTGAATGTTTTTTGGTAAACGATTTATCAAAACTTACAACTTCAGTAATTAACAAAATCACAAGATTTGAAAACAGCGTTTTGTATTCCTTACTCCAATACGTCTTGATTTTTACAATTTTTAGATAAGATAAATTCGTGTAGATTATATAGCATGTGGAATGTCCCGTCCTAATCTAGTCCTCAGTTTGTCAGCTTTGCCCTTTAAGACACAGTGTACAACTTGCTCTTAGTGTGTAAATGAACCCTGAACACGTTATTGAAGCCTGACAGCTTTTATAAAGGCAGGATACAACAGGTTAATAGTTGCTTATTTTTACCAAATTAACTGCTTGAGTATTTGTTAATTTTTTGCTTTGAAGTAGTAGCAGTAACACTTTCATCTGGTGCACAGTAATTCTTGTATGCCAAAGAGGTGACATGGTTGCACTATTTGAGGTATTTTTTTTCTTCCCGGAAGTGTATCATGTTGCCACCAATAACAGAATTTTCTTTTCTTGTCTAGTGATGATCACATCAAGTTCTTTTGCTTTCAAGTTCTGGAACATCAAATTAAGTTTAAGTGAGTAATCTTTCTTGACACCAGTCATATCCATTTAATTTTCCCTTTTTATTCTTCTTGCAGAGAAATTTAAAATGGTGCCTGTGATTTCGGTATGGTTGATGATGTGGCTTTCATCTGGTCCAGAGGATATTCTTGTATTGCTTGCCCTTTTGCTGTAGTGTAGTTGGGTTTTGAGCAGCATGCTCTACTTAGCTAGTCTAACACCTGTGTGTGGCCTGATTGCCAAGGATTGCTTTGAACTTATGTATCCCTTCTTTCTGGAAGTTCAAGCCTTATTCTGTACTCTCACTAATTTTTGCAGAGAAGAGTCCTGCAAGCAAGCCTTGCTCAGTACAGAGTTCTTGACTTCAGACAAAGCCCTATTCATTCAGTAACCATGGCAGAGATGTTAAGAGAAAGTAGTCTTTTCACTGAGTGATGTTTACATAGAATCATAGTTTTAGGAAGAAACACTTTGAAATAATGTTTCATTGCGTGAAAGTATTGTATGTATCAGAGCAAATATGAAAGACTTGAACTTCCTGTGATTTTATTTACTTGATTTTACCTCATTGAGTTTTGTCTCACTGAATGTTGTGCTTGTCATGAAGGTTGCATTTTGATCTCATTATGCTTTGTTTCAGATACTCTGAACTTACTGAAGTCCAGCAGCAGCTAATTAGGGAAACACTCATAACATGGCTGCAAGCACAGGTACGTACGTACCTTCACAGCAGTCTTAAATAGTCTATGTGGTAGGCTTAGTAGGCTAACAGAAGGCATTGAGCATGGCCTGAATGTTTAATCTGTTGTGTGAATTTAGAAATGGTTTCCTGAATATGTATGGTATCTGATATTTAAAAGCATTTAATGTGTCAACCTTTATTAAAAATTCTTGAAATCAGATGTTGTAAAGAAGTCTGTGTTTGAACTTATTGCTTAATATAAAACTCTTAAATCATGTAATGACTGTGGTTTAATCAGTTGTGTATGAAATAAGGAGTATTAAAAGTTTCCCTTTAGAGAGATACAATTGAGATTCCTGATGTTTCTCAGTGTCAGGAGCAGGTGTAATTCTGTTTTTAAGAACCTCCTGGCCTAACTAATGTCTACTTAGAAGACTGGTAGGTGTTTATGGATGAAGAGCATCACTCCTCTCGTAATACAACGGCAGAGCATAAGCTACTCTTTCTTTTGGAATTAGTTCTGTAGCCAAACATGTAGGATCAGCTGGGCCCAAGAGTTTACAAAGTCAGCAGAACCATCAAGTGGGCTAATACAAGCTGCAGTTATCTAGTCACCATTCCACTTCTGCACTGGAAACTGGCATAGTTGCTTTGTTTGTAGAAAACTTAACAGTAAGAAATAAAATATAGTACTACTTTAAAAGAATAGGTCATTTTGAAGTGGATCAAATTGCTTTTAGTTTCTCTTTTTAGCAAGCTGCTGCATTTGGGAGGAGTTTATAGAAAAGGGTAAGGAGATTGACAGTGACGTATTTTTATGCTTTTTTTTTGTTCCTGATGAGCTTATATTTCAAAACTTCTGTACTATTCTTAAAGCTAACGTTTAATTATAACAAGCTAGCTACAGGACGACTGTAACTTGTTTTCTGGCAGTTCTTGTTTACTCCTTTCACCAAACTAATAAATTATCTTTTAGTCTTTAAATAGTACACTTAACAGGCTTAGAACTGTATTACCAAGAAAGAATGTTTTCCCAGTTTCATTACAATTAAGCTAAATTTTCTTCAGTATCCTTGGAAAGGGAAGGCTTGTTATTGGTGTCAGCAAGAGAGTGAGGTAGTACGTTTATCGCTGTACAGAGATCAACAAGCCCGTGTGAGTCTTCGCTAAGTTAATAAGAAACATACAAATAAAATGTCTTGTTTCTACCAGATGCTGAATCCCCAGCCTGAGAAGACTTTTATTCGTAACAAAGCAGCACAAGTCTTTGCGTTGCTCTTCGTTACCGAATATCTCACAAAATGGCCCAAGTTTTTTTTTGATATTCTGTCAGTAGTTGACCTTAATCCGCGAGGTGTGGATATGTACCTGAGAATCCTGATGGCTGTTGATGCTGAGCTGGTAGACCGGGATGTTGTTCATACATCAGAGGCAAGTTGTTATTTTGCATTAATATTTGTTTTAAATTTCCAAAAACTTCTCCTACTTTTAAATAGAACAGAATATTTGTGAATATTTGGGTTCTTTCCTATGGCAACTCTACTTAGAGACATCAGGTGGTTTAGATCAAAAATCATGTGTTGTTTAATGCTTTTTATGATTTCATACTTTTCAGTTAACGTACATTTGCTTGAAGAGCTAGCAAATAAAAACTAACGGACCGAGTTAGTCAATTTAATGTTAGACTGACTCATTTTAAAATGTTCATTTCTTCTTTTAAGGAGTTCTAACTTCAAAAATACATTTAACGATCTGGAGTACCTTTCCCCTTTATCTGTCTACCTTCAGTGTTTGGGCATTGTGGTAGAACAAAAGAAAGAAAACTAGGGGATTTTGGATTTATTTCTTGCAAGAAAAAAATATGGTCTCTGGGTTTCAGATTTCACTTGTTTATCTTGCTAGGACAAGCAGTGTCTCGTAGTGCATACAAAAATGCTATTAACTTGACAAGGTGCTAATATGTGACAAGACTGACATCCTTTTTCTGTATTGGTAGGAGGCTCGTAGGAACACCTTATTGAAAGATACTATGAGGGAACAGTGCATTCCAAGTTTGGTGGAATCGTGGTACCAAATCTTACAAAACTATCAATATACTAACTCAGAGTTGACTTGCCAGTGCCTTGAAGTAGTTGGAGCTTATGTATCCTGGATAGATTTGAGCCTGATAGCCAATGAAAGGTAAGGTTTTTTTTGATAGAATATCTTTGCAAAAATAACCTTGATAGCCTGCTGACTGTATTTCTATGAAACAGAATTAAAACTCATATTTGAGAAAGGAGTTTGTCTTTGGAGTTTTTGATTTTTGGATTTGATTGGTTTGTTATTTTCAGTAGAATGATTGACTTTGCAAGCCAAGCTGATACAACGGCCAAAATAAATCCTATAGAGTTTGCTGGGTTCTCATAAAAATGTACAAAGTGCTGGGTTTAGTCAGTACAATAGACTTTATCTTATAAAAAGAAACCATGTATGGTAGATATGCACACAAACAATATAAAGCTTCTGTATGATGCTACTGTGTCCATATAAAAGTAACCTTTTTTCTCTGAAGGTTTATAAATATGCTGCTGGGTCACATGTCTGTGGAAGTTCTCCGGGAAGAAGCCTGTGATTGTTTGTTTGAAATTGTAAATAAGGGAATGGACCCAATTGATAAAACAAAATTAGTTGAATCTTTATGTCAAGTATTGCAGTCTGCTGGCCTCTTCAGTATTGATCAGGTTTGTATGTTGACTTTTACAGTAGTAGTGAGTCATAGGATTCCAAGCAGGTCTTAAATAAGCAAATGTACAGAAAACTATAAACCTAAACCCACAGATTAGGGAGAATTAGTTGTGCTTCTGCATCAAAGCTAAACACTTCTTATACTTTTCTCATACTTAAATAACCACTTGTTAATATTCCTTATTCATTTAAAACACACTGCATTTCATTTGTCCTCATTCTAGAAGCAAGCTGTTATGTAACTTCCCTGTTCCTCCCCTAAAGCTTGTGCTTCCTGTTAATGCTGCTGCGTTTTTTTGTTGCCTTGAATCTTCTCTTCTGAATGATTCTGTTGTAAGTATTGTAGACAAGGTAGAGATTTTAGGGTGAGATGTGTGCATATTTCAGTAGGGGAAAGACCTTTCTCGAGAGCATGTATGCTGTCTGCCTGTTTGCACCATCAGACATGAGGTTTGAAATTCTAATCTTTAAGCTGGAAAAATATACTTACTAACCAAACATGCATTCCCTGGCAGCTGCAGTGTTTAAGGAGCAGCTGTTTGCTACCTGCCACTGTGCAAAGTGGAACCAGTCCTTAAGAACCTGTAGTCCTTAGGCCGAAAGGCAGTTGTTGCTTCATTTTGAAGCCTTTGTCAAATTTGTATTCCTGATAGATACAGAAAACATGCATTCATCAATTCAGCAGGTGTTCCTCTAAAAATCTGAGTCTGTCTGAGAAAGACTTGTTATTCTACTTTTGTACAGTTACGGCAGGGAGCAAAGCATCTGTTTGGGGTGACAGGACTTGGGTACTTCTCGATTTTGATCAATGTATTTCTGCAAAAGCAAACTGTAAATATTGAATATTAACCCACTCTTACAGGCAGTACTGGAAGTTACTCATTATCAGTATTTCTGAAGTGAGCTACAGCTGTTAATTCTTTGAAGTTTTCCCATAAAAAGATTTTCCTATTATACAGCCTAAAATTTATGGTAGGAATGTGCTTCTGCTTTTATTTTGAGCCTACTTCTTGTTGTAAAGTAAAAAGAGAAACAGGCTAATCTTAAGAGATGAAGCAAGCTACTCTTGTGTAATTGAGAACAGCCAAATCTGGCATTGCTGTAACTTTCTCTCCCCATTCTATGGGGAAAATGAACCAGGCAACTGTACTTTCCATCTAGGAGGCAAATGTCTGTTTTACTACTCCTACATATGAGGCATGGGTAGTACAGTCTCTAAGCTCATGCTGTTTAAATGTGAGCTCCAGTTGCATTTTTATAATCTGCTGTCTTTTCTTGCAGGAAGATGATGTGGATTTCCTGGCCAGATTTTCTAAACTGGTCAATGGGATGGGGCAAGCGTTAATAGCGAGTTGGACTAAACTGATAAAAAATGGTGATATGAAAAGTGCTCAAGACACTTTGCAAGCTATTGAAACAAAAGTGGCCCTAATGTTGCAGCTGCTAATTCACGAAGATGATGACATCTCATCTAATATAATTGGCTTTTGTTACGACTACCTTCACATCTTAAAACAAGTAAATGTCTGGCTTCAATTTTAACATCCCTTTTTGACATATGATTTAGTTTGACTTTTGTGGGAGTATATGAAAAAATACAAAAATGCAAAATGGGTTGTTTGATTAGAATTCATGATCTTTAATGGTGTGGTCATGTGGGTTCTATAATGTTGTTTAGAAGAGTGAAGGAATTGGGTTAAATCTTGCATTAAGTGGAAAGAAGGCTTGCAAATCATAAGTTTACTTTTTTTATCAGTCATATCTTTTCCTGTTAGACAGTAATAAAGGAGTTACTACACAAAAAATAACACTTGAAATTTATTTTACAGCTTTCTGCACTTTCAGACCAACAAAAAGCTAATGTTGAGGTAAGTATATTCTTTTACTAGAGATTCTTCTTTACAAGAACGCACTGGGTCAGAATCTCCTTCTGCTGAAACAAATCATGTTTTAGTTATATGCCTTAAAACGTGCATGTGGGAATCATAAAAGGGAAGATGTTAAAGTAAGGACAGTATGTTCCATCTTCTGCTAAGTAATACAGCTGTTTCTTTAAATAATAAACCAATGTTGAACTGTTTATGACTATGAAAGCTATTTTAAAGCTGCTCTTCCCAAGCAACCCTTAAGCATATGTTGATATGTTCCTGTAGAGTCCATACTGTTGATAGAATGTTCTTAAATCAAGGTAGAAGAGAAGGATTTTTCCTGAAGCTTTGTATTTTTGATAAAACCTGTCCTGTTTCCAAAGTCTTGGAAAATTATGGGATGGATTGTCATAAAATTCAACCCTTGACAGTATCATAAGTTGAACTTCTGAAAGAAAATGCAATTCTAACAGTTGTACCTAAAATGAGCAGTTATGTTAAGCATTATATTGAACTATAAGTTAAGCTTAAGTTGATATGCTTGAGTTTATGCATCATCTTGTTTATATATAAAGTATTAATTTTAATAAATAAGGTTCATGTCCAGTTTTGGAGGTAGTAAATTTTTGGGGTTTTTTTCAGCACAGTCCTTTTAAAATTTCTTTTCCCTATGACTCTTCTGCACTAGTGTGGATGTACTAATGTACTAAATTTACATGTTGAACTGGTTAGGTTGGTGCAGGTATTTTGTAAGCTGATATGGCAGACAGCTGTGATTCCTTTAACAAGAAAATTGAAATCAATACTTGTTCTAACATGAAAAGTTGTATTTGGATAACTGTGGCCTAGATTATCTTGCTATGGTTTTATCTAATGTCTGTTTACATTGGATGAGGTATCACAATAAGAAGTTTCACATCACTGAATCTTTGTTCTTGTTACTGTGTCTGCTTTGCTCTTGTAACTGGATCAAACCAGATTATTACCGCAGTGCACTTAGAATGTGAATGTGTTAGTGTGACAAAATCTGTTGTTTTGTTAAACTTGCTTTCATACTGAAGAACTTAATGTTATAATTATTTCTTAATTTTACTGAGCGCTTACTTGAGGATTTGTGTTGAACTGAGAAGTGGTCATACCAATCTTTCTTCTTTCATCCAGCTCATAATAAGAAAGTATTTGGAAAAAGTCTAAAAGCTTAAGACAGACAACAATAAGATTAAGTTGTGTGTTCAGCAGCGTTCTTTTAAAATTTTGCAGCTAAGAAATTCTCACTTTCAACTTGGTCATTATTTAAACAAAAAAATAGAGAATCTTGTTCATTGTGCCTTTGAAGTCCTAAATTTTTTTTTCTCATCAACGGGATCATATTTTTAATTCTTTAAATTACAGGTATTTCTAAGCATTTCTGGCTCAAAGCGCTTTGCACTAATGTGTTACAATTATTTTAATTCTTTAATACCACTTCTTATAGAGAAGCAGAGACTTCTCACAGATGATGCTGACACGTCAATGGAAAGCCTGAGCACATTCTTGCTATTCAACATATTGAAAATATCTCTGAATTTTATCTCAGTAACCTAAGTTTAATCATTAGTCCATTTTGGTGTTAAAGAACAGGTTTTGCACTTAAAATGAAAAACATGTAAATGTAAGTAATTTGTCAAAAGTTGTTGTGTTGGGGACTTTGTTTTTAAATTTACCTTGTTCTTTATTTATTATTTATCTGAAATCTATGGCTGGCTGCATTCAGAACCTCCCGTACCAGAAGAGAATTGCAAAACGTTAATCAAGTTCTTGTTGATATGATCAGTATTTCCATTTGCTGTAGTTATAATAAAAGCTGTCGGCTGCTAAACTCCACCAATATGAAAAACACAAGTTTGTTTTTTTCACTTGATTGTAGGTATAGGGATGAAGAACTCTATAATGCTGGTCAGGTGCCTGTTCTATTCTACTGAGTCTTCTCCAATATTCAGTGAACCTATTCCTTGTAGTAGGTATATGGATAGGTCCTACCTTATTACTTCTTGCTACTTAGTATTTCCTTGAACTTCTAACACTTAATTTTTGTCATAGATATAAAGATGGTCTACCTCTGATTTAATTTTAATTCAGAAAAGCTTTCTGTCCATTTGGAATATTTAGATTTAATACACATTTTTTGTAGGTTCCCCAGAACAAACTGTTAAATTGAAGTGAAAATTAAAATAGAATCTATTTCTAAGCACTTGCTTGAGCTGTGTGTCAGTCCAGTTTCTATCAATCTTGGAAAGCCTGGAATTGAGTATTCCACGTATTTTAAACATTAAATCAGAGTTCCAAAAACCTCAAATGCTTAGTGAGATCAAAGTGATACATTTAGAGTTTGAGACTTTAGTAGAGATGAGATCAAGCCCTTGTCCCTGCTAAGTTGAAATTGCACTTCAGTGCTTTAACTGATGTAACAACTTGCTGCTGCTGAAAACAGAAGGTTTTACTTATCTTACTCTTGTTTATTGTTCCTGGCTCTTACTCTGTGATTCTTTGCTGAATCAGTTCAGCTTGTTAACCTGTCCCCAAAAAAACCTTTTTCAAGGATGTTGAGCTATTAAGAGAAGCTAATGTTATGGCTAAGCTGATCTGCCCTTTTAAAATAGGATCTTGGACAACCTATTTAACTTCCTCTGCCTAGTTCAGTAATCTTAAGTGGTTTTTTTCTGTGTGAGCCAAGCAGCACAAATTACAAGCAGGAAACAAAGTCAAATAATACTGTCAGAGACTAAGAGCTCCTAGTCATCTGTGCTTTGTATCTGAAATGGCATCTCTGTATTGCTTGGATATAAACCATCCGGTTTAGCTTGGGTTGTTACTTTGCTAAAACTCAGAAAATAATTCAAATGGGATTTTAAAATATTTGTAAATGTTGCTTTAATTTTTCATTTTCTGTAGGATTTTAACTGTTGTTTCTTTTCACTTGTCTGCTTCACCACTTACAGTTCTGTTTTTATCTTAGGCAATCATGTTGGCTGTTATGAAGAAGCTGACATATGATGAAGAATATAATTTTGAAAATGAGGTATAGTATTATATGAATAAACAGACAAATGCAATTTAAATCAAATATAGCAAAACCTTCTCATGCTCTTAAAATCCATATTTTTCATAGACGTGTTTTTTTCGTAGACATAGATTTTAAGGTAGGAAGCAAAGGTCTGTAGGCTTATTTTTTTTCCCTATGTGGAAGTGTGTTTTAACCTCTGGGCATGTCTGCATAGGACAAAACAACAGTGCAAAGGGATATCCAAGCCAGCACAGTTAACTGAATATTTCTTGCTGCATTTGTACAGAACTATTCCTAGGCAAATACAGCTGTGCTGTTAGCTAAACATACTGTTGAGCTGGTTTGTTGTGTGAGTTTGCATGTTTCTGCACATCACTTCTGTCTTGCAAGAAGATTTGAGACACATTGTGTAACTAAACTCTTCAAGAGTTGCTGCTTGACCTACTTCAAATGGTCAAACCTGCAAAAATAAACTAATGGAGGTGGAAGGTCTTTGATTTCCTGCCATGCTTACATCTGTCAGCCAGCAGTAATGATTGAATATGTTAGACTTATTTTTGCTCTGTGCTGTTCAAAGAGTTGTAGCCTTAAAGAGGTTAACTTAACCTGCATGTAGACCACCACAAATGTTTCTGTCAGTTTAATTTTAAAACTAAGCGGGATGCTGAAAAGAATATCTTTGAGGAGTGAGTCAGTTTTCAAAAATTAGGTCAATAAGGCTTTGCCAAGAGCATTTTCTGTCTTGTACTTTTGGCTAGTTTTCAGTTTGGAAAGCCTTTTTACTATGTTTCTGGGCTGAATGCAGTGGATCTCAACATCCTACAACCAACCAAAATAGGAGCCTGCTGTTATGTTGGAAGAGCATAGGGCAAGCATTAGTGAATGCTCTGGGTGTGATATACTAGTCTTGTAGGTACACGTTTTTGTTTTAGATGTAGTTGTCTAAAGCAGTTATGGATGAATTAAACATGAAAATATGGACTTCATTGACCTTTGAATGTTTTGTAGGGTGAAGATGAAGCAATGTTTGTGGAGTACAGAAAACAGTTGAAACTCTTGCTGGACAGACTTGCTCAGGTCTCACCAGAGTTACTGTTGGCGTCTGTCCGCAGAGTTTTTAACACTACACTTCAGTAAGTTGGGTTTTTTAACTTGTTTACAGGATACCCTTAGCTTTTTTTTACCTTTTGTAGCTGTCAGCTTTTGTAATGAACATGTGTGATGTGGCAAGGTGGAGTCGATTGATAGAATGAACTTGTTTCAACTTCATGATAAATATAACTTTGTATAATCTTTTACTGAGCTGCTTAGAAAGAAAAAGCATTCTTTTCCTAACCTTTAATGGCAGCTGATTTTTTTTTTTTCCTGGAGATGCTTCTTGATCTCTGTCTCTACCTGCACAGCAATAGCCATTTGGACAGTGTTTGCTTTACACCTCAATGAAATGCTTATCAGTTGTGGCAAATAATTTTATGTATTACAGCTATCAGATAACCACGTTGGAAGGGAGAAGAAACAAAAGTGCAGTATCTTTCACAAAAAGGGCGGAATCAATCCTGGAAACAATGCGTATAAATAAAGAAATATTATTACTAGTTTCCTGGCTAAGAGGACTTCTGTGTCTATACAAATAGGAATCTGGTATTGTTGATGGCTTCCTTGTACCTTGCCCTTCAGTGACCCCTCTTAAAGAGAAGCTGAGTGGCTTGACCATGGGTCATATGTATTTCAAAATTTTTGTAGCTTTTGACTTGAAACTGGTAAAAGAAATTTGGTAGTGCTGTAATGGAGAAGTGCTGCATTGGCAGATAAAGTCATCCAGAAGCATCCTGAAATGCTGCTTAGATCTTACGGTATTTTTCTTTGTTAAAATCTGCTCTCTTTATGCTGTGCATCTGAAGAAGACCCAGAATAAAATATTAATGTGGTAGAACTGAGCTTATTTCATAAGCTACTACATAATCTTCATGTTCTTTCTGTAGGAACTGGCAGACTACGCGATTTATGGAAGTAGAAGTAGCAATAAGGCTGCTGTATATGTTGGCTGAGGCTCTTCCTGTATCTCATGGTGCTCATTTCTCTGGTGATGTTACAAAAGCTACGGCTTTACAAGACATGATGAGAACGGTAAGGATGTGTGTGATGGGAGCTGTTTAAAAAAAGCTGATGAAGACTGGAATGTTGTAGTTGAAATGGCTTGTCTTAATTACAAGCATGTCACCTACATTGGAGTTTGATGTTACAAACAGCAAAATACTAAATCACTAATGCTTTTATTTGTAGCTGGTGACTTCTGGTGTTAGTGCCTATCAACATACATCAGTGACTCTGGAATTCTTTGAAACAGTGGTTAGATATGAAAAATTCTTTGCTGTTGAACCTCAGCACATTCCAACTGTTCTAGTAAGTTTCATCTCATATTTTCAACTAGATAAGTTCTTTACACTTGGGAACTTTTTTAATTTTCTGAAGGTTACTGAGAAAGCTGAGGTTTATATATTGTGGGGTGATTAGCTTTCCCCCCTTTCTGGTTGAGGGATTCTGAAACTGAGATACTCTCTTGATTGCAGATGGCGTTTTTAGATCACCGTGGTCTTCGCCATACGAGTCCCAAAGTACGAAGTCGAACAGCTTACCTCTTTTCCAGATTTGTCAAGTCTCTTAAGTGAGTAAAGCTGTTAAAAGCATATCCAAATGGCACTGAAATTACCATACATAACCCTTCCAAACATAACAGTTGTCATTGAAACAGTCTGGGCTTCAAATGGACTGCAATGACGTAACAGATGAACAGTACTCTAGCAGGGTGGTCCCATTGTGATACTAAGCGGTGGAAAAATTCATCACGAAATGTCAAATCTGATCGACGATGTAAATGTCTGTCATACTCGTTGGGCAGAGCTGAGAGTGAGGGGATCTGGAGACTCCCAAGAGTAACTCTTCCCTGACCAAATTCTGCATATTTACAGATTTTACTCAGTGTATTAGAGCCCTTCAAATGGTTCCTGTCCTGTTGGTCTTATTTCACAGTCATGTGCAAAATGTAGAGTTTTCCTGATGGTTCAGATTTCAGAAGGATCCTGGTTTTCAACTGTTAATGAAAATATTTCACTAATCTGAGTGAGGCTATTTATCAATGTTTTTAATACAGTGAGGGAAAGAAACAAATGTTTATTTCCCGCTATGGCTTTTATCTGTTTGTCCCACCACAAGCACTATATCCGTCAGATTTTTGTACCGCAGTGCTGTGATATTTAAAGGGGAGCTCTATATTGAGAAGTTAGCTTAGTGTTACCAGGAAACTTGTAAAAATGTGCACGCTTCTAAATAGTGTTATGTACTTGTGTTTTCCTTCAGTAAGCAAATGAATCCTTTTATTGAAGATGTTCTGAACAGAATACAAGACCTGCTGGAACTTTCCCCTCCTGTGAGTATTTACAGCAGGTTTTTGTAATAAATAAGGCTTGCACTTATTCATCAATGTGCCCAAGTACTTACTGAATTGTAAGCTTAGCACGCAAACATTGAAATTCAAGTAACTGTCTTGCTTTTTTTGTGTGAGATCACTTGCATGCGTACATTTGTACCTAACTTTAATAATCTTACATACAGATGTCTGGGAGTATAGGCTAGAGATGGGTATATATAGAAGGCTACTGTCTGAATTGTATAAAATAGTTGTTCCTTCAGCTATGTTTTTACCCTTACTTGACACTTCTGCTTAAGTAGGAAGATAATAAAGTTATCGTAAATGTACTATAGACATTACTTAGGCATGATTAACGGAAGAGTAGCATCTTTAAGTTTTGAGAGGGTAACTTTTATCAAAGACATTTAGTGAATTTTGCCTGTTATCTCCCATTTTAGGAAAATGGTTACCAGGCTCTGTTAAGCAGTGATGATCAACTTTTCATTTATGAAACAGCTGGAGTATTAATAGTTAACAGCGAATACTCTGCAGAAAGAAAACAAGCTCTAATGAGGAATTTGTTGACTCCACTGATGGAGAAGTTCAAAGTATTGCTAGAAAAACTGATGATGGCACAAGATGAGGACAGACAGATGGCACTGGCTGACTGCCTCAATCATGCTGTTGGGTTTGCTAGGTAGGTACAGCACAGCAACTGTGTGTCTTTCTGCTTTGAGTAAAAGGGAAACATACAGGATTTATTGGGAGGAGGGGTTGAGTTTTCTACCTGTGCTTTATTGGCCTAGAAAATCATCAGTGGCTGTAGAATTTCTTATGGCAACCCAGAAAATGGATGAAGACCCCTTAGAAAAGGGTGCTATGAATATGGATACAGAGAATACTTAGCAAGTTTATAATAAGCCAGCAAATAGTCCCTTCCTCAAAGCTCTGCAATGGAGCTATTCTAATCGTAAGTTGCTTGTAAATTGGTAGAATTTAATTCTTAAAAAGCTGCCAAATAATTCTGTTTGTTACTTCCAATATTTGGCTCCCATTTAATGAAATGCTGTAGTCTAGTTTAGTGCATGGATTTTAAAGCATATGTTGTTTCTGTGTTACTGCTTTTTTGTTGTAATGGAACGTGAGCTTATATAAAAATCAGTGTATTGTTTTTACAGCCGAACCAGCAAGGCTTTCAGCAATAAGCAAACAGTAAAACAATGTGGCTGCTCAGAGGTTTATCTGGACTGCTTACAAACATTTTTGCCAGCGCTGAGTTGCCCATTACAAAAGGAAGTTCTGAGAAGTGGTGTCCGCACTTTCCTTCACCGCATGATCATTTGTCTAGAGGAAGAAGTTCTTCCATTCATTCCTTCTGCCTCTGAGCACATGCTGAAAGATTGTGAAGCAAAAGATCTTCAAGAATTCATTCCTCTTATAAACCAAATAACAGCTAAATTTAAGGTACGATATTGCATAAGCTTTTCAGAGTTGCTCGTATTGCCTCTTCTGCTTCCACAAAAACAGTGATGTGTGAGAATTTATCTCACAAGTAATAAATCAGTATATTTCTAAGGCGACTACAGGGAAGCATCTTCAGCCACAGCCATTCATTGCTGGACTTGCAGTGAGTAAATTGGGGTTTTTCACTGGGAGCAACATA
Source organism: Tapera naevia (assembly GCA_033556795.1). Classification (NCBI taxonomy): domain Eukaryota; kingdom Metazoa; phylum Chordata; class Aves; order Cuculiformes; family Neomorphidae; genus Tapera; species Tapera naevia. The sequence continues at coordinate 15,652,156 of JAUMJJ010000059.1, forward strand.
AAATTCTGAGACTACGCAAACTTCGGAGTGTAATATTTTAAAATACTAATTGCAGCACAAAATAATTTTTTTACACAATTAACCTCACACTCCCAGGAAAGGGTTAAGTTAATATTACAAACTGTGCAAGCTCTGAAGTGAATTTTCTCATTTCTTGCAATGGTTTTTCCAGGAGGTGGAGATAGAGAAATACCAGATGCGTGTATAGGCAGGAATATTGACTTACAAGATCTTGATGCAGTGGTGTTGCATAAAAGCTTATGCTAAGGCTCAGTGCATTGTGATTCAAAATAGATTGACATATACAGATATTTTGAAGTGGAAGCATAATATATGTTAACTAGGAGTAGGACCATCAACTGATGATCTAGCAAAGGTTCTTGAAGTGTAGCCTTTGACAGCTTCAAAGTTTCAAACAGTTCAAATGCAAAGTCAATAAAATGCATGAAGCTACTAACCCATTACTTCTGGTTCAGTCCCTGGAGCCACCACAAGAATATTGCGTTATTATGAATGGGACGGGAAATTCATCACTGTATGAGAAGGTTAAGAAGCCCTTTAAATAAGTTTTAAATAAATCTTTCAGGAGTATGCAAAATTAAAATTGCTAAAAATGAAGCGTATTTTGTGAGCCATTAAACAAAGCCATGGTTATGCCTGTGTTACTCTTGCACGTGGCTCTCTGTTTGGCATATCCCATCTGCAGAGTAGAGAGAAGGAATTTTGAAAAATCAAATGTTTCAGAGATTAGGGAGGAAGTCTCTTGTTACTCTAGTTCTATTTGCAAGTTATGCTAAAAGCAACTCAAGATAACAGTAGATAATTAAAAATACTCTGTGCAAGGTAAAGTCACAGGAGCAAGACAAGTACCGTGTCATGTGCACTGTTCAACTTCTTATGACACTGTACCATCCTTCTTATGATAAGTTAAAATAAAGATCCTCGCTTCAGTAGCCTTTACCTTGAATAATTTCAAAGTTTTAAGTTTAATCTTCTCTTTACTGTACTTGCCTTAAGCATTAAGAGATGAACATGAGTTGCCTCTTCCTGGAACTCTAGGCTGTGGCTGATTAACCTTCAGATTTTCAATTGATAAGAGGTCAACTAATTTAGTGCCCTTATGTATATTTCTTACTGCAAACAGGGCATAAATGACAAGACTGTTCTGTAAAGCCAGTAGAATTTCATCTCAGGAAAACTTTTAAGCAGTCTTTAAAGACAAGTGCTACAAAAGGTGGCCTGCTGTCGGCTCTAACATGTTAGAGATGCATTTTCTCTAACTACAGTGACTTTACAATTGTATACTTCAAGGAATATGAAATAGAGTCTGTCTGAACAGAAGGATGAGAAGTGCTGAAAAAGCTTCTGTTCCTACTCAGAATGAGACTAGACACGACTGAGATTTTTATGCAAAAGACTTGAAATAAGTAGCATATAAGTTGAGATGCAGTAATGTTCATAGTGACCCTGATGTGATTCACTTTGTAAGTAGTTGGTACATGGAAACACTGAGTGTAAGGTAAATCAAAGGTGAGAAACATAACCAGTTTTAATTTCCAAATGTTCATTTTCTGTAACTGTTTGAGTTGATACCTTCTTCCACTTTCCTCAGACACAGGTTTCGCCATTTCTGCAACAGATGTTTATGCCACTACTCCATGCTATTTTTGAGGTGTTGCTCCTTCCAGCAGAAGAAAATGACCAGTCTGCTGCTTTAGAAAAACAAATGTTAAGGAGGAGTTACTTTGCTTTTCTGCAGACAGTAACTGGCAGTGGGATGAGCGAAGTCATAGCTAATCAAGGTAAGGAGTTCAGTCTCGCAGAGGATAGTGCTATGGTTATTCTCATCTAAGTTTTGTCTACTAAAATCATTAGCCTTTATCCAGTCAAGTACTATTAAGTGTGTTAAGGTAGAATGGAGTAATGTGAATACCATATTCAGCTTACCTGTTGCACCAGAATGTGGGTTTTTGAAATCCAGCTATAATAGGTATATTCTTCCAATAATTTTATCAGCTTATATGTGATAGATGTGTCTAAGGAAGAGAATGGTGTATAATAAATACAGCTTCATGCATCATTGAATTTGGTGAACTGATGATCATACCATATGTAATAATGTAGAGCAGTGTTCAGACTGTTGGGCAAAACCACTCACAGCTGCCAGTATTCACTGTGGTGTTCACTTTCTGAAGGACCTATCAGCAACTTCTGTAATTTTTTTGTTACTGTCACTTGATCTTGTTATCTATGGTAGAAGGCATCATATGACTTACAGATTTAGTTACGAGGTTTTCCTCGTGCTTAGTGCATCCAGATGCAAATCAGTGCTCTTCATAGCAGGAATTTGAAGTCAAATATCCAGTTACTTGATTCTTTAATTCTCTCAGTTTATATGTTATCAAAATGGCTGGGGACTAAAGTCTAAAGAAGCTCGGGTGGAGCTCAGACTTTCTTCCTCTCGTCCTAAAATGACAATAATACATGTGGGAAGGGAAAGGGTGGCATTAAGAAGTAATGAGAGCTTTCTTGAAAGAGGCCCTTGGTAGCTGTGATGGACCAAGAAATTTTAAAAGGAATCAAACAGAGCTAAGTACAGACATAACACAGAAATTTTAAGTGTGATAAAAGCATCTTTCCATATATTGGAAGTTAATCAAACTATTTTGGTGCAGCTGAGTTTTAATTAACTCTACCAGGTTTGGGTAGAGAGGAGAAAACTTGTATTTTTAAGCAAGTCAAAGTGCCCCCTCACTGTTGTGTATATCAAAGGCCAGAAGAGGAATTAAAACCTCCAAGCCTTAAAATTAATATAAAAAATAAACAATTATAACCTAAATAAGAGTTGTCTTGCATCGTAGGGGAAACTTCCCAAAAATATTTGAGATTTGTGCAAAAAAGAGCTATTTTGAAGTTGAAGCATGTCTTCCAGGTCAGTATTTATATAAACTAATGTAAAAGTACTGAAAAGTTTTAGGCTGCAAGTTGAAATGACAAGCTCATTTTATTGCATTTAAGGTGCAGAGAATGTGGAGCGTGTGTTGTTCACTGTCATCCAGGGAGCAGTGGATTACCCAGATCCTATTGCACAGAAGACTTGTTTTATTATTCTTTCTAAGTTGGTGGAGCTCTGGGGTAAGACTGTCTTTCCATAATACTTTTGCAGCTGCTACTAGCCATGAAGTAATAATAGAGCATGGAATGTTTTTCTTCTTCGCAGGAGGTAAAGATGGACCAGTAGGTTTTGCAGACTTTGTCTACAAACACATTGTTCCTGCATGTTTCTTAGCACCTTTGAAGCAAACGTTTGACTTAGCAGATGCCCAGACAGTATTGGTGTGTATTATGGACTAAGTTTTTGCTTTCATTCTTTTGGGGCAGAGTCAAGTTATGAAACCTATAGTGACCATGTGGTATCAAAGATTGTCATCACACAAATAAAATCCCTTCTATTTTTTTATTGATGTACTGGGAAGAATTAGATCAGATATTAGGAAGAAATTCTGCATGGTGAGGTTGGTGAGACACTAGCACAGGTTGCCCAGGAAAGTTGTGGATGCCCCCTCCTTGGAAGTGTTCAAGGCCAGGTTGGAAGAGCAGCCCAGTCTGGTGGGAGGTGTCCCTGCCCATGGCTAGAGGACTGGAACTCGACGATCTTTAAGGTCCCTTCCAACCCAAAACATTCTATGATTAAGTACTGGATATTGTGGAACTTTATTCAGTAGTTCACCTATGCTCAAAATCAAGCTAAAGAATCAGGAATCTGAGTATTTAACATTGACCTGTTTCACCAAGTCATTTGTGTTCCATGAAAGTGAAAGCACACAGGTGGTTGTTTAGTTCATTTTGGGTTCAGCTGTGACAATTTTTTCTGGTTGGAGTGGAACAAAAATTGGAAGATTGAGGCTCAGTTAGTGTTGTCTGAGGAGAAAATGAGGGAATACTGGCATGAACTAGCCCTTGTTTCAGGTCTTATCAGGTTATTTGGCTTTAAATACAGAACCAACAAACTAATTGAAGAGTAATGTTATGTATTACATTGCAGGCTTTATCAGAATGTGCAGTGACATTAAAAACAATTCATCTCAAAAGGGTAAGCTTCATAATACTTGATTTTAATTTTTCCCCTCATGTGAACTTTATACCACGTTCTATTTCTAGGGTAACTGTATGTGTGAATTAATAAAGTTGATTTGTTTTCCCCTGGTAGATGGTTTAGGGTCATGCTTTTATGCTGCCAGTGTACAGTAATCCCCCTTGTGGCGAGAGGTATCGGATAAATGCAGATAAAGAAAACAAAAACCTATGTGTTAACCAGAACAGACCTGTCTGCTTCTTTCAGAAGTTTGTAAGTTGTATTTTATCACCATTCAGTCCACCGCAAATTACACGGCCAGTGCTACAAGGAGAGAAACACTATATTCAGGGATAGCTGGCTACTAAATTTTGCAGTGGGAGTAGTGTGGTAAAGCAGCTTGCAGATGCTAATTGCAAGGAGTTTTTTTTTTCTTTCATTTGTCAGTGAAATTAAGGCCACCTTCTTACTTAACTGACTTTTACAGTTGATACGTCACAGAGTGGCTGTATCGCAGTTCTTATTTCAGTGCAATTTTCAGTGCATTCTTGTGCTGTGTAACAAAAGACACCAAACTGCAGTAGAATCCTTAATGCAAAGGTTGAGATACCCTTTTTGTAGCAGCTGAGAATACCCTGAGCATTTGATGTTTGATATGCGTAAATTCTCTTGTAAAATAGTCATGTAGACCATCTGTTTTCACTCTTCTGTACTGTACAGTATAGAACTGTGACTTCCCATTTGTATGAAAATATCCTTGAAATAATTGTGTGCTGCTTTTCTTTAGGGTCCTGAATGCATTCAGTATCTTCAGCAAGAGTATTTGCCTTCTTTGCAAGTAGCTCCTGAGATAATTCAGGTAGGAATTCCAGAAAGAACATTTGGAAAACTCTTAAATGCGAGCAAAAATCAATACTGACAAAGTTACCATCCTACCATCCCTCAATAAAACATATTCTGATATTGCATATTGGAATAGGATTACTTTAGCATAAGGAGTAAAGTTACTGTAGGAATACCTTGCAAAAAAGAGTCCAGTGCATGTGACTGTCTTAGGCCATCTTCCTACTTAATTCAAATTTTAACTTGAGGAAAAAGTATCAGTATCTATTACTTAGAGTAATAACTCAAAAGTAAAATTAAGAACATTGAATGTATAGAAAGTGTGATAAAGGCTGCATTCAATGCTACAGAAATCTAAGCCACAGCACTTGTTCTACTGTCAGAAATTTTGTATAATGCTGAGTGTGGGGTTTTTGTGTGCTTAGTGGTTTCAGAGGGTTCTCAAAAGTGAAATTTCACATCTGACAGTTTTCTCAACATTAAGCATTGCTAAGCAAATGGTAAGTATTGCCAGAAAGAAACTGTTAGATGAACGCTGACAACTTTTATTTTAATTGCAACTAATTTGGATACTATAGCAATCAGGTTTGCTGCATTAGGAAACAATTATACTCAGCACTTAAACTGTAGAACTTTTAAGTGATGGTAAATATATGTAAGGATCAAGTATTACTTCTTGCTGGTGCCCCAAAGTTTTCTGATCTAAGATTATAACTTTCAAGTGACGAACACATTCTGCTGTGATCTAGAGTCGCTTGGTGTGTACATAACATCTCTTACACATAAATGTTTGTCTGAAGCATTCATTTCAAAGCCACCAAAAGTTACTGGAACAGTTAAAGACTTAGAGTCTCCTTGATGGCAGTTCTCATAGATAGTTCTGTCTATTGATCTAAAAGTGAGTGTGATGTCCTCTATTTTTCACCTCTGAATGCACTTGGCCTGTCCTAGCCCATTATAATTTATCCAAAATGTCCTGTTATTTGATGCATGTTAGGGGGAAATGCAAGCTTAATATCAATACATACAAGGTATTCTTTATGTTCCAAACATATCTCAGATTGTCTTGTTGTTTTTTTTTGGTTATTTAGGATTTCTTTTATTCTCTTACAGGAATTCTGTCAAGCACTGCAGCAGCCTGATGCTAAAGTTTTTAAAAATTACTTAAAGGTAAAGATTTCCTTTCTTTTATTAGCTTTTAATTACATTTGAAGTTTGTCACACGATTTGATCAGGCAGTGACCTGAAGTGAAATTGAAATGTTGAAATATTGGATTGTTTAATAGTTTTTAGCTATAGGGAATCTCCAACTAGTAAAAGCAGTTATTTAGAAAGAAGAAACAAACAACATCCCTACATCTGTAGAACTGTTACTTATCCTCTGCACCTTATCTCCTCAATAGCTTGGTAATTTTGTAGCTTATGTTTAATAGTTGAAATAGCAAATAAGTGATGCAGTAATTGTAGAGGACGTCAGAATGCTTTATTTTTGAGGGCATGAGTCTAACCAAATAGCACAAGTCCTATCCTTGAACATATCGTGTTACACAACAGAATGGATTGTGTTAAATGTATGTGTTAAACAAGAAAATGAGCTCTGTTGAACTAATTATCTTACACTTCAACCATGTGCTGCATTTCCTTTGTCTTATTTTTTTTTTTAATAAATTTTTAACAGGTATTCTTCCAGAGAGCAAAGCCCTAAGGAAAGCACTGGAATCTCATGTACCTGTTTCCATAATCCAGAACTCTGGTTGTTAATTTATAAAACTCTAACTCTCGTGCCATTCAAACTGGTTTTGTTTTTAAGAAATGTTGCTTTGTGCTCACATCAGTACATATTTTAGCCTTTTGCAAAAAAAGAGAAATGCAAATCCTCTACCTGTCTCAAACATGAAGTTATGTGACAACATGAAAAATTATCCGTATACCTACAAAAACTTTTACTATGTATAGAATGATTTAAGCTTATGCTGTAACACATGCAGTGATGAAATGACACTTATTTTTGAAATTAAAGGTAAAAATCCCTTCAGACCATAACAATGGTTATCAAAATGTGTACATTTTTGATACTGAGTATAATGTTTTCATAAGACATAATTCATTTGTTCATATATGGTGACATGAAAATAAAGCAATCAAAGTCATTCTTGTAGATAGTCATTTCATTGAAGCTGTCTTAATGATAAAATATATATATACCTCCTATAAAACAGATTGGTTTAATAAATGATCTCATTTAAAAGTAGCATCTGGTTTTATCTTTTTTATAAAAAAAAATAAAATCTTATCCAGTGAAATGTTAAGTGTCTTTGAATCATTTTGGTTGACTCTTTAGAAGCTACAGCATTCTTTACCTTCTGGCTGTTACATTTGACTAGAACCTGTAAATTTTTTTGATGCTTCAGTAATCAATTGTACTGCGTTATTGCATGGGGAAGATGCTGGCAGAGAGGAAGAGTTGCATTCACTGCAGAATTTCAGTAGGGACTATACAGATTTTAATAGAGTGTTGCTGCTTTTGCCCCAAAATGTGTTGGTTGGTCAGTTTGTTTCTTTGCTTTTCTTTATTTCCATTACATTACTGTTTTCATAGCTATATCATAGGGACAGGGGGAAGACAGGAGTCTTCCCTTGCCTGGGATTTAATACTTCCCTCAAGAAGTGATGTCCAAAGTAAAAAGCTGCCTTACCTCTAGCATTATCAGGTGAACATTTTTCTAGACTGTGTGGTGCTCAGTTCTTCATCCAATGGAAAAATGGATGAAGCGGATCAGGCACAGCAGCCAGGAGTGAAGTGTGATGGTGTTTTGAGGACGCTTACTGCCATTTCCTTATTTTTTGCTGAGGGAAGAAAGTGGAGGGCATTTACCTTCACCACTGTTCAATAGGACAGTATCACTTCTATAAGATTTTGTTTCTGATATTTGTATGTGTAATCAAAAGTTTCCTGTTACTTGATCTGTTTTATCACAGATTATGTGCTTGTGGTACTTTTTATACTTCCTACTCTCACAGCCCTGTTGCCCTCTCTTTGCTCCTATACTGATGCCAGAGGTCCCCTGGTGCAATATCTGTTTCGTTTTCTCCTGTAGCCACTAGAACTTCCCTCTTTGATGTAGTGCTTGATGTAGCACTTGACATATGCTACTGCATTCCTGCACCTCTCAGCTGCCCCTCCCTGGGTCAAGGGGCTGCACACCCTGGCCACAGCATCTATCACTGTTCACTGTCAGCCTCGTGTCCCTCCCCTGTAGCTATGGCACCTTTACCACACAGAGGGAAGAGCTTCCACAAGGCAGATTCTGGAGCAAACAATAAGGTCAAGCTCTTCTGCCTTCAGTGAAGTGGTTTGGTTTTAAATGACAGTGTCATTGTAATGGAGTCGGTGTTTGTTTTCATGCATGATTTAGACTCTTGCCTTCTAAAGTAAGGGTAGAGCTGCATAAAAGCGGGTATAAAAGCCTACATGCGTTCTGTTGGTATAGTTGACTATCATTTGCCTAAGAGAGCTGATTTAGCTATTATCAAAAGATCCACTTGTGAGAAAAAGCCTTAAAACTGACCATTGCCGAAGGAGACTGCTCTCCTTCCTCATCCCCACTGTGCCCTGTAGCTTCCTGTGTGCCAAACCTGGTGTTCATCTAACCCCATAGTGAGCTATTTTGGAAGCTGAAGTGGCAGAAATGTGTCCCCCACAAAGTATGACACCTGCTGTGATGGTGTCAGGTGAGAATGGATAGAAAGCAGGGAGCACAGAGCATAAGAGGTAGCTGTGTGTGGCAGCCATCGGCCTGGCTGCGTTACAAACGTATCCTGCCTTTCCATCCATGACTGAAAGAGTACCCTGTAGGATGTATCGTTAGGTAGTGTGGACCTTCGGAGAAACTGTTTAGGCTCAGTCTCAAGAATCCAAAATGATTGTTTGCTTTCCTGTGCTCTGGCCACGTTCAATCAGAACAGAGTACTGTCAAGGATTATGCAAGCATGGTGTGAGCTGTAAAACAGGATCTGTGGGTTGGTTTATGAAGCTTTAGATAAACACATAAACACTGATCCTGGCTTCTAGCAGGTTGTTTTTTCCACAGTATTTTTCAGTGGTACAGAGACTGCATGTCTGCAGCTGCTGGCTTATGTGGTGGGTATGCAGTGTCTGGTAAATTATCTTTGCAAAGAATGGAGATTTAGAAATGCAATTGAGTTTCTATGTATTTACTGTGAAGAGATGGATTCCTGCTTTGCATTTTATTTTTCTAAATCTGGGTTAGAAAAGTAGCGCATGTTGCTTCACAGAGAAATTTGGTGATGCAAGATTCAGAGTGTGAGCTGAACTCTCCTGGCAGCGTTTCGATGCTTTGAACATATTATAAAAACTACTTGTGGGGTGGAAGAGGAGGAAATGATAGAGCTACACATGAATGTTCCACTAAGAGATGAGGTTGACATTCACATGATGCTTTCCTTCTCCAGACGGTGGAAGATCTTCTGATTTAAAGGCCACACCAAACACTACCACCTGCAACTTTCCTGTACGAGTTACCATTGTGGTGTCCCTGCATTGGTTGAAATGTCCCTGTCTAGATAAAGATGCATAGAACATCATCATGGCAGCAACTTCTCCTGTGCAAAACAGAACTTCCTCCTGTAAAGTGTGTCTAAGTAGGAAATACACCTGCAAGTCTTTGAGACACTAGACACCCTTTGCAGAGAGACAGTATCTTTTAATTACAAGGTAGTGTAATTGTTAAAGACAGATAAGTTTTCAGGCCTGCAAGCTTATCTGGGTGTGAAATAGAGGCAATGAATTTCACGCAAGCTGTAATCAGGAACAATTTTTTTTCAGGGAGTGGCTTATCAATGCTGGTAAGACATTTTAGCAGCTTGTTCCTGTCTGGAGAGGCGATCTGCCCTTATCCCCTCTCTTGTCAGCACTGGCACTTGTCTGATTCCATAAGAAGTAATTGTGGAAATTTCCAATTTATAGAGGAAAGCTAATCCTGCAAAACAACTATTTTCAAATGTTTCAAAAACTTCAAATCTATTAAAAATAAATCCAAAGCTATTTAGAGAGTTATCCACTGTCGGGGAGAGACAGTTTTCCAGCTGGAACTATCTTGCCATGGGCTGATAACAGTTGATTTCCTTGAATCCGCAATACTTATCTGTGGGCAGGTGCAGTGAGCAAGCCCTGTACAGCAGCAGTTGGCCATTGGGCCCATTCAGTTTAGCATTGCTGTGTAGCCGTGCAGTTACCAAAATTTAACTGTGCCATTTCAGTAAATTAAGACAACAGGAACCCAAAGAAAGAGTGAAGGAAAGAGTGATTAAGCATGCTGAAACTGCTGCGAAGGACCAGCAGGAGTAAAAGAACAAGACTTAGCAGCAGTGGTGAGGAGAACGAGTAAAGTTGGATGGGGCAGTGAGAAATAGGAAAGGGAGCATCTCCCTGTGAAAAGCTTCAGTGGTGGCAAAAGGTGGTGCATCAGAAAAAAAATGGGATATGATAGAAAATACATTTCTGCCAAGATGAAGATGGACACAGTTCCTGCTGATGGAAGAAGGGGGGAGTTGCAGGCAGAGTAATTGTTCGGTGAGAAATATTTTCTTACTCTTCAGTGGGTCTTTGTTCTGCCCTGATGGCTCACACGCATCCTGCCAGAGGCAGGGCTGGCTTTATTTGTCTGCAGTTTGTCTTGGGGTGTGGCATTTGCTACTTCTGTTTTGCTAGGAGGTGGCTACTGTAATTATGGGAATTATGCATGTTCCACAGGCACACAGCAGGAGGATGCTCTGGTGATTGAGGAGAGTGGGTTTGCATTTGCTGCTCTAGCATGAAGGCTTTTCCCTCTCACATTCTGTTCCTCTGTTCCTGCTTCACACAGTCACCGTTCACTATAGGCTTTTCAGAAAAGTGGGGGAAGCAGGCTCCAGAAAAAAATTAAATCTAATAATGTTTTTTGACTCTCAATGCTAGCTGCTATTCCTCTGAACTCTCTTAGATGGCTTCATAACTACGGGACAAGAGAAAGAACATAATTTGTCAACTACTTAGCATAAATACTTTTGGAATAAGATTTATTTGAGAGCATTAATCTGTATATGTTATAAACAGCTTTGGAATTCATTCTCTGGTGGCAAGCTGGAAGAAAGGCAAAGGTAGTAAGAGCTGCCTTATATCTTGGAATTGCTGCTCTTCGCTCTTGCAAAACTACAAAAGAGAACATAAGAAGAACATGGTACTGTTGGAATGAGTCCAGAGGAGGCTATGAAGATGATCAGAGCACCTCTGCTATAAGGATGGGCTGAGAGAGTTAGGCTTGTTCAGCCTGGAGAAGAGAAGGCTCCAGGGAGACCTTAGAGCAGCCTTCCAGTACCTGAAAGGGCTACAGGAAAGCTGGGGAGGGACTTTTTACAAGGGCAAGTAGTGATAGGACGAGGGGGAATAGTTTTAAATTGGAAGGGGGAAGATTTAGATTGGACATTAGGAAGGAATTCTTCACAATAAGGGTGGTGAGGCACCAGCACAGGTTGCCCAGGGAAGTTCTGGATGCCCCCTTCCTGGAAGTGTTCAAGGCTGGGTTTGATGAGGCCTTGAGCAGCCTGGTGTAGTGGGAGGCGTCCCTGCCCATGGCAGGGGGTTGAAGCTGGATGGGTTTTAAGGTCCATTCCAACCCAAACCATTCCATAGTTCTATGAAAATGGCTTAAATAGCATGGAACTAGGAAAGGCAGTTCCAGCTGAATTTGACTACCTAATAGATTTGCTTATTCTGGCTTAGCTGCGATGGCCACCTAAATATTTAAAACAAATATGGAAATCAATTTTATTATCAGAGTAAATGTCTCAAAAGCTTCAGTTTTCTTTAGAAAATTCTTCAACAATAGAGAGAAAATAGTGTTTAAATTGTTCAGGAATTTCTAGAGTTACTGTTCTCACCTGGCAAAATTGGTGGTCCTGCTTTTAGGCAAGATTGGTAAGATGCAATTTTTCAGTCAAAAGTTTTAGAATTCGAATAATTCAGTTGCATATTTTTTCTGAGAAAGTGTCTACTGCAGTCCAGTTCTGCTCTTTTCATCGTCGCTAGGTTGCCCAGAGTCTCCCAAGAATAAGATTAGACAAGATACTGTACTTTGCCTGTTTTAATGCTCTTGGCTCTGGTTGAAAAAAAGCTTTAAGTTTAGCACTTCCATGTTAGGAAATAGGGACTTGGGAGTCTGGAAGGTGAGATCACACTTGTTGCTATCATATTTTCCACAAGATCCTTCAACGAAATCTGGCTACTCCTAGTCATTCCTCAGCATTCATGTGTGTGTGTCTGCAAGAACAACTCTGTTAAAGAACTGAGCAGGTCAACACCCGCGGGATATGAGTCAGCATCCCAGAAATCACTGATCCCCACTTTCCCTCTCATGGCTGAGTTGCTAGAAGTCCATTCTCTAACAAACGCAGCTGCCTTGCTTTCTGCCCATTCATCTGTTTTCCCTGACCATATGAGTGCTGACATCGCGTTACTTGATAATACATCCATAGAATGGTATTAATCCCTTTTCCAGGTTCTTAACTTAGTTCTCCTCATCACTGCTTCAAGATGTGCTAATTATTCAATAGTCTTCTAGAGCAAAGCTCCAAAACTATAATCAGTTTGACTGTTTTTCGCCCAGCAAGTTTTTCTTTTCTGAATTCTGGTTTTTGCAGCTATACGTGCAAGAAGACTGTGCAATGGGCCAGCTTTAGCTGCAACTCATATAGCAGTATAGAAGAGATGTAGTAGTATAGAGCTACAGAACACAGAATTAGGGAACCTGAATGAGAATCCAAATACATGAGAGGTGAGGATACCAAAAGTTTTACTAATACATTGAAAAGAAGTGGAAGGAAGCAAAGTGAAAATTTCTGCGGTGAAGCTGTAATGGCACTTTCCTTTCTGGTGTGGGTTTTTCCTGTTCTTATATTCAACATACCATTTTCCTGTGATTCATACTGTGAAACATTTAAAGGCTAGAGAGGATCCTCCTCTCATAAGGATCACTGATTATGTTACAAATATACCCTTAAAAAAAAAGGACAATTTGAATCCTGCAAACTGTATGAATCATTTTCATCAATTCAAGACTTGGGGAAAGCACACGGGCTGGTACCTGCAGTGGAAGTGCTCAGTGGACAGACCTGGGGACAAGGTAACATTAGAGCAGAGATACTCTGAAGTCCTAAGTGAACAAAGTCACACATCACAGAATCATTTAGGTTGGAAAAGACCTTTAAGATCATGGAGTCCAACCGTGAACACTGCCAAGTCCACCACTTTAGTGTATGTACTTAAGCACATCTACATCTCTTTTAAACACCTCCAGGGATGGTGACTCAACCGGTGCCCTGGGCAGCCTGTTCCAGTGCTTGACAGCTCTTTTGGTGAAGTCCTAGGGAGCCTGTTCAAAAGTCAGTGTTGATGCTGCTTTGAGCAAGGTGTTGGACCAGAGACATCCTGAAGCCCCATTCAGCCCAAATGAGACTAGGGTTTACAATGTCTGGGTATAATGATGCTTTTGGGAACAAGCCCACAGCTTGGGTTTATTCAGAAGTGGAAGGAAGTGCATGTTCAAGATATAAAGAAAAGTTCACAGGTATTTTACAGATTTTCAGAGAACTTTTATTAAAATCCATACAAACTACCTGCTGAATATTTCTGAAGAAGGCAAAGCTGACTTGGCAGTATCTACCTGATGGGAAAAAAATAGCTTATAAAGCTGGGTACAGAGGAGAGGGTACCAGAAGCAAACCATGTTAACTTCTGAGGAGCACTGCAGAGTTTCAAAAAACAAAGAGAAAGCGAATGTTGTGGGGAACTGTTCCCTCTATAATGCAGAAGCAGTATGGAAGAAAGTTGAGATGCCAACAACCAGGGAACACAAATTATATAATTAACAATGTAAAATGTATTAACGTCCATTTATCAGTTTTACTAAGCAGAATTATGGAACAAGTTTAGTGCCTGCAACAACTGAACTTGTAAAAAGCGAAGTTTGGTCTTGTGATGTTTGCACTTAGGAAAGGTAATACAATAACAATAAGCAAAACCTGTAAACAAAAGGTTGCTGTCATATATTTGCTAGTTCCTCAAGAAAACAGGCTTCTAAGATTTGGGAAGACGGTAATTCCAAACAGGATATACAAAGAATCAAAAAAGGATATTCTTTGAGGAGAAAAAGATTTCTTTGAACTACTTCCCAACCATAATTATCTTCAAATTACATTATGTATAAATGGTAACATTATCAGTATTTTTCCTTATACGAGCTGTACAGACCACTTATTGAACAGCACCATTACTGGACAGTAAGGGGAAAAAAGGTAAATCAGCAAGGAATCTTAATTTAAGTAAAAAAAATCAGCAAAAGCACAAACGCATGAAAAATAGCAAGACCTGGTGAGGTTTAAAAAGGGTAAACCAGTGAAATTACACGGGGCTGGGAAGCATTTCTCCTGGATAGAGCCAGTGAGGAGCACTTCATGCAGGTAAGGGTAACTTCCAGCGGTTTTACCAGGCAGAGGGAAGGCCGGCAGCCTGCACGCAGGAGGGGAGAGAGCCACGAAGCGACTGCCCGGGCGCTTACACAGCAAAAAGCCATTGCGGAAATCCCCCCCCGGAACTGGCCCGAGCTCGTGTTGAACATCCACCCGCCGAAACACCCGAGGGGACCATTCTTAAGCAACATCCGACTTCCACTTTTCGGCGTTTCCCGTATGTTCCACTGTGGCCTCCTCACCTCGGGGGCCGCCGTTGCCTCTCCCTCCCCCGCTCCGATCCCCGACGCTCTTAGGCGACCCTCGCCCTTGTCAGGCGATTCCCGTCCCTCTGATGCCGCTCCTGTCCCTCTCAGGCGACCCCCGTCCTTTTCAGCTGTCCCTCGCCTCTACCGGGCGACCCCCACACCTCCTAGGCTACTCCCGCCCCTGCCAGGCGACCCTCGTCCCTCTCAGCCGCCCCCTGCCCCCTCAGGCGACCCTCTCAAGCGATCTCCGCCCTCGGCAGACAATTCCTGCCCTTCCCAGGTGAACCCCGTCCCTTGTCAGACAATTCCTGCCCCGTCCCTGCCAGCCGCCCCCCGCCCCTCCCGGGCAGCTCTCGCCCTTGCCATGGCGCCCCCCTCCCCTCCCCTCTCAGACGAAGCCCCCGCACGCTGCCAGCTGCCCCCGCCCCTCTGAGGCGAACCCTGCCCCTCTCACACGACCCCCACCCGTCAGGCAACCCCTGGCCCCCTCAGGCGACACCGCCCTTGTCACGGCGACCCCCGTCTCCCTCAGCCTCACCCCCGCCCCGGTCCCGCCCCGCACGCACACCCCCAGCCCCATCCCGAGCGGGGAAAGCACCGGGAGGAGCAGCGGCGCGCTCGCCCGCCGAGGCGGTGCGTGCGCCGCCCCGCCTCCCCCCGCCGCCGCAGGAAGCCGGAAGCGGCGCGCGAGCCGGGCAGGGTGAGAGGCGGCTCCGGTGCGGGGGACGGGGCTGGGGGCGGGGGGCGAACCGCGCGAGGCGGGGGGCGGCAGCGGCGGTCGCGGAGGGATCCGCTTGTCCCCGGCCTTACCGGGGAGGCCGGGGCAAGCGGATCCCTCCGCGCCGCCGGGGGGGTTTCGGTTTCGCAGGGCCCGGGACTGGGCGCGGGAGGAGAGTCTCGCCCCTTGCTCCAGGTGCGATGCCTTTTTTATTATCGCCGGGAATGTGGGCAAAGGCGCAGGCGTCAGCATCGCTTGTGGCATTGGAAGAGGGGTGGTTGGGGAAAAAAGGCAAGCGAAGCGTGTGTTTGCATTAAAAAAGCTTTGCTCAGGTGGCGACATCGCCTTCGTGGGTGTAGGAGTTGTTAAAGTTTTGCCGAAGGAAGGGTGTCCTGCTGTGGGGATGAGCTCTGATACTGTCCCCTTCGTACCCTACATTTACAAATGTGGCCCTTGGGCAGCCCTGGGACAACTCGCTTGGGTGAGATTGTGACCCTGGGCAAGTAACTTGGGCAAGCCTGTCGCCCTTCACGGCTTCTCAGGAGCTTCCATCTTCCTCTCTGACAAATGCGAGGCATCCTTCCCCGTTACGGACCGGGAACACCAAGAGCAGTGGTGATGATGCAGCTAGGCTTGCCATTTGTTTTGCGGGCCTTTGGAATCATGTGCTGCTTGCTGGGGGTTCAAGCAGCACCTTCTGCTGCATCAAAAGAAGTGTGGCCAGCAGGTCGAGGGAAGTGATTCTTCCCCTCTGCTCTGCTCTTGTGAGACCCCACCTGGAGTATTGTGTCCAGTTCTGGAATCCTCAACATAAGAACGATATTGGGTGTTGGAATGGGTCCAGAGGAGGGCTACAAAGATGATAAGAGGGCTGTAGGGCTTCTGCAAAGAGGACAGGCTGAGAGAGTTGGGTTTTTCAGCCTGGAGAACGTTCCAGGGAGACCTTACATCAGCCTTCCAGTACCTGAAAGGGGTACAGGAAAGCTGGGGAGGGACTTTTTACAAGGGCAAGTAGTGATAGGATGAGGGGGAATGGCTTTAAATTGGAAGGGGAAAGATTTAGATTAGACATTGGAAAAAATGCTCCACGATGAGGGTGGTGAGACACTGGCACAGGTTGCTAAGGGAAGTTCTGGATGCCCTCTCTCTGGAAGTGTTCAAAGCCATGTTGGATGGGGCCTTGAGCAGCCTTGGTGTGTTGGGAGGCATCCCTGCCCATGGCAGGGGGATTGGAGCTGGATAGGCTATAAGGTCCCTTCCAACCCAGACCATTCTATGATTCTATGGCCCAGGGTGGGGTGTTTTGATAATTCATATACTGGCTAGTTGTTTGGAAACCTGCAGAAGGAATTTAGGTGAAGAAAGCAGGAAGCGGGAACTTCAGGGGTAGGAACATCTTGTCTAGGCGCTAAGAGAGAGTATGCAGAAAAGTATAAAACCTTCATGTTTTTCAGACTGCATAATGCTAGCGTAACATGTAGTTGGAACTTCAGCACGTTGCCCGTCGACTTTGGTGGCTCATAGGCTCTTGCTTGTAGACAGAAAGAGCCTTCACTTTAACTTGGTCATCTGTACCTACTTGCCCTGTGACTTTGTGCGTTGCAACTGTTAACAGGGAAAGTACCGGCTCTATGTGCTTATCCCGCGTGCCTGAGGTAACAGAAACTTCTTCGTATTAGAAGCAGACGGTACTCCTGCTTCAGAGCACTGGGAGTTGAAAAACAAAAATCACATTAGCAACGTGGTCTTTTTCTATTACAGTCCCCCCAGCTGACAAATAAAGAAATAGTAGCATCACCAACAGCAGAAAGATACGAAAAAAAAAAAAGAACCAAAAAGCAGCTCCCAAACCCTTGAAATGCTGATGAGTCACGAGGGACAATAAATCAAACCACTAGTAGGAGAGATACCTTTAGATATATATGAGGAGCTCCTGACTCATCTAATATGAGAACTAATGACCGTAAATGAGATGTGAAGAAGTAGAAAGTTCAGCGTTAAATGTAGTGATGGGAACATTTTACAGTGAAGAGTTGTTGTTTTTTTTAAAATGAAACTGTTAGTGAATTGATTTAGGAAGATAATGGAAGACATGAAAAGAAAACTTCAACAAGTGCTGAGTGTTTAGCAAAGACCGGTTCTGAATCGGTCTAAGAAAGGCAGGATATTAAAGGAAACCTAACACGTTATGTAAGTCATTGAATCAATTTATAATAAAATTTGAAGATTTAAATCAAATCTGAGTGTGGCTTTATGCCTTTAATAGGAAGACTCTGGTAAAAGAATGTAGATGATGTTGTTATTATTTTATTACCACTACTATTATAATTCTTCAAATACTATTTTGACAAAAAAGTCTAATAGCGCAACACTAAATTTGTCTTGGCACCAGATATGATTAATATTAGTATAATTATATCTGTAGTTTTATGAGTGAAAAACCCAGACCTTGAGAACCTGTTAGTGACTTGTGGGTTTTTTTTTAAATCCATCAATTATATTCAAGCTCATCTGTCACAACTTGTTGTTTTGTTTTGACTCATTGACCTTCATGCAAATTTAATTAGAAAGTAGTAAGGTAAAGGAAGAGAGCTGATTTCATACATAAGCTACCTTGTCTCTATTACTTTGGACAACATAATAATTCTATCTCTAATAGGCTGCTAAAATTTCCAGTAGCTGAGTAGACATCAGTGAAGAAACTGTGTTTACTTGAGCCTTCTGTGCACTTTCTGTCTGTTTAAAAAAGACTCATTATGTTTCTTCATCTTGGTATGGGTCTAATGAATGTTGCTTTGGAATAAGTGACAAAATACATATTTACTGCAAATGTGCCAGCTGGCTGGTTACAAGCAGGGTTTTAATTATGAGGAATATTTTAATTGGGAGAGTTTTAAATGGCTTACAGAGTGGGCTATGCATTATTTCTTTGCAGACCTCTTCCTTACCATTTATGTCTGCATCATAGATGGCTCTTTGGTATCTACAGGAGTTGGCAGCAGGGAGAAGTTATCTTATTCTACTATTGCAAATTGTATTGTCCAAGTTAACTGAGAATTGTAGGGGTTTGGTGTTGGTTTCTTTTGTTCAGATTTGAGATAAAACCTTTCTTCCCTTTTCTAGGCATTAAGAACTTTGTCTAGATGTTAAACATGGTGTTGCTTCATGACTCTGAATTTAGTGTAGAGTCATGTCAGGTCGTTGCATTGGTCATTGCATCCTGTGTGCTACATGTAATTGCCTGGATGTTTTGGCACAGCTTTGCAAGAAACTCCACATCTTACACAAGCGATTAGCTAAACGAAAGTGTAAAATCCATATTCGCTGCGCATAGAGAAATGTGTTTAAAGTCATGAGAGCATTTCTGTCTCTGTGGCTTCTCAAAGCCAGCTGCTGGACTAGGACAGGCGAGCAGTGCAGTGGTGGCTGACATGAGGCTCCCTCCACTCTCCTGCGGTGCACACTGGGAGATTTTTGCTGCCGTAATCTTGTGCACTGGGACGATCTCAACCACAGTTTATTCTTGCAATAGACATGCACAGGAAATTCTCTCATACCTCTTCTTCCAGTAGCTACAGGAAAGGGTGTTTCTTGTCAATTAACACAGGCTGATATGGGATTTCATGACAGGTTGTGAGGAAAGGCTGTTGAGAGAGGACCTTCCCATTGGTCCGGTTGCCATTTTGCTGTTAAGATTCTTTAAATCCATGAAGCTACATCTTTGATCTTGGAACCTTTCTCTAGATTTAATGGCAAAATCAGTGCTTTGATTAAACCACAAAGGTAAAGGTATTCACCGGCAGCTGCTGCTGCTTTGGCAAGGGGGAAATCTGGCAGTTCTGATAATTTTTTTTTAATAATTTCAATTAAATCAAACTTCCTTTTCTCTTTCTTTTGGATCTATGAAGACCTGAATATTTGACAGTTTATATTTCAGGAAGGGCGGGGAAACCAGACTGTCTCTCTAGAAATGATGTGACATACCAAATGTGAAATTTTAGTAATGAGAGAAATGTTCCTTAATTTCTTCCAGTAGTAAGTGGTGGTTCTAGCAAGGAGCTGAAAATACTTGTGTTAATTGTGACTTTTATCTAGCCCATGTAAAAATAGCTTTTTGTAAGTAGTTAGTTCAGTTCATTTACCGTCGTATTGAAGTGCAACTTCAAGGACCAAAAGTGATCTAAAAGATCTGCATGTGTACCTGCCATCAGCTCTAATGCCTATTCTTTGGCATCTGTACTGAATAACGGAGTTGAATTACAGGTCTTGCTTTTTTTCAAAAGACCTTGTGCGGGTATTTTTGACTCTTTCCTATAGTTTATGTTACTGTGTCATTTAAAGGCCTGTGTACAACAGGAAAGGGATTGTAAAGCTCTCACATTGCCAGTTGATTTTTCAAACAAAGTTTGGGGAGCAAAGACCTCAAATACAGAGAGGTACTGTCTCTGCGGTATGAGTTTTCATTGTTGAGCTTGTTTTCTTTCTTTGTGTCACCTCTTATTGCTCTGCTTGGTTGTTTTTAATTATTTTTGTATGTCTTTGGAGTTATGGTTGGCTTGTTTTTTTTCTGTCTAATGAAAATAAGTTCCTTTCATATGTTTTACTAAATTGTAATTCAGTATATTTAACCTTTTTTTTTAAGGTGAAAAGGCAAACTGTCTAATCAAAGAGCAAAGATGCAGAGCACTCCAAATTACCTATGGCTCTTGTCTGATATTCTGGGACAGGGAGCTACTGCCAATGTTTTCCGGGGACGACATAAGGTTTGTGAAGAATTACTCATCTGAGTAACATGTAGAATTGATTTTTTTTCCATAGGTGAATTGCATCATGAAATCAATGGTTTAGGCCTAAAGCAAGTATGTCTTTGTAAATGTTCATACGTAGTTTGTAATTCTTAGTATTCATCCACTGAGAGTTTTAAACAGTTATTTTTAAGGATTTGGTTTTAATATTATATTGTTTGTCCTTGTGGGATATTAGCTGTTATTAATTCTTCATTCCTCCATTCTTCATTTTTATGGAAAAGAATACTCCTTGGTTAAAAATTTAAATAGGAATAAAAGTCTGATCAGGTTTTATGACGTAGTATGTTATTTTTGTCTTTGTTGAACTCTCTTTTCATAGTTTTTCCTTTTTATTTTAAAGCCCATTTTTTGTGATTTTTATGATTTTCTACTGTAAGTGAAATATTCTTAATATGTTTGTATCAGATGAAGTTGCTGTTAATCTTTGTAAGTCAATTCTTTGTACGTGTCTAGGTCACCATCTTCTTGGTGACACGTCTTGAGTAATCAGCACAAAACTACATCTTTGAGCAATTTTGCCATGTGAGCGATATACTGATGCATATGTTGTAACCTGAGTGAGGGGCTTAAATGATCTTACTTATGTAGGTTGTTCCATTCCTATAGATTTCACAGTATGTCTCACAAAATGAAGATAAGCCTGGTTGTGAAAGTAATGTTCCCTTATAGTGATGGCAGTCTGTGTGAAATTAATATGAAGTTACATAGGAGCAACAGTGTTTTCTATGTTCCACACTTAACTGTGAAGCAACGCTAAGCAGTAATTTAGTAGCTAATGTGCCTTTTCTGGGTGAGTGAATTACAACACAGAGTTATTCCCCTGTAAAGCTTATGTTTTTGTGGTTGCACGTCTCATCGTCCTCGCTAGTCTGAGCGCATGACCTGCAGCTCATTGTCAGTGGGAAAAATCTTTTACCTGGGCTTCAGCAGATAACACACCTACTCTAAGCACAGGAGGGCTTTGTCCTTAGAAAGAACCTGTCACACACAAGATTTAATGTAAGCTTATTCGTAGAGTGGGCAGAGAGAGATGCTTTGTCTACTCTCAGGTGGTGCTGTGGGTGCCTGAGCATGTTGGACCTCAGTCCCACTTGAGATCTTAAGTCTCTGATTAAGCTCATGACTATGGTCCTGTTGCTTATTTTGTGGTTTGATTCAGTTCAGGATTTTGCATAAGTGTTGTGGACTGCACAACGCTGCCTCCTTTGAAAAAACAAAATACTGCTTCATCACTGGAAACAGAACAGTAAAGAAAAAGAGAACAATGTTCAGCTTCTGAAAGTTGTCTCTTAACTTAAGCAAGCCAAGATTCTCAATTGTAGTATATGCATGTCTCTTTGCTGATTTGCAATCTCCTGCACTGATTTGTGCAAGTGGCTTATCTCTTGTTTATAATTTATTATATTTTGGCTAAGTTTATGGATCATTCTTAAATGTGTAGCCTTTCTTGTGCAAATTATTCTTCTTTTAAAAGAGTTTAGATTTTGTGGGTTATCTTTGAGTTTCCATTCTGCTAGTCTGTATGCTTCTAATCTATATTAAACTCAACCAATATATACATAGGGTTTTTTTAGTAGAATCCTAATTTCCACCTTAACACATACTATTTTGAACGATTTATAATCTGGGTATGCTCGTACACACAACAGAAGATCTCAAAATGGTTGGATAATGGTTATGTGTATGTTTACCATCTTATGCTTGTGTTTGATTAGTAATTTGTTTGTTTTGAACAGAAAACTGGGGATTTATATGCTGTCAAAGTATTTAACAATATAAGTTTCCTTCGTCCTGTGGATGTTCAGATGCGAGAGTTTGAAGTATTGAAGAAACTAAATCATAAGAACATTGTCAAATTGTTTGCTATCGAAGAAGAGGTAATGAATTGTTGTAGTTTTGATCTGAGATGCGTGGTTGTAAACACAGTAACTGTCTTTCTGCTTTATCCTTAACCATAGAAGATAAAGTTACATTTTTAAAGAATGGTAACATATATGATGATTTAAATACTCTGACCCAACCACCACTGGCTTGCTTTCAGTGTTTAGACACAGCCTTCTTCAAAGCTGTCTCAAGAAGCCATTGTGCTAAGCTTTATCTTGAATTAGTATTTTTAAGCTATCTGCATGTATGGATATTTAATACATACCGATAGCTGGAAGTATTTCAGTAGTCCTGACAGTTTTATGCCTTTGCTTTGCATCCAACTAAAATAATAACATAGGACATACAGAACTCTGTATTAGCATGAATTACAGTAGTTGTGCTGAAACTGAGACAGTTGAAATGAACCAGATGCTGAGATTCGTAAAGAGGAAAGAAGGGCAATCGCTGCTTTTTGCTCTTCTGTGCCGTAGTTTCTCATTTGTCTGCTTATTGATACTGCTGTCAACCCTCCAGGTGCCTATGGCTTGAGGTTTTCTTAATCCCCTCCTCCCCAAGTTAGAATACATGAAGCAATATAAAGGTCCTTGGTTATATGTGATTTCTGACTTTTTTTTTTTCACAATAGTCACAGACTTATCTTTTTAATTTTTTTTTTTCCAGACAACAACTAGACACAAAGTACTGGTTATGGAATTCTGTCCATGTGGGAGTTTATATACGGTTTTAGAGGAGCCATCTAATGCCTTTGGTTTGCCAGAGTCTGAGTTCTTAATTGTTTTGAGAGATGTGGGTATGTAGACTTTGCTTTTTAGTCTGATTTGTTAACTGAAATGAACCCGTGCTTGCTTTGTTTATCTTGAAGCAGCAAGAGATGAGGAATTTAAATGACTGTCAACAATTTAATATGGTCGTATGGAGTCACATCTTTTAGTTATGTCTGTATTGGTACAGATAGCTGCATTAAGAAGCCATTTCTGTTTAAAGTATTATTATAATTTTTTGTTTGTTTGAAGATTATTTCTCGGATGTTGGAATGATTTCTAGTGATAATTAATATCAGAAGAGTAAATTAGAAAAATAATTAGGGTTACCTCTGCCTGCCCATTATAAAATGTTCCTCCATTACTTTATGGGAAAGATGTTGCTGAGAGCAAGAAGTGTTGTAGTTTAACTATTTGAAAGAAAAAAAAAGGCAAAAATGCTTAGAATATTCTCTGATCCTGGTCTTTTTGTTAGCTGGGTGTCCCTCTCTTGTTCCCATTTCCTAGTGAAAAAGTAAACACCTATGTTTTCCTAGCCTCAGTTACAATTCAGTGCTTGTGCAGTCTGTGTCAAGATGCATGCACAATTCTGTATTTATTTTTGTTATTTAAGCGGCTGGGATGAATCATCTCCGGGAGAATGGAATAGTGCACCGTGACATCAAACCCGGAAATATAATGCGTGTTATCGGTGAAGATGGCCAGTCTGTTTACAAACTTACAGACTTTGGTGCCGCAAGAGAACTCGAAGATGGTGAACATTTTGTTTCTCTCTATGGCACAGAAGAGTATTTAGTAAGTTCATATGATTTCACTTTCTATCAAAGAAATGTTTGAAGCCTATGGCCCTTTGTAATGAGAGTTGAATGGGTGAATCATAGAATCACAGAATGCCGGGTTGGAAGGGACCTCTGGTCCAACCTTTTAGGTGATGCAGAGTTTAAATTAGATGGCCCATCACCCTGTCACGCTGAGCCTTAAAAGTGTCCAGCGTAGAGGAATCTACACTAGAGGAATCTACCACTTCCCTGGGGACATTATTATGGTGAAGGTTGGACTGTTGGGAATTAGTGTTTAAACCTCTTCATTATGGTTATTTTTATAACTTTCCACCTTTTTCACCTTGGATCATATCAGTTCTTGGGATGGTCTGAGCACGGTAGCCTTTAAATGATTTGCAGATCCAACTTCCACTGTTGCCTGTGTGAAAGGAAGAACAACAGTATTTTAGTTATGAATGTCTTTGTCTCTGCAGATATTTTTCAGTTTGTGCCTGAGCTATTTGGATGACATTAGGGGTAGTTAAGAGTCACTTAATATCTTAGTTAACCAGAGAGAGGCAGGCAGAGAAACATCAATACAAGCATCTTAGGCACAATTTTCTTCCTGCCATGTTTTCCCATATGTAGTATTTTTAGTGTATATTGTCCTCTGCTATGGATCTTTTTCCAGTTTTGTTTCTAATGTTTCAAAACCAACTGTAGGAATTCTAACTTTGTCCTCTTCTTTAGTGGTGTTTTATTTTAGTAGACAGTCTTTAGCTAAATTTTAAAATATGTTTTGCAAACCTTTTATTAAAGTGGCTATCAAACCTTGTGATTTTCTGTCAGAATGACTTAAGCAAATTCTATGATACAAGCTGACTTTGCTTTCTGATTAAAGAGCTGAAAGTTAAGAATGACTGATTATCTTGCTGTGAAATGATAGATTGGGGGTTTGTTCTTTACATTATTCACAAAGCGATTCTAACTTCTTTTATTCTGTTTATTTTTTCTTTAGCATCCTGATATGTATGAGCGAGCAGTTTTGAGGAAAGATCATCAGAAAAAGTACGGCGCAACAGTTGATCTGTGGAGCATAGGGGTGACCTTTTACCATGCGGCAACAGGGAGTTTGCCTTTCCAACCTTTTGAAGGACCTCGTAGAAACAAGGAAATGATGTAAGTAATTTAAAAGGAGAGTTTTATCTGTTTGTGAATTAAGTCAGTCTATGAAATGCTTTTTATCAAGAAATCCTACACACATATAGTAAACATGAAAATAGTGAGAATTTTTAAGAAAAATGTTCTTTAATTTTGTTGTGGTTTAACCTCAGTAGGGAGCTAAGCACCACGCAGCCATTCTCTCGCTCCCCACAGTGGGGCTGGAGGACAGAACTGGAAGCATGTAAGTGTGAAAACTCGTGGGTTGAGATAGACAGTTTAATAAGTAAAAAAGAAACCAACAAAAAAACTCTATCTCTAAACCCAGAAGAAAACAAAACCAAGAAAAACAAGTGATGCAAAAAACCCCCAATTGCTCACTACCAGCCAACTGATGCCCAGTCAGTCCCTGAGCAACTTCCATCCTGGCAAATTCCCCCTCCCAGCTTTTATTGCTGAGCATGATACCACATGGTATGGAATATTCCACGGGGTCAGCTGTCCCAGCTATGTCCCCTTCCAATTTCTTGCTTGCCTCCAGCCAGCTTGCTGACGTGGGGCAGTGTGAGAAGTGGAAGAGGCCACGATACTGTGCAAGCACTGCTCAGCAGTGGCTAAAGCATGCCTGTGTTATCAACACTGTTCTGGTCACAAACCCAAAACACAGCACCATAGGAGCTACAATGAAGAAAATTAACTCTTTCCCAGCCAAAACAATTACAAACATTCTGCTTCAACTAGGATTTTACTGTGTGGCACCTTAAGATCGGAGTTAAGCATCAGAGCTCCCCCAAACTACTGATATTTCTCCACACATCTTTAAATCACCATGTCAGTAGGCCAATGTGCTGCAGTGTGCTGTAGGTAACTTGAATATTCAGGCAAAAAATAGGGTATTCTGAAAGTGAGTTTCAGTGCTGCACATTTTTGTTGGCCTTTAAATAATTGTTTTCCTAGGCAGTCTTGAAAAGTGCGCACTATCCATGAGACTGACGTTATTTGAGTAGCAGTGTTGTGGGCCATGGCTGAAGATAACGGGGGTGGCTCCTCAATGGGAAACAGAAGTGGTGTCTATGATGTGTCAGTTGGAATTGATTCCTATTTCATCTTAGTCTAGTTCTGCTTTGTAGTCGTTTTGTGTGTTTCGTTTGAAAAATAACGCAAGGTGATACTCGGGAACTCTACTGGGCCAGTAACATCTTTGTTTTGGTACTTTGTGCAAAGCTGATTCTGATTTTCTTAGTTTAAGGAACTGCCCATCCTCTTTATCTTGTTGTATCTGCTTGTGAGATAAGCAAGGAACATATGTTTTGTATATACCTTACTCCCCGAAACGAGAAAGGACAACTGGAATTTTCTGTTGCAAAAAACCTATCACTCCTGATTTGTTTCATGAGAAGTTTGAGAAATATTGGTCTTTTCAGTACAAAGACAGACAGTGCCAAATCGTATCCAAGTGATCAGATGTTCCCAAGTAAAAGCAACTCAAAGCCCACCTCCTGTTCCTTCTTTATCCCCAAGTGATTTTGTGGTGGCTGAATGTCATCTCTTGCCATGGAACATGCTAGAAGTTTGTCATGTAAATGCCTAAATTGAACTGCCTTGGAAAATTGACTTTAATTAATTAACACTTGGGAAAAAACTTCAACTTTCTTCAATGATGCCTGAAATTTCTCCTAATTTTTTTTCCAAAATCTGAGGTAGACAAAGTTGCTTCTTTAACATAGCCCAGAGCATTTCCTGTTCATTATTTTAGCACCACGCTCTGTCAGCTTGTAAGTGAAGCTTCCTAATTATTGCACTACCTCTAAATTTAGGCCTGCCTGTTATATTATTGATACCCTTTTGAGGATTAGTCACTAGACCTATGTGTGCCTAAGAGGTAGTAGTTGAAGTCTATTATTTTTATAATGTATCACAGGTATAAAATAATCGCTGGAAAGCCTTCTGGCTCTATTTCTGGAATGCAGAAAGCAGAAAATGGACCAATTGAATGGAGCCGAGAGATGCCTGTTTCTTGTAGTCTTTCAAAGTAAGTTTGAACTGCTCACAAAGTATTTCAATGCTGCTTGATGGGGTTTTTCCAATTATTCGCTCAGGATTAGGACTTTGGAACAGAGATCTGACTGTTGCAGTTGTTTTCTTTGAATTCTTCAGTAGATTGGTATCATCTACTATTTGATTATCATTTCTTTGTATATATCCAAATAATTTTATGACTCTTAATTTACAAATGAACACCTGAGACTTTGAAGTGATGTGGGTAGAAGAAAGGTGCTGTAGTTTTTCCACCCTTGGAAAGAGGTATGAAAATTAAATGAAATTTGAACTGGGAGCTTCCCTTTCTTGCAAAAAATGTGTCTTCAGACATTATGAAGATTAGGCAGTAGGAGAGAGGTGATAGGAAAAGACAGTTCAGAGACTTGAATTGTTTTCTGGCAGTAGTGCGCATCAGCGTATTTAACATTCGCACAGTATCTTTTAATTCTTATTATCATCATTTTTTTGCTTCATATGTTGTAATACTTAGTAGGAAGAGCTATGGAGGATCTAATCTCAGTATGAACTTAAAAAACCCTCCCATAACCCATTTACGTATTTGTCTTCCTAAGACTTCTTCAGTACTTTAAAATTACTACTGTTTCATGGTAAAGGAAGAAAGAAATTGTTATGTGAACAGCGTCTAGAAACAAACTTTTCTGAAAGCAAGTAGGTAGATCCATAAAGGGTGTAGAGTGGAAGTCTGCCTTTTATCAATTAATTAGTTTACAGTGTGTAGAACTTGCTATTTATATATATTTTTCATGATACTGCTCAGTTGTTTCCTCTGCTTATTCCATATATTTGAAGTACTTTAAGTAATTAAGGAAGCAATTTTTTTCATTAAATATCTGTTTACAGTAATGTTTACAAGTAGCATTTAAACAGTATTTACTGTTACAAATTTAGTACTAAAATGAGTTTGAGCACAGCTTCTGCTTACCTTTAATGGGGCGTCCAGTGTGCTTGTTAAGCCACTGAGGCTTGCTTCAGAATGTTACCAGTGTTACTACTGGATTCAGATTTGACGTGTACGTATCGTTAAAACTTAGAAGGTGTTCATGATGACATAAGAGTAAGAGCCATACAGTTCCTTGCAATTCACATTCTCAAAGTAGAAGTACAAGAAGTTCAAGCTGGCCTTTCTTTTAGAATAGTGCTGACTGTAAGGCAATAGTTGCGCATTTTTCTTTGCAGCAGTTGAGCTGCATGTGTGGAGTACTTATTTAGCTCCATCTCAATCAGGATGAATTCCAGTAGTGCTGACAATTTAAATAATGAGTCTTTGCTAGCCCAGCTGAGTTTGATGAAAGCAACATAGTGTGCCAATGCAAGCAATTCATCCAGCAGTATGGCAGTAGCCTCCTTCAAAGCGATAAACTGTGGTAAGTGTGTGGGTGAGCTGGGTAAAAGACTGCTGCCCAGCAAGTGGCTCTGCGGTGCAGAATTTTAAAATTGTGTACCATTTTCCCAATGGTTGTAAAATTTGTCAAATACCAAGGAAAAAATATTTGGTAGCTGAGCCTAAAGAGATAAACTATGTGTATGGGTGAAAACCAATGGACATTTCCATTGAATATTTTGTTGTTCAGTAGAAGGAAAAAAAAAAAGTGCTGGAGTATTCCTCAAAGGGTGCTAGATTTGCATTCACAAGACAAGTCAAATGGAGTATTGGTTACAAGGTGAAAAAAATGCAAGTTGTCTTGTCTCTTTCTGGTGTCCTCTAGGGGTCTGCAAGTACTGCTTACACCTGTCCTGGCAAATATTCTTGAATTGGACAAGGAAAAATGCTGGGGATTTGACCAGTTCTTTGCAGAGACGAGTGACATACTACACCGAATAATAATCCACATCTTTTCATTACAGCAGATGACCTTACACAAAGTTTATATTCACAACTATAATACGTAAGTGTTCTATTTGCATTACTTTGCTCTTAGTCAGGCAAATGGTACTGTGACCTGAGATCACCAGCGTCACAAATTCAGTAGCCTTTCCTTTGGCAGTTTGTCTAAGGAGGCGAAGGCTTTTAGTTCTGTGTAGGCACAGTACTTAGAAGCATGTTAACCATAAAATATTTCTAATAAAAGTAAAATCATTGGAGTTTAAATCAACTGATCTTAAACTTGGTCTTAATCAGCGAGGGAACACAGGCTTAATCCTTGATATGTTACAATGTGGCTGTGTTCATAATGAATACCAACTAATCTCGCATTTGTCTATGGTGCTACTTTAGGAAGTAGTTTTCCAGATACTGTGTTCGAGTCTTGCTTTTCTTATGTTGTCCTCAAGAACACAAAATGTGCACCTTATCTTTGTCTGACATGAAACTTTAACGGGGATTCTGGAGTTGTAATCAGTACAATTCAGGATCCTAAGTTATATGGAGTTCACTTCACGGTCATTAAGTGCTGATATAAAAAGCTGTTAAGTCTGGTTTACAGTTTGATACAAAAATAAGTGCTGTTTTTCTGCCTTATCACAGATATACAGAGCATGTGTTATTCTCTTAATATAAGGACAGATATACAGTTATTTCATCAAATGTATAAATTCAGTTCTTGCCTTTTCTATTTTTTCTTTTCTATTCTGTCATTTGCATTTTGAGAGAGCCCACATATTGCTGTTTTTGCAGAGAAATCTTGTGTGTGATTTATTTTATTATGATTCACCTTTATGGTTATGTATATGGTCGCTGTGATATTAAGGAGTGACAGTGTACTAGTGCTGCACAGGAGGAAATCGGTCCTTCCTGTTAGTGTGCTTAAGGGTTTTCTCTTTGTGGGAGGTTCTGTTTGATTGATTGCTTTCTGGGGAGCCGGGAGGAGGAGGTTTGTTATAAATTCTTATGCCTTCCGTCTGTTGATTGCTGGAAATAAAATCCCAAAGTGTCTTTGGTGTTCCTTATCACTGCTGGTTTAGGAGATAATCTGGCTGTCTGTTGGCTTACAGGCTCAATTAAAGGTGTGCCCTTTTTGACATATAAAAGAACAGACTTTTCTCTTGAGAGAAACTAAAATACACTTGCTTCTTTTCATCTGGTGTTTCCTGTTTTTACTGACCTTCAAACTTCAGGGCAAAGCAAGTTTGTTTACACAGACGTGCTTTGGTGGAAAATCAGAGGTAGAAAAGGAAGTTTGATATGTTGCAGGAACTAGCATTTATTTTTGTAACAGAGCAACCTGGAGCCTTAGGCAGTGTGCTACTTTTCTGCTTGTAAGTAGAATGCTTTATGTGTAAACCCAGTTCTTAATTAATCAGAAGTAAAAGGGATTTTTTAATTAAACAATACAAAATCCAAATTATTGAACTATTGTAGTGAGTTATATTGTAATGACTGCAACTGAATATATTGTTTGTATTATAGGGCTGCTATATTTCATGAGTTGGTCTACAAACAGACAAAAATACCATCTCAGAATCAAGAACTGATATATGAAGGTCGGCGTTTAATACTAGAGCCTGGCAGATTGGCACAGCACTTCCCCAGAACAACAGAGGAGAATCCTATCTTTGTAGTAAGCAGGGAGGCTGTCAACATTGTTGGATTAATCTACGAAGAAGGTACATGAAAGTAATTTCCCCTTTCTTGTAGCTATCTTCTGTGAATAGTTTGCGTTATTTAATTATCGTGTTACGTCCATTATGTCTTAGAAATAGTGTTTGAAAATGTTTGCTGTTGATCTCTGACGTTCTAAGTAGGCAGCCCAATTTTTTTTTTTTCAGAAATACCGAGTATCCAGCATATTTTTACAGAAACAGCAACTGCTGGTAATGTTCCTAGCACTGTGGTCCTGAGCATTTGTATATTAAGATGTAGTACTGCATATGGAATTCTGAAATTGTTTTAAAGCACAGCACTTCTAACAAGTAGAAAGAAACATTATGGAATTTAATTCAAAGCTGCGTCTTTTGTTCCATTGGTCACTAAGTGAAAATTCAGGTTTTGCTTTGTTTTTTTACTGTTTGTCCTGAATGAGGTTAGTCTTTCTGTTAACAGAGGAAGTCTTAACAACCTGCCTTATCTCCCAAGCAAAGGTAATGCCATAGCAAATAAAAAGAAATTAAGTTTTTGCATTTCCATTCGTCACTGAGGGGCTTACAAAGGGCCCTATGCCAGAGCTTTTCTGAATACGTGATGAGCTGGAGGACGTGTCTGTAGTTGAGAGGTCAGCATTGCTTTTGTCAGTGTCCTACATACTGACTGCTCAGGCCAGCTGGCACTCACACAGAGGCACCAAAGAGCATGGGTAGGTGAGCTGTTTGTGGAAGGGTCAGCAGGGCCTTTGAATTGTGTCAGAGCTTTCTGAAGGAATCAATAATCATGGGAACAGAAGATATTTAGCTGGTAGAGGCTACCGTAGGTTTGAAAAAGCTATTTGGTGAAGTCCTGCACTGAAGAGTCTCAATGAAACTAAGCAGTCATGAAATAAGAAGGAACAGTCTCCTATGTAGGCAGACATAGAGCTGAAGAACAGAAATAAATGGTTGGCTTTCTCAACTGAGAGGGATAGCTAGAGGAGACCTGCACAAAATCTGCAGTATGCAGCATGGTCAAAAATGAGTCTGGAAAAGGAAGTGAAGGATAATTTGCTGAAGGTATCAAGTTATTTAAAGTGTTTTAAGACAAAGGCTTGTTTTGAAGGTGTGCATGAGAACCACACGATATTAAAAGGCTTGACAGTAATAAGTTAGATGAAAATCCATGTAAATACACATAAAAACAGTGTTGAGAGGGGAAACAGTCAACTTTTGAAGTCTGTTATGGAAAATAAGATAATACAGCTGTTTGTTTTATCTTTCAGTTTTACTTCCTAAAGTACATCAACGTTATGATTTGGATGCTGATGCCAGTATGGCTAAAGTGAGTGATCGTGACTTTAATTTATATACCTGTCTCAGTTAATGATACTGAAATGAAAGCTACTTGATTTTCAGATGAATAATGTTAATGACACAGTTTTTGATGTGCTGGTGAGGATTCAAAATACAGAAATGTATTTGTTAACAAGGGCTCCAAAAGCCATGCTTTGTATACAAAGTATGTTTGTTTATTTTTTTTAGAAAAGAACAAATCCACAAAGCAGACTTTTGAAGTCCAAATGCTTTGTTATTGCATGATTCAGTGGGGGGGGGGGGGGAAAGGAACCTGCCACTTCAGAGTCCTGATGTTAGTTAGAAGGTTCATAAAATCCCCTGTGATGTTGCAAAACTTAACGTAAGGAAAATAATGTTCTCAAGAGAGTATCAAGGACTCTGCAGA
Source organism: Tapera naevia (assembly GCA_033556795.1). Taxonomy (NCBI): domain Eukaryota; kingdom Metazoa; phylum Chordata; class Aves; order Cuculiformes; family Neomorphidae; genus Tapera; species Tapera naevia. The sequence continues at coordinate 15,684,246 of JAUMJJ010000059.1, forward strand.
AAAGTGGAATTTCTTTTGCCTCTGTTGCAAATTTTCAGAATCTGTGGGTGAAGAGCAGAGGATGTTTCATTCTTCTGGTCATTTTTTTAAAACCACTGAATGTATGCATTGCCTTGCTTTGACTTTGTGACCACCATTTATACTCTGCCTATAAAATCCTGGCTGCTGAGAAGCCTTATATTCAGGTGTGGTTTTCCTGAAAGCATGTCTCTTTAAAATTAATAAACATCAGAAAGTCATCAATAAATAATATCAGTTGTTTAAAATGCTGTGAATTATCATTTCTGCAACTTTGTTCACAACTCTAAAAACCAGCAAACTTGAGAGTGGAAATATGTGAATGAAGAGAGTCCTTAGCCTTAGAATTTAAAAATGTGTCAATTTTTATGTTTGTTTTTTTTTTACTGTATGTGTCTAATTCCTAAACTACTGAGGAAACATACTTGTGATTTCCCAGAAATCAAAGTAAATCCTAAGAGTAAGTGGTGTCGTTTTTTGTTTATAAGAGATTTATTTAATCTCTAACAGATATTAGTTAGAATAATAACTTGCTACTGTGTTCTGCCTCAATAATGAGGTTTTTTATCTCCTGACTAAAATTTGGGCAAATTGCACATTTTAAACTACCATCTTCATGTTGTTCTTTCTTTTAATAATCTGCGTTGCTTTGTTGTGATTAGTTGACTCAAAACAGTTGTTAAGAGAAAGCTAGATTGATACCAATGTTGTCTGGGTTTTTTTCCACCAGGCAGTAACAGGCATTGTATGTTATGCCTGTAGAGTTGCCAGTTCTTTGCTACTTTACCAGGAGCTGATGCGAAAAGGGATACGATGGCTCATGTAAGTAACTGATTGACTTTCATTGCATTTTTTTTTCAGTTGAGATATGCCTTTATTATCAATACAGAATTCTGTAATCTCCCAGTACCTTGGGAGATTTTCTTTACTCCTTGAATATGAATAGGCTTTCTGAAATTTTTTCTTCTTTCTGTCATTGAGGAAAAAAAATAACTTTTTTTCTGACAATAAGGTTTAGGTATTTGCAATGTCACTTTCTTCTGTGGGTAATTGAAGTCTAACCTCTGGTAATGTGCAGGTACAATTGAGCACCTTGCACAAGATTGTTTTTTATGAGGATTATACTAATGCATCTCTAACTGAAAGCAGTTCTTACTAGCAGTTTTTACTGTAGGTATGTTATTGTATTACTGATAGCTGGTAAGGTGGCAGTTGAATACTTCTGTTATGGGCTAATGCTTCACTTTTTTTAGTGAAATAATCAAGGATGATTACAATGAAATGGTTCATAAAAAGACAGAGGTTGTCATCAGGCTGGATTTCTGCAGCAGAAGCATTGAGAAAGCTGAGAAAATGTGAGTAGAAGCAATACACTGAATGCATTGTTTTTTCATTATCATCTTTAATGACAGTGATATTTTATGTTTATTTATAGAGCTTTTGCGTATTAAAGTTGCATTTGAATTGGCGTGGATTTGCTGATGGCAGTGACTTAAGCAGATTTAGTAATATGCTTTACTCAGAGCACTAATTCTGCTGCTTAACCTAGTGGGAACAAGTAGTTACTATTTAGTAATTGTATGTGTTCTTTTTCTCTGACTCAGCTCATTTGCTGTTGTTAACTTTAGAGGCTATAGTAAAGCCTGGACAAAAATTCCAGTAGCTTTCCTTTCATTAGCGCTTTCGTGCTTTTTGTCACTGAGTTTGCTCGTGTGTGTTTGTTAAGGATGACTATAAATGCTGCCCCTTTCACAGCTTTTAAGACTGTAGCATTTTCTGCATGGAGGGAATTTTAGTGTTGAACTAAAACAGAGCAGCTGCAAAAAGAAAAATAAAAAAAAAACCCCACATAAAACCAACCAAACAAAACCAATGCTTCATTAGGATATCGCTAGATCCCAGTGCATGCACGTAGGGATACCAGAAATAAACTACACAGAAAATTCTGCTTCTGTCATTTTTTTAAGTGCGTGACTATTATGTTATTTTTGTCTGTTTTGGTTAGTTCAAATGGCAAAGGCCTGTGTCACAGAATCTCACTGTTGCCCATAGGGGCCCATTTAGATTTATAGAGTTGAAAGTTTTTTAGTGCGCTTTCTTTAAAATTGTTAGAATTTATAAGAAACAACTAAAGGATTGTTATCTTTTAGCATAAATGACTTCAAAGCTTCAAAGGCCATAGACACTTACTTCTCTTGTCTTCCATTCCCAGGAAACAATTGTTTTCCAGTGGAAGCAATTGTTTTCTGCCCTACCTCTTCCAGTCGAGTGCTGTCTGTAGGAGGTGGGATTGCACCACTGAATTCCCCTTCCAAGTTTTGTTTTTTTCTCTCTCACAGTCTTTGTTTCATCTCTTGAGTCCCACGCAATGTCCTGTTCTCAGTCACACTTTTAAAGTGTCCTTGTAGTGTTTTGTTCAGTCTTTCCACAAACTGGCATTAGATCTGTCTTGAAGGTACAAACTTTAAACACTGTCTTTTCCTAGGATTATCCTGTGGGTAGTTGTTTTCCTGTTCAGCCTACTCCTAGTCTCCTCCAAATGATGTCTAGTTTATAGGATTCTCTGAGCTTGCTTTCAGGCTGCTCTGAAGATGTGGATGCCTACAGATGATTAAAGCACACATAGAGCTGCTGGATTTGCAGAGTAGTCTTAAAAATTGACTTAAGCCTTGCTGGAGCTGCTATGCATGTGTGAATTGAACAGCTTCTGTGTAGTCATTATGGATACCCAAGGACTTGTCAGAGTACCTTTTTGTGTGCCAGATACACAAACTGATACACCTGGGCTTTCAGGTACTTGCTTTGAAAAAAACAAAACAAACCCAATAGTAGAACCAGCAAGGTAACAGTATACCTGTCTGTGTAGCCTTGTTAAAAACCATCAGGGCTGTAATCCGAAGTCTTCTTCAAGCCAGCTTACAGTAGTTGACGGGACTGGTTCTTATTCACTCTGTATTTGGCCCAGATAGCTTCTTCCTGCATTCTGCCAGGTGCCCACAAAAGAAAACTACTTAGAGCTCAGAAGAAAATGCTGTAGGTTCTGATTTGGGACTCTACTGCATTCAGCAGTACCTCAAATCAGCAGTTTGAACAAAAATTATGTTCACTTGCAAACTACAGTAGTTCTCATATGAACAGAAAGTTGTTATGTGTTTGCACATGGCTTTTTGGTGTCTTGCAAAGGGGCAGGATTTTGAGTTTATTTGGCTTCAGAATTTTATGGAGTTAGCAAAAGATATATCCTCTTGTTTGTCCTCCCTTTTCAAGGCTATGCTTCAAAGCATGACAGTGCAAAGCTTTTATTTGAAAAGGTAAAGTATTGAACTTGGGTAAAGTAAGCATTTTTTGAAAGCAGCTGAGCTGGTTGTGGTGGTGTTTGTAGAAATAAAACATGTGAGACTCAACAGGAAAAATATTGTCCAGAGTTATTTACTTGGCACTTGAGCTATGGTTGTATGGGAAGTATCAACATGAACAGATGGTGCTATCAACCCAGCCTTTACAGTTTTATTAACTCAGCCAGTTTTCGTAACTCAGGCTTTCCAGTAAGTTTCCACAGAAGAGCATTTTGATGCCCTGGAGTATTAGTGTCATTGACTACTTCAAGTAACTTTGATTTGGTAACCTTTTAAAAGTGATTTCAGAAGAGGAAATAGTTTTCCACTGTAATGAGAATAGAATGAGGAAGTCAGGAATGGAAGTTTAAAACTTTTTAACAGGTCAAATATAGGAAAAACTTCAAGGAATTTTTTTTTTGTAACTAAAATATGTAAATTATTAATGGCCATTAAAGGTTCTCAGTGTTTCTTGATTGGTGCTTGACAGGTATTGTATATCCTATAAAAGAAAAGGTAGCTATTGCTAATCGCTGGATTGAAGGGATATTTCGAGTGTATTCACTGCTTGGTTATTTTCTTTTTAACTCTGTGGGTTTTTTGTGGTCAGATATGAGAATTTGATGCAGATCAACTTGGAAGCATCAGAAGTGGATGAAATTTCAGAGATACATACAAAACTATTGCGTGTAAGTATCTTACAAAGCCTGTGTGATTCTCAAAATGGTGTTTCTAAAGAAAAAGCCAATATGCAATAACACAGATTTTTTTCTGTGAATAACAGCTCTGAATTTTCAAAGTAATTTCTGGATTGTCAGTGATTGTTAAAATGCCCATACTGAGATGTGGATATCTTTCTGAAAACAGAGTAAATCCTTTTATTAGCCCAGTGTTGTGAAAATAATAACTTGTTCCTGAAAATACAGTCTCATTTTCTAAAATACTTGAATAAAACATTACAGTGATGAAATATAATTGGCCTTGGAGATTTTTCTCTTTCCTTGAAGAATTTTAAATGACTTTGTTCGCTTTCTAAAATGATACATACACAAACATGCTTCAGAGTGATCTGCTTTGAAATTTGCATTGTGTTTGCAGACAAGTAAGTTAAAGTTGAAAATAACTTTACACACAGGTATCCTGAGAGCAAGTATAAGGCTCTCCATTCTAAAAGCAAAGGGTGATTAATGCATTTTTCTTTTGAAGGTTGTATGAACTGCAGAGAAAGAACGATATGAATTATGTGGATTGTCATTTTCTGGATTCTTAACAAACCAAAAGAACAAGTGTAGGAGTAAATAAGGAGTACATGAAAGGCAGAAACTTAATGTTGAGGATGATGAAAGAAAATAAATGTTGAATAACAGAAATACCAGCATTGAATATGATTCTTTCTTCAATAGTACCATGTTCTAGCAAAGCCTAGGCAGATAATTGGGTATATTTCTTTAATGAGGGTTAGTGAAACAAATGGGTCCATAGTATTCACGTGCTCAGTCTGTTTTCAGCCTCAAGTGACTTTTTCCTTTAGCCAGTGGTAAGATTGAATTTTTTTGCCCTTACGTAGCTCTCCAGCTCTCAAGGCACAATAGAAACTAGTCTTCAAGATATCAAAACCAAACTTTCTCCTGGTGGTTTACTGGCTGACACCTGGGCAAATCAGGAAGGGATGCATCCAAGAGACAGAAAGTGAGTAACTGTATTAATTGTTTTGATATGTATTCAATTTTACATTCAATTGTAATTCGTAGAACTCCTTAATAGATAATTAAGTTTTTTATATTTCATTGTCTTCCTTTTGTCACTCTAGTCCAGAAAGGCTGCAGGTGCTGCTGTCTTCCATCACAGATATTTATTATCAATTCAAAAAAGACAAAGCAGAACGAAGTAAGTAACTTATTTGATTCACTTTTAACATAAACTGTAATCTAAAGGACAGGTCATCCTTGTTCCACTAGGGTATTTGCCGTAGGAATGGAGAGTTAGTCAGTAACATTGAATATATCTGTAGGTTTTTCTTAAAGCCCATGTGAATGAAACACCACTATTAATTTCATAAATTTGAGTCGCAAGACTGGAGAGAAGAAAAGTAAATGACCACTTTTACCTATCAGGACAGGAGAAGGAAACCGTAGAGGAAATGGGTAAACTTAAAGGAGTTTTACATAAATACAACTAACAGAATTAAACTGGTAATGTCTGTCATCTGCTCTGATCCTAGGGCTTCCTTATAATGAAGAACAAATTCACAAGTTTGACAAGTAAGTTTTGAAGTTACCTTTGGGAAATGCTATGATTGCTTTCAGGTCCTTCAGGTGCTCTTGCCAAACATCTTCTGTTGATTTTTATTGTAAATTCTGACCTCTTTAGGATTGCTTTGAAAAAAAAAATCCTTTAAATATCTTAAATACATAGTGGTGCCAGCAAATGATAATGAGGTGCCTTCTGGCAGTGGAGTTTCTTCACTGATAGGTTTTCTAAATGTAGATGTGAAATACCTGTTTGTTATCTGGGCATAACTGTCTTGTAGAAAGCACATTATTTTTCCTGGTTTTACGACAAGAGAAAGCCCTTAGTAAAACTCAAGTGACTTTGTAACTAAGGTGGAAATAATTTTCTACGAATGAATAAAATATACACTAGCTGAATGACATTCTAGAGGGATTTAATATTCCAGGAACTATGGCACCCACTAAATACATTTTAATGCAGTTCTCCAGGCCTGTCTAAAATTGTCACTTAAGATGGCCACAGTAAGTGTCTGTATGTAACCCTTGGTGTCTGGATTCCCATTAGGCTCCACTGACTCTGCTGACAAACTCTTGGAACAACTGGAAACAGCTGCTCTACTCAGGCTGCTGTACTTGTCTCAGGATTGATTCAGGTCCTCATGCACAGATCTCTGATACTATTTAATATGCCCTAAGATAAAAATCTGGCTGGATGGCCAAGCCCAAAGAGTTATGGTGAATGAATCCGGTTGGTAGACGGTCACAAGCAGTGTTCCCCAGGGCTAAGTATCAGGGCCAGTTCTGCTTAATATCTTTATCAATGATCTGGATGAGGAGATTGAGAGCAATCTCAGTAAGTTTGCAGACAAAAAACAAGTTGTTTAAGAGTGTTGATCTCCTTGAGGGTAGAAAGGCTCTGCAGAGGGATCTGGGCAGGCTGGATTGATGAGTCTGGGCCAACTGAATGAGATTCAAGAAAGCCAAGTGTTGCATCCTGCAGTTGGGTCACAACGACTCCATGCAGTTTTACAGGCTTGGGGAATAGTGGCTGGAATGATGCCTGGTGGAAAAGGACCTGGGGGTGCTGGCTGACAGGTGTTGAATAAGAGCCAGCAGGGTGCCCAGGTTTGCCAAGAAGGCTTGGATCAGAAATTGTGTCATTAGCAGGACAAGGGAAGAGAGTGTCCCTTTGTACCCAGCACTGGTGAGACTGCTCCTCAACTACTATGTTCAGTTTTGGGCCACTCACTACAAGAAAGTCATTGAGGAGCTGGAGCACATCCAAAGAAGGGCAACAAAGCTGGTGAAGGGGGGTCTGGAGTACAAGTCTTATGAGGAGCAGCTGAAGGAACTGGTATTATTTAGTGTGGAGAAGGCTGAGGGGGAACCTTATCACTGTCTACAGTTACCTAAAAGGAGATTGTAGCAAGGCAGGCGCTGGGCTCCTCTCCCAGGTCACAAGCAATAAGACAAGAGGAAATGGCCTGAAGTTGCACCAGAGGAGGTTTAGATTGGATATTATGAAAAATTACTTCATGAAAAAGGTTGTGAAGTACTGGCACAGGCTGCCCAGGTAAGTGGTTGAGTCACCATCCCTGGAGGTATTTAAGACAGGTAGATGTGGTGCTTAGGGACGTGGTTTAGTGGTGGACTTGGCAGTGTTAGTTTTACAGTTGGACTTGATGGTCTTCAAGGTCTTTTACAACCTAAATGACTCTTATGATTCTAAGCTATCTGAGACTGAGAGGTAGGATAGAAGACAAATGGGAAACCTACACCTTTCTGGATGGACAGTCAGAAAAAGGGCAGGGTATCCATGTGCATCTCAAATGATGCTGGACACTTCTATTTACGTAACTAAGTTCTTCTCCTAATGGAGAAGTAATGGTCAGTTGAGTGGTTCCTAGACTTTGCCGAGTGCTCTATGGATTTAAACACTGCTGCTCTAATTTTGCAATGACTCTTCCCGTTGCCACAACTCAAGTGGCTTCACTGACAATTACAGATAGAAAGCAACCATGCAGAAGGCACTCGTATTCTCACAACTGTGCCACTCGATTTTTCCACTGTGAAAGATAAATGGGGAAATAGCCAAGTGGAAGGGAGATTGTCTTAAGATAAATGACAGGAGGGGCAGGAAACCTCTAAGATTTTGATACTCTGAAAGAGACTTGAACACATCACTGCTATGCAACAGCAAGGGAATAAAGTTAATGTGAAAGATATTGTGAGCAATAATTTCCTCATATGCTCTTAAGGATATGGTGAAAAAACAAGCAGACATTGAGACACAGTCCATAGCTCATTTTAAAACTGTATTCCCCTGTGAATAACTTTAAACAAGTACACTTAATTTTCATAGTTTCAAATACTGGTATATTTTGTACCACTAATGTCTCCTTGGGATTGTTCAGGTATCTTTGAGATCCTTACTGCATCTTGTTTTACTTGATTCTCCCCAGGGAGAAAAGGCAGCGTTTTTTGTTAGGAACTCTTTGCCATTAGCAACAGTGGCTGGCCTTTAATATTTATCACTAGAGACAAGAGAGCAGCACTCAGTTCAGATTTTTCCTGGTTGAATTGACAGGTATGCATGTGTGATGACAACTCAGCCACACTCCTGCCAGCATTTGATTAGGCTATTGTGTAAGGCTTGATGAAATACCAGAAGCAGGAGTTAAACTGTAATGTCCCAATATCCTTAATTTGACTTGCTGGTGCAATGCATAGCATGGTAAGGCAATTACATTGGGATTGCTCTGCAACACTAACCAGAATTGGGTTTTGGTTTGCTTTCTTGTCCTCATCTGCTTGCTTTTTTTCTTGTCATAAATTTAAACTGACTTAAAAATCCTGTTTTTTTCCTGCCCGTATATTACGCAGCACAAGGGATTATTCATGTATGCCCGAAGTTCCAAGTATCTGCAGAGGGCAAATACGAAATAATATAGATTTCTGTCCTTTCAATTTAAAATCTCTTTTCCTTAAATATACTTTCTTGGATAGATACTGGCTCAGAGAAGACATTTGACGATTTATTCGTATACAGATTATTGCAACTCAATGCTTCAAATAATTTTTTTACTCCCTACTAGGGAATATTTTTGAAACATAAACCATGAATTTGTGCAGTGTGTTGGATTCTTGTACATTACAACAGCATGAGTAAAGTAGGCTGAAGGGATTTTAAGCCCACATACCTCTTCTCCAAGCTTCAGAAAGTAAGTTAGGGGAACAAGGTTTAGAAAGCAGTTTAATGCTGTTCAGTTGTTTCTGTGTTGCAGGCAGAAGCTGTATTTGCATGCTACAAAAGCCATAGCGCTATTCAAAGATGAATGTGTCAGCAAGTATGATACATTTTTGGACAAGGCTGAGGACTGGACAAGGCAAGCTATTGATTTCTTTAATATTTGTTAATGTTCACTGCACCAATATTTTATAAAAGGAAGCTCTTAGAAGAAAACTTTTTCTTTCAGGAAGATGCTTCACACAAGGAAGCAATTACTGGCTCTCACCAACCAGTGTTTTGATATGGAAGAAGAGGTATCCAAATACCAGGATTATATAAATGAGGTAGAGTGCTTCAAGATTCTGTGAAGTATTTGCATAGATAAAAATATTATTCTGCTTTGTTTAACGTCAATAGTGATGTTTATAGAGAGTGTTACAATTACACAGTTGTATTAAAATACAGGGCTGCATAGATCTGCCACATGGTCTATGGTAGCTTCACTGCTGAAGTCAGACTAGTGTAGAGAGTGGCATGATTTTTTTTTCTGAATCCTGACTTGATTTTGGAGTTCAGGGGTACTTTTGTTTTGCCTCTTTTTGGTAAGGTTTTCGGGGTTGGTGGGTTTTTTTGGTAGTGTTAGCATTCCCCCCGAAAAAAATCTGTGAAAATGGGTGTCAGTTCATTGAGAAGTGTTCTGTATAACTTACCTTAATGGCATCTGAGCACCTGGAGGGTTATCTCGATAGTCTTATGAAGCCTAAAAACACTACTCCCATACTCAGCATCAAAAGATACGTGCTTACCAGTGCTGCTGGTGACATGAAGCAGAATGTTTTTTTAAAATTGGGATGGTGACTCTGTAGAATGCAAACTTACCAGAATTACCTCAAAACTGAGAGAATAAGAGCATTTTCATGCAATAAAATTATTATTCTTTATAAAGGAAGTGGAAGAAAAGCACCTGATACATGTAAAAGCAGTTAAGGAATGGTGGAGAGCAGCGTTTTGGTTTTTGTTTGTACTTTTATCCTATCATGTTGTGTTAGGGTATCTTCAAATGAAAATGATAATTCTTCCTTTTTGAGAGTTTATTATCAAAGTATAAGACCATTAAGAAGATGGATTGAATGAGGGAGCTGTAGATTGTGTCAACACAAAACTTGCTATGATGATCTCAACTTAAGGAATGTCATAGGATCATAAAATGGTTTGGGTTGGAAGGGACCTTAAAGCCCATCCAGTTCCAAACCCCCTGCCATGGGCAGGAACACCTCCCACCATACCAGGCTGCTCAAGACCCCATCCTGCTTGGCCCAGAACACTTCCAGGGATGGAACATCAAAACTTTCCCTGGGCAACCTGTGCCGGTCCCTACCACCCTCATCGAGAGGAATTTCTTCTCAATATCTAATCTAAATCTTCCCCCTTCCAAATTAAAGCCATTCCCCCTTGTCCTGTCACTACTTGCTCTTGTAAAAAGTCCTTCCCCGGCTTTCTTGTAGCCCCCTTCAGGCACTGGAAGGCTGCTGAAAGGTCTCCTTGGAGTGAGAGCTGTATCAGCTGCCATACTACTGTAATGATTTTACGAGGTATCATAGCAATGAAGATTTTAAGGAGGGATTTTAAGGTGGACATCAAGATACATATGACAACTTACATTGTAACTTACATTTCTCTTTTATCTACTGCAGTTACAAGATGCTCTGCCACAGAAAATATTTGCGGCTTCCAGTGGGATGAAACATACAATGAATACAGTCTATCCAAGCTCCAACACATTAGTGGAAATGACTCTTGGGTGAGCATTTCTTAATTGGATTGATGTAATATTGTATTACCTGTTACACAGATGAACTGGAAAAAAAAGATTACGGTTGGCTTAGCGATTGCTGTATTAAGGCCAAGAATTTTATATTGCTGAAAAGCCTTAATGTTTCTAAAGTGGTGGTACAGATTGGGAAGTTTTTAGTACATAACCAACCTATTGTCTTTCCCTTATTTTGTACGTACTGACAAGTTGCTGAAACCTTTGTGGTGGTGAGTGATCATAGCAGATGATATCCTTAGAAAATTCTTAACCTTTCTTTTGCTTCTTGTGTCTGCAGTATGAAGAAACTTAAGGAGGAAATGGAAGGGGTTGTTAAAGAGCTAGCTGAGAACAATCACATTTTGGAAAGGCAAGGAATTATTTTCCCTTTTTTTTTGGGCTGATCCTAGGAGCAGGCTTAATTTGGTATATTTTGTAGATCCAGAACTTAAACTAAGGGACAAGTCTATCACCTCTTTAACTGTAAATATATTTTTTAACTGTTGATCTAAAGTGTGACAAAACAAAAATGTATTGAAAACCTTGAAGTATTACTGTAAAATCATTCTGACATACCAATGTGTTTAGTTAATAAAAATATCTGTTGCACAGACAGATTAATTCTGAATATAAACATAATACTTCTGCAGCAGTCCAGTGGTGTCCTTTAATTTCTCACTTTTAGACATAATTTTTAGCAACTGTGGAATTACACCAATCTGAACGAAGGATTTTACAGTTTTTAGATTGCTTAAATAAAGTGAAGAGGCCCAGTTATTTTTTACAATCTTAAAGGATACTGTCACTGTCAAATACAGACTGACTTTGCTTTTTTTCTTATTATGATGATGATAAAACTTATGAAAATAATGCTCTCCTGAAAGCTTCAGGGTAAATTACTGGTGGAGCTAAGCTTACCTTCAAACTAAATTTGGTTTGTTTTATTTCCCACCCTCAATCCCATACTTGGACCATTTTATCCTTTTTCTATCTTCTTTTCACACACAAAAGAAGTTAGATACAAATGCATGTGTTGGCATGTGGCAAGGGAAAAAAAAAGACGTAAATAAATTATAATGAATGATTGATTCTATAATCTAGTGAATCACCTAAGCATACACTGTTTTTGTTTCATTTTAGATTTGGTGCTTTGACTATGGATGGTGGTCTACGGAATGTGGACTGTATGTAGCTGTCAGAGGACATGAAGAGGACCTGTAAATTTTTTCAAAGGGAAAAAGATGCTGTTAGGACATACAAAGGCAGATAATACATCTGTATCCAGGTTTTTTTCCTTCTACAACTGTAGTATTAAAACATGTAAATATGTATAATATGTAAATATAAAAGAAATATATATCTTTTTTTGGTCAATGTTAGAATAGAATTACTCCTTAGCCACTTGGAGGATCTCTGACAAAGTCCTAAAGGCAAAAGTGTTGTTGATGAAATCACATTTCTTTGTTTTGAGTATTGCCCCTTTTTCAGAATGCAACTTAGTCTTTATTGAAAGAGGACTTGCAGAACTCTGAACATCATGAATAGTCTTTAAAGGGTGTTTTTGATTTTCTTTAACCACCACTATTGTTTTGGAGTGTAGCTGAATGACTCATCATCAGAGAATACTGCAACTTTTAAATGAGGTCTTTTTAAAGAAGTGTGAATAGGGACTGAAAGAGAAGGTAGGACAAGAGTGGAAAGGGATTTCTCCTTCCTTCACATCCAGACTATTAGTTCACTTCTACTTGAGAAAACAAATTCACAATATTTTTTTAAGTTCCTCTCTGTACTTGGTGCTGTGTTGTCTGTAATCATTTCACTGCTTTGTGTATGGAACTTTTGCACTCCAGGTTGTCAAGACTGAGCATAAAAATGCCTTATTTAGAGTACAGCATTTTCAGAATTTCCCTGAAATAGTGTTGTTCAACATAAGAGAAGCTGGTTCTTAAAATAAAACAGTTTTTTTCAGATCCTGTTTGCAGGCATAATTTTTTAAAAAGGTTAAAAATCAGTACTAGGAGAATTTGTGGGTAGACAAGGTAGCATCCTGCTTCAGTGGCAACTGAATACTGGAAGAGTAAGTTAGCAGTCTAGAACTTGAAAAGGAACCACATCCACTGCTGATTTAGGAATGAGATCTCAAACTTGAGTGGAAAATTTAGTAAGAGCATATATTTATTTCCATTACTATTTTCAGTACTACATGATTGGGTTGCAGAGATGGACACTAAAACAGCCTGCTTCAAAATACATAGGAGAGTAGAAAGAGAAGAGGAAAACAGAAAAAGTTTAGAAAGTATGCCTTGCTTTGTTTGGGTACTACAAGTGTACTTAACTGTTTCAGATAAAGAGCCTGGAAATACTGCAGGACTCATTCTTTCCTTGTGGAAATCTGAATATGGGTGTTCAGTGGTGTCCTGCACCACTTCTAGTTGCTGTGTTAAATCTGTAAGAAGACCTGGACCAACTATATTTAGAGTTTTCTTTACTTTATGGTGAAACATTTAGATATAAACAGCAGTAACCTGTGATGTCATCTGATATTTTGTGGTGCTTATTCTCTGTTTATCTGTCCAGGTCAGAATACAAAATATTTCCATTGCATCTTTATAAAAAAAAATTTGAATACAAACTTATGAAATCCATAATTGATTTCTTTATTAAAAGAAGAGGAAATTCACCACCTTGATGTCTGACACGTGCTTTCCAGTGTTCTTTGTGAGAATCAAATACTAAAAAGGAATTCAGATATTTTTACGCCCGTGTGAGCAACTTCTTACTTTGCAAGATTTGTTGCCCAAAAAATCTAGCTATGCAAAAGGAGTGCAGCTCTTTGTTACGTGGTTTTCCATGGTGAGCTGTGGCATTCTTAACTGTTTATTTTAAATACTGGAATCATGTCTAACTGGAATGTTTTAATGCCTGCTAAATTTGTTCATTCATGTCTCCAGTCTCACTGAGTGTCAGTAGAACACACACATAAGCATTAAAAGAATTGAGCTCTCAAACTGTGCATAAATAAATTATGGGGGGTTCCAGTGTTATGTCTGTAACACCTTCTTTCAAAGTTTGTCAGTTTTGGAAGAAATCAATTGTTAGTGCGAATATATAATTTTCAACTTGTTTATACTGAAGCAGCCTGGAAAAGACAGTTAATTGTAGTAATGATCAATTCTGTATATTGCAGTACATACAGCATTCTTCTACATGGTTGAAAACATTCTGTGTTATCTTTTATGTCCATTTTAAACATTGCTGGTTTTAGTGTTGCTGAATACATCAGTAATCTTAATCTTGTTAAAATTTCTTTTTCTAAAGCAATTTTAACCAAGCAGTAGCTGATTTAGTAACTAAATACCCAGCTCATAATACATTTTTCATGTCAAAGCATAGCGTGTAGTACCATCGATTTTTGTCTCAAACTAAGTGTCCTGAAACTATCAGTCATGCTGCTGATTTGCCAAAAGAAGTAATAGAAAATAATCTAAGGTTCTTCCTCCTGAAGCTGGTTTACTGTTTGGGGGGTTTACCTTAGTATATTAATTATCTGTTACTTGAACAAACCTGTCTTCATATGAATTGTGAAAATGCATGAGTGAATGACTTATTGACATAAATACATCATCAGCTGCTTATTGTATGGTGTGTGCCTACTTCTGTGTCTTCCCATAATTTCACTTTCTGTTAAATTCCTTAAAATTTTTATTCATAAAATCACAGAATGGTTTAGTTTGGAACGAACCTTAAAGATCATCCAGTTCCAACCCCCCTGCCATGGGCAGGGACACTTCACACCAGACCAGGCTGCTCAAGGCTCCATCCAAGCTTGGCCTTGGACCTCTTCCAGGGAAGGGGCATCCACAGCTTCCCTGGGCAACCTGCGCCAGTGTCTCACCACCCTCATTGTGAAGAATTTCTTTCTAATGTCTAATCTAAATCTTCTTTAAATCTTCCAATTTAAAGCCATTCCCCCTCATCCTATTACTACTTGCCCTTGTAAGAAGTCCCTCCCCAGCTTTCCGGTAGCCCCCTTCAGGTGCTGGAAGGTGACTTTAAGGTCTCTCCAGAGTCTTCTCCAGGCTGAACAACCACAACTCTCAGCCTGTCCTCATAGCAGAGGTGCTCCAGCGCTCTGATCATCTTCATGGCCTCCTCTGGAGCTGTTCCATATTCTTCTTACACTGGGGATTTCAGAACTGCACATCATCTCTATTAATGCAGTCTTGCACAGATTTTAAGTGGTATGAAGTGGGACGTGGCTCAGCTGTAAGGTGTTTTCAGGAAGTGGAGATGCAGGATTTATGAACAATTCATCTGCACATTCATGCAGAGGATTACAAGGAATGATAGTGCAAAGAAGTGAAGGCGTTTCTTTAAAGACTGTAAGCAGTTCCTGTCTGCTTGAATCTGCAATTGCTGCAGGGCTTCCATGGCCATCAGCGCTGGAGCAGCCGCAGGATTGTGCCAGCGTCATCTTCCTTTGCCATGAGTTAGCAAATGTGCTTGCCAAGCAAAGCGAGCAGCCCGCCTAGTGAGGTGCCAAGTTCGCCTCACAACCGGAACTGGACACAATATTCCAGTATCCCACCATACATCAACTGCTTTCTGTGGGGGGGTCAAGGGAAAGGGGCAGGCAGACTGGAAGCGTTTTGGAGTGTGGTTGTTCCTCACCAAAATGCTCCATGGTGTAAGGGCTCGGGCAGGGATGTGGTGGTTGCCACTGGCTTCCCTGGTACTGAGCCGAGCTGGTACCACTAAGTTCAGGGGGGAACTTGGGCGCTGTGCAGTGCCTTCCCAGCTGTCTGTCTGCTCCTGTTACCCTGTGGGTGTTACGTGTGTGAGGTGTCAACACTGGCTGCTCTGTGGGAAGAAAGCAGCCAAGAAGGCCAGCTGTGTCCTGGGGTGCATCAAGCATGGCATTGCCAGCTGGTTGAGGGAAGGTGATTGTCCTGCTCTGCTCTGCACTGGTGCAACTCTAGCTCGAGGACTATGTGCAGTTTTGGGCACCACAGTATAGAAAGGACGTCCAACTACTGGAGAGTGTCCAGAGAAGGCCACAAAGCTGGTGAAGGGTCTGGAGGGGAAGTCGGATGAGGAGTGTCTGAAGTCACTTGGTCTGTTCAGCCTGGAGGAGTCTAAGCGGGAACCTCACAGCAGCCTACTGAAAGGGAAGGAGGAGGAGGAGCAGGCAGTGATCTTTTCTCTCTGGTGACCAGTGACAGGACCTGAGGGAATGTCAGGTCACAGAGTTACAGAATGACCTGAGTCAGAAGGGATCCACAAGGATCATCGGGTCCAATTCCTATCCCTGCACAGGAGAGCCCCAACATTCACACAGTGCATCTGAGGGTGTTGTTCAAATGCTTCTTTGAATATTGCCAGGCTTGGTTCCGTGACTGCTTCCCCGGGGAGCTGTTCCAGTGCTCCATCACCCTCTCGGTGATGTCCAACCTAACCCTCTTCTGGCAGGTCTTCCTGCCATGCCCTCGGATCCCATCATTGGTCCCCAGAAAGAAGAGACCCGCGCCTGCTCCTGCTCCTTCGCTTGTGAGGAAGATGTGCCAGGACAACGCCCTCAGGCACACGGTGCGAACGTTGGGATTGTCCTATGAAGGGACAGGAGTTGGGCTCGATGATCCTTGTCGGTCCCTGCTTCCAGTTCAGCTCACTCTGAGACCCGCACGCTGGGCGGGGGAGGCGCCGCGGAGCCGGGCAGAGCGGTGCCCCCGCCGCCTCCCCGCGCCCTCGCCCGGCCCCGCCCGCAGCGCCTCCGAGGCGGCGCCACCGGAGCCACCGGAGCCGCCGCAGCGCTTGGGGCCGTGGTGCGAACTCTGCTGCCGCTTCTTCCTCTCGCAGGCGCTGTGCGGGTGAGCGGGAACCGGGGGCGGGCGGGGAGCGCGGGGATGCCGGGGGCGGGGGTCGGGGCGTGCCCGCGGCCCGGGGAACTTGTTCCTCGCCCGGCCCCGCCGGAGAAGGGGTTTCCCTGCGAGAGGCGCTGGAGCTGCCCTATGGGTGCCTTGGGCACAGCCCGTGTGCGGTGCGGCTGGGGCCGTGGCGCGGGGTGACAGCGTAGCGTGGGGCGATGGTGTAGGGTGGGATGGTAGCATGGCATAAGGTGATGGTGTAGTATGGGGTGACAGTGTAGAGTGAGGCAATCGCATCACATGGCACAGTGTGTCCAGTTCTGGAATCCCCACATAAGAAGGATACGGAACTGTTGGAACACTCCAGAGGAGGCCACAAAGATGGTCAGCGGACTGGAGCACCTCTGCTACGACGACAGGCTGAGAGAACTGGACTTGTTCAGCCTGGAGCGGAGAAGGCTCCAGGGAGATCTTAGAGCAGCCTTCCAGTACCTGAAGGGGCTACAGGAAACCTGGGGAGGGACTTTTTACAAGAGCAAGTAGTGATAGGGGGAATGGCTTTATGTTTACGTTTAGATTTAGATTAGACATTAGAAAGAAATTCTTCATGATGAGGGTGGTGAAGCACTGGCACAGGTTGCCCAGGGAAGCTGTTGATGTCCCCTTCCTGGAAGTGCTCAGGGCCAGGTTGTATGGGGCCTTGAGCAGCCTGGTCTGGTGGGAGATGTCCTTACCCATGGCAGGGGGAGTTGGAACTGGATGATCTTTAAAGGTTCCTTCCAAACTAAACCATTCTATGATAATATGATCTCTGCTGGACAGGAAAGTCATGCATGTTACAATGGGGTGTAGCTACTACTGCGCCAAAGGGTTCTTGTGGACTCCCAGGCCTGTAATAACCATGGGGTCCTCTCCTCTGCCTGGTCTTTAAGGTAGTAGTAGCAGGAGGCTGTGTCTTGGAGTATTGCCTGTCCCACGCACACACCATGTAAGTGTCTTTTCGCTCCATGGGCTCTGCTTCATAGCAGGTGGAGCTGGGGTTTCCTTTTGCTGCATAGAAAACAGCTTTTCTGCTTTTCAGACGTTTCATTACCCCAGTTAAAGAATCATAGAATCATGGAATGGTTTGGGTTGAAAGGGACCCTAAAGATCAGCCAGTTCCAACCCTCCTGCCATGGTAGGGCCACCTTTCACTAGACAAGGTTGCTCAAGGCCTCATCCAACCTGATCTTAAACACGTCCAGGGAGGGGACTTCCACGACTTCTCTAAACAACCTGTTCCAGTGCCTCACAACCCTCACAGTAAAAAATTTCTTCCTAATATCTAATCTAAATCTCCCCTCTTTCAGCTTAAAACCGTACCCTCGTTCTATCTCTGAACTCCCTGATAAAGAGCCCCTGCCTATCTTTACTGTAGCCCCCTTTAAGTACTGGAAGGCTGCTACAAGGTCTCCCCGGAGCCTTGTCTTCTCCAGGCTGAACAAGCCCAACTCTGTCAGCCTGTCCTCATATGGAAGGTGCTCCAGACCTCTGTTCATCTTCGTGATCCTTCTCTGGACTCACTCTAGCAGATCCACGTCCCTCCTGAGCTATACTCTAAAACACAATGATTTCACTCATCTGAGAGCTCCTATTCTTCATGGTATGAGAACACAGAAAATCTAATGCCATCCCTTGGTTTGAAAAGCATTTGGCCACATTGTTGGGTATCTTGGTGACCCCAAGAGAGATTTCAGCGTGGAACCCTGCAGGTATGCTTGCTTCTCAGGCTGTTCTTCACCCACAGCTGCTGTGGGCTCACTTTTAAGGATAATCTAGTACTGTCCTTAGTGGAGTGGCATATTAAGGTGTGTGGTTTGCTTTTGATTTATGTCTTGGAGCTTTTGTTTAATTTTTGAAACTCAAGGTGGGACAGAAAGATCAGTCTTTTCCTATTGCTTTGTGCTGGCTTAAGGAGGTATAATAACCTCATATTGTCCTCTGCTTAGGTGTAAAATTTCTGTTACAATATAATGTTCTCAGAGTTGCATTCACTTTCAGTAGCTCTATTTTTACAGCTACTCTTGGAATGGAAATACTTTGGCTGTGAATATGAAGTATTTTTTATTTCTCATTTAAGTTAGTGCACCGTTTGTTCTGACAGGATGTATGGTGCACTGATGTGAAAATAGACCTTAAGAGTCATATTTTTATTTTTGTGATCAAACGCACCATGGCAAGAACTTCAAGTGTCACAGTGGATTATATATCTTCCAGTCATGTTTTCTCAGAACGATTACAGCTTACAGTGTTTTTCCTTCTCTTCCGTGACAAGCTCCATTTTTATGAGCCATAGTACTTCAAGTTGCTCCCTTAAATTGCTGTTTAAGTTGCAGAGGAAGCATTCAACATTTATAGCTTATCATGAATATAATATTTAAAAGCAGAAAAGTGGTGTGGAGGTGAAAGGAAACAATAAAAAAGTACACAAGGATTGCTGCAAGAACCTCTCTTCTTTCCCAGTTTGGAGGCACACCAGCAAGCCAAACTGCTGAAGGATCTGGCTGAAAAGTTGACTGAGGGTGACAAAGGCAGTGACACTGTCAGGACAGCTCAGAGACATGGAGGAGTGCGTAGTCAGCTGCCCTCGTGGCTCAGAGCTGCTAAATTCACTCTGTGGCCAGACATCAGCCTACATCCTTAGACACAGGCTCTTCTGTGAGTGTGTGAGTACGGAAGAAGAAGATATCCCCTGCTTCGGAAAGTTGGCAGACACAGCCCCTAAGTGTGTCTAAAGTGTCCTTGAAAGCTGCAGCAGATTCATCCAGGTTTACAGGTGAATTTGTGGCCACTGTGCTAGCCTCCAGAAATTGCCATGCTCTCCTTTGGGTACCCCTTGTGAAGCAGAGATTACAGCTGAGGTTAGAATTGCAAGTACCTTTCAAAGATTTTAGTCTTCCTGGCAAGGTGTGATAGTGGTTCCCAAATAACTGTTTTGCAGAGGCTGTAAGTGGTACGGACTTTCATGTTATGTCAGCTAAAAAGCAAAACATAACGGCATCTTCCAGTGGGTCCACTGCTGAGGGAGCTGCATACTAAATTGTCGTGGTTCAGAGTCACACAGTTATAGTTATTATATTTATTTAAATTGCCCTGTTTGAGTATTGGTTGAAGTCAGTTCTCACTAGATCATTGCCCTCAGACAAAATCAGTATCAGAGCTGCTGAATTTTGTGATAAAAGGCATGAGAATTCCCTCTGGGATAGGGAAGCAGTCAAAGGGCACATTTAGGTGCAGACTTGGGAGTGGTGATGCATGTCTCTGTCCTGCCTTCCCCACAGGGACAGGGGAAGATATCTGACCTGAGCTTCCTCAAAGACAAGACTTTACTTTCATCATTACACAATGAGGCTGTGGTTGTCTTTGGGTTTTTTATGCTCCTTGGTATGCATCATAAAGTGAGGTGGGATCACTGGACTGAATAAAGAACTACCAAGAAAAGGTCTTTTCATCTTTTGTGAGGTTTTTGTTTGTAATTCACAAGTTTATTTTCAGGCCTTTGCTAAAAAATGTAAAGACACTTTCCTATAACTCAGAGAAGAAAAATCAGAATGGAAAAAAACAGTTCAAGGGGACAAATGATCATCTGTTTCAATGCAGTGCACAAGGTGCACATTATTCAAGCAGCTTATTTCTTGGAAAAAAAAAAACGCAGTGCTGATATTTCTGGACCTCAGCCCAGGAAGAAAGCCAAGTGTAATGAAAAACCTCTGAAAAAGATACTTTGTAGTATCTGAGCTCTTGCTGTTGTTTTGGATTCCTTTTCAAGAGGGACTTAATTGGTTTAGCAGTCCAGACACACTCTGCTGTTCACCTTTTCACCTCAGTTATTTGGGATAAAAACCTGATGATATGGTGCAGGTGCAGAACGCCATTGCTTGGCCTTGGTACTCTGCAAAAAGTCATTTGAAACAGAAGCAGTTGGGATTTTTCTGGTTTATACCAATGAAATGGTGTACAGTAATGAGTGTTTTTTCTTTTCCAGGATTCAATTTTTCTTTCAGTGTGAGAGTGCTATGGAATGATAATTATTAATTTCTTATATTGTGTTGATGACTCCATGTTGTGTGGCATTATATAGTGTAGCAGCCCTGGAGTTGGTGCATGGTTTTGCTCTATCATATGGCATTTGAAAAATGAGGCATTTCTCGTGGTTTTAGATGAAAGACTTCCAGGTTCTAGAATACTGTGTCTGAACAGGTTTACTTTCCCCGTAGTCTGGCCAGTGGACTGGGTGTACGTAGGTGGCTGGGGTGTGAAAGGAATAATTTTGTGGACTGCTTGTTCTGGACTTCCTGGTTCATGTCTGTGATTTTTCTTCTACCTTGCATTTTGACACTTTCATTTCTGATGCACTTCTTCATTGAACCAAACAAAAATGTTGCTAGGCCTTTTCAGTAGTTTTACTCTTCATATAAGAGAATATAGAGAAATTATAGGTACTATGGGACTTTTTGGTTCAAACTTTTGGAGATATTTAAGCAGATGGTATTTAGAGGTACCATGAAAAACAGGTTGTTTCTTTACAGTATTTAGTGATGGGACATGGTTGGGAATTCATGGATGCTTTTGTTAAAGCACAGCCTTGATGAACTGATACTTACTGCTCTTACCAACTGTACATTGCCCATGCAACAATGTATGTGTTGGTGTATGTATTGGGTTTATGTGGCAAGGTTGGTGGGGCTGCAGGAGTGAGAAGACCATTGGCACTGTAATACTGCAAGAACCTTTTGAAGCAAACAGAGACAAGTATTTGTTAAGTTACCTGTAAAAAATTAACTGCTAAAGGGAAAGGCAGAATATTTCTGTCAGATTTCTGATGGCTGGTGTCCTTTATAAAGGTGCAGTTGATGAGCATTGAGTCAGTGGGTATTCTTCAAATACTGATTGGAAGTGATGTCCATCAACCTGTTTTGTCCTCACCTATAGTGTTACTTTCCATACTTGTGGGATTACATGTGTAATGTCATCTGGGTGTAGTGCGACCTCTGCACAGGCAGACACTGCTGCCCAGGCACAGAAGCCTCTCCAGTTGCAAGGTGCTCTGCAGAGATGCAGAAGCCCATGGGAGCAGATAAGACTGCAAGTGTCCTCTTCCTCTCAAATCTAGTCAGCATCATTTCAGCTTTGTTTATTGAGTCTTCTCTACATCTTTTTTACCTGTTTTTCAGACCTCGTTATTGAGCAGCCTCGCCTTGTGAGGTGTATAGCATGGTTTAAAAACCCGTCAAGACCTTCTGGTTCTTTTCTCTACTGAAATTTTGGTGGGAACCTTGTTCAATTTCCAGCTATTTTTTTTTTATATTGGCTCTGAGTATTCAGTAGCTGTCCTGTGTTTTAGTGCTGTTGAAGGGCAGAGGTGTTACGTTTTAATATGTGCATAACTCTCTTACTACAGGGCTTTTAGAGTATCTGTAAAACCAAACAAAACCTCTTAGAACAAATCAGTGTAGTGTATATTATCTAAATGCTTCCTAGTTGTGAGGAATGGTAAAGAAGTAAGATTCTCCCTTACATAAATGAGGTTAAAATGTGGAGGGAAGGAGAAAACACAGGGATTAGTAATTTTTGTTTCTCCTTTAGAAGGATATTTTTTTGACCATCAAATTTGTGTAACGTACTTTTTCATTTTTTTAGATAAGAGAACAGACGTTGTTAGCTATTTCTAAAGTGGGAGTATGTTCATATTTAATCACTTGTAATGAAGGGGTTAAGTTGCTAAAGTTGCTTCTAGAGTTACAATTTGAATTACCAGAACTGTTCAGGGTCAAAGGAGCCTCTGAAAGTTTTGTCTAAAGAGTGAGAACTTGGGCGAAGATTAGAAGTAGGTCAGTGGGAGGCTCCTTTCCCTTCCCTTCCCACTTTTTCTATGGAGAGCTCTTTAACAATGTGGAGTTCCCAAAAATTTCTTCATTTTCTTTTAAATCTAAAATTACCAAATTTTCTCAGACTCCATAGAGGCTGGAGCAGCAAGAGGAGACAGGGTTTCTGTTGTGCCGCTGGAGCTCATCTCAGAGAAAGCCCCCATTTTCTTCCCTGTTGGGTTTGAAGGAACATGGATGATCTGCTGCCCCAACAGGGTGTTTGCTGGAACTCGAAGAGCTGGTGGAGTTGGAGGCTGCTGTGTTCTCTGCAGGGGGAAGGGAAGAGATGTGAAAATGGAGACCAAGAAGCAGTTTGGTGGAGCTTTGCTCTTTAGGGGTAATGATTGCTGGCTTCCTCAGTTTTCTGCTCCTCCAGGGGTGTTTCTGTGGTCTCCAAAGACTCCCACTGTTGTAAGGCTGAGACGGTTCCCCCTCTGGTTGCAGAGAACAGTAACTCCACACTGAGTGCCTTGGTTACTGTGGGCCCTGTTTTCTTGGCCACTGAGATCTCGCTTCCTGTATGAGGATCATCTTATCATCTTCCACCCCTAAGTCGTATACTGTCATACGTAGAGGCTTTCATCTGTTCACACGTATCTTTGTTCTCATTTTCACCATCTCACAAATAGTCAAGTATGCATTAAGGTGTTCTTCAGAGCTTGAGTGTCTCAGATACAACCCTAAGAGACTACAGAGAGTATAAGCAGTCGTGATTCAGTAGTAATAAGAAAAGTTTAAAAAAACCACCCTGGATAATATTTGGATGTCAGGATCTGAAAATGCTGTGTGGTTTTCCAGCTTGTCTTCCCCACATGCTTTGGAGCTGCTCTGTAGGGAGCTCCTGCAGAGACTGTTGTGAGCAGACAGGAACTGTGTTTGCCCAAGGCATCTTGACATGGAGATACCCTGTGTTTCCTTTCACATGCAGGGTGCAAGGAGGCCAGCTTAGTTTCAAAAAGACCAGTATCTGAGACCTGGCACAGAAGTAGAAAGGAGTCTATGAAATGAAAAGGTGATAAAATGGGTATTTCATAACCTAGTGTTCATAACGTAGGACATATTCAAGATGTAATAAAACATCAAAGTAATGATCTGCTTACAAAAGCAAAGAAGCTCCTAGTAATAAAACTGGTGCCATTGCTCACCAATGATACCTCCTGGTGGTCTGCTGTCTGAGAAGGCCTTGAGGAGCCAAGGAGAAACTTGACCTTGTCACACGAAAGCCTTGGAGAGCTTACTGTATCTTTGTGCTTATTTTGTAGTCCTACCATGCTCAAAGTTCAATGATTGGTTGGTTAGCACTGCTTAGCCAAGGTTTGGGTCTAGTGGGAAGTAACAATACGAGTGCCTTTTAGATTACTTTGTGTTACATTGCTTACATACTATTTACATATTGCTAATATGAAAACCGAATTTTTTACCTGATAAGGTATTTTTTGATAAATTATAACATGGTTCATTGCTATGTTTTTTTTCTGAAATATTTTACTGAGTTTTTTTTGCATTTGCTGTTTTCAATAGGAGCTGCTGGCCACACTAAGTCCTTCTTAGTATGCTTGAACAGGAGGAAGCAGCTACTGGTCTGAAGTGCTATGAGCAAAACAGCTACTGATGAAAGCACCAGGAACTGAAATGACTTTTTCAATGTTACCCAGGAGGTCACTGGCCAAGCCAGCATCAGAGCTCAGCTCTTTGTCCAGTGACGGTAGTCACATCTTCCTTCTGTTGCTAAGTAGTGCTGACCAGAAACGTCCAGCATGACTGGATGGATCTCTTTATTCAGACAGTTAAATGCAGGTCAGCAGCATGCACAACAGACAGAAAATAATGATGCTGTTTTCAGCTGGATGGCTTTATGAGATGCTAGACATGTCTGTTTTCTCCACACGGTACTGATGAATGCCGTTTTGATTTTGCTTGGTACAGGAAGAGCATGTCATGCATAATAGCTTGGCTGTAATGGCCTGACAGTGAGTGTAGGAGCTTGGAAAAAAATATAAGGGACTACAATGAAAGTTAAGCTCTGCAATATCTTTTTGCTTTATTTATCTCTTATATTCCTGCTACTCTATTATCTAATAGCTGCCATGGATAAAATAAGAAGCATCCTGCTCTTCTAAGACAGAATAAATGTTCAAGGTGCACCCTTGTTAATCTTAAAGTGCAGACAGCATGTAATCGCTCCTACAACATGCAGAGGTCTAAAGAAGGATGCTCACAGCTTTCTTGTACCCTGAAACTTATCAGGCTACTTTTGTTTTAAGCAGACCCAGATTAGGACAAATAAACTTATTGTTTCAGTAATGTTTAACACGTATTTTTATTTTTTCTTTCCCAGTCTGATTTTCCTTAGTGATATTCTCATTCAAGCTCTCACTGAGAAGTCTACTAATTTTGGCACAAAGTCACCCAAAGCCCACAGGCAGGTTCGTCTATCACCCACTGAGTCAAATCCTATGTGTCAAACCATGTTACAAGGCAACTCAGTATCTTCTCTTCAGTTTTAGCCTTGAGTTTTATTTCCCCTGTACTCTAAAGTGTAGCTGTGTATGTACAAAAGTGATTTTCTTAAAGACTGTTCAATCATTTTCCTGAGTTTACTGCTACTAGTATAATATCTACTACATAGCTAAAATAAACACTAACCTGTTATTTTCAGATTGCACTACTATTCTCTGCATTTAGCTTTTTAAACTTACATTCAGCTTTAATTTTGATGTACAAAGCTACATATATAATACAGTGAGCCTGTAGCCAGACTACATTAGAAATGACAGTGTGCATCACATTGCACTGGCAGCAGTCTCTGGGAAGTAGTGCATTACCTTCCTGATGCTCAGCTGGACCAGCACAGCAATACCCTTCCTCAAACACTTTCATCATGGTACTGTCCCGATCCTGTCTGCCTCTGCACATTTCCAGCATCTGAAAAGAACATAAAGCAAATTACAACACATTTTACAGGTAAAAGTATTAGAAATGAAACAGGGAGCAACTGTAGAATGTGATGGATGATACTGAAAAGAATCAAGCAGAAATACTGCTGAGATACACAAAGAAGTATTCTTTTTCATGTAACAATGTATGAAAATATTTAATGACAGTGTAATGTATTATAGAGTAAAATAAGAACTAACTAGACATGAATAAATGTGCTTTGGCACTGTGGTTTTCTTCCCCAAAATCCAGGATGTATTTCCTTGGAGCTTGCTCAGAAGAAACCTTCTTACTCCTTACTTTTGAGGGGAGCAATCCAGCTATTCCCCTATCGATAGCCTGTGGAAGAATAAAGCAATTAATCTCAGAGGACCTTGAGTCATGAATGATTGGCTGAATTTTTGTTGCATATTTTATTTTGGATAAATAGCACTTAAGGCCTGAAGAAAAGTAACTGAAATCCCAGTGTGTTTGGAGAGTGATTCTGTGTGTTATGTCAGAGCTCTGAAGCAAGTCCCGCAGTTGCTGGTGGTCTGCTCTGAGATCAGTCGTTCTGGATTCTGTCCTCCACCATGGACAGAGATGTTACACCTGAAAAACCTCAGGGATTTCCATTTAAGATGTGCTCTGTGTGCCATAAAAGAGTCAGGACACCGCTTCTTGTCCTGAATGCTGCTCAGAGCAAGCCCCGAGAAGAACGAATACTCTCCCAGCCTCTGATAAGCTTTCCACCACAGTGGCATCCTGGCTTCTCTAGAAACTACACAGAGCACCGTTCAACTCTTGGATTTTGCAGCTTTATAGGAATAAATATGCCCACGAGGCACTGGTCTTTCTCTTCTGACTGTAAAGGGAGCCATGACAACCATCTCGGCGGCAGACATCTGTATGCAATTAGATGAAGCCCAACTATCTGCCCATACAGATGGACTTCCGCAGGGCCATGAAAAAGGATTGAAACTACTTGTGCTCATTTAATACTCATTTGCTTCCTCTCCATTTCGGATGAAATTTGTCCAATTTTTGTCCTGTTTTACTTGAAAAGTCATTCTAAACATAGGAATGTGTCTGGACTAGAAGCATTTTTTTCAGAAAAAATGTTGGTTGGCAATTTCTAGTGGTATAGTTCTGGCAATGGTTCAGTTTGATGTGCCCCAAGGTTTGGGTTGCATGACCTTTTTATGGTATTTTTTTTTTTAGCACAACGGCAATCTGTAGTGCATTCAGTAAGTTTTCCAACATTTACCCCCTTCTCTTTTGTCTGTTTTCTGTATTTTCGTATCACATTTGTTATCTATCAGTGTATAAATTATTGAGATCCTTGATAACAGATGATTACACATGTGATGACACAGTTAAAAAGGTGTCTATACAATTCTGTTTTAACTTTATTTATTTATCTGCAAAGGAATAGATCATTAAATCTGATAAGTGTGGTTTACATCGGTTTGAGTACTACAGTTCTTCAGTTTACATCTTTCAAATGGAGGCAAGGTTTTGAAACTTCAAGATTGCCAATCACTGGTTATTTTTTAATCCCTTTTTTTTTTGTGTATGTGCAGCTGCTGAGAATCAAAAGTTTTTTTAGAAAGCTCATAAATATAGCTTTGGAGTAGGGAGGGATGAACAGCTGAACTGCAAATTGGAAGTATTATGCTAGTTTTGCTGAACTAAGCTCAAATGCTGCAGGTTTTTGTTTCTTTGCTTTTGGTAGTTGTGTTCTTTATAAACTTCCTAGCAGCTGCATGGCTTTGTCACACATGATGATGTTATAAACTATGTTTTAGTATGAAATCTGTGATACTGCATCTCTACAGTGTCATGCAAATTCAGTAGTGCTGAAGCCCAGGGACTAGTTGGACAGGACTCCTCTTCCTGCTTAGATAAAATTTACTCTGACAGGCAGTTGAACAGGATTTGAGGAAGGTCATAGCTTTTGTTTGAAATATCTAGATAAATATTTTCCACTCATTCAGTTCTGTCCAGTGCCTATGTACAGTGTTTCTATGCATAACCCAGTTCTAGATTGCTAAAATCTTTTAGTCCATTTCAGATCTCCGTCAGTAAAGGGAGACAGTCCACAAAGTTCTGAAAGTCTCTTCAATCACCGTTGATGCGGAAAATAACCTTGTGAAGACTGGCCTGTGAATATCTCTCTGCAGTGAACTCTGCCTGTCAGTGTGGCATGCAGCAGTGTCACAGACCCACGCTGTGGCAAATTGGAAAGACACTGCCTCATTTTCCAAGTACATTATTGTCCACAAAGAAAGCTAAGGCTCAATTTGATCTCATCTAATAGGGACGTTTGCTAATGCAAGCAAGTAGATGTTCTTTAATACCTTTTTCTACACACAGTTTCCACTATGAATAGGTGTGTGTGCATCTTTGTCCTGAAACCAGAGTAAATGGAAAAGTTCCAGGTAAGTCAAAACAATCCTTTGCTCAGCCATCAAAACCAAAATATCCTTTGAGCTCAAAACATCCTTTTCTCAACCCAGTCATTTGCTACTTAAGACGTGTGAGGAGCTGAAATGGCAGTAACTCCTCACTGAAGAAAGATGCTCTTCTGCCCCTGAGCAAAGAGAACACTAAATTTGCCACCAGCTGGTCCCACTGCCTCTGCCCCTTCTCATTGTCAGGCTTCCTTTTTATGGTATGTCAGCCCTGCATGGCTCTAACAAATGATTATCAGCAAAGACTTTGGTTTAAAACTATATAAACTCAGCACACTCCAAGAGAATATTCCCAGTTAGGCACCTCTGTTTGTTTATATAAGTTCATCATTTCAGAATATTTTACCCTGTTTTTTTTAGTTGTCCCAGCTCTGGCAGTGGGCTTGGGAGGGCTGCAGTGAGGCAGCACTGGGTACAGCTCTGTTCAGAGCTGGGCTGCCTGGCTCTGAAGGTCAGGGTAGACGGTAATGCGCAAAAACCGCTGGATGTTTTGTGAGCGTTCACCCCTTGGCATTCCAACTGATGTGCACAGGTTTCCACATGGAAAGCAGGTTGCGAGGCGGATGCTGAGAGCAGTGTGGTGTGCCCGGCTCTCCTGCCAAGGCTGTGATTTCCCGCACATCCCATCCTGTGGCTGGAGAGCACGTGGGGCGGGCAGCACACATGTGGAGTCTGCATGTGCCGTTCCTGCCCTTCGCAGAGGCCTGCTGAGATCTGACCTTTGCAGGGAGGTGGGAGGTCAGAGGCTGCCTGCATAGTAAGAGGGGACAGCTGCTCACCTCCCTTCCCAGGCAGGTGGGACAGCAGCACGGGCAGCAATCATTCCCTCTCCTCCTCCAGCACACTGCTTAGAGGGTGGGCTGGGGGCTGAAATCTGCTGCAGGAAAAAGCCTTACATGGCTTTTTTCCTTAAAAGGAGGCAGGAATCAAGATTGTGACCCACTTCATGTTTCAGGTCCTTCTGTCTTCTGTGAGAAGCATCTCAATGCACTGTCTTCGTTAGGGTAGATTGAAAGGTACACATGTAGCCCTGTGTAGTATCTTTGCAGTACAGTGAGTTCTTAACTTTATTAATGCTTCAGTGTAATGTAAGTGATCAGAGTTGTCTTAGGAGAGGCTGTGTGAACCCTTCCTAGCCCAGCTGGCACAGGCTAACAGAGGTTTGTGGCTGTGCAGAGCACAGTGGCTCATGTTCTAAAGCTAGCAGCTCAGGTTGGTCATCACAGACTCATCATTCGTGAGCTGGAGGGGACAGGCTGTCATCCACTAACTCTACATTTTGGCCTATCTAGAGCCTAGAAATGTAAAGTGATGGAGGAGTCATGAAATTATTACATGGCTGACTACCACTGCTGTTCAGTTCAGCTTGAATTCAGGTGCATGTTGTCATCTGTGTTAGCTGGTTTCTTGCATAACATAATTGTCAGCTTCATCCAACTGATTTCTTTTTATTGAATGAGTTCTCTTTTCCTTAAAGTTATATGCAGTGTTTTAGGTTCTTGCCTTTTTTTTTTTGTTCCAGTAAGGCACTAAACACTGTAAGCTGTAAAACTTTATAGGTTTGTTATTCTCATCAGCAAAGTCAATTTACTTCTTTATATTGTTATATTCTGCTGTGTTTTACTGAATATTTTGAAGCCTCATAAAATACTAATATAACAAAAATACAGTATTGGCATTTTCTGTTAATTGAAAATAAAATATTTTTGTATACTTCATATCCTGCTAAATATCATACATATCTGTATGGATTCCTTATCAAATTATAAAAGTAGTCATTGTAACATATATTTATTTATGGTCTGAAATAGTATGGGGAGGTTTTTTGCCACTTTTATGCCAATTTTTTATTGCCACCTTCATTAAATTTTTATATGTATAATTTTCAGGGGAAAAAAGTCATTGTTTGATTCAGTGTTTGGCAGATGCTCTTAAACTTTCACACCCATACTATTTCCTGAAAGAAGCAAATTAGCTGTTGGGCCTTTAACTCTGCTCCTTGCATGTGCTGAATGGGATGGCAGACCTCCTACTTGTGCTAAACCCCTGGCTTTGCTTCTAAATTCCTGCTGGTATGACAGGGTGGAGCTCAAACGAGAGACAAGTCTGGCGGCTTTGGTCCTGCTTCCGGTTTTTCATTGACGCTGGCTGGAGAATTGTGGCAAATACATTATAAATGGAAATGTTTGTTTGTTTTTGGAGATGTGTTGACCAGAGGAAATGCAATCTATCTAACTTGGTCTTGAGAAGTGGCAGTGTGTTAAAAATGTCAGATGTATAAAATAGGGTTAAATACCTCACATATTTTAGCATAGAAAAATAAATTGTGAATACTGGAAGAGTTATTAACTCTGTGTTGTGAGTGTAGCTGGTGTAACAAAGCCCTTACTTTCTGTAGTGTAAAGGTTGATATAAAAGGATCTTTGTTTTGTAAAGACTTTAGTCTTGGTTTTCAGTGTTTTCAGATCCAGCAGAAGAAAGAAATCGAATAAAATGTGAGAAACCAAAGAGAAACTTGTGACATAGTCGAGGAAATCATATTAAGCTTTGGAAATGGTTAAATAGTCTTGCTGTTAATAAGTGGATGCTAGAATTCATGATAAACAAGGGCATGTATTACCTCATAGCATCTATGGATTTACAATGTAATATGCGTTTCATTGAAGCATGTGCAGTCTAAGTGAGATGCTGTCAATTTCTTTGGACAGTAATATGTTGATAGATTCTTGATTGTTAAGTAAACTATGGGAGTGAAATATTTGACTCTTATGTTTGCCTTTAAACCCATTAAAAGCAGAGTCACATTTTAACACCCTATCTATAGAAACACACTATCTATAGAAATCTCTGTTAAATTTACTGCTAAGAACTTTCGTAAGAAGGTCTTTGAGAAAGGCTCTCTAGAGAAAATCCTGATGATTTAAATCAAGGGCTTTTGAAAGGGGACTTGTCCCTGTCGGTTTGGGGGTTTATTTCTTTACAGAGTAGAAAAGGGAGCTAGAAATGAACAAATGAGCCTTTCAAAACCTTTCTGTGGAAAACATGTCTGGTTTTAACATCGTTGGAAACAGTACCAGGTTAAGACTCTG
Source organism: Tapera naevia (assembly GCA_033556795.1). NCBI lineage: Eukaryota > Metazoa > Chordata > Aves > Cuculiformes > Neomorphidae > Tapera > Tapera naevia. The sequence goes on from JAUMJJ010000059.1 coordinate 15,715,118, forward strand.
AAACACTGGTCTTTCTTTAGCCAAAGCATCTATTAATATAGCTGCTGCTTGTAGTGAAGAGGGAGGTCTGGAGGGCTCGAAGCGGAGTGACGGAGAGGGAGGGGATTTAGGACTAACAGGTGGTCCTGAGACGAGCTGGCTGACGCTGAGCTCAGAGTGAGCGCACGCTGTGTGGGTATTCGTGGGCTTTCTTCTCTCCATCTGGATGCATGTGTCTGTTGTTCCTGGTGAAACTGTGGAGCCCTTTCAGCCATGGCAATAAGAAATGACTTGAGGAAAACCATCAGGAGGATAGCACGTTTTTTTTACTGGTTTCCTAAATCACTGAGCAGTTCAAGGAGGAGGACAGTAAAACTTCTCTGGAAGTCTGCTGGTAAGTCTGCTGCTGTGTTTCTGAAGACATTTTTTCCTGCTAAAAAGAAATTCAAAGGGAAAAATAATTTATTTATGTTCAGCTGGTTAACTTTTCCAAGCCAGCATTGTTTGGTTTTTTCCATTCTCTTAGGCAAAACTGTACAAATATTTAGAAATGCAATAGGTTTGTTAGTCTTGCTCAGAGGAAGAGTTCTATTACAGCTGTATAATTTATTCATGTAAATATTCATGTCAGTGATGTTTGATGTCTTGGTTTTGTAGGCCTCATTTCTCCCTTAGTTATGTGTACAGCAGCTCTAATATGACTCAAATATCTGCCAGAAAATTATTTGGAATTGCCTTAATTTGTTAATTGATCTACAAGGTTGCATGCAGACAGAATTGATTGAAGACCTTAACTCATTGTGTCAGTGTTCACACAAAGCAATGAGCAGCTTAGAGAGGGTTTGTGTTCAGCAGTGTGGCACTGTCCTTCATTTCCATCTTATCAGCTGAAATGCAGCACCCCTCAGCTCCCCAGTCAGTGAAAGGCATAGCTCCTAAAGACAGCTCAGTGCTTTGATCCTTGCCCAGCTCTGGTGGAGAAGCGTTTACATCTCTCAGATTAACATTCTCATAAACACCAGGAAAGCCCAAAGGCTGTTGTGTCCCTCTAGACTGGTCTGTTAAAGCTGGGACTGAGGCATATTGTTGGGGCAGGGGAGTAGTGAAGGAACATGCACTGACAGAGCTTAAGAAGCGCAGTTCATTCTGTTCTTAAAGGACTAAATTATACAAGACCAATTTTCTTTTGATGAGGACTGTTTTGACTGAAGTGATGAACTTGTCAATTCTGCAAGCATTACAACTTTAATATCAAATTTCCATTTGCATGGGTGGGGTTTGGATCAGTCCTGCAGCTGAGCAATTTAGTGGTGTACTTCAAATAACATATTTGTGGCCCTGAGAGGGAAAGGACAAGTTATACCACCTGAAATCTGTCAGAGAAACATTGTTGGGCCAGGTCTCTAATTGACATGTGACTTCTTCCCATATGAAGGAGTCCACCAATTTTGAACATTCAGAGAGAAATCCCAGCTCACTGAAGTCTGTGGCAAAACATTCCTTGACTGAAACTAGAGCTTTGATTAACTTGTATTTGAATATTGGTAGTCTCAAGTCCTTCTAAATACGTCAAATCATCATGAGTCCTCATAACACATCAGGTCATTCTTGCATCTCTTTTGTTAGTATAAAAGCATAAGTGGCTAAAAAGTATCAATAAATGTTACTGAGAGCTTTAATTACTAGCTGAGTTACTCACATGTGAAAATGCTTACATGTCAGTTGTCTTTTTCCTTAGGACTACAATAATAATAATAATAATAAGACTTGCATCCATGACTTGTAACAAGAAACAAGGTGAACTTTGAGTGCTTTAAAACTGATACTGTGAAAGTTTTTTTCTCCCATCTCCCTCTGTATCTAGTGGTTTGAATAATATTTGCCTTTCTACCCTCCTTTTAATGTGATAGTGTCTTTTTTTAACTGAAATTATGTATAGTGTCAGAAGTGACCTATGTGTCCTTTTCTACCTATGCAATGAGATGATTATCACAAAATTGTGGTGTGGGTGGAAATTTGACATTTTAGCAGAAGGCTGCATCCAAGCAGAAAAAAATCTCAGTGTGAAAATTCAACTCAAACTTCTCATAACCTTACAGAAGCCAATCTTGTCGAGTACGTCTGTGATAAACTGGAAGCTGAAGCCCTGGTGCTCCTCTCACAGGGGAGAGGATACAGCTCTTGTTTGCACTATTGGTTGCTGTTTAGTTTTTAAAAAGACAGCAAATGGCATGAAACCTTAACTGCACTGAAGTCTGTGAACATTTCTGCCCTTTTTTGAGTGGCCAGAGTTTTTCCTTGTGTTCTTGAGGAATTACCAAATTACTAACATGCTTTGTGAAGTCCAAAACACCACATTTCAGTAACTCTTTAATGATGTTGCCTTTCTGTCCTTCTGAGAGAGTTCTCCAACACGTAAACTCAGTCTCAGCAGTACTGACCATCCTTGGTATACAAAGAGATCTACCCTTGCCCCCAGGTACCAGAGTTTTCAGCTTTATCTCTACCTCTGTCTTTCTGCCAGGTTTTGCTCCGGTATTGGCACTAACAGCATTTTTTGTTTGGGTCAGCCAGGATGAGCCGGCAGAACAGTTCTGCGTCACTGGGCTTGTGCACAGATGAATAACGCAGCTGATCATTAAAGCTTTCATAGTACTTACTGGTAGCTCTTAGTCACTTTAACAAATAAATTAATATTTTAACAACAACAAAAGAGAAACATGGTTTGGACGTGTTAGGAAGAGCAGAGATTGCGTTCTCTAATATGCTTTCTCATAGATTTTGTGTGGTATCAGACGTCATTTGAATCAAGAGATGGGCTCTGTGCCTCTGCTAGGTACCCTCAGACTTGTTGCTTTCATTCTGCTTCTGTCTCTCCCTGTCTCAGGATGCCTTGTCCTCCCTGTCTGACTCAATAACAAAATCTAATGATGCACAAAATTAGGTTTTTAAGTATGACAATGCATTTAGTACTGTTGTAGGTCACTGTGTTCAGAAAGTTGCTTTGTTGCAATTTTAGAAAGAACTATCAAAGCAAAATTAGGTTGCTGTTTCTAAAAATTCTTCATTTTCCAGCCTGTCCTTGGATTGATACTTTGGGATTGTTGGCATGGACTATTGCTTACAGCTAATGTGCTCTTTTCTAAGCTCTAAAAGAAGGACAAAAACTTGAGTATGCTCTTCAGTAACTGCTTTTTTCAGTCACTTACTGAAGGACTAAAAAAATGTCTTAGACATGGTTCAGAATATACAAGTTGTAGCTGATAATGTTTTAAGTATATTCAGTTTCATCAAGGATACATAAAATTTTAAAAGAGACTTAAAATGAGGGAAGGAGTATTTAGGGTTCTGGAGCCTTTATTTCTTTGAAATAGGTTTGGATTTCTTTCCTACAACATCTTCATAGAATTTCTGTTGGTACATCACGTGCCTAGAAGTTTTATCATGATAAATTATGTACATACAAGGAGGGGCACTGAAACACAAAGGAATTAGAAAAACTATCATACAGGGCCATGATAAGACTGTAGAAAGCAATGATAAAAAATCACAATAGATAGTAGCTCCTATTTTCTCTGTCTTATATCAGAGGAATAAGGTGAGGGGTGACAAATGTAAAGCAGATAAATGATTTTTTGTTTGTTTTTTTATTCAGCGTGTAATTAAATTGTAGAACTCATTACCAGAGGATGCTGCTGAGGTCAGGAATGTAACAAGATTTAAAGAGGGTCTGGAAGAATAAGAATATTTAACGTTGCAACAAAGGAAGCTACAAGAAGAGCTTTGAGAGAGACATAAATCTTCTTGCTTCAGGGTTTAAGCTAATTTTTAACAATTGGGGGTTAGTTTGTGGCAACTGTTGTTGTTTCTTGCAGTTTATTCTGAAGCAACTAATGCTCACCCCTGGCAGAGATGATCTGGTGCAGATATAAGCTGCATTGATTTAAAACTAGATGACATTTTTCAGGCTTACACAGGAGGAAAACAGATTTTAGATCTGTTCAGGAAAGCATCCCACAGTACCCTGTGGAAAACATGAAAAACACAATGCTTGCTGTTGTTTTTTTTTACTTGAGCAAAACTGCCCCAATGGCAAATGCTGGTTGCTGTGAAGCCATTATAATAAATAAATAAATACAGTTAATTAAGTCAGTCTCGGTGGGCATTTTTGTGTAGCTGTATTTCTTGCCAAATCCTACTGGCTCATGAAGGGCTTTATTTTGTTTTTGGCTGGGAAGGGTTCTCATCAGTTTGAGCTACTGTCCTGCTGGGTATGTAGGAAGGCTCTTTCAGGGGGCATAAAGTGGGAATTTATTTACAAAATCTTAAACTATCTGACTTTCTTACAGCCTGAAGCTGATTTTCACCCTTTGTTGTCGGTTAGATTTTTTTGCGACTTTTCTGCTCTGATGTGCTACCCCTTTAGTCCTTCTCTAACATTAAAGTTAGTGGAGTATTTTTATTAATTTTGAAAGACTTTTGGTCAGAATGGTCAAGCGTACTCTATGAAAGTGCATTTACATAAGAATATGTGTTATGCAATATAAATGGAAACCTGTACAGAGGTGTGGTGGTATCCCTTAAATTTGCTGCGTCCTGAAAGGATTCGCATAAAACATTTAACTGATCAGACAAATAGAAAAGTAAACCTTTGAACTCTCTCTCCAAAATATACCTAGCTGGCAAAATAAACCTACAACACATTTGGGAAGGGAGAACATAATTTTAGTGTGATATGTTAATTTAGAATGGCTTGGTGAAATATTTGTGAATGCATTTCTTGTTTTTGTTAAAGAACAGAGAACATCACTGTATTTCTGTGTCCTTGTCAAAACCCAGTTGGTGAAAGCCACGGCTTCCCCTGCTCCCTCAGGTCAGGGGGATATCACACCTCTTACAGTCACTATAATCAGGTCCATGACTCCTACATGGACACCTGCAACCGTCCAGTAAGCACCAATACACCTCCTATAATTTTAGTAAAAAAAAAGTTCACCTGGCCGTCCCCAGAGTTCACTGAGGCCTCAGTTCTCTTCTGAGACTCAGCTGTGCTGTGTGTAAGAGTGGTGCTCTGTGGTGTGATGGATATTTCAGGCCAAGCAAGGGCTGGCAGAGCTTGCAGAAGGGTACTCAGAAGGTGGAGAGCCTCCATCTCTGGCAATGATGGAGAGAGTTTTGGCCCAACACAGATGATAAATGGAGTGTAGGGGCACTGGGAACTGTGGTTTTGGAGCTTTCAAGCTCACATGGGTGAACAAAATGGTTGCCTCCAAGAGAACATAATTTAAAGGATTAATTAGCTGCATTTGGGAGTGGGAGCAGAGGGGACACTGTGTCAGTGGAAGCCAGACTGGATATAAATCAATTAAATTTAAACCAAATATGGTAGCAGACAAGGTGAGCTTATGACTGCTGGTGGCTGTTCTAGAATGTCTATCCAGCAAACCAAGTTTGTATCTAACTGGGACCTGCTGGAGTAGGTCCAACCAAGACTTCTGATTCAGCTTTTTCAAACTGCTGTATCTGTTTATTTCCTGAACGTCTTGTTCATGGCTTACATATAGTGCTGGAGATGGTTAGGATACTGCAGAAGACTGGAAGCAGTTAGGAGATGATGACCCTTTACCATCAGACCACACGTATAGGTTTTCTGCCTGCGTTAGAACTGGATACAGTCCTTTCAGTTCATCATTGTTCATCTGCTTCAGACATTTCAGCCCTTTTGATAGAAATATTCTTAATCATTTAACAACCTGTGCCTAATGTTCATTTAAGAATACATATATTATTAATTGAAGTTTGCCATTTAAAGACCCTTTGTGTTTTGAAAGCATGATTTTAGTCTCTAGTCTCCTTTTCAAAAACATCTCTAGATGTGCTTTTCTTGACTCTTCTCATTTTAAGTATCTATATATTTAATTTTCCCTATATAATTTGCTTAAAAGTCCTAAAGGAAGCTGTTCCAGCATCTGTAATAAAAAGCATTTACTAACAAAGTGAAAAAGAAGGTGGGTGCAGAATGTCTATTCTGCATGTGATCAAGGTAGTTTAAAGTTAATTGTAGAAGGCTGTCGAAGAAACATGCCACGAGTGACTGGGCAGTAAAACATAATTCAGCATTGATAAATATGAACTAAACCATATGGGGAAAATGCTGACTGCACATATAGAGCAGTGGCTTCTAATTTATCTTTTATCATTTGGAAAACAGAATTAATCATGTGGATGGTCCTCTGAAGAGATTATTCTAATGTTCAAAGTAAAAGGGAAATGAATATATGGAAGTATTAGGAAAGAAAGAAAGAAAGTGGAAACCCAGAAAACTGAGTTGTGCACACAGGTCACCCCACCCTCTTAAAAAGGATATAGTGGGTATACAAGGGAAGACTTTGGATTGTCAAAGACATCAGTAAGCTACTAGGGGCTGGGGCTTTTCCGCTTGGTAAGGGGCAGCTGCAAAAGGATATGCTTCTGTATTAATAAGAGCAGTGTGGAGAATTGAAAACAGCATAGTTATTTACCATTTCTCATAGCGTAAAAGTCATGGCATGGCAGTGCCGTGAAATGGCCAAAGGAGACTTAAAACAAACTACTTTTTCACATGCAAATACATGCACATAATTCAGCTGTGGAACTGAGGGACACAGGATGTTTAGGAGACAAGGAACATAAATGCCTTCAAGAGGTGATTAGATAAATTCATGGAGGAAAGATATATCTAGGGGTATTAAATAAAAAGATGCAGACACAGCCTCTAGCTCATTTGTTTTAAGTTGCAGAGTAGAAGGGCATACAGGGGAAATATCGCTCAGAAGTCACTTTTTTTTCTCATGCATGTTCCCTAAGCATCTGCTGGCAGGCTCTTCCCAAGGCAGGTTCCTGGCCTCAACACATCTTTGGGCTAACCTGCTCTGTCTCTTATTGTGTTTTTCAAGTGCAATACTAGTAAAGGCTAGGGAATATGTAAAACTCTCTGTTGTCAATTTCTGCGTATTCACCATCCATTAAATAACTTTTTCATTTTCCCCTTATTTGTGAGTCTGTATTTTTCCAAGGGAGACACATTCTGTTAGTGCTTGGATGGTAGCTTTTTCTCCATGGTGGTTATCACTCACAGCTCTTACCAGTTATGTGGCTTTTGGAAATTGCATCATGTGTTGTTTTATTGCATTTCTCAGATAATTAGATGAGACAAATGCGGCATCCTGCTAAATTCCTTTTTCCTTGGCTCTACCAGTTTCAAATGAGACAAGATGAATCTCTTTAACCACTCTGCCTCCCTTCCAAAGGAAGTCCTGATTTGTATATGGAGACTTACTAAGATTTTCATACGCCTGTAATAGATAAATATAAGAAAAAAAAATCTATTCAGAAACTGAACTTCATCTCACAGGCACAATTGCTACTTGGATTAGGATTACTGAAGTGAATGTCCACAACATATGAGAGATGGTGGGTATCACCTGGAACTGCTAGTGCTATGCCTACTGGGAGCTTGTTCTTGTGAAGTTCTTTGGAAGATTTAATTTTGTTTTCCATTTTTCGGCTGCCACGGTTTTTTCTTGCCTTTGCCAATGTCAAACAACAGCTGGTGGGATACACTGTTTCTCTTTACCGCATCTCTTTGCTGCCCTGGTTGCTCATAGGAAGACAAAATGAAGACAAGATGACCAACTGTGTGCATTAAAATAAGCACCTCCCCATTAGATCTGCTTCAATGTCCACTATCAGGGTGAGAATGATGTCTTATAACATCTGAAATAAAAGCTGTGGATTGGTCATTTACAAAGAGAAGCACTAATAATTTGGTAGTGTGGAATTACATGTTTTAAAGAGATAATGTAACATTAGAGCCTGATATGTAAACATAGACTGAGCTTGGATGCGGCATGCAAAAGTATGCTCTGAACTGAGCTGTACTCAGCATTAGAGATGATCAATACAGACCAGTCTGCACAAGCACAACTGTCTTTGCATTAAGCTTCATTTAATTTGATGGGTTTGATTCAACTTGTTTTTTTCATCTCACATTTGCACATAACAGGCTGCAGATTTTGTTTGGCAGAAAGTTCAAGTTTTTATATTTCATGTCATCTGTCATCTAAAGGCCTGGCTTCTGTCCTGCTAGGATATAATTGGTATTTTTATCTCCCCTAATAGAGTGGTCATTGATCCTTCAGCAGCAATTCAGAATGAACTCCAAGTGTTGTGGCCAAGTAAAGCTGGTAAATCAGGTCTTTTCTGAGCTCTCAGCACCACTTCTCTATAATCCACCCCTCCATGAACTGAAAGAGGCGACTCTTGTCTGCTCTTAATTCCTGAGTTCATTTACTCAGGTCTGGTCAGGAACTCACAGCTCCTTGTCAGTACAGGCAGCTCTACCTATGCCATACTTTTCTTTCTGGTTCTTTTTGGACAGGTTTCTTCTAAAGGAAAGCTAAAAGAAAGCACTGATTTTTGAGTTAAATTCATGCTGGCTGTTTTGGGGGTTCAGCAATAGATGGCACTAGAGTAAATGCTTTCAAAAAGTGAGAGAGCTCACTGGTTTTTTTTGCGTTTACAGACAAGGTACATCAGGATAACTGCCGAGTTTTGTCTCTAATCCCCTGTTTGAAGTTACTGCACAAAGGAATTGGCCTCCCTCATCCCTATCTGGAATGGAGAGTTAGGAGCTGTAGGCTCTGTCTGCTGGATGGATGGAGCGGTTATCTCTCCAAGTTCTCATCTCTGGAAAGGTGCTAGCAGGAGCTGAGCACTTAGTCATTCCCTTTGCATCGGCTGCAAAGCGTGGGTGTGATTTGCTAGTCTTTGCATTTATTAGCAGGTTGACTCTTACCAGGTCTTACCATTTTCATATGTCGAGCTTTGGTAGACAATATGAATTGCAATGCTATGGGGTGTTTAAAAAAACTACTAGATCTTAAGGTTATTTTAAGGTTTTTTTGACAGAATTTGACAGTGTCCCTAGAAGGGGACCCCTGAAAACTAGCCAGGTACATGGGGAGGAGAAGCTTGCTTGCTTGAAACTCCCCTTTCCCAGTTTCATAATTTCATGTTTGGTCTCAAAGCTCAGGGCAGAAGGAATGCTGTCAGCCTAAGGAGCTTGTTTCTCAACATGTACTTTGCAATACACATCATTGTTTCAGAAGGCCGTTCAAGTGGGGTCAGCCTAAAGCCATAGCCTGGAAGTTAAACTAACTGAAGAATGACGTGTGTGTCGAGAGGACTGTAAAAGAAAGGAGGTATCTCCTCTCCTTCACATGGTGGCATTACTGTGTGGTGTTCCTATGCCCAGTTAACTCCAGGGAACCCTTACAGGGAGGAGCCGTTTCAGGCAGGGCAAGGGAGAGCTCAGCCCTGTACTCCTCAGTCTGTCTCCCAGATTGAAGGGGTCCCAAAACCACAGTAGCCCTGGGGTAGCCTGAGGCAGGGATGTGGCCCAGCTCTACACCTGCCACTGTTGCAATTGTATGCTGTGACCCTTACCTCGGCTGAATTTAGTAAATGATTTCAGTCTTGGCTGCAAACAGATTTTGTGATTATTTCAAGGTGGTCTGGGAAACACTGGGTGTTCTGTTTCTGTGGGAGTTGTTACTGTAAACAGGACTGCATTATCTGCTCAAAAGAGGTGTTACGGCTTTCAGGAGCGTTAGTCTGTAGGGTGGTTGTAGAGGAACCCAGGTTTGTGCAAGAGTCTCCTGTGACAAGTCTTAGCTGGAGCCTGTTGGCAAGCTGGAAGGAGAGAGAAGACCTGAGGCTGTTGTCATGTTGATAAGAATATAAATGAGCTCTACAAACAGATTAAATTGACTTCAATTCTATAATAGCTCCAGAGCAAATCAATGGGATTTATATTCCTGCATCACTTAGGACAAAGTGCTTAGAGACATTTAAGCATCTGAGAACCAGGGTGGATTTTAGGAGCTGCAGATAGGCTTTAACCCTTCCTCACACCTGGTTTTGCCATCACTGGCACGAACAGTGGGCAATCCTCCCTCAGAAGCCAGGCAACTTCTCCGTGGTGGCTGCCAGCAAAGTTACCTGGCTAACAGTGGTCCTTCAAAGATGCTTCATCCGCGTGAACTCCTACATTCCAGTTCTTCAACGTGTAGCTAGATGGCAATGTCTCCTTCCACTTTTCGGGGAGGCTGGGGAGCTGCCAGGCGTTAGTCCTGGTGAGCCTGTCTCACCACTGCTCTGCTCAGGATAGCCCTGTCCACGGAACTCACGTGTCCTGGTGTTTGCAGGTTATCCAGCAAACCCTCTAGTCAACCCAGGCTAAGATAAGCTCGCAGAAAAATAAGTATTTAAAAGCTCCAAAACAGACAACAGGATTGTAGAGGTTTATAAAGGTACCAGCAGCAGAAACTGAAAAAGGATCTGGTTTAGGCTGTTTAACCTAAAATGCTTGTCTTTCCATCCTATTTTGCACTTGAAGATCTGAATTTATTTATGAACCATTTAATTATTGCCTGACACGTGATCAGAGATGTATTCCCTGTGTTCCTAGGCAGCAGGGATATCAGACAGTCTAAGGCTCCTGAAGGTTGCTGATTTTTGTACCTCATCTTCTCCTTGGGACCTCCCTGGAGTTCTCGGTCAGTGATTCACTCAAGAAAGAGTTTTTCCATCTTCTCACCAAAAAGCCAATCATTCCCTCCTGCTTCACCAATGTAATGTCCTCTGCATGTGGCAAACTCAGGTTAATGCCTGCCTAAATGATATACAGTTGTCTAAGAACTCTGAATCTTATACTAGGGAGGAATATAGCATTTTTTTTGGTGCAGTGGCTTGGTAAGATACTTTGCAGACAAAAATTCAGTGAGTTTTTGGGTTGGGTCTTAGACGGTTCTACTAGAGTTAAAGCACCTGGCTTCTGCTGAGGTTCAAATATATGCAGATACAGGGGTTTGTACATGTGTGCTATAGTCACTGGGTTGATTTTATCTCAGTCACTGTGAGAAGCTCCCAGTAGAGCCAGTTGCAGTGCCCTGTTCCCAGGCCAGTGTTCCTAACCCTGAGTGGGGCTGTGGCAGTTACAGATGGGGTTGCAAGGCTGACAAGACTTTCAGTTTTATCTGGTGCGTATGTAAATTCTTGGGGTTGAAAAGCGCTAGGACGTGGGGTTGAAAGAATTAGCAGACAGAAAAAAAATGGCAACTGCTAGTACAGAGAACTGTGCAAAATTAATGTAAATGTATTGTCAGTCATTTCTTGTGATTCAAAAGCACAGAAACTTCCAGAAGTGCCCTTTTTGACTTGGGGAGACTGCAGGATGGGAACCAAACTTCAAGTGTCGTCTTAATAATTTTCTGCTCTTCTGAAAAGGAAATTCAGATTCTCTGCTCAGGATCCAGAATAATTCCTCTTATTTCAGTTGATTGGAATTGAGAAGGATGTAAGTCAAACAACAATCTCAGATATGAATTTGCAAGAATACCGTTATTTCCAAATAGTCATTAAAAAATTAGGAGTAACTTCTGTGTCCTCTGTAGTCACATTATTTTTTCTCCTCATAGAAACCAATAAAACTGAGCATGTTCTAAAGCATCATGTCTGCATTTGATTTATATTGTAACATAAAACTTGCTTCTGTAGCCACTGCATCATCTTTCATCAAAGACAATATTTATGCAGTCAGTAACTTGTCTTATTTCGGTTTTTCAGTATGACTTTATCGGTTCAATTTTATTCTGTTCATTAAATCAATATTCAACATAGAACAGCGTTTCAGGTGAGGAGTTTTCACTGACTAGTATTAACAAAGCTGCAGTGCTTTAAAGTTACAGATAGACCACAGTTTAACCCTTCTTGTAGAAATATAATGGAATTCCACCTTGCAGGAGAAATACTCCTGAACTTAATTCTCTTTGCTTTTGTGACCTGCTGGCTGAAAATGGATTAAGAATTAAAGCATTAAGCACCTTACATAGTTTGAATATTTTTCCAAGAAGCTTTACAAGCCTACTTTCCATAGAGCAAGCACAGCAATAATCTCTATTCTAATTGCTAGGAACAGTGCCACAGGCTCTCAAGTTAAGATGATTTTACTTGCTAACTTCATAACACACAGAGTAGCAGGACCAAATTTTAAACCCTCCCTCCTCACAATTTCTAATAAAGACTTCTTCAGTCTTACTATAGTTGATAAGTAATGCAAACGTAATACAAATTTGGCTTTGAACTTCCCATGTGCTTTGGTTACTCGGGCACAACATGCATTTTGCATAACCATTTGGAAGTTAAATGTATCTTGGCCATCACGGAAGTGAACACACATTTCTTAGGCATTAGGAAATACAGCAGCTCTCTTCACATTAGGATAGAGAGACTTTGCTCTTGAGCCTCGGTCTGATTCAGTAATGCTCAGTTACTGGGGTCTGATGTTGGAGCATGTGTTGAGCTTCCTGCCTGTTCACTTGCTGTCTTTCTGCTGCACCTCCCTGGAGCAAATCAGTTATGGGAATAACTGTTCACAAGCTATCAGGCAAAATCAAGTTTCAGGTGAAGAAAACTCAAACATCAGGTAGGGATTATTCATGTAAAATGAATGTGTTAAATCTCACAGTTCACCCTTATGAAAGCAGGATAGGATTAATCTTGATTTCATGTAATCATTAAATTTACTAAGTTATTTTTTTCTATGACTGTAGTCAAGGCATTGTTGCAATAGAATAATTCATAATAAGGTGTTACATTATGTCTCAGTGGTTAACAATAAAACTTTTAAAGGATAATATATGTATGTTTAATAAATACAAGCTTACTTTGCATTTCCTAACGATGCAGGACAATTATGCATATTTAATATATGCCTTGGTACATCACTTTCATAAAACACTTAAGAGGACAGGCTGGACAGTAGTAAACCAAACCTGATAGCTTTTCTAGATGTCAGTGAATGCTTTTATCAGCTGTCCCCAGTGAAAGCCCCAGATCTTTGTATTCAAAGGATGGCATTCGTTTCAGATCACATCAGGAAAGAGCACCTTGTTCTGATTGCTTTCCAAGCAGAAATAATATGGCAATCCACAATCTGATGACCAAAACAGACTTTTGAGAATAATAACTGCTTTTTGAGCTCATGGCAATCCAGTACAGGATTAGCAGAAAAAAGATGCTGGTTTTAATTTGATGGTACCTGGACCTTTGTGAAACATTATGTGCCATGAAAGAGATAATGTGTTTAAAGCTAACACACATAAGAAAAAAATGATAAGTATTATTGTTCTAGAAAAAAAACTGCTTTTTTTTCTTGTCTTTCTCATTAAACTTATAATCAATGTGTTAAAATCTAGTTTATGATTGAAAGAGTTTCAGAGATGACATTTGTTGCAAATAGACTATAACAGCCAAGCAGAAATGATGGGCTTGTCTTGCAAACGACATTACAGACTCGCAAATTAAAATGAATATAAATGACAAACAAAATAGCATTGAAAGATAATGTTTCCTAACTTCATTAGTAATCCTGTTTCAGAACACTGCTTAGCTAACAGGTTTTTACCTAATATTATTAGTGAAAATGCATCATTAAAATTGGGGCATGCTTCGTTTATATGTTTGCCTAATCATAGAAAGGTGGGGAATTAGTGAAGCCTGATTTCCTGCAGATTTGTGCCCCATTCCCCGTAACGTACTCACCATGGAGGCAATGTGTTGAGTTACTGGTTGTCCAGACAATGCCTGCCTTGCCATGAGCATGGGTATTAGTCTGAGTGTCCCTCCTTTATCCAGAAGACATTTTTCATAAAACTCACATGAACTTAATTAACTTTTAGACCATATGAGACTGAAATTGGTCAGCTCTTTCGGAATTACAGGAAAGGAATAGAAAGGCAGGCAAGCAATGTGACCTCATAAGCACTTTTTTTCTTAAGACAATAACTCAATTTGCAGAGTTTGTCTCAGATTAAGACCAAATAGAAATTCAAATGTTACTTTCATTTGACCTTCTTTTGTGTATGCATTATAATGTCATTTTAAATTAAGTGCTCCCATCCCAGTTTTCCCATGCTCCCTCACCCAAATAGCAAGAACAGCTCTGAATTTTACTTAATCTTGTTAGGTATTTTAAACTGCATCTTACAGGGTCCCTTCCCAAATACAAAATTATTCTCTTCTCTTAATGGTTCCACAAATGCAAGTGTCCTTTTGCTTCCCGAAGTCCTCTGTGAGCTGCATGAATGCATTATTCTGAAGAATAATCCCAGCTGCATCAGCACAAAACAGAGCCCTGGAAAAACATTGTTTGAGTTAAAAGCACCGTTCTCCCAGACTCTTGTTGTGGTTGTGCATGCTCCATGTTTCCTGCAAATCAGATGAAGTAGCTCAAACGTAGAAGAAACCGGGAGAAACCAGGCAGCAACAGTGCAAAGTCTGGCTTGGCTTGTCAGCATCAGGTGTGGGGACAGCTGTCATTTCTCCTGAGCACCACAGCTGCTTTAACCATCCTTTTTTTCTATATGTAGTTTTATGCCTTCTTTCCTTCATGTTTTCCGGATTCTGCATTAAATACAGTGATGGGTTTACAGAGTTAGAACCTTTATTCAGTGTTTTGATTTATACTTCAACATGATCCTTTTTGCCCCATGGTTGGCAGGGAGCTATTTGCTGATGTCTCAAGAACAGCATGACTTGAGTTGTATTCTAATGATATAATCAGTCTGGTTTATAAGATCAGAAACATCCTAGTTATCTGATCCAGTATGGATGCTGATTCATTGGTGTTGGAAAAATTTTGACTGGTTAACTTTGTATTATCAGACTTTGTGTCAAATAAAATATATCTAATCTTACCTCAGTGCGAGTATAGCGGTAATTCTGTATCAGGCACAGAACTGTGATTCCATGTTCACACCTGATCCACATTAAAATTTTACTTTTGGATGATCTGCCCATGCAGGGATCTTATATTAAAGACCCAGTCCCTACCCTAGAGGAGCAGCATCGCTGTCCAGGAACACCCTGCTGTCTGGTCTGATAACGCCACTGATAAGAAGGGATTGGAAATGGAAACCTTGAAGAATATATTCTTCAGGAACTGCAATGAGAATCTAATCAAACATGAGCGAGACTGAGATTTTTGAAAGTCTGATAAGGGAGCACACACAAAAAAAAAAACATCCAGAATTCAGCTTTTGCTATAAACCAGAGAAGTGTAAAGCTTTGTAGCAAAAAAAAAAAAAAAATATATATATATATATAAGAGTAGTTTAGTTAGGGCAAATGAAAGCATTTCCTCTAAAGTTCTTGGAAGTGACTGGATTGTTTTAGTCAAAATGTTCTAAAACAAACAGCATGATGTTCCCCAGCATGGAAACTTGAAGTACAAGTAGATGCTCTTTGGCAAAATTGTAAACAATTTAAAACCTAAAAATAGAAAGTGACATTCAGTGCTAGACAAAGGTGGTATCATGAACTATGCCAACAACATAACAAGGCTCCAGAGGAAATACAGTTTGTTTTTGCAAATACTGTTAAGGTGATTCTCTCTTTGAGATTAGACGCCATATGAATCATCTGATATCTTACTAGAGGTGGGGCCATCTGCTTCTATTATCACAGATTTATATTTCTATTAGGTTGGTGCAAAAATAGTTGCTGTTTTTACCCATCAGTTTTAAAACAGTGTATCTCAGCTTAGACTAGAATTTAATAATCAAAATAAGAACCATTAGAATCTATGCATTTTTGCCAAAAAGAATCAAATCTCTTCTGGGATCATAGAATTCTGCAGTCCTGGGAATGATGAATTCTTTGAAGGCATTTTGAGCTGCTGCTTGGTTGTGGAAAAAATTCTCTTGCAGGAAGTTGTTGAGATGCTTGAAAATGGGGTAACTGGTGGGAGAGAGGTCTGATGAGTAAGCTGGCTGAGGCAGACTTTTGTAGCCCAGTTTGTGCAGCTTCTGCAGAGTCGTTTGTGGGACGTGGTTGGATGTTGTCATGGAGAAGAATTGGGCCTTTTCGATCGACCAGTGTTGGTTGTAAACGTTGCAGTTCCTGATGCATTTTGTCAATTTCCTGGCAATACTTCTCTGCCGTGATGGTTTTGCCAGAATTCAAGAAGTTATAGTGGATGATTCCACTTGCTGACCACAACCTTCTTTTGATGCAGCTTTGGTTTGGCAAAGTGCTTTGATACTTCACCTTGGTTCAGCCACTGTGTGGAATGTCATCGGTTGTCATATAGAGTCCATTTTTTTGTCACATGTCACAATGCAATCAAGAAATGGATTGTTTTTGTTGCACAGAAGAAGTGCAGACCAGACTTCATAGTGATGATGTTTTTATTTTCATTCAGCTCATGTGGCATCCATTTGTCAAACTTATTTTCTAGTTTGGTACAAATGTCAAACATCCATTGAAAGATCAATGTTTAGTCCTTCTGCAGCCTCTTGAGTCGTTTTTATGTTTTTATGTTTTAAACTAATTAATTGGGACTAATTCAATACTGGCCCTCAACTGGTTGCCATCTATCACAGAAGGACTTCTGTGACCCTCCTCATCTTCAAGGCTCTTGGTTCTGTTATGAAATTTTTGGAACTGATGTCAAGCTGTAGGTTTGTTGATGGTCCTCTGGGCCAAACGCTTGGTGTATATTGCTAGCAGTTTCTGCTGCTTTAAGTCCCCTTTGGAACTTCTAGAACAAAATTGCTCAAATCTATCTTTTTTCCATCTTTAATTTGAGAGTGCAATATATTTAAAAAAAACTACTGAAAACAAAATCATTGGCATAAATAAGTAGAACAGATTTTGTGTTTTAAAATGGTATATGACATGAACACAGTTAAATAAAGATAAGCATCACAATTTACAATGACAAAAATGGCAGTTATTATTACACGAACCTAATAATAGCCACCTTAGCTGATTTTGCCAGCCAGTAAGTGAAATTTCTGAATTGTTCCAGAAGGCAACCTTGTGATTTAGCAGGTTAATTACAGCTTCAGATAAGCATCTCAATCTGTTTTCAGTATTTGTGCGCATTTCTTCAGAGAACCTAAGCTTAAAACATATAAAACCATGTAGCAGTGGTTGTATTAGCATAGAAATTTTTATCTGAAAATCATAAATGTTGTGTCTTTTGTGAGAATCGTCCTTTTTGTGCTTGCTTTACAGCATCTAATACTTAGTATGTGGCATGGACCTTTTGCAAAAACACCTCACTGGGGCAGCCCTGACCTAACGAGTGAACTGCATCCCTGCAGCCATGTCAGTGTGATGCTGGGAGCTGTGCTGCATTGTCACCTTCACTCCAGAGAATTTAAATCACCAGTAGTGTGTAACTATTAATATCTTTGTGTATGGATGGGGAGATTCAGTCAAGAGGTGGTAGCTTTACTGAGATCACATAGCAAATGAGGATGCGCCTCACTTCTAGGTTCTGCCTGCAGCAGCTTCATTCTAAACATTACTTCTATTTTTGTTTTGTTGTGTCTGTGTATGTGTTTCAGATTGCAGATACACCTGCCATGCTCACTGCCGAGATCTGGTGCACCTGGGCTGCCGGCGGAATGGCAAATTAATGGACTGCCTCGCTCCATATGACACCCTAGATCCGTCTTACAACAATGATCAGGTAATAGATCTCGTGTTCATGTAATGACTGCTTTCTTTTGACAGCTCTGTAATGAAGTGTGGTCTGTCTGCCTCACTCGGCTGCTTGAGAAGAATTTCTCACTTTGGCATGGCCAGCAAAGCTGTATTTCCCAACCAGTACAGTGATTTTACAGTACGGCTGGGTCAAGCTGCAGCTGACTACTGCCAGCTGGGTTGTTCCTGCTCCGATTAGTTTTCAGCGAAACTGGCTGAAAAGTAGTGGCACAAAAAGGTGTTTTTCCAATTAGTTTGGGTCACTGTGAGGTCAGAGCAAGCATGTACAGCAGAGGATGACAACAGGAGGACAGAGCTCTTCTTCAGATAGACTCAGTAATACTGCAAAAGCAGTTCGCAAGGTGACCTTGATGATCCAGGTACCCTGTGCTGCTGGGTGTAGTGCCACAGGATGGCAAATAAAACTAAGGCCTTGGCTATTTGTGATCATTAAAGATCCCACTGAGTTTGGTGTTAATACCCCAGTTCTCATCAAGTTCCTTTTAGGGTAATTTCAAATTTCCTTGTCTGGATTCCTCAGCAACTTCAATGGGTCACAGTGTGCCGTCTCATCTCCTTTCTTAAACCACCACAGAGCATTACTATTTATGTTTCACCCTTGACATCAGGGCCTTTCTCTTTGTTCAGGGAACACACCAAAGCGGGACATTTCTGCAGAAAGAGCAGGGAGTCCTCCAAGAATGAGGTTCCTACAGTGATAATGAGCCCTGTAGACCTGTAGTGCTGTGGTAAAGGTTGTATTGTGCTAATTAGCTCACTCCAATTTGCATTTTCAAATACATTTACCTTTTATCCTCCACTGAAGTCCACCCAAACTTAATCGGATGTTAAAGCCTTGAATATTTACACCTAACCAGTATAAACTTCTGGGAGGGCACCAAAATTTTTCAGTGCCCTTGCTGAGCTTGTGGAGTGTGTTCCAGATCAGCACGGAATTTTGTCTGCAAGTGCAGCATTTATTTGGTAGGGGAGATGCTTGCTCCAGCCACCTCTTTGGGACCGAGGACACCATGTCTCTTGTGAGCTTCTCGTGACCTGCTGTTGAGAAGCATAAAGGGGAATAACTCAGATGCTGAAAGGAAAAATAGCAGCGGTGGGGAGAAGGACAGACATGACAACACAAGTTTTGGAAGTGTAGGTGACTACCAGCAAGAAAATATCACAGGAGCATAAAGAGAATGGCATTAAAATCCATTTATACCCAAAAAAAGGAATGTATGCTTTGGGCATGAGAGATCTAAGAAAGAGCTAGTGTTGTCTTGGATAAAGTGGCTATGAATACTGAGCAAGGACACTTTTTCTTGCTATTTGAGCCTTATAGTACACAGGGAACTCAATTTCTTGTGTATTTGCTTGTGTGCAGCAAGATTATATCAAAGAAGTACTGCTTTTTCCTACTGGTTCCTTCGTCTTGGGAGAAGTCACAATTTGGCTGGTTGCTGTGGATGGCATTTGCAAATCTCCATTTTCCTCACTAGCTGTCTGGGTCAGCATGTGTCTGACAACTGATACATGTAATATGAGGATTCAGCATCCATCATCCATTGGTTTTGAAGCAACAATCATTTACATGCACAAAAGCTGGAATGTTTCCTGCTGGGTGAAGTGATTTTCTTTGTGTATGGCTGTCCCGCATGCAGCAGTGACAGCTGCCGCTGGAAGCTGCAAGGTTTGACTCACACCTTCCTCTGCTACTGACCTGCTTGTACCACTTTGTCTTTCTAGGACTTGCCTACTGTTCTTGTAGGTAAAAAGGAATTTGAATTTTAAACAATGATTTGAAGATATCTGCATGGAAACATTGTTCCAAGAACTAGCATTGACAGGTTACTGTTTAATGAAACGAGACTTCCAGCTCAGTTGCCTCTTTGGAATTCCTTCTACCTTTCATGCTAAAATTTTCTGGACTTAGTTTCAGCCTTAAGGTGTTTCTTGCTTTCTGTTTAAAGTTTGACCCTCCGTCTCACATATACAACCAAGTAGGTGTTTAGTATCAGATAGTGAAGGAGCCAGAGGATGGGGAAAAGGCTGAATCTATTTCCTTTACAAAATTATTCTTGCATTCTTATTCTGGGGATGGAGTTTAGTCTGCAGGGCTTTACTTAGACAGAAGTGTGCTTTTGAAACAAATCTTCCAATTATCTTCACTTCTTTTGTTTTGAATTATATCAGGGAGCACTTTAAGAGCACATAAACTTACCGTTTCCTGAAAACCCTGAGAAACAGCACTCCAGGAGCCTAAGGCCTCTGACCACTAATGGGCATTCAGTCTTCTAAATCAAACACAGATTGTCTTAAGTATAACTTGTGAAGTGTTTTTACTGAGGACTTTGTGTTCTCAGCACCACTTGCTTTGCTTTACAGAGCTGCTTGTGTTGCACCACAGTATTTGCTAAGGTAGGCATCAGGTACTTGGCACAGAACAGTCTCCAGTGAGAAGAGCAAGCAGATAAGAATTCCCTTGATGCCTGCTTTTGAAAATCATGACTTTGAAAATCACATGGTATGCCAGTTAATTTTGCATGAGATATGCTAGGAAAATGCATAGCTGCAAAAACCACGCATGTATTTGGGGCTGTCTCACCCATACAGTGAGTATCAAAATGTGAAAGAATTTTGCAGAACTACTCAAACTTTGTATGTTTATAGAGAGGAAAGATTTGCTACCAAGCCTTAGTCTTGGGCTTTGTGCATTCTCTTCCTTCTGGGATAAACAATTTGTTTTAAAGTGTAATGTTTATTTCACAATAATTTTATGTGGTCAAAGCACTACTTTAAAGTTGTTACAGTAGCATTCTCATGCTAATACAGTTTAGATCTTTTCTTCCAAAGGGACATGACACTTTCATACTTGTGTAACTTCCTTCACATGAGGAGATGATTGGTCTGAGTATGATGGTAGAGAAATGCTTTGAGACATACTCTGTACAGCCTAAGCCCATTTTAGATTGGTCAGGCAATTTGAATATATCTCCCACTTGATCCACGTGATACAAACTGCATTTTATCCTGCTGCAATTACCTCGTGGTGCCCTGAGTGCAGCAGCACGTGTGGCTTGGCCGTAGTTCCCCCTGCTGGATGCTCATTCGTGCCCAGATGCTGCCGCATGTTCCTCCTGCCCTTCCACTCCCAGCAGTGCCAGTACTGCTGCTTTTGGACAACGCTGTTTTAATAAAGGTCAGGGAAATGCTGTGGCTTCCAATGTTTGCTCTTGCAAAGCCCAATCAGCTCTTTAGTTTGCAGCACAGCTTGTGAACAGTGCTGTCAGCACAACAGGGGCTAGGTGTCGTGGTATGGCTGGAACACCTTAATCTCCAGATAACTCTGAACAAACATTCTTATTGAACGACAGTTTGAGAATCTAAGCTTAGGATTTCTTTATGGGGAAGAGGAATTTCTTACAGGCTCTTAACTGCTAATTTTGCAAAAGGAGTCAGCAGATTTCTGAGGGATTTCCATCCTGTGCAATTCTGCCAGCAACTGAAGCATTTGGTGCACCCACGAGGGGTCAGATAATCTCAGAATCTGGAATATAGACACGTTGATTAACTTTGTTAAAAAGTCATTGAAGCTTAAAAGGCCTGAACTTTGAACTCCTTTCTCTGTGTGGGTACACATGTATACACACTGGTATATATTTCATTATAAAAAGGTCTAGGAAATTCCATTATGTAGCTATTTTGAGAGATCACTAAGTCTGTGGGGTTAAATACTTGTAAATGAAACTCACAATATCAAACATACTCTAAGTACCCAATGGCAGAAATAAATGGCTCAGGTGAAAAGGAGATGATGCTTTGCTAATTGTGTGGCCTTAAGTGTTTCCCTCCTGAAAAGGCTTCCCATAGAGATTAAAGTGGAAATAATGGATATAGATTCTCTGTGGTCTTGTAACAGAGCACTCAGAAAGAGCTGCAGAAAGAGTTGCCAGTTTCTTCCAGGAGCAAGCAGAGGGCGATGACTAGAGCCCCTTTCCAGCAGTCTTCTCCTGTGCTACCACATTGCCCGTTACAGGAGCAACACCTTCTGACTGACACTGCCAAGGGCATCTCAAAGTCAAAGAAGTATCAAAGCCATTTATGTGGATTTAATTTTTTTTTCATGTTTTTTTTTCACCCCAGATGGATCAGAATGTTAAAATTTCTTATGTATGAGCCACAGATACAATTTCTTTTCTCCTTTAAGATGGCATGCTGTTCCTAAGAGGTCTCACCGCACTCAGATTTTCCCAAAGACAGAGAGGTGGTCAAAGACAAGGTTTGAACAAGACCTGAGGCACTTGGTAAAGTATAGAAAGGGATATAGGTGATCCCAAATGACTTGGATAGCAATAACCCCCAGATTGCTTCAGAATGCATGAATCTGCTGTGCAGAAGGCTGAGAGGATCTTACAATGCAAATGCAGAAACACCTGGACCTGGCTGGGTGCTGAGTTTATCATCTAAATATAACTGGAACTGAAAGTAGTTTCAGTTCTTCCCACTCAGAGGTCTGGTAGTTTGACATCTCTTTTCAAAAATAACCCCTTTGGGAAAAAAATTGTTAATACAGAGCAAAAAATCATGATAGAGATGTACAGCTTTTGATGAACAGTGAAAGCTATTGTTGAGCTTTTGATTGCCCTCCTCTACTGACTCTTGGTAGTGGTGCATGGTCTGTACAATGGGCATGGGGTTTATGGGTTGTGTATTTCAAATCTCTGCTAAACCTAATTATGCTGGTGATGGTTGAAAGAAGAGAAAAACTGAATTATGTTTGTTTTGGCAGGCGGAGCATGGTTTCATTTTTTCCAGTGACTGGGAAAAGTTTTAAACCAAACCTGAAGCTGATGTCAGTTCTAATTGTGTATATTGCTCAGGCTACTTTTAGGGAAATCCATTTGGCAACAATAAAAGCCTTGATAGATTATATAAACTAAAAATTAGTCCCAGGATTTCAAAAATACTTCAGGAGTATCCACAATAGTTCCTGGGGCACTGCTGTCTGTAGCTTTGTTATTAGGAATATTAAGGGGTATTAGTAAAATGGGCTTTGCACAATGCTGACTTAAGATCTTTAAAGTATAAATTAATTGCAACATATTTAAGAAGTCTTATTTACTACATCAGATGTTTGGACTTTTTTAGTGTTCTGTGGCGCAGGCATCATAGAGTAGCCTGTCAGGTTTGCTAGAGCAGAATGAATAAAGGTTTGGGCCTATGGTGATTGAGGCAGTAGTTGAATATTGCTAGTGGGATGAATACAAAAGACACATTTAAACAAAGAGGGCTTTTTAAAATTAAAAGTGGCTCTTAAAGTCCAATAAGTGAAGGCTGGATGAGGCATGTGGTGAGGGGACCTTTATCATCATACCACCAAATGACATAATACTAGAATTGATGTTTTTAACAGAGTGGATTTCAGCTTGCTGGCACCTGGCAGGAACTTTCAGCCCTTAGAAGCAATCACAGTTATGTTGTTGCACCACTAATGAGCTTTTAATGTTGTTAAAAAAACCCACACATTTTGATCAGTAAATCTATCTTTAAACTTTTTTTCTTAAGTTGGGGTTGTTGTTTTTTTTTTCCATTTGCATGACTTGGATAATATACAGGCCTAACCTTTCAAACAGAAAGATAGCAAGCTCACTGCTTAAAGAACATGTTGTTGAAACCCAGAGAAGATCAATTATAGGTTGTTTAGCAACCAGATCAACTCCAGTCAAACAGCTCTGATTTTCTAGTTATGTAGAAGAAGCAGACAAGGCTTCAAATTACAGGAAAATACTGCAGTTAGACAAGGGGACCATTTAAAATGCACTTTTGATTTTTGCACAGTTGCATGTTTTCATATTCGAGAGGTTTGTATGGTGTCCCTAGAAAATGATATCTGTTTCCTTAGTAATGTGGCCAACTTCAATGTGCCGTTTTGTCAGCTGTCATTATAAGATCGATGTTCTTCTTCCACCATTTATTTCTAAAACAGACTATTCTTACCACATGCATTTTTCACAATCCTTTCCAGTTCCTGCTGTCAGTGTTGGCTGTAGGATGTAAAATACCAACTGCATTTTTTTATTGTGGCAGTTTTCTTCCTAATTCAAAGTTTATAATAGCTTCCCAGTACCTCATCAGGCTCATCAGGGCACAGATCATCCCATTACAAATTTACAAGTAATATAGGCTTGCCACGTCCCATGCGTGCCAGGTGGTTCTCTGCTATTCAAATAGCATTGCCTAATCTTACTGGAGAAAAAGTTCAAGGAGAACTGATCTAAAACGTTAAGCTTTCAGTGTTGTGTAGGTTGTGAAGTGTGATATAGCTGCACACGATGTGAGAGGTGGCTGGGCTCTGCCTGAACAAGTGGAAGAGGGAGCTGGCAACAAGCCAGGGTCCTGAGGATTGTGCTTGTGATGTTTTGCCGCGAAGACACCAGGGCACAGTTTCTTTCTTATCTTCAGGGTAGATTTTCAACATGCAGATCAGGACAGCAGACACTAGGATGATTGGTCTCGATGGAGTGTGTGTAGGCAAATGGATGTTGGCTGCCTGCATCGAAACGTGTGCTTGAAGAGGGGTATTTTGCTGTTGATTATTATTTGTTGTAGATTATGATTGTACATAGAGGTTTCCCAGCTGGTGGGAGATAAATCACTAACTATGGTAGCATCTTGAGTCCCTTACTCGACCTTCAAAACATACAAAGAAACTGGCAAGTGGGGGTGAACTCCAGCCCCTGTGAGTCTCTCCTGGAGCAATCCTAACACTGAAATTCTCAAAAGTCCAAGTGCCATAGATGGACAACTAAACTTCACCTCTCTGTTAGAGATAGGCTGGTAAACAGGGTGACAGTGGCTTTCATTCCCCTCTTCGTAGGTTGCCTGATTATTTACTTTATATCCATAAAACACTTTGACCTAAACAGAACTGCCAGCAGCTGCGTCAGGTTTTTCTCAATCTATTAGTTCACAGGCGTGACTGATTTCCAAGAGGACAAGAGCCCAAAGAAGTGTTTCGTATCACACAGTTTGCAGTGCTCTTATTCACGAGGCTGGTTTTATTTTGCATTTGAATGCTCAGGAAAGTAGCTGGGTTGGAGGCAGGAGGCAGACTACTTAATTTACCCCACATAGACCTACTCTAAGCAAACAACAAGATGACAGCAAAAGTTGATTAGAACAGAAAGTCAGAACTGTTGTGAAGCTCTCATCCCATTTTCTCATCCATAAATATTCTTGGAGCTTCATATTACGTCTTTTTTTTTTTTTTTACATTATCAGGCTTCTTTTGTTGACTTATGGCATTAGCAGCTGTTGGAAATGTACAGAAAAGAGATTGCTGCTGCTTTTGACTCAGTGCAGGAAGGGCATGTTGCAAAACCTTCCCTGGTGGGGAAGGAAGGTGGGGAGCGGCTTTTGATTATTTTTAATGATAACATTGCTGGGTGAAGATATGAAAATATTTGTTCCCGGTCTTTGATCCAAGTAGCTTGCCAACCAGCAGCTGCAGGGACAGCTGTTAAGAAAACAGGTAGAAAATGGAGCCCTGTGTTGTTCTGGTGCAGTCCTGTTTATCTTACAGGAATGTAGAATCTTGTGTCCCAGAGAGCAGGAATAAAACAACAGCAGGTAGCGTTTTTCCTTACTGATTCATGGCTTCCTCCAACTGGGGACATTGCCTAAAAGCTGTCCTCCAGACTCCTCCTCGTGCAGAGGAGCCTGCCTGTTTGCGTGAACCTGGTTTCTCCTCATCTCTGTGTGTGTGCTGCGTGGCTTTTCTTCTTCCCTCAAGGATCTTGTTCTACAGTGAAGTTCCATTCTTGTATGTGCTGTCTTATGTTGATCTGCTCCATGGGAATTATGGATAAGAAATTACATATTCCCCATTTTACACTGCAAATAGTGTGTATAAGTGCGTAAAAATTCAGTGATAGAGTAAGTGTTAATGCTTTAATACAGTTACTGGAAAGAAAGAAACTGTCCCCAGTCATATGTCACTTAAAAGCAATGGCACTGAAGTCACACTAGTTATACTTCTGGGGAGTTGTCTTCTTGTTCTTACCCAAAGCCTTTCCAGGATCAGAGCATACTGGGTTCTCATACCACTTGTGGGAGATCTCAAGCAGTAGTAACTTTGTCATGGTTTCCTCTCCCTTTTTATTTAAGCTATTTTAAGCCTCCATTCCTGCAGCATAGATCCCAGTGGAGACCTTGCACCACTTGTTCCTGTGACCTTCTGATCCTTTGCTGCCAAGCAAAAGAAGCTGCCCAGATACAAAAGGCTGTTATGCTGTTTCTTCTAAACACAGAGAAAGAGCTACAAAATGTAGACTCCTACAAGGTTTTTAGATCTGGTTTGTTCTGCAGAGAATATTCTTGTGATCAGTTATATATTTACTTCTCTGAATGCTTATTTCACACGTAATTAAAAAATGAGTTAAGTCCCTTCATCGCTTCATTCAAGATATACACCTTACATTATGGTTGTGATATTCCAGATAGGATTTTTCCCAGAAGTAGTTTTGCGTCTTGATCCCCTGTGACCTTTAGATTTCTTATGACTCTTGTTTATTTTTTATCTACATCTATTTTGGCTTGTCAAGAAAAGAAATTCATATGTTACATGGAAGAAAAAAGAAGGAAAATATGTTTGAGAGGTTTGACATACTTAGCAAATAAAGTAGTTGTTTATTGAAACCTCTTCTGTTGAGCGTATCTTCTGTATATTGTCTTGGCAATAAACCCTAGAGAAAATGGGAAAAATCATCTTCCTTTTAGCTTTGAGAGGAATCCTTTCATCATTGGATGTGAAGAGGTCTTCAAGCCCATATATTAAAACCAGTCCTGTGGACAAACAGAGAGCGATTGCAGGTATTTTGCCTACTGATGTGCTGCCTCACGTGGATAAATGGATAAAATTATTTGCTAAATCATACCCTATACTTCTCCTTCTCTTTCTCTTCCAGTATTTGCAAGTGTGTATGTTGCCATGGTCAGTCCCCTTTTAAGGCTTTGTCTTCTCTGATAGAGTGTTTTAGAGTGTTTACAGCAAGATAAATACCATCATTGATTATTTTGCTTTACAATCCTAAGGAAGAACGAAGCGGTGGTGATAGTTATCATGGGGCAGCACCATGCATCCTTCCTGTGGCTGACATCACCTAGCTGACTTCTGGATAAAACTATGTTGCCTTGATTTCACTAAGCTTTTCTATCACGACGATCTTATCAGACAGTCCTGCAACATATTCTCTGGGGAAGGGAGGCCTATGTTTAGCAAGGCTGACCACTACTTCTACATTTCCCAAATACTCCTAAACTTCTGTTTAGAGGAACATTACTCCACTCTGAGTTTTCCATTTGCACTGTCCTCTTCCTTTGACCTTCCTTTTAGCATCCTGACTAATAACCTTGAAGAGAGATTTCCTTATCTGCATGTATGACTAATCAGTAAGGTCTTATGATTATTATAAAGCAATTTGTTGGAGGTAGGAATTAGAGCGTGAAACTGGGGCTGGGGAAGCCAGATTTGCAGTCTTTGCTCTACTAATGACTGATTAGATATGGCCTTCAGCAAGTCAATTTGGCCTTGATTTTCAAATATGCTGATTTAATTTTTCGTCTCTCACCTCCAGCTTTCTTTTCTTCATTCTTCCAGCAGGAGGGAGGTGCCCCTGATATGCAAACCTGCTATTTCATTCTACCTCAAATATGGCTTAGTCTAGGGGGTCAGAAGTGGAAGGAGTTTTTGGAAATGGTGTCACTGTGAATAACTTTCCATGCTTACCTGCTGTTCACAGTCACGCTAAGGATGTTTTTTTTGGTGCAGAGTATTATGGGCGAATAGAGGCACTGTGTGGCACAGAGCTACATTCAGAGAACTTGATTGTCTCTTCTTTATGCTTTACTTGAAACTTCTATGAATGTTCCTGAGTTTGTTACAGAATCTGTAATCTGGGGAAGGAAGGCAAGGGTGGATTCTTAAAATTGAGGAGTATGGATAGGATGAATTCAGAGGTAACTCAGTGTAAGAGAATGGAAGGAGTAAAGTCTCTGACAACTGCATTTGTGACCTATGATTTTACTGAGTTCTTTAGACTCTTTCCTCCACAATTAACAGATATAGCTAGAGACAGGAACAACTTATTGGAGTGAATGAATACAAGAAATAAGTGTTTTGGAAATACAGACAATCCATATTTCCAGTTGTAATTAGGCAGGTTCTCTCTGTCTGAGAAGTGTCCTTAACATTAAAGTATTCTTTGGGGGTAGATCAAGGATCCTCTCCTTTTGCTGAACTATCTTTCTGAGGTCCTGCATTCTGTCTCCTAGCAGGAACCTCCCAAGCTGTGCTGTGCTGCTCCCACAGCTCCCCCCTGCATCAACCCACCCCTCCTGAGCCACTGGGCTTCACCCCCTTGCTGCCAGGTCCTTCTGCCCTGCACAGGAATCGCTCATCTCACATGCACATTGCCCCATGGTGGGGCAGGAGAGAGGAGAGACCTTCACTGAAAAAGAAGGAGGAAGACAGAAACAGAAAGGGGACAAAGAGGGGACATGAGCCATCTGGATCTTTTCTTGTCTGTGTCTGTCTCCCATCAGCAGTCTGGACCTCCCAGGGCAGGCGCACTCTTGGGTATGAGAATGATTGCATTTGGTTAGACAGCGAAAAAGGAGACGTAGGGTCCAGCAGATTCAGTGAGAGCAGTGTTTTGCCACAACATATCAGGTTTCACTAACAGTTTGTAAACATCTATTAACCATCTTTAAAGTTTTTCTTCAAAGTGTCCTCAACGCACAGTTTCAAGCTTTCTTTAGACTGCGATTGCCTTCTGGGGAGTCAGCACAGCGTGTCCCAGAGCTGGGGATAGGAACTGCTCCACATCCCGAGCCAGAAAGAGAGGTTAGCAGACATGGGACCTCTGAGGCGAGGGAAGTGTGCATGCCTCCATCCCACACACCCCGGGCTACGCAGATTTTAAGATGAATTGGCCATGGTCCAATGGTTGCCAACATTTCATAGACAAGTCCTCTAGATTGTGCTAAAGCACCATGTGTAAGGGCAGTCTTGCCTGGTCATTCCACACTCTCGTTTCCTTAAGTCACCTGTGGGTTTTGGCTGCAATTAAGAAGGAAAAAAATTCTGGCAGTTCTGCTGTAGTCAGATTTGGCAGTTTCAGTTGTTACTTCCAGTAATTATCTCCATGTCACAGATATGCCCTCTGTGCCAGTTTTAGGAAAACCTTCCATCTTTCTGGCGTTTGAGTAAGGAAATGGATTCTATTGGAAATTTCTTTCCTCCCTTCTTTAAAAATGCTCTTGGTGTGGTCTTTTGGAAAAGGCTGCATTTAAAATTTGAAATATGAAATACACTATGTGCAAATTATTTCAATAGCTGACCTGCAGAATCTCTTGGCAGGGCTGATGGAGGCAGTGTGCGCCGCTTCCAGCTGCCTGCTTCGTTTTGGCAGCCACATGCCTTCTGGCCCACATGCCTGCAGCCTCTTGTCTGAGTTAGGAGCTAGACAAACTTCACACGCATCTAAATGCACCTCAGCTTATTATCTATGTGAAGAGTTTGAACTAAAGCTCAGGCTGCCTTTTGTCTCCCAAAATTGTTTTAAATGAACCCAGTAAAGCTGGATTTATGGGTTTACAGTGGTAGATGTGGCTGACCGAGTCTCACCAAGGAGAGTGGTAAATCATTGCATTTCCTTGTAAGGGTATCTGCTCGACCTTGGATCAGGGGTGGCCGCTGCCAGCCCGCCTGAGCAATAGCTGGCAGGCCTTTGCAAACAACCAGGCACATAGAGGCAGATCCTCCTGAAAGAACAGATGCCAAAGCAGATGCTAAGGCCACATCGAGGATCACTGAACCTAGCACTGCAGGGTTGTGGCAGATCTCTGCTTCCAGGATGTGGATATGAAATTCTTAGGTATGGCTCACAGCTCTGGTGTGCCACTCTGTTTCAAATCCTCACAACTGTGCCACAAGCCTCTTATAAAAAGCTTTCCAGAGTTTTCCTAAGTTAACTTAAAACCAGGTCTTTGAAACAGATAGTTTTTAAAAAGACTTTCAAATCCAAACAAAATGCAGGCAGGTGCCCTAATGCATACAGCAAAGAGTGTTAGCTCTTTAGTGCCCTGTAATGTTACATTCAGTGACGGTTCTGATGTAGTTTGAGGTCTGCAAGTTCACTGATTACTTTCTGTCCTTGAGGTACACCCCATCTTTCAATTATCGTGTGACTCTGATATTTTGGCCACATGTCAGGGGAGGAGCACCCACAGCGTTAAATTACCGGCACATATGGACATAATGGACACGTCTGTTGAGTCACATGAACATAATCTCTCTGTGGCAATGCACTGCTGTGGTTTCTCTCCAGGGCTGCCACACCAGACACTGAGTGCAGGTGGGAAAACACAGTGCCGCCTCACGATTATGTGGGTGTCTGGCACTGCCACTGCGCAGCAAGAGGTAGAGGGTGAATGGTGGAGACAGTGTGTGACTGATAGGAATAAGCGCTGAGCTGCAGAACTCAAAGACAAGGTGTGAGGAACAATGACCATGCCTTTTAAAACAGAAATAATATACTAGGTGTGCTGAATTCAGTTTTTAGACAGTTGATGTTGCTGGGATAGCCTTTGTAATGGCAGCTACCCAGACAGATCACAGAATCATAGAATGCTTTGGGTTGGAATGTACCTTTACAGGTCATCTAGTCCACTCCCCTGCAGGAGCAGGCGTGTCTTTAACTATATCAGGTTGCTCAGAGCCCCATTCAACCTGGCCTTAAATGTTCCAGGGATGAGGCCTCCGCTGCTTTCCTGAGCAATCTGTTCTGATGCCTCACCACCATCATAATGAAGAATTTCTTCCTTATATCTAATCTAAATCTACCGTCCCTCAATTTACAGTCATTACCCCTTGTCCTGTTACTACACGGCCTTGTAAAAAGTCCCTCCCCAGCTTTCTTGTAGCCCTCTTCGGGTACTGGAATCTCTGGAGCCTTCTCTTCTCCAGGCTGAACAACTCCAGCTCTCAGAGACTGCCCTTGTAGGTGAGGTGCTCCAGCCCTCTGCTCCATGTCCTTCTTGTGCTGGAGCACAATCTGGGATCCAGTTGGTGTATGGCAGTAGAAAGTACTTGTGGCTCATGCGGGCTGATTCTTTGTGCCCCAGAGTACTCTGTGTTCCTCTCCTACATGGAGGTTTCCAATCTCTGGCCAGTGACATCTTACCTTGGTGTCGTTACAGTAGACCCCTCTTGCCCTGGTGCCCAGCCTGTTTTCCTCTTGGGGAGCTCCATTTTCCTTGGAGGGAAGGCTCAGCTAACGAAGCAGCTGCTGGACTGTGGTAGATTTCAGCCTGGTACTATTAAAAAAAATAATCAAAATTGGTTCCAGTTTATCATAACCATTTAAGCCTTAAATTGAGGCAGCTCAGCAGCTGCTTTACGAACAGCTGAGCTGCCTGTGAAGAGGGACCGGGAACCTCTGGGAAAGGGGGATCTCAGACTGATAGCTAAGAGCAAGAGTAACTACATGTGTCAGACCTCAGTCTGTAGGTGCAGCGGTTGCGTGGGAAATCTCAACATAGCAAAGAAAATCAGAGTTACCGGAGATGTATTCATGAGTCTTTAAGAGAGTATATTTATGTCAGTGACAGAAAAGAGAACATGTTGAAACAAAGTGTTCAAATGTTGTAGGAAAACAGCTATATTTAGCTGCTCTAAAAATTGCCCAGTACCAGACTGGAAATGGCTGTGGCAACCTACACTCCTCCAGTTTCACCTGTTGTGGTGTTTCTTAAGCCTAGCAATATCTATCAAATAAGTAACAAAGCCCTTAAACCTTCCCCAGAAGAGGCGTAAACAAGCTAAATTCACTTGCCAAAGCAGCTATTGCTGAACCATGGATTGACCTTGAGCTGTGTTGATTTGCTGTAATGCAAACCATCTGCACACTGAAACAATTAAAAGCCTTCAGATCTCCTAGGAGTTTCCTTCCTCCGATTATAGCTTATGTGCTGTGGTAGAACACAGAGGTAAACAGCTAGTTAAGTGTGGACTTCTGTGTCTGTGTAATTTTATGGTGCAGCACATACAAACTCATTTTCATTTGAAGTGGCAGTCAGCTTTCAAGTAGAAAATATAGCATATGCCTGGTACCAAGTCATAGCTTGTAAAACAGCCCGAGTTAGACACATCTGCTTCACCTTCCTCTGCTTCCCTTCCCCCAGCTTCTCCTTTGGACATACTATTTTTCTGTGACTTTTAACCATTATTTCTGTAAAGCACAGGTCATGCTGGAAAGGCCGTGCTCAAATACAGGCAGTGCTTCTGTAATGCCCTGCTGCACGTGCCTCGCTTAAACCCGCCTGCCTTCTCAAACAGTGGTAATGGAAATAGTGCTTCTGTGCAGCAAGTCTGTGACCGTGTCCAAAGAAAAAGGCTTGGATAACAATTACAAGAGAGTTTATAAAATATTGCTTACTTTACAACTAGTTTGGTTTCCAGAAGCTCAGAGTTTACACCTCTTTAAAGCCTTAAAAAATCAATCTACTGCCATGGCATTTGAGTTTGGACATTGCTGCAATGGGAAAATACCAGAGATGTTGCTTCTGTAGGATGTCTGTACAATTTGCTGTGTCCCGCAATTGGCAAAACTTCAGATTAAAAGCTCTGTGGTGTAAAACCTCTTTTCACATGTTCTTTAGCAACTTCTCTCCATCCAAATGATAACCGCATCCAAATTTTGGGTCATCCTTTTTTCAAACCACAGGAAGAACAATCACCCAAGCTTAGTAAAATAAGGAAAGAATTTTATGTTCTAAGAAAGTGTCTTTTTCTGATTTTAGAAAACAAGCTTAACATTATAAACAACATAAACATATGCAATGACCATAAAATCATATTAATTAAATGCTTTGTTTTTCAAGTTAAGACTGAAAAATAATAAGTAGGTGGGGCCCAGCTGCTGAGCCAGCCATGACTATTTCTCTCTGCAGCTTCAGGCCAGGTAGTGCAGAGTGGCTCAGGTACACATTTCATAGAGCTGCCCCCTCCCAGAGGAGGCTGTGTCCCACACCCCCATACCCATGGACTCAAGAAAGGCTATGTGCATGTTTCATTGGTTCATATTGCTTGAGAAATGTGAGGAGAGGCTGAGGGGCTGACATTGGCTGGGATAGCCAGTGGTGAAAAGCAGAGGAAGGCTGAAGAGTCCACACTGCTGAGATGGTGTGATTTCTGGAGTTGACTACCCCTGGAGCCACCTCTGGGAGTTGTTTTGAAGGAAATGCAGTGATTTAGACATTGGGAAGAAGTTCTTCACAGTGAGCATGGTGAGACACCGAACCAGGTTGTGGATGCCCCCTCCCTGGAAGTGTTCAAGGCCAGTTTGGGCAGCCTGGTGTGGTGTGAGGTGTCCCTGCCCATGGCAGGGACACCCATGGCAGGGTGGTTGGAATTGGATAATATTTAAGGTTGCTTCCAATTTAAACCATTCTATGCTTCTATGATTATGTGATTTGCTGTAAAAGAGGGCCCACAGATGAACTAACATGTAAAATAAGCCTATCATAGCACCAGATGCTGGGACTGAGCTGGGAAGCTGAATTATTTGGCAGTGGACATCCAAATCCTATAAATTGTAGGTTATATTATGCATATTATACATAAAGGGCTATCTCTAACAACTAGACAAAAATGCATCGAATGCCAGATTAACAGTTTCCTTAGTGCCTGAATACTGGCCTGTGTCTGACCTATGCTTGTGATTGGAGAATTAACGAGGGTCTTGGTTGTGCCATACATTGCAGGGTTGGGGGGATGTATTAAGCTCAAGGCGGTCACTCATGAAGGAGGCGTTTCCCAGCTTACAACTACTGGTCATTGAGACCCAAATATATCCTGTTTGTGTTTTATTTTTTATAGCATTGATGGGTTTTTTTGTTTATGACACAGATAAGAATAAGTCATGTCAACTTGCCCTGCATCAGCCCAGGGCACAGGCTCTGACCTCTTCACCCATGGCAGGACCAGATGTGGCAGCAGGCAGAGGCATAAATAGCTTCCTTCCCTCAGGGTGAGATGGTTCTCCTGCTGCATGTAAGTGCAAATGTTGCTTATTTTCCCTCTGCTCATCACTTTTTTACTCAAAATGCTGTCGCTACATCTGAGTGATAAAATGTAGGTAAAGGAGAGCAAGAGCCACACAGAAGCAGGAAACCTCTGACAAAGCTATAGCCCCATGTGGTCTGCAGCTCTCGTGGACTTCTTGTTGATCTAAGACATCCATTCCCTCCCTTTTAGCTCTGTATGTGAAGCCAAGAGGCCAACTTTAAATCTGCTGAATTGAGAATTCAAGGTGCTGTGCACATCATTCCACAGTTTTTTCCTTTTATCTTTTTTAATTCTCCAGTATCTTTTCAGCCCTGACACATATGCATTCTTTAGCTGCCCTTCCATGTAGGGTACTTTTCCCGTAATTATCCCTTTTAAGTTTTCAGTATATTTTTTCTCTAAATCTTCCTTGAAAATTAGAATCATACACCTCAGCTCTCCTAAACATGTGCTCTTTCTCCACACAGAAAACTCTCTGGTCATTCGTTTGGGGATTTTCAGGAATTCTGGATAGAAAAATCTGATTCTTATTTCAAAATATTACCTTTTTTTGTTCATTTTTACTTTGGCTGATTTGCCTTTTTCTCACTTCTGTTATTTTTTTCCCCAGTCTTTGCACTCCTGTCTCTTCTTTAAACTTCTGTCTTACTTTTTTTTTTCCCTTGCACTGGTGCTCTCACAGTGGGAGAGGAAGAGCATGAAAGAAAAGGTGGGAATTCAGAAGCCTTAGGCTGTTGACATGGACCGAATGTGAAAGGCGTTAGTGAGAGTTAGCAAAAAGAAAGGCTGATTCAGGGAAAAATTTTCAAAGGTGGTCACATCCTACTGCAAATGTGAAAAAAATCTTAATCTTGCGCAGCACTGCAGAAATATGGGGGGGGGGGGGGAACTAATTAACTTACATTAGCAGCACCTCTAACGCCTGCTGGCCTTGCAAGCTGAGGAGCAAGCAGGCAGGCACCAGCATTCAAGGAGGGCTGCTCTGCTGCAGCCCCCAGCGTTTCAGCCGGCAGGGCTGGCTCAGCAGGCACAGGACACTGCACTTCGAGGCTGATTTTTTTTTTTCAGATTTTTCCAGCTAAGGGTGGACTGAATGGATAAGACAAGCATTTCAGCAACAAGTTGTCAGACCTGTTGTCCTATCAAATAGCGCTGTCTTTCTGGGATGCTTCTCTTCACGGGCTGCTGTCAAGATGATTTACTAGCAAGTCCTAAATTTGTGGAGACATTTTCTAGGGAGTTTCTACTATCTATCACAGTCAGACTTTTTAAAATATCATCTCATACACAGTATGACAGGACAATTTCTTGTTGTCTAGGAAATGACAATGTAGATGTGATTCCCTGACCAGAAGGTCCCTTCCCCCACCAATTCACCAGTTTGAGGACAGATGCTGGGAATCAGATTGCAGCTACAGCACATTAGGGCTCACATTTTCGCGGTATCCACAAAGCATGCTGAGCTTCCACAGTTGTGGTTTCTATACTTAAAACAGAAGGTCCTAGTTAATTTTACTGCCCCGAGTATTTTTATATACTGTTAGCAATTATGAACAGAGTTATAAGTAGGAGAATGTCTGTTTTCTGTACACTTTACTATAGAATATTTCCTTAAGATTATATTTGCTCATATAGTAGCTCTACTGCTTACCTTGGCAAGGTGTAGGTGCTTACAGAGAATTAGATGACAGCACTCCCGGGCCTCTGAGTTTCCCTTACGCCAACCTTAGTTTATACTTATGTCTGACTATTCACATCCATGGGATTGTGTGAGTAAGGATGAGTTTTTCACCTGTTTATTGAGTCAGAGTTTCTGGGCTCCATCTGGGTGCTCATAGACTTGTGATCTGACATCGTTTGGGCCAGCTACAGCATAAGCTAAGAAGGCCATTGCTGTAGGGAGCAGATTGACGGATGTAATGTGGTTCTCAGTTTTGAACTCTTACTACTACTGGCACATCCACTGATCTATTTGTGCCCTGAAATCCAGACTTTAAAACAAGAGTGAAAGGTAGGGCAAGACCCACTTTGGTGTGTTTGCACAGCCCTTTGAAACCCTCTGATTAAATATATGACAGACATGAAATATTTGTTCATGATTTGTATCGTAAAATCTACTTTTTCATCTCTCTGACAAGAAAGTACCTGATTAATAATGCAGTTTGTAATCAACAGGAGAGGAAAAAGTACAGTAGAGGATTGCTTTATGAGCTTTATCCAAATCTCTTCAAAGGCAATGAGAGTCTTTCAGTTGGTTCTGGTGGGTTTTGGGCCAGGGCAGGATGCGGGAAGGTTGGTGTTTGCACCTCATGTTGAGGCTGTACTCCATAGCAGTGCCTCCAAACAGCAGAAATAGTCCCTTGGTGAAGGTTGTACTTGTAGTCTTACTCTGCATGAACTTGAGTCACCTTGCTAAGCTGGATCGACACACATATCTTTTTGAGATAAAGAGGTATATTGCTTCAATATTCTGGAAGCTGTCAAACTCTAACCTGGGGGTGATGGCAATTCCAAAACTGTGAGGAAGGGTACAGTTTTATCTCTATAGCTTTAGGTTGGAACCAAGAGAAAGTGCCCAGTCCTCCAAACTATTTGCATGTGAAAAATTATGAGTAGCTCTAATGATTTCAGTAAGGCTGCACATGTAAGTAGACGCATCATAAAAAAAGGAGACAAGTGCAGTCTCCTTATTCCACCCCCTTTTTAGGTCCCTTCAAAATAATGTAGATCTGACTACTCTGAGCACAATCCCCAGATGGGATGAGGGATCTGAATTTTCTCTGGGTTCTGTTATCTTCTGACCAGTCCAAATATGGTAGATGAAGACCCTGAATTTGGTGCGTGACTGCAAGTGTGTGAACTTATAAGGAAGTGATTATGTGGGTTGTTTTTAGTTTCCGGGTATTCCTTTAATTTTGAGAATATCAGATGAAAAGAGTTGCACCAAGGGGGCTTAAGATTTGGGCAGAATTAAGAATTTCAGGAGCTAGAAAAGAATTCCTGACAATGCTGTCTAAGGTTGTATCTGCCATAGCAAGTACGTGTCCCCTTGGCATTTCTTCACCAGGAGATGGAGAGAAGCAACTTAGGTGGCTCCTGTTTGTTTTCAGTCTGCACTCATGTGCCTGTGTGGCTGGAATGACCTTGTTTGAATGAACAAACCACCGAGTATGAATCAAAGGGTAATTGTCATTGCTGCTAGTGGTACTAAACAGACCTGAGCTATTAATTCAAGACAAATGGGAGAAATGAGTAAACAGAAAGTTTACTGGTGTAAGGAAAGTACAGGTCTGAGTGGATGTTCTGTGTTGGTTTTATGTCAACTTTACTGCTTTGCTTTGATCATTTGAGATTACCACTGTTTTCAGCTCAAATGTAGAAAAAAAACAAACCCACACAATTTCTGATTCTTTTTTATGGTTTCTGTTACAAACTGTCATTTTTCCTCTGTAACTTGTTTTTTCAGTAGTCTTTGCTATACAGTCATAATTTGCATAATGAACATAATGGAATAATTATATTTCCCTGCAAATATGTTACAAATAAGCTAAATCCACCATGCTATTAAGTATGAGCCCTTTTAGATTTCAGTCCTAAGCATACTTTAAGATTTAGTATGTCCCATCGGGAGTAATTATGGATAAAGCTATGTCCACAGTCAAGCTTTACTGGATCAGGGCTAGCGCTCATAAAGACATGTGAAGGAGGAAAAGGAAAGAGAGAGCAAACCATAGGACTCCAGAAGTGACCAAAAGGGTTCCTGAAACAGACAGGGGATGGGGGCATCTTGCATATTCATAGCCATTATACTAATAAATACTGCTAGGGTCATTAATAAAACCCTTCCTGCAAAACAGTAGTGAAAGTAGGGGATACTATTGCAGGTTTCGAGGGAGGCAAGGTACTTTGGTCCCTGCATTGACCCTTTGCCTCCCACAGCCCACATCCTGCTTCCTTTCACTGCTCTGACCCTGCCAGAGGCTGCTGCCCACGGCTGTGGGGCTGCCACAGATCCTGCTTGCCAGAGTATGAAAGCACCCTTGCAGCGTTTCAGCCAGGTAGGAAGGAGGAATCTGCAGAATTTTCTCTTGAGATCTCCACATAACTGTTTTTATTTTAATAGAAACGTAGTATTAAATGCTCCAGGACTCTCCAAGCCCATGCCCTATCTTGCTTTTAGCTTTCCTGCTTCTTTAACACACTGGCTTTTGACATGGTCTGGCAAAAATCTGGAGAAAAGACCAAGGCTTTTGTGTAGACCTGAGCATTTTAGTCCTGGCGCTCAAAGCAGCATTACTGGCCAAGTGAATGTTTAGGAGCTTTCCCATTTTAATGAGTCCTCCCAGTTTCTATGTCAGAGGGCTGAGGGGATGTTTCTGAAACATATAAACATCATGCAGTTGCTGATGGACTTAGTGTAAACTCTATAGGATGTTTTATCAGTTGTCCCTTTGTTTAGTCTGAGAAGGAGAAGAATGGGGGGAACAAGGAGAGTCCTCAAATATCTAAACGGTTGCTATAAAAAACAGTGATGGACTGTTCTCCCTCTTTTACTAAGAACCAAACGAGCAAAGCTAAGGGTTTAAGTGAGATGTTAAGGGAAACTTTCTAACTGAGTAAGTATCTTAAACACTGGCAAGGATGGCCTATGGGGGAGATGCCACACTGCCGCACTGTTTGAAGAATGGGTTAGCTAAAAGTCTGTTAGGGATGGCGTATAACGGCCTTGGTTCTTCCTTAGAGCAGGGGATGGAGTTACTGAACTATCCCTTGTAATAGAGTTCAACCATACTGTCCATGGTACTGTGATCACTTAGATAAAGTGATCTTTTGATACAAATAAATGAAGCTGCAGGGCCTTGTGAAGCAGTCCACGTTTATGAAATCCGATATCTGGTTCTAAGGGTTATTTCAGTTATGGTTGTTGAAAGTCCTAATCCTTGCCAGATTAATAAAATCATTTACACCTGTTTTGCCATTTAGGAAGTTCAGCTTTAATTTCCACTTTTCTGGAAGCTATGCCTGATGTTTCATTTCTCTGAACTGGCTCTCCAAAACCATAAAGTGATTTAAAGTTAAATTTTATCTTTGAATCTGGAAGTGATTTAAAATATTGTTTTCATCACCTACACAACAGCAGTCTTTGCCTGTGATTGCTTTTTATTAATATTTCATTCATGCGACACTTGCTTTGGAACACAGAGTGCCCATTACTATTTTTGGTTGTGTTACTTGAGCCACCACTTCTAACTGGCTTGATGGGCTATAGTTTAAATATATTCTGAAATTCTACCTGTGTCATTAAGCTTTAATTAAAAAAAAAATTCTTCTCCTTTTCTTCACAGGTGCATTTGTAGCACTATTTGCTACTTGAAGTTAATCGTTTATTGAAAAAAAAAAAGCATCTTCCTCTTGCCAGTTGCCTGTGTGATCCTGTGGTAACCTTGCGAGTGTAATTTCTCACTACATTGAATTATTTCTTAGAAGGACTGATTGAGAGCCTCAATGTGCTTGTCTATGTTTTAAATCTCCCTCCTGTGCCACATTTCTTGACTTCTAACTTCTTTATTTTTACCTAATGCTTCAATAGTTCTCCTTAAAAACAAGTATTCTTTCAGAAAGCTTATTACTTTCTCTTGAGATGTGACTGTCTTTTGTTTTCATTGTGCAGTCTTTTTTTTTTTTATTGGCTATTTGAGAGGCCTATCAGAGTGAACCAAAATAACACAAGGCTGGTAGTGTAGATGTTGCAGTGCAGCACCTAACAAAGAGACATGGATAAATCTTACAGATGCTTGGATGAATTTACATAAAATGAAGAAGTAAATTTGAGGTGGTGGGCACAGAGACCTTAAAATTATGAACAGAAGGTAGCCTGAGAACAGTGAATTTGCAGGGGTACTGACTCACCTCGAAGTATCAGCCTTGCAAAATACTTGATAGTATTTGGATATCTTATTTGCAAGCACCAAGCAAATCAAAATTGAAAGGCATCACACCTGTTTGTACCTTCACGTTCATATGAATTGTTCAACTATAGTTGAAGTGTAAACTCATATTGGAAGATATATCACAAAGAACTTAGAAAACGATATTTTAAATCTTTTGGTGTTACCAATATAAATGATGCTTCACAGACAAGGTGAATGTCGTGCCTTGCTGCCAGAGAGTGTGTGAACTCAAGCCCAGGACTTGCAGCTGATCTTGCACAGATGGACTCAGGCTTCCTAGCAGCAGCTTATTGTGACAATGACACTCTTTGCCAGCTCGATGGTCCACCCATGCGCTATCAGGTTTGAGGCCTCGGCCAAGCAAACAAGCTACGCACACAGTGCCTTTTGTTGCTGGGCAGTCTGTCAGGTATGCCAGCAGATAACATTTAAAAACACCGTGGCAGTCTGAAAACACAAATTCCATTTTGTAGTGCACCCGAGTCACTTATAGACCTTCACCTTAATCATGATCATGGTCAGGGGCGTTATATCCAAAAGCTTTGTAAATGGAGGTTACTGGGTCTCAGACAGTTTCAGAGGCAAGCCCTGCAGATCTCTGGTGGGACTTCATTTTGGAATGGGGCTTGTATTAGTGAGCCATTTAGAACAAAGGTCACTTGTCTAAAGCAAGCATTTTAATTTGTTTTAGTCACATTCAAATAACTTGGCATTTAATTTAAAGCTATCTTAAATACCATGGGGCTTTACAGTGCCAACAAGTAGGCTCAAGACCAGACACACTCACATCTATGCTGTTAGACTTAATTATTTCTTTTGAAAAGCTATGCAGCTTTTAATCTGCCAGATGCCAAATTCCATACGACAACTGGGAAAGTAAGGATTTAACATCCCCTGAACTGAGGAACTGATTTTAGTTTTCAGTGTGAGTTGTTTTGCTGGTGTTGAGGTGACTTTATTAATATGTATGGTACACTGCTGTGGGAGAGCACCTAACTAGCAGAAACAGGCCCTGTCCTCACCTGGACAGGGGGATAGGAATGGCTGCATGCAGCAGATGAGGTGTTGGTGAAGGTTCAGTGAGGTGGGGATGGGGATGAGGGAAAGATGTCAGCTAATGGCATCCCAGATACATCTGTGGCCAAATCCTGAGACCACGAGAACTGATGTATTGGCTTAGATCGTGGTTTGGTAAAATCTGTTTAAACTAATGTGAGGCAGTGCTGCTGCTGAAAGGTGTCTCCTGCCCTCCTTCCTGATCCCCACAGGCCCGTCTCTGGGGGTCTGCTCCAGCATGAGCAGCTGGTGTGACTCACTTCCCCCAGCGGGATCACTGCTGTGGCTCAGCGGGATGGCAGGAATGCCGGGCTGAGGGTGTGCAGGAAGGGCAAGTCTGCTTTTTTGGGAGTTGCATAGCCTTAGGAAGCTGTACCTTAAAGCCAGTATCCTGTCTGTGACAGTGACCAGCCCCAGATAAATTAAGGGAAGACAAGAGAGACTCTGAAGCAGGTAATTAGGGAGTGACTTGGCCTTCAGGCATTGTCTGTCATTTCCCCCATTAATAATGACTTTGATGTACGTCTTTGCGTCTTATCAGAACTTTTGTGCTTTTAAATATGTTTCCCAGTTGCAGGTCTGGATATTCTTGCTATCTGTACACATATCTAATCTCTGCTGAGTCTTCACAAGCCTTGCTCCCTGCTACGTCCTGGGGCGATGAATTCCATTGACTTAATAGTCTGTGGGCCTGATATCATGGGAGGAGAGGCTGGGGCCAGCCACCCACAGCAGCTGCAAGAATCCAAGGCTGTTATTGCTCAGCACAACTGGGGCTGCTGCCAGTTGCAAAGCTTAAGTTCAAAGCTTACCAGAAGAACAATACAGGAGAGGCTTGCAGCTATTTTTTTCATAGAATCATAGAATGGTTTGGGTTGGAAAGGACATTAAAGATCATCCAGTTCCACCTTTCCTGCCATGGGCAGGGACTCCTCCCATCAGACCAGGCTGCTCAAGGCCCCATCCAACTTGGCCTTGAACACTTACAGGGTGGCGGCATCCACAACATCTCTGGGCAACCTGTGCCACTGTGTCACCACCTTCATTGTGAGGAATTTCTTCCTAGTGTCTAATGTAAATCTTCCTTTCTAATTACTTTGTTCTTACAGGTGCATAGGAGAGTAAAATTAGATAATTACTAGAGAAAACTTTTGGACCTTGTTTTCTTAGTGAGGCCCCACTCACCTCCCTCGCTCAACTAATAGAGGGGGATGCTGATGTATTGGCCAAGGCAGGTGGTCAGCCGGTGCCTGTCCTTGCATCTTTCGCCTCCCTATCTCTGCTCCTGACGCAGTCGCGCCCCGCATGCTGCTGCTGGGCTCACTGTTCTGTTATACTGATATCACAACAGCATTGAACCTTGAACTTAGTCATTTCAAGACATTAGGACAAACAATGCAGGTCAATTCTCCCATTACGCAACGCACAACCACCATATTCTCAATCTTTTAAGCAGTGCCAAAGAATATGCCAGTTTCTGTACACATAAGCACTGTGGGTCATGCTGAAATCCCTGGTGCAGTTGCTAGAGTTTATACAGCTTTACCAGACGCCTCTCAGATGAACCATGAAAACATTTTGCAATGAAATGAGAAGCTCTGAACAAAAAGACTTCCATAATCTTAGCCTATTTATCTATAATTGAACACACTGAATCAAGCTACTGGTAGACCAAATGGCAGGATGCGCAGGTTTTGTCCCTGCGGAGCAGAATTCTTCAGAAGAAGCTACTCAGTAAAAGAAAGTAATGTTCTAAATAAAACATGAACTAAACTCTTCCATGAGTATGGGCTAGTGTGATCCTAGGCACAAATACAGGGATGTTGTGGGTGCTCCCTCCCTGGAAGTATTCAAGGCCAGGTTGGATGGGGCCTTGAGCAGCCTGGTGTGGTGGATGGTGTCCTTGCCCATGGCAGGGGCTGTTGGAACTGAATGATCCTTAAGGTCCCTTCCAACCCAAACCATTCTATGATCCTATGAATAAAACTTTTAAAGTGATACTGAATTTAACAGAAAGTGAAATTATGGGAAGACACAGAAGTAAGCGCACACCGTACAATAAGCAGCTGATGATGTATTTATGTCAATAAGTCATGCATTTTCACAATTCATATGAAGACAGGCTTGTTCAAGTAACAGATAATTAATATACTAAGGTAAACCCCCCAAACAGTAAACCAGATTCAGGAGGAAGAACCTTAGATTACTTTCTATTACTTCTTTTGGCAAATCAGCAGCATGACTGATAGTTTCAGAACATTTAGCTTGAGACAAAAATTGATGGTACTACACGCTATGCTTTGACGTGAAAAATATATTTGCTTCATAGGAACATAATCATAATTATGAACTGAGTACTTGAAGTTGATGGTCTGTTAAAAGTTTCTTCCAACCCAAACCATTCTATGGTTCTCTAAGAAGCGACGGAGGGGAAGCCCTCTATAATAGCAGCTATCAGCCATCAATGATGGCAACTTTTGCAGTCTTAACAAATTCGATCCATCCCAAACTTTCCTTCAGGGGGAACAAACCAAATCACGAGATCCCTGCTTCAGGGAAATAAGATTAAGCACTTCACTATTCAGCGGGACCTCCCCTGCACACGCCGGGCGTTTTGGGGCTCCGGGGGGGGTGGCGAGAGGCGGTGGGATGCCGCACCAGGGCCCCCTGGCAACCCCACTCCCACTCCGTGCTGGTGCCTCGGGCCCGGGGGCGGCGGAATGCGGTGGGATGCCGCCCCTCACCTGCCGCCCGGGGCACCCCTCGGGGCGGGCGGGGCCGGGAGCGGCGCTGCCCGCGGGCGCTCGTGCGGCAGGAAGGGAGCGGGGCCGCCCCAGCGGCTCCTCCTCCTCTGCTGCCGCTGCCGCCGGGAGAGGATCGGCCGCGGCGGGGGCTCCATGCGGCGGCCGGCACCGCGCTCCGGGCCGCCGGGCTCCAGCAGCACCAGCAGCCGCTGCCCATGACCTGGACCAGCAGCATGAGCAGCGGCTACAGCAGCCTGGAGGAGGAGGAGTCCGAGGAGTTCTTCTTCACCGCCCGCACCTCCTTCTTCAGGAGGCCGCCGGGCAAGTCCCGGGCTGCCCCGCAAGTGAGTGCCGAGCTCCGGGATGGAGCTGCGGGGGTGCGCCGGCTGCCCCCTCCCGTCCCCTCTTTCTCCCCCATCCTTCCCGTCTCTCCCCTTTCCCTCCCTTCCTTCCCCCCCCCACCGTCTCCTGCCCCTTCCTGCCCGTCTTCTCCCCCTTCCCCCTCCGTCTCTTCCCATTTCCCCCGTTTTATCCTTCCCGTCTCCCCCCATATCCCTCCCGTATTCCCCCCCTTTTCCCTCCAGTCTCTCTCCCTTTCTCCTTTTTCCCTCCCGTCTCCCGCCTCCCCTCCGGCCGGTCCCGGGCTCC
Source organism: Tapera naevia (assembly GCA_033556795.1). NCBI lineage: Eukaryota > Metazoa > Chordata > Aves > Cuculiformes > Neomorphidae > Tapera > Tapera naevia. Next base: position 15,759,220 of record JAUMJJ010000059.1, read on the forward strand.
ACGTGTCCGCCGCCCCCTCCCCCACGGGGAAGGAGCCGCCTGCATCCTGGGACGGAGCGGGGGGGGAGGTGGCAGGAAAGGGCTTTCCCTCCCCGTCCCGGGGTTCGAGGGAGCCGGGGGAGGCCGCCCCAGCTCCGTTCCCCGCTGGCAGTCGGGCAGAGGGGGCCAGGCTGCGCCAGCCCGGCGGGATGGAATGGGATCGGGAATCACATGTTTGAGCGCTGAGTAACCGCGCTATAGGCGCTGCTATCGGCTGCCTCCCTGATGCACCCGAGCCCGTCTAGGGGGGAGCGACAGCCTCTCCAGCTGCTCTGTGGGCAGGGAAGAGCCCTCAGAAGTATTTAAATGTCTCGGTGGAAGCATTCGGGCTCAGGAAATCAACCCCAAGTGGGCTTTGAAGTGAAGAACTGGTCTGGTGGGTGGGAGGTGTCTCTGCCTACGGCAGGGGGGTTGGAACTGGATGATCTTTAAGGTCCCTTCCAACCCATTCCATGATTCCATGAAAAAAAACAAAGCAAAAATCCCTAACCAATCTATTTTGTGGACAGCATTGAAATCTCAGTGGAAGATTTGCAGAGTGAGGAGTGTTGGTGTTCTGAGGGAAGCCTTGCCATAACAGAATTAGTCCCTCTCTTCTAGGAGCAAAACTCGGGTCACGGACACAGATGGAAATGTCCCTGTCTGATCCAGAGCAGTCGTTAAACCATGTAGGGTAAACATCACGTTTCTTTAGCTAAGCAGTCCAGCGCCTCTCATTTATTCTCTTCCCAGAGTGCAGGTTCTCTTTCTAGAGGTGGTTTGTATCTTAGAAAACTAGAAGCTAGCAGGCCGTTTTGTTTATGCCCTTCTTCCCCTGCTTTTCTTCTCCCAACAGCGTCTGTGGCTTCCCTCTGTTCAGTGCCCGTTTCTTCATACAAATTTTTGGTGGTTTTCCCCCACTGGACTTCAGTGTCAATATTATTGCTGCTATAAAGACCTACTTATAAACTTGATTGTCAGAGCCTGAATACCTTGAGTGCCCTCTGGTCGTCCACCCTTGGGGTTTGTCAAGACCTATTGCTTATTGCCCACAGCTGTTCCTCTAGGCTATGTTGTGCTGCAGAAAGCCAACCCTGGATTCTGTTTCAGGTTCTCCATCTGTTATGCCTCGTTTGTGATTTGCTTAAAACTTAAGAATTCTAACTGCCCCTTAGGAAACTCCTGCTCCCGTTTGAGGAAGTGCAGAGCTTTCTTGAGCTTTGGCTTCCTTTGCCAACTTTGGCAGGGAGCCTGGGCGGGCCCTCTCCCTACACCTGAGCTCAGGCGCCTTGTGCAAATAGCCTGGGACCAGCTTTTTATCAGGTCATGGCTGTTTCCTCAGGGTGTTTTGCACTGCACCCGTCCTCAGGGGTCATCTTTTTTTCATCTGTTTTGAGTTTCAGTCTCCCACTAACCTGAGGGACTTTCTCAAAGTCAGTTGGTCAAGTCCTGCTGTCTTTCCTCAAATGTGATCTGCTCACCTGTTTGGCCAGTGCTGGCTGACACCTGGCCCTTACTGAGGAGGACCATGCTCTGAGGTACTGTGTAAACAGATACCTCGCTAGTGTCATGCTGTGTGGAGCTGCTAAATTGGGAGATGTGAGAAGGCCCAGGTCTTCAGATCCTAAAACCACATGTGTGTCTTTGTAATGGTCTTGTATGAGTTTTGTAACTGAATACTAGTTGTGTAAGTAGTAATTTGTGCAAATGTGTAAATTGCTGTATGTGATAATGTTTCCAGTCAAGGAGGAATGGGAAAAAACCCTAAAACTTGATATTGTGCTCTAGTAATGTTTCCCAAAAGAATACTGCAGTGAGATGCTGCAGGGTACATGTTTAAATCTTTATTTAGTAGCCTGGAACAAATTTGTCTGTATTGCTGACTCTGCAGCATCAGAAACGCTCAGATAATGTTTCGAGTCATATAGTTATTGCCCATTGCTCTGAGCTGCTGAGTAAAAGAGGAAAGAAAAAAAATCCCCAAACAATGCTGAATGTAGATTTCAACAGTCATGTGGACAGTAAGAGTGAGTTTCCCCTTCCAGCAATAACAGTCATAATAAGCCTCTTTGTACTGATGAGGATGTTACTTTTGGTTTGTATTTGAAGTTTAGTCAAAAAATGCATAGTATGTCCCCTTGAGCAAAGAGAAAAGAGGGGAGCTGTTAGTTATTGTTTCTGTGTCTTTCTCAACTATACAGATATTAAGTTTTGCCGTGTGGGTTTCTTTTCTTGTAGAAGACTTTAAGTGCTGGCAATTTTATCCGTCTGTTTTGGCTCTCTTTGCCCCCTTTCTCATGGGGAAGAAATGGGTTGGAGCATTTGGCTTGCAGCTGTGCCTGTAGAAAAACTCAGTAGTAGCATTTGGACTCATTTTGTAGGGATTTCCAAAGAAAAGAGGGAAGAATTCACTTAGGTAGATAAGTGAATTTTTGTCTTTCATTTAATAGTGCAGGGATGGGCTTGCTTACGTACTTTAGTTTCTGCAGGATTAGTGGATTGAAATGAATTCTGGTGTAAAAATCTTGTGATAGTACCTTTGGATTTTGCCCAAGATGCCTTATCTTCTGTAGAGTGGTTAAAGATTTGTCTTTTTCTCTCTCTATACCACTTCTAAAAAAGAGTGGAGCATCCAAACCACTACAGCTTACGCAAGACAGCATGGTGTTTTGCAGCTGAGCAGTGGCCCCAAAGTGATTTCTTAAGCAAGACATACTTTAATGAGAGAGCAATGTGCATAAAACGCAGGTTGCCTTATGCTGTGTTATTGCTTATGAAAGTTTAGCTTTGTTTAAGCTTTCTTATCTTCCATGTCTGTTGTAAAATTAAGTATTAGGGGCTAGATTAAGCTCAGTGTGTCCCTGTGTCATGATTGCAATGACTCATTAAAGAAAAGAAAAAAGGAGGAACTGTAAATATTCTTGTACTGCCAATGTGACCCCTCATGTGAAGTGAAGTTATCCATGTGCATGGGATTTTGCTGTGCTGCTGTATGATCAAGCCTTTGGAAATTATCTGTTCTCTGTAGAGAAAACAATGAAATAAGATGTTTTGAAAACTTTTGAAAGTTGACCCCTTTCTCTTCTCCTTCCCTCCCGCCCACCCCCATTCTTTCACGAAAAGTGAAAACAGCCATGCCTGCTCCTGCAAGCCCTACCACGAGTTGGAAGGATATACATATGTTTTCTGTGCTCCCCTTCCCTTCACAAGCTCCCTGTATTCCCCTACTTTGAACAGGGTTGATCTAAACCCTCACAATACCTTTCCTTTCTCTGGTGGCTTGATGGCCAGTGGCTTTTCAGGCATTGTGGTTGGCATTGGGTTAGTTTGCAGCCTTGCTAAGCTCATGCCTTCTATAAGGATCACTGCAAACACCTGGGGACATCCTTGGGCTTGGTTCTCCCCCCTCTGCGTTTCAGTGCCCTCTTCCACTGTAACAGTAAGGGTTAGAAAGATGAGAAGAGGCTATGGGTGAGATCTCTTTTACTGTCTCTGCCCTTGTGCGTGAGGGATCTGTGAGAGAGGATACTGCTGTGCTTTGTGGTACTCTGCTTCAGAAGCTGGCCGTGCTGTGAAGATCATGGATCCCAGGTGTTAGAAGAGGGCACATCCTGCAGCTTGAATTCAGTGTCTGAATTGTGAATAGTTTGCAGGCAAAATAAAGGTGAGCTCTGTTTCACATCTCATGCAAAATAGCTTGGAGATATAGGAAGTTTGGCACTTGGATGCTGCTCTTTAAAGAGAAAAGCAAACAAGTGTTTATGCTCTGTTTTTCATCGTGTTGTACAGAGCTCTGTAGAAGTGCTTGCAAGAAAAATGCCATTGCTTCTGTTGGCAGTTTCCACAAGGGTACTTGTGCTTCTTCCCTTGCTGTCAGCACCCATCCTTCCCTTTCTGAGGTCTGATTTCTTCCTCCCTCTTCCTCTTACGGGTCTCGGTCTTCACAGCTTCCAGATCTGCCGGGTTGGTTCCTTCCCTTGAACTCGGTGCTCCCTGCCACGACATTGTTTTGGTGGCCATTTTTTTCTGCGCCTCTGGAATTTGCAGGTGTGGTAATGGAGGTGGGAAAGGAAATCCATAAAAAGCTGGAAATGGGAAGTGGATGTAAAAGAGCAGAGGAGGTATGAAGGGGAGAGAAAAGGCAGAGGGTGAAAGTCTCGTCCCTAACTGGTACTAGCAAGGTAACCAGGCATCTCTTATTCCACTGTTAGAAGAGGGGGTTTGCAGGGAAGGGTATAGCAATTTAATTTTTAATAGGTGAGCTGGTGCTCATGTGAAAAAGTAGACAAGCTTCAGGGTGCAGAAGCCATTTTTGAGGTCTGCTCCACGTGAATTTGCAAAGTGCATCAAGATGTTCACTGGGGAGAAGAGAGACAACAAAAAACATTTTATTTGGGAAGAAAACAGTTTCTAGTGGTAAAATGCAATTTGTAACTGCTCAAGTCTAGTTACGATGGCTTTATGTCACTGGTATCTGTTATTAAAAGTTTCGCGTTGTTTGACCATTACAGCTCTTCCTGGGTTTCCTTTCTGTAGCTTTCCCCAGGGAAAATGGCTTTCCTGACTACCAGAACAAATGAGGTTTCTAATTATAGGCTTGCTTTGGAGCCAGAAAGTTTAGGTTTGTGTTTGACGTGTAGTCATGAAACTTATTAAAAAAAAAAAGACTAAAAATATCCAGTAATGTTTCATTCTTCTTTTTTTTTAAATTTTAATCCATTTGGCAGTCAGTGAATATTATGGGATAAACCTTGTTACTAAAATACTTGAGAGTTAAGAGTTGAAGTAATGAGCGGGATAGAGATTATGTCTATTTTAAGCCCATATCAGTGTCAGAGTAAACTAGCGGCTCTTACTTTATGTTTCTCTGCCTCATTCTCCTCTCGGAGCGATTGGTGTGATGTGTGTCTCAGTAGCTTGGAGGAGTGTGGTGGCCTTTTTGGGGTGTACTCTGAGACCCCTTCTAGTGTCTGACGGCCTCTGGAGGTGAGATGGGATTTATGCTCAGTGCAGACAGAGTATGCTGATTGCTGTACGCTGGTTTATCATCACAGTTGGTTCTTAGAATCATCAGTTTAAATTTTGGGGACTTAAGTTCTTATGTGCTGGTATTTACCGTTTCGGATATTTAAGAAGCAAGTTTAGGAGAGGTGGGTTGATGTACTGTCCTAAGAAGAGTTCAAGTCACTGAAACATCTAGTGAGTGCTGTTACATGCAGCAATTTGTTTTAAGTGTTGTGAGTGCAGCAATGGTGGCAGGTAGCATTTGGACTAGGTGACTCTTATCTTTCCACTTTTTTCTTTAGTCTGTTGTATTGATACTTTATTAGGTGCATCTCTGGCAGTTGCTACTCTGTTAGCATAAGCCTTGGAGCATCAGCAATGTTACTAGCTTTGTTATTGACATTTGTTTGAATATCATTAGATAAACATTGGATTTATTTTTCCTTTTATTTGCAGAAAAAAAATACTTTGATTCACTTATCTGAGTGTTGGAGTACAACAGCTACGATTCTCACTGGTAGGGTCAGGAGTACTAAGTATGTACAAGTGTTTTGTGATTTAAGTGACGTAATTGAGTTGGGATAATCCCATGGCTTTATCTAAGTGCAAAGGCAGAAGGGCAGAACTCCTGGAGATTTGGACTTTCGCTCAAGTCAAAGTACTGGGCATGTATAGCCTTATGATCCAAAATGTTTAGACTTAGGCTTCTTTAGACACGTGGATGGACATGCAGACACAAGGAGTTTTGTTTGAACTGAAGAGTGTGGTTAATTCAGGGAAGCACTCTGCAGAGCAAATGAGCTCAAGATCGTCTGAGTACGCTAAGGAGATATTTAAAAACCCAGTAAAGAGTTACTGAAGAAGGGAATTTGATACCCCATTTTCATGATCTCTTATTTCAGCAGTAGACCTGTGTATAAGAACAACATATGAATAACTATTTTGGAAGAGGTTCTTGCTGGCTAACATTTAGACACTGCAGGAGCAAAATTACGAAGAAAAACTGAAGACTGATTTGTCCTTTGTGTAAAAAGCCAGCGGGACCAGTCTTGGATTAACAGTTGCAAATAAGCTGATTAAGAGAGGATTTTAGATGAAGCAGTTGATATGTAATGCAGCGTTTGCCTGTGACAGCGTATTTGTGAGCTAAGCCAAGCAACGTGAGCGTTGGGAAGAGAGAAGTGAGAGTCTCCATTGTTCAGGTCACCTCATGGACAGGCCGCTAAGGCCCTGCAGACTTCTGCAGGCAGCGCGTCAGGCCAGGCTGTTCAGTGTGTGCTGCACTTTCCTGAAGAAACAGCAGGGCTTTTATGAATGTATGCATATATATGCTCACATTCAAAAAATCTTATATCTATTTTTAAAAAATATATCATATAATACATGTTCAGATTTATACCTTTTGAGACCAGCATTCAGGAAGGTCTTAAAACCAGTACGTCCCACACATTTTAGAGGCGTGCTGCAGTGGGACTGAAGCTAGCAAAGCATGCCGTCTTCCAGTGCAGTGCTTACCTGACTAAAACATTGTCAAGTTTTTATATATGCTTAGGTGACTGTAACAAAGCCCACACATTTCTGTAGTCTGATATGAATTGATTTGGGATGAATAATTGCTGCTTTCCTTCTGTTTTTTTGGTGCACTGGCTCCTTTGTGAGGTTGATGAAATACTGCAGACAGTTTTGAGGAGAGTGCTTCCCATGCAGACATGTATTTGGCTCTGCTAAGTGGCCAGATGTGATTTATGTAGCAATTAAGTTCATTTTCTAGTTACTCATCTGTGTGTGTGTGTTGGGGAGGAATTTGTGTTCCCGTATACGGAGGAACCTTCGCTGTGCTGAAAATAATAGTAAAAGCAGCAGTGGTTCATTTGCCTTGGAGCAAGCATCAAGTGTTGAAGCTGGGTATGCTGGAGTACTTGGTGTGCTGGTTGTCAGCTTCTCTGTCTCTCTGTTTACGCACTAAGTAGTTGTGGAAAATGCTGTTTGCAAGTGTATTTCTTTCAGAAATTATATACAATTATATAGTAAGGGAAAATTACAAAGGCAAGTGTCTGTAATCTTTTCTAGTTATTCCTGTTGTCCATAGTTAGGGCTTCTTGTCTGTCTCCTAATTGGTCAGAGATGTGATCAAGAGAATGAATGCCCAGTCTAACCATGCTGTGTTCTCCCTCACAGCACGCAGTCCTTGTAACTTGTGCTGGCAATACCCAATCAACGTGGTCTCTCTAGAGCCTTGACTAGTATTAAAAACTGAAGGTCAAGCTCTGCTCTGTCTGAGGATGATAGTTTGCTAAATAATGGAGTGCTTAATCTTGTTTCCACTGAAGCAGGGATCCCGTGATTTGGCTTGTTCCCCCTGAAGGAAAGTTTGAGTTTTGTTAATACTGCAAGAGTAGTCTCACAACTTCATTGATGGCTAATAACTGCTGTTACAGAGGACTTCCCCTCAGTGACTTCTTATATGTAGTTTTGCCTAGGATCACACTAGCCCCTATACATGGAAGAGTTTAGTTCATGTTTTATTTAGAACATTACTTTCTTTTACTGGGTAGCTTCTTCTGAAGAATTCTGCTCCACAGGGACAAAACCTGCGCATCCTGCCATTTGGTCTACCAGTAGCTTGATTCAGTGTGTTCAATTATAGATAAATAGGCTAAGATTATGGAAGTCTTTTTGTTCAGAGCTTCTCATTTCATTGCAAAATGTTTTCATGGTTCATCTGAGAGGCGTCTGGTAAAGCTGTATAAACTCTAGCAACTGCACCAGGGATTTCAGCATGACCCACAGTGCTTATGTGTACAGAAACTGGCATATTCTTTGGCACTGCTTAAAAGATTGAGAATATGGTGGTTGTGCGTTGCGTAATGGGAGAATTGACCTGCATTGTTTGTCCTAATGTCTTGAAATGACTAAGTTCAAGGTTCAATGCTGTTGTGAGATCAGCATAAGAGTCAATGCAGTTTTTTCACAATAGATGTAATTTGAACCACTGTATTATGATTTTTTTTTTTATGTTGTTATTGATGAGTACAAAGATTATGTAGGGTAGGCATAGACACACATCTTGTTTTACTCTTCATGAAGTAAAAGGTAAAAAAAGTATTTTTTGGCAGCTCTGGTTAACTTGCTGGCAGTAGCAAAGTTGGTGTGTGGGAAGTGACCTAGGCTGTGCCTGAAGTTCACAGCAGGTATGTTTTGCAGCCAGTGTTCCGACTGGTGACTTATAGACTGGTCAGCCTCTTTTTTTTTTTTTTGAAACTGTGGTTGTGTGGTTGTGTGTTGAACTTTGAAAAGCAGTGAGGAGGGAACATTTCCGCAGAACTGTTTCTGCATCCATCAGGCTAAACTGTTAGGTTAATCTAAGTGTTGAAGATCAAGGAACAGAAATATGACAAGGAGAAAAATTAATTTTAATCCTGTCAAACGTGCATGTTTCCCATTTCCAGCAGCAGGAATACCTGTGATCCAAAAATTGAATTGCTGTGATGGCTCTTGTTTACATGATATAGTGCTGGGTAAATACTTCAGTGGGTGGTGCTCCTGAAAACTGCAAAAATTCTTAACTTTCCATAATGTGTGGACTGGGCAGTTTTGGCCTTTCAGCTGAAGGCTTGAAGTAGACCTTGTTTTCATGTTTGATAGTTAAGGAATGGAGGAGGAGAAGGAAGGAGTCTTTGCATAGAATACTTGCTCCATCTGTTCAGGAAGATAAGAACACTTCTGCTGCTGAAAGCAAATTAAGCAAATTATCCTGGTTGCATATGAGATGTGGTAAAGGTCTCATTTGAGATGGGACTTTATTTGTGACTTGGTTATCTTTCAGAGACTCTGACTGAAAGAAGGAAGAAAAAGTATTGTATCTGTCCTGCTTTACGTATAGGCTAAAAAATGGCCTGTTCATATTTCTGCACTAGGGAGTTGCAGATGTCTTCTCTTCCACAAAAATGCACTGTTGAATTAAAAGTTTGTACTTGGAGCAGTTGCTGTGTCAGGTGCCCATATAACAAACACTGTCATGGAAGAATACCAGTCACATATTCAGAGGAACATCGCTTGCGCATGCAACCTGATGTGAGGGGTAGTCAGACTCCCATGTAATCTGCACAAGAGAAGTCCACTTTAATGAAAGATCAGGCTCTCCTTAATGAATAAATCTTCCTCTGGTTGTGATACTCCTAGCTTTCATGGAGCCTAACAGCGTAGCATTGCTTTCCTCATGTAGTGTCTACGTAAAGTGTAGCTGTGTAATTCTAAAAGTCTTGTTTTTCTGTGTCTAAAAGTGTTTCTCAGTCTTTGTGAGCTAATTTTGATGTAAAATCTAATATTAAGGACAGTTTGTAGTTTTTTCATGAGTTAGCAGGTCAGGTTAAAATAAACCAAATCCTGGGAGTATTTAACTAGGTATGCAGGGGCCCTTTAGTAGTTGAATTGAGGGAATACCTTTATCCCCTTTAAATAATATGCTATGTAGGCTGATGACTAATGAAAGGAGTCTTAATCTACTCTTTCTGTAATGAAAACAATTCAGCTGCTCTTAGAGAGCCTAGTAAGTGAATCTTGGAATCTAAGTGGATGGATTCACGTTCGCTAGATAAGATATTCTCACCAATGTGGAGTTCAAAGAGTGGACTGTCTCTTTCTGTTTACTACTATAATTTTGTTACTTCCCTGGGGAAATTACTCTTAAAATACCATTTAATTGCTTTCATTTTAATCTATTGTAGTGATAGGAGTCTAGTGCATGTACATATGACTGTCTGAGGAGACAGCAAGTGCTTCTGGACATCAGTCAGATAAACATCTGAATTAAATCATCAGATTAATTTAAACTGTGTTTTTCTATTCTCATTGAATCTAAAATTGAATTAATTTATGTAAAGAGTTGCCTTTCTTGGGTTTGTTTCTTTGGGCTCCATTGTCTGAGAGTATATAAAGAATTATTCCTGTACAGAGTCATTTTTTTCCCCTCTCCTTTTTTTCCTTCAAAATCCTGGCCAACTGATAACGTGTTTTATTCTTTGGCTGCAAATTACTTTCCCTTCTGTGACTGACTTGCAGTGCTGTAGTTTATAATGTAATTACTGACAAATCTAAATGCCTTCTCCCAACTTTCTCTGTATCAGCTGCAAAGTGTTGCTTTGGGGTCTGATTTGGCCTTCATGGGAACAAGTTTGGTTTTGTAGAACTTGAAAAACAGTATTAATGTTCAGCTGACCATGTGATCCACTTCTTTGGATTTTTGTTGGTCCCTTGCTTGCCTAGGAAATATTCTTTCTATTCTTTCAAAATGTTAGCAAAGTAAAACTCAACTTGCCTAAACCCAATGCATTTTAATTAAAGTATACTAAAGAAATATTCTACAAGATTTTTAATTCCGTGCTGTAAGTTGCAACTGTTTTTGTGAGAAAATACACAGTAGACTGTTTAATGAAGGAGTAGAAGAATCTACTTTTTTATCACCCTGGTGCAAGTTCTTGATCTTCTGTAAAATGAAGCAGACAGCTTGCATGCTTACTATGGTGAGATTTCTATATCGTGCATTAGACTGGGTGCCAAGTAGACAGCACATAGCATAGACAGTTTCTGTGTCTTAGAGCTAGTCACAGCATACATAACATTATCCCAAGCAAATGCCAGGTATTTAGGTGAGAAGGAAAACCATTGAGGCTGCTTAAGTTGGTGGATGTCAAATACAAAATGGCTCTTGTTGCTGGTGGAGCATGTTCCGTCAGGAATTCCTCTGGTTTATTAAACTATAGGACATTTGTGGTTGCTTTGATAATGTGATTTGTTACAAGATAGAAGGAAAACAATTCCTGATGCACACCTTTCTTGAGTTCTGAATAAGAGTGGAATTGTGTGTAAAACAATAACCCTATTGGAGGGCCCAGCTGTAAGAAAATCAAGTAAGTTGGCTTGAAACACGGCAGGTGGTGTAATGCCAATCAGTTTGACTTCTCTTTGATCACCTAATTGCAGTGAGGTTCCTGGGAAGTTAATCCTGCCTTTTGCCACAAAAAAACCCACTATACTTTATGCTCACCTGGGCATGAGATTAACAAGTGGAGTGTGTTTTCAGTCACTCTCTTGTTCTGGCTCACTCCTGGTGTCCTTGGCTCACCAGTTGCCCTTACCCTGTCCCACAGTGGGGCAACTGTTGCACCTCCTGAGCTGAATCCTAGGAAAAACTGAGTTTTCCTCTCTTAATATGTTACTCTGGAGCGTCATTCCACCTGTTGGGGCTTCAGGGACTCTTCTAGCGAAGAGCTTTGCTATGATGGTTGCAGGAGGACTTTAATGTTTTGGATATCCCAACTGTTGTTCCACTGCTTTTTCCAGGATCGTGAGGTGACAAGCAGCTGTGCCTTAATACAAATGGCAAAGGGTTTAAATAAGTTACAGATGACTCCAGTAGAACAGAAATTACAAAATGCCTTTAGTATCTTCCTAAATGTCTTCTGTTTACATCATGCATTTGCCCAGACATGGGCAAAATGATCACTAGAGAGATATATCACAGTTTATTTTATTTCATGGATGGGTTTGTCTAAGTTGACAGCTGCTTTTGATTCAGTTACATGTTCACATGATGTGAAGCTTATCTCGAGATGGGGGAACGTGATTGTTTATACTGTGCTAAAAGATTGATGCTATGTGAAGTGGAACATCAAAGCAATTTCTAATGCTCTGAACTTTAACACTCAAAGCTGATTTAATTAAAAAATAATTAAAAGGCACGTCTTTTCCCCACCCCTAAATACAGACCCTAACTATTCTTCAAAGCATATTTGATTTTAACAATTTGGTGATTTCCTCCCTGAGGCGTTGTTTGTGGAATATGAAGATGTAGCTTTGAGTTGTGATGATAACAGACCATTAGTGAAGTAGGTGTTTGCTTTATAAGGCAATAAAATGCCATGTTCTGTGGAAGTAGCCTAGTATTGCAAAAAAAAAGGTCATAAACCCAGTGGTTTTTTGTTTTAACAGTTATTGGCAGGTGTGTTTTTAGTGATTTAATAGCTCAGAAAAGCTCCTGAAGCAGATTGGTGAAGCACCTGGTAAGAATGCTGCTATGGTACCTTCCTTTTTTTTTTTTTTTTTCCCCTTCTTTTATCCCCTCTCCCCCCACTCCTTGAATTTTAATCAAGGGTCCTGCATTAAAATGAGTTTGGTTTTAGCTAGACTTTCATGGCCAGTGCTGGAAAAAACTTGTAATATGTAATACAGCTTTCACTGCGCTGTGTAGTTGTGAACACAGTATGTGGAGAATTCCAGATGGGAGCTCCATGCTGCGTATCTGCATTTAACCTCTTGTACAAGTAGTAACCTATGTGTTTTCATCTTCAGAGACAGAGCTGGAAGGCACAGGGGGAGAAAAATCTTTCAGAAGGCATTTCACATTTGGTAACGATTGTGTCAGAAATAAAAGGCAGCGGAGGAGTGTTTATTATTATAAGGATTATAGAAGCAGCGTTGTTGGTACTAGCACTGGTATTTCGTTATCTTGTAGGTATGAGCATTACAGTGTGCTAAGCACAACCATTAGAAATACGGTGCCATTCCCTGGATGTGGGAGGGAACTGCTTTTTTAGGTACTTGGAGAGATTCTTTCTTGCTTTTCCTTGTCCCCTCGCTATATGCTGCCAAGTGAACCTCGGTGCTGTCCTCCCAGAGAAATTTAAAGTTTGATCTGACCATTCCCGACAAAGGCAAGGGAAAAAATTTGAAATATGGTGGGGCTTCCCTACTGGAACTCTGAGCTGGAATTGGATACCATTCTCTTTCAGGTATGCACCAAGACATACTTCCTTGGGGAGCACGTTCTCTGTTCCCTCTTTGTTCTTCGTGCAATCTCTGATTTCATGACTGCATATTCACAAAAAAGTCTTCTAACTCTGGTATAAGTTGTTACCCACAGTAGTTATTGGATTGCTGATCCACACAGGTTATCTCTAAATAGGTAGGTAGTATTTTCTTTTGGATTCTTAACTTCACTATACTCCACTCCTGCTGAAGCAGATGTATACAAAACCTTTTAGTGAAAAGGTGGTAGACTAGGTATTAAACACAGCTTGGTTCACAGAATGTACCTTATGTCAAAACACCCCTGGTGCAACCCGCAGCATTCTCTTTGGCCGTTTTGCAGAGGGTGCTGAGCACAGCTGGGTTTCCAGTCTCATGTGAACCAGAAGGAACAAGCGATGTCCTACAAGGTAGAACACAAAAGGATTATCATGGAGCAGCTCATCCTACTTCTCTGGGTGCTTCCCTGTAATGCCGTATACATGCAAGGTGGATGTTGCAGGTGTGAGGCCATTTGAGAGCGTGGCTGCCATTGCTAGAGCAGAGGGTGTGGTTCCACTCAAGCTTCAGTATAAACTAATTAAGGTAGAGTTTTTGCCAGGTGCCTTCCGTGAACCAGATCTCTGTGTGGTTGCAAGAGGAGCAGTTCTGGTGCTGGAGCGGATGGAAGAGTGTGGAGGTGGGGTGCTGACAGGGAGGGTGGGACTTCAAGAAGCCTTACCTGGGCTTGACTTACCTGCTGGAGCTGTGCTTTGGGAGGAAGAGCCTCAGTAGATGGTGCAGTGAAGACATGCCTTAGAGTGTTTGGACAGGTTGCTTAACTGGATAGAGATGCTACAGGTAAGCAGGAGGTGGAAAGGTCTAGGTTTTTGGTTTTGTGCAGTTTTGGTTTATCTTTTTAATGAATAATGCTTCTGAGAGGAGATAAGAAAGAAGAAAGCAGTAGCATTTGCTGAATGCAAAAAATGGTTTGTGCTTGAGTATCGGATAGAAAATAGTGCATCAAATAGGATTGCAATGTAGACCTTGGATTTACCTACAGATCCCTGATTTTAAAAATACATACATTGGTGTATTTCTAGCTATTCATATTTTCTGTGGCTTTAGAATCCTCCCTTAATTGTTCCCTGTAACGGGTTTAACAGGCCAGTTCATCCATTTAGAGAATAAAGTTGAGGGCACTGTTTTAAACACATTTGAAATGTATTTTGAAAATTATGGCACACTGAAAGGTAACTGCACACTTCCCTGTGCCTTGACTAACTGCAGTCTGGAGGAGTTAGAAGAATTTTCCACTGCAAGTGTAAGCCTCTTAATGGAAATCGAATCTTAGTTCTTTCCTTGCTTTTTAAAACTGCAGATGAGTTCCCTTTCTTGCCAGTTTTGAGAGAAGACTGGAAGGTATTTATTAATGTTTGACAAGTGTATCATCGGTATCTGTTTTCATGCCACTTCATAAAAAGTTTTGCAGCTGAAACTGTCTGCCTGTGGTAATTTATTGCAGTAATCAACTTTGTGCCATGATTTTACTTTGTTATTTTGGTGAAAGAGAAGCTACAGCGAGAGAAGAGGCAGCTCTTCTGAGCAAGAGGTCTTGCCCAGACGTTGGACCACTGGGAAGAGCGATGGTTGGGCTGTGTGCTCATGCTGCCTCTTTCTAGTTACTAAGTGAGAACATTTGAGCATCTTGACTCAGAACTGTTTAACAATTTAGTTTGCTCATTTCAAAGAGGGAGAGCATCACCTGACAAGCTTCTGGATAAACTGGAAGAAAAGACCACCACTCTTTTTGTTCTATGTTTTTTCTTTTTTTCTTTCTTCTCCCCCACAAGACTGACCATGGTAACTTGGACGGTACTCAGGAAGGTAAGGCACTAGGACAGTCAGCATCATGGTAAATAGCAGAGCTGTGTCTGCAATTAATGTAAGAAAAGTAGCAAGTTTAAAAATACAGAAAGCAAAACCTCATTATTTGGTAGATTAGACCTAGTTTTTTACATTGGTTGTGTTTCTTGCGTGAGACACGAGAGGTTTCCTCCCTTCCTTGTTCTCTTAGATTTTTCTCTTTGCAACGAGTCAGTCTGCTTCAGGTACTTTGTTAAAACAAGCAAGGAACAAGTATGGGTGGCTGCCAGCTGATCGGGTAGGGAGCTGAAGGGCCAAAGCCTGAGTTATGCTGCCGAGATCTGGAAAGCATTTGGCAGTTTGAAGACAACCTCTGTGTAGTTGTCTCTGAACTCAACCCTTAGGTGAGTGCAATGCAGTGAGTGGGACACTGAGAAAATGGGTATAAATATTTTGATTTGCATACAATGAATTTCGGTTCTGCCAATTAGTAATATCCTCTAGGAATTAATTTCAAAGTTCCTGGTTTTATTGAGAGCTGAAAAGTGGAACAGTGATGATCAGCAGCCATTGGACTGGAAGAAGAGCACCTGTGTGTCTGGCCCACTGGGGACACTCGGTGTGTCCTGGTCAGGGCAAGGAGGCCAGGGGAAAATGCTTCCCCTTTGTCTCTTCCTTCTTCCCTCTCCTGGCTCCAAGCTTCTTTCTTTGCAGCAACTGTGTCAGGGGTGCCAAACTCACGGCCCGCAGGCCGAATCTGTCCCTCCACCTTGTTTTATGCGCCTGGCACCTTGTTTCTACCCGGTGGCAGCACCAAGCGCTTTGACCCTGTGCTGGTCACGTGTGCAGCGTGTGACACTGCAGCAGCAGGAGAGCGGTGGGAGCCATGAGTTTGACAGCCCTGGACTATGTGAAGAGTTCAGACATCTACCCTGAGTAAAGGGGATGATGTGAGCAGAGATGAGAGCCTCCTGTGTGCTCCAGCCTGCCTGTGTGGCTGTGGCTGCCTGGCTGAGCCTCTGCTCCCCCATGCCCCTGCAGCTTGCAAGCAGTGGCTGCCAAGACCTTGGGGAAAAGGCCAGCTGTCCAGAAAGCGCCACCATGAACTGGGTGGGAAATGAGGGACTTGTGTGACAAAGCCACCTGGAAAGAAGGGACAAGCTCCAAGTCAACTGGTGCGTGGGCGAAGGATGCTGGGACTGGGACAAGGCTGTGAGCCCTGTAGTTCGGGTGTTCAGTGCACTCTGGTTAGTGGTGTGGGAAGCTGGGCCGGTAGCGTGCCAGGCCCTGGCTCCTGGGTGAGAGGAGTCCAGAGAGCTGAACATCAAGGAGAAAGATGGCTCAGGGACCTCCTGCTGGGAACTGGAGTGGAGGTTTGCACAGAAGCTGTGTGCTGTGGGTAGTTATGCTCAGCAGGGCTGGTGGCCAGGTGGAGGCGGTGGTGTATATTGCAGCAGTGCAGGTGGTGGGTTGGTGGGAGATGAATGGTGACCTGTTCTGGAAGGAACCATGAGTCTGTGCTATACAAACTGTGATGTTTATGAGAGCAGGTTATGTCTCAGCAAAGTTGTGTGGGATTTTTTTGTCATCTTTTCCTCCATTGCCTATTTTGTTTCCTTTGTCTGTCAGGACTGGCTGGACTGGCTTTGAGCTGATACCATCAACTCAATCTCCAGCGTTTTGTGTGTTCTTTCAAACCTCTTTCTTCATGGCTGTGATGCCTGAAGAGGTCATAAAACAATACCTGGCTGCATACAAATGCTTTTTGGATAATATTTATCAATACCACTGGCCAGCCATCATTTAAGCAAGCAGATTTGTAAACACCGATATGATGGATAATTGTTAACTGTAAATCCCTCCTTTTTGGCTGCTGTTGTTGTGGAGATTTGAAGATGGTTGCTGCTAATTGACAGGTGATTAAAATGGTTGTCTAAGTGGAAGTCTTAGCAATCACAGCCCAATGCTGGTCCCTTGACTTCCTTTGCAGGATTAAGGGAATATACTTCACACTTCAGATACAGTTTCAGACTGAATTTGAAGCTTCTTTTAACAGTGTATTACTGTGCTGGAAATCCAGCTGACTTTTTCCAGCGGGCTTCAGGATGCTTTGGCTGTTCTCTAGAGAACACATTTGAAAGTAAATGGAGGATTTTATATGTTTGTGAGGTAACACACCAGAGTAGATGAAGTATGTATTAAGTAGAACAATGTTTAGAATTTGTGTGTTGATGTACAGTGAAATTGTGTGAAAGTGGGTGAGAGACTGAAATTTGTAAAGCGGCTGTACTTTTGTAGTGCGTGTTTGCCAATAAAAAGAAAAAGTGCATCATTTAATTTTTGGCCAGACAGGCAAACATAGACCAGTTGCATGGAAGTGTTTGCTCTGGCACCCCTCATTGCTTGTGAGAGGCTTTGCTTATGACCTGAATTCTGGGAAGGTGTCCAAGCCCTGTGCAGGCAGAAGTGCTTATCTCTTGAGGGTTTTTCTTAATTATTCTGCACACAGAATACACAGATCTACTTAGCAAATGCAGACCTACTTAGCAAATGTCCATGCAGTTATAGCTCTGTGTCCCACTCCCCCCTGCCCTCCCTGCTGGAAAGCATATGCAATTAAAGTGTGCTTTGAAGGAGGTCCTGTTCTTCAGTCCCAGACTGTTCTTTTGCCTTGAACCTTGTTAGTGTCTCTTTTTTCTTTTAATTTGAAAATGTTCTATGTTAATGATATGACTTATTTTCAGGATGACCTGTCATCTTACATTCATCTTCAGAGGAAAAAATAATTCACTGAGCAAAATGAGTAGTTGTCTGGTTTATTTGAATACTTGCACAATTTACAAAAGAGCATCAGGAGTTTTTGCTTTGTGCTCTTGTGCCCATGTTGCTGATGGAACAGTAGGCTTTTACAAGAAGCTGCTACAAGAACAGAGTTTCTGAACCTCTTAAACTCCCTTTTCGTTGCTGTAAGAAAGTGATATGGTGTAGCAGATCTGTAACATTTGTGAAGTGCCCTTGTCTGGTGCCTGAGGAGGCTGAAATCTGTTTGTGCATGGAACAAGTAGAAGTGTGGTTGGCAGAAACACAAGTGGGTCTGTGCTGTCTCTCTCAGAATCAGTCATTGCTCTGGTGGAGGTGTAACTTTACACGAAACCTGTCCTGACTTGCTGCTGGTAGTAAGATCTCAAAACTATCCTGACTGCCCATTTTTAGTTTTGTTTCCTGCAGAAGTGAGACTTGTGCAATTTTTCCCTTCCCTCTCCTAGGCTTAGATAACATGTTGACCAGATCTCTCAGAGGGATGGAGAACTGAGGCTGCTGCAGATTTTTAGTTAAGTGGTAAACAGGTTTTGCAGAGAGACCCTACTGGTGCTTCGACCATGACAAAAGCAGCATTGGGAGCAGAAGCCATTCGAGGCATCAGGGCATCCACTTGAGAGGAACATTATAATCCAAACACAATCACAACTTGCCCCTTTGTAACCAACCATGTGAAAGTCTTATGCAGTCTGGTTTACAAGTAGATCACATGCAGGACCATAGCAAACCACACATCAGTATTTCCTTTGCGTGCAAACCACTCGGGTTTTTGTTGCCCTTTCAGAGCCTACTGGAAGAATTTCCAGTATTAAATGGAGCTGATGCTGTTCCTGACCTTGGGTTGTTTGAGTCAGAAAATGTTTTTAGAACAGCCTTGCTTTATTAGAACAAAGGAGGACCTGGAAGTTTTGAAAAGTTGAGTAAATAAGACTGTGTTTGTACGGCCTGCAGCAGCTTGGATTCTTTATGGCAGGGACTATAGCAGGAGCATTGTTTTACATTTCTGTTCTGGCTTGCACCTCCAGCTGCCTTCCTCTGCTTTCCTTCTGGTGTTGGTGGCACACTGTGAGTGTGCTGCATGGAGAGGGGATTGTGTCTGCTGTTGCTGACTGGGGCTATGCTGTTGGCAGTTCTGTGTGTTTATTTAGGGAAGAGTAAGCATCCTACGTGTGTTTACTCTCTTGCACAGTTGCTTGGCACAGTTCGGTTCTTGCCCTGGTCTGCTTAGTTAGAGGAGGCAATCTACTTTTAACTCAGAACAGTGGACAGCGAGGAATGCTTCCAGGGAAGGAGACTTGGCATTACCTTTTCCCTGGATTTTTGTGTATTTATTGCAGTACAGAGGTTACCCCTTTCCCCCCTTTCCCTTTGGAGTGGCAGATACTTGAACTTCCTTCCCATACCCTAGTTATACCTCTCAGTGCTTGCTCTTCTGGGATGAAGTGCTGCAGGACTTCTTTCAAAGGGCTTTTTTTGGCCAGGAGGCTCCCGGACTAGCTGTCCTCAGCAGTGGGCATGTTCTGGATTCTGGCAGGATTATGAATGCTTGCTTTCCACTAACCATTCCTATCACAAGACATAGATAAAAATGGACAAATACATCTTTAATGGGTTTATAAACCTCAAAGGATTTGTCTTTCTTTTAAAGCCGGCGTCTGGCTTTCCATTCCATGCCTTGGCTTCTGTTGATTACTTCTGAATCAGTGCGTGCTCATTCCCCCAGCTCTCATAGGACAAACCTTTTGTTATGGTATTGGGGATGATTTCCAGTGAGGAGTGGGATTTAGGACTGACTTTTAGAACTACAGAGCTGATTTTCTGGAACAGCTTAACCTGTACATCAGCACCCTAAAAAGCCCACCATACTTTCTGTGAAAAATCTGCTCGTAGGTCCATTTTGCAGTGTATGGCGTGGACCAGAGGGCCCTTCACCAGACGTTACCTCCAAATGACGCAGACCTTGGAAAATGCTTTGTTAGGAAGAACAGAGCAAGTCTGCCTTCATCTTAATCACATCAGTCTTTTCTGGAATAAAGCAAAGGGAACAGCATGTCTTGGTTTCTGCAATTATCTGACCTGAATAAGCTTTGTCTTTTTTTTTTAAACCCAGCAGTTGATGTAAGAGGGACAAGATTGAGAACTTCATGGTTTATAAGCAAATTACAAAATTTCCTTCTATTTGATGCAATCTTTCGTATTTCAAAAATGGAAAAAAAAAAGTTTTTATTTTGAAGTTTATGTATGACCTTGGGTTTAGTCATACGCTATAGACACTACATGTCAGAGCAAAGGAGGCTATTTTTTTTTTCTTCTTTGCTGTTTCTACCACTTCCATCTTTGGAAAACAGTGTTTCTTTTGAGTTCTTTGTTAATTTAAGTGGCTGATTACTTGTCTTAGCTGGATCACGCAAATGACTGACCTTAGAAGCAAGTTGATAGGAAGTATGTTAAATTCTTACCACATTTTTAATTGTACTCTGCGTATCAGTAAACTGAGAGGCTGTGAGGAAAGCTGGAGTTTTACTGAAACCACATTGAAGCAAGAAAGTAGTTTTGAATAAAATAGCAGAATATTCAAGTTTGTTATCTGGCTGAATTTCAGTATCTTCTGCATACCTGCCTTTTATAACCCTGCTTCCTTTCCCATTGAGGATGTGTTGCTTCATTGTCACATCTGATCAACTGCTTAAGATGACTTTGATGCTTTAAAGAAAGAGGGTGCATCCTGCAAGCTGGATAATAAATGATTTATGGGCAGATCATGAAGTACAGTAGGAAACGTTTTAAACATCAAGTCTGATTAGAAGGATTAATAAAGGAAATACTACTTCTGAATGTGGAAGGACAGTATGTTTGTAGTTCTTTGGATAAGCATTTCCAATGATTTATTTCCAGTAGAAGTTCTTTCTAATGTTTGTACTCAACTAGTGGATGTGTGAGATTGCATTTAAATTCATTACACATATAGCTTTCCAAGTGAGTGTATGAAAGTTTTGGAATGCATGCAGCTTATCTTGGTGACCCTGTAATACCATGAAGGGCACGTGGGGATTTGCGTCATTTCAAGTAGTGTTTTCCTATACTAGCTCTTTTCACAGCAGGCCCCAAGTCAAAATCTGAATGGTGCTTATCTAATAGACATCACAGCTGTCCCTTGCTGGAGAGCTGACAGTTCGTTCTGGTTGCAGAGGAAATGTATCATCTGGCTGCACGAGTATTACAGACTAGAGCGGGCACAAACATGCAGACTTGATTTCACTCTGGTGCAGAGGGAAACTGGGAGGCTGTCCATTAGCTCCTGGGGGGAAAAAAAATGACTTGAGGAGGTGTTGCCAAGTTTGAAGGTGCATGTTGAATTTCTAAGGCTGTCAGTTGTCTGCTTAGCTAAGCCTAATAGCTCTGGGCTCAGAGGTTACAAATTCTCCTGCTGTTTTGGACTTGTACATCAGGACAAGGATTGTCCATGTGCCAGGGCTATGGCAGTCAGTGTCATCCTGCTACTGTTTGGGCTTTTGGGCATGTCCTACTGAGGAGACAATCAGCTCCAGTCTTGGTGTCTATTGTGCTTTTCTATTAAAGCTGCTCTTTGAGGCCTTCAATCATTCTAAAGTTGAGAATAAAATAAAACTAGGAGGGAAGAATTCTGTATCTGTAGTCAATATGATGCACTTTCCCAAATGGCTTCTTTGTTGGTGAACAGATCCTCTTTCAAAACCAACATTAGTTCGCCTGAAGTCTGAATTGCTTTCTAGACCTGATGGAACCAGGTGCTTTGCCTTACTGATCTGGTCAGATTGCATTTCAAACTCTTGTCTGGGGGAACAGACCCTTCAAAGAGCAGAGTGATATGAAGAATTCCAGTCAAAAGTAGGGTGTTTTATTTCTTGCTTTTAAGAAGCAACCGACCCAAACCCCAGAAACCTTGTCACAGGATGTTTGGCTGGCACCGTGTGATTGGGTCATGTTGTAGTTGACTGGGTGTAGCTGCTTGAAGTTGCTGAAGAAAAACGTTACATGCTTTGTCCATGCACGTCCTCTTATGCTGCTTGGACTTTGTTTTGCTAGCTTAGTTTTTCTTGCAGAATTAATTCCCTGACAAGTTAGTGAGCTGTTACTCAGTCACTGAGAGACTGCTGACAGCCACGGAGGAGGTGAAAACTTGAAGCTATAGGGATGGGAATCGTTTGTCCTTGAGAGCAGCAAGGTGTTGGGTTGTGTCACACTACCTGGCAAAACTCGTGTTTGACTAAGTTTGGGTGGTAATGCTTTAGTGTTTGCTCCTTAGAGCAAATAAAAGCCATTGAGAGTGTGGTGTGACATGAATTGGTGGCTGTGTTGCCCAGTGTAACGCTAGTTCCCTTTGTCACTTGCTTTTACAAATACAGCTTTTGGTGGGTCTGTAGTATGTAAGACCAGGGAACTCCAGTAAGGCTACTCATCTAAAAGAAAGAGGGAGTGGGGCCTCTTGAGTAAGTCTGCCAGCAGGCTAGAGTGTATCTGGAGTTTAACCTTGCCAGTCAAGATGCCTAGGATGTGAGACAGCTGGTTGGGGTGTGAAGAGTTTTGCAACGTGTGGACTAAATCCTGCCCTGTAGCTCTTTGCAGGATCTTGTGTTGCAGAGATGCCTTGGTGTCTGTGGAGGAGCCGACTTGGGTTCAGCAGAGCTTACTGACAGTTGCTCAGTACCGGCCATGTCAGAACATGGAGACAACTTACGTGGGTGTTCTTTGCATCATCTGTTCACTGTTTGTGCTTCGCCTCTGTGCATGTTCTCCTCTCAGCTACCCACAGGAAAGGATTGGTTATACAACCTTTTCAGTTTTTTAAAAAATGGAATTTCTTTCTGAATGGTGGTTTGAAGTGCTGCACTGCACCTCCTAGAAGTGCTACCTACTGCTCATAAGTCTTGAGCGTCAAGAAAATAAGTGGTAGCTTCAGTATTGAATTACTTGTTGGGAATTCTTAAATTGGATGCACAGATTCAAGTCTAGAGGTGTTACCTGTCTTCTAGAGAGTTATGATGGAGAGTGTCTCTTTTCTTGAAACAACTTCCGCTGATGATTATCTGAATTGGCATTCTAATACATACCCAAAAGGTCCTTAGAAACACTTGTCATCTCAAACAACTTTTGTAAGTGCTCTGTATCTTCTGCCTGGGCAAGTCAAAGTGACAGACTCAAGAATAATCTCTTAGCAAAATTTAACTGGCTATCAATAACATTGAAAAGGGCAGGAAATCTGTCTTTTTGTTTTAAAGCCAAAAAAAATCAAAGCAAAACTACGGTGTAGGTTTTTCCCATGTATTCATATTTTGGTTTTGCCACTGCAAATGGCAGAAAATTGGAAAGAAACCTTGTTTCATTGTTGAAATCTAACCATTCATTGCTTAGTACTTGCGTAATACCTGTCAGGAGGTAATCTACACTATGCAAAAGTCATTTGTAAACGTACTGTGTCTGTGTGCCACAGATAGTTTCAATATGTTTTGCAAAATATGAAGTATGCACTAATATCAAGCTTGCAACAAGTGATGAGAGGTGTTTTGTTTTCTGTGTTGTTCCAGGAACACTGTGGTATTAAGTGTAAAGCAAAGACAAAGAATTAGCTTCAAAATTCACAGTCCTTTTGGACTTTGCTGTAAAATAAGTTTTGTTGCTACTAGTTTGTCTTTCATGGAAAGGATTAAAAGGATTTTCTTTTGCCTTAGTGTAACTGACAGCTCTCTGTTGTCCTACAATTTCAGAAGAAGTTGATGACAACTCCAAGCACTTGACACCTGTGAAAGTCAGGCTTCTAACTCTTGAAGTTCAGAAAAGCCTTTCCATATTCTGACCTGTTGAATGCGATATTGAAAGGTAATTTGGATGAAGCACTTGAGTTTTGTAGGCCTCAAATTTAGCATTACATGTAACTTACTCTTTTTTAAACACCTCCTAAAATGGCTCAGCTGTTGTGACAGGTGCTTTTAAACAAAACAGGCTTGGCAGAAATGCTTTTTTAGAAGCTTGTTTTACCTGCAGTAATAGGAACAACCTTGCTTTTCACTTGTGCTTTAGTTTGAAGTTGGGCAGTGACACCCAGCAGCTTGCTTTGAGACATTTAGTAGGTGCAGTCTATGCATGCTAGAAGTGATGGCTGCCTCCATGTATTTAACAACACTGGGTGAATTAAAGTGCACCTCTGTAGGAGAAGAATCAACTTTCCATTCCCTTTGATTTGCACTTTAAATCCCTTTAGCTTTCTGACTGTCTAAAAGTGAAGCACTACTTTTTTTCCTTGGCTTTCGCAGTGAGGAAAGACAGACTCATCTCCACCTTTATTAGTCAGCAGCAACCAACTTTGCTGTTCTTTCTGGTACCCTTAGGTCACTAAGCTGTAGTTGCCTCCAGTTTTCTTTTTACTTGATCTGTTATATCACTGAGTGAACTATATTACTTGACATTCCAATCTGTTGGAAGAGCTGAATGCAGTTAGTCTTATTTCCATTTCCTTTTTTTGCTGCTTAGTTAATGTGAATAATATCTTTAAGGAAAGGAGAACTGAAGTAATGTGTTTGGCCTGCAAAAGCATCACTTTAAATCCAGGGTGCTATAGCTAGCCGCCTTCTGTGCCCTCTGAGAGAGTGGCCCAGGAAGGGCAGGAAGACAGCGGCTTTGGCAGGAGGATCAAAGCACAGTTGTTATGCTAAACCAGGCAGTAGGGTAAGGCACAAGCCAAGGCAGAGCCTTCCCTGGGATGGGGTTGGATTCCAGAGAGCTGCAGGTCAGAAGTGTAGTGCTTTGTTTCCTGGCCTTCTGTAACAAATCCTTAACCTGAGTTGAGGAGAATCAGAGAATCATAGAATGGTTTGGGTTGGAAGGGACCTTTAAGATCATCGAGTTCCAACCTCGCCACATGGTCAGGGACAGCTTCCACCAGGCCAGGCTGCTCAAGGCCCCATCCAACCTGTCCTTGAACGCTTCCAGGGAGGGGGCATCGAGGCTTCCCTGGGCAACCTGTTGCAGTGTCTCACCACTCTCATTGTGAAGAATTACTTCCTGATGTCTAATCTAAATCTTTCCCCTTCCAATTTAAAGCCATTCCCCTTCATCCTATCACTACTTGCCCTTGTGAAAAGTCCTTTCCCAGCTTTCTTGTAGCCCTTTCAGGTACTGGAAAGGGAAGTATCTGTATGTCCTGAATCACTGAGCATTTGTACTGGAATATAATAGAAATGGCTTTCCAACTGCTTCTCTGAAGTGTTTCCTCCCCTGGGCACAGAGGCTGTGGTGATGTGACTTTGCTAGAAGACAGTTTTGTTTGACATGGCAGACTGTTGCCATGTCCGAAGGGCACCCTGATGCTGAGGCACTTGTGATGCTGGGAAATGCATGTGATTTGGCAACAGTGACTGTGTTTGCCTTCCACTCATACCAGTGTCTTGTATTCTTTCTTGATTCCTCTTCCTAGGTCCTACTTTGGTGGGTTTTTTTGCTCCCCATGTTGACTTCTGGTTACATGTCTCTTGGGTGCAGCAGGACTCCTTTGTCCTCTGGGGTTTGAACTCTTCCTGGTCTTTTCCATGCTGTTGTACTGACTCAGCCTGGGTTGGGTGGGTGTCTACAGCTCAGCCCTTTAATCTCCACCCTGCTCTACTTACTGAATCTTTGATCTCTGCTACCTCCTACAGCCACTCCTTTCCCTTGACAGATAACACCAACTTACCTGCTCTCCTTGCAGGTACTTGCTGCCATGAGTATTTACTCTCTGTAGGTGCTGTCTTTCCCCAAATGCCAATATTTCTCTCTTAATCCCTGTGGGATAGGTCAGGTGATGATCTGCACTTTCTTTCTAACCCACCCTCTTTTGGGACAACCAGGTAATCTGCGCTCATGGTGTCTGTGTCTTTCTAAGGCGCTGCATAGGAGGCCACTATGTTTTTAACCAGGTGAGTTTGTGGGAGTCGTGTCTTCTCTACCACCTGCTCTTGGGCATCCTGGCTTCCCCCAGATCTGATCCGAGGAGGCAGGTGCAGAGCCAGTTGCTCTGCAGGTGTCTATGAGATGTCCTTCAGGGTTCTGCTGGTAAAAGTAAGATCCAGCATGAGAAGCTTCTCCTGCAGGGAAGCTGCCAGAGAGATTTCCATCCACCTTCCTGCTGTGGCAGAGGAGAGTTGTTAGGCATTCCTTGTCCATGTCTTTCTGGAGCTGCCATCACTGGGATGTTTTTTCATTTTACTCTGTTTCCAGGTGGCATAGGAGGTCCTTCTGAGCTGCTGGCAGCTGCTTGGAGCAGCGCTATCCTGATGTATATCCTCCTTTAGGCTTCACTGAAGTTCAGGAAAATGAATATTCCAGTGTCTCCCCATGCATGCCTCAGCCCAAGGGTTTCCTATGGGAAAATAGCGAAATTGGGGCAGTAGCAGAGGTTGCAAAATGCTGAGAAATGCTCACTGACTATAGAAGATACAGGAAGACACGTATCTTTCATTTTATGTAATTCCTTGGGGTGTAGCTATGTGATCCTGCTGCTCAAGGCAGACTTCTCCCATTTGCGCAGGAGAAGCTGGGAGAGAAGCCGCTTGCCTCAGGGGATTGTATGGTTTAAAATACATCTCTGCTGTAAATCGCAACAGATGGCAGGGGATCCCAATGTGGACTTTTATATAAATCATACTTTCAAACAACTTCCCCCCACTCCAGTTCCTTATTGATGCACGTTTCTGGAAGAAGTTTGAAAATTAACTAAGGAAGGTTGACTTGGGCTTTTTGTGGTTTTGTTTGTTCCTTTTTCTGTGATGAAGACTTAGCTCTTTGCCTCTACCAGTACCACTCTGCTGTATTACCCAGGTTAGGGAAATGTAACAAAATGTAAACAAATGTGTGAGTAGTCTTTAAAGAGTTCTCTTTATTTTTAACAATATATGTTGTAGGATCTGCATTCACTTCTCCTTAGCATTCCTTTCATCAAGGAAAAGGTCTGTCTTGCAAGAAGGGGATCAGCTTTACTGATTATCTGCAGGCTATGTTTGAGGAACTGGCTGAGGGTTACCATGCAAACCAAGTTTTTGTCCTCTGAATACCCCAGAAAACACAAACCTTGCTATTAGTTTCCACCTGATAGTTTTTCCTTCTCTCAGGAAGGGCATCCTGTTACGTTGGCTTCCATGCAGTATCCAGTTTCCCCATGAGACTTGAATGCGATCTTGAACTCTTCACCAGATACCCTGTCTGCTCATACTTTTCTTTATTATCCTTTTAAGTGTTTGTTTTTTTTTTTATTGTCCTTTGCAGCAAGATGGATGGTAGTTCAACCAGTTTCTCTCTCTGCTACGTTGCTCTTTATTTGGTATCTCTACTTAGATGAGGTCATATATGTTAAGGGCTTAACTTCCCACATTTCTCCATGTTTTTTTTTCTGCCTGTATTCAGGCACAAATGATGCCTTTTTTTGTGTCGTTATAGAAGGCTGTTAATGCTTGCTTCAGTAGGGGCGGATCTTAGGAACAGAAGTGTCTGTCTTCCTTGAAGGTTGCAAACAGAGAGGCTACTTCTTTCTTTTCATTTTGCCCTGCTGGATAGATAAATTCTCATGTGCCATAAGTGTGTAAAATTTGCAGATCTCTCTTGACCTGTCAAAACAAAAGCCAGCTGTAACAACTTCAAATCTTCCTCTTGGGTTGAAACAAGTGCTGGTTTCTGTGAAGCTTGTCCTGTTATTTGGAGTGCCAGGCTTTCTTTGGGAGAGTGGAGGTCTCTTTAGCAGGTCGATTTTTTTTCTTCAACAGAGACCTCTGAACAGCTGCTCTCTGAGATGTCTTCTCTGTGTGTGCTAGGTTGGCCGCACTTTCTCCAGGCAGGGCAACAGAAAGCTTGTAGTACTGCTTTCTCCTGTGGGCTTCGGATAGAGCTCTGAAATAAGCTGATGATCTTTTTAATAATAAAATACTGACTTCAGGTTCAAGGCTTGTGCTTGAAAACTGTTCATGCAACTCCAACAGAAGAAGGAAGAATGTTACAGTCTTGGTAAATTGAGATGGCTCCCATATTGGTCTGGTGGCTGACAGTGCACTAATGCAGTGCTGAGAAGGAACAGAGGAGAGCATTAGTAAGGAGAAGAAAGCAGCTAGTATGACAGTTTCATTGGAAGGAATAATGTAAGTAATAAAACATCTATGGTCAAGCAAGAAAATGTTTTAAAAACGATTTGTGCAAAAAGCTAAATACTCTTCACCCAAAAGAGGAATTACTGGAAGAGGTCTGTTTAAAAGTTAGGCATGCTGTAGTCTATTTTAATTAGGAGGGAAGTGAGAAAATGTGATCATTTTTCCAGTGTTTCATCTGTTCTTGTGCTTACTTTTTTCATTCAGTTCCGACTACCACATATGTCTGTTAAAAATAAGTAGTTGTTTATCAGAATTATTGTTGAGGCATGAGATGATATTTTTTATATATATGCATATATATGCCAAGGCTTAGTCATGTAAAGTTAAGTGTAACTTTTCTCATCTGAAAACATCTCAGTGTCCGTAAGTGTCATCCTAGTCTTCATAGTTTTTTGATGACTCCCACCTCCACAATACTGTAAATTCTGCCTTGCGCTTTCCAGGTAATAAAGTAATGCTTTTGTACATGACCACATGAAAGAGTGTGTTTGTTTATTTATAAAAGCACTGGATAACTAAGTCAGGTTGCCTCTAGTTTGGAAAAGCCAACATGATTTCTCCCTCTTGTCTTGGTTAGGTTACAATTTTTAATTACACTATTGCTTGCCAGCATCCCTCCCACAGACTCTTTGCTCATCCAGCACACGAAATATACGATGCTAATCTTGATGAGTCTTTCCCTTCTTCTTGTTGTGGAATATGTGGCATAAGGCCATAAATTTCCTGCATGGCACTCAAAGCTTGCTTTAAAAGAAGAATTAATCATTTCAACATGTTTTTTTTTTCTTATGATATTGCACAAATGTTTGTGAACGTGCCTTCCAATAAAAACATATTAACAGCTTTTTCCCATCTGGAAGTGCATCTCTACTCATGTTGCTGGCTTTTAAAAAGTCAGTTTTGTGTTAGGGTTGAGCTGGGTGATCCCTCGCTGTTCACCATGGGCTCTGTGCCTCTTATCTGGCAGTCACCTTGGTTGGCTGGGCCTTGGGTTGGGACCCGCCGGTGGTTTCTTTCTTGTGCAGTGGTGATATTCCCGTTCCATAGTGGATGCTGAAACATAAGGAATGTGTGGATGCCTGTATGAAGTCTAAAGCAAGATCTGGCTAAACAAGTATCCTGTCTGGAAGTTCCTAATGGTAGGTGCCAGGGGAAGGGGTGGAGAAACAGGTTAAATACACAGGGGTGTTTTGCCAGAACATTTTTCTAACCTCTTATGATTTGCAGACGAGGTTTATTTTCTCATGTGAGTGATCTGGTTGTAACATCACAGTATCACAGTATCATAAGGTTGGAAAGGACCTCCGAGATCATCGAGTCCAACCTATAACCCAACACTAACACCAACACTAACACCATCATCTAAACCATGGCACTCAGTGCCTCATCCAGTCTCCCCTCCAGACCTCCCAGGTCGGCGACTCCACCACCTCCCTGGGCAGCGCATTCCAATGGCCAATCTTTTAATGAAGAGCTTTTTCCTCACATCAAGTCTAAACTTTCCCTGACGAAGTTTGAGTCCATGCCCTCTAGTTCTGTCACTGGTCACCTGAGAGAAGAGACCAACCCCTGCCCGACTACAACCTCCTTTTAGGTAGTTGTAGAGAGCAATGAGGTCTCCCCTGAGCCTCCTTTTCTTCAGACTAAACAGCCCCAACTCGCTCAGTCGCTCCTCGTAGGGCTTGTGCTCCAGCCCCTTCACCATCTTCGTTGCCCTGCTCTGGACACACTCCAGCATCCTGACATCTTTCCCAAACTGGGGGGGGCCCAGAACTGTACACAGTATTCAAGGTGAGGCTTGACCAGTGCCGAGTACAGGGGGACGATAACTTCTCTGGTCCTGCTCGCCACACTATTCGTGATGCAGGCCAGGATGCCATTGGCTTTCTTGGCCACCTGGGCACACTGCTGGCTCATGTTGAGCTTCCTGTCAACCAGCACTCCCAGGTCCCTTTCTGCCTGACTACTCTCCAGCCACTCTCCATCCCCTGTGTCCTGTGACATGGAATTCCACAGATTAACTGTGACTTGCAAAAACCAGCTCGTCTTTCTATGTTTTTTGAGTCTGCCTCTTGCTGGAGGTAGGATCGGGGTAGGATTCAGCTCTGGACTGAAACACCTACATGCAGGTGTGTGAATGCAGGTGTCTCACTGGCGATGCTGGTAGCAGAGCTGAGAGTAGTTTGGCTCAGTACCAAGTTGATCTATAGGCTGGGACTCAGTTGCTTAAACTAGAGGTATCTGGTGTCATTTTTGGTACTGTGGGATGTGTACCCTGCCCGGTCTCCCATTGCTGCTTCATGGGTTGCAGGCTAACCCTCTGATATATTTGCCAGTCCTGTGCAGGCTTCTTGGATGCACTAGGATTTCTCAAATGTGGCACTTGGGTTTATCTGGTGGAATTGGCTCCTCTTGTCTCACAGCATCACCTGCCATGGGAAAGAAACTGTGCAGGTGTTTTGATCCAGATCAGTGTCTTATGTCCTGTCCTGCCCCTCTCTTTGCTCCTTCCTCTGTGTAGTAAGAAATGTCTTTGACTTCTGATCTGCTTAGATATACAGCTGTGACAGACTAATGCGTGTACCTCCCATTGTGGAGAGTGCCCAGATCCTGCATGTGCTTGCTTTGTTTGCAGATTGGAGTTCATGACCCAGCAAATCCTAATTACTATCAGGTCTCGAGTCAGCTCCCCTAAAAGGAGAGGGCCTGTCATTAGCGATCATCTCTGGATATTTTTGTAGTTAAAACTCCATTTCAGGGCAGGGCAAGAGCCCTTTCCTGCCAAGCCGAATTCACTCGAGAGGTTCTTCCCACTGTTCCTGCCTCCTTTGCTGGGCTCCTTCCAGTTTCTGCAGCAAGGGATCTTGCAGACTCAGCCTTGCAGTCACAGTTGCTTGATGAAAATATTGTCACAGAACACCTAAAACTTCTCATGTTTGCAAGTGTTTGAGGAAAACTGTGCTATGTGGATTGCGGAGAAAAATACACTGATGATAAGCGAAAAATGTATTAGTTCTAAGTTTTTATTTGATTGTTGATGAGAACAAGTATAGCAGTGCTGCTCAAAAAGACAAATACATTTATATAAACAGTTGGTGGACTTAGAATTGAACAACCATTCTGAAATGCAGCTAAATGTACCTCCTTCAGTGGGCAGTCCTGGCTTGCTGTGCTTGCGCTATCTTTTCCCGCTGGTTCCCTGTTGTCGTCCTGGACTCCACAGTTCTCCCTTCACAGTTGCATCTGCTCCTGAGGCACTCCCAGGTGAATTTCTATCATGGAAAAACCCCAGTGTTTCCTTGCTGCTTCTCCCTATGCAGGGAGAGTTTTGAGAAAGGAAAAATGCTGTCTTGGTATGTATTATAGTATTGTGAATCTTGGCTCAGTATTTTAACGTTTGTTGAAGTTGTAATCAACTGAAAAATGGCTGTTGCTGTCTGCCACAATTTCAATCAGTATGTGCTTGTGGGCCATGGAGATAATGGTTTGTGTTCTTCTGTTTCCAAATTACTGTTGTAAATTTGATACTTGGATGTATACAGTATTTTCCTCCAGAAAGCAGTTTTATATACTTTTTCATAGTCTTTTTTTCTGAAAAAATGTTCTTAAACCTTTTACCTACTGGTCACGTTCAAATTCATAGTAGAGCTGACAGCCAACACTTGCTCAGTACTTCACTCCCAAGACATGCAATTAAAGACTAATAGGTTAAACTACTTCACCTTAAACCTATGTGTGTATTTATGGCAAAATCTGAACTGGTTCTTCGTTCCTGGTTTGAGCGTAGGAGTGAAAAAATAGTGACTTTCCGCAATATCCAGCTGCAGCAAAAGTAAATGAGAGGCCTCTAAAGGGGCCAGGTGTCCCTTGGCAGAATTTTGATGGCTTTTGTTTCTAATAAGCAAGCTGGATGTTGGGAGTTTCTGAGTCTGGGTGTGGGGAGAGTTGTGTTCTGTTGTTTATAAATCTAAATGAGGATTGCTGTGCTCTCTTGGCTCCCTTTTCCTATGCTAATTCTTAGTTTTAAATCTTGCAATACTGGGTTTGTTCGGTGCTTTTTTTTGTACTCCAGAGCCACTAGCAACATGCAGCCACTTAAACAGCTTGGCTCAAGACAGTGGAGAAAGAAAATGTTTTGCAAACAGCTGTCATGATGGAAGGCGGTGGTAGCTCTTTCAGTAGGAATACAATTTTGGAACTGAAGCAGTTAACTGTGGAAGATCTTGTAAT
Organism: Tapera naevia; assembly: GCA_033556795.1. Lineage (NCBI taxonomy): Eukaryota > Metazoa > Chordata > Aves > Cuculiformes > Neomorphidae > Tapera > Tapera naevia. The sequence goes on from JAUMJJ010000059.1 coordinate 15,791,088, forward strand.
GTTAGAAAGTTAATGTAAAATCTGGTATCCTGTTGCCAGCATTCCTGATAACGTCCTGTTAAACAGATACATGGGTCCTACTATAAACTGAAACACAAGAAGGCTGAGGTTATGGATGCAGAGATAATATTTCCTTGTTATGTGTAGTGTTTTAGAGAGGATTTGCAAAGCCTACTGTTTACAGCTGATTTGCAAAATATTCCCAGGAATCTCCAGTTATGCTGGCAAATTGTTCTCTTAAGCAGCAGGAGTTTGCAAAGAGATCTCAGAACGGGTGGGAGCACAGGTTGTGAGTAGTTCTAATACACTGGAGGGCATTTGATTCCCCCAGTTTGTGGGTGAGACACTACCAAGAGCTAGTGCTCCAGCATTTGTTGGCAGGGGGCTTTTCTCCACCCACCAGACCCAAGTGTACCACCAGTCATAGCGGTCAGGTGGTCATCTACCTACCATGTATTAATAACACAAAAGAATCCATTTCCGTGGTGAAAATTATTATTACCTATTTTATTGGCAACATCTGAGCTAACTAAAATAAGAGGATGACTCCTTCATGGCATTACACCTGCCTGTTTACAAGCACACAAATTCCCTTCAGAGTGTTTTGAGATCAGGTGGGGCACAGATGTCCTGCGTGGGCAACACAAACCAGTGGTGGTGGCTGATGGACTCCCAAGGTGTGCCGGGCAGGAAAGGAGCGCAGCTTCGTAACCAGCACTCAGTAGAGTTATTTCTGCTGGAAAATGTAATTTTTCTTGCCCAACTTCATCCTTTTTTGTTTGGGACATGGAACCGGGAGCGGGACCGATGGTTGCAGGGCAGGGTAGTGCAAGGTCAGCACAGTGCCTGCCCCCGTCGGGTGCAGAGGGTGTTGTTGGAAGCCGTGTCCCAGAGCAGGCTCCTCGGCTGTCCCACGTATGGGCTGTACTACCCAGAACACAGCGTGTCTGTGTGGGGTGGTGGCTCCAAGCAGGTGTGCTTCATTTCTAGTGTAATTATGTGGCCGCATAAAACTGCTTAGGAGTGCAAAGAGTGCAAAGAACACTCTCCTTATGCTACCAGTAACATCAAGATCTTGCTGGTTTTGATCAGTGTCTTTCCTCAAGATAGAACTAAGCTTCTTATGCCTTACTATACATATGGTATTTCCTAGTCTGGTTAAGCCTGTGAGATGTTTGGGGCCCTTGTTAGTTTTCCAAGGATTGAAATTAGTAAGATGTACAAGGCTGAGAAATTACGAACATAAATGCCGCTTACTGAAGCAAAACTGGTAGGTGTGGTGGCATCTCAAGTTGTACACCCCCCCCCACAGCATTATCTTTTCTTAGGATCCACTTGAGACTTTTGTAGTTTGCTCGTTTGGATTGTCTCTGCTCTTTTTCTGAAATGCTGATTTTATGATACCACAGCCAGCTGTGGATGCCTTCTTCCCACTTTGCATCATAAAAACATTTGATTAAAAGCATGTAGCAAGCTTCCTTGAACTTGTCATGTTTCCATGCTTAGATGTTGCCATGTTATTTTATCTAAGAACATTTCTTACTAACTAATTACCCTAATAAATGATGGCATGAATAACTACTCAGTTCATTAGGACTTAATGAATGGTCCTAATAAACAAAGATGAGGCTCTGTCATCTTGAGAGAAGTTTCTTGGGATCAGGGATGCTTTTTAGGTTATATGCAAAGGTGACACTTTTTACTATATTTTTGTAACATTTGGCATTCATGATACCACTTGTATTACGAATGCCAAAAGACAAATGAATGTCTTTTAAAAAATGGAAAACTGAATCCTTGTCTGCATTGCCCTGTTGTCTGCAGTTTGCAGGTCTCTTCCCCGTGTCTTGTGTTATAATGTGGTATTGCCTGGCCAGGATGCTGTGTAGGAGACAACAGTGTGTTCCCCTCTCCCTTCCCTATCCGTGCAATGAAGGATTGCAGAAGATCTTTTTACATGAACATGTGACATTTTTTAATTTGAAGCATTTTTGTAGTCAGGTTACACAAAGGAGCTACTGACAGAAATTTGGTTGAATTTCAGTGTTCTGGATAAATTGCCTCTACAGATTTGGAACAGAAGAAAAAACTTTTTAGTTTATTACTGGTTTGGTTGAAGTGTGTAAAGCTTGAGGTGCTTCCCGCATGGCAAGTCTGCGGTTAGAGAGGTCTTTTTAGTGGACCGATGTTATGTATGCTCAGCGGAAGAGTGAATGTGAACTGACCGATCTGTTTCCAGGGCTGATGCTTTTGTGTTTGTCAGAAGTTGCAGAATCATAGAAGTCATAGAATCATAGAAAGGTTTGGGTTGGAAGGGGCTTTAAGATTATCTCATTTCAACCCCCATACCATGGGCAGGGACACTTCCCACTAGACCAGGTTGCTCAGAGCCTCATCCAACCTGGCCTTGAACGTCTCCATGAACAAGGCATCCACGACATCCGTGGGCAACCTGGACCAGTCCCTCACCACCCTCACAGTAAAAAAAATCTTTTTAATATCTGATCTAAATCTCCCTTCTTTCAGCTTAAAACCATTACCCCTCCACCCATCACTGCACTATTTTTCCAGATCCTGAAGCGATTCTGCTTGACTGTGTAGTTTCAGATGTGCATGTATATATTTGTCAGCTAAGAATGGCTCCTGGCATTGATAAACTTCTAGTAAGATGAGTTAGTGGTATGATTTAGTAACTTAACAAGTTAAAGTGTCCAGGTGTAGGTACATGCGGTGTTCCCAGTTGGGTGATGGTTTGTTGTTGTTTTTATTTGTTTAAAAAGTCTTTCATTTTGATCCTCTGTCAAAATGGAGTTGACATTGAGTTGCTTTCTTTATTTTGCACCCCTACAAATGTGAATTAAACATCAAGATTCTTAGTTTAGTGTAGGATTTTCCGTTAAAGTACAGGAAATGTTAATGAAAGTATTTCAAGGATTTTTTATTAAAGGACCGTTAACTCATGGGTTTGCTTTGCTGAATTTGTTGTTTATTTGATGAAGCATTGATTCAACTGTTTTCAGCTTATCCCATGCTTGTCCATAAGGTGACACATCCTTCTTAATGTGTCCTGTCTTCTGAGACTGTTTTTTCAGAGGGTGTGGTGGATGCTGATTCTTCCTATTCTCTTTAACATAACAAGGGTGGGTTTTTTAATGAAAAATTCTAGTAGGCTGTCTTCTCCTTCCACCTGAAATTTGTATCAGCTTTAACAGATCTCATGCCTTTATAAGCTTCATAATTACATTTCCTGAAGTAGACGTTGGGCATAAGGAAAGGTGGAGTAGCAGCAGCATTTCCTTGTGCCTGTAACATCCTGCCCATAAAAGCAGGGAAATAGCTGTTTGGAAAGGAAAAAAGGACAACTTTTGAACTTTTAGTTGTAAAATCAACACATTTTCCCATTTGCTGCTTTAGAACAAAGCGTGTAATGTTTTTGCCCTTCTCTGGTTTCCTGGTGGCCATTCTCCAGCATGGCAAAATAACTTTGGTTTGGAGTCGGGCCATAGCATCAGGTTATAAGCAAGCGAGCCCTTTTCTCCGGTGCAGCCTAATTGCTGTTTTTGTGACCTTTCCTCAGAAGAAATGTTTGTTTATCAGCTTTTCCAGTGGGATATTTGTTAACCATATTCTAAAGTCTTCTGTTCATACCTTCCTTGAAAGTGAATTATGACCTTTTTCTCCTCCCTCCACTGTGTTCTACAAGGGTGGATCTAAATAGCACTGGTATCACCCCACTCTTCTATTGATGTCATTAAGAAAAATAATGTCTGATTGTGACAATTGCCGTTTAATTCTGAAGTGACTCACTACTACAGAAATGTCTGCTCTGAGACAGAAATTGTGGGTTGGTCATGAGGGAGTGGTGAGCTCCTGTCACTGCTGGAGGTGTTCGGGGTGTGGACTGCTGATACCTGGCACCAGCTTGGCACAGTATTTGGATCAGCTGGGGTCTGTGTTGTAAAGTGTTTCTTGCACCATAGTTCTTTATGCTGCAGACTTGTCTAATGGTTCTTTATATAATCCGTGGCCTTTTTTTTTTCACCTGTACAAAAATAAAACACCCGCTCCCCCCCTTTGCTTTGCTGGCTCTTTTGTTTTCTATTTGTTTCACCTGTAAAAAGAATAAACCCTGTGTTCAGCCTAATTAAGAAAGGAGCCTCCTGGATTTGTAGGATTAATTTGCAGACCTCTTGTGGGTCTGTTACCAGACAAGGACTGTGACAGCTGACACTGGTTTCTGAGGCAGCAGTAGCATCTAGCAGAGAAGCAGGCATACAGCTAAAAGCAGTGATCTTTTAAATTGTCCCAGCATGCCTGTGTACAGCTTGAGGCATCTGGATTCATTTTTGAGAAGCAAATGTGTTGTGTATTCTGGAAAAAAAATTCATACTGAAAGTAGGCAGCAAGTGTATTTTTGCATGAAGGGTTGAGTCAAGTAAGTTGGTGGCAGTTTTCCATTTTCGTAGTGTGTTTTGTCTTTCTTTTTAGAGAACATAGAGTTTTGAAGAAGCTTGTTTTGCCAGTTCTGCTCTGCTTGCAGCTGAAGTGTTTGGTAGCCTGTTTAGATGTACCTGTGAGTACAGGGAGTAGAAAAACAAAGGATTAAAACCCCTCAGAAAGCAGGTTATTACCGTGCTGATGAGTTTACTCAAGGCATAATCTTGCTGAATCAATTGGTTAGTTTCCTCACAGTGCAGAGATGGGTGGATTGGGTTCTACCTTACTGATGGGAGCTTGAGGTTGCTAGGATGCAGACTTCAGTGGGTGGTAACATGGGGCTGTATGGCTGAGATCCAGAGGCCCACTGCCTCTGCCTAGTTTGCCTCCTCCTTTTTTCTTTCCTGAAAAACTGAACTGATTTTTTGCCAGATCAGATTCGGCAGCAGTAGGTAAAGCTAATGACTGTAGTATGGTACTTCAGAATTGTCTTTTGGACACTACCCTGTTTTTAATAAAACATGCTAATATGAAGGCTGTACAGCAGAGTGCAGTTGTTACAGTATGAGCTGTTAATGAAATGTGTAGGTGATGTGAATTTTCTTGAGTATAAAAGGAGAAAGAAATCCTTCGTGCAGCCTGGACTGCAGGGGTGTCTCCTTTATTCTGCATGATGTGAAATGTCTAATTTGGATGCCTCTTTGAAGAGGCTGGTTCCTTTAATATTTCTGTGGAGGCTGTGTAGAGTGTTAATTATACCAAGTGCAGTGAGAGAGGTAGTGTGGGTGTAAAAGTATTTCCTATGGGATTTCTTCATAAAACTTAGCTTCCTCTGTTGAGGTGGAGCTGCAGTCACTGGAAACTTTATTAGGTTTTAGGTGGAGTTAATATTTAGCTCTTACCAATTGATGTGTGTGCATGTAAAGCAGCAGTCATGTAAGTTGACTGAATGCATACGATGGTTTTATTATCATCACATCACAGTATCACAGTATCATAAGGTTGGAAAGGATCTCCGAGATCATCGAGTCCAACCTATAACCCAACACTAACACCATCATCTAAACACCATCACTAACACCAACACCAACACTAACACTACACCAACACCAACACCAACACTAACACCATCATCTAAACCATGGCACTCAGTGCCTCATCCAGTCTCCTCTCCAGACCTCCCAGGTCGGCGACTCCATCACCTCCCTGGGCAGCCCATTCCAATGGCCAATCACCCTTTCAGTGAAGAACTTTTTCCTAACATCAAGTCTAAACTTTCCCTGACGAAGCTTGAGTCCATGCCCTCTAGTTCTGTCACTGGTCACCTGAGAGAAGAGACCAACCCCTGCCCGACTACAACCTCCTTTTAGGTAGTTGTAGAGAGCAATGAGGTCTCCCCTGAGCCTCCTCTTCTTCAGACTAAACAGCCCCAACTCGCTCAGTCACTCCTCGTAGGGCTTGTGCTCCAGCCCCTTCACCATCTTCGTTGCCCTGCTCTGGACACACTCCAGCATCCTGACATCTTTCCCAAACTGGAGGGGGGGGGGGCAGAACTGTACACAGTATTCAAGGTGAGACCTGACCAGTGCCGAGTACAGGGGGACGATAACTTCTCTGGTCCTGCTCGCCACACTATTCCTCTTAGCCACCTGGGCACACTGCTGGCTCATGTTGAGCTTCCCGTCCACCAGCACTCCCAGGTCCTTTTCTGCCTGACTACTCTCCAGCCACTCTGTCCCCAGTCTGTAGCTCTGCATGGGATTGTTGTGCCCAAAATGAAGTACCCGACATTTGGACTTATTAAACATCATCCCATTAGAATCAGCCCATCTCTCCAATCTGTCCAGGTCCCTCTGTAGGGCCATCCTACCCTCTAACAGATCAACCCTTCCTCCCAGCTTGGTATCAGCTGCAAACTTGCTGATGATGGACTCAATCCCCTCATCCAGATCATCAATAAAGATATTAAACAGGATGGGACCCAACACCGATCCCTGGGGGACACCACTGGTGACCGGCCGCCAACTGGATGAAACACCATTCACCCCCACTCTTTGGGCTCGGCCATCCAGCCAATTCCTGACCCAGCACAGAGTGCTCCCATCTAGGCCACGGGCTGCCAGCTTCCCTAGGAGTTTACTGTGGGAGATGGTGTCAAAGGCCTTGCTGAAGTCCAGGTATACCACATCCACAGCCTTCCTCTCATCCACCAGGCGAGTCACATGGTCATAAAAGGAGATCAGGTTGGTCAGGCAGGACCTACCCCTCCTAAACCCATGCTGGCTGGGCCTGATCTCTTGGCCGTTCTGCAGGTGCCGCATGATTGCACCCAGGATTATCTGCTCCATAATTTTACCTGGGATCGAGGTCAGGCTGACAGGTCTGTAATTACTTGGATCATCCTTACGGCCCTTCTTATGGATGGGCGTCACATTGGCCAACTTCCAGTCTTCCAGGACCTCTCCAGTGAGCCAGGACTGCTGAAAGATGATGGAGAGCGGCTTAGCAAGCTCATACGCCAGCTCTCTCAGCACCCTAGGATGGATCCCATCCGGCCCCAGAGACTTATGAGGGTCCAAGCGGCTCAGCAGGTCTCTAACATCCTCCTCGTGGATAGCAGGAGGGCCATATTTCACCCTGCCCCCATCAACCACTTCAGAGGGCCAACTGTCAAGCGAGCTGACATCCTTGCTATTGAAAACTGAGGCAAAGAAGGCATTAAGTACCTCCGCCTTCTCTGCATCTCTGGTTACTATATTTCCCTCCACATCCAACAAGGAGTGGAGGTCGCTGCCGCCCTTCTTTCTACCATTGATGTATTTATAAAAACTCTTCTTGTTATCCTTAACAGAAGTGGCCAATTTGAGTTCCAGCTGGGCTTTTACTTCCCTGATTTTCCTCCTACACGACTTAACAACATCTTTGAACGTGACGTGGCTTACGTCCCCTTCTTTACAACAACGATACATCCTCTTTTTCTTACTTAGTTCCTTCAGAAGTTCCCTACTCATCCAGGCCGGCCGTCTGCCCCTACGACTCTTCTTACAACACACAGGGACAGCCCGCTCCTGTGCCTGCAAAATTTCATTCTTGAAGTGCATCCAGCCTTCCTGGACCCCCTTGCCACTAAGAACTGTTTCCCAGGTACTTTCCTGAACAGTTCCTTAAATAATCCAAAATCTGCCCGCCGAAAGTCCAGCATCAATGTTCTGTTCTGCATGTCTGATAGAGGAGAGCTCCTTCCCTTCAGAGAAGTTTCAAATATGACATCAGCGCCAGGTTGACCAAGAGAGACAGTAACTTCTTGAATTTTTTAGGGAACTGTATGTTCCTCAAACAAGGAACTTCCCCTCCCCGCCCCCCCCCCCGCCCGCCCACCATGGCCAGTATTTAATTGAGATGACCATGCATCGTTTTGAACAATGCTGTCTTCGCTGTAGAGCCCGTGATAAGGGCAAAACTCTCAGGCTTGAGCTATATCTAAAGAGTCAATGCGTTGTGTGATGTTTCCTAGATGAGAATTGTTACTGTGCAATTTTAGGAGGTTTTTTTTTTTTAAAGTAGAAGGAATCTTGGTTGGTGGGACGGTGACCATGCGCAGGCTCACTGTTTTTAACACCCACCAGCCCTGAAGCTGGGCCTGGTTAGGAAGTTGGTACCTTTTTGCGATACAGGTAGGTTTTGTCAGAAGGCTTATAAAATAATTTGATGACACAATCTTTGAACTACCCAGCCAAACCCGGGAAGGGAATGTTGCTCTGAAGATAAAATGGTGTTTGGTGCGCATGGCGAAAGCCAGCACACCACCCTGCTTCCACCAAAACAAGGCCCACGACTGAGCTTGCCTCGGACTTGGGAGGTGCGAGCAGTAACCTCAGGGAGAACACTGTACGCCTTGGCCTGGCATGGGGCTTGTTCTTCCCAGTTTGTTTTCCAATACCAGTTTAGATGGAAAATGTAGACGGCAGCATTTGACGACCTGGGGAGCTGTCACTGCAAACAGCCTCTTCCTGCCTCTGTTAGGTGCAGCGTGTTGGAGTCCTGCATCGCAGGGTCACATGCAAATACTGTGGTGTAATGACCCAGGGTCCTGTTATTACTTAATTGCCTCATTGCTAACTGTATTAATAGCCCAGGTTCCAGACCATACTTAGCCTTCTTTTAAAGATATACTAATTAGTTTTCTATGCAGTATCTTGAATAAGCTTATTTCCTAACTGTCTGCTTAAAGCTAGGTTTTGTTGTACAGGTCCCAAAGATGCTGATAATCCATTTTGCTTCATTAAACCCGTTATCTGCTTAAATATCCATCAGTCAAAACTCATACACTTTCTGTAGAGGAGACCTGAAGGAGATTGTTTACTGTTTGTGATGTTTCTTAACATCTAGTTTTCCTGAAACTGGCAAAATTGAAACATATGTGAAATGTTACTTAAATAATTTAATTTTTATTGCTTTAAAAATATGACATGGGAAAAAAGAGCATAAAACCTGCTGCATCTTTGGGGACAGAATTTAATGCCAAGTTTTAGATACTGTTCTTCATACAGTTGGTTTTCACTTTAAACAGATGACTGGGTTTTTAAAACTGGGTTGCATGCCAGTAGTTAAAGTACAGCCATATAGGGTATGACAGGGTTTGTAACTGGGGCTTTTCAGAGGTGAGGTCATGATAAACTTAAACAAAACCTAAGCGGCAATATTAATGTCACCAACAAATAGATTTCTTTTTCTAGTCCTTCTTTCACAGTGCCTGAACACTAACTGTGTTTATATTGCCTCTGTTTGAAGGAAAATAGTTTGTTAAAAAGGAAGTTAAACTTCTTGTTTTGTTTCTCTGCTGCTTAAAAATATTCACCGTATAAACATCTTAGTGTTTACATCAGGGAGGTTAGACAGGAGCTGTAATGCTTTGTGCTACCCTTTGTCTCTCAATGCTTTTGTTAGCATGCCAAGCCACATGGTGTGGTGGTACTTGGGAAGAACTGAAACTACTCTGACAGTAACAAGTATTTACTTATTAACTGGAATGTCTGTACTTTGTAAAATTATGTTAAAATTATAAGCTGTGGTAGCCCCTCGGGGATTTATTTAACAACTATAGAAGTGCCCTGGAAGAGAGACCACATTGCATCACTGATGTCTTAGGTAAAGATTTTTCTTAGACCTGTAGGGTACAAATTAATAAACAAAGAGCACCTAATCTTTGATGCACTTGTGTCATGAGTCCTGCAGGCAGCTCTGGTTGCCACATCTCAGGAAGGGCTTACTGCAATTAAATCATCCTTCTCTAAAGCGATTGAGAAGATGGAGCAGCTACCTTGGGAAAGACTAAGGAGTCCAAGGCCCTTCACTTTGGAGAAGAAAAAAAGGTCGTAGTTTGCAAAACCACAAAGGTAGTGGATAAGTTGGGTTCACCAGGTCCTGCCATATTAGAATTCAGGGACACTCAAGATATTTAACAGGTTTTATCTTCTGTCTTAATAGAAGATCAGCTTAAAGCAGATGGCAGTACTTCTTCACGCTGCAGTCATGAATTTCTGGAACTTGCTGCCACAGGAGGTGTGGAGACAGGCAGTATTGGCGGGTTCAGAAAGGGTTTATGTGCATGCATAGACACCAGGTCCATAAATGGACACTAAACTGACTGGGAAGGGAGGTGCCCTCTAAATTCCTGCTCCGACACTTGTGGATGCCAGCAGAGAGGCTGCAGAAAAGACTCACATGCTCGCTTGAAATAGACTTACTGATGCTGTTGGAGGCAGAATACCAGGCTGGATGCACCATACACCTGACCTGGGAGGGCAGTGCTTCTCTTGTTGCCTCAGGAGCACGTGGTGCAGGCTGTTCTTGAACTTGCTCTGGCTGTCAGGATAATTATTTAAGACTCAGGTCAGCCAAAACCACTTAGAAAACCAAAGTTTCTTATAAAAAAAGACTGCTTCCTTGCCCTTTGTGCCACTGACAGGGGTGGGAACTGGATCACACTGGGTGCAGAAGGCGAAAGGTAGTACTAAAGAGGATACAGAAATTATTCTGCCCACATCCATCCTGTCAGAAGATTCTCCTTTTCCTGGTCCAGAGAGCAAATTCACCCCATTCAGAAGGACACAAACATTTCAAAGTGCAGCTACATGAGAAGGTGGAGTGCTTGGAGCTACTTTGGATGCCAGTACTTCTCCCCAGCTGCCCCATTTGGTCTTCTCCATACCTTTCTGGCTACTGGTGTGTCTGACCATTTGTGGATGGCCATGGCCAGTCGCTCTGCCTGGTGATTCTCAGGGTTTCAAATGAAGGAAGAGCACATCCAATCACAGGCTTGTCCCGGGGTGGAAGGAGAAATTGCTGTTGCTGACAAAGCTGCTCTGCTGTCAGAATTAGGATGAGGAAGAAGCAAGATGTTTCAAAATAATGAAATTGCAAGGTTTCAGTTTCTCTCCTGTGGGAGTGCTGGCAGGCTGAAGGAAAGAGGGGGTGCTTGCTTGTAGAAGTAGAGCAGAAGTCCCTTTCTCTGTGTTCCTTCCTGTATTCTCTGCTGTTTTTTTTTTGTTGAATGACAGAAATAGTTGGTTAAATCCTTTATTAATGCAGACGTGATGTAAGTAGGATGTATCAGGCACACTTTTTAAGACTAAACAAGACTTGGATTTTTCATTTTTTTTTTTTAATGTAAATGAGACTGCATTTCTCATTTGTCAAAGCCTCAGTGCTTTACTTCAAATCATTGCTGGCCACAATTTACAGCAAGATCATCTTGATTCATCTGACTGCATCAAGACTCACTATATGTGTGTGATTAGTACGAGCACACATGAGGGCAGGGAATAGGGACTGACATAGCTTAAAAGTTGGCTTGAGCCTCCCACAGGTCTTTGGTTCTCTATATTTCTTATGGAAATACTTCAGTGTGTTTGTGGGATAGGCTGACCTTTCATGCATTGCATTTCCTTTGTCTGTCAAGCTGAAATGTTAAGAGGAACTTGATTCCTGTGCCTCCAGAGGTGCTCATTTCTAGAAGCCTTGTGAAAATAGGAGATTAGATAGAAGAGGTGGTGGAGTCACTGACCCTGGAGGTGTTTAAGGGGAGACTGGATGAGGCACTGAGTGCCATGGTTTAGATGATGGTGTTGGTGTTAGTGTTGGGTTATAGGTTGGACTCGATGATCTCGGAGGTCCTTTCCAACCTTATGATATCGTGATACTGTGAAGAGAAATACTTTCTTGTATCCCTGCATGAATAGAAACCTGTAGGAGCAGGTTGGGAAATCCATGCATCTGACTCAAGGCAAGAATGCTGAGGAAACAGGCTTTGGGATTTTGAGGTTTACTTTGTGGAACTTTTTCCTCATCCTGTAGCAGCTCTCCAGCTGTTGAGCTTAGCGCTTTCTTACTGCATACACGACTAGGGTTTGGCAGTGACCGTGAGACTTGGAGTTTATCAAAGTCCCAGGTGTGATGAAGGTCTTCTTTTTGGGACTACAACTTGATTTGCAGTTCATTTTAATTTAATTGTAATCTTTGCAGTTCTTGTTCCATGAGGATTCATGCTGAGCTGGTCTCTAGGTGCCTTTACACAGAGCATAAATTGTAAAAAGAGAGTGCTGCTTCTCTAAACATCTGTGATACCATAAATGAGATGTGCTTGGGGGGCATGTGATAAAGAAAAAACATTTTCTGCCCTCTTTGTTGAGAGGAAGCTCAACTGTGAAGAGGCCTTGCATTGTGAGCCCTAATGAAAGACCAGCTATTCCCCTTGGGGAAATGAAGGCACTTGCCTCATTTCCCTCTCACTGGCAGCTGTTGCTTAGGAATTTCACTAAGGAATGAAATGCTGCTTTGGCTGACCTGAGGAATGGCTTTAATACAAATGGCCACCAATGGTGTGTGCTGTGACTTTCATAGAAGTTAATACTTTTGACTAGAAGCAGTGTTTTGGACCCAGCTATATCATCCATATGGATTCTGATGGATTTTGATGGATTCAAATGTCTCCTTGAAATTAGTTTTTGTCTTTCACATGTGTGCTGGGCCGAGGAAGTAGCAGATAACATGAGCAGCAAGAAATGGAAGGTGACCTGGAGCTCTGATGAAGAAAACACACTTAGTTGGGCTGGGAGGAGGGAGGATGATGACACGGTAGCCATTACTGAGAATATAAATTGGCTGAGTAGTGGAGGAGTCACACCTGACTCTGGGTTGGTTATTTTTTTTAAATGAAAACAACTCTGAAATGTTTGTGCATTGTTTTATAGAGAAAATCCATTTTTGAACAGCAGTACCCAAATGTGCCATTGGCTGACAGAAGACACAATGTGAACCGCTGTGCTGACTGTGCCTGTACTTCACTCTGCTGCTGTGACATAAGCAAGGATTTGTGGTTAGGAAACTCATCACTAGGCCTAACTTTTGAAGACAAAAGGCAGTTTCATAACTTCCCAGCATACAAATTTTGTGAGGCATGCACACAGGGTGTTTTGTATGGAGCTGGACATGAATCAGCTGCATCTGGATCAGCCTAGAGATGAACTGGATGGCTGGATCGTGCTGCCCTTCACATCTCAGCAGTGTGCTGGCTCCAAGGAGCTGTGTCAGGGGTTGCAGAGCACACTTGGGGACCATGGGAGGGCCACGCTGGAAGAAATGGTCCTAGGCTGGTTGAGCCACCAGGTGACACAGACTGGCTTCTCCTCTTGCTAGGCCAGGCACAACTGTCATAAGAACCAATGACAGACATACTTGGCTGTAACATCTAAATCTCAACTCTGGAATGGCCTTGCTCCTGTGTTTAAAACAGCTAAGGCTGGAATAATTGTTTTCCCAGTAGTCCAACCCTGAGCAGGTGTGGCTTCAGTAACTTGGTGGCCATTCCAGAGCAATATATTATAAAGTATGGTAGATATGAGTTAATTACTGCTGTTGTATCGGATAAGTCAAGGTCTTCTACATATACCTGCCGAGATAATAAAGTAGAATTTGATCTGCTGGACCTAAGCAGAGTGAGCAGGGGACTTTTCATGGTGACAAATTATGAGGTGACAAGTACAGAAGGAAATAAGAGAACTGTGGGAAATGAGTTGCCAAGTCTTCCTCCACTCACCCAAGTGTGCTGGTCAAAGAAGACTTGCTTATTGTAACTGAAAGCACAGCTAGACAAAGCTGTATGGCAAAAAGTTAAGTGCCACTGTATACTGAGAGCAATTTGTTTCCAGGAAAGCTGAAGAAAAAAAAATGTGTAGCATCTTGTCAGTCCTCTTTGCGTGGTTCTTAAGTATAATTAGTAAAAAATAAAATACACAGGTGCCTGACAGCTGTGTGTGCTACTTAATGATAGTCATTGAGAGCAGCTGACCCAGTTAATCAGAGTGGGTTGAGGCTTTCTTGTTCCTAATGAACTCAGTGAAGTGTTCCTTCCTTGGCTTTCTCCTGACAGCAGTCACGTGGGATTTAGTGTTTCCCCAGTCTGCGTGACAGCAATGTGATTTTCTGTCAGAGCTGGTGTCTGGCTAGTGAGGAGCTTTTGTTTGCTTAAGGTTGGAATGTTTTGAGCTTTTGTTTGGGAGCAGGAGGGTATCTCCAGATTGATTTGTAAAGATCTCAGGCTTAGTTTTTCAGTGGGATAGAGTTATGTTTCCTTTCCTGTGACAGGTATCTTCCATTGTTCACTCTCTATGGTCTTCGTGGTCACTGGTGGAGGACTGGAGTGAAAATAATGATTGAAATGAACGGCATTTTTATCCATTGGGCATTTTTCTCAAGTGGATTTGGGCCTATTCTTTAATGTTTTCATCCTGGTGATCTATTTTTCATGTTCAGTTCATAGTTTTACACAATCTACATGCTGTTAAAATTAGTTGAGGCACAGGCTTTAATTGTTTAGAGAATGATTTGTAACTGCATTTGTTGGCAGTGTGCTGCAGAAGCGGACTATCTCTGCTTTTGCTTAACAAGGCTCTGTGTTTTCTGTGTGCTTAATTAAACTTTGCCAAAATTGCCTGTTCTCTAGTGCTGATGTGAGAAGGTGGAAATTCCAGTGGTATATTCAAGCAGGGAATCCTGTCTGACTCTGTAGAGGGAGTGACAGCTCCCCTGGTGGTGCCCAGGGACCCACAGCTCTGCAACAGAGCCACGTCTGAAAAGACTGGCATCACTCTGAACATCAATTGATTCCCTGCCCCACTCACCGCCAAGCCCAATGGAGCTGCTATCTCTAGCTTGTCACCAAGTGCGTTTATGCCTTTCTCTTCTGTTGTTCCCATTGGTTCCAGCACCCACAAGCTTCGTCTTGCAAATGCATTTGGTTCTATCGAGAACAGTTTAGCATTTGGCGCCTATTCTCCAATACACATTACAGACCTGACTCCAAGGCATTGCCAGAGTCTATCCAAAATTAACTTGCTAAGGTGCTGTGCTTGGGTTTGCTCATGGCAGTCCCACAGGACTAGAGTGATCTCATGGGGTTGTGTCTTTTCTAACCTGACCAAATTTCTATCACTTTGCTAGAAAAATGCATCTTTGTGGGAGAACAGAAATGTCTATGAAGACAGGAGAGGGTTACTTGCTGTCTGCTCATACTTATGAATTTATTTATTGAGTGTTTGTTTTTCTCTCTCTCTTTTTTTTTAATAGTGCAGACAGGTGATTTTCTAGCTGTCAGCCCTGTGAACTTACCATACGCCATTAAAGGTGATAGGTTCTTTTTGTTGTGTATATATGGTTATTAAAAGTCCTTTTTGCAAAACTAAAAGCGCTTGCGAAGTGTTTTGTTTATAAACAAAGGTTGAGGTTTGAACATAGGAAAGGTGGTGAGTGTGTTCCGCTTTTCTGGTTAGTGTTTTGATTATAATGGATGTTGTGGGTGACTTCAGGAATCATGGTGACAATCAGTAAATGTGAGATTGAGCAATCACCAGTGGAATAATGATAAATATTAAAACTGAGGTGTTCATTACTGGATGTTCAGTATCAATAGCGTTAGCAGTTTGGAGAGGTGGGAACTCCACAACAGACTCATGTATCAGAGAGGTGAGTCGTGCCTGTAGCCATGTGAAGTGGCTGGTATCTAGCTGCACAGGCGTGGAGCATTCCATTGGGTTCTTGAAATCAGCCGCATAGGTGGCAAATGCTTATCAGACTTTATGGCCAGAGGACTGCAGGCTGTCCCCTGACCCTTCATTACCCACTGCTAAGGTTCTCCCAGCCCACTCCCACAGCACTGTTTGAAGTCAACATTCACAGTGCCCATGTCTCTGGACTCTGAACATGGATCTTTGCTTTTGATATTTATTTTAAACATGAATACAATAATAACATCTACTTTGATTTCAGAGGAAAAAACTGCTTAGAGTTTTCTTTTTCCCTGTGCCTGCATCGGTCGTTACTATGGTAGCTTGGAAGAGGGGGAAGAAGAAAAGTAGCAGGACAAAAAAGCTTAATTTCTGTAGTGAGAATGGAGACTTGGAATCTGAAAACACTGAGTAATTTGGTATTTTGCAATAGACTAGGTGGAGTCTGGCAACGGTGCAAGATTCTGCACAGTCTGAGAGCTGTGCTTAGGGAACTGATAGGAGAACTGCATTTGACTGGTGTTCCTTTTGCCTCAGCTTCCTCATCTCTGAAATAAAGGTGTGTTCTCTCTGTTAACGCAGGAAGTCAGTATCTGAGCCCAGATCAGAATTGAAGGCTTCTGGCTTCCAGTTCTCCATTCAGACCACACCTTTCTTTTTATAGCTATGGGAAAAAAAGTCTGCTCCAGTGTATCATTTAGTAAAATACCATATAGGAAAAGCAAAACTAAGCCCCAAAGTTCTAAAACTAGCTGGTTTAAAATTAGGAGCCACAAAACATTCTGCAGCTTCTTTCTGGCGAGTCGAACTTTATAGTTCCACACCAGATGTGCTCATCTTTGGGCTCATTTCTGGCAAACCGAAGTGCCTGCAAAGGTGTGTGCTGAGCAGTGGCCAGTGAAATCGGGGAAATTCTTAGGATTAGCTCTGCTGGGATGTGCTTGTGAGGACAATTGGAACACTGACTTAACGGTGTGTCCATACAGTATATCCCTGGGTTCAGATGTAAGCTGAAAGCTGCAAGCTTCTTCAAAGCTTCTCCTGTTCTAAGTGAAGTCTTGCATCATTAAAGCTGAGAGCTGAAAGTCATTCATACTATATATGGCATTTGTGCTAGTGATAGAAACCAAAGTGTATTTATAATGCGAGTTTGCTCCAGGAATACGGATTGGGAACAAATGTTTGTTTGGACAAAATCCAACTCCAGGGATCAGTTTTACTGCTGCATGTAAAATCTGTAGTCAGCCTGAAAAAGCAGCAGTTGAAAAATCCAATAGGGCCTTCCCATGGAAAAAACATGAATTTGATGTAACATTATATAGCTAGAGACTTACTTGTAGTGAGAACTTGACAGCTCACTTAGTAGTCAGTGACCTTGTGCGTAATGTGCTGTCTGTCACGTTGGAAAGCAGGGATGCTCTTACATTGTTGACACACACCAGGATTGTTGGTGTTACTTATGCTGTCTTCACAAGTATTCTTCATTTGTTTAGAAATACCCATTTGTGCCCTAAGTAATGTTTCGTGAAAATTGCAGCTGTATTCTTAACAATATTGCATAGCATTAACATGAGCAAATCGAGCCCTAAAAATGAGCTGAGCTGTTTTACATACTGCTGATAAATATTTGACTGAAAACAGTTGGCAAAAAAAAGGACACAAGTGTCTTTGGGTGTGTTGATTTAACCTTCTCCATTCAGTTTGAGAGTTCGATTTGAGTTGCCTAACTTGTTAAGCCTTTCTATTGCTATACAGCTAAATACCGTGTGTTGACCTTCTGTTGAATAATTACTATTTGGACTAGAGAATGCTCATATCCAAAGTCATGAAAGAATTGTTTTTAATTTTGTTTTCTAAATCTGCTGTCTCTGTTCTTGTTGAAGGATGTTCAGAAGGAGAGCGAACCTCACGTTTATCTCAGTAAAGAAGAAGTTAAAGAGAAGATACAAAGCTATAATTCATCTGTCACTGATAAACTAAAGATGACCTTGGTAAGTTTTGCATGCAATTCCTGTAATTTTTCATAGGAGCAGTTCAACTCTTAACTTTGTAGTGCCTTAGGAATCATTTTATTCTAGGCTTCTTACACATGAAACTGCCTCTTTCAATGGCTTTGTAAGAGGCTCTTAGATGTGAAAATTAAATCTCATGTCCCTGTATAAATTGAAACAAACTGTAGTGGAAAAAAATGTCATTTGAAATGTGTTTAAGATACATCTTAGTGTCAACTGAGAGTTTAAATTTGCCAGATGAAAACTCTCAGTTGGTAAATGTGAAGATGCATTGTTCCTGTTTGTGTAGATAAATTTTTGTCAGGTATCTCTCTGATTAAAATGCTCAATCAGTGAGAAAAGAGAAAGCATGCAATATTTATTATAATAGGCTTAATTTGTAGTCATACAGGTTTTCAGCATGAAGAGACTTCCTTCCCCCCACCCCTACAATATAGACAATACAGAAAATGGAATTCAGGTAGACTTTTCATTTCCAAGGATTATGGACCAGGTCAAAGACTCAATCTGTCAACAGCAGGCCATACTAATAAAATTCACATCTATTTGCCTAGCAAGCTGTTATTCACTTGTTGTATTGTCCAGGTCTTTCTGAAACGTTTATATATTCCTGTGGGTGTGCAGTGTATGGAAATGTTGAAATTCCATTATATGCTAAACCATATAAGTACGACTGGGTACTAAAAAGTTCTTTGTTGTGTGTTTGCATCTGGATCAGGACTTACTATTCCTAAAACCAGAGGTCCTAAAGTTTTCTAGCTCAGTAAGGTTTAATCAGTTTTGCTCTTTTGTCTTTCAGAAGCAGCTGGAATAAGTAATTTGAAATGTTGATTAGATTGACACTTATACTGGTTCTTTTTGAGCATCTGTGATAAATGCCTTAGACTAATTTGGCAAGAATGGCTAGAATGTGGAATATTAATTTCTGTATTTCTGCATAAAATCTGTTCTTAAAGATGCATATTAGTGATCTCTTTCAATTCATAGTTCTCCACTAATGTGAGAACTTAGGTTTGTAGTACCTTTTTCTTGATTAGATCTTAATACTCCTAGAATTCAATACGTATTATTAAGAAAACAATACCAGAATATACTAGAAAATAGCAGCAGAAATAGCAGAGAGAGTAGATGTCTGGATTACCAAAAGCAATATCTTTCCTACAAGACCTCACGTATTACAGTGGCATTTAAATTGTTTGCTGTGACAGTTTTAATCTGCCCACTCTGCTAATGTGTCACAACTTGTCATTACTAATTTTAACAGTTCGAACTCAAACCATTCTATGATTCATTCTATAATTCTATAAGTCATTCTATGATTCTGTGATACTTTCCTGTGTTGCAGAACGCGAATGGGATTTACACTGGCTTCATCAAAGTTCATTTGGAACTATGCAGACCGATCACTGTGCAGTCTTCTCAGAGCGAGGGGAGATGTGTTCACAGCAATAACGAAGCTGCTTTTTGCGTGCCGGACGGCTGCGTGAACACCCTTCACATCAGCAGCACCAACACTGTTCGTGAAGTTATTGAGGCCTTGCTCAAAAAGTTTTTTGTGGCTGACAACCCTGCGAAGTTTGCACTTTATAAACGCTGTCACAAGGAAGACCAAGGTATGCGTTGGGCTTGTGGCGTTGTGGTAGTGAAGGCGATTGGGGAGGGAGTTGTGCTATAGGAATACTTGAAAAGCAGGGTGGAGAACTCTGATAAGTGGAGGTAACAATCTTGCACTGCTGTTTTTTTATTTCTTTGTGAAAAGTAGCATGTGTAAGAGTAAATGATTTGAGGGTATTTCAGGACAATTCAAAAAGTAACCTACTAAACAATCTACATGGGTCTCCTGTGTCTTGCAGTCCGTTATATTTTATCAGGCTCTCAATTTCAGGGAGCCTGGTAACTGCAGGTTTTTGAGATTAAATTACAGGACAGATTTTTAAAAAGAGAAGCCTTGGTGTTTGTGACACCTGAAGTCTCTGCATTGGCAGACAACTCTTGAGGTGACAAGCATCATGGACATGTGCGTTGTGTTCATGTCTGTTAATTAGTGCACATGGCTCCTCCAGTGCACTGACTGCTGTTAGAAGTTTGTTGTATATTGTGCTTGGAAAATAGCAGAAGATACAAAAGCTATTTTTAGTGCAAAGTGCATTTTTGCCAATGGTGTGTTCTTGCACTTAGAATCTGTCTTCCATGGACATGTGAGAACAGTTTCAGGAGTTGAGATGTTCCTGGCTTTCAGCTACCGCAACTGTGTCAGGCAGGCCGAGTTGTCTTTTAGACTTGGTGTATGAGATTTTAAGTGGAAAAGGTATCAGAATGGGTGATACCACAGCTCTGATGTCTTAAATGCTGAGTTACAGTAACAGATCTGTGTTGTATTTTTTTTCTTGTGGGTTTTTCCCCCCACCATGTAATCAGATGGTGTACTGTGTTGAGTAGAGGCCATTTCATTCCTGTGTGAATGGAGTGTTCCACTGTTACCATCAGTCATCTGCTCAGCTTCTCCCTAAAACTCACTTGCTCAAAGCCAGTATGTGGATTAATAAATACAGTATAGAAATGTATTTGTTGGTTACATATGCATGTCTGAAATTTTCTAACATTAGCCTTCATCATTCCAAGCATTTGAAACACCACTAGTAAAGATGGTAATTAGTGTGTTGTGTTTTTCCTCTCCTGCAGTTTATACATGCAAGCTGTCAGACCGAGAACATCCCCTCTACCTGCGTTTGGTGGCAGGCCCCAGGACAGAAATGCTCAGTTTTGTTCTGCGCGAGCATGAAACTGGAGAAGTCATGGTATGCTACGCACTCACTGGTCTGTGTGTTTGTTTAACTTCATGGATGAGTGCGCTCCTGCTTGATCTGTGCTGGCCAGATGATCCATTTTTTTTGAAACATGTTTTTTTTTCTTATTATATTTACTTTGTGCCTTTTGTAAACGTTTCATTTGTGGCTAGGCTGACCCGTTGTTACTTGCAGAACAAAAAACAGTTTAAAAGAGTAATATGTTTTCAGGTCCCTAAGATTTGCAAGGAGGGTGCCCCATACTGTTTCAGTTTGAAATTGTTTTGAGTGTCTATTTAAAAATACTGTATATATAAATTATGTAGGTATTTTCTGTTCTGCTCACCCTTCCTTTTCTCTCTTTTTTTCTCTTTCCAGTGGGAAGCTTTTACCATTCCTGAACTGCAAAACTTCTTGCGTATACTGGACAAAGAAGAAAATGAGCAACTGCAAATCTTAAAGAAGCGTTATGCAGCTTACAGAGACAAACTTGAAGAAGCCCTTGGTGGGGTGTGGAAACCTGGTTAAAAGGGGCCAAAGGACACTCAGGAAGAATGCACGCTACCAAATGTCAGTATAGCATGCCAAACCCAACGTACAAAGAGCAGCAGAGAGTAGTTTTCTTTATTCAGAAGACTGTTTTGTGATGCCAGGGTACCTGAATTTTGCTATAGACTTAGTTCCATAAGCCAGGTCACTGAGCATCTTGCACCCACAGATAAGGGATTCTGCATGTTTGTACATCAGTTTGCAACCCTCTGTGTGCCTAGAGAGTTATCCGAGTTATCTTGGTGCAAGCTGTGAACCATAATCAATTTTCTAGGATGCTATGAAATAAGATTTTATTATTATTATTTTTCTTTGCTTCAATGGTAGCTTTGTAAGTAAGGATGTGCAAATTGATGGGTTTGAAAAAATGAATAAGACTGTCTGGATGAGAATTAGTTGGAGCACTATCTCTGAGATGAAACTGATTTGCACTACCTTTCTGTTTTCAAATAGTTACTGCATAATTTGTGAGAGAACTGTTATAGATGGAAGGCATATGAGTTCGTCAGGTTCTTTCTGTGAAATTTGTGGAGGGATTTAACATGGTCTTTTCTGGAGAAGGTAAAGAGAAAGTTGAAAAGAAGGTTAGCGTTGAGGGAGGAGGATTAACAGCCAACAGAGGAGAGCTGGCTTTAAATGGGAATAGTATTTATACAAAGGAAAGTTAAAATGTGAATTGTACAAGGTTAAAGTTGTAGGATGTTACAATCTTATGAATAAGTTTTATGGGGTTTGATAGCATAAATCCACACTGGAAAAGAAATAAGCATAACAGAAATACTGGGAAGGAACAAGAGGCAAAAGCTAAATAAGAATGGAAATGTAGCCTTATATACAAGTTGTTATTGGAGAAGCTGGTTCCATAAATGGTGAATGGGGGTTTGAAAAGTGCAGGAAAGCCAAAAGGTGGCTGCTTACTTGAATTCTGAAAAGCAGACAATGTCTCTCATAACTTTGTGAGCAATGCCCATCTCACGAGTGTTTAGGCATAAGCTATAACTACAGATGCATTTGGTCTTTATTGTAAGTCAGATTTTTCCTCTGGCTCAGCGATCCATTTTTAGCCTGGATAATTTTGAATTATCATATCTGAAAGACAAAAATAGCTTCCTCTGCTTTTTGTTTGTTTGTTAAAGGCTCAATCAGGCAAAGAAAGCAGAATTTCTTATTCAAGTTTCCAACTTAGCAGAAAATTAACATTCATTGGCTGTGTTGGTGACTGAGCTTAGTAACTCCTGCTTTTAGTAATTCAGAAGGTTTTTTCCTTATGGTTCTTAAATTCTTAATTGAAAAACTGATTACCAAATTCTGCAGACTGCTGGTTTACTTGATTTAAAAGTAGGAAAAATGTAGCAAGAAAACTTTTTACTTTACTGTAAATATAATTGTTGTTCTCTCAGAGTTATTTATCTTAAAAAGCATGTTCAAAAGAAACCAAAGAAGTGGGTGTGCAATAGAAGCATGAGCCAGATTTGAGTAACTGATACTTCAGTCATTATCATGCCAGAGAGGAAATGAGTTATATATCATGGGGTGGGGTGGAGGAGTGCAACCATTTAAGAGCAGCGGAAGTTGGTGGGGTTTTTCCCTCCTCTGTTAGTGTATTGGTTTTAAATTCCTAAGGAACTGTTAAAACTTTAGTGACATCTAATGGATACTGTGTGAAACTCCAAGATGCTTTTGTTCCTCCCCTTAATTTGATGTAATTGTGCCTTTGTTTCCTTTCCTTAGTGGGACTTTTTTTTTTTTTTAAACTCTTCACAGTTTTTTTTTTTTTTTGGTAAAAAGAATTTACAAACTTAATGAGACAATCATAATGTTTTAAAGTGTTAAGAGAAATTAAGAGTAGGACTAACTATAAAGTATATATAAGGCATTATCTTGTTTGTTTTTTTAATTTCACATGTAACATTGTAGTGCATGTGTGAGTTAGTAACATTATCCTCAAGTGAGACACTTTATAATGGTTCAGGGAATGCTTTTATGTTTTGTTACAGTTTGGTTTTGTATGAATGCAGCAGCATGTCAGTGGGTATTGTTAACATCTACTTAATTTATGTATCTGCCCATACCTATGTAATCATTACATAATCGCTGTCAATATTGAACCATTTTGTTGTTCAGATTTAAACACTGTTTGAGTCTAAAAGGAGTATAAAAATATGTGAATTTTGGTTTTACTTGAACTGAACTATCAGTCTTTTAAGTAGACGCATCTGCATTTACTGTAGTCAGAAACCTCAGTCAGTGTTGTATGCACTAGGAGTCTTGATTTGGGCTGGAGGGGGTGGGGCGGGGGACCAAAAGAAGCTTAAATATCAGTTTTGTCTTAGTCCACAGGTAATTATTGTAAGATGTCATGTGTGAGGTTTTTCTTTTTTTACACACTGGCAATTACAACAGCTTTAATTTAAATGAAATGGGGTTGTGCCTAGTCAGTTTTTATTTAATTTTAGCATCTGATTGAAGACTTTTGTTGAAAAACTGTTTTCATTTCATTATGTGATGGTACCAGAATGATTAAATGATATGGGTGGGAGGGGAGTGGAGGAGGGGGGGAAATGCAGGGAAACATTAAAATGTATGTCTTTAAAAGCAAACATTTAAACTATTTATAATTTTGACAAGCTTAGTTTTATTTTTATAGGGAAGTTTTTATTCCCCTTAAAGTTATTACTGAAATGGCAAAAAAAAGTGGTGGTTCCATTATTAAAGTTGAAGTTGGCAATACTTACTTACGTGATGTGTGTTTATTTTTTTGCCTTACCCAAAGCTCCTGTTGCAATCCCTTCAATACCAAACAAGTATTCACGGTGTGGTTTCAGTTGGAAAAGACCTTTAGGAACATCAAGTCTAACCATCAGTCCAACCCTGCTAAGTCTGCTGCTAGACCATGTTCCCAAGTACGACATCTACTCATCTTTTGAAGACCTGCAGGGGTGCCGACTCAACCACCTCCCTGGCAGCTATGCCACTGCCTGAAACCCTTTCAGTAAATAAATGCTTCCTAAATCTCCTCTGACACGTCTTGAAGCTGTTTCCCCCCGTCCTGTCACCAGCTACAGGGAGAAGAGACCAACTCCTGCCTTGCTACATGCTAAACAACCTTTGTAACACGTGGCTGTGTAGCAACATTCAGCTCGCCGTAAGCGTGAATTAAAGATTTCCTGGAACAACAGGTGAATTTTTGACAGGTTGCCCAGGGAAGCTGTGGATGCCCCCTCCCTGGAAGTTTGCAAGGCGAGGCTGAAAGTAAGCTTGAGCAGCCTGGTCTGGTGGGAGGTGTCCCTGCCCATGGCAGGGGTGTTGGAACTGGATGGTCTTTAAGGTTCCTTCCAACCCAAACGATTCTATGATGCTATGATTCTGTTAATACAAGAAGTAGTTACAAAAAGTGGAATATTTTGATAGAAGCTAAAGTTCCATCGAAGTAGAATCATAGAATTACCTGGGTTGGAAGAGACCTCCAAGATCATCAAATCCAACCCTTAATCCAACACTATCATGATTATTAGATAATGGCACTAAGTGCCATATCCAGTCTTATTTTAAAAACCTCCAGCGATGGTGAATCCACCACCTCTCTGGGCAGGCCATTCCAATGCTTGATTACTTGCTCTGTGAAGAACTTTTCCTGATATCCAGCCTAAACCTTCCTTGGCAGAGCCTAAGCTCATGCCCTCTTGTTCTGTTGCTGGTTGCCTGGGAGAGGAGACCAACCCCCACCTGTCTACAGCCTCCTTTCAGATAGTTGTAGAGAGCGATGAGGTCACCCCCGAGCCTCATCTTCTCCAGGCTAAACACTCCCAGCTCCCTCAGCCTCTCTTCATAGGACTTGTGCTCAAGTCCCTTCACCAGTTTTGTTGCTCTTCTCTGGACGCGCTCCAGCACCTCAGTATGTTTCTTGAACTGAGGGGCCCAGAACTAAACACAATACTCAAAGTATGACCTCACCAACGCCGAGTACAGGAGAAGGATCACTTCCCTCATCCTGCTGGGCACACCATTCTTGTTACAGGCCAGGATGCCATTGGCCTTCTTGGCCACCTGGGCACACTGCTGACTCATGTTTAGCCTCCTGTCAATCAGTACCCTCAGGTCCCTTTCCACCTGACTGCTCTCCAGCCACTCTGCCCCACCTGTAGCGCTGCATGGGGTTGTTTTGGCCAAAGTGCAGGACCTGGCACTTGGCCTTGAACTTCATCCCGTTGGACTCAACCCATCTCTCCAGCCTATCAAGGTCCCTCTGCAGAGCCCTCCTTCCTTCTGGCAGGTCGACACTCCCTCCCAACTTGGTGTCATCCGCAAATTTACTCATGATGGACTCAATCCCCTCATCTAAATCATCGATGAAGATGTTAAACAGAACTGGACACAACAGTGATCCCTGGGGGACACCACTGGTGACCGGCCGCCAGCTGGATGCAGCCCCGTTCACCAGCACTCTCTGGGCTTAGCCATCCAGCCAGTTCTTAACCCAGCTGAGAGTGCACCTCTCCAAGCCATGGGCTACCAGTTCAAAGTAACTATTTTTTGAAAGTTAGATTCTCCCTCTGATAACATGTTTTCTTTACAGCATGTTTTTTTCAGAGTGTTTTTCCAGATACTGTTTTTTGAGAAGTGATAATGTCTGGTGTTAAGCACAGTCTGTGCTGGACAGATGTGCCTTCTTCTATCATCACCTCTGTTTGCAGCCTTTCCCTTTCTCCAGTGCAACGTCAGAAAGAGCTGGGTCCAAAGCTCCAATTAGCAGAGATTTGGCTATTGTGAAGTTCATAATAACATTAACATTAGCCCTTGGAAAGTAATAGAATATGCATAAGATTTCTGGAAAAATTTATACCTATGCAACTAAATGGGAAACACATTCTGTCCCCAGCTCGTCTCGTTACATGTGACTAAAGGAAATCATTCCCTCAAGCATTCCAGTGCTGAAATAAAGGAAGCTGCTTTCTAAAACTCCAAAATGAGTCTTTATTTAACTAAGTTAAACAAACAAGAGTTTATTTGCTGACATTTTTGGTATCACTATTTCAGTGATATATATCCTACATATATTTTAATTTTCCCTCCTGATCTTTGGGGGCCAAGAATAACCGAAACCAATGGATTTCCTCAAATACAACAAGAAAAAAAAAAAACCCAAACAACAAATACTTTGAAATTTACGCATATAACCTTTTGTTTTTCCACATTTATCCCACACTCGCTCCCCATGGAGGAGGAGCTGCGGGTGGATCCCGCCTCGGAGGATGGGGCGGCGGCGGTCGCCGCCGCCCCATCCTCCGAGGCGGGATCCACCCGCCGGGCCGCCATGTAAGAGCTGGGATCTGTGGGAGAGAGGATGGAGAGGCTGAGGGGAGGGTTTTTTTCCCCACCCCAGGCGGGCAAAAGGGGAGAGAGGCGCGGGCTGGGACGGATCGGAGTTTACCTTTATCACAGAGGCTCGGAGCGGGTGCCATCCCGGCTGGGAAAGCCTGCGGGAAAGGGGTTTCTTGGTATGAAGAATAACTCCTGCGGAAACGGGGTGAATGCGGTGAGGGAGCGCCCTGGGATGGAGGCTCCCTCCTGAGGAAGCGCCCCTCGCATCTTTTTGGCTCGCGGCTGTTAAAGGCTTTTCTGTGGGTTTCTCTGAAAACGTGTATGTTTAATTTTCTGGTTACTTATTTTGTGTTTCTGATGCCGAGAACGCCGGCAAATAAACTCTCCTAAGACTCGTTTTGGAATTTTAGAAGGCAGCGTCCTTTTTTTAAGCGCTGAACGCGTGAGGGAACGATTTCCATCAATTGTGTAACGAGGCAAGAGCTGGGGATAGAATGTATTTCCCACTTACATGCATAGGTATAAATTTTCCCAGAAAACTTATGCACATTCTGTTTTCAAGGACTAATTTTGATGTTGTTATGAACTTCACAACAGCCCAATCTCTGCTAAATTGGGGTTTGAAGCCAACTCTCTGCCTGACCTTGCGTTGGAGATAGGGAAAGGCTGCAAACAGAGGTGATTATTGAAGAAGACAAATCCGTTTAGCACAGACCATACTTAACACAAGACATTATCATTTCCTTATGAACAGTGTCTGGAAAAACACTGTATAAAACAATATGCTATAAGAAAACACGCTATCAGAGGGACATTCTGCCTAACTTTCAAAAAAGTACAGCTACTTAGATGAAGCTTAACTCTACATTAGCTTAAATCAAAATAGTCTACTTTTTGTAATAGTAACTAATTCTTGTATCAAAGGAAATGGTCAAACGATTAGTGTTGCAGAGCTGCAACACCCTGGAAAGAACCAACCCTGGAGAGACCAAAGCAAACAGCAAAGGAGCTCTCTTCGACCAATTAATTCAATTACAGAGAATTAAAAATGTTGAAATGATGCAAGAAGTAGTTACTATTACAAAAAGTAGACTATTTTGATTTAAGCTAATGTAGAGTTAAGCTTCATCTAAGTAGCTGTACTTTTTTGAAAGTTAGGCAGAATGTCCCTCTGATAGCTCGGGGAGGTTTATAGTGTTTTTTAAAAAATAGTGCTTTTCCAGACACTGTTCAGAGAAAAATGATAATGGCTTGTATAAGGTATTGTCTGTGCTGAACAGATGTGTCTTCTTCTATAATCACCTCTGTTTGGAGCCTCTCCCTGCAAGGTCAAGCAGAGAGAGCTGACTCCAAAACTCCAATTAGCAGAGATTTGGCTGTTGTGAAGTTCATAATAACATTAACATTAGCCCTTGGAAAGTAATAGAATATGCATAAGATTTCTGGGAAAATTTATACCTATGCAACTAAATGGGAAATACATTCTATCTCGTTATGTATGATTGATGGAATCGTTCCCTCATGCATCCAGTGCTGAAGTAAAGGAAGCTGTTTTCTAAAACTCCAAAACTCAGTGAGTTTATTTGCTGGCATTTTTGGTATTGCCACATTATCACTGTATACGCACTTTGGTAAAACCCGTTAACAGCGAATACTCCCAAGAGTCAGCCAGGGTAAGGTTGGTAAAAGGCCTTAAATGCACTCAGGTCAGCAAAGTTGCTCACCACGCAAATAGCTGGGCTTGTGACTCTGCCTACAGTGGGTATGCACTGCTAGAAATACAACTTTGCAAAAGTATTCCTGTGATTTTTGGCTGATTCAGAGGCTGGATCACCCATCTGGAGACTGGAGGAGCTCGTGTGGAAACAGCAGGACAGCAGCACTGCCCATGGAGCAGCTGGGCCACTCCTCTCCGTGGCAGCATCTGCCAGGTTCTTGCAATCTGCTTTGGCCTCAGCCTTAACTTTTAGCGCTGAAATTTTTTAGTTTTTACAAAGAAATCTACTCTTCTTACTCCCCTCATGCCCTCCTCCTGTACATGCATGAGTATACAATTGTTTTCTTTCCCTCCCAGGTTCCCAGTATGGGGGTTTCCAGCTGCAGTGCTTGTAACTTTTGCTAGCATTTACTTTTTACCATCTCCCATTGATCCAGAACCGTTCATGTAAGTTCCCCTGCTTAATTTTGAAGTTCAATAGCATAATTTTGTTTGTCAGGAAATAACCTGTGCTTTCAAAATTTCTCATATACTTTTCATCCTGCGGGAGCATATAAAGCATGTTCCTTAATTTCATATACAGAAAGAAATTGTGTTTCTCATATAGAACTGGAAAATAGAAACACTTTTAAAAAAAGGAAGTTCAAGCAAAGCAATGCTGAGTATTCATGTATACATGTAGAGGGATTATCAGCAGATCTCTGACTAATGATAGGGAATAAAACTCTAGGATGATGGCAATTTTGTGTTTGTACTGATTTAAAAAAAAACTCAAACATCTAGAAAGTCTGTATTCTTTTTAGCCTAGGCCGACAAGCTCCACAGAATTGTTAATTCAGCTTAAAGTAATATTTTTAACAAATTTCTTTAAAAAAAGAGAATGCCTTGTTACTCGTATTTCTGGAACAAAGTCTATTACTTTGCCTTCAAAGAATTTTATAGTTCAATGTTGTCTTGTTTCTTACATCTTATTTATAATTCATTTGGTGCAGTTTTGAAAAGCCACCTCCTGCCTTAGTTGGACCATTGCAAGTGAATAGAAAGCTCCAGAGTGGAAAAAGAATCTTCGCAGGACAACTGAAGGGTCCCGAGTCTTTTACTGTTGATGGTGTAGGCAAGTAGATAACTTCCAAGTGGGTCAAGTTATACATCTGCTACAGGTTATACACATGCTACATCTGCCTCTTCAAGTTATTAAAAGAGGATACTTAAGTTTAAATCCGAAAAGAAAAGCAAAAATAGAAAGAAAAATAGATAAAAACCCAGGCATGCTTGCTAAATGACTGCTCAAAAAATATTAAGATAATTTTATGTTCTTCTATATCTCCACATTTGTAAACGTTTCACTGGAAATTTTCCAGAACATTTTGTTTTCTGTTGCTTCCACAGACGCAGAAAATGTTGTATTGCTGTATTAAAAAACACAGAACCACAAATTTGCAATATATAGAAGTTGTATTAAAATATAATTTTATTAAGAGTGTAAAATAGTGTATTCTTTAAAAGTGGCATGCAAAAACAGCTAAAGATTTTTGTGGGAATTCCTCCAAATGTGACTCTAAGCTTGGGCTTTTGACATAGTGATAAAGTTGCCTTGTGCCTTTTCAGTTTCAGGTCTCCAAAAGCAGTCTTGATTTGCTGCTTGAGCAGTTACTGAGTTCAGCATGCTCTTATTTCAAAAACTATTACTGAACACAGAGCCAAAGAGGGAGGCAAATGAAGTTGTTTTAAAAATTGTGTAGTTATGCAAAGCGTATTTTTAGAGCAGCTTGGAACATAAAAGAACTTTTCACTGTAATATAAAACCTCTTCTTACCCATCCACATAACTCATCTTGGCTGTCTGGCAGCTGCGCGTGGGCAAAATGATAGGTGCAGGAACCTTACAGATGGTGGGGAGCAGAGGGCTGAAGTGGTGTGGAGTAGCATGTTCTGCGTCTTTCCAATGAGTCTCTTATCCAGCATGTGAACAAAGTTGTGACTGCGATGAAAGGTCCAGCCAAAGGGAGGAGAGAGACTGTGACCTTTGTCTAGGACACAGGTTAAGTGCTGTGGAATCAGGAGTTACCTGTTTTGGAGGAATTATTTCCCTCTTGATGTGTAAGTGGATAAAATAGATACCTACAAAAGTTGGTCCAGAGAAGTAGGCAATGGCCTGACAATATTCAAGAGGAATTTGGATAATGCCCTCAGACACATGGCGTGAATATTGAGGTTGTCCTATGCAGGGATGGGAGTTGAACTTGATGATCCTTGGGGGTCCCTTCCAACTGAGGTCATCCTATGATTCTACGAACTCCCAGTCCAGAGCAGTTTGAGACAGGCAGTTCAGACATCTCCCTTACTGCTGGTGCTAGTTTTCTGGTATTTTTCAAGGAAACCTTGAATAGCCTGAGACTTGTTTGAAAGACACTGACTTGTGCTGTGTACTGCAGAGGTGAGAGGTTATCTCCCTGAACGTTCTTGTTTGCCATTGTGCAAGCTGAAATTAGAAGCTGTTTCAGTTGTAGCAGCATAGGCGCAGGAGGGACTTTGCTCAACACCTTGCACTGAAGGACCCATTCCCAGGAAATGTCTTCTCAAAGCTGTTCTTTCCTGCTTTCTTCAAAGGTGCTGTTTTAAACTGTCTTTTTTTTTTTTTTATTTTGCATTCTTTGTTCTCCACCTTTTCCTCTACAACTTCCAGTGCTCACAACTGGAGTTTTACAGAGTATATTTCAAATACCAGGACTAATCCTGCAGGTGCTCCATGTTGCTCAGTCTAACCTCTTTCATGATGCTGTATAAAACATTGGGTTCCGTTTTTCCTGTGTTAATTCTACCGTGGATCTTCCCTGAATTTAAGGATGGTTGAGGACACTGAATTCAGTCAGTTGAAATAATACAATGTGACCAGGGTTGTAGCAAGTGATGTGGTGATGTTGCCTGATTTAGGAAAATGCTGTTTTCCATATGAATAAGGCAGGAAATTATGGGCAGCAGAGCAGTTCTGTTTTGCCTTCACTTTTCTACAAATACCCATGAGAGAAGTTGAGTGCAAAATCTACTTGCAGTAACCGTGTAAATGTAAATATAGCATCATAGCCTAGTGCACAGCAAGACAGAAAATAGCATTACAAGTCTAAGATTTCTCTCTTTAAATACAGAATCTGGTATGGGATGGAAATTTCAGCTGTCTCCAACATGCCTCAGAAGCATTAGAATGCCAGGATATTTCATGACAGCAAAGTTCAGCCTGTTTTTTTCCCAGGCAAAGTTGTTGTATTCAGCTGTGGCTCTGAAGTCCTCCCTTTGGATAAACAGGTGCCTTCTGTCTGCCAGTAATCCTAGACAATTCTTCTAATCCAGACCCGACAGCTGATACTTTGAGAATCTGGCCTATTTGCTTGTAACATTTTTCCATAGATGTGAGTGAGCAGATGTTAGACATTTTTATATCTGTTTGTCTGCTCTGGTGTAAGTGCTCATCAGACAAAGTCAGAATCCATGGGTTTTTTAGTAATATTGGCACAGGAAGGTAGCGAAACTGTTATGGAGCATCTTTTAACACCTGTCGCCAAGTGACTGCACATTTTTAAATGTAAACAAAGCTAGGGTGAAAATGCAGGTCACTTAAAGAGAGTAATGTCTACTTTAGTTCAATTTCTGCAAATACAAGACAAAACAGAGAAATGTTTCTAGTTAACAGACTTTACAGTAAAAGTGTCTTTTGTTCAACCATAAGTCTAGGATTAGTCACGTGCATTGTACTGTACTGGAGCCTGGCGTAGCCAAAAGGTAGGAGGGTGCTGTTTTCAAAGGTGGGGCTCAGTCACTGCTCCTGTTCTTCCTTTGATGCTGTACATGGAAGGTTTTGGAGTTATGATACAATGTCGAAAGATTTAACGACTTCCTATGAGGTTTTTGCTTTTCCAATGTAAACGCTTTGAAAGCAGAGGAGAAAGCAACTGCTAAGCAGCTTTCTAATGAAAAAAATGCTAGCTTACATATTTTTGGTGGTATTCTGGTTGTTTGAAACCAAAGCAAAATATCACAGCTTAACAAAAAACCCAAACTATGTTTGTTTTCTTTGCTTAGGATTTTAATGCCCTAGGAGAAGGGTTGCTTTCTTGTTTTGGATCAGTAGTACTATTTCCCATTCATCTGCTGGGTGTTTTAGTTGGCTGATAACGTGGCAGAACCCTCAGGACAAAAAGGCAGATCCTCTGAGCTCTGATAATGCTTTCACTGATTTTCATTGACAGGATGAGAATATCACTACTAATCTTTAGTCCCGTCCTTGATGCCTTTGCTGCTAAGCCAGAAGAGTCTTAAGATACCTTTATAATGTTACTATGATACTATTTTGTTATTGTAGTATGATATGTTATAGTATTATGATAGTTGTTATAGTATGATTTTATATAAAATAAACATAGAATGGCCTGAGTTGGAATGGACCCACAAGGATCATTGAGTCCAACTCCTATCCCTGCTTAGGACAAAACCCAACATTCACACCATGTGTCTGAGGGCACTGTCCAAATGCTTCTTGAATATTGCCAGGCTTGGTGCCCTGACTGCTCTCCTGGGAAGCTGTTCAGTGCTCCACCACCCTCATGGCAAGGAACCTCTTCCTGCTACCTAACCGAAACCTCTCCTGACACATATGAACAAAATAAACGTATGAACCGTTCATATTTTTCTAATCTCCAATTTATTATTGCTTTTTGCTGTATAAAAGTATGTTTAAAGTGAGGTGTGCTCACTGTAATGAGGAATATCCTTTTTTTGATGTGTCTTAGTCCCTTTAAAAATGGTCTTCTAATGTACTTATTTTAAGGTAATATCTACACTGGGACAGTGGATGGCAAGCTGTGGATGATCAATGGTGACCAGCTGCATTTCATTACTCAGATGGGGCAGGATATGCCTGAATGCGGTGAGCGACAGTTTTGGTGTGAAAATGACAACAAATTTGTTCATGTCAATGTCACTGAATGAGAAACTGAAGTGCTGTTTTAGTTGCTGTTAAGGTTTTCTGATTCTTTTATGCAAATTTGTCAGAGAAGCCTACGCTATCACGTAGTTTTTCCTCGCATAGGCAGGATTAGGACATAGTGGCCTGCTTCTCCAGCCCTGGAGACTGACTTGGACACACTTGCCATGGATGGCCATTGAGACAAGGAACACCGTTTTACGGAACTCTTTCTAAATAAAAGTTTAGAGGGTGGTCTAAACACAGAATGTATCCGATTATTTCCATGCTTCAAGGTCAAAATGTCTTTTAGAAACATCTCAAATCAAGAATCAGGATTCAAGACACCCAGAATAGTGTGTCCTGGTACATCATCAGGAACGGGACTGCGAGGTTGAGTTTTCTTTCTGTGCTGGTCAGTGAGGAAGACAAACACTGCAATATTTACGTTTATATCCTGTTGCTTTTTGATGAATCAAGCAGGCCTGAAAGGTCATTAAAACAGCTGATTGGCTTTAGCCTGGTGTCCTAAAAATGTGACAGCTATGTAGGTGCTTTCCCTGTCCCCAGAGTCCGTGTGCTGTGGGCTGGTCTCCACTGAAATTGAAATAATTCTTAAGATTACTGTTGAATCTCACGTAAATAATTGACAACATGGAAGTTAAGAAACCAAAAATGAGATCAAAAAGATTGTTCTGTTCTGAGTGGGACCAGAACTCAGCTGTTAACTCTTTGCCAGCTGTCAGTCAGGCTGCCGGTGTCTCTGTTATGTTACAGCTCCAGTGAGCTGCAGTGTCTGTTGGCCCTTGCTTACGGGAGTGCTGGGGGCAAATGGGTATTTCGGAGCAGAGGGCATGAGGTCACGAAACTGTCAGGTGTTGACCTTTACTAATTTCAGTGCTCTTGGGTAAAATTAGTCACTATAAAAATATTAAATGTGGTAGATCAGTTTTTTTGTAGTTTTACCTCAGGATTACTTCTAGGATTCTCATGTAACTTCTGGAACCTGGGCCCCGCAGCTGAAGGGAAGTAATTAGTTAAGTCTTTCCTAAAAGTGTTTTATTTTCTGTCAACTTTTAATTTGGGTGATATAAATTAAACATCAGCTAATCCACTTTGTTTTACTGATTTAGGAATCTTAGCAGTTCTTCCGTCATCATTAAAGTTGTCTGTGAAAACCAAGCAGAGCTGAATTTCTCTGAAAGTTGGGAGCAACTTTTTTTTAAGTAGGAAGGAACAGAGATGACTCGATTGACACTGTACTGTCACTTCCTTTGTAAGTTACTGTTAGAGACGGTTTAAGGAAGCTTTTTAGGGAACTGTTTTTGTTTTCAAGGACAATAGTTTGGTGGTTTTCAGCCTTTTAATTTCAGGATCTTAATTTTATCAACCTCCTGGTTTTCTGCATCCTACTGTTTGTATCTCAGGAACTCCAGACTACGAACCAGTATGTGGCCGGCCCCATGGAGTCCGAATGGATCAGGATGGTAACCTGATTGTGGCAGATTCTTATCTAGGCCTGTACAAAGTCAACCCAAGGACAGGAGACAAAATCCTCCTGCTATCAAGTGAAAAAGGTGATGGTACAGTTAGCAGGAAGTAGATTAACCCTGGGTTTGGACCTCATGCTTATGTATAAATTGGAAGATTAAGGCACTTTTTAATCAGTTGAGATCAGCACTAGTGAGGGACTGTGGCTGACTGAAAGCCCCGTAGTTGTATTTGTCAGAGGCTTTTGGTTTGTTATGTGTTATGTTCAGATGCAACCTGAACATAATTTCCTGCAAATGAAAGTAATTTGAAGCTTGGACTTTAGCTTGGGACAAGTTAAGGATAGCAATAGCATTAACTATGAGATTTGGAATTGCAGTGTCTGAAATCTTAAGCTTGTGTGGATCTGCATAATTTTGAACACTTGGTGGTTCTATTTTAATCAGTAGTCATTTTTGTTAACCAGGTGTGGATGGGCAGCCTTTCAAATTCCTAAATGGATTAGAAATATCAAAGACAAATTTGATTTATTTTACGGATTCAAGTAGCAAGTGGGAAAGACGACATCACAAATATGAGGTGAGATGTGATAATCATCTTTGTAGTCAGTTATTCAGGCAACTGGAGTGTTAACCTTTGTGCTGGCAGCTCTGTGTACCAGCCTGCAGAAGAGATGCTTTTTTCTGCTGGTGTGTTTTAGCCAAGCACGCTATGAATGCAGCATGTTGGGAGTCCTGAGGCAGAGGATGGGCTGTGCTAGTCTGTAGGTGCTCTTCCGGGAAAACCTTCTGGGTGTGACTACCCCAGGAGATTGTCATGTGGTACGGGACAGGCTGCATTTTTACAGCATGTTCAGTTCTTCCTGGTGTCTGTCTACAACCATGCTCTTATGCTGCTGGTACCAAAAAATACCAGCAAATAAACTCTCTAATACTCATTTTAGAAAGCCAGCAACCTTTATTACAGTGCTGGATGCAGCGGACAGTCACTTAAGTGGGACTTAACTGAAGTTAGAAAACTGATTCTACTTTAGCTTAAACCAGAATATTCCACTTCTGCTGTAGTAATTGCATCTTGCATCACTGCAGTAAATGCAAGGTGGGAAATTGCTGGTGTACTTGAAGATATCTTTTCTGCAGAATTCTAGCCTTTAAGTAAAACTGACTCCAGACCAAACTCTCTGTGAAGCTGAAATTCAGTGAGGTCACAGACATAAAGTCTACACTGTGTCTCATCTTTACTGCCAGAACTCTGGATAAAATTAAACAAGGTGAAAAATTACATAAAGGGAAAGCTATTTAAAAGGTGGGTATCAACAACCAAGTTATTGAAGGTCAAAAAAAAAAAAGGAACCGCTGAGATCTCTTAAGTGTCGCTTGCTGTTTCTTAAAGCTATCAGAATTACCGATTGGCAGCACAGCATCTTTGCTATTTCATATTTCAGATTTAACAAGGGGTTGCTAGTACAGATCACAATCATGAAGGCAGTTTCCTCGTCAGAGGGCTCACATGTACGTAATACAAAGCTGCCCTGCGGATTTTTAGCAAAAGAAACTTTTTCAAATTATTTCATATCAGAAGTAAAATGTCAGCAGTTTACTTGCTTTAGCAAAATACTTGTGAATGCTTCCTAAGTTGAGCTGAAGACGTTGCAATTGGTCACAGAAGCCTGCCAGGCCTCAGGATTTTGCTGAAGTAGGAACGGCAAAATAACGTACTTTGAACTCTGGGCTTTACAACCACCACGTTCCTCTGTTTTTGCAAGAACGCTGTGATTGACCTGGGAAATGAACAGAATCCTTTGCTCCTTTAGTGGTGCAAGCTTATTTTTCAGAAAGTTGCTGCCTGCCATTCTGTAAAAATCTGTTTTTATCTGATTTATGTTAATTCAGCTCCTGAGTATATTATATTCTAATTGGAACCAGGTATTTTGATAGCCTAGTTTTTCATTAGCTGTATTGATTAAGGTAATTGAAACAAACCATCTTGGTCGCCTGTTGGCCTATGACCCTGTAACAAGAACGGGAAGAACGGTGCTCAGTGGCTTGTACATGGCAAATGGGATCGCGCTCTCTCCCTACGAAGATTACATATTAATAGTGGAAACCAGCATATGTAGAATCATACGGTACGTTCAACAGCATTCTCCTCCTAAATGTGAAATACTACATTACTTTACATGTTTTTAATTTATTTGTAGGCACGATGTCATGTTCTTATTTTTCTGGGTTTTTTTTTCCTTTATTGGAAACTTAGTCAAAATTACTTTTTTTCTATTGCAAGAGTCATGGGGTTTGGTTCATTCTAGGTAGATTAACAGTTGCTCTTTGCACTGCCAAATGGTTCTCATACCATGGGGCTCAATTACAATTATTCTGATGACTCTGTTATTAGTTCCCACAGACCTCAAGAGAACAAGCGTCACTTTTCCCGTTTTAAGGGGAGTCAGTATTTTAACAGTTTTTTATTTCCAGGAAGTTCTAAAGCCAAATTTAACATTAGTTTTCATCTCAGTGGTGTATTTTATATGAACAGATCTTTTTAATAGAATGGGGAGGTACTGTTTATTACACGTAGAAAGATGAATTTTTGGACGAATTATTGTTACCCAAGATTAATCCTTTGTTGTCCTTACTACTTCTTGCAGAGTCCTCGTCTGTATTTTGAAAAATACCTTGTGTGAATCAAAATGAGGGATCTGCATGGTTGAGCTTGCTATACTTTGCAGCAGCCACTGTAATTCATACACAAAATTCCCTTTTTGCAGCTATTGGGTGAGCGGAGCTAATGCAGGGAAAAAAGAAGTTTTTGTGGACAACTTGCCTGGGTATCCAGACAACATCCGATTATCAACCACAGGCTTATACAGAGTTGGAATATCTACTGCTCGTCTTCCCAGTTTCTTTCCTCCTTTTCTGGATGCTTTGGGACCGTATCCGCTCCTGAAGAGATTTATTGCCAAGGTAACTTGGACACTGTAATATTGACTGTTGGCATCACAAACAATGTTTTTTTTCAAATATGAAAGTACTTGTTGTTTTTCACAAGGAAACACAAGAGACAACTGCTTCATCTTTACCACAGGCAGCATCCCAACACATCTCAACTTTGATTTTTCTGGAACATTTGAGGATTGGTTTCTTTTTCACATATTAAAACACAGCAGATTTACTGTTGACAAGACTGAAAACCCATTGATAAAGTAGAAAAATCAGTATTGACCAAAGCAGTCCACAGCTGCAAGCTCTCAGCCTATTGTTAACAGCAACACAATATTGTCAGGGCAAGTGAGGAACTCTTTACACAATGTGAGGGTTCTGCTATAGGAATCAAATTCTGCAGTCATTCCTGCCAAGCAAGTGTCACGGA
Organism: Tapera naevia; assembly: GCA_033556795.1. NCBI lineage: Eukaryota > Metazoa > Chordata > Aves > Cuculiformes > Neomorphidae > Tapera > Tapera naevia. The sequence continues at coordinate 15,828,790 of JAUMJJ010000059.1, forward strand.
ACTGGTTAGGATTAACCATGTGACTTTTGCTAGGAACCATGCTGCCTTTGCCCTACAACTTGCACAGGAAAAACACTGAAGTAGGTGCTTCAGTTATGTTCCATAAAGTTCCTCTTATTCCTGTTTTCAGAAAATTGTGGCTTTTGGCAGCTGGAATAAGTCCAGACATCATCCACACCTCCCTGAGCGAGCGGGCACTGACTGTACTGTAGCATCAGTGAGCGATTGCTGGACTGCCAGCTTCAGACACAGCCCAAGTGGATGCTACCAATCGATTAAGTGGCAGCTGCATCTGACTGGAGCAAAATCTGGAAAGCAGTCTGTTAGCACTGCCACATCTTTCTAGTCATGCAGGTTCCTCCTGCCCCCCGAATGAAGTGTTAACTCTCTGCATTTCTTTTTCTAAAACAGGTGACACCTTTATCATTCTACAGCGTTTTTCTTCACAAACACGGCTTGTTCTTAGAAATTAACGACAAAGGAGACATTGTGGCAAGCTTCCATGACCCTGATGGTAGTGTCACTTGGGCTGTCAGTGATGTCTTTGAGCATGATGGGAAGATGTATCTAGGTAATACAGAGCTGCCTTTTCTTGTGGTGCTACAGTAAATGCTGTAGTTTTTATAAACTGGAACCTCAAAATAAAAAATAGCAGCCTTGTTTCAAGCAGCTGTTAAATATTTTTCTCTACTAAATGGAAGACTGCTACATCACTCAAGAAGAAATGAAAACTGATACCACATAATTAAGCAGAAATGGAAATGCAATGCAGAAATACTTGTTTTAGAAGTTTGTGAAAGCCTCAGACTTAAATAGGTTAAAGGTACCACATCACCTTGCTCTACAGTTCAGAACAGAGTTCTGGATATATCTTTAAACAGCTTCACAGAACCATCCAAGGAATTCAACTCTGTAACAGGAATTGAGGTGAGTAGCACACATCATCCTGTTGCTCACAGCTTCCATTTAGGAAAAAGCCATATTTAGGACTTTATTCTTCCTCTTTCCCAAAGGCAGAACATAACGGCTTTTCATTATGAACAGCAGTTTCTCCATTGGCTCTTCTGTTAAAGTTTTCCATCTATCCAACTACATCCATTTCCAAGGAAATATGGGCAAGCACAGCTTGCATTTGAATTTGCTCTCTCACCTCAGTGTTGTTCTTTCTGGCGCAAAGTAGTCCTGCCAGATGCTGTACATAAGGCTCCCTGTGACCACAGAGAAGTTCACTAATGGCCATTGCTAGGCAGCAGGGCAGCAAGCAGAGAACAGGCATATAAATTAGGAATTCAATCTTTAGAAATTTGTCACTGTTTGAAACTTTGGAAAGATTTAACTGAAGTTCAGAAACAGAAAGACAGGAAGTTTCATAGGCAGTTTATTTTTTCTTTCCCAAAAGTGCAGCAGTGAACAGGGTCCTCCGGAAGGGCACTTTCTAAACAGATGTTCCAAACAGCACAGGTATGCTCACAACATGCTACAGCAGAGTATGCTCACGTACAGAGAGAGTAACACAAATACAGTTCATTTTAATCAAGTCACAATAAAGGACAGCGGTTTCATTATGATGAAATACTGTATTTAGCTTGTAGAATCAGTCTTAGCTTTAACTTGATTGCAAAGGTGTTGTACCTGCTCCAGGTGTGTGTGTTTGCCTTTATGTGTCCCCATTACAGCTTTATCCTCAAAATGAAGAAGCCCAATTTACTGGGCGCAAGCTGGGCAGGCACATTCTAGCTGTGTTCACTTATGCTAAAGTGATTATACTGAATGGGTTTATATTTAGGGTAATGTAATAAAGTCATTAATTGTATTTCTCCTTGTATAGTACCTCCTTTGCCAGATCAGATCATTAAAAGTCACAGTTCTGTTTTGGATAATGATTTAAAAAAAATAACTAAAGTAAATTATCTCCTTTTACCTAAACTCAGCTCTGTACCAGTGAGGCTCTCTCACGTGGCCATCAGTAACAAGGTCCAGATTCAGTCATGGTCAAATAGCATATGAAATAGAATATCCAGGAAGACCATTGGGATTTAAAATCCCTTAGTTGGGAACTGGATAAGAGTCAAAGTTCCTTCATAGTATTTTTTTTTTAATCAAGGGTAAGAATTAACACTGTTCATTCAAGGCTGTAAAACCACTCAGAAGTGACTGCTTCATGGACATGGACACAAGATAAGTAAAAAACTTCTCTAAACGAGGGAAGGCAGGCAGCTGTTGATTCCTGTTCTTCTTACAGCTACAAGCTGTTGCTGAACAGTTCTTAAATCTTGATCAAAAAAGTGGGAGTAAAGCAGATGTTTTCCTGAACTGCTGTTCTCTTCCTGGTTAAGTAAGGACTGACCAATTTCATTCTGCATTTCAGTTTAATACAACATTTACTACCTATGACAGCTTTCAGGCATGGTGTGGTTCTGTGACAGTGAGTGTGTTAAGTTATGGAGCCTTGTTACAAAATGCTTTGTAGGTGTGTCCACGTAGGAAGAGTGTTCATTTGTGCAAAACACCTGGTCACACACTGAATAATCTGCATTAGTCCTGTCAACTTTCATGCAAGTTCCTGGGCAAAAAGTAAATAATTAAAGTATCCTTGTTATGGCTTGAGATCAGTTTAACACAAACTGTTCTTAGAGTTATACATCTGTACCAATACGAAAGTTTTTTCTGTTAAGAAGCATCATATCACACATTACTTGTACTCAAATTTACCTCAAGTAGAAACTTGAGACATGGCCTAGATTCAATAGAAATGTTGAGGGTGTAATGTACAGCAATCCATGTTTTTCATGCTGGCCTCCACACAGCTACCAAGATAACATTTAAACAAGGAACAAGTCTAAGTTGCTAGAATTACCTGAGCCAAAACTTCAATGTCTAGCTCAGTATGCAAAAAAAACCCCACTTGACAGCACAGAAACAACTTTGGTTTTGTTTTTAAAGACAAAACAGTCTGAAGGATATCGATGGGCAACACTAAGGCTTGAGAAACAAACAAAAAAAAAAGGATAAAGCTACAGTTGTAGTGGAGGAAAAAAGTCCTGAGCATTTGAAAGCATGTAAATATTTTGAATATCCCAAACCCTCTGCATTTGTATAGATGCTCCAGCTGAAAAGTTAACTTTGAGGTGTTTTTTTCTCCAAATATTTGGTCACACTAAACGTTTGAAACAACGAGTTAGATTTGAGACAGGAGCTCAATAAAATCTAACCTGTAAACCACCACAGAAGTTTGAAACTCTAGCCAAGTGGAAGAGCAACTTCTGTGCCTCAGAATTAAAAGCCAAAAAAGTTTGACTTATCTTATTGTAGCATTGCTTGTGTCCAGTTTGGGGATCTGTGCACCAGGTATGCACCTTCACAGTTTAGAGAGAGTCATACTTTGTTGCCTACTTAATGGTTCCTTAGCAGAAGGTTTTACATGACAGTAGTTGAAGTCATCATGTTCTATATTTGGGTAAAAGATCTGAAATAACTAACTGAAAACTAAATAGTTGTGCCTCAGTTTGACAAGGGAACTGTGATCTTGTCTGATAAGACAGCTGATTTGCCCACAGCAACATGAACTTGTCTTGCGAGAGAGACACAGCTCTGTTTCTATAGAAGGTGCTTTGCCAATGAATCTATACAGAAGTTAGACACTAACGCAAGTTTGGGTGTTTTTCAAGGTTTAGAAAGATACACAAGTCTGGGTTCGAGTGATGGCTGCATTTCAGATAAACCTAATCAGAAGGTCAAAAAGACAACATCACCCTTCCAAAGGGAAACCAAGTGATAACGTACTGCACACAGACGTCAAGGCGTGCAGTCCTTTGGTGTGAAGGCCACTTACTGCAGGTTCTGAGTAGTTATGTCTCAACCAAAAAGCAATACTCTATGAAGCACTTAAAACTGCCTAAAATAGCACTCTCAGCCTAACTTCCAGTGAGCAATGATTTATTTAGTTTTAGCTAGCTTACTCTCAAAATAAGTTACTTTCAAGAATCTAATCAACATAAGATGTGAGACAATTCAACACATTTGGAGGCTGGAGACAGTCAACTCTACTGTGGTGCCCTAGGTGAGGGTTTTTGTGGATTTGTTTTAGTATTATTTCTATTCATATATTAAAAGAGATTTAAGAGTTAGCTCAAAACACAGGCACACGTATCTGAATACTTGTTAGTCTCCAAACACTTTTGTTTAGCTCCCTAGGAAGCCTATATTAAACCCTAGGAGGTTTTTTCAGTAGTACACAGTAACCCATTCCAGTGTTTCAAACTAGGAGAAGGCTGAAATTACATTCTTGTTTGGAAGCTACCAAAACTGTCCTACAAACTCCATTGGTCTCACTGAAAGAATATTTAGCGTATGGATTTTAGTTCTGCACAAGACACTTGCTAGCCAGATCCTACAGTTTTGACTAATGCCTTCGTACACTTTTTGGGTAAGTTTGCTATTGTCATTAACAGCTTTGAGCTCAGTACAGGAAACCTATAATTAAACATCACTTTTGTGACACTGAATATGGGTGAGCATTACTGTGCAATAGCACCTGCCTACCTAACCCAACTCAAATACACATTTATTGATTTTAGAACAAAATAAACTGTTCAGATTCATAGGCATAGGTTCACCTCTGTGCCTGTGATTTGAAAAGGTACTTGAAAGACAAAGGTAGTAATCAACTATTTGAGCAAGACAGATTAGCTGTGTCTAACAATTTAGAGTTCAGCTGTAAAGTACACATATTGCACGAGGCGAGCAGCTGGAGACAAGGGTCTTTCTTCCAAACAGTGTTTGAACAGCCCATTATAAGTCTTCCAGCTGCAATCAACAAGAGTTACAGAGACAGACCTCCTGAAGTCACTGGAGAAACTGGTCAGTGAGAGCTGATTGCAAGATGCTCTTAAATGCCTTGTAAGGACTGTGCAGAAAACCTCCGAGCCCGAACACCGTGATTGCTGAACATGAGCCGTGGGTCAAACCTGTACCTACAGAAAGGAACAGTCTGTGAGCTGCACTTACCCCACAGCAACCAGGAAGGGCTTTTTCTAGACAGGTCATGTACAAAGATACATGATTAGTTGCTTTCTTAAGAGTATGCAGTAAGGACAGTCTCTCTACATATTGCAACAGCTGAATTATAATGACACACAACTAAGGCGCCGACAGCCTCCAAAGAAAGAAACAGTAGCTTACAATCTGCCAACAGCACACTGGCATGTACAACACTGAGCATTCAGGAGATGCATTCTAACAAAGTTTTACTGCCTCAAATTACAAACTGAATATAGCACAACTGTAAGGATTTAAAACAGTGCTTAGAAAAAGCTTTGGTCCAACTGATTACTGAGTGAGTTTTGAGGTAAGAAGTGCTACTTACTTACATACAGCTGACTAATACATACAGCTTGGGTCCTGCAGGAAACATTCTCTACTAACAGCATCTCCAGGAACAATCAGAGCAACTATCTGGGAAACTGCTGCTTACAGAAACCTACAGAGCTTTCCCTTGTTTGCAGGCAAACTTGAAGTCACTTGTCTCTGACTACTCAGCATAGCTGTAAGCTTTGGCTATTCTAAGTCAACAACAGCTGGTCAGATTAAAGTAGAAGTATTAATACCATCAAGTTATATTTGGTAGATTAAGTTAAAATAGAGATTAAACATTAAAAAATAGAAGCATCAAGAAAGTAGCTCTATTAAACAACAGTATGTATGTTAGTAGTAGTATATCCCATCATAAATACCCTCTAAAACAAGCTTAATTTTAAAAATATAGTTATTTAAAATATTATAATAATTGAGTTAGTGTTTACCCGGGATCAAAGACACCTGGTGTACGGCATGTTGCTCCTGAACAGGACTGCAGCATCATTAACCGATAGTTCATCTTTTCCAGAATTTCCTGATCAATTGTTTTAGCGATGTTATTGATCTGGTGTGGATCTGCAGTCAAGTTATACACTTCCACAAACACCTGTAAGAAGAAAGTTCCTGCACTGTATTAAGTTCTAAATGCTAATTAACATTTAATCACATTATTTGGGAAGGGCACTTTACAGCAGCATATGGCGTCACATGTTATTTTCAACTACACTGCAGCATCCCCACACAGTAGCCATACTTAGCCATGTGACTAAGTGGTCAAAGGCAGGACAGCGTGTAGGTGAAGCTCAAGTTCTGTGATAGTATGGTATTGTTGGAGAAGTACTCGCTTGCTACACTGCAGATTTTCTAACACATAAATGCAACTTGTCTTATGGCTCCAACACCAGAGTAAGAAGCCACAGCTAAAGTTTATTTTTATTAATGGATCTCAAAAGACAATTTCATGACCATCACAGCACCATTATGAGCTCATTTGGTACTTCCAGCTCTCAAAGTCCAAAAGGTGTCCTGATGACACACACAAAACATGCTGAATGCAAGTATGCTCTGACCTTAGTACAAGAAAGATTTTTATGCCTGCATTTTTTAGAAAGATTTTTGTGTGCTTTAAGAAGGTTTGTCTGGAAGATTTTAGAGCAGAGCTGGGTTTTGGCACATTAAATCTCTAAACCACTCTGTGTGACAATACTGGTCAAGCATATCTCAAGAATTCAGCTGAGACTTTGTCTGTGCTCACATAGGAGGATTGAATGCACATGGTGTTGATTAAAGCAGGCCGAGTTGTGTCTTAAATAAAGATGCATCCAGACAGACCTTGGCTGCAAGCTCATTGCAGGGTTTTAAAAGCCACATTGCTACATCTTTCCAATAGTGTTAGGGCTAATTTAGCTGACTCAGAAATGCCACAGCCATACTTTCTAACTGGAAAAAAATGCGTCATGAAGTGTATTACCAGACCAACTTTGGAGTCTACCTTTACACAGAAATCTGCAACACTCATTTAACTTCACCATAAATTGTCAGGAAGTGGAAAATTGAGGGTAGGGGCATCCTGGTCTCCTACACTGTCTTTTCTTGCTACCTTACTGCAAAAAAAAAAAAATCATGGGATTTACTCCCCTGCTTCAAGTGGTCCATCGTAGACTACCAGAAAGTGTTTTGTGTGCTGGCAGGAGAACTGAGGATCCCTACTGCTTACACATTATTGCACACCTGCTGACAATGCCATTTATCAGATTTGTGACCCAGCTGCCTCAAATGCAACAGGCTCTCTGAAGCAATTGTGTGCAGATGGACAAGTAAAGATCTGCCCTGTACACAAGAAGTTTCTTGCATACAGTAGGGCTCTACAAGAGACATTTTAACAGTTTCTGAAGGGGGGACATTATGTCTCTTACACCCAAACAACTTAAGGTTAGAGAGTTTTCTCGTAATTGTAACTTAAGCTTGTTTTGCCAGGCAAACAAGTGAGTGAGAGAAATATCAGCCTGGGATTTCAGTTCTTCCCAAGGTAGAGAATTGCAGCCGAACATAGGAATAGTAGAGGTACAATGTAACAGAAAGTATTTTTCTTACAGAATACTCTGCCACATGGCATTAGGGCAGGACAGAGAACACAGCCCAGCCCCTGCACAGCTGCCCCTGAGGCTGTTAGGTGATACCAGAAGGAGATAAAAGTTTAGGCTATTGTCCCCTCCTTATTCTCCTCCCACCCTCCTTTTATTTTTTTTTTCTTCCCAGCACCCCAGAGTTTTGGTCAAACATTCTCAGCAGTAGATAAACACTTCACTGTTTATCCTACAAGCAATGCTAGTCTACTTTTCAGAGTACTTTGTGGAAACCTTGAGAACAGATAAGAATTCAGACAGTGGCTTGTAGCTGAAAACACTTAACATCTGCTCATCAGACACACTTACCTCCCGGTCATCAAATTCACAGTACTGCAGATCCCAGGAAGTAGACAGTGTCCTTACGCAAGCATAGGTGTTGTTATAGGAATCTTCACAGACACAGTCTGGGAAGCAGTGCTGTAAGGGGAGCAGTGAACAAAAACTTCAGAGCAGGAAAAAACAGATGAACTAACAATCCTCTCTGTAGAGTCTATACCAGCTCAAGCCACCTGCAGTTAACTGATGAACACCAGGATTTTAATCTAACACAAGCAAGTCTCCACTGGGGATTTTAAGCAAAAACTCATCTCTTCTAAATGCGAGGAGGTGTTGTTAATGAAGTGACCATGATTCAGTGCGTTTTGTCTGGGAAGCCTAATGTACACACACTGAAGAGAACAGCCCAATACACACACTACTAAAGACAACACCAACAAGGTGCTTTATTTCATGCAAACCTTTGATTCAGGAGGTAGCTAGGGACTTCATAGTTAGAGATAAGAATCATGCAACGAGGTCACTGGAAGTTTAGAAGGAACATGATGTTGCTGCAACCACACTTTCCTGCATTTTTTTCCAGCCCTAAAGCCATATAGATTCCCACTGAAACAGTGACTCAGTTCTGTATGGTCACATCAGTTCCACATGGCTGGATGTCTCCCTCCAATTCTTAAATGCTGCAGAGAACCTACAGGGCTAGTTCTCCTACTCACCAGGACACTGGGAACTTGCTTATAGACCCAGGTGGGTCTGCACAGCAAACAAGTTTAATTCAACAGCTATTTTCTACTACTAACAGATCCTGTCTTACTTACTGTGACTCCAGGTCCTAGGCCAGGACAGGTAGGATCACTGCCATTGTATCCTTCTCCTTGGTATTCCACCAAGAAGTCCGATCTCCACGTCACATTTTTGTCTCCTCTCTAGGACAAGAGGTTAACGTGACTTTTAGTAAAAGTGAAAGAGAAGAAATCCTCCATGCCTGGTATAACACTAACGCTGCTCACTGCTTACAAGGCAGTTTGAGTCACAGTCCCTCATCTGAGTCTGTCTTAAAATAACATTTAGGCTTAGGTTAGAATGTCTTGTGTAATTGGAAGGTGGCAATCCAGCTCCAAAAATAACAGTATATCTTGTGAGAGATCAAAGTGCTATCTTTAATTTACAAAGAATGATGCAGCAATACCAAATAGGAACCACATGGCCAGATACTACCACACTACAGGCAAGATCCCTGTAACAAGGCTGTTTTCGGTTTATATCAGACCACCACACCAGATGGAAAAAATACTCTTGGCATAAGAAAAGATAAACAGCTTTAAGAAGCAACTAGGTTTTAAGCTGCTCTATTTGTAGCTGCATTTTCAAAGACAGAAGGAGACGGAAGTTTAAAGTTAATATGCAGCACCACCACAGGCAAACACAGCAAAACAATGAGTTGCATAGTTTTGATTCCATCAGTTTAAACTAGATGCCTTTTACCTGCCTCTGCCTAAAGAGCAGCTTAAGGTTTGGATACAAGGTTTTAAAAGCAAAGCACTGTTTTAAATCTGGATGATCTCCTACGTTTCCAAGTAAGCTGCCTTCAATTTAGAGACTAAATTTAATTAAAACTAAAAGGATCAACTGCAAGCAGCTTTATTTAAATAGGCTTCTGCACACTTATTGCAAAGGTCAGGTTTACTTTATAAAACCACACACAATTTCCCAGAGTTTAGGGGGAAACACTGAAAACTGAGACAAACCAAAGAACTGAGTAAGAGCAGTCTGCCTTTCTCCTGTCTATGCTGAAAAATCCTAAGGAAAAGGCAAGAGAGGATGCAAGGTGGAAACAACACAGCCTTCAAACCAGGAATTATTACAAATGGCAGGATTATCCAAAGGATTATACAACTTTCTATTACAAAATGACCATGAAGTTGCAGAGCTTACCAAAATATATCTGCATTTAAGCAGCACACCTAGTTTTACTGAGCTATGAACATCCTGTGTGAAAATGCCATCAAGGGAAGAATCTGGGTTAAGAGTCAGCCTAGCCTGCTGAAGGAAGTGGTATTCACTTCGAAGAATAACCCCTGCAAGAATTACTGGTTACTGTCCCTGCCCCTCTACTTACTAACAGCGGCAACAGTGACATTCCATCCATCTGGGTCTTATTCAAGTCAAACCCCGCGATATCCAGAATTGTGGGACCCAGATCAATATTTGCAACAAGCATCTGCAGGGCGAGAAAAACTTACTTCAGAAGACCAGAACCAAACGTGTGATGAGACTTCTGTACTTAAAGTACTTGTTACTTTAGGTACACCTAAACACTACTGTATAAGCTAATGGACCCTGTAACATTCACAAATAAGGGCAGAGTCTTTGGAAAGCGAGCTTCAAACTTTATTCCCTGCAATTACTTATATTTAGCAATTCAAGCAAGAGCACACAGCTTTTTAAAATGAGGTTTTTGCACTTTATACCACTGCACATAATTCATTTCATTGATACATAAATATGTAGGAGGATAAATTATTACCTGAAGTTGATAACTGTAAAATAATATTAAAAGTAAAATCCTGCTCTGATTTCACTTCTTATTTACCTTGTTTGTCTGATTTGGTTTTATCCCTGGTCCTCGAACAAGCAACGGTACTTTGATATCAAATTCATACAGCTGCCGTTTGTCTATTGGCAAAGAAAACTGGCCTATACAACAGAAAATGGAAAAAAAGGTGAAACAAGAAGCCATTTAAGAGCCTTGTGTTACTTAATTGCTGGTAACCAATTTAAGAAATCAGAAGAGGTTCTTAACCTGAACTATATTAATGAAGTGGGGGACAGGAACAAACGCCTTCAAAGTAGAAGCTGTGTCTTACAGTTTAACAGCTTTTTATGCTACAAAAGGTCTACAAATGGATTTTTACTGGTTAACTGTTTCATGGCAACCCTTCCATCAGAACAGAGACCTTTCCTCCATTTCTGTTGTAATTTTTTGTATACAAGGATACAGTGCTAGAGATTAATGCTAAAAACTACAACCAAACAAAAAAAAAACCAAACACCCCACACTGCAACAGATGATTGCTTTGCAACTCAAATCAGGATTTCTCATGTTTACTCTCTTCCACAGCTGTTGTACCCATTTTGTGGAGTGGTCATGAGGGTGAAATACGATTCCCAGATCTACAAATATCCAGTAAGAAGTGAAAATTTTACCAGTGTGGTAGCCATTGTCTGATGTGTAAAAGATGTACGTGTTGTCTAAATCTCCATTCAATTCCAGTTTCTTCACTAGTTTCTCTATTAGGTCATCTACTGACAACAGAGTTTGCCACCTATAGGGAAGCAAAGTAATTCATATTAGAGTATGAAAAATTTAGAATAATTCTGACTGCAAATGGGGCATTTGTGCTCTGCTTCAAGTCAGTGTATGCACAGTAAGGACATTATTTTGCTTGCAGATTCTGAAAACAAAATTCATAGATTACTCTGTACTATTTGAGGCTGCAATTTAAGATAGACTGTCTTCAGTTCTTGTTTATTTTATTCTACGGTGTCTGAGATACGTCAAAATGCCGATAATTTCTTATCTGGGGACAGTTAAGACCAACTTTGAAGCAACACAGTGGCAAAGTCAGAGTTATTGCCTGCAAGGTCACTTGTTATTAGTTCTTTATATCTAGTTTTTAATATTAAACACATCTGCCATGAATTTTATGGTCTATATAGGATCCCTTCTGCTTGAAAACTACCTCAGCTATTTTGTGTTACTCCTGCAGTATCAGAGGTCATTATCCCAGTGCGTCTAAAGCCTTGAAAAGCTACAAGTTATTTTTCCCTTTGTCATGGGGTCTGCCATTGAGACAAGTAACTACTTCTAATAACTCAATAGCAAGCCTCCACAGACTAGTATTATGCCGAATGAACTGCAGTTACTAAATTCTCGGATCCTGCTGTCTCCAGGCTTAATTTAAGATTTTGTTGCAAAATTTTACCTTCATGCTTTATAAAGCAAAAGCCTGAAAAAAATATTTGGTCTTCCATTTCCAAAGCAACAAGGAAATGCCTGATAACTGCCCAAAATGGGGTTTAACACTTCAAGTTAAGCTAATGCTTGTTTCAGAGGTTTTGAAGAAATTTTTTACAGTGTAAACAAATACCTTTACTTCCATTTAAAAGAAGGACCAAGCTGCATCTTTACATTATTCCCACCCATCCCCTTTCATAAAAAGCAATCAAGCACCTGCCTTGGCCAGTCAGGTATTCCTGTGTACAAAGACCACAGACTGAGCGCCAAGGCTAACAAATCAGATTAGCTGGCAGATAAATCAATCGCATTCCATGTAAAAACCTGGCATTCAAGGAAAGTAGAAGGAAAGGGCATTTTTTTATGAAAACCTGTTGTGCACTGAAAGTGAAGCAGTTGATTCACCAAGCATGACTGGTCTTTTCTGTATGATGGCAGTATTTGAGAGCTAAATATTTCTGAAGTCAATGACATGTTTCTTTGCAAAAAGTAAATGAAAAGTCAGGTCTAATGAGACAAGAGAGCAGAGAATTCGTACAGGTAATTTGACATCTATTGGCAGACTTATTACAACCCTTAAAAAAAAATACCTTTTTAAAAAAAAAAGTAAGAGTTCTGAGTAGAAATCTTAAGCAACAAAAAAATTCTTACCGCTTTCTATAAGCATCATCAAGAAACTGTATTGAAGAGTTTGTCATTGGAGTCTTTGCTTGTCGAATTAACCAGTGCTTGTTCTAAAGAAAAACGAAGGAAAATTAGTGTAGGAGAGAATTATAGAATAGTTTGTTGGAAAAGACCTTTGAGATCCTAGAGTGCAGCTGCACCTGTCCACTACTACACCAATCCCTGAGTATCTCATCTACCCATCTTTTAAACCCCTCAAGGGAAGGGGACTGAACTAGCTCCCTGGGTAGCTGTGCCAGTGCCTGACAACCCTTTCAGTGAAGAATTTTTTCCTAAGATCCAACCTAATCCCCCTCCCAGTGCCACCTGAGACCATTTTCTCTCATCCCATCATTTGTTACTTGGGAGAAGAGACCAACATCCACCTCGCTACAACCTTCTTTCAGGCTGTTTTAGACAGTGATGAGGTCTTCCCTCAGCCTCCTTTTCTCCAGGCTAAACAACCTCAGTTCCCTCAGGTGCTCCTCATAAGACTTGTTCTCCAGCCCCTTCAACAGCCTCACTGCCCTTCTCTGGACATGCTCCAGCACCTCAGTGTCCTTCTAGTGAGGGGCCCAAAACTGACCACAGTATTCGAAGTGTGGCCTCACCAATGCTGAGTACAGGGGAAGGATGACTTGTCTGGTCCTGCTGCTCCCACTGTTTCTGATCCAAGCCAGGATGCGGTTGGCCTTCTTGGCCATCTGGGCACACTGCTGGCTCATATTCAGCTGGGTGTTGACCAGCACCCCTAGGTCCTTTTCTGCTGGGCAGCTTTCCAGCCACTCTTCCCCAAGCCTGTAACATTGCATGAGGTTGTTGTGGCCCAAGCGCACGCTCATTTTTACACCTTTCTTAGACCAGTTACAACAGAAATGTTGTTCAGGGTAAAACATCCACTTCATTCCTGTGAAACAGCCCGGCAATGCTATCAAACTAACCTGACTTGTTTTCCCCTCTTGGTTCATCTAAAATCCAAGCTGCATGAGTTGAATATATTACAGCTCCACTATGCTCAGCCCTTGGTGAGAATAGCTGTGGATCTTTTCAAAGAAGTTCAGGGAAGGAATTTGTGTAAGGAGCTAGGGAAGGCTCTCCCAGAGATGAAAGTTGGCAGGTCTGATGGAAAAAAAAAAAATGAAGGATGAAGCAGATTGGACTTGCTTGTTGAAGAGAGGTTTTTTTGGGACTAAGACTTGTGAGAATCCTAACAGAGGCAGAGAGGTGGGGAGGAATTCCTGCATCAAAAGTGATTAGGACTATCTAATTTATGAACATGTGAGGACAAAGATCTGTAATAGTGCCATGATTAGATTCTTAGTAGCCTAGAAACTGAGGGAAGCAGAAATAGTACCATTTATCTGGATTTTTTTTGACTCTAGAAAAAAGGCATTTCTTTTACTGAAGTGTTAATGATTCTCCTAGCTGCACCTCCAACTTTCAGAAACAGCTCCTCCCTTTCTCCTCTCACTCCTCACTCCTCTCCTGTGGTAACAGGTATGACCCAAGGTATGAAAAGTAAGACCCCATGTCCTGAAGCAGCACTCTGAACTGGGTCAGCTGCTGTACAAATGCATGGGGAGGTCCGATGCGCAAGCCTGAAGGTATTAGGGGAGAGCAGAATAAAGGAGAAAGTCATCTCAATGCAACTTTACACTTTTTCATTTAGTGGGTCAGAGATAACCCACTCATCAGCCTCAGCTTGAGCCTGTATTTAGCTGGCCACACCCCTCCACAGAGCCTCTCCTTTATGCAACTTCCCTCCTGTAACAAGCAAATGACTCTCAACAGGCTCAGGCTTAACGGACTCACAATGAAGTGACTCAGGATCTCTTGCAATTATTCAGTTCTCCTGTTCTCTGTTCTTGTAGACTGAAGGGAAGATTTGTGGCATGGAGACTTAATACCACGTCCCGTTTATTTTAGTTCTCTGGAGAGATGCTAAGTCTATCTCAACAAGAAAGCTCACAGCATAATCAAGACCAAACATCAAGGACTTATGCACTGGTTAGGAGAGGAAAAAGTAAGAAAAGGCATCAGAAACCCCACTCCCAGCTCAGCAGAAGTTCTTCAGAGAATAAAGGAGCTGGCAATGTCACCCGTGCACCAACCCTTTATCACAAGAGGTGGGGTCAGGAGAGGCTCTCCATGAGGCACAACCATGTTGGGTAACTCAGGCAGATAAGTCAGGTAGTGCAGGAGAATTTTCCTCCTCTTGGGATTATTTTTGTTTCTCGTACCTTTCTCTGAAGTTTCAGGAACTTCACACAGCACCTAAACATCTTTGCGTATCTCAAACTTCATACTGACTCAGAGCCCTCAAATCTGCTTTCCTGTGAAGTCTCTTTCACTGGTTACATACAAAGCTTCTCACAATCCTGCCGCCTCCCTAGGTCCAAGTCACAAAGAAAGCTTAGGAGGCCTTGAGACACCACACCATATCTTGCAGGAAAAACAATGTGTGCAAGAGGAATATCCAACATGTATCTTTGCTTCTCTCTCAGAACAGCTGCGATAAGCCACTCGTCTGGGCTATCAGTAGTCCTGGTTGGGAAACCCATTGTCTGATATAATTCACAGCTGAGGGTCCCAAGCAGAAACTAAAGCGTGTCACTGGCCAGAGTCTGACAACAGCTTAACTCATATTTTGCATGCAGAGATTCTGCCTAGATGGCTCCTTTTAGCACCCCTTAGCCACACAGTGTATAAGGAAACCAGGCAACAGTAATTTAGGAATCAAGACTGTCCAACGCAAGACTGCCTGACAAGCATTACAACATCAGTGGCTTGAGGGTCTCAGCCTATGTCCATGCTTATTGCTATTGCAGGAATTGTGCTTGCCCTACAAAACAGTGAAGCTCAAAGGAGAGTTAACCTTCAAGACCACAGCACTGCCAATTACAGAAACACACACTGTTAAGGACTGTAGTTATTTTGTGTCTAGGAAGAAGGGTAAAGCTAGTCTGTTCCTATTGTGAAACCTAGTAAAACTGCTGGATCCACAGATACTAACTACTAAACATTAAGTCAGTCTGTTATTTTGCTTTGTATTATAGACACATGCAGAGCTTTTTGCTCCACATAAGGGAACTCCCACACTGTATTGTTTGGCCAGCTACTAACTTTGCAGGTCAACTTATTTATGGCTCTCTATTTTAAAAGCATTCAGTTGTTACAGTAATAGAGTATAAAACAAAGCTAGGGATCCTTTTACGAAGAAAAAAGCTGATTCCCGCTCACTAGTTTGAAACTTAACAGGTTGAGCTAAAGTATTCTTTACTGCCTGCAGCCCTTTTCTCCCTTTTCATTCACGCTTTTATATCATGCTGATAAACACTTTGTAAGCTATAATCCTCAGCTAAAAACCGCAGATTCACCCTGTACTACATGAGTCACAGTGACCTTAGAAGTGGTATCACTGGGCTCCAGATAGGCTTTTAGACAATGGGATCTCTTCTGATTAGGAAAAAATCTTGAAGTGAATCAGTTGAACACTGAATTGTAGTGAGTTCTATATTTTAAAATGATTAAAAATACAAAACCTTTCTAATTTAAATATCTCAGAAGATTAACTGTTTGTGACTTTCACTTATTGGCAGAGTAAGGAGCAGTGGATTAGTCTAAGCTAGACCATATTTGGCCCAGTTCACTGGCAATGTAAGGTCACAAGGCCCTGTCACAAGGACGTCTGCAAGTTTGTAACATGAGGCTCAAGAGTTCTGGTTATTTCAACAAATGAGAGACAAGTTCTCAAAATCCTTAGTGACCCTGCACCCTGCAGTTCATGATTCTATAAAGCCCCATGAGTTCAAGTGAGCTCATCCACTTATCCCCACCAGCAGGTGCAGGTAGAAAGACAGGGCTCTTGTCATTCTTCACCTGTACTGCACACTGCCTAGCTGTTCTCCTGAACATACCAACAGCAGCAAAAGAATATTTTAAGAGCTGCAGAAAAGTCCAGAAATTGGACAAGAAATTATTTTTCCATTTATCAAACATAATACCCTTGTACTGCCTTACCACTTTTGCCACCATTTTTTTTTATTTAAAAGATACTGGCATGAAAAAAATCAAAGTCACAATAAATATCTTACTCTGAGAGGCTGCTTAACATAACTAAAAAAAACAGTAATCATGGTATTAGCCTATTCTTCTCACTGTTTAAACTTAATATGTCAGTCAGGGTCATTGCCTACTGCTCTCGCAAACTAGTAGAATAACCTGTGCAGATTTTTGCTGGTAAGCTTACCTTCCCATGAATATTAAAATTGCTGTTTCTTGGTGCACTGACATTCTGAAAGCTGTTTGCATATTGTGGAGCAGCCGTCCAAGGGGAGTGTGGTGCTGGGGTTGAGATCATCATAAAGAAAGGTTCGAAATTAGATTTATACTCCAAGAAGTCCAGTGACATGTTGGCCTGTGAACAGTTTTGTTGGAGAAGAAAAGTCACACCTCCAAAGGAAAGCAGCAAATATTTGAAAAATCCAAACTAGACATTCATAACTTTAAGTGTTTGCAGTGCTACCGAACTATAAACTATTTCAGAAACTTATTGCTTGCTTATCTACAAGGGACCAGAACATGTGTTCTGTTAAGAACTTGTGTTTATGTTAAGCTAATCATTTGCCCCATATCTCTGAATAGCTTTCTACTTCCCACCTTTGCATTATTCAGACCTGGAAAGCTCATCAAAAGTTTATGCCTATTTCAAGTATCATCAAAATCTACTTAAATTCTGTTTTCAACAAGTAAAATCAGAGTTTTCTTTAACACAGTCTTAGTCTTTCTGAGGCTCTCGGATTCCATGTCCTGCCTGGCAGATACCAGTTTAGCTGTGCCCAGTTGTTTTCTGAAATAGCAACAGTTGGGAAAAAGTTTTTCCAGCCCCACTGCCTAGAGCGTAGGCTCATTCTGTAGCAAGTTCCTAGTTTCTAAGAGGTGCCACGTTTCTGCTGGTGAAGCTGGAAGCTCTAGTGAACAGTGCCAAACTCCACTCACTCACACCACTTCACTGCACTTTCATTTTCGTTTCAGCCTATGCACAATTTCAAGTGGCAAGTTAGAGATTGCGTTAGAAGATATTTAGCCTTCCCTTGGTCAACCTTTGAAATTAAAGCTTCAAAGGTATTACTCACAGATGAGTTCTTCACTATTCAGGTCTTGCAACATTTTCCTTTCCTGACTGATTAGTATGCTCCAGTTTGGATACACTTTTCTTTCTCTAGAAGAAAAAAGTATACTAGGAATTCCCTCTTCTTCCTTCCTCCTAATTTGTACATCTAAGCAAGTCAGGTCAGACTTCGACTACGTGACAGAGTTAAGGGAGGGCAAGAACTGCGTGAAGTTTGAAAACTTGGTTCAGAAACCAGTATGATGTAAATAAACTTAGAGGCAGTCAACTTCAATTTTTTTGTTAAGAGCTTAAACTGCAACATGTCAGGACTGCAGCAGACGTGTCCAAGTGCTCAGATGTCCTTAGTCAGGACTCCTATGCACTGACCATCAAGTAAATGAAACTAAAACACTAGCTCTGACATGCTGAACACATATTTGGTAACTACAGGCAGGAGGTAGGATGAAACATGCTGAAGATAATGCACTGCTGTATCAATAGGTAAAACAGGTAAGAGGTTTATGCAGCAATGACCTGTTGGTCAAAATGTTGACAAGCTGTTGAAGGACCAAAAGAGACCAGCACAACGCCAGTAATAGGATAATCTCACTTCTGTCTTATCGATTTCAATTTAGATAGTCTATATCTAAATTTAATCAGACAGCTGTTCAGTACCCTCAGAAACATCAATCAGTTCTGTTTCTAGTGAGCAGCTGTCCTATGTTCAAGAACGCACTGGAATGAAACTAGTTAGAATCTCAGTGGAAGACTACAAACCAACTGCACAAGACTTCTCAGGGGATGATTTTCTGGCGTGCTGCACGAGAGCTCCCAGCACTACCAACTCATGCACTCTTAACAGCATGTGAAATTAAGATTTCACCTTGAAATGGGTGGAGAGGGAACAGCCCCACCACCACCAAAAAAAACCCAAGCTAATTCTACTTGCTAAACAGGGCCTCAGGAGAGCTAAAGTAACTCTTCCAACTTCCCTTCAGAATCCTTTGATATCTTTGTTACCTCTCTTTAAGAGGCTAAAGTCTTCCCTGGTCAGCTACACAGTTTGGCACAGTCCACACATTGCCCTCACACACTAGGAAATATCAATTAGCCTTTGATTTTTCAAAGTTATCAGTTTGACTAGTTAGATATTACACGATACTGACACATCATCATATCCAACAAACAAAGGATGGCATAGTTATTTATACATGCTTAACTTCCCACTGAAGTCTGGGCCCAGCTAATTTGTTAGAGAAGCTCTATATCGCAATGAAATACATCCTTCAGTGTAGTAATTTAATTCATTGCCTACACTCATCATGGTCCTCATGCACCACAGCAGTCAGCATTAATCTCTCAGCAAGACCAGCAAATGGGCAGTTGGAATCCCCTTCCTTTCTGTACACACAGACTTGTAATTTCTAAATATATCCAGGATCTTGCTCTGCTGATTAATGCCCACCCACCATCACAACAGAGCAATCAGGTATTCATGAACTAACATAACCTAACAAATCACTAGCCCCACCATTTCCAAGCCCCCAGCATGAGGCATTATCTGGTCATAAGCAGCCTCTGTCACACAGGTGTTGTAAAATTTCTTACCAGTACATCTGTCAGGTAATCTACACTGTAGTTCTCACCATGCCTTCGTGCTTTGCCATTTACTGAAAGAGTATAGTTGTAGTACTTTGAATTTTTCTCCTGTGAAAAAGAAAAGTTGCATGCTTATTTCTACTAAGTTACGTGTACATCAATTACTTGAAATAACCAAAATGAGCTACCAACAGGCATTTGTCAAATAGGCTATAAGCATCTGTTGTAACAACACTATAAGAACTCTCAGAACTTGTCTCCAACAATAAAAATAAAACTTATTTTAGTGCTATCTCATGCTGCTTTGACTTTACAAGTCAAGGTTTTGCCCCCCGCACTTTAGGAGGAGTAGCCTTTGTGAAAGCCAAGGATCTGATACCTCATAGCGGGAAGAAAATTTGCTTTAAGTTGTCAGATGCTTTTTGCCTGCTCTTTCATGACCAGCAAAGTTAGAACACAAGTTGCATTACAAAGCAACCAAAATTAAGTATTTTTAAAAAAAGAATAGTCACATACCAAAGCATACCAAAAACTCCATCCAGGAGGGACATGACTTACACCCCCCGCATCCTCTGCTCCGTACTGAAAAGAGACAGACCATGACTCACATTTCAAGCACGATGGATAAAATCTAAAAATTATGTTTCATATGCGTGTGCTTTATTCAATACTAGTCAGAAAATGTATTCAGTCAAACTCAATTTTAGAATGCAAAAAAAATACATATAAAAACACATTTAGAACCTGTTAAAGAAACCAGGGTTAGATAACTGGAAAGACAGCAACTGAAAGTTTGACATTCACCAATAAAATTTAAGTTTTATTCCCTGTTCTACTCTGCACGTGAAAACATACAGAGATCCCAGAGAATATACAGTACATCACCAGATAATGAGAGGAGATAAAACACCTGTGACAAGACACTCTCAAGCTTTGTGGTAACAGTTCACAAGATACTAAAGAAAATTTCACAGACCAACAGCTTCCACCACTCTCCACCAAAAGGGAGCATGACCTTGAAGCAATGTTAGCCCCTTGTCACCTCAGTGCCAAATAATCTATGACAACTAGGCTTTAAGACAGGAAAAAAAAGCTGCTGAATCAGTGCCAAACTCAAAACAGAGGGTGCCTCACAGCAAAGCAACAGATCTTCTTGGAGCTGCCCTCTCCCTAACAGCAGGGACAGGATACTATGCTGATTCAAAGGATGCTTTACAGGGAGCCAGATTCCTTTCCCCTAGCTGCTTCAGTAACATCAGCTGAAACAAATCTGTGCCTGGCTATGAAAATTCATTTTCTGTTACTATTATACCACCAACATTTTCCACTAGGAGATGCAAGGAAAACAACGCTGTTAAGAAGCCAATAACTCATCTAGCTCAAAATACAAATCACACAAGAGGAACACCTGGTCTTGGAGCTTTCAGCACATAATTTTACAGCCTACCATAAACTATGACAAAACACAGCTTAGTTAAAAACAGGGAAAAAAAGCAGACACATACAAGCGATTCAATGTGTTGGGTAACCTCTGTAAAAAGCTCTGATAATATCTGTTCTCCGAAATAATTTGGCTCAGTGGACATTTAAAATGCCATAGTAACCACTAAAAATAAAATAGCCCTCTGCATCGAGGGGATATGTCAGTTAGGAATATTATATTAAAACAAGCTGATATTAAGGTTTTTTTTTTTAAAGATTATTCTAATATCACGCCTGGTCTGGCACTAGTTTGATGGTGTTCTTCAATGCGACATGCTAATCATCTATCCACTTCCCCCAGTCATTAAAATCACCATCTCTAAAAATTAAACATCTGAACATATTAAAACAAGCTTTAGATTCCATCATCCTTTCACAATGAACTTTTAAAAAAGCCCTCAGGCATCTATACAACCTGATTTAACCAAGGTAAATATTTTAACTTTGCATTTTATTTATCACATCTCAGTAGAGAGAACCATTCATCCATGTAACACCATTTTAAACATTCTGGGGACCCACCATCAACTACAAATATAAGAAAATCACTAAACATTTTAGAAAGATGGATGAATGCAAATGAACTGTGTCCCAGTGGAAATTAAGCATAAAATACCTCATTCAAGTACTTTCCCGCAAAGAACGTTTGATAACCACACATAGCTTTGAGCAATGCTGGAAAGGTGTAGGGTTCTTGAATCTTCTGCCATAACTTGCTGCTACAGTTTCCTTCCAGAGTGTTATTGACAACATGATGATTATGTGGGTATTTTCCAGTTAATATGCTAGCTCGACTGGGACAGCAAAGTGCACTGGGAACGTACTGGAAAGACAGGAAAAACAGACAAAAGACTGAAACTGCAAAACAATTTTTCCTCAAAATTTATAGCTTTAAAATATCAGCTAACAGGTTAATTAAACTGTTCACCAATGTTAAAGCACACTCCTTTCAGGACACACAGAATTATAACCCAAGTATTTTCACTAGTAAAAAGCTGCACATGAAACTAATTTTAGGTTTCTGCAGCACATGCTCTTCAACCCCCACCCCTCCCAACAGATATGTCTTTTATACAGCACTAATTATCCATTCAAATATTGTTTGCTAGTTGACTGACTCCATTATTCTAGCCATGGCAATATATTAGAATATGAAAAAAGTAAAGTGGATTTTCAGCATGCAAATAGTTAAGTAGCTTCTTCTGATGCTTCTCAGCTTGCACTAAAAATATTGACTACTTAGCTTTACTTCACAGGTTAAGGAAGTTTGCACAAGTACTTTTAGGAAATGAAACTGCCCCTTTCAGATTTTGAATACGACCTTGAGTTATATTAATTTTGAGACCTAAAAGTAGCTGGAGATCGAATTCTAGCCCCCCTCCCACAGATGTACAGACTTCATAAAGCTATAACCAATTTTGAGATTTTAGATCACTTCAGATACAAACCATACAATCACGCATACCTCAGTAGTTTGAAGGGTTAGTGTAAACACTTACTGCATTTAGGAAAGTTATTCCCATCTCTGCAATGAGAGCATTAGTCTTCTTTAGTGGGGTCTGAAAGAAAGGCACAAAACCAAAATTGTCTAAAAACATAAGGATGCTAGGTAGAGTGGTGGAGCTGAAGCAGCTGAGAGAAACCCCAAAACCACAGCTTTTTGCACAGTCCAGGCAAGCCACCTGGAGTGTCTTCTTGCTGTGACTGCAACAGTTACACAAGCTAGCTGAAGAGAGCTGAAGTGAGGGGACTTCATAAAATGGTTTGGGTTGGAATTAGACCTTAAACATCATCCAGCTCCAACCCCCTGCCATGGACAGGGACACCTCCCACTACACCAGGCTGGCCTTGAACACTCCTGGGCAACCTGTGCCAGTGCCTCACCACCCTCACCATGAAGAATTTCTTCCTAATATCTGATTTAAAATAAATTTAAAGTAATTCCCTCTTATCCTATCAACCTTGCCCTTATAAAAAGTCCCTCCCGAGTTTTCCTGTAGCCCCTTCAGGTACTGGAAGGCTGCTATGAGGTCTCCTCGAAGCTTTCTCTTCTCCAGGCTGAACAGCCTCAATTCTCTCAGCCTGTCCTCACAGCACAGGTGCTACAGCCCTCTGATCATCTTCGTGTCCTCCTCTGGACCCGCTCCCGCAGTTCGATCATTCTTATGTTGGGGACTCCAGAACTGGGCACAACATTCCAGGTGGGAGAGCAGAACAGAGAGGAAAAATCGTGCACCCCCTCCCCCCCGATAACGGAGCCCCCTCAGGTAGGAACGAGGCTCCTCGCGTGCTGCCTGCCAGTCCCGTGCGCGCTGGGCCCCGCTCCCCGCGCCTCCCTCCCACCCCCCCGGCCCCGCCACCCGCAAGGGGGGGGCAGAGGGGAGCGAGGTGCGGGTCCCGGCGCGGACGCGCGGTTACCATGCCGCCCAGACAGACGTCCTGGTCGTCGGTGAGGATGAGCACCACGTTGGGCCTGTGCGCCTGCCGGGCTGCTGTTACCCCTCCAGCCGGGCTCAGTGCCAGCAGCGCGGCCAACGCCGCCAGTCCCCAGGCCACGGCGGCAGCGGCTGCCATGGCGCAGACGGGTGGACGATCCGGAGCCGGTGTTACTTGGAGCTCCCGTGAAGCGCGGAAGGATGAGGAGCAGCTCCCGTTCGCCCCGCCCCGGCATATGACCCGCGACGGCGATGGGAGGGGGGGGTCACGTGGCCCGGGCGGGCGTCTCGAGGACACGCCCACTCCGTCGTGGCCCCGCCTGGGCGGGCGAGAGGTTGGCGAGAGGTTGGCGCGAGTGCGGGGGCGGAGTTTGGGGCTGGGGCCTCTCCCTCTCGCAGCGCCGCGTCCAATCGCGCCCCCTCGTGGCTCCCCGCCCCCGCCTCTCACGGCTCCCCCCTCATAGCACCGCCGCGCCCTTCACAGCGCACCCGCGCAGCACCGCCCCCTCACAGCACCACCCTCACCGCATCGCCCCGCCCCCTTACCACACGGCGCCCCCTCGCGGCTCCACCCCGCCACGCCCCTTTGTCGCGCCCCTTGCAGCGCCCCGCCCCGTCAGGACGCCCCGCCCCGTCTCAGCGCCGAGCTCTGCTCGTAGCACCCCGCCACAGCATCGCTCCCCCGCCCCTCAACAGGTGTAGCGCTCTCCGGCCCCGCCCCTCGGCAGGTGCAGCTTCCCACACGCACACCTCCCGCGCGCGCTGGCTACTACCACGCCGCGCGGGGAAGCAGCGGCGCTTGTGCCTGCGGGGCAGCGTTCCTCCTGCCTTGAGTTGTCTCTTCCTCTTTCCCTGCCCGTCCCCCCCCCCGCGCCCTGCGGTGGAACGGCCGCACCCAGCAGGGCGGAAGATGGAGGCGGGCGCGGGCCGGGCGGGGAGCAGCGCCGACAGCCTGGCAGAGGAAGACGAGGAGGAGGAGGGTCCCGGCAGCGGCCGCTCCAGCCGCACCTCGTCGCTGGTGAGCGGGCTGCTCACCGAGCTGTACAGCGCCGAGGCGGGCAGCGCCCGCTCCCGCGCCTTCCGCGAGCTGCAGCGGCGCCCGAGCCCGGTCACGTACCTGCGGCTCAAAGGTACAGCCCTGCCTGCCCGGGAGCTGCCCCGGGCCTCGCTGCCTCCCCCATGCCCGCAGGGGCGTCCTGCTTGGAGTTACAGCCCCGCTCTCCACGCGCGCGTGTGTATGGAAAGGTTTGGGTTGGAAGGGACCTTAAAGATCATCCAGTTCCAACCCCCCTGCCACGGGCAGGGACACCTTCCACCAGACCAGGCTGCCCAAGGCCCCATCCAGCCTGGTCTGGGAGGGCGCATCCACAACTTCCCTGAGCAACCCGTGCCAGTATCTCGGCACCGTCATTGTGAAGAATTTCTTCCTAAAGTCTAATTTAAATCTTTCTCCTTGCAATTTAAAGCCGTTGTCCCTTGTCCTATCACGACTTGCCCTTGTGAAATGTTCCTTCCCAGCTTTCTTGTAGCCCCTTCAGGTACTGGAAGGCTGCTATGAGGTCTCCCCAGAGCCTGCTCTTCTCCAGGGTGAATAGCCCCAACTCTCTCATCCTGTCCTCGTAGCAGAGGTGCTCCAGCCTTTTGATCATCTTCATGGCCCTCCTCTAAAATCCTGGTTGAAGTTACAGTCCCTACTATCCTGCCTCTGTGCCTACATGCACATGTGTATGTCTGTATGTATGTATCGCTCTCTGCTTGTTACTGCCTTCGTGCATGACTCTCTCTCCCAGAAGCTCCCTGGTGCCCTTCCAGTTCCCGAGGTGGAGCTGCAGGAAAGCTGTGGAGGGGCTTTCTGTGGGGACGTGTGGTAATGGTATGAGAAGAAATTGCTTTGGATTGGAGTGGGGAGGATTTGGCATGGACGTTGGGAAGGGGTTCTTCACGATGAGGGTTGTGTGGCACTGGCACAGGTTACCCAGGGAAGCTGTGGATGCCCCTTCTCTGAGGTGTTCAAGGCCATGTTGGATAGGGCCATGAGCAGCCTGGTGTGGTCGGGTTTCTGTGACAGATGGCACAAACATCTTTCTGTAAGTTCTCTGCTTTTTTTCTCACTTACAGTAATGAATCAATTACCAGTTTTTCTTTTCTTTCCTTTTCTGTCCTCTTAAGTTTAAATTTAGCCTCATCTAGAATATAAAGGCCTTTGACCTGCAGAAGGATGATCAGGTCAGAGTGACTCAATCGGAAGACTTAAACCCTCATTTTCTCTATTTTTTTCTCAAAAAAAGCTGGAACACTTCCTAGCAATCTAAAGCTTTTAAAAACTATAGTATCTAAAGTAAATAAGCTATAAACATTATACCAGTTTACTTCCATGACAAACAGAACTGGAGGAAGATTGTAGGGCTAGAGGAATTTTCAATTATATTAATAAAAGGGGAAGAGATATGACACCGTAAAGGTATCAGGAACATCACAAAAAAAAATTATGCTTTTAACCACTGCTTAGCTTACAAAGAGCACTAAAATGGGAAGTTACTTCAGTCAATGAAACAGAAAAATGATTTTTTTTCCAAATCTGAAAGAAGCCATTTTTAATAATTGCATTGAAATGCAATCCCATGTATTTCTCACATACTTGTCTTTTCTAACCACTAAAAAAAATAAAGTAATGGATAATAAGTGATCTTAAAATGCTAAATGTCCTGAAGGGCTAAATAAGTCCATTTTTTTCTTAATGTAGAAGGGATACTACACCTACTGTTTCACAAAGAGCTACTTGTTTTTTTCAAGTCGTTTTAGTCCTTAAACTGAATTTAAGACTAAAGACTTAAGCTTAAGATTTAGGACTTAAACCAAACCTGACAATTGTAAAGCTAATTTGCAGGTAAGCATGTCTTCCAGGAGGAAAAAAAAAAAAGGTGTGAAAACACAATGTAAGTGCAGTAGTCAGCTAACCAAGATCTAAATGAAACTATCAAAGAATTCTTAGGAAAGCTAAGTAGCTGCAACACTGTATATTTGTGAAAGGAGGAGACTTGGAACTCTCAGTTGACCCTGTGAAGAGGGCTGTACAAAGGCCTCTGTGTCCTGATGTTCGATCATTCTTGTTTTTCACAAGGAAAAAAGCAAATGGGCCTGTTTTTCAGACCTGTGCAAACAGCTTTCTGCTTCTGTGTTTGGCTTCTTAATGAGGTGATTTGTCATCTGATGTTGCAGGATGTAGCTTGTGTTCTTTTGCATGTCCCGTGGCAATCTGGGACTGAACAAGGGGTTTGCTGTTTTGGGAATATGTTTTGTAGCATTAAACCTCAAGCATTTTGCTGCAAAGTTAACTCATTGTTTTTACAGGGACAGCTGACAGGGAGGAGCAGGAAATAACAAACTTCAGCTCTTGACTTTTGTGGTGACTGTACAAGTCAAAAGGAATACAGTTTTGTTTGTTTGTTTGTTTGCTCTCAAATAGATGTTCTTTTAAATCATCTTGCCTTGTACCAGAGATTGGGGGTGCCAGGTGAGCAGCAGATGCTGGAACAGTGTAGGGACTACAAAATAAAGGATTGTTTTACCAGTGCCCCCCACCTTGCAGTCAGTCACTCCTTGTTCTCTGTTATCCTGAGATTGGTTATCATTTCAACCTAATTTGTCCTTTTCTTTAGGCTCCCCGGAATTATTCAAAATGTTTTGCCATATGCACTCTTTGCCATCCCACTAATAGTAGCTTTTTCTGGATGCATAAATATTCTTCTCATTAGATCAGGTTACCAAGGTATGGATTTTTTTTTATGGATTTCCTTTCATCATCAGGGAAGCATGGTTGGATTGAAAGTGATAGGATTTGAAAAGTTATCCGCAGGGAACAGAAGGCTGTTCAGCTGCTTGATGGTGAGCTGTACTAAGCATTAGAAAAGGTCAGTGTGTCATAAGCAAGACCCAGATTTTCACTGGTGGCGTGTGCCTCCGAGGACAGAGCGAATAACTCAAAAAGTGTAACAGACTCCCCATAACTCCATTTTTTCCTGGACCTGAAGCTCACCACATGAGAGACAACAGGACTATTAGACATAAGCTGAGATATGGTGAGCTGAGGAGGTCTGGTGGCACTGTGACTGACCAGTGGAAGTGGTTGAGGCCATGGCTGAAGCCACCAGGTTTGCATCTTAGTGGAGAGTTTCCCATTTAGAGCTTATCCTGGAGTTGCATTTCTAGCTTTGCAGGCTGCTGCTTGAACTTGTTCCTTTGTCTGTTGCTATTTGTTTATTCCCCGTGTACATTTTCCATAGGCAGCTTCTGGAAGGTACTATATTTAAAATACCTTCCTGGCTGCACTGCTATAGTTATATTCTGGCTGCATCTCTCATGATGTTTCCACTTCATAACAGTATAATTATTGAGTCATACACTGTATGATAAGTTGAAACTCTTTAGTTTAAAAGAAAATTAAAAACTATGGCTCAGATCCTGAAAACATTTGTAATTGGGAATTATCCCAGTCAATAGAACTTGTAATTTATAGAAAGTTTGTATACATAGATGTCTGTGGGGCAAGCCCCTTTGCATGTCAACTACAATAAGCTATTTGTGAATGTTTGGACCTGCACTGAAGTTATTTTCTCTGTGTATTGGCAGATGTCGGTGAATTAACAACTATAAAACGAGAACTGAATTACCGAATTTCTATTCAGTCGGCAAAGTTGCTTCGTCTTCTGAAGCAGAAAGACAGGCTTGTACATGAAGTCCAGAAGAACTGTGATATTGTCACAGCTTGTTTACAGGCAGTTTCCCAGAAACGGCGTAAGTACTTTCTGTATGCGTGTGTAAGTAGTTTATTTCCTCAATATGGGCAGCATTTCAATTAAGTCCTCATAGTTGATTTGAAGTCAAGAGGCCAGGCTGTGCTTTTCCTTAGATATGACTGCCTTCCCATGATGTCAGTGGCTCCTGGGAACAAGCACAGTTCAACTCTCTCAACTAGGTGCACTGCTGTAGCTTTAGCTTTGTGTGTTGGTGCAGCATCCTTACCACAGGCTGCCTGCCAGGACTTTCCAGCTTTAGTTTACAGAAAACCCAAACTGATTATTTTAGTGTGCATGCTGTCTTTAACTGGGTGCTTTTGTATAAAGGAGATGCTAGAAGTGGAAACTATGGACAGCATATGCAGTTGTCTTCCCAGAGCATTGTTTGTAGCATGTAACACCCTTCTATAGAGTTGATTTAAGATTAAGAGTGTCATTAAAATCAAACACACTTCCCTTAGGCCTTTTTGTCAGCTCTGTGTTTTTTTGAGTTTCAGAGAGGAGGTGCATGGGAAAGGGGAGGAATGTTGCTCTTCAATTGTTTAGCCTTTTTTCCAGCCCAGTGAAACGTTTTTATTTGACTTGGCAAAGTTGTTGTCCAAAATAGGCTGAAGTACTTTCGATGGTTCTGCTAAAGTGAAACTGCACGTAGTGTCATATGTAAAAATAATTATACCTTTGGAAAGAATATGTGAAAATAACCTAATGTTCCCTGTCTTATTTTTTCATTGACATGCAGCGTGACAGGTACAGAAATGTTCAGGTATGGTAAAAAAAAGCATGGCCTTTTCACCGAAATACCTTTAGGATTTTTGAGGTGCATGTAAAAACTTTATTAAATGAATCTTTAGTGGCATGTGCAAAAGTAGCTTAGTTAAGGGTTTGTCTGTTACTGTGAAACTTAAATTTTTATGCATTTTAAAAATGTTCCATTGTTTTACTTGAACCCAGCATGGAAATTTTTGGCTGTCAGGCACTGCATAGGTGTTTTTCTTTTGTGCACCTGTTCTTTTTCTTTCCCAACATCAGATTGATAATTGAATCCTTGGTTCCATTAGCACTTAAGCATATCCTGCAGTCCCCCTGTGAATGAGACTACTTGAAGTTTGCATGTGTTTAAATATTATATTAAGGATTTGACTATAAATTCTGAAAGTCTGAGCATCTTGACCTCATTTGTTAAGTAAAAACCTATTGAATGAAAGGGATATGGGATTTCATTCTAAATATTAATGTGTTTTTAGAAATTTAAGGTACCATTTTACATTTAAATTAATGGGGCATTATGTTTAAAGTGTGCTAGTAACAGTTGAGATAGCTGAAGTTTTAAAAGTAATGCAGTTTATTGCCTAATATCCATGCATGTGGATGCAGGTTTTTGAAGAGTATGTGTAGTTTTCTATATTACAT
Organism: Tapera naevia; assembly: GCA_033556795.1. Taxonomy (NCBI): domain Eukaryota; kingdom Metazoa; phylum Chordata; class Aves; order Cuculiformes; family Neomorphidae; genus Tapera; species Tapera naevia. Next base: position 15,858,066 of record JAUMJJ010000059.1, read on the forward strand.
CTCCTTAAGTGAGACACTTCTATTATTAATATAGCATATATACCTACTCTTAATTTTGAGCTTATGTCTCTGAGAATCCATATATTTATTTCAAGGCAACTAAAATGTAGTTATTTCTTGCTTTAAGATCTATTGCAAAATCCACTGGGATTTTTTGAATGACTACTGATAACATCAGTTACTTTGGAATTGATTGAGATTGTGTCTTTTGTTGCTCAGAATGAATGTGCTAGCGCTATACAGAGAATGCAGGGATAAGCTTTTGATATAGGATATACAAATTTAAATTTCCAGGTAATTGTGCTGTTGAGGCACTGTTTGATCAACAGCTGTCCAAAGGCAGGCACAGCTGGTTGTCTTCTCTCGAACCATTTTTCTTGCCTGTGTACTATTTCCTGTGTAGTAGTAGTAGGAGCCTCTGTGGGGATGAATCAAATGGGAGAGCCGATCTGGAAAGATAATTAATTTTTTTAATTTTCTGTAGCAGTTTCCTGTTCCCAGTTTCTGCAGAGGATGATAGGAGTTGGGTACACAGGAGGCAGTGATTCCTTAGAGTCGCTTGAGAAGTGCAGCTGCTGAGTATGTAGTTAAGAACTACAGTCTTAGCAAAAGTATTATCTAACAGTGGAAAAATATGTTTTCTCCTCTTTCAACTTTAAAAAAAAAAACAGTTAATGTTATGGAACATTCAAAATGGTACAACTCCTTCTCCACCCTGAAATGTAAGAGGTTTTTTTCCTTCTGGCTGAAGCCCTTGGATTTTCTGTAGATGACCCTCTCATTTTTAAGTGTTCAAAATGTTATTATGAATTTGTGGAAGTTTTGGTTGTTCCAAGATTTTCTGATGAAAGTTTGTACTTGCAATGTAATGTTATGTGCCATAAGGCTTTGTAGCGTGCTTTCGTGTCCAGCTTTAATAATTTGATATCCTGTAGTACTAAAATCTTCATAAAGTAAATATGAAAAATCTGTTAATTTTTTTTCCTTTTAAAGTATGTATTTAGTGGCAAATTACAATTCTTTGAGTTGTTGTGTCATGAATTCTAACGTTTCAAAATATAAGTGATTCTTAACTGATTAATACAGAGTTCTAAGGTACATTTTTACTGATGTCGCACTGGGAAGGTTTTTTCCCAGACCTGTAGTGAGATCTCCAGGTAGAGGTGTAACTGTAGTTTGAAATTAACTTAAGGTCACGTTCAGATGTTTGAATTCTACCTTTAAGCAATATGTACAGAGCAATTGCAAATAAATACTGTTTCAGGAAAATATGGAAATTGAGTCTCGATGCCTAATTCTGGATTTGTCAAACCCTTTTTGAATACTGCCTGACCAATTCACTCCTAGTGGTAAATTCAGTTACTTAGGAAATTACAGAGCTCATAAATATGATCCCTTGTTGTCTGGTAGAATGTCTATCATGCCTTAGTCTGTTTCTACAGTGATTAAAATGACACTGTTTAAAAAAGTCTGTGCTTAAAACTATGTGTGTTCATGGTCTGCAAAACTTGGGAGCCATCCATGGATGAGATTTTGCCCTGTGCTGGCTCTTGGTCTCTGCACAATGCACAGAAGAGGCATGGCCCTCTGGCAGCTTTGGAAGGCCATGTCTGGCTTGCTTGTGCTTCAATACCCAGCACAGTGCCTGCAGCGTTTGAACTGCTGAAAGGACTCTGTAAATGTGGAGCAACAAAGAGTTGCCAGGGACGACTTCATAACTTACTGTGCTTCTCATTATGCTGTTGACTCTTACCCCTGATAGGTGAAGTATTGCTTGCGTACAAATAGGTATTGCCATAGAAAACATCCATTTTCACTTCACTGTGAAGTGGAATGCATTTTGTTCAGAAGCATGAATAGCTATGGTTCTGTGGGAGGATAAATTCTTCTGTTGGATACGTTCTAAAAGTAGGATATTGTGCTGTATTCCTAGTTTGTAAGCTACATGACTGACCAGTTTCATTTTAATAACAATATTTACCCAAATTTAAATAAAACACTGCAGTGAAGAAAAGTAAGAGGGAAATCACAGTGGTGGCCTGATGACAAACATGGCTTCTAAGCACGCATTTCTCTTACTGTTGTGATTTTGACTTATTTGGATTAATGAGATGTAAGTTTATTCTGTAGCATTGTGAACTAGTTCAAATCCATCTTAGCAAGCATACTGCTTTATGCACTTAATTATATGATTTTAGAAAAACCAAATTCGGTAAAAAATAAATCCAAAGTTCTGCAGCTATCATCTAAAGAATATGCAAAAGGCATTCTCGTCTATCTTCCTTTATTTTATATTAGTGACAATTTCCTTATATATGTATTATCTGTAGATTATTTATAAGTAAAAATCATCCAGCTTAATCATAACTCAGTCTGGCTGGATGCAACCAGGAATGTTTAAATCTGATTCAATATAAAATAAGCTGAAGTTATGTAAACAGGAAATTCATTAATATGCTTTGTATCTTTAAAGGAGAAATGATTTTAGTAGAATATTTCACAAAGAGATCATTGATTTGGTACTAACAGCTATGGTACTATGTACCTATAGTAACTTTACATGGGTCTTGTTGCTTTGTTTGGAAAGACTCACAGTATTCTCTGTTGTAATACTTTTTAGAGGCTACAATTAAAGATAAGTATCCTTCTTCTGTTTCACCATTGACTCCTGCGTAGACTAGCTTTTCTTCTCCTTCTGGTTTGATTTAATGCAGAGCCAGTAGAGGGAGACAGACTATTTTATTTTGTGCAAGATCGAGGTGAATCTCTATGTCTGTGTGTGAAGTAGATGAAAAAATGGTGACAAATGGCTTCTTAGTTATAAGGGAGATCGTTGGTTCCCACATGGTTGTGGGGGTTATTCAGAAGCTCCTGAGTGAGCTGAATGTTTTGGAGTCCAACTACATAAATTCAGAGGTTTATGTATATACTGATTAGAAATACTTGTGATCTCTTTGAGTGCGTCTTAACTAGATAGAAAGCTAGCACAAACTGGCATCATCTGGGCACAAACTGGTGCCCTGTGTGCTTCCAGGGGATGGACAGAGTTTCCTGGTAGAAGACTGGCCTGGGAAGTCTCCTCAGTGTCTGAGGACGTGTTACTGTCTCTATCGCATGAGCTTTCCTCACAAGGTACGGGAGCTCACTCAGAGGAAACTGGGAAAGCCTTGCCTGATGTTGTAGTTGTATGAGTTAGGAGAGGTCTGGGCAAGATCACATCATCAGGGTCTCTGGATAAGTTTAACTTAGGTAGGCAAAAGTACTTGAGCATCTAGATTAAACTTCTGTTTTCTCTTTCCTCACTCCCTCTCTCCAAAGTTTCTCTTTAGCTTCAATCCTGCCCCATCTTATGCTTTCCTCCCTGCTTCCTAACTCTTTATTAGCTTTTTTTACTTGATCCCAGTCTTTAAATGTTGGATCTCTCAGCACTGTTCCATTTTTCCCCTCCCTACATCTTGTCTGGTGTGCAGTGTCTACCACTGGCTCTCAGTCAGACAACTCGCCGTCATTGAGTTTTCACACTGTTCCTCAGTCTCTTTCATATGTCCTTCCTTGTCTTTTCCCTGCATGCACTAATCTACTCACCTGTTTTCTCCATCCTTCCCCTTCCCTCAACTTTTGTTATAAGACCAAGACAGATATTCACAAATTTTAGTTCATAGGATGAAATTTTGCTTGAAAGTGTAAGAACAGCTTTAATTTAATGTACTATGGACTGTTGACATTGCTAATATTCGCTTGATAGTACTTGAATTTCATAAGGTTCTTAGGGGGAGAAGAAAATTTTTCACAATGAGAACAGTCAGCCATTGCAATAATCTCCCCCAGGGAAGTAGTGGATTCCCCAGCATTGGTCACTTTTAAGATTCAGCTGGACAGGCTACTGGGCCGTCTTGTCTAGTCTGTGCCTTTGCCAAGAAAGGGTGGACCGGGTGATCCTTGAGGTACCTTCCAACTTGATATTCTGTGATATGATTCCGTGATTGTCACTCTAGGTCAGATGTATTGTAACATGGGGCAAACACTGGTGTATATGTGTAATAATTCATGCAGGTCAAATTATGTGTGTGGTTTATCTGTCTTTTCCCATTCATTTCCAAATAGTTTGATTACTCTTGCAATTTTGTAAATATGCTTTAACCTGGAATAAATCCTTACCCCCCAAAATCTCTGTTGATATAAATTAGGTGCCAAATTTTAAGCTTGTGTTTGCTTTTTGTGTTCCTCACTTGAGCATCTGAAATAGGTATTAAAGAGGAGGAAATTATGTATTAAAAAATAAAAATATTAATGTGTGTGTGATTTCCAGTGTTGTATTTGCAATTAAAGGAGAGATTACTGTGTACTTGCAGTGTCCATCTTCAACTCTAATTTAGATTTCCAAGTGGATGTGAAACAGGTCTTTCATTTAGAAAACAATGTCTATTCTCAAGGTGTTAGTCTAATACATTTTAAATTTAACTCAGTAGCTCTAGTTTTTGAAGCCAGATGAATCTGCCTCAGTAACTTTTTATAGAAATAACTATTTAATTGATCCATCGAAAGCACATTCCTCCTTTGATGTGGTTAAAATAGGAGGTTTACTTCTTACAGAGTCTGATTTCGTGTGAGTCACCCTCAAATGACTCAACTGGCTGCATGTTTCAGTTCAGTAGCTTTCCTATTATCTCGTCTGTATTTGTGTGCTCCTGTTACATTACTGATCTCTACCCTTTGTGGGTGCTAATGAATTTGATCCTTTAAATTGATGCTGTGGCTTTTTGAAATGCATACTTAAGGAATGTTACTTGTGGCTACTTCTTGTTTCTCCTGATGCTTTGTTCTTAATTTAGTTCTACCTGATCTGTTGTCCTTTGAAGTCTTTTTGTGGGGAAAGGGAAATGGAAAGAAACAGAATGATGTGTTTGAAAATGTCAAAGTCATCTTAAGTTTAGTTTTAGATTGCTGTCAAAGGTAGGCTGAATTTTCTTTATAATCACTTTCCAGGTTGTGGCAGCACGTGTATGTAAATAAATAGGACATTGCTATTGATTTTTAATTACTACTATTTTCATCAAACTGTTAGTTATGCTGCATAGAGTGAAAGCCTTCTCTGTTACTTATGACTTGGGATGTGGAGGTGGGCTGAGGACTGGTTAGCAAGGATTTTGTAATCCATTCTATGTCTCATGCTAGTTTTTAAGGAGTGAAGCAATGAGACAGTTGGAAAAGGAGAGAACCCGTATTTAGGGATGCTGGGGCCTGGCTCAGTGGGGATGGCAGCTGTGTGCTTGGTCCATCAGTTGCATTGGGTCACTGGGCAGCAGTTCTTTCGATCTAGACAGTGAAGTCCACTTGCCATTCCCTTGGGTGTGGGCTGTGAACGAGGAAAAGGACTATAGATGGAAGTGTGATCTTAGCTGATACTTCATTATTATCCAGCATTATTAATAAACTGTGTGGTGCTTCAAAATATTCTTGAAGAATCCTTCAAAAGAGCCAGCTGTAGTGGTGAATATAAAAGTAAATGCTGTTTGATTATTGTAGTCCATTCAGCTTCAGCCAGGAAAGATCCTGGGAAATCTAAAGGTTTATTGCAATGGGAGCCTGAACTAAGGATTACTTTCCTTTGAACACTAGGCTTGGAGGAGAACAGCAAGGAGCATCATTTGTTGCTGTGTGCCAGGTCATGAAGAAATGTTTGAGTGATTGGGTCTATGTCATGTTTAGTATTTACTAATGTAAATTAGATTGTATATTCTGGGTATCTGTTAGTGAGTCTGGGAGAAAGGAAAGTGAGCATTATGAAACACAATACTAGCAGTGTGGAACACTGAACAAGGTCCTGTTGCTTTGCAAGGGCAACGAGCTTTGTTTTTAAATACCATTGTGAATTTACTATCATAGTATTTCGTGCAGTTTTGGAAGTTATTCACTTGAAAAGTGCCATCTCTGTGTTAAAGGCTGACACCTAATCACTACCTGAATAATCTTGGGGAGTTTTTAGCTACTGAATTCCATGGTTAGTTTCTTTTGATGAGGATATGGTCTTGGAACTGGTCTTTGTGTGGCACAGCCAGGAGGTTGAGGTGAGGGAAGTAGTTTAACAGAGCAGTACATCAGTAAAATTCCAGTACAGTGCTGCACTGCTCCGTTGCCTCTCACAGGATATTCTTCTAGAGAACTAGCATCTGAGTTCCCAGCCTTAAAGTGTAATTGTGCTGCTGATGGGATGTGCACACAGAGCATGGATCTTTTAGGTAGTGGATTCTGATGTCTTTGATCACTTGATGCGCAGTAGCATTGGCAAGCCCTAAGGGAGTTAACACCCCACTTCATTGTCTCCACCCAGCTCTTCAAGATGATTTGCACCAGCGCCTGAGAGCTGACTGGTGTGTGAGCTCACAGAAGCCCTTGGCAGGCTAATTCAAAATATGTGAGCTGTCTGTCATCTTCTTTTGCTGCTATTCTCCACTATTAAAAATAAAAAGCTTTAATACGAATTCTAAATCGGCACACTGTCCAGTTCCCTTACAAACTCGGTGGATTGTGTGATTGTGCAGATTTGGTATCCCCCCAACCCCCGAGGCCACTTTGGGGCTAATTTCAGTTTTTTGACACCCAAGATGAAGTAAAATTTATATCCTTTTCTTATGTTAAAGAGGAGATTATACATGTTCTTATTTGTTTGTTTGTTTTCATAGTAAGAAAGAGACTGGATTTGCTGTCTTATATGGTGATAGTTGGACTGAAAAGTTCTTGTAGTCTGTGCCACTCCAGAATATCAGATTGAAAAGATGGCAAGAACTAGTGCTGAGAGCAGTACAGAATCTGAAATTCTCACTTCGAGGGTAATTCTGCTTTAAGAATACAGCATCTAAAATATCTTGTTCCAGCATAAAATAAAACACCCACTCGCAAAAGTCAGTTGCTTATAAAGCAAAATTCTCTGAGAGTTCACATTTTGAACTGAAACACTTTGTTCAGATTTTGGCACCCTACCCCCAACACCTCACCCCTCACGCTCTTTCTTTTCATGTTATGTAAGGAGCCATTTTCAATTAAGATGTTAAAATGTTTAATCCTAAAAAGAGTGAAAATTAGCATTTGGAAATATGTTTTCATTAAAGATAACATTCTGCCGTGAAGGACTTCGTTCTCCACAAGCTGGTATTTTATGGCAGAGCTTTCCATTGAAGTGGTTCCGACAAACTTTGCTACTGATATCTTCCTGGGAACGTGCAACAAGCCACCTCTGCTTGTCGCTCCCTGGCTGCTCAACACTGGGATTGCCAGGCTGGTTTAGGGAGCTGAGGAGCCAACATGCATTTCTGAGCCAAAAGGGTCACCCTGTAATGCTCACTTGAGATGGTGAGAGCATCAGCCTGTGCTTATCTAACTATAACTGCTTTTCTTTCTTCCCCTCCCTCCCAAATAAATAGTTCTACAGTATTTTTTTTATTATGTAGGAAATCAGTGGGCTTGTGACAGCTGAATGTGGTTACCATATAAAAAATTATTCATCCAGAATAAATACTTCATTTCTAATTATGGAACTGAACAGTAAATTCGGTAAATCCTTCTGTAAACAGTAATCTGGCTCCTGAATCTAGGCACATTGTGCAACAGAAAATGCAGATTGCTCACGATAGGAATGAATACGTTGCAGAATCACTACTGAATTCTTGTCCTGCAGCACTTGGATGTGGTAAATATTCTTTGTCAGTGTGCTAGCAGCTGTGACAACAGGATAATTGTTGAGTTAGTGCTAGACCTGAGATTGTGTTTATTTTGGGTATGCATACAACTTGGAGAGTGACTGCTTGGCTTTCTTTCTATATTCTTCTGTGTAACTGTAATTCTGTTGCAAAGTGGCACCTGACCTTGCAAGGATTAGTTTTGTGCATGGAGAATTTTGAGTGCACTGAATCACACTTTTCAAAACAGCTGTGCTATGAATAGTTGATGTAGTGGATAGTACTTGTTACATAAAATACTTCCTGAGCGTTAGGAATGGGGATTAATGTGACAGATTATCGTGTGAGGTTTTTTTTGGATTACTTATCAAGCAATACTTTTAGTACTTCTATACTCATTTGCCTGAGCAAAGTAATTCTCAGACCAGTGGTATTTTATTTCTCTGATACTGCAGTATCTTTGGAAGGTGGGATTTGATCAGCTCAAACTGAGGAGGCATGCAGCCACCAGAAGGATGGATGCTGCTGTTTGCTGAGAACAGGTCAGACAGCCTGTTCTCCATCTACAGTCTCTGTCAGTCAGTCACAATACCCAAAATAACTGTCAGACACCACTGTTCCCTCTGCTCATTTGCAGCTTTCAGATGAATACCTGATCAGTGGTGAAGTTTTATTAGTCTAATAGTTCCCTGAGGAACTGGAAAAGCAAGGTTTTTATTTAATCATCCTGGGATTATTGTGGTTAAATGAGGTGAGGTGCTGCTTTCTGTATGGGTTCAAGAAGAATATGAAACAGAACTCGTCCTGCTCCAGCCCAGCACATCTGCCTGGGGCAGGGCAGGTGTTGGCCAGGGAGGGAGGAGTGGAGTGCATGGCCCAGCTGTGTGCGAAAGTAGTCATGCTCTTTGCTGCGAGGTGCTGTCCGTGTCCAGGGTATAAAGCCTAGGAGTTCGTTGCCTTGACTGGGAAGTTGTGAGGAAGCTCGCTGTACAGTCACTGCTGCCGAAGCTCTCATGGGATAGGGTGATGTGCAAGAAGTACACCTGAGCACATTTATATTTCACAAATCCTTTAGACACTTCCAAACTGATGGCAGATCCTGCTCCAGTCCCTGCTGGTAGTGAAAATCCATGGCATCTATCGCAAATGTTGAACAATCAAGAGGTAAGGGTTTATTTGTGCGTATAAGCTGACAGCAGGGGTGGCTATGCGAGCTGTGTGACTATTATACCATGTCACTGTATTCTTTTAATCTTCCTCTGATGAACTTTTGGATGTGGAAACAGTCTGAGAGAAAAAGTTGTGCAGTCAGATTGTATGCATACTCTTTCACACTTGTCTAGCTTAGCACTACCTCCTTTCTTCTGGGGATTGCACTTCAGTACAAGTAACTGTGATGTTCTTTATCCTAATGAAATGCTCTTTCTTTCCACATTATGAACTTGTAGGAGGGTTAATGGGGCTTCACTGAAAAAGCCCGAGATGGTACATGGCCTTTAAGTGACAGAGATGCGTTTTATCCCTGAATATGGCACACGCTAAACATTCTTTGGTTGAGTTAGTCTTTGAAAAAAAGATTTCCTGGATACTGAAGATCAAATGGAAGATAACAGCTGCTTGGGATAATTAGTGCTAGGAATAGACTGATTTATGGAGCATCAGGCAGTGCTAGAAGCTATGTTGCTGCAGCTTTGAGAGATAAGCTTGACATTTAAAAACAAGATGCTTGAAAAGTGGGCTATGAACTTAGTCTGTTTGGATCAATAAATCGTCCTGCTTGTAATTCTGGCTGGAGCAGCTCTGGAGAAAGAGTTAAATGAGAACCTCAGATTTTAAAAGGCTTTTGTCCTTGAAGCTGTTAATAACCTGAATTTGACTTACTGAGCAGTAAATGAGTGCTCCTCTCATACTCTTGAAATTTGCCAAGGAAGTAAAGTCCACGTTCCATCTCCACGTTACATCATCTTACTAGAATACTTTCTAAGAAAGTGGCACAAATCTGTAATTTGTATCTCTTTATTAGTAAAAATTGGAAACCTTTTGCTGTTTTTTTTCAGCAGTGAAACAGCTTCTAAACTTAGGTCCCTATAAATTATACTTACCTCCCTAAAATAACGGCAACCTGTTATTGATCAGTATGTTTCCCCTGCCATCCATACTATACATATGGCCAAAATACAGAGAATCAACATTTTTTTGGTTCTTGGGTTGCATTAGGCATCACTGATAGCTACCAGTGCAATGTGGGGTTGAGGGTGGGTTTTTTCAATATATTGCTGCTATTTCCATGCCTCGTCCAACTGTCATTGGCAGCAACACTTATTGTGCCTTAGATCCTGATGGAAAAATAATTATCCAGTGAGACTAAAGGAAGCTGGAATAGGAAGGTAATCAGTGTATGTAGCTGGTTTTTTTTTTTTTAAAAAATACTCATCTGAGGAATTCAATATTACTAATACTTAGAGTAATGCATAGAGAGGCCCACTGAAGTCAGGAGCCTGATGAGCTTGTCACTAGACAAAATACATGGTACAAAGCTCTCTGAAAACCAAACTTTTAATGGGACAAGACTACTTGAAGGATGAGGTTGGTGGAAGAAGCACGTGTTCAGAGGACTGAAGTGAGTTGTCCCAAGCTATGCAGTAGTAAATAGACAATAAACATCCATGTTACCCAAACTCACACTTGTGTGGTGTTATACAGTTCAAGATCAATCTTAATGGCTTACGACTTCAATACTAAATGAGCCTTTGATTAATCCTGAACACCTTCGGTTCAATAAAATTGTCCTGTTAGAGAGGGTTATGAACTGAAATTTTGTCATTTAAATATTGAGTAAAAAAGCTTGGAGTAGTAACATTGTCGTGATTGAGAACTATTTTCTCCTCTTCATCTTGCTCATGAACTTCAGCAAAAAACTGTCTCTGTGTCAAACTTGCTTAAATGACTAACGTATGTACTTTTTTTTTTTTTCCGGAAAGGGAGGTGGTAGTTTGAGGTTCATTTGCTTTGTTAGTTGTTTCCTTTTCCAACAGTCGCAAAAAGTACTCTGTGAGGCTATGGCCCACATGGGAAGTGAAGAGAAATTATGTGGTCTGGAGGACCTGGGGTTGCAATAGCTTCACGTATATAAAGTCTCCATTTTTTTCACAGAACTACTGGCGTCTGTAAATGGGAACCAATGTATATGTGACCAAAGAATTTGAGTGGTGGTGGATTTCCATATCGACTGAGCCAAGATCTCTATGGGGCTTATATTAGCCTCTCTTGGAGTGAACCCCATTCTCCTCCCCAGCCCCAGAAAAGAGTTTAGATTCTGTTTCTGTGTAACAGAACTCTGTCCATGGAGGCCATGAGTACTGGAATAGGGAAGATCCATGCTGGAAGAACAACTCTCATCCTTGGGCAGTGCAGGAACAGCCTGTCTCTTTGCTATGTGTCTAATGAAAGCCTTGCACAGCCTGAGCCTGTTCTTTGGTGGATGTCCTTAGCATCACTGCAAATAAATACTAAACAGCATATATGAACTTTTATGTATAAACACGATCCCATTCCATTAGTGCTTCCTGGACCAAAGGAAAGGAGTTTTGTGGTTAGTAGTTTTTCTGACTTTGGCAATTACTTCTTAATCTAAGGTCTTTGAAATTGTTCTGTTTATGGATAAATCTTGTCTTGGGGATGTAGGGTGTTTTTTCTTTCACTACTTGTATTGGAGGGATTAAAATCTTGCAGGTCAGACTAATGCAGTTAGTGGTCCATACTAAAATTCAATTTCTATGCTAGGTGCTAAGCAAATGATCAGATTCTAATAAAAGAAAAGCAGCTCAGCTTTAGAGTTGGGAGTCTGCAATCTGCTATGACCTCCATTCTACTGCAAATATTGTCTTAAGCCTGCTGACAAATCATACTTGTCAGAATTCTTTTTTTCATATATTGCATTAGTTTTTTCTGCTGACTTGGTGATTTGTTTTTTAAAATGACCATGTAGCATTTAAACAGGTTTCTGGAGTGTGAGTACTGGCCAAGACATGCATTTACTTCATATTGTTTAACAAAGTTAGGGAGTATTTCTTAATTTTTATGATCATACTTTTTTTGGCAATATTTTTATATAGGTCTCTTCAACGATTTTTCTTCATATGTTCCTTGCCAAAATAATATTTTTAATTCTGTGCTTTAGAGGAGACAGTTAATTTCTCTGACAAAAAAAAGGGGGCATTTGCTTTCTGAGACCTCATGTCAATTTATTACAGTATCACAGTATCATAAGGTTGGAAAGGACCTCTGAGATCATCAAGTCCAACCTATAGCCCAACACTAACACTAACACCAACCCATCATCTAAACCATGGCACTCAGTGCCTCATCCAGTCTCCCCTTAAACACCTCCAGGGTCGGCGACTCCACCACCTGATACCTTATTATTTTGTATTTAATTTAAAAGGTCATCTCTATATATTTTATTGAGCATGTAAGCATTGCTATGACTTTTATTCCAGTTACCTCTAAACTTTATGGTACCCATTACTACAGCAGTTAAAATGTATTTTTACTTCAACAGTCCTTGCATGACATGTCTTTTACCTTGCTCATGAGATGTAACTCTCTCTGTAATGCAACTGCCTACAGTCTGCTTTACCATTCAGGTTGGCACAGGAAGATGATAGGTAAAATAAATTGACTCCCTGCCTGCACCTATTTCTTTTATTTTCTTCATCAGGACAACACAGAGCTCTTTATTCCTCAAGTGGCAATTAGAACTTTAGAGTTTATTTATACGGTTGAATAAAATTAGAAAAAAATAATAAGAAACTGCAATGCTGTTGTTGAATTCTACTCTCCCCCACAAGAGAAGTTATCACAGCATGAGAAGATCCATCCACGCACTTATCTGTCATTTTCTTCTGATTAAGAGCTTCTTGGAAGCTTTTGTGACATAGAAAGCTTCAAATGCTTTTTTTTGCTGGGTTTGCTTTCATCCTTTTGGAATACAAAATATATATATATGCATACACAAATAATTAAATGTAGCAGTGTACTTCAGCTTGCGATTAGCACACCTACATTTTAGTGTCTGTACCCATTGACAATGTACAGCCCACATGAGTGCTATGTACCAATGTTACCTTTAAGGTCGTTGTAGATGTAGTCAATATCTTACTGCCATTGCTTTCATAGCCAAAGCTCTTCACAACCTGCTCTTCACAACCTACTCTTCTCTATTGTCACATCTTTTCATTCCTTACTCAGTATTCAAGGTTAGCTCATGCCTTGTACCTCCATCCCACACTTATTTTAAAACAAGCACCTTCTCAGTTTCTCCTCATGTTGGGGAAACCAAATCCTTCAGCTCTCCTATTGACCTTACGCCTTCGTGGACGTCCCTTGGTACTCGTTTTTGCAATGAAGCCTACAGCAGCTCTTCTATTAAAACTGCTGTCCACCGTGCTTTCCAATATCATCTCACTGTCTCTCTGTGCTCCTCCGTATGCTAATGAGTTTTCTCTTCCCTTATTTCTTTGTTTCAAAGCAGGCAGTCTGTTTTTTTGCTGTGCTTGTACAGCACCTACTGCAATAATGCTGCATCCCAGAATTAGGATTTATGGGCACTGCAGCAAATACAAATAGCATTAGTAGAATATCAGGTGTACTCAGTTGTGCAAGTTTCTTGTCCTCTGTTACTGGCATAATAAGTGGAACTAAATTCTGTCTTGTGATCAAGCAATATTCTATTTAATCCCCTTTTTGTTTCCTGCATGGATAGTCCTGAGTTAAAGCTCTGCCTTGTCCTTTCAGTGCAGCCATTGTACCCTATGTAAAGATAAAGTTTTCCATATTACATTTGTTTTGTGATGTCAAGGAGATTTTTTTTCTTCTGATATATTTCAGGTGCCTGTGATCTGTGATGCATGTTGTTTAAAGAACATGAGTCAGTTTCGGCTTTTCAGGAATTCTTTCCGTTCTCTCCAGTTAAGTTTTAGGAACAGCTGATTCCCAGTGATGGCTTGGAGTGAAATAGGCCACCCTTTGTACCCAGCCCACTGGCACTGGTTGCTGTTACTTGTGTGCTCAGGGCTGCTAAATTATCAGCAAATTTAATTCTTCTATCCTCAAAACCAGTTTGACCTAAGAACTCTAGATGCTGCAGAACAGTTGCTTGTTAATTTGTGATGTAAAGCATTTGAATATTAACGTATTCCTAGCTTTCAGTGTGATTGTGTTGTAGAGACAGGTTTAAGAAAAGCTTGTGGCTTATGCTGAGCGATTTCCTAAAGAACTCAGGAGAACAGGGGCTTCATGCTTTACTGGCTTGAGCAGCTCTGCTGTTGCTTGCCTTAGCCCTGGTTAAGATGTCAAGTGATTCTATACCTCCCTTGTTCATGGAAACAGCTATGTATTTACAAATGGAGAGAGGTTATAGGCACCTCTATACTCCTGTTTTAGCAACCTGTGATGCTTTTGAGGGCTTTCATATTCTCACCAACACAATGCGATTGCATAAGCATCTTGTGCCACTCTGAGAACAACCTATGAATCAAGGGACTGTGGTCAGCCTTCCCGACACTGATTCACTGCAGTGCTTCCCCAGGTGGGAAATTGGTCATCACAGCTCCACTCTGTTGTGCTGTAAACTGCTAGAAACTGCTTTCACAACTGACTTACGGATGTTTTCATTACAGATGTATGAAATTTCAAGTGTTTTCATCGATGCTGGAAAAGTCTGGCATACTTCTCAGGGTGTATTGTTTCTGCCAAAAAATTTCAAGAAGAAATATAATTATGAATATTATTCAACTTTTAAATACTCTTTAGGAGTAACTGTCCCTCACTCCAAAAAGATAAATTACAACACATATTTGTGGGCAAGTGATGCTGGGGTAAAGGAGACCTGTCTTTGTTGGTGAGAAAAGAGAAAGTCTCATCAGTCCTGTCCTAGTGTATGCATGTGTAGTACAGAGGGCAGGAGTGGATAGTGTGTGTACGGGAGGGAAGGAGGCGAAAGGCAAAAAAAATTACTAAAGATCATAACAGAGAATCTTGAGTCTGAAGTTCTTTCTTGGCTGAACCCTAGACTGTGATAAGCTGGAGGATCATGCAAGTGTATATAAAGTTGTGAACTTCTTGAAGGAGTAAGTTTTGTAGGTTAATTTATTGCTGAAAGATGGACACTGCATTAAGCTGTGCTATTTTAATTATGTTCTCCAGATCAGCCCTCAATAGATATGGCTGAACAACGTGCAGGCATAATTCTCTTTCAGACATCTTAGCTATAAACAAAGCCCCATGGCCAGAGTTTGCACTTTATTAAGAGATTTCTCCCGATCCTCTGTTTGACTTAAACCCTCCAAGAACAAGTGGGCTGTTTCAGGGCCTCCATCCAGAGAAGGTTCTGTTACAGAGTACTTACTGCATTTGTCAGTTTTTGAAAGGGGGAAGTAAGTAAGAAGGCTCTGTGCCTGAAGTCTAAAGGAAGAGGAAGCATTGGACTAGAACTGAGCTTGTTTGCATTTGTTTCTCAGCTCCGCTGCACACTTCCTGAGAATAATCACTTAAATCTTGTTCTCTGTTTTTGGAAATCATAGATGTTGTTTCCTGCCCATTGTGTAGTTTATATTTGCACTAAATACCTTTGCAGGCAAGGATTGGCTCTGCCCTCTTTGTCTGATATCTAATATAGGGGACAGTGGGGTCCTGGCCTCTTTGATGACATTTATGTACAAAGTGATATAAATGATGACTCTTGCAATGGAAAAGTTTAAAATATTCATGCTGTATTGATGAGACTGTGGTGTGCCAAGACACTGCACCATTTTCCTGAGCCTTGCTTGTTGAAGGTCTATAAAATAAACATTCTCTAGGCACAAATACAGTAGGAAAACTTCATTTTTTGTTTTGATTCTAGAACCACCCCTTGTCCAGTAAAGACAATCATGCATTGCTCTGAGAGCAAAGACTAGCTTGGTAGCAGAACTGAATCTGTTAGTCCAAAATCATAATTTTCCTTCTATTTAACACAGATCTGTCCGCTCTTACCTGTACATTCCCTGATCTTGTGCTCATGCAGCTGTGGATATGTAAAGCAGTGCTACAGGCTCTGTACTTGGTGGTCCTGGTAGATCAGAGCACCTGCTCGCCTGCAGTGTTGGAGGTGACAGGTCAGTAAGGGAGCTTGTAGAGCAGTACTGGCAACGCAGGGCAGGAGGTGATGCTCTGCTTGCAGGCTGAGGTGGCAGGAGTACTGGGCTGTGCCACCTTACAAGCTTCCATGCACTGTAGCATCACCATAGCATCTGTGCCCCTTCAGTGTTAAAGACTCAACAAGCCAGAGGCCTCTTTTCAAGCTGTCAGAGGTGGCTCCATGTTCTGCATTGGAGCGCTGTGGAACTCCAGGTGGGTCGTGCTTGTTTTCAGACTTTTAGGATCCAGCAGAAGGAAGCAGGGCTGTTTTGAGCAGAAGGGATGTTTAAAAATAGAACATCCATAGAACTGGGTAGGACAGGAATTTTGTTCTCCAGTGGTGGAAATGGTTTAATGGACTAAATGTATTTAAAATACTTTTGCCTCCTGGGAGAATCTCAGACTGCCTTATCCTTTCTTCATTCCATTTCATTTCATTCCATGGGTGTTCTCTTATATACTACATTTGAAAGTAAAATCTTGAAGGAGTAAAGAACTAGAATGCACATCAGCAAAATGTGTTGGTACAGATGTAAAATTTCCTGATTTGCGAGTTTCTGTAAAGGTATTTGAAGCCAGGTGGTAATGGGATTACATTCTCTGGTTACATTTTGTGAGTTTTTAAAGACAGTCTGTGCAGCCCTGGGGCTGAGCAGACAGTGGCCCAGCAATGTGGTCAATACGATAGGTTTTGCCTTGTAGTTGCAATACATTTCCAACCCCCAATTCTATTGATGTATATTTGTTTCTGGTATTTGCTGTATGAGCGGATGGTGTAGTGATGCTTCCCAAATGTAATCTCTAAAATGCTTTGGGATCAAACATACCGCAATATTATCATACAATGTATTTATTACAATATGTATTTTTTAATGGGTACGTGTCACTTTAAGTGTTTTTGCTAACACTGATGTACAGAAGTGTGGCAAACAGACTTTGTCCCCAAACATATACTGTTCTACTGGGATGCTGTGATGCAAATGAGGATTACAGGAGGTCTGTATACTTTTCACTGAAATTTGGGGAGAATGTGGAGTTCATGAAATACAGCGAGCTCATTGAAACTGCCTGACAATTTTTAGTCTTTTGATTGCATTCACTCTTCTTCACACACATCAAAAGACAACCAGTGAAATGTACCTTCCAGTAACGCTGGGTTTGGGTAGTTACAGCTCCAGGCAAACAAACGTGCCCTTTTCTTGAGAAGCAAGATTGGTCTGTGGCCCATTTCTGCTGCTGTTCCCATTGATGCCCCACGTGCTTGAGCTCATTCTCCCATTCTAGCCGTAGGTCCCTGTCTTCTACTTTGTTGTCCCAGCGCAGTCAGAAGCAAAGTGGGCTGATAAATGGAGGTTTAAGGTAAATAGAGTGGGTTTCTCTGTGTCAAAACCTGGCAATGATTATAGGATCCATAGCTGTAAGGACAATTGTAACAATCAAGCAAGTTGCATGTGCGAAGTACTAAAGTACTATTTCTTCCAAAGTATTCTCTGGCCTTAAAAAGGCACAGTTCGCAGCTAGTAAGACTGCAGAGATGCCAAATGAGGAGGTAAGGTTTTTCTGAAGGAGATTCTGTTGTGTTCCTGTGAATAAATGAACTTCTTGGGAAGGGGGGGGGGGTGGAGGGTGGAGGGGGGAAGGGGTCGGGGGGGCGGTGGTGGTGGTGTCTGTGGATAAAGCAAATTCTCAGGTTGATTACTACAAAATATACTGCAAAATACCTGGAGATGAAATATCTCAGCTAGCCAAAATGCTTTAATTTTTTTTTTCCAAAATCCTTTGTAAGTGTGATCTGTCTTGTCAGTAATTGCAAGTGAAGACTTGAGGACATGGCCAGACCTCTCTGCATTGGGGGATCAAACTAGATTCATGATGGCTCGTGACATCTTTGAGTTAAATTTTTTTGTTTTTTTTCACAAGTACTTCCGCTTTTCCAGAAGGTAGGCTCTTGCCGATAAGTTATACATATGGATGTTTAGTGGGAAGCTTATCCATGGCTCTAAAATCTATTTGTGCTAATGATCCAGTGAATCATGAAACCCATTAGTATGACTTGGCTTCTACATTTGTGTCCTGAAGTTCATATTTTGCATTATTTTTTCTTAAGGGTAATGTTGCGATAACTGGCCAGCATGCAGGAAAGCTCCTTAGTGGTACGCTGGTCCGTAGAAGCAGCCAAATCACAGAATGGTTGTCCTGATTGCTTTCAGTTTTCTTAGAGTGACAAGGTGACAAATAGGAAATAGTGGTAATGAGGACACCGAATACTCTTTTTGGGGGCTGGTTATCCTCATCCATTAAATTTTGATGTCTTAGAACTGATTTGTAATTGTTTGAAAATTGAAGGTAGCATATGATCACATTCAGGTTAGTAGGATGACTGATTCTCACGGTGTGGGTAATGAGTGGTTCTAGAAACTTTGGCTACAGCTCCTGACTTTGGGCAATGGCATGTGGTGTTGGACCGGCCAGTCTTGAAATGGCTTAAGAATGATGTGGTACTATTTGTGTATGGTGCTCAAGGAAGAGGGGAATAATATTGGAGAGATTACATGGTTATTTCTGTACTTAAATGTTTTTGTTACTATCTCATTGGTACAATCTGTACACCTGGGGAGATTAATTCATTTCAAATGTGATGCTTTAACCACTAAATCATCATCTCCAGCTGGCACTGAAATAAAGTGATTTGCATCATCTACATCAGCAGGGAAGTGTCACCTTTGTTAAAAAAAGAACCGCCAACACACAGACTTAATTATCTATTCAGAGTGCAAGCTGGCAGCTCAAATGTAGTGACTTTTCTCCAAAACTGAACCAGATATTTAAAGAGGCATGATCAAAATCACGCTTTCTGAAAACTCAACAGTAACTTCTAAAGATAGCTATAGCTGCTCTTAAAAAAAAAAAAAGCTTGCTTCTGTGTCTTATATTGTGTATCTTTTATATAATTAGCTTCATTGGAACTATTGGAGCGGGTCCAGAGGAGAGCTATGAAGATGATGAGAGGGCTGGAGCACCTCTGCTACAAGGACATGCTGAGACAGTTGGGGTTGTTCAGCCTGGAGAAGAAAAGGCTCTGGGGAGACCTCATAGCAGCCTCCAGTACCTGAAGGGGGCTGCAAGAAAGCTGGGGAGGGACTTTTTACAAGGGCAAGTAGTGATTGGATGAGGGGGAATGGCTTTGAATTGAAAAGGGGAAGGTTTAGATTAGACATTCTGAAGAAATTCTTCACAATGAGGGTGGTGAGGCACTGGCACAGGTTGCCCAGGGAAGTTATGGATGCCCCTTCCCTGGAAATGTTGAAGGCCAGGTTTGATGAGGCCTTGAGCAGCCTGGTGTGGTGGGAGGTGTCCCTGTCCATGGCAGGGCGTTTGTAACTGGATGGGCTTTAAGGTCCCTTCCAACCCAAACCATTCTATGATTCTCTGTTGCCATCTTTGTAATGTGGCTGAGAAAAACATCTTTTTTCATACAGGAGGAAATTGTTTTTTAAAAGCTGTAGATATTGGCAGGTAGACTCAAACTTCTGGAAGCTTGGTCTTTGAGCCTGAATAATGTGATATGATAAATCTACACTCCTACCGCATAAACACTGAGTGATTTGGGTTGTAAAAGCTATCATTATTTCAAATACTTTTCCTTCATGTCAATCAAGCCACTAGTTTGAAATTCTGTATCAAACTCTTTTGAGATGCTGTTAGGTCAAATAGTACTGGAAAATACATTTAATAAAATGCTGTCAAATAGCTTCTTTTAACCATTTAGTGTGTGACACATCATTAGTGATAAGTGCAGTTGCAGTTTAGATTCATGGAAAAGGCTGCTATTTTAGCTGAGGATGTTTAAAGTTTCTGTGCTGGGGAATTGGAAGCACATAAGCTGTGCAGCCTGCTTGCTCTTCCTTGCTGCTGGGGCTGTCCCTGACCAGCACTGGTCACAGGACCTGACCCCAGCCCACCCTGGCACTGACATGCTGTTACATCCATCCCACTCCCCTTGCTTCACAGGCTGGTAGCGCGTGTGAGACTCCTTCCCAGGACAGCTTTTTGAAAGGAGCAGCAGGACTATCTCTAGATGTCCAGCTCCAGGCCCAAGTCCCACATGAGAAGTTTCTTTGCTGAATGTTCAGAGTAGGGAGGCTCTGCAGAAGGATCTGGACAGGCTGCATCGATGGGCTGAGACCAATGGTATGAGGTTCAACAAAGCCAAGTGCTAGGTCCTGCACCTGGGACACAACAACCCCACGCAGTGTTACAGACTTGGGGAAGTGTGGCTGAAAAGCTACCTGGCAGAAAAGGACGTGGGGGTATTGGTTGACAGCTGTCTGAATATGAGCCAGCAATCGTCCAAGTGGCAAAGAAAGCCAATGGCACCTTGAATGGTGTCAGAAACAGCATGGCCAGCAGAACCATGGTAGTGATTGTTGCCGCTGTACTCAGCACTATTGAGGCTGCATCTTGAATAGCATGTCCAGTTTTGGGCCCCTCGCTACAAGAAAGACAATGAGGTGCTGGAGCGTATCCAGAGAAGGGCAATGAAGCTGGTGAAGGGGCTGGAGAACAAGTCTTATGAGGAGTGGCTGAGGGAGCTTGGTGGTGTTGTTTAGCCTGGAGAAAAGGAGGCTGAGGGGGAGACCTTATCATTATCTACAACTGTCTGAAAGGAGGTTGTAGCAAAGTGGGTGTTTGTCTCTTTTCCCAAGTGACAGGCAATAGGATGAGCAGTAGCGGCCTCAAGTTGCACCAGGGGAGGATTAGTTTAGACATTAAGAAAAATGTCTTCACTGGAAGGGCTGTCAGGCACTGGCACAGCTGTCTGGTGAGGTGGTTGGAGTCACCATCCCTGGAGAGATTTAACAGATGCATAGACGAGGCACTCAGGGATAGGTTTTGGTAGTGGATAGGTGCAGTTGGACTCGATGATGTCAAAGGTCTTTTCCAACCAAGCGAGTGTATGATTCCATGTCATTCTCGGCAGGCGTTTCAGTGTTGCTGCCTGTTCAGAGGCGCCGAGTGAGCCGTGCGGGTCCTGCCAGTGCCAGGTGTCCCGTACGCAGCCTTCGCGGGGCCCTTTCCCAGCGCTGCCTTTATCCCTGAGCGGAGCTGCCTGCTGCATCCCAGGTGGTGCAGGAGGAGGCGAGGCTGCTGCCTTACTCAGGCAGTGATGCTGGATTGTGGGCGGGAGCAACTTTTTTTTTTTTTCCTTTTTCTCTCCCCCTTTTTTTGTCTCCTTTCTCCTCTCCCTGTCCTCTCTCCGCACCATCCCTGCGGGCAGCCGTTCCCGCAGCGCAGAGCCAGCCCGGCCATGCCCCCCGCCCCGCGCTAGGGCTAAGCGAGCCGGGAGCGCCTGGCGGGGCCGCGATGCGGCAGGAGCGGCTGCCGGGCTCGCTGCGGCGCGGGGGGCGCTGCCTGAAGCGGCAGAGCTCGGGCGGCGGCGGCGTGGGCACCATCCTCAGCAATGTCCTCAGGAAGCGCAGCTGCATCTCCCGCACGGCACCTCGCCTGCTCTGCACCTTGGAGCCAGGTAACGCGCCCGGGCGGCCCCGGCCCCGTAAGCGGCTTAGCGGGAGGGGGCGGGGGGGCAACGCCGGGTGCGGAGAGGAGGAGAGGACGCGACCAGAGGCCGATGGGGGCAGCGGGTAGGGGAGGTACGGGGGTGTCGGGGGGAGGTGGGGCTGTGTCTAGGCAAATGGCCGCGGGCCCGGCCCGGCCGCAGCCTGAGGCCGGCGGGGCGTGCGGGACGGGGAGCGTCCCCGCCCGGAGCGGCCCCAGCGGGGGATCCTCCTGCTCTCCACGCGCGGCGGGGCCCGGCTCTGCCCTGCAGCTTCCCCGCCGCCCTGCAGCCTCTTTGTGCTGTTCGGCTCTGCCCGGTCCCCACCGCCTCCCTCTCCTCTGCCTCCCTCCCTCCCTCTGTCCCCTGCTTTGTCCGTCCCGCCTCCCACCCCGTCCCCTGGCCAGGCCCTGCCGCACCCCCACCCCGCCCCGCCAGAGATTTCCCGCTAAACCCAGTTCCTCTCGCTTTGCCAGCGAGCCATCCTCCCGCCCAGCCTTTGTCTGCCGTAGGGTGGTGTCTGAATTCGCAACCTCGCCTTTCCTGAGGGGAGAGGCATCGGCCCTGCGGCTGTGTTTTTCTGAAGCCTGCTTCAGTACCAAAACCCGCTAAGGAGCAGGTGTTCAGACAGCAGCGTGTGTGTGTGCCCTAGGGAGGTGGACGGTCACCAGGAGCACTGATGGGCAGTCATTACTGAATACTAGATTTTAGTCACCTACTATCCGAATTGGATCATTTGGGTTTTTTTAATGAAAGTATGGGAAATTTAAATTCAGCCTACAGTGTTAGAGCTGTTACTTTGAGCCACACAGTTGTTCTGTTACCTAATCCTCAGCATTTACAGAACTTGCCAGCCTCAACTCTGCTGAAACATAGGGCAGTGCATAGAAATATGTAAGATTCTGTTTCCCATTGTGCTGGCTGTGTGTGCACCAAGCACACGGTGCTGACTGCTGCTATGTTTGAGATGAGTTTTGCATTCTACTGTTAATGAGGTCTCAGATTGTTCTGGTATAGGCTTATGGAATTGGTGTTATCAAGGAGATCTCCTGACTTGTAATTCTCATTGACCCCTACTCCTGCAGTAGCCTTCCAATATCTCAGGTAATGATGTCATCTGGATAATGATGTTCTGCTGCTTACATTCCCACAAAGACTATGGGAGATGTTCAGAGGTGTAACCACAAATGCCATAGTCTTAAAGCTAGAAATCCCACTGGGTTGGGGTTTCCATATTGTTCATATGTAAGTAAATACAGTAACATCATTCAGGATGCATGCTTTCATAGGGTGATGGAGCTGGGACACCTAATGAGCTCTTAAAAATGAGAATAAAGTTTTCTTCATATTTTCTTTGTGTCTGTGTCAGTTATCTGTTCGTATTGAGAAGTTGGCAGATTTAGATGTGCTTTGATACATCCCAGTGACCTCTGGCTCCTGGCAAAAGTGATTTGATACAGAGTTACTCAGAATGTTACTTTTATTCCTCATTTGTAGTTGAAAACCTACATTTAGAGATAAATTACAAGGCCAGGCTAAGAATGATCCTGAATCAAAAGCAACAATAAGCTGGTGGTTTAGGTTACCACTTTCCTCCCCAGGTTTGGACTACCCCTGCACACAAAGATGCTTTAGGCCTTTTTGTTTGTTTATTTCCAATAAAATATTAATTGGCTTTCCATGGGAGAGGTTTCAACAGTTGCTTTTAAGTACAGCTGGGAACCTATAGTGACATGCTTTGTAAGTTTTAAGCTATGACTTTATAGCTCATATACGTGCCTCAGGACAGATCATGTTCCTATGCTTTTTCTGGTTTAATATTTCTGAAAAAATTCAGACTTTGCTCCATCCTGTTATTTAATATTGCTGAATAGTGGGGATTTGATTAGTTCACCCAGGTACTTGGCTGACCACAAGATTTTTCTCTGTTCTTGTAGTTCTTTATATGATCCTGTGCTAGATTTTGGTTATGCCCTGGAAGACTGCTAGGGTCTGGGAATCCTAGGGGTATGATTTTCCCTCTTGCAGCCTTTTGTTGTCAGGAGTCTTTGAGTGTTTTACATGGAAAAGCTGACAAGACTGGGTTTTGTGGGTTTTTGCCTTTCTTTTTTACTTTTCCTTTTTAAGTAGCTTTTCTGCAGTGGTTTGTGGTGACCTGGCTTCAAGGGCATTAAACAGGCCTTGTTTTGGCATTCCCTTAGCCTTCAGAAATCTGACTGGTGCCAAATATGTACCTATATGTGCTTGTGTTTGTGGAGCTAATAATTCATATGTGTTTCCAACGCATTCCTGCTTACTTGAGTTAATGGGCTTTTTAGATATTAAGGATCAGCTGAAAGTGTATGAACTGGAGGCAATACTTAATATGTCAAATGCTACTGTAGCCTCGCTGGCTTGATGTGAAGGGGCTGAGTTGTACTGACAGCACTTACAATCCCCAAGAGCAGGAACTATGGCTGTGTATACGGTACATTTCTGCCAGACTGTCCGTGCGGAGCAGCTGGGAGCTAAAGTTCCCATAAGGTCCTCAGGGATCTTTTCTGCAGAGAGCACATGCTTACATAACGGATAGAGGGATATGATCCAGTGATGGAGGACTGACAAAAATGGCAAAATCCAGTGAAAACAAGTGCAGAAAGTTGGTGGTAGGTTTGGCTGGGTGTGGAGTACCAAGGGGGGAAGAAGCTGTCAGGGAATCTAAGCTGATTTGTGAGGAGAAGACAACTGAATGCAGAATTAAAGGGAGTTGCTGGTAAGATGTAGCAGGCAATGGAATTGTAAGGGAGGAAAGGTATGTGGAAGAAGGTCCCAGGGAATGGCTGGTGATGATCCAGGCAAGAGTGAACAGGATGAAAATGACAGGACTGAGTAAGCAGTATGTACAGGGGAGATTTGTTAGGAGAAGGGTAATGATAGAGGTGGGAAGGTTTGGGAGACCAAGAGAGGCTGGAAAAGGGATAAGCATTAATTTCCTTGAAGCTCCAAAGCCCAAGGACAAGCTCAGTGAAGAGTGCAGAAACAGCGCATAGCAAAGTGGTTCTTGCGCCAGAAACAAGTAAACAGGCTCCCAGCTTGCTGGTTGCCTCCTGCAGATGCCTCGGGAAGTTTCTGGGTGTGTGTGGCCTTTTCTTGCTCTGTCTGTACTGTTTTGGTTGCAGCTGTTTTTAACTTGCTGTGTTATTGAATGAGGTTGTATTTTTTTTGGTTTTAGGAAATGTAAATTCTTTAAAATGGATAGGAGTAAGAAAACATTCCTATATGGTTTGTGGCTCACTCCCCATAATTCCTCACCTGCCACAAAACCATCACATAATTTGATTTTGGGAATATTTCTGACCAGAAACAAATAAAGGAGCACGGACTTTATGGCTTCGATGAGAGGTTACAGTGCATGGCCTGACTGAGAGATTCCTTGCTACACTGAGGAGAGTGCACTGTGTAGTCTGGTGTTACCATATTATGTTATTCTCATTTCTAGTAATTTTCACACCTGTCTGCCATAGTTTAATAAGCTTTTGTATATGGAGGTTCTAGGCTCTCATTTCCTTATCATTTAATCAAGAGAGACAGCGATCTGTGCCTCTGTGAGCCCCATGGTCACAACGTTCATGTAAATGATAGATATATTTTGCCTTACTCTGAGGTTTTATCTTATAGAACTTGATCGTTTGCGTAGTTGGCTATCTCTGCTTGCACCTTAGCAAGCTTATTAGACAAGGAGAGAAGTGGTTACTGGGATCTTGAAGAGCTGTGAAGTGATTAATATTTGGCTGCTGAGTTGGAAATGAATACATGATTATTTTGGAAGGCTATTGCTTCTTTGCTAGAAGGCAGCATTAGATAACATGTCAACATCTGTTTCCTTAACAAAAGGAGTTCTTGGTCATGATATCTTTTTGTATGTGTTAGGGTTTTCCAGTAGTTACTACTGGATTGCTTGGGAGTGAGACTCACTTTTTTGCATTTACAGTAAACGTGATGCAATTTCGTCTTAATAGGTTACTGGCATTGTTACATTGCTTTGAGTTATGAAAAGATTTATCTATTAGGAGTCCCAGCTGAGTGCCATAGACTTATGGGGAAGAATACTAATAAGCAGTTACTCCCAGGAATAGCTGATAATCCTTAATGTTTTTCAAGACATTTCTATTATGGTTTTCAGCTTTATTTTTCTAGATCTGACAAGCGTGTCTTTTAAATCTGAAGCAGGGAAATGAAAGCTCCAATCCCCTGATCTCAGCGATGCAATTCTAAAGTGCAAAAATTCTAAACAATACTGCTTTTTGTGTGAATTTTCTTTTTCTCTTTCCTCCCACTGAAGTGTATGTGTGAATCATGAAGGAGAAGGCTTTGTCTTTAAATATATCTTTAGCAGGTAGTAAGGCTTGTAAATTACTTATCATCACTTCAGTATGCAAATGCTGGAAGGCATTTGATTATACATTCCATAACTAGCACTGCTAGTTTGAGTTTCTGTCAAACTCGCAGGCTTAGTCCTCCAAAGTGCTGAGTGTTATTAGTGAGTTGATTAGCAAGGATTTTGTGTACTTAAAACCATGCCAGATTAAAATATGTTTTGGTTATTTTTTTTACATATATGGCTATTAAAATATACATTAAATATGTTTGTTTGGTGTGTCCAGAGAGGGGCAATGAAGCTGATGGTGGAGAGCAAATCTTATGAGAGGTGGCTGAGGGAACTAGGATTTTTCAGCCTGGAGAAAAGGAGGCTGAGAGGAGACTTAGTCACTTCTCTTCAACTCTCTGAAAGGAGGTTGTAGCGAGTTGGGTATTGGTCTCTTCTCCCAAGTAAAAAATGATAGGATGAGAGGAAGTGGCCTCAAATTGCACCAGGGAGGTTGAGATTAGGTATCAGGAAAATTTCTTCTACGAAAGAGTTGTCAGGCACTGGAAGGGTCTGCCCAGTGAGGTGGTGGAGTCCCCATCCCTGAGGTATTTAACATACAGGTAGATGGGTCGCTCAGGGATAGGGTTTAGTAGTGGACAGGTGCAGCTGGAAAAAAAAAGAAAAAAAAAAAAAGAAAGGCTTTATTCTTTATGCCAAAAGACTCGAGGGTGGGAAGGTAGTGTTCAGCACCAGAGCCCTGGACAGCGACACCTGAAGGACCAGAGGCTTCTGCCTTCAAAATGTGAGATAAAAGCAAAGGAGCGCTACTGTTCTTCAAGTTGTGTGTACTCCAGTGCCACAATCAGGACCCAGTGTGGGCCAAACTTGACATCCTAGTGTTTTATGTAATATTGTATTTTGTAGGCTATTAGCAAGTGTGCTTTTTAACAATTAAAATAATTTGCTCATATGGCCAAAATACAATCTAAGCTTAAATGAGAATACTGGCTAAATGTGCTTTATGTTCTGAGGAATTCTTTAAAAAAATATATATTCTAAGCAATAAAGTAATTTTAGTCCCCCAAACATTTTTAGTGATTTAATGTCAATAACTTGAAATAGATGGAAAGAAACTTTATGTAAATAATTTCTCTGTGGATGCATGTGATAGTTTGCAGTGTACAAATACAGTTAGTAGAATAGTGAACTATGTGATTTTTAGTGAAATCAGTTGTGCCGAACTACGTCATTAGAGTAAAGTGGGTATTACTGCACTTTAAAAACATTTTGTCCATGTACTTCTTAACACGTGCCTTGAATCACAGAAACAGGTTGAAATGTAGTTGTTGGAACCTGTAGCTGAAATCTTGTGTTCTTGTTTCAGTCATGGTTTGATCGGTGTTTTTTCCCCCCTTATGAGCTAAATTAAAATAATGACCATGATTATTTTTTCCTTTTTGTTTCTAGGGGTTGATACAAAATTGAAATTCACTCTTGAACCATCTTTAGGTCAAAATGGTTTTCAGCAGGTAATTTGGTATTTTTTCTCTTGAGTTTGTGAAGGACTGGGTTCTCTTCAATCAAGGTACTTGTCCTAGTTCAAAAGCGCATCTGTCATCATAATGTCAGCATATTGTTTGCGATTTCATCAAGAGTTGTTCCATTAGCATTTGGAAAATGCAATAGGCTTTCATTGTTTGCTCAGATTTGTGTCCTAGATTATTATATTTTTGTTATATCATTAAGTAATTAATCTGTATTTTCCCTGTGAGTGGATTAAGCGGTTAAACTCTGAAACTTGTGCAGTAAAATGAAATTAATTTGTAAATGTGTTGTAAATGTTGCTATACCGTTGCATTAAACTAATGGTGCATTTTATACATTTTTGGATGCTTTTGCTTTTAGTGGCATGATGCACTCAAGGCAGTGGCTAGATTGCCAACAGGCATACCGAAAGAATGGCGGAGAAAGGTAGGTAGACCTGTACGCTTTGTGGGACATATTGCCTGTAGGTTTATCAGGACGGGTGAATGATATCAATAATATCAAGGGTTTTTTTAACAAATATTTGCAAGTTTTGAGTTTAAATTGTGCTGGGGGGTTTTCCTAGTTTACATTCTTCAGTACCTCACAGGACAGCTGGAAAGATTGAGGAGACAGGTAATGATAGTGTTCTCAATAGTCAGGCTCTTTCTGCTTAAGGCTTTGGTGACTTATTCTGGTGCAGATGTTATTGCTTCATTCTGTCAGTCTCGGGGAACTGCGCTGGTGAAGCTGCCCCTGCAGCTGAGGATCAACTGAAGGGAGAGCAAAACCCTGGTGTAGGCTGTCATACTTACGAAGGTGAAGTTGATAGATGCTAGGGCTGACAAGAATGTCCGTAGAAGCATTTGATAGGGGAAAAGCAGATTGCCTAAATTAAGGAAGTTCAGAGTCAGGAGTGATGTAGAATGGTAGAGAGTGCCATTAATAGGAAATTGCACTGACTTGGAGTCCAGTGAGGTTTGCTAAACTTACTTTATTGCTTTCTTCCACAGTGTTTGAAGTTCTCTAGCCTAAAAGAAGGCTTGTCAATTCATTTTCCTATGAGACTGAGTCACAAGATCTCAGCTTTAAAAATGTGATTTTAATAAAAAGAATATTTTTAAAGCTTTATAAAACGTATATAGTTCCATGTATTTTTGATGAATCATATTTATTTCCTTTTCCTGTTTTCTTTTTGCTGTCTTTCAAAACTGAACTGTTCCTCTTAACAAAACAGGGGGGAAGGAAATGGAGGACTTAAAGTGGCATCATTTTCCTTACACCACTATGATTTTATTTTTCATCTACAACTCCAGTGAATAATTATATCCATCTAACAACCTTTTTTATTTTCTGAAATGTTCTTTTCACACACTCCAGTAAGTGTACGTGAGTGGCAAAGGTGATAGAATCACAGAACGGTTGAGGTTGGAAGGCATCTCTGGAGGTCATCTGGTCCAACCTCCCTGCCAAAGTGGGGTCACCTACAGCCAGTTTCCCAGGATTGTGTCCAGATTGCTTTTGAATATCTCCAAGGAAGGAGAGTCCACAATGTCTCTGGGCAATCTGTGTCAGTGCTCTATCACCCTCACAGTAAAAAAATCTTTCCTTATCTTCAGGTGGAACCTCCTGGGTTTAAATTTGTATCCATTGCCTCTTGCCCTGTCACTGGGCATCAGTAAGAAGAGCCTGATTTAATCCTCTTTGTACCCTCCCCTCAGATATTTATATAACTTGATAAGATCCCCCATGAGCCTTCTCTTCTTTAGGCTGAACAATCCCAGCTTTCTCATCCTTTCCTCATAGGAGAGATGCTTTGGTCTGTTAATCTTCTTAGTGGCCCCTTGCTAGACTATCTTGTGTAGCTCTGTGTCTCTCCTGTACTGAGGAGCCCAGGACTAGGCCTAGCAATCCAGGTGTGTCTCACCAGGGCTGAGCAGAGAGGAAGGACCAACTCCCTCCACCTGCTTGCAGCCCAGGAGGCTGTCGACCTTCTTTCTCCCAAGGGCACATTGCTGCCGCATGGTCAACTTGGTGTCCAACAGGGTACCCAGCTCCTTCTCTGCAAAGTTGCTTTCCATCTGGATGGTCCCCAAGCGTGTATTGGAGCCTGGGGTTCCAATCCAGGTGTGGGATTCTGCACTTCACTTTGTTGAACTTCATGAGATTGTTGTCAGCCCCTTTCCCCAGCCTGACAAGGTGCCCTTTGGCTGACCAACCACTTCTCCCGGTTTTGTGTCATTTGCAGAATTGTTGAGGGTATGTTCTGTCACATCATCCAACTTGGATCTCTGTCTTTTTCTTTTCATTCTGCCCACCTCTGTGTTTGCTCAAACGTGACCACATGATGCTAGCCAAAGAAGATGGATTAAGGAAAGGGATGTGGTATTTTCACCTCCATTCCCTGGTTTTCTGATGATTTTAGGACTGATACCAAAATAAAGGAAGCATTTTGTGTTGGCAGCATGCTGATTGCCTCCGCTGCTTGCAGCAGAAGGAGCAGGCTGACATCTGCATTATTGCTGTGGCATGTGACATTTGTTTTCTGGGGCTGGCAGAGATAAAGGACTCAGTCAAACAACTTCAGCAGGATGTCAGCAGTACCAGAGGCTCTGGGAGGCAGAACAGTGGCATTCCTCCACATGAGTGGCTTTGCAAAAGTGTGGGAGAGGACATTGAAATGCAGAAAACATGAGATTCTGCAGACTATCTATAAATTCCTTCATCATGCAGCTAAGTGTTTAAATCTGTGGGAAGTGTCTGAATTGCTTTTCTCACTTGAGGTAATGGCTGATATAAACCTCGACCAGTTTGCTTTCATGATTTATTTTGGTGTCTTGAAGAGGAAGATCCTTTATTGTTACTTGTAGTCACTGTAAGATCTGTTATGTGTCTTTCAGGGTTCAGGGACTTTTCAAATGTTCAGTAAAGGTCCAGTCTTTGTTTTAGATATCAGAACTGATTTATGCTTTAAAGCTTTATTAGGCTTTAAAAATAGTCAAAATGTTTGTTTTCAGAACTATCTGTAGCGCCAACAGTTTAAGAAACCCTCTTGTAGGAGTAAGTTACTCTGATCCAAGTGATAACTTTCAGGTCAATCCCAAATGGCTATATGCTGTTACTTCTGTAAAGTTGATCAGAAGAGATGTCTGGTTAAGAGGAAGAAGCACTTCTAGATTTCTTCTGTGGGGTTTCCAGGAGATGGATCCATAGTTGAGGTGGAGGAAAGCCTGGGGCCTTTTTAGATAACTCCTTGCTGGTTTTGAGGTTAGAAGGGCTGAACTGACAAGGAGGATGCTTGCAGGAGAGCATGCTTCCACCTTGGAGAGCCCCTGTGTGTTCAGTTTCTGATGGTGGACTTGCATCTTTGTAAGCAGTTCGTGGATCTGGACACTTAATGCTAACTTAATGTTTCCTTCCTTTGTGTTTTAAGAACCAAGGTATCACTTTAATTGTGCAAATGTTTTAGGCATAGTCCTTTTTTGCATATTTAAAGTCTAAGAGCAGATGATAGGGAAAAGCTGATGAGGTTCATCTAATGGTAAATATCATGACTTTTCATATTTTGCCTGAGAAATAATTAATTTTGTTGACTTGCTTTGTGTATTTCCAGGTTTGGCTGACCCTGGCTGATCAGTACTTACACAGTATAGCTATTGACTGGGATAAAACCATGCGTTTCACATTCAATGAAAGAAGTAATCCTGATGATGACTCTATGGGTATCCAGATAGTAAAGGTAGCCACCTAATTTCAATTTTTAAATGAAAGTTGATTTATTTTTTTTAACAGATGGAATTTGTTTTGTTTTCTGCAACTGCTTTGGCAAAAGTTACGTCTTAATGCCCTTTGGCCTACCAAAATTATTTCTTCAGGTTCTTTGGTCCTTCTGCACCTATCTGGTTAGTGTTAGCTGAGAAAAATAATTGAAATTACTGATTATTTTTTCTCAATTTCTACTTCTTTTGTTTTAAAAGAAATACTGGATTTTAACTGATACAAAGGAACACAAGTGTTTTCTTTTTCCTCTTCTCTACAAATAAACACTAATGTTCACTGGGATTAAAAATATTTATGAGAGACTGTGTTCTGTAGTCACTTTAATTAGAGGATGCAGAGCAAAATACTTTGTGTTCCTGATTACTACAGTTGTCATCTGTAGTTAGTAATTGAAGCTTATGGATATTACTTATGAAATATTGAATGTTGTAGTACATGTTTTGCCTTTCACTTATAAATCACTTAAATCTTAAGGACATTGTTTCTGTTTTTTAATGTTTTGAAAATTTAGTTGCCTCATAGTTCTTTTATGCTTCAATAAAGACAGTTGCTCTTTTTTGTTCAATTAAGCAGCAGTTATGTCTTTCCTCTTTGAAACCTAGATAGCTGTTATCTTCTGTGACAACTTCATATGAACATCTTCTAGGTAACCTCTTTATTTAAAAGCTTGCTGAACCTATTTCTTTTCAGTAATCTGAAGGTTTATAGATTAAAAAAGAAACATTGTCATCAACTTTGGGAGTATGTTTTGGGAGAGAGGAGGTGGAAGGGAAACTGGGACAGCACAGAAAACTAAAGGTAGAATGAAATTGCACATCATCTCTATCTGTTCTTGTCTTTTTTTTTTGCCTTTAAAGGACCTTCACCGAACTGGTTGCAGCTCTTACTGTGGCCAGGAGGCAGAGCAAGATCGAGTGGTACTAAAACGCGTATTGCTAGCTTATGCCAGGTGGAATAAATCTGTTGGCTATTGTCAAGGATTTAACATACTAGCTGCACTTATTCTGGAAGTAATGGAGGGCAATGAAGGGGATGCCCTGAAAGTGAGTAAAATATTTTTTTTCATTGTTGAAGATTGCTTTTAGTTAGTGAACTTGGTATTAAACCAGTCAGTGAATTTTGCAGACAGCCTAGAAGAGCAGGACTCAAAGGAGTTAACCGATTTATATCTGCAGATTGTTTATTATCCTGCCTGAAATAAAATGAACAGTTTGAATGTTATCACTGTTGGGTTTTTTTCCAAACAGAAATGAATGAGGACTTGGCCATAGTAAAAATACATGGGAACACTGCTACTGACTTTAGAAAATCTTATCCCATAATTCCAGATCTGCTTCCAAACACCATAGGTAGCTGAAAACTTCAGATTCCATTATCAGCCTCCTGTGTAGCAGTGGTGTGTGAGGCAGTTCATAAATCTACTGTATTTTAAAGCAAATTCTAAGGAAACACAAACATCTAAAATGAAAGGAAATCACTTTGAAGTTACCTTTTAGGCTACATTAGTCATACAGTGGTTTATTTTTTAGACCTTTTGTATTATAATTAAAAGAAAGCTTTATGAAATTTATAGTGTGTCAGAGAATAGAAATACAGTTTGCTACAGGATGTGGTTTAAAGTTTGCCAAGACTGTGTGCAAATTTCCTCAAGTAAACTTGCTCATATATGTGAGTTGGGGTTAAATTAGTAAAATATGACTGTGACTCTTGAGATACTGAGCTATTTGTTTTGCCTTAGACAATGGTAAATATTTAAATTCACTCTAGGCTTCTAAAATATAAAGCTTGTGGTAGCAGTGTCCAGCTAGCTGGTATTTAATGCTTCTTACTAGAGAGCTGCCTGGAATAGGAAGAAAATACCTATGTTATATCAGTGAGTAAAATTTCTTTCAATAATTCTTGCTAAAAATTTCCTTGGTATTTTTAACTATAATTTGTCACATCTTATTGTGATCTTACACTGTCCAGAAGCTCCTAAAACACATGGTGATAATATAAGAAATATAATTGCCCAAGGTTTATGAAATCCAAATTGATTATAAGAACTGTGCATCCTTATTTTATTGGATTGTCTTTGACTGTGACTCCTCGTGCTAAGGAGACAATGGAAGGGAGCCAGACTGCCTTGTGGAGGTGAAGCACTGAAGGCTGTTAGCAGCAAAATGGGTCTTACCTGGCAAAAAATAAGAATGGAAGATTGTAATTTCTTTTCCAAGCTGGGTTTTGCAGCACTGGAATTTCCCCAGAAGAGAGAGGGAAAAACAGAAGGGGAGGAAGTGGAATGGGAGGAAAAATAAGGAACTGTGGGTCAGTGTGTGGCTGTTTTATTGTTATAGTCACTGTGCTGTCTAAAGCGAGTGATGAGAGACTTCAGAACAGCTGTAGAGGCTGTTGGCTGTAAAGCTGCCCTCAGGACTGGAGCTACGGGGAAACTATGCTTGAATTATTGCAGAGTCTAGGAGTTAAGGGACAAAGGGGGTTCTTGGGGCTCCCATCAGATCCTCATTTTGGGAAGGTTGTTATAAACAAAAGCTCTATGTCTGGGAAGTATCTCCCAGAGTCTGGGAAACAGCTGGGGCTACTGACACCATGGGGCTTTAACAGCACAGGACCCAACATGGTAGCTCAGTCAATGCCCAGCCAGGGATGCTTGAGTCTTAGCTAGTTAAAGAAAGCATGTTTTAAGTTAAATCCCTGAAGACACCTCAAAGTTAGCCTACTGAAATTATGGTGAGCAGGAAAATCACAGCTTGCATATGTAGAAGGTATAAAAGTAGGCATGGAAATATCATAGATACTGAAATAAAAGAAGCCACATTTTTTCCTGCACGTTATTGTGGGGAAGTATTACAAAGTCTAATCATAAAAAGAAATATGTAGAGATGTGTAATGAAAAAAGTAGTTATTGCAAACTGGTCAACACGTGAAGCTGCTTTTTTAAAAAAGCATTCTCATAACAATTCATGTACAAGTGAAATAGAATGGACTTCAGTGTTGCAAAAAGATTTCTCATGTATCTGAGATTTCTGAAGTAATACCACTCAGTAGGAAGGGAGCAAAAGCCTTTATAAAGTGGTTTCTTTAAGATAGGGATTTATGGCTCATGTCATAAGAAATTAATGAAAACACAAATAACATAGTTGTAAGTTAATGTTTCTGTATTACATTGTTCTTCTATTGGTGGAAATACAGCTGAACAAAATAAAGCATGGTTTTAAAAGACAATGAGGTATCCCAGTATTCAGGAAAGATTAGGGAAGATTTTCTTCTGTGCATAAAGGTGCCATGCTCCTCTCAGGCACTAGAGGCTGTATGAAACCGATGATAAGGATGCTCATTTGAAATGTTAACAAAGGAGTAATGGAGAGCTAAAGCAGATGGGATGACCACATGCAGATTCTCAGTGTGGTTTGTAGTGTGGCCATAGAGATTGTAAAAGATCCTGAAGTGAAGACCAGCATCTTCTGTTGGACTGCTGATATACATCAACTGCTGTGTAGTTCTTTGCTCCATTTGTTCATTCTCAAAAAAATTGGCAGTACCCAGTTAATACATTACCACCCATGTAGTTGAGCTATCTCACTTGAAACAGATGTCTGTTTAAAATGTCTCATGCTACTTAATTTAGCACCTTTGCAGTGAGAAGATGAAGTGCAGCACACGGTAACACGTCACAGTAAAATGCGTGGAGAATGTTTTTTTCAAAAACAGTATCTTGCATTTTGGAGAGGGAAAAAAGATGATTCGGAAGATCAGTCTTCTGGTTGTGGCAATTAACCAGAGAAGGGATAGTGGAACTTTCCAACAGTGTGGAGGATTTCATAAACATGTATAGCACCAGAAGTGCCAAAAGTTGCCTTTGGTTTGAGTAATGCTTCCTAATTGGGCATCGCTTATGTGACGTTGATTTTGGTCATTAATGGTTCATAAATTCTGGACATCTTCAAGAGGCCTTTGTGCCTTGATTTCTTTTGGATACCTGGAGTCCCTGTGGATGCTTAAAATTATAATGTTTGCTCTCCATGTAAGTGGAGATACCAGAGGCATGTGTTACCACTGGCTCCAAGTCATTCTTCAGTGAACTGGGGACTTCAAAATTCTATGGTATTTTTATGGTTATTCCTAGAAAATAACTGGCTCTAAGTCCTGTCTGATTATATTTACTTTTCCCCACAGATCATGATTTACCTAATTGATAAGGTGCTTCCTGATAGCTATTTTGTCAATAATCTCCGTGCACTCTCTGTGGATATGGCTGTTTTCCGAGATCTTTTACGAATGAAGCTTCCTGAACTGTCCCAGCACTTAGACACCCTGCAAAGAGCTGCTAACAAAGAAAGCGGAGGTAGGTCCAACAGAAAATGCTAATAAATTCCTTTTTGCTATTGTTTAATTTGAGCACTACTCTAAAAATAGACTTTTAAGTGTTTGCATTAGTTTATTGCTCAGAATATATATTCTAATTAGTTAAGGTGAAAGAAGATGGTTTCCATTATTGGTAACCTTAACATAAATAGGTGGCATTCTTGGAAAAAAATTAAGGGGAAATAATTTGGTCCCACCACTAACTGCAAACAGAGTTGTGTTGATAAGGTTATAAAATGTATGGAATGACAACACTGTCACACACACCTTGGTACAGGGGCTACCTTGAAAAGGTTGTTTCTTGCCTTGCATCAAGATACCTGTCCTACCATTGCTCCTTGTAGTTTCTAGCTTACATAGCTGCTCTGGGAAGAGTTACGATCTGAGACCCAATGGTGGGTGGTCAGTATTTGTTCACCTGGATGCTTAGCAATACACAGGTGCAAAACTCAGAAGTCCTTCTTGGGTTGCTATGTGAAAAAGGGCTTGGCACTGTGGTTTTTTTCTTTTTTCTTCTAGTCTAGCATACCCTCCAGACATTTTCATTTTTAAACAAGATGCAGCTCTTTTATTTGGGAGTGTTTTGGGGAGGGTAAGTTTTTTGGTTGTTGGTTGGATGGGATTTTTTTCAGAGTGGAAGCAAAGTGCACCCTGATTTCCATCTTAGAAAAGGCCTGTTATGTTCCACATGTTAATTGGCATGCTCCGTGTTCCATGTATATAAACTGTGACTGTACCCAAACTGTATAAAAACAAAGAAAAAATATCAAGGAAGTATTTGCTGTTTGAAAGCGTTTTCACAGGGAGCAGCCCCTTTGGTCATGGCCTTCCCTGCATCAGTTGGTATTAGGATGCACAAAGTGTTTGCTGAGCAAAACAAGAAAGAAAACCTTCAGAGTTTCAGGCTGAAGTACTAAATCTTGTTTGAAATCTGACAAGCCAAAAGGAAAAATTAATGTTACAGTTCTGCTAAGCTGGCAGGATGCTAAGCTAAGCCTCAGGATTTTAAAACAAAAGATAACACTTTATAGAGACAGTCACCTTAACCTTCATGTAGCTAAAGACTTATTATGCCATTAATTCCTGAAACACAGCATTTTGGGTTTTTTTGCATTTTTTTTTTAATATATAAAAGCTTTTAGTTCATATGGCTTTGGGGAAGGAAAAGCAATCTTTCTAATATAAGAGGAAAAAAAAGAAGCATGTGGTGGTGTTTTCCAAGGTTTGCAGTCCAAAACCAGGGCTGCTGCTTAGAGCTTTTTGCAGTGCAGCAGAATGGAAGGTGACTAAGTACGGAGATTTTCCATTGCGCTTTTTCTCAGCTTATCTTTGGACTGCTGCAGGCTAAGTTAGTTTTGAGTGATAACAGAGGTACTAGAATGTCTAGTGGATTTCAGTATGCAGGTTATACTCCATGAAAAATAATAGTAAATTACAATTCCTTTACGCGTTTTTTAATGTTTTTAATTTCAGGAGGCTATGAACCCCCACTTACAAATGTCTTCACAATGCAGTGGTTTCTGACCCTCTTTGCCACTTGCCTGCCTAACCATACAGTTCTGAAGATATGGGATTCAGTGTTCTTTGAAGGCTCTGAAATTATACTGAGAGTAGCTTTGGCTATCTGGGCAAAGTTAGGAGAGTAAGTAGTCATTTTCATCTGATTTTTCTTTTCAGTATGAGCAATGTGTGTAACTTAACCTCGTTCTGAAGAGCATGTTCTCAGTTCTAAACAAGATGCAGTCTTTCAGGAGAATGATTCTGCTTTTTTCTGTTATGAGTGCCAACTCATAACATGATAAAAAAAGAAGTCACTGCTTTGAAGATTTTACCATAAAACTTAAATAAAAAATGAAATGCGTTTTATAAAAAACTGGAAGAAAGAGAATGAAGGAATCTATGAGAGTATGTCCAAAAGAATAAGCTGATCACACTGCATACCTTGTGGTGGTTGTGGGAAATGGGAGAAGGTCTGTCAGATTTGGGGACAGTTAACGGAAAGAGAAACTGGTGTGATAACTAGAGATCCAGATAAGTCACTAAACTGAACAAGAATTGAAATTCAGTAAACTTGTGATTAATGACATCAAATGAAGTGAGGAAGTAAAAGATCGGCACTATTTTTTCCTTGGGAGAGGATTGTAATTTTGTTCCTCTTTCTTCTCTGATAGAAATAGAATAGGGAGGATTTAAAGAAATGGGGTCTGAAGCAGCAATTGTAGTCTCATGGTCTTCATCGTTCTCAAGACTTTCTAGACATGAAAATCGGGTGAGAAGTGCTTTTCCTAAACTGTAGGCAGTTCAATCATACTTCTGTTTTGAGGGAGACTGAAGGAATGGGTATGCTAAAAATAGATGCAGTAGAGAAGGGAGTGTATGGAGCTCATGGGAGACTGAAGATATTGGGGAAGGTAAGCAGCAGGTTTGTGTTAAATGACTACATACCCATTGCTTCTACTTTTTTTTTAACTACTTAATCATTCTTTTAGCCGAACTGTGTTTTTTTTGTGGGAGTTTTGTACTTCAATGATTGTTGCCTATAGACACTGAAGATCAAGGGAAGCTGCTTCTTCTAATCCTTAAGAAAAAGGACCGTGACATTTTTTGATCACTCCAGTAGCTGTATTTTACAGGGGAGGTTACAATATGTAGCCAGGATTGTAGTTCTTTGGAATAGAAGTAAACCAAATTTTTCACTTGACAGAAGTTGTTTAATGTATACCCTGATGTACATAGAACAGCAGCGAACAAAAGTGTATTACTCATATTTCTCTTCCTCTATCTGACACTCTATGGGTGATTCTGTGTTTTTAGAAATTTGAAAAGTGTGGAGCGAAGAAAAACAACATAAAACACCACCCCCAAAACAAACAAACAAACAAAATCACCACCAAACCAAAAAAAATCTGAACCAGACAAAAAAGTGCACCTCAAATTTAAAAATAACATTCGCAAATATGCAGAATATGAATTAATTTTGCTTCATTCTGCATTATGTGAGCTCAGCTATCTTGAATACAATGACATTATATAAATACACCTATGCTTCTTTTACTTGACTGGAATGATTTCCAGCCAGCGAATATATTCCTGCCTGACAAAAAGTTCAACCAGTGAATTCAGCCATTTGGTGCATAGTGAAGAATGGGTGAAGAGGCAGTCAAGCAGTCTTCATACTCCCTTTTTGGACTGATGGGAGCCTTGTGCTCATAGGGGACAGGATTGATAACTCATGTTGTAGAAGTGAAAGGGACAAAGGGAATAACCCATCTGGACATGCATGAATCCTTTATCATTAGCAGTCAGGACAGTAAGCTGTGATTAGTCCATCCTCTTACTGCACCAACATTTCCAACGTGATGTGAATGGTTTTGTTATTTGGAAGAGTTAAGGTGACTGTTGGAAGTGCATATTTTATGATGACAGAAAGTTCAGGTTTGGTTTGGAGATGTATAATTATATGTAGAAGTAAAATAAAAAAACAACATATATTTTGATGTAGGCAAATAGAGTGTTGTGAAACTGCAGATGAGTTTTACAGTACCATGGGCAAGCTGACCCAGGAGATGCTGGAAGACAGTCTGATTGACAGCAATGAACTCATGCAGGTGAGTAATTGTGATATAATTATTTGTGTTTTATCTACATCCTCCAAGTGCTGCTTTTTAACAGATTACAGAACTATTAAACTCTCCCAAGAAGGAAAGTTTAAGATAA
This sequence comes from Tapera naevia, assembly GCA_033556795.1. Taxonomy (NCBI): domain Eukaryota; kingdom Metazoa; phylum Chordata; class Aves; order Cuculiformes; family Neomorphidae; genus Tapera; species Tapera naevia. The sequence continues at coordinate 15,897,208 of JAUMJJ010000059.1, forward strand.
TTGGTTGTATGTTGATAGTTGAAAGTTTGTTGTGATATAATGCCCAATTTGATTTACACAAGTAAGATGTAGAATGTTTTAGCAGTCATAATTTTTAGTGTGTTTTTTTATGTTTTTACCAGTTACTTATTACATTGTGTCCTTTTCCTTCTGCAGACACTGTGGGAGACAGGAGTTTATCAAGTGAGATGGGGGAAAAAATATCCTTCATGATTTAAAAAAAAAGCCTTGAACAGTCAAGTCATCACTGAACTATAAACAAAGATGTTTGTAGATAATTGCAGTCCCTGAATTCTTAAAGTTTATGTCTTTGTATGAAAACAAAGATCCACAATGTTCTGGGAAAGGAAAGGGCCTTTAGTATTACAGACATAATTGTATTGATTTGTACTTACTTTTTCTTTTTTCTGCTATTGTTGAGGTGTTGTCTACTTAGATGTTTTATAAATACTTCATGCTACAGTTCTGGAACTTTGCTTTCAGTGAGTAAAAGCATAGTGATTAAATGGGTGCAAACATAGAGCACGTAATTCCTCTGAAATATTTTACTTGATTTAGGGGATGGAATTGGATGAGTTTATGAAATTGGATGAGTTTATTACAGTAGTTAGCAGGTGACTTCTGTTACCCATTATTGGAATCAAAACTATTGACTGGGATAATACACTTCCATATGAAGTGCTGCCCTGAAGGAAAGGATCACGTTCACTTTTTGGCTGTTGTTATTGCTGTTGCTTATTTAATGAAGGAGCTCTGGGAATGAGAAAGGTGAAGCCTGTGGCTTTGTTTTGCTTCAAAAGTGGAAATGCAGCAGGTCAGAGCTACTCATGTGCTTTTTAAATAAGTGTTAAGGTTTCTCACAAGGCACTTTTAATTTTGAGGATGTGTGAGGAGGGTGCCTCAAGGTGATGCCTTCTTGTATTCATTGGGATTCGGTTCCTGGTCTCAAGTGCCGTAAAATATTAAGATGTGGCATTTGTGACAAAGAATAGTGTTGAGAAAGCTGAAGTAGGCTTTCCTGACTCAGTGTGGATTTCTTCTTTGACGTTGTATGTAATAGAAGATAAAGCATAAGTAACTTAACTGGTTGGAGGGTTGGGAGGATTCTTTTGTTTTTTTGACTGTTGCAATTACAAGTTTACTAAATTAGCAGTCTTCTGCTGTTTCAGCATAAAATTAACACTTGCTGTAAAGTGTATGCATGTTCATAGTGTAGATGGGCACTTTGAACAGACAGGAGTGCTAAGGTAGGATAGCGTTGCTATTGATATGGACAATGTGGTACGTTTAAGTTTTCTGCACAGAGATGCAGTGTGTCTGTTTTAGTGGTGTCCTCACAGTTGAAGAAACCACACAATAGTTTAGATGGCATCCTTCAAGTCAAAAGCAAGCTCTAGCAGTGTAGCCATCTCCATCTGAGGCGTTCGCTCTAGACTCTCTTTAGAGTAAGTGGAGAGAATTAGGCACTACAAGTGTTTACCATCAGGGAATAGGCATGCCACCATCTGCCTGGCTGCTGCATTTGAACAACTTGTCTGTGTTGGAAAAGAAAATAAAGAAATATGAATTTAGAATATCTGCAGACACTTAGTGTACAACATTCCGTCTCCATGTTAGAACCAAAGTTTACTAATAGGCCAATAAAATTACTAAATACTGTAGCATACTGGTATAGCAGCTGATATGTATGGCTCTTTCCCTTTATTCACCTATGCTGTTGAGCCTGAAAAAGGAGGAAGCTGTAGGCTTTAATGAAAGGATCCATGTTGCTTGAAGACACTGTTTTTAAAATTGTTTTAGGCTTTGTCAGAGGAATCAGCTAGAGCTGAACGTTTAGACCGCTTTGTTTAAAAACAGAAATATTTTTCTTCTAATCAAAATCAGAATGGTGATTTCACATCTGATAGTTTTTACAAGGTGGCTCAAGGATTAATATCCTACTGCAGGAGAAGATTAGTATCCTTGCTGCCTTCCCTGCAGGTTTCAGTAGAGGTTGCTGGTGGCAATCATCTTTTTTCTTTAGACTTGCTGACATTTACATTTGCATCTAAACTGCCTCTCTGGGCTCAGTTAAGCCAGCAAAGAGGAACAGGCACTTCTCTGCCGCTAGAAAACAAATTGTACTCTAAAAGGCCTGTTTCCTTTGGGAGTTAGAGGAGGAGGTATGGTGATCCTTCAGGGGGAAGTGTTGACAAAACAGATGTCTAAAGTAGATGAGAGGACTCTTGTCCTCATTCTCTCCACCAGCATTAAAAATGCCTCCCTCCCTCCCATACAGACAGTACTTATACTTTAGGAATAAGGGCTTAAAGCTTCTGCAGATTTGGCTTTTGCATGGCAAGGGTTTTTACAATGTTGTGCTGAGGGGAGGATGGAGGGTTTGGAGAAGGAAGCAAAGCAGCTTCCTCCTTTTTCAGATTGAGCAGTATAGGTAAATAAAGGGCAAGAGCCATACATATCAGCTGCTACACCAGCTGTGTATTCAGGACTGGAAATTAAACAAATACAGTATTCAGTAATTTTATTGACCTATTAGTAAACCATGTTCTAACATGGAGACAGAAGGTTGTACACCATATGTCTGCAGATGTTCTAAACAGCGTATGCTAGATTGAGTACATACTTTCATGCCTTCTCAGAAAGCAAGAATTTTTAATAGGCAGTTAAACTAATTCAGTCTGAACTCCTAGAAACATTCCAGTGTAGAGGAGATAAGAAGCAAACAGTAAAAGGAGAGGCACCCCTGTGTGTTTGCTGTGATGGAGGGGAACAGGGATTAATCTCTCTGTAGTTCCTCACCGTAGACAGCTTCCCTGATTTGATGTTATTCACTGTTAACTTCCTACTTGAGTAGCACTTTGTTTTCTTTTGGGTTTGTTTTCGATTTTCGTTTTGCTTTCCTAGTGAAAGCTGAGAGAAAAGCCTTAAATCAGTATAGGGCAACCCTTGAGATAAGTATTTGAGCTATCTGCAAAGGCCAAAATGCTTGCCCTCTTATGGAAACCACAGCCCATTATGTTCTGTATGGTATTCTGCTGAGGGTGTAGATGACTTTGTATTTTTAGAGTAAGGCAATGTTGCTAACTAAGATCCGGCAGCCGGAACTTAGCTAGCAACAGGCAAAGGATTGACAAATGCTACTGATTTGGGGTTTTCTTGTTCTCAGAATCTGTCCCTTATTGCCGTATATAATATTACAGGTTTGGCTACATCACACGTCTTATGTGCAGGCTGTTTCCCGCTGGAGTAGTTTCAGCCGAATTAACCAAGTAGCACCTAGGTCTGAGTACAAACTAGGAACAGGATTCTTTGAAGCATTACTGTGAGAAGGACATCACAGGTGTTGATTGATAGTACTTTTTTTAATGCCCAGTGGAACTTGCGCCAGTATAAAATTTGTTTGTAGATGTCTTGGCCAGATGGCAAGTGAGGCTCCAGTTATAACCTGATAACAAGTAATTAAATTAAAAACTTGTATGCCAAATTAAAGAAATTACGCAGGATCTGGAAGAGACATAGACTGGAGACAGGCAAAAGCTAAAAGCATAATCTAAAACAGAAGGTGCGAGGAGTAAATGGAGGACTGGAAGTCAACTGTTTCACTTAAAGGGTAACTGGCATATGGAACAAGTTACCCGAAAAGGCTGTAGACGTAAAGAGCAGAAATAAATTCCAGACACACCTCCTTCTCTATGAAGAGGGAGAGCTGAGACGTATGGGGAAAAAAAACAGGAAAGTGTGGTGGAGATCAAACAAGCAGGCAGACACATTGGGCAAGAGGTAGGTCTTTCTCCAGGTCATAAAATTCCTTCGTCTGGTAGACTGCCTGGGATATTTCTCAGGCAGAGAATATTTCTCTTTCACAGCAGCATTGTAGTTACAAAGCCTCTGTTCATGCTCTGGATTTTTGTAGTCATTCTCCTTGGCTTAGAGTCTGTGCCTGGCTTGAACTGTAAAAGCATTTTAATGCAGAAGCCTGGAACTGAGCTGCAGTGTTGCAGTGTCTGATCCAACCAGGATTGTCCTTCCTGCTCCCCATTGTTTACATTGCTGCCGTTGGTGAAACATAATTTTTGTCGTCTTCTGTCAAGAAGGGTTTAGTAATGAATTCATGTTTATGATTTTCTTTAGTGTGTTTAGCACAGAGAAGGCATGGTTCAGGAATGGATTATGTAGAAATTGTTCCTTTCATCTTAATTGAGGCCGTTTCCCTTCAGATGAAAATGTCACTGACTTAATAGCACAGAAATAAAAGAATGTGTAAGTGAAGATTTCCTATCTTAGCTAATGAGAATTTTTTACATTGCTTTCTTTCAGAAGACATTTAATTTTCAAGGTGGGGGAAAAAACTATGTTTTTTCAGAGAAATGGTGAAAAATATTTCAGCTATTTTTTTCTTTTTGCTTCTGACATTGAGACTCCCAGTGAGTTGTGTGTTAGTTATCTGAAAGTCCTGAATAGTTGTAAGTGTAAAAAAAGCAGGAGAAAAAAGGCAACTAAAATAGGTAGGAACAAATCAACAGTGCGAGATATTGCAATGAATATGATGCGTCTTTATGCTAAGTTGGCTGGTGACACACATTCTGTTATTACAAAAAGACTTAAAGCAAAAATAATGCTGAAAGCAAATTCATAAATAAAAATAAAACATATTAGTTTTTTATGGTGTTGTTTTAAATTCTAGGGATTTTGTGTTGAGTTCAGAGAGGTTTCTTTGTTTACCATTGAACAAATTTCTTTTGAAAAAACAACCACCACAACCCGTTCAAGAATAAAAAAACCCACCAAAAAACTCCCACAAAACAACCACCAAACCCAAAATCTGAGAGAAGACAAGTTAGCTGGGTGACGTTGGGTTCTTATTCTTTGGCTGTAACTTTTGTGTTGAAGTGATTTCCTTCACACCAGCTCTTGGTGCTGGTTGGTGAAGTAATGGCTCTGTTAACAGCCCACATCAAGCGAGGATCAGCTCCTTCCTGTCTGTGCTTGTGTTGAATACTTGAGCAAAAATATAGTTATTCTGGAAGATCCCCAAAACCTCAATGATGCATTCATCTAACTGGAATCATAATTGAAGGAGGAGGATTTCCAGTGTGCTAGCAAGGAGATGTTTGAAACTGTTCGTTAAATAAATACAGCAGTTGTTATAGGAGTTGAAAAGGACCCTACATCTCATGTTATCTGTGCCTTTTATTTTTTCCTTTTTTTTCCTCGGAACCATGTATTTTTCTAGCACATCAGTCTTTATTTTTCTTACAGAAAATAGTCTGAATCATAAAACTAGACCATTTCCATTTTCTTAGAGCACGAGTATGTGCAGGCTTTAATCCTATAAAACTGTGAAAGTCTGTTCATGGAGAAATCTTTTGTGGGGCAATCTGTTAAAATGACATTTTTAAAAGCTACTTTTTTTTTTTCTCTAGACTGTTTATACCATGGCTCAATTTCCCTTCCCACAACTGGCAGAATTAAGGGAGAAATACACGTACAACATTACTCCTTTTCCTGCAGCAGTAAAATCAACTTCATTTTCAGGGTAAGTTTGAAATGCATTGCTTATGGCATATAGGGTTATTATTTAGCCTACACAGACAGTGGAAATGTAGGTGGCATCCTCCTTTGTGTGCTCCTAAAGAAGACAGAGATGTTGGGTAGTGATCATACTTAAGAATGGCTCTTTCTTATTTCTTTTATCTTCTCATTTGACAGAAGGTTGGGCAGAACCAGAGACAGTGATGAGGAGAATGACTTAGATGATGATGACTCAATTGCCAATGCAATTGGCTGTCTTGGACCTTTAAGTGGGTTTTTGGCACCAGAGCTCCAAAAATACCAAAAACAGATGAAAGGTAAAAGTGCCTTTGTTCATTGTGGAAAATGTAGTTAAATCTGCTTGACCTTGTAGAAATTTTATGTGGCTTCCCCTGTGAAAGCTGCTATGAAAACTGTATTTTATATTCACGTAGAGATTATTACAGGTACCAAATGTCATGCTCTGTGGTCCATGAAGGTGTCTCCAAAGTCAAGTTTGAAGGCTGTGTATATATACAATAAATGACAGGGCAGATTAAGGATTTGGCCACAGTGATGGTTAAAAAACCAACTGCATAGTGTTGCTCACCTACAAGAAAAGTAGTACATGTGTGGAAGAGTCTCCACCCTAAATCCATGCTTATTTCCAAGAAAACTGTGAGGTAGTTAGCGTTTTCTGAAGAGTACTGGAATAAATAATCTTGACTTTCATTAGCATGTGCATGGGTCATATAGGAACCTGTCAGCAGTAATTTGCAGGTGATTTCACTGTCCTTTTGGCCAAACCTTCAGACAGTTGTATATTTTGAGTATATTCACATTTTGTTTTTTTTAAATTGGGTATGGGTTGGGGTGTTTTGACAAAACATCACTACTTCTCAAATCTCTCCATATTGAAATAAAATTTCTGACAGAATTGTATATTCACCTGTGCAAGGTCTACAAGCATAACAAAATTCTGATCTATACAAGAAAAGCAGACCATTTGTTAACTTGCAGCAGTCTTTACAAAACGGTACTGGATCAACAATGATTTTATGATAACCTGGGAGAGGCTATAGTTATTTATCCCCAATCCACTTCCACCACCCCCAAAAAAAACCCCACATGAATGTGTAATCAGATAACAGTGACTGCTGCATCTTCATTCTTGTGGCTTGGTTTTCCTGAGATCTATAAACTGCAATTTTCTTGATTGTTGTGTTTTGGTTTTCTCTTGCTGTGGGACTATAAGTCTTTACCTGCTGCTTCAGGCCACACTTGCTCAGAACATCAAACCGTGGTTGCAAACTAAGCCAAACACAAACAAACATTCCTTGAAAAAGAATTGTCCTCTTGACCCTGGAGTGTCAGTTTGGTGGTGCATCAGAAACAGCTGTGAAAATAAATAGCACTGCTGCAGTTGTTCTGCAGCTGTTGATCAGAGATGCTCTCAAGCTGCCTGATCCTCAGCTCCTCTGTGCCTATATCCCTTTTGTTGCTACTAGCAGCTTTCTCCCTGTCATTCTGTAACTGTTCCTTGATGCTTCTTGCTGGTATGACTAGGTGGGTTGTTTAATCTCATGCCTGTTTGACTGAAAGGTATTTTATAACTCATGTTGTTACCAACTGAGTGTCTTAATAATCAGTTTCTGAATTACTTTAGTGATGGCTTGATGTACTTGTGGGTAATTGAAGAACTGTGCTTATAACTTTGCATTGCTATGTTAATTGATTTCTGTACTCTTTAAACTCCCTTCAAACCCTTACTATTCTTAAGCAATAGATCTATAATTATAATGCTTCTTATAAATATTGCAGCTTTGTTAAATATGCATATTATAATATATCTTTACTTAAAGACTACCGTTAAATAAGATGATAGGAATCAGACATAGAATTCTCTTGTAGATGATTTGTGGAACTCTTGAGTATGCCGATTTACTCCTCATGTCCACTTTATTCCCACTGTGCAGATCAGAATGAAGAACAAAGTCTGGGTTCCAGTAACATCGCAGAATTAAGTCCAGGAGCAATAGACTCATGCCGAAGCGAGTATCACGCTGCTTTTAACAGCATGATGATGGAGCGTATGACAACTGATATTAATGCACTGAAAAAGCAATATTGCAGGATAAAGAAGAAGCAGCAACAGCAGGTTCACCATGTATATATCAGAGCAGGTAACGTGCTTAATTTACAATTTATTACAAGTCAAACTTGTCATAGAAGACAAGGCAAATAATGTTCTTTTAGATGTAACCTGATAGGCAAAACAAGAGAGACTGATGGAATATTGAACACAGTAGTAGTAAAGAGGGTGTCACTCCTGCAGACAGATTGTAAATGAGAAGGTGATGTTTTTCTTCTTTTGTCAGGATCTGAAGATGATGACCCTGGGATTTGTTTAGGTCCCAGAGACCAACTGAACGATGGTATTTAAAAGTGTCTTTGCTATCTGGGTACATTGTGGTAATCTCTCTGATTAAAAACTTTAAATCTTTGGCCTTCTTGGAATTGACGCACTGATGCAGTGGTAAAAGTGAAATGAGGAGATGGGTGTACTTCAGACCAAGTGGCAGGTCCGTATTATCCTGACTCCTTTGAGTTCATCCAGGCATGGTAAATTACACAGCTGAAGAGCTGGCTTAGATGTTCCATTGTGACTGGCTGACAGTTTACCTAGCTGTAATGACACTGCTGTGAGGATTGAGCTGAACATCAGTCTGTTATTTAGCAGTCCGTGTTAGGGAGTCTGTTTCCCCAGTTGAAAAACAAAACAATGTGGGAAGTTAGTGTGACAGCACAGCTGAAGGTTTTAGTGGGTGTGCAAGCTGAACACAGCCTACCCCACTCATTCCTTCCCTCTTAGGTGCCACCTTTCTAAGCCAGCACTGAACTGTACAGATGTGGAGACTCTGACTTTAGAGTTAGAGTGAGTCAGAGTGGAGAATTCTTATTCCTCCTCTTGGTTGTCTAAACTTTTCCTAGCAGGAACATTTGAATACACAGAGCTGCAACTTTTTATTAACATGAACATAATTTGTAAGGATTTTTAAAAACAATATTGGCAAAGTATTTACTTTAAACAAAGGCTACAGCCAGCAGAAACAGTGCAAACGGTAAATTGTTGATTCCCAAGAACAGCCGACCTCCACCCCTCGAATCTGTCTAATCTTACTAATTATAATGTGGGGCTGGGTTTGTGCTTTAACCAAACTGTCATCTAATTACCTAATTCTGAGTCTACTGTGTTGATTTATTAACAGGACCTAACAGGAAAGAGTTGGTGTGGTTTACCCATTAAAAATATATTGGTTCATTCTCCAGTCACAAAAACCTCATGGAGAGGCTTATTTGACTGACCTTATGCAAGGACTGAATTGTCTCTTACTGTTGGAAGAGAAATGAAGGAGAGAGGAAAGATCAGAAGCCAATTTTAATGTTAAACTATTAGTTACCATGCAATTCCAAAAATCAAGAAGCTATTTTTTGTTATGATTTGTTTCTGTGGTATTCCTGGCTGGGGACTTAGCCATAGGTAAGAAGCAGGGAGGGAGGGCAGAAAATCTTTATTGTAGAAATTACAGCTTTACGTTAGACTCTAAGATGTAAGAGAAATTCAGTGGGTTTTTCTTTTTTAATTAGAAATTAGTCCTACAAATGTTTGCTATACCTCAAGAAAGACATCAAATTTGGTGGTGGATCCTTAGAACTTTAACTTGTTTTGATCTTTAATGATACAGTGTTTCTTTTAAACACTTTTTCTTTCAGACAAAGGGCCAGTTACCAGCCTCCTCCCTTCTCAGGTAAACCATTCCCCGGTCATAAACCACCTCCTTTTAGGAAAGAAGATGAAATTGAACAACAGATCTCTCAAAAATGCGGTTATTCACATCCCAAGTCATGCTACTGGGAAGATGTCTCCCATTCCCCAAGAAGATCTTAAAACAAAACTGAACTCCCCGTGGCGTACTCACATACGAGTTCATCGAAAGAATATTGCTAGGGCCAAAGGCCAGCTGGGCTACGGGGATACCATAGGACTGATAGATGAGCAGAGTGAGAGCTGTAAAACGAGTAGTCCTGGTGCAAAGGAGGAGAATTCCAAACATTCCGACTTGGAAGAAAGAGAAGGAGGTGATTTGAACGACAGGACTACTCGAAAACCTGATCAGCAGTCACCTGAGCCAGGTTCTATGGACAGCAGTACAGACATGTCAGTGGTACAGCTAAAATTGGAAGCACTGGAACTCACCACAGATAGCAAAGGCAATGTTGAGTCAACATCCCATCAGTCCAGCCAGCCGCGTTTATCAGAGTCCTCTCGTTCATCCAGTGACAGTGGAAACCTGGCTAAATCTTCCCAGCCTGGGAACCTGAAGCCGCATGTCTTCAATCCTTTTCCCAGTGTCAAGCCTCTTCGAAAGTCAGCTACAGCCAGGAATTTAGGGCTGTATGGCCCCACTGAAAGAACGCCAACTGTACACTTCCCACAAATGAGCAGAAGTTTCAATAAGTCTGCCAGTGGCAACAGTGGGACCAGGAAACGATGATGCCCTCCTACCTGGCACTTTCTATTTCTGACAGCAACAAAAATTTGTATTGCCTTTTTTTTTTTTACTGTGTGCGTGTGTATGTGTGTCCCAAAGAGTTCCTAACATTTAATTAACAGGGACAAAAGTGGTTACCAGATGTATAAATACGTGTCTTTGAAAACTGTGCTCCCATGTTGTTATGGGATAGATTAGTGAAGATGCAGTCGGGCACCCTGTTTTTGATTCTGATGGTTCTGTGGTAAAAGTAAACGTTGGCTTGCAATGTGAAGCATACCTTTTCTTTAAATCCAACCCAGACATAAAGTCACCAGCTGCCTTTAACCCCTCAGTGACCTCCTGGCTGCCTCCTGTCTCTTTCAAAGCTCAAAGGACAAATTGTCTGGTGCAGCAGGCACCTACAACAGTTTCTATGGCTGTTAGGCAGCTTTCCCATTAGACCTCATCACCACGCTCTGCTTCTCTTCCCACAGCAATCCTCTGCTTTTACTGTTTTTAATATAAATGGTAATCAGTGAGCATGAGAATAGTGGGCATAAGTCCATCCATTACACAGGTTTGCTCCTTTTCTGTTACATCTGTACCTACATTTACTGCTGGGAAGTTGCAGCACTGCAAAATTACAAATTAGGTGCAACTCTAGGTGTAGTCGTATGAATATTATGCCGTATCTTGGCTGCGGTGGATTTAAAAGCTCTTATCTAGATTACGGACTTGTGACTAAATCATATTAGCAGTAAGTAAAATATGTGAATATTCCAGAGTAGTTTAGGCTTTTAAATTCTATAAATAGAATGAGTGGATACTTAAGGTACCACTTACCATTAAAAGCCAACACATCAGCCAGTGGAGTAGCCCATGGGCTTCCATGGCTGTGTTCCAGTTTGGTGTGGAAGAGCAATGGCAAGGTGATAAGCTGAGCATTTACTTCCAAATCAAAAAGCAAAGCTGGTGAGTACCACAAGACAAGTGGGTATTTTTTTCTGCTATACATTAAACAGGCAGGCAGAGAAACAAAATGGGAACAATTAAACTTCAGGGTTGCAAAATCAAGCACTACAGAAAAATCAGGTTGCTCTTAAACTATTACAGCTCTCCTGAACTGTGTTTATTGACTGTGATTCATTACCTTATTGCTTCCAAGTTTCCTGTGATGGGAAACTGGAGTAAAAGCAGTAGTGATGAACCAGGCCCGTTGAATGAAATATCCTACTTCCTTTTCTAAAATTCTTTGTTAAATTTGCAAATTAATATATCATTGTCTATTTATTAAAGTGTCCCTTAGCCTGTAGGATGTGATAGCAGTTTTACTGTATACTGTAACTTACAAGCTGTACAGTGTACCCTGTTATTGTTGTCGGGGCAGTTTAGTTTTGTTGTTGTTTTATACAGGTATATGCATATAAAATAACATAAAGTATGAACACTATGAAGATAAAACAGATGTAGATCAGATCTTGCCCCTGCCTTATTTTCAGGTTACAGCAGTATTGTCATTAGTGAATATTTATAGCGCTAAGTAAATTTAAAATAATGTAGAATGTGGTTACTGATCGCAGACTGTATGAGAATTGTTTCTGCCTTGATTTAGAAGAAAAGGACTTCTCAGAATTTCACTGCGAATCACTCTCCCCAGTTTCTCTTGGCTTCAGCGTATCACACGGCTGAATACTCAACCGGGCAAAATAAAAGGACTGTCATTCTGCAAAACCTGCTGAACTGTCACAAGTATGTGCATGAATCTTCAACACATTAAGATGTGATTAAACAATGGAAGATCAGGAAGCTTTGCACAGATATTGGTCTGGGAAAAGAAATGCCAATAAAATGTGTGTTCTAGCAATTCAGACCCACTCAATAATTGACAAGATTGCTCTGAGGAATTTGTACTCTACTTGGGCTATTAGGATTGGTATGAAGAAGCCACAACAACTCAGTGGATTACTGTGATGCTGTTTGCTGCAGGAAATTTTCTTAAAGTATTGCTAGATGAGAAGATTGAATGTCATTTTAGCTGTTCAGTATCTCAACAGATGTTCACTCTCTTGGTGAAATCTGTCTTGAACACGCAGCAAAAGCAACTTCAGCACTTGGTGCTGAGGTGGAACATTAACACAAGGTCCAGAGAGCCAGGAAGCTCCAGAGAAATTTCCAATTATTTTTCCCTTAAAGAATCCCTGCAGCAAACAAAGTCCAGTGATGCAGCTGTGACCAGAAGAGTGGCATTGCAGCACCTGGGGCCTTGGAAAGCATGGTGGTGGGAGTCTCTGCTGCAAAACCCTCCGTATTTTGTTCTCTTTGGGGCTTCCTTGCACTAATGCTCTCTTCTGAGCAGTGAAATGAACCTTCTGTTTGTTGGGGCTTTTTTTAAAAATGCTTGAGTCTTTTTTGAGAAACTATTTTATTAGGATGAGACTGACTTTTATTTTTCACCATCATGAAATGGAAGCTCTCAAGGGATGGGCATTTGATTCTGTTTTTTAGGACACTTACAGTTCTGCTAGTGGAAATGCATCGTTGCTATTCTGAGATTATTTAAAATGGTGTTATCTTTTGGGGTAAAATGGTAGATGGTAGAAATCAGTTTTTTTCAGAAGTGCAGGCATCAAACAGGTGATTTAATCCACAACTACAGCTAAAGATCTTGACAGATCTTATAAAAAATCTTGCCAGAATCCATTCAAAAGAACACAAGTGATTGCTAGAAAAGCAACAAAAAGTGATTTCAAGAAAAAAATTAATTGTAGTCCTTTACACTGATGTTTCCAGTTCAGGTAAAAGTTCAAGTTCAAAATTTTGAAATTCTGTTTAACGCTTCTACAACAGGTATTTTAAACCATGTGAAGTTGTTCTTACAGAATAAGATGGGTGGGTTTTGCCATTTTGTAGTTTTCCTTGACTTTGCAATGAGTTACTCGGTGCTGTCCAGAGGCACTACTCAGACCTGGCTGAGTGTCAGGGACCCAAGGGCATCAGCTGGCATCAGCTCCACTGAATCATGAAGAGACGAGGGTTCATCCTAATGGATCCCTGGCCTTCTCAGTTATTTGTTTGCTCCAGTTTTGCTTGGTTTTATTGGTGGAAGATTTGTTCAAAGCAGGGGGTTATAATGGAGCCCTGCAAGTGATTTGAGATGTGCAGTTGTTCCAGACAGACACCTTTAGCCTGCATGTTGTCAGCTAGCGGGGACCGGTCAGATGACTAGTTTCTCAAGCACACAGAAACTGCTGTGTTTGGACACCTCCGCCTTGGTGACAGCATCTTTGGGGAGGTGTCCTCTGGGAGGGTGGATCCAGCACATTTCAGAAAAGTGCACATGTGGAGGGTGTCTTCTGCACACCTTCCCAGCTGAAGAGCCTTCATGACTTGCACAACCTGACTTTGACTGATGTGAGAGATTTAGCAACATGTAGGACATAGAAGTGGTTTTGTGGTCTAAAACCATGTCAGGCTGGCTGATGCTCAGGCCCGGCCTCCCGCAACCTGCAGGATGCTGTTTTGGCTGTGCTTCATCCTGCAGACATCACACAGCGCTTACTGCCTCACCGCAGGGTTCAGAAGAACCGCAGAGGTTTCCAAGTCTTTCTCTGACAACACCGTATCAAACCACACTGGCTTACCACAAATAAGCCAACCCGAACTGTTGGAGCAGGTCCAGAGGAGGCCACAAAGATGATCAGAGGGTCGGAGGACCTCTGCTATGTGCTCAGGCTGAGACAGTTGGGGTTGTTCAGCCTGGAGAAGAGAAGGTTCTGGGGAGACCTTAGAGCAGCCTTCCAGTACCATGCTACAGGAAAGCTGGGGAGGGACGTTTTACAAGGGCAAGTAGTGACAGGATGAGGGGGAATGGCTTTAAATTAGAAGGGGTAAGATTTAGATTAAACATTAACAAGAAATTCTTCATGGTGAAGGTGGTGAGACACTGGCACAGGTTGCCCAGGGAAGTTGCTGATGCCTCCTTCCTGGAAGTGTTCAAGGCCAGGCTGGACGGGGTCTTGAGCAGCCTGGTGTAGTGGGAGGTGTCCCTGCCCATGGCAGGGGGGTTGGAACTGGATGGTCTTTAAAGTCCCTTCCCAAAACATTCTATGACTCTATGAAATCAGCAGGAAGGCGTGAGAGGGTGATACATGTGGATGGAGAGGTTGGGAGGAAGGAAGGAGCAACCCTATCCAGGCAAAAGCTGCAAGGAGTTTAGAGGGAAAGCAAGCTCCTTGATGCCTACGCTTCTCTTTAGGTTGTTTGTTAATGAACAATAAATCGAAGGATTAGATCCACAATGTCCCACTCCCTGCCCATCCTTTGTGTGTTCAAAGTGATCATTAACTTCACATGATGACTTATGGAAAAGGGAATGGTCAAATCCCAGTGAGGGTAAGACATGCTGTCACTGCTGGGACACCTGACTTCCCTTGGCCTGTGCTCTGAGCTGGCTGGCTGGGAGCTGACTCTGGAGGAAGGGTGTAGCTATGCTGACACTGCCCCAGACCTAAGCTAATAGCTATTGCTAACCAGCACGTCTGCCAGGCCATTGCTGGAGGGAGGTGGCAGTGCAACCCTAAGAGAAGTTCAGCATCCTACCTACAGCTCCAGGCTCTGCAAGCCTGTGTGTGCCCAGAGCAGGGCTTGTACCCATCTGCAGGGGATCTGGTGGATGTACGCACCACACTACCCACAGGAGGGCGTGGGAGGTAACCCTTCACACCTTGTTTTGTCAGCAGTGGCCCTGCTAGTGTGGTAGCAAGGGCTGCTACGCAATGTGTTGCTCACAGTCTCCTCTCCCAGGTGTGTACCATTTTTAATTAGCATTTATTGATTTTCTGACATTTTGTAATTGTTGGTCACATGAGGAGAATTTTTTTCTTTTTGAGCAATGCCTTTTTTTTTTTTTTGGAATACTGGAGCAGGAGCAACAGGGGTGCTTTCTGCATCACAGCACTCCATCATTTTGCAGCTATTCCTCTCTGCATTCAGCTTGTGCTTTCCCTTTGTGAACTCCCAACACTTGCCTGCATTCACGGACTGTGTGTTGGATGAGAGTTTGCAGGAAGATAAGAATAGCCACGGTGATCAGCTCAGCCCAGCCTCTTTCCTCTGACCGCTAATGGTTGGAAACACCTAAGAAAGGAGTCCTGCAGCAACTCAGTGCATTCAGAGGCAGCCTTTCCCTGGGGCAGTCATTTGTTTTTTGTCTGGGCTGTGCACATCACACAAAGGAGAGGTGGGTGGCCAGGCCAGTGGCTCAGGTCAGCAGCTCATTCACAGCAAACCAGGGTCGTGCTGATCTGGGCAGCTGCATGCACAGCAGAAACCTCAAACACTGGTTCAGTAGCAAAATTTCCGCCTTCACATGAAAAGAAGAATAATACAGAGACATGGCCAGAAATGAAAAGAAGAATAAACACCAGAAAATGTGAGCTGGAAAGAGTAGCTATTGCTGTGACTCCTATCGTGTGACGGTTTGCCTTTGCAGGCTCTGCTTGCAGTTTGAGTTGTGGGGCAGTTCCAGGCTCATGGGCTTCCCTTTGTGCAGGAGACACCATAGGGCTGGCCCGGAGGGATCCTCCCAGAGGTAGGAGGTGGGAGCAGGCTGGAAAGCTGCTCAGGGCCTCAGAAAGATGGACGTTGCTGTAAACTTATTTCAAGAGCAGCACCTCAAATAGCCCACATGGTGATGAAGGACATGTGTCTCCTCTCACCTGTGCTCTGGGAGAGGAGGGCTGAGTGAAGTACATGGTGTGAACTTGTAGTTCCAGGCACCATAACTGATGTCAGAAGTATTACAGTTGTTCCACAGCTGGGATTTATAATAGCAGTTTTCCTTACTCTCCTAATTTCTTTTCATGAAGCTGGGTTGTTTTATTTTTTTTTCCAAACCTAGGTCCATTGCTCTATTTTATCTGCAACAAAATACATCTGAAAACCCAATCATCCTCTGTTTGTTCTCACACTACTGGTTCATTACTTTAGACGTCATCATGCCCTTCTGAACTCCAGATTACTGTGTATGATTATTTTTTTTATACTGTTTACCCTGCACTAGTAAACTTTTCACCCAGCTGCAGCAACACTGCTCCCTGCCTGACTCCCAGCACTCTTGGAGAAGAGGCTTTTCTCCAGAGGAAACAGAAGGGCTATTGTCTGCTTGGCAGAAGGACAGATGACTTTGTGTTGCCTGACACGTTCTTGATCCCCGCTAGCGAGCGCTGAGTCATTGGTTTCCATCCAGACTGGGAAGTGTTTGTTCCACTTGTGCTGAAGAGCCTCTTCCTCTGTCATTGTATGGGATGCAAGCTGCCCACACCATTGCTGACCCTGCAGGCCAGTGTGATGCACAGAGAGTTGGTGAGGGATTTTGCTGTTGCAGTTTGTGAGACATGATAGCATCTGCTCTAAAAGCATTAAAATATCTGATCCCCAAGGTGCAACATTGCTGACTGCTAGAGGTTAGACCAGGTTTGTGGACACCACCATCAGCAGGTCAGTGGTGTATCTGCTGGCCTCAGTCCACATCGTGCCTATCAGTTCATGGTGATCTTCTAGGTGCAGTCACTAGATGCCACTGGTGCTCCGTGCAAACACGAGTATGCTGCGATTCCTGTGAAAGGAAAACAGGCGTAGCTTAGTATTCCAGTGTTTTTTTCCCCATTTTCTATGAGGTGTGGAGCGGTTTCGAGGCAATCCACCTTTGGTTCTGCTTTGCAGCTTCTCTCCTGTATTTGACTCCTCTTAGTAAGCTTGCTAAACCTTGAGCAGTGAATCCAAAGTACAGAGAAAGACTAACGGTATCATGTTTGGAAACAGTGCCCATAGCAGTAGGCCAGGACACTCTAAAGGCTCTTTCTTAGAGGCATAATACATTTTCTCTCTGGAGGATGAGCTGGCAAACCCAATGTACATGGCAGGCAGGTGAAGGAATCTTACTGGATTCCCTGGGCATGTTGTAGAAACATTTTGTCTTAAGAGATAGTCAGCAATGATACTGCTGGTCATAGATCAGCTGAGATCTTCCTGTCTTAAAAACCGGAGCTGTCCTGTTCCATGCTGAAGGCTAAAAAAAAAAAAATCTTTTTGTCAAACTTCAGAAACAAAATACAGCCAAAATAACGAGTTTTGCACTGGCACTTGCCAGATTTCTGTCCTGCCCTGAGAGACCATACTACTGAATCTACAAACAATTTACAAGCTTCTGGAGACATTCAGGTCTACCTAACACGGATCCTGTGCCCTGAAATTACTTGCCTCTGCTGAAAGCCAGGATTTGCAGTCCACCTGCCTCTCCTCAGCAATCAGCACTGACTTCTCAGGTCCCCATGTGCCCCAGGCACAGTCAATGCCAGTGTCCTGGCAAAGTGAGATGAGCCTTAGGTTATACAGTTGAGTTTTCAGGAGCATTCTCTGCAAATCTTCATGACCAGGCACATGCAACAAGACGCAGGCTTGAAACAGCCTGCCCGAATGTGCCCTGGCTGATTTACTGCCAGGAAAAAAGCACCAGTTGAAAGCAGGTCAATTGAAAAGCAAATATCCGAGATCCAGTTAAGGACTTAGGGTCTTAAAACAGGACCAAGATATTATTAAGATGCTTACAAAGAAACACAGCCCTTCCTCAGCTGTTGTAGAACAGCAGAGGCCCTTGGTGCTCTGCAAAATTTCCCTGTTTGGGATCAGCACTCCCAGCACACCTAGAGCTCTGCCATTGCTTATGACATCTGTGTGTCCGTTGGTTAATCCACATGTGACCAAAAATGCAGTCAAATCAGGTTAAAAAATGACTCTAATTAACTTCTATCGTCCAAATTTGTTTTTTCCTGGTCCAGTCAGTGATGTCCATGACTGGAGTCCTTAAGCCTGAACAGTTACAACCAATATTTCCTCTCCTCTCTTCACTATTGAATGTTGTCTATTTCAGGGTACATCAGGGCATTTTTCTGTGCATTCTTTTAAGGTGGCAACATCACAAATGCAAAGACTATTTCCAGGATGCAGAGGCATGGCTCTGTGCCATCTATATAGAATGGGTGGGTTTCATCCTATAGGCTGTGGCTTCGTGAGGGCAGAAGAGGAAGTCATTGACCTCTTCTAAAGTTACAGGTGATAGTCTTGTCTTTTAAAAAATAGCTATAGATGGGTCTGTACATCCACTGGAAAGGTTGCAAATCATGAAGAGCAGAAAAGATCTGTCCTAGAGATTAGGACACTCAGGAGGGTGAGGGAGACTTGGGTGCCAGCACCCACATGTTGTAGATTTAACATTATGCAATAATCATGGAAAAAGAGGATGGAGCCCTGTGCAGGGAATAATTTCAACCTGGGGTTTATTTCTTTAGAGTAATGAGAGACTGAAAGATGCCAATGACATAATTTAAATATCCGTTAACACGTAATGAAACTCCTGTGTCGATTCCCAATTTGCTTCTCCATTTCTACTTCTCACTGAGTACAGAAATGAAACATGGGCACGTTTGGCTGAAAGAAGACTGGCTACTCTGAGCTGGAGTGGGTACTGATTCTGAGATGGGACTTGGAAAGGGCTGCATGGATGGATAAGATAGTAAGTACAAGAAGCAATTTTTTTTTCTATTCTGTATTTTGGATATATGAGGTCTGACACAAAAAAGCCCCAGACTAACGCTATGGCTCAGGAAGCAAGAGTCAGAGAAAGATAAAGCAAGAGCTATAAAACACATTCTAACCTGTCACAGTGAGACATGGCTCAACTCTTTTCTTACCCTTGGTCAGAAAACATCGTTGTGCACCAGCCCACAGTGCGTTGTCTGTGAACCAGTTTTGAGCTCATAACAACATCACTGAGCTTGAGCACCCACCCTGTTCACCAGACCTGGCTCTCTGCAACTTCTGCCTCTTCTCAAAGACCAAGCCTGTGCTCAAAGAAACCCAGTTTTTGTTGGTAGAAGATGTGAAAACAAAACAATGGACATCCTCTACAGACCTTCAGAAAATGATCTGCGGAGTTGCTTTGAATGTTGGCAGTGTCATATGCAGCTGTGTGTCAGCTTAGAAGGGAAACTATGCTGAAGGTGATCATAGTTAATTTTCTTAATTTATTAAATAAAAATAGTTACAGGTTTTTTGTGTTGGACCTCATACAGATTTTTGTGTATATCTTTTCCCTTCAAGGACACATAGTGCAACAGGTATTTAGCTGTTATATTTGTTACCTCACAGGTATTACTATTCTGTATGGTGAACATTGACTGTTATTTAAACTAAAGTACTAAGAAGTTTAATCATTCTCCTCTCAATGTACAAAGTGATGAGTTGGAGAATAAGTCCTACGAGGAATGGCTGAGGGAACTGGGGTTGTTTAGCTTGGAGAAGAGGAGACTGAGGGGAGACCTCATTGCTGTCTACGGCTGCCTGAAAGGGGGCTGTGGGAGAGCGAGTGTTGATCTCTTCTCTCAAGTGACAGGTGACAGGACAAGGGGAAATGGCCATAAATTGTACTAGGGGAGGTTCAGACTGGATATTAGGAAGAATTTCTTTACTGAAAGGGTGGTCAGGCACAGGAACAGCTGCCCGGGGAGGTGGTTGAATCACCATCCCTGGAGGTGTTTAAAAAAAGGATAGATGAGTTTTTAAGGGACATGGTTTAGCAGATGATGGGTGTGGTTGGACTCAATCTCAAAGATCTTTTCCAACTGGAAGATTCTGTGGTTCTATGATGACAGCTCCAGCAGCAGCCTGCAGAGAAGGTGATGGTCTCTGGTCTCTGAAGATATGTGCAGTCTTTAAAGACATATTTGAGAGTCCAGAGGAATGCAACTAATGTGAGGTTGGTATTTGCTGAAGTCCAGTATCAGGAAAGATACTGACCATAATGAAGCTGCAACTGCACTCTATGGGTAGGTGATGTTTTTTTAGTTTCCCGTGTTCACCTGGTAACACGTTACCATGCGGTGTCGGTCATGCTGATACTGGTTATCAATCCTGCAATCTGCTGTGGTCTCCAGGAAAGGAGCTACGTCAGAAATAAATGCTCTGGCTTTGACCCACAGTGCCTCCATGGCAAACAGGCTGGTGCCACTGCTACTACAGCCGGCAAACTTCTGATGCCATGCACTTTTTGAGTACGCAGGGCTCAGCACGTTGATGCAGTTCATGGAAATACTTAGACCTTAGTGAAAACCTAGTTTGAAAAACTACTAGGGTGAGAGAGTCTTTGTTAGGATTTTCTTTTCTGTTACAATATAGAAATAGACCATGCTGGGGACCCTGGAAATTGCTGTGGAAGAGGAACTGGTGCTGGTGCTTAGCAGGGCAGTTGACTGCAAGGCATCTTTCAGACAACAGGGCTTTATGCCAGCCCATCATACTCCCACCCTTCTCCGCTTGGCCCTGTTGTATTTTATACAGTGATTTCACTAAATGCTTGGTTGGAAGGGAAGGTGCCCTGCTCAGCTCTGGCAGAGAGACCAAAGGCAGGCACCGATGCCTCTTGGGCTGGCCTCCTGCCACGCACAGAGCCAAGGCCAGGGCCTGCCCAAGCCTTCTCTGTATCGTAAACATTTGGAAGGAGTCTTAATTCAAGCTTCCAATTAATAGTTACATATAAGTAACATACTCTAGAATTTTATTTTCCTTCTTTCTCTCTTGCCTACCTGCCTCTCCTCATCTCCCTTCCTGCCCGCCTGCCTTTTTCCTTCCTTCTTTCATCCCCAAATAGATCAAGAATACCTGACCTGGATGTAATGTTTCATTTGTCCACAGCTTTCCTTTTCATATTTATTCCTTCTCACTCTTGTTCAAGATCTGTGATGTGTCTCCAAGCTTCCAAGGGAAACTGTGGAATGAGCTGAATGATTTATCTCTGTTCTGCAGGGATCTGAGTGCACCATCTGGTGATGAACGAGGCCATTTTTGACACCTACATTCCTGTTATGAACAAACCACATCTTTGCTTTTTATTCCGCTTCATGTCTATTTTTCCTCCTATCAATTGTTTTGGGTATTTATCCTGTGTTGCAAGATCTCTTGGTTAAAGAAATTGAGTCTGTGAGAGATATTTTTGGCTTTTATTTTTCTGAGGCTTAGCTGCTAGTATCAGGCTGTACCTCCCAAAAAAGGCAAACATTTCCCTCAGTTTTCTTTACAAAACTAAAAGGACAACACTTTCTTCTAGCTCTCTTAGGTTTAAGAAGGTTTTTGTCAAATGTGCGGACATCGGAAGGGAAAAAGTTCTCTCCGAGTTGTTATCCCTATTTTGAATCTGGATGCCTTTGGTGGCTCCATGTGTGATTTCTTAGCATTTTGATGTGAAAAATGGTGCTGTCCTTGAAAACAGACTAGTGATTATTCAAATTCAGAACAGCAACTAAATGACCTGTGTCATGAAGGCAATTGTTCGCAGAGTAAGATGAGCCAGAAGCCACAGAAGCTTGAAGGAATGTGGGAAGCAGGCTCCAGTTTGGGAAATGTTGACATGGCCCCTTCCCTTCCCTTCCCTTCCCTTCCCTTCCCTTCCCTTCCCTTCCCTTCCCTTCCCTTCCCTTCCCTTCCCTTCCCTTCCCTTCCCTTCCCTTCCCTTCCCTTCCCTTCCCTTCCCTTCCCTTCCCTTCCCTTCCCTTCCCTTCCCTTCCCTTCCCTTCCCTTCCCTTCCCTTCCCTTCCCTTCCCTTCCCTTCCCTTCCCTTCCCTTCCCCTGTGCTCTGCCTCCCTTTCTCAGAAGACAAGTAAAGGCCATATGTGAGACTACATTTTGGCACTCACTGGAACCACTCCAGTCAAATACAAGTCATATGAGGGAAACAGCAAACAGCTAATGCTGCTGCAGAACTAGTTGCAGGTGAAAAATGCTCACTGTTGGTGTATTTCTCTGCTACTATTTCATCACTGCTCAGAGAAAACTGACTTTGTGAATAGTGAGTGAGTGAAATCCAACTATTTTTCTTTCAGAGGTGTGTTCTGCTCTGAGGTCCTGTTGGAGAGCATGGAAAGCTTTGATGATGATACTGTGATGATGATGAAAAGAGCCATCGTATCCATGTAGAAATAAAACAAATTCCTTCTTTTATCTTCTCATTTTCTGACACAATGGACTGACTAATTGGAAATGGGATTGTTAAGCTGCATCCACCAGCTTTTAAACCTCTATCCAGGATTGCAGAACAGAAAGTAAGTCCCACTTGCTTTTCTGTCAGGCGGAACACGTGCCCACATGGTTTTCCAGCTCTGCCATTCATATGTGCAGATTGTTACAGTTGAAACATATTCTTCATATTGTTTTGCTCACTACTCCCATGCAGAGATGGATTGGGGTGGAGAATACCTCCTATGCTGTAACCCTGAAGTTATTAATCTCAGAATAAGTATTGCAATATGACCATGTTGTCTGGGACGTATTGCCAGACTATTTTTTCAGCTTTTGAAATTGCATGCAATGTTGCTGCAATGCAGAGTTTTAGTTTGCTTGCACCACAGGCTCTTGTTTTAATCTAAGATCACCTCCAAATGGGAAGAGGATGTCAGTTTAAGTCCCTACCTGCCCTTAAATGATGGTTTCAGATGAAGAATTATGGACAATTCCTTCCCTTATTATTTTGGAAGATCCTTGGGCCTGTTGAAGGGAGCTGAGCAAGGTCACCCTTGTCCGTCCTCCCTGGCCACGTTTCCACCCTTAACTGTCATTTCTGCTCAGCTCTTCAGCTATGACAATTGCTCTATGGGATGTCTCCATATACGCCAATGTTGTTTTCTTTGGAGGAGATGTAGAGCTGCTCTTGAGGCTGGGAATGTTGTCCTAGCAGGCAAGTGCCTCTCTTCCCTGCATTTTCTGTGCATTCCCACCAGAGGGTATGATTTTTAAGACTGAAGTACAGGAAAATTGCCTCCCTGGCTTTATCCTCATAACATCCTTTAGTGGCTTAGATCTGTGACCTAGAGAGCACAGCAGAGGCTGTGAGAGGATGAACAGGACAAAATAGGAAGGAAAAGTATTTGTGGGGAAGGAGCATCCCAGCCAGCCAGGAATCACCACTGTCAATAAGAGCCTGTGGGGAGTGGGTGTCCCAAAACTGGCATCCAGCCCCAGTGGCAGTTGCCATTGGGCCACTCAGAGCACTAAACAGCAGAAAGTTTAGAAGAAACTGGGCTATTGTTTGCTGCTATTGAGACCTGAATGGAAAACCACAATCAAGCTGATAACCAAAACCCCTTTATCTGGCAGTCACAGAGCTCTGTGTAGGAAAGTGGAAGATACACACGGCAAAAAGTCTCTGTAGAACTGCACAGTAAAGAGGAGCTGACAGTATGAGTTTGAGTACTGCTGGCACATTAATCACTAACAGACTGTACCTGTTTAAAGGGCATAAATAGCACTGAGCAAAACAAGGCCAATTTGGTCCTAAAGATTGGAGTATTGAGCTGACAGAAAACTAGACTAATATTTTATAAGGAAGGGAATTGAAACACTCTGGGTGGATTTTGCTAGATTTACAAAAAATGAAATAAAGCAAAAATAAAATAAGACCTAACAGAGTTGACCACACCTCACGCTCATATTTTTAATGAAGCATCATGATTTTCAGTTTCTATTTTTGTAATGCTTATGTTATGTTACCTAACTTAAATCATATGTCCTGTATCATTGGGAAAACCCCTCCTCAGTTGACCTGGAACACCTCAATCTTCTGGCATTTTAGTTTTGGGGAAAGTATGAAGGTTTTTTTGCTACCCCAACTTGACTGTTAGAGAAAGGAAGAGAAGCTTGTCCTTCTCTCCATTTGGCACAGAATATATGAGTGCTTTCTGTAAGGAGCAAGTTTGTCTGAGCTCTAAGGTACCCACAGAATATGTGGGCTCTGGGTTTTTCCTGAGTGTAGGTTGAGGGCTCAGCACAACAAAAAGCTGGTTTGCCAGCAGAATAGCTGCTTGGATTTATCTGAAATCTAAGGCAAATTTTGGTCTTTCTTAGAAGATAGTAATGCCTTTCTGGTTGTTGTTGTTTCTAATGAAGACAAAATTGAATCAATACCCCAAGTTAGGATTCTCAGAGATGTGCAAAATGAGATATGACTGGTGAGTCTACAACACACAGATTAAGTAAATAATGAAGACATTAAGGGACAGAGAAGTCCTGAAGGGATGGAGTGGGTTTTAGTTTGAGGAATAATAGATATATAAGCTCTTATTTTCCACTAAATTTTATCCTTCTTGTCTGCAATTAGCCATAAATCAGTAACTGTTTGCTGTGACTTCAGCAGAAAACAACCCCCCACACACACACACACCTTTTTTTTGGTTTCTCACAGGAATCTTGGGTTCCATGAAACTTCCTGAGTTTGATCCAACTATTTGCTCAGTTCAATAGAAGTTTCTGATGTTATGTAGTATTTCACACTGGCACCAACAGAAAATTCATCAGCACAGGAATTCTATGTAATTAACAAGCTGTCAGGAACACTCTTGAAGCAGGAGAGGAGAAAGATCATTGAAAGGTATGACTGAAATTTGAGTAGAGAAGGCGAGGATAATGTACCCTCATACAGCAGTATGAGAAATGGGAAGGAAAGAAAAGAAATAAATACAAAGAATGATACAAAACAAAAGCGACAAAACCCCATCCATTCCTCTGTTTTGCTTGCCTTCTGAGCCCTGTCAGGCACCTTGAATCAGAGCTGAATAAATCAGAGTGTCTTTATTATCTAAACGTGTCGTCCTCTTCTGTTTGAGTTTCTTTGCAAGGGACTTGTATCTGGGAATGCTTTAAGAACAAATATCCCCATGGCCATTGTCATGGGCAGTTGTAGCTCCCTGCTGCATGGAGGCTTGGAAATGCCAAGCCACTGCAAAACTTCTCTTCCCCTCTCTAGAATGGCTGCCTTACTTCTAAGCACCTCCAAAACACAAATAACATCTACTCAAAAAGCAGACTGGGACCCCAACTTTCTTCAGACAATATGTTCTGGGAAATGAAGAGCAAGGAGCCTTTGTAAGGGGCTAGACCAGAAGTTCTCACCCTGTGCTCCAGGAAAAGCCAGGAGATCACACTGCGAGAAGCAATGCTTATCTTACACTGCTTTGAGCTGCCTCCAAAAAAGCTCTTGAATTGCATCGCAGCACATAAATCTTCAGGTGTCAAGGCACAGCCATAAGAGAAACCAGCACAGCACTGCTTTCCACTCCTGTCTTTCTAGGGCTAGTCAACATAAGCTTGAAAGTTCTTGGATATTTTTTAAGCAACTTCTACTCTGTAGCAACAGTGACCTGGTCACACAAGGCTAAAAGAGAAGGGTTTTTGGAAAGGATTTGTAGAGGATGTCCTATTTGCTAGAAACATGTAATGCATTTTGAAGTTCACATAAAACCGTGCCAAAGCTATGAACAGAGAGACTGTAGGACAAAGCATCAAGGAGGTGGGTTTTTATTAACTACATTTCCTTGAGAGTTTTCTTATCAGAGTGGGATATGCACTTGACTCTTTTGAGTATCAGGAAGGACATATACATCTCTCAGGAAAGAAGGATCAACACTCTGACTAATGATGGTCATAATACTCATATCTTTTCTGTTAGATTAATCTTCTAAGACACCAAAGACTCCCTTAACTTACATCAAAAGGACTCATGTTTCATAGAGTGAAGAAACAGACACCGAGCAGTGGATTTAGCAGTTGATTTTCCTCGGTTCTCAGGAAAGGAGCACCTGATGTATTCTGTGCTGTTCACGTGCTGCCTGCTGCACATGAGAGCCATGCCAGATGGAGAGTTGCCACAGGCTTGTAGGCTCAGGAAGCATCCTTTGGGGATCAGCTTTAAAGAAATGTGATCCAGTTACAAGGGTGAGAAAATACTGTTCCATCCAGAAAATTTCATACTGAATTTCAGTGTTGCTCTTTCTTATAACAACTTCTGAATTCAGGTTCTCACTTTGCTAGGATGCTTACTTCTGTAATATTTGTCCCTGAAAGACACATCCACCGCTCTCTTCTGCACAGTTACTAAGGCACAAATATTCATGCAGAGATTGGAGGAGTGTTTTGTTTCCTATGTGGTCTGTAAATAACGTGGTTGTGCTGGGCACTGTGGAAGTCACTCACTCCTTCATCTATAGAAAGAGTAGTCTTGGTGTTTACCATACCCCAAAGTCACACTGGCACCAGTTAGGATAAGAGAAGTGGAAAATAAGAAACAGAAGTACCAAATAGAAAGGTACAGGAAAATTAAGAGAAAACCATACATATGTCTACTGTTTGGATGAGATACAAAGGCTCTTTCCACCCTGTATGACGCACCTAGTTAATAGATACTTACATCTTCCTGCCAATAGATTTGAACACCCCTATAGGTTTTATCTGTTGAAGAAGACAGAGCTTATTTAATTTCATATTTCAGATACCCTTGCTTGCTTGCTCCTCCCATCTGTAGATAACTAGATCCTTATCAGACATAAAAGAGATTTGACCTTCCTCCAACCCGCCTTGGACTTGTACTTCCAGAAAGTGCCTGCCCTACTGCTGGGTCCATGGGATTATCTCTCCTCTCCCAAAAGTCGCTGAGGCACTTTGTGGTAGCAAGAGGCCTGGGGTGAATGACTGACCCACTCCTGAGTCCTGCTTCTAAGAAAAAAGTGATGTTTTCCCACAGATCAGGCATCAGTGATATTCCAGAAGGCTGTCTAGTTTCTGGAATCAATCACCTCCTGAATGGTTCCTACAGGTAGTGTTACTGCACTGTGCAGAGAGCAATTTCACACTTATTAGGGTTATGTGTATGTGAAAACTCTGTTGCTTGGAAAAATGACAATATCCAAAGGCTAGATATTGCTTAGGAACATGTTTATTCCTTTACCCTGTGCAATCTGCCCCTTTGCTTCTCACAATCTTCTCCTCGGATATTGTATTTAGTTGTGCTTTGCCTCCATATGTGTCTATGGATCTGTGGTTTGCTGGTTCAGTGCACTGCAGCAATCTCTAGTTTCCTCTCCAAAACTTTCAAGCTGCTCTTAACCTTCAAGCACAGTGATTACAAATGTCTTTTTCCAAGGTTAAGTCAGAATTCCCAAGCAAATCCATTTGTGTGTGTGTGTCTGTGTGTTCTTTGATTCCCATTGTAATTCCTGTCATACATATTTGATTCAAAAGCTCAGATTCAAGTAAAAACATAAAGTATGTTATCCTTCTGAAACAGGTATCTTCTGAACTTCCAGCTGGTTCATCTGTTTAAACTGTCCAATATTCCTGGCAAAGCTCTGCTTGGTTGTCTGCCTGGTTTAGTCCAGTCTCAAGGATATTTTTTCTTTTATCCGCTCTTTCCAGATTTCAGAGCTTTAACAAAAAAAAAAAAAAAATAGATAAGGGATATTTTCTTTGGTAGAGCTAGTGGGGAACCCAGAGAAAGAAGGGAAGAGGGATTGGCTGGGGAAGTTGAGAGCAGTTGGCAATATTTCTGAGTATAAACTGTGTAGGAGCCTGAAAATCTACTGAAGTGTGATACAAAATGCTAAAAAAGAATTATGAAGAGTTAATTCGGTGAGAATTAACATGATGTCTATTGTTTGTTGACCTCCACCATATGTGATTAGACTAGAACAGACCACTGTGATGATCCTGTCTGATTCCCTGGCTAACAAAGTCATAACACTTCACTCTTTGAACTACAACACACCATAGGGAGAAATCCAACCAGCCCCGTTCTTCTGCAAAGCCTGATTTCCAGGACTGGACAATCCCTCCAGATGATGACAGGCATGCTAATAGGATGGTGGGCTTTATTTTCTGAATTTATTTAAATGGAAATCCCTAAATTCATCCCAGAGGAGAAGCGCCTTCCAACAGCGGAGGTACCTACACAGTATGTACATATGATTTCAGCTTCTCCTGCCTTAGTCTGACTGCAGATAACCTTGAGTTACTCTCTCAGCTTGTCTCTGAATCTCAGTGCTCTCAGTTCTGGCCAGACAAATACATAATTAATTTAAGGAAATAAAAACTGTTTCAACAGAAGAGGCTGAGAGAAGCCCACTGCAGAGCAGTTTGTGTCCCAACTGTAGTGTGAAATCCTATAGGGCACAAGAAACTGGGGTCAACCCTGTGCTCTCTGCTCAAGGAGCATGAAAAGCCCTGTGACTGGGCTCTGTGTGAGCCCCAGCGCCGTAGATGTGTCCTGGGAGGTCCTTTTCCGTCAGCTGAACAGGTTTGGGTTTCTTTTTTTGGCTCATCTGCCCTGTGAATTGTGCTGTGCCATGGAAATGAGGAATTTGAGGTTTAGGAGGTTTGGAAACCAATATTCCTACAGGACTTTATGGGAAGGAACAGTACCCACAACACCAACTGGCAGAGAAGATATTATCTTCTGCCACGAGACTTAGATAATGCCTCTTGGTGTCTGTGTGGTTTCTGAGACTCTTGGTCTCCCGTTTCCATTCTATAAGTAATATCTGAAAAAAACGTTAACCGGAGCAGGGTTGAATGTAGGACCTTGTTGTACTGGAGGGTCATTTGAGAGAACTTCTTCCACCTTCATTTATACCCGATTTACTCAGTTTCTGACTCACTCACACACTGGTGTGTTCCCTTGGCACTGCTACACCACCTTAACCAGTTGTTAGTAAAACAGAGCAACACAGTGGCTTTGCAGCCCTGAGCTCTATTGCATCATTGCCATTGCTTTTCTCTTCAAAACTATTAATTTCATTAAAAAAACTGCAGCAGGATCTGTTTTCTGCTGGCCTATGTGGATCAGTATTAATTACAGGGCCTTCTCCAAAGGCAGATATAGATCCCACATGGTCAGGGAAAGGACAAATTGATCTGAGGAACTCTGGTGAGTCTCCTGGTGTGGCTTGAAGCTGGGCAAGAAATGATGTCAGCAGACACTTGCTTCTGGTTGAAGATTTCTTTTTAAAGGGTTCTGGCTAAACTCAGTTGAGTCTTCTGAAAGTAGGAAAGTTATATGAAGGCTGTGTGAATAAGGCAAGAAGTTAACCTCGTGTTTTGCTTTCCTGCCTGCAGCCTATGACATAGTACCTACGTAGAAAGCAGAAAAGAATGGAGCATGACTGGTTAAGTGTAGAAAAGAGAAAACAGAGACAAGAGAAGACACACCAGCTATAAAGTTTTACCTGTGTGTTTTGTTCCTCTTATTTGGCTTTTGCAGTTTGTAGTTCCTCATCTGTATTTATCGTTACCAGTTCATCATTTTTTATTTTTTTTTTTAAAAAAGCACTTTTAGCTTATTTAGTTTTCTTTCTAAGTCATGTTGTTTTGTAACCAGTACAGCCTTCTTTACACAGCCTTCTTTACCAGTTGTGGTATAGTGGCTTTCTTAGCATCTTGTAAAATATTCTTAAAGATCTCCTAATTAACATTTTTCTTTTTAAAGTCATCTCCCAACTGACTTTACTCAATTGTTTTCAGCTTGGTAGAAAGTTGGCCCCAAGGGTGTATATAGTTTACTGGTTTGGACTCTGTTCTAGTTACACAGAACAAAGGTAATCAAATCATGGTCACTGGCTCCTAAACAACCACTACCTCCTACTTCTGTGAACGGCCTCTGTGTCAATAGGAGGGCTAAATATAAATCCTTCCCATGCTGGATGTAATACTTGAACTCAAATATTGCCTATGATTCTCAGAAATGAAGAGAAAATTGTATTTGCAGCATGAAAGCCTGGAAACATTTATTTTCTCCTTCCTGAACATCGCAGATAGGTCCTGCAGGAGTCAATCAACATTCAAACCTCTGACCTCACCAGAACTTTTTTTCTTTTGCAATGGAAATAGTACTGGTTAGACACAATATAAAATATTTTCTAACCATCCACACCTCGTGAAAATCAGAGATGAAGTTTTTCAATAGCAAGCAAAGTCTGATACACTTTTGCCTGTCTCTAGAATTGTTTGTACAAAGCAAAGCACAATAGACACAAAGAGCTTGTTTTTCAGAATCTCTAATTGATAGACGAGGGGAGGAAAGAGAAGGGAAAGGAATGCAAGGCAAGTTAAGACTCATGGGGGGATCTGAGCAATGTGTATTAAGACCTGAAGGGAAGGTACAAAGAAGATTACATTAGGCTATTTTCAGTGGTGCCCAGTGACAGGACAAGAGGCAACGGGCTCAAACTGAACACAGAAGGCTCCATCTGAACATCAGGAAACACTTTTTTACTGTGATGGCGATTGAGCACTGGCATGGTTTTCCTGGGGAGGTTGTGAAGTCTCCATTCCTGGAGATATTCAAAAGCTGGACATGATCCTTTGCAACTGGCTCTATGTGGCCCTGCTTGGGCAGGGAGGTTGGACCAGATGACCTCCAGTGGTTCCTTCCAGCCTCAACCATTCTGACTCTGTGAGTCTCTCTCATTCTTTTCTTGTCTGTCTGTTTACCGCTCTTTAATACCCTGGAACTTGTGTATTGCAACCACCCACTAACCCTGAAAACACACCAGTTCTTGCTGCATTAGTAAGTTACCTAAGATCATAGATCAGTGCAATGAACACCAAGCCCAGTGAGAATTAGGAAGTGCAGCATCTGTCTGGGGAGAGCTGAAGAGTTGGAGAAAAATGCTTCTTTCCTTGAAACAAGAGCTGTTTGGCTGTGGGGCCATGGGATGGGGGTGAGCCAATCTAAGTGATCTTTGGCAGAATGTCTGAGTTAATCTTCTCTCTTTTCAGAAACCAAGTTTTCTATATATCCACTTCAGAAAAGAGTGGGAAGTAGTTGCACATCCAGAGTGAAACCTGTTGTGTCCAAAGCAGCAGTGTCCAAACAATCACAAAACAACCTCTTGTCTCTCTTGAGCTGGCATCCCACTCTTCTGGATTTTCTGTAGGGTGTTTTCCATAGAGTCCATACCCCCTGAAGTTTCCAAGAGATCCCCTTTCACTCTGGTGGGAACTTAAGTATACTTAGTACTTCACAGGCTTGTATCTACTCTGCTTTAGTGACCTCATTTTTTTGTTCCCTTCCTGCTCGCTTCAGACTGCATGAAGGGTGATATTCTCATATGGCAGCAGAATCTGAGCTGCAGCCAAAGGACTTTCTCTTCTGACAGCAAAATGCAGAGAACCAAAAAACTATAATCTTTGCAACATTAAACACTCAAGTTCAAAATATTGAAGTCCTGGAAAAGAAAGGACCATGATGTCTCAGTGAGCACGAGAGCGTTGAAGATCAATGAATGATTCATACCAGCATGTGGGTTCCAGCTACAGCTTCTAGCCTTGGCCTTGCTAAAATGCAATTACCTGTTATAGTTCCCATCCAGCTATAGCTAATTGCTCCTGCTGCAAGCACTTCACTGCTTCACAGGCTACTTTTTTATTAATCCAAACATTACTTACTCCCCCTTTCATTCTGAACATCAGAGGATACAGTAAATTTCTTTACTATTACTTGCAATGGGAACTAGAGAATGTGCTGAGGAACTTGGTTTTCTAGCTAGTTCTTTGTTTTCAGCAAGACAATTTCTGAGATACGAGCTGAATGCCACAGCTTTTCTATTTAAAACAAAAAAAGAATCCTGCAGATTAGGAAGCATTTTAAATCAGCAGACTTTTTCTGCTGCTCAATGATATGTTTGTGCGCTTTAGTGAAATTCTATCTGGATTTATAACATGCATTCTGAAGAGGAAGGTATCTGTTTTCTAGGAATGTGTGTGGTTGATACAGCTTTCCTGGGTTTCTAAAGCTGAAATTATTGCTTCCTGGGCTATGAAACGCTGCTGAACACACACAGGTTATTATGGGCTTCAGTTATGATAGAAATGTGTGTACTTAAGTCTCTCCTGGAGACATGAAAGGATTTTTTTTACTTTGCTTTGCTTTATGAGCTCTTCTAAAATGTGGTCTCCACTTCAGAGGCACTGCTATAGTGAAATATTTTCTAATATCCCATGCAAATATCAGCCTTTATATCCTGAGGCCAAAATAAATAGAGACCAAATACTACATCTACACTCTCCTTGGGAGCAGGTTGAAGGCCTGTGTTTTGGGGTCCTCTTCTGCATGCCCACACCATCACAAAGCCTCTGTCTTCTGTGCTGCCTTTTGGAGCACAGTGTTGGATTCAGTGTTAGCCACGTGCTGCCATCACCAGGCACTGTGGTGGGTCTTGTAGGCACTGGTTGAATAGATACAGACCCAGCTGTGCCTCTTCTGTCCCTAGCCTAGGGAGGTACTGGCTTGGGTTACACATTCCTCCTCTGGAGGGAGAGTGTCTCTTCTGTTCCAGGCAGCATAACAGTGGGTTAAATTTTAGGGCAAACACAGTCCCATTCAGATATAGTTGAAATTCAGCATAGAAGTACCTAAGAAGAGCTATCTTAGATTTGGGGTATTTCAGCAGCCTGGTAAAAAGACAATCACACCTGACAACCCTCTTGCCATCCTTTGGCAGTCCACCAGAAACAGCCAGCTCCACCTTCAACACAAGACTTCTGCAAACTGTTCTACTCCTTCCCCAAAACAAGAAACGCCCCCACGGAATACATTCCCACTATAAAAAAGTGCCCCTGTTTCCCAGGAGTGCATTGTTCCGAATGCAGCGTTGAGGATAAAGAGTTCACCCAAAGGATAGAGCCCAATCCATTTTTCAATACCTAAAATACACTGCATCAAGCATCCTTTTGCCAACCCTATTTTGAAAGCTTGGGGAGAGGACAAGAGGAGACAGTGCTCCTTCCCAATATGTAAATGTTGGATGTTTGCTTGAAGCACATTGTTCCTTGTAATTGCAGATTTGACTTCAGGACTAAAGATGCACATTTGTTTACTTCAGGTTTCTAATCCTGTTCATTCTGTCATGGAATTACACACATTATTCCAATCATAGCAGACCAGCCCATGGCTTCTTTACTTACCATGCAGCCAGACTAGTTTCTCTGAAATCGAAGGCTTGGGTCTTATTTTGTTTATTTTCCCCTCTTTAAAATAAAGAGGCTTTCCAAACAAAAAGCCAAACAAACTTTCCCCTGGCCTTCCTAGATTTGTTCTGCTTCAGTTAAAGAAAGATGTAGGGCAAGTCTAAGTATGTTAGGGAACAATGGAAAAGCAGGGAGTAATCCACTTTTTTTCTGTGTAGAAGAGCTCTCTAAACAAAAGCAGCAACCTTCCAGGGTCTGAGTCTGGGCATCCTTGAAAACCGTGCCTGACCTTACCTACCCAAACAATGAGCCTCCTCACAAAGAAAGTGCCACCAGTTAGACGAATGTTCATTTGAACTCCCTCCAGCTTGAGAAGAAAGGGAAGAAAGAAATTCCTTCAGGATGCCAGCGGGTCTTGTTCCTGTGGCTGGCAGCTCTGAGGGATTCCAGATGGCTTAAGCCGTTCTTTTGAACGTATCTTTTGATCTCATTTAAATATCCTTCTGAGTTCACCTGCTCTGTGTTTACTGACTGGAGAATATGCAGGTAGACGTATTAACTCCACCACAGGTTACAAAATGGATTAAAGGGAATTTATGTGCAGGAGGGAGCTTGTGTAGTACAGCTAATACAGCTCCAGCTCCACTCCATGATTTATGATTCAGAAACCACAGTATAATTTTAACAGACAGAACAAACTAACGGAAAACCTTCTCCATCCCTAGAGTGTGTTTTCTAAATTTTACAACATGTACTCTTCAATCTGGTGGTCACCTAGAAAGTCAAGCAAGAGCAAGAAACTCTTTTAGAATTAACTTTTATGATCACATAATTTATCCTGTTCTTTGTTTACATATTTACAGTTCTCTCTATTCACAAACAAGTTGTTCTTCAAACTTTCAAGCTATGTTTAGCTATCGGACTTTTTCCATAACAAGTAGGAACAAATAACTTGTGCTAACCACAGCAGTCTCATTATATGAACATTGTAGCTGAACCCTGCATGTTGTGGAAGGAGGGAGAGCAGTTGGGACTCTGCACAGATGCAAGAAAACGTAAGAACACAGCAGAAAAATAAGACTGATGAGCTGGTTCCTCATGAAGGAGGACATGAAACGGGTCAGTCTGCAGAGACACAGCCCTTTGTTGGCTGAGTTACTGTGTACCTTCATCTGAGAAAGCATTTTCTTGCTTCATTGAAATTGATGAATGTAGAACGCTTCTTAACTTCAGTGTGTGTAGGCATCCCATCTGCATATTGACAGTGTCAAGGAGAGACTCGTGTAAAATTTTCCTCAAACTGTGTTTTCTGTGGGGTGCATGAGGTAGAAGAAAGCTGTTTCCCATTTTTGCCAGGTTCACTGCGTGCTACCATGGATTTCAGACATCAGTTCTTTGACTATCTGTTTGTACATCACTTCACAGAGTCAGTCTCAGCTGGGGCGCTATAGATAAAACAGGTATTTAAATCTTAAACCTAAAATGATACCCTTGGATGGGCTCTGATAATACCTGTCTACCAAGACTGCACAAGGTATGGGCACAAGTATGCTAAGGTGAATGATCAGAGTTATATTTCAGGCTCACCACATCATCTGCTTAGCTGTGGCCAGTCTTGCTGGCAGACACAGACTTTCATTGACATCAGTGGGAACTGTGGTTAGATTAAGAATATCTAGTCAGTGCTCAGGTTTATGCACATTTGGTTATCACTTAGTCTTAAGAAGTACTTGCAAACAAGGAGATAAGATTTGGAGTTTTTCTACTGGGGGTAAATTTCAAAGTTTAGTCTCATCAAAAAATACTAACAAGAAGTGCAAAAGCTGACACTAGTTACAGAAAATGGATCTGAAAAACCTGTACTGATGATGTTTGCATCTACTGTGCCCTATGCTATAGCAGACTTCTCTGTGATGTGACATTAGAGCTAAGAGAAACTGAATTCCCTGAGAAACATCTCTGGATATATCCTGGTTTTACTTCCTAAAAAAATGCATCTTTAGTGAACTCTGTTTCTCTAAATTCACAGTTTCACAGTATCACAAGGTTGGAAAGGACCTCTGAGATCATCAAGTCCAACCTATAACCTAACACTAACACCAACACTGACACCAACCATCATCTAAACCATGGCACTCAGTGCCTCATCCAGTCTCCCTTTAAACACCTCCAGGGTAGGTGACTCCACCACCTCCCTGGGCAGCCCATTCCAATGGCCGATCACCCTTTCAGTGAAGAATTTTTTCCTCATATCAAGTCTAAACTTTCCCTGACGAAGCTTAAGTCCATGCCCTCTGGTTCTGCCACTGGTCACCTGAGAGAAGAGACCAACCCCTGCCCGACTACAACCTCCTTTCAGGTAGTTGTAGAGAGCAATGAGGTCTCCCCTGAGCCTCCTCTTCTCCAGACTAAACAGCCCCAACTCCCTCAGTCGCTCCTC
Organism: Tapera naevia; assembly: GCA_033556795.1. Classification (NCBI taxonomy): domain Eukaryota; kingdom Metazoa; phylum Chordata; class Aves; order Cuculiformes; family Neomorphidae; genus Tapera; species Tapera naevia. The sequence continues at coordinate 15,932,533 of JAUMJJ010000059.1, forward strand.
ATAGGGCTTGTGCTCCAGCCCCTTCACCATCTTCGTTGCCCTCCTCTGAACACATTCCAGTATCCTAACATCTTTCCCAAATTGGGGGGCCCAGAACTGTACACAGTATTCAAGGTGAGGCCTGACCAGTGCCGAGTACAGGGGGACGATAACTTCTCTGGTCCTGCTTACTACACTATTCCTGATGCAGGCCAGGATGCCATTGGCCTTCTTGGCCACCTGGGCACACTGCTGGCTCAAATTCATATTGCTCTGGGGGAACTTCTCTCTGAAGAGCAAGGTTGTTGGCTCAGCTGTTTAGGTGTTGCCCAATGCTGTTGCACTTGTTGACTGAGTGATTTGCCAGCAAAATCTGGCCTAAATGAAATCCAGCACAGTGGAATCTGAACCCACTGAATTCCTAGTGCTCATTCAGATGGTTCCTTGTCCACCTGTAGCATTGCTGATGAACAGGGACAGGTACTTCCACACACCAAGGCAAGATTCATTTAGGTGTTCTACCTGTAAGAGACTTTGTTATTCATTGACTATAGAGGGTATCAAGGGGGACCAGACTCTTCATGTGCTGTCTCAAGTCTCTATTTCAGGAGGTCACTTTGCCTTGCCTCATCTACATGAATAGAAATAACAGGAGCTAATTTCTTGCCAACTTCAGAACGGCTGTTGCAAGAGTAAATGCATTAGATGGCATTCAGAGATTACTCCAGTGAAGGTTCATCAGGTTTGCTTTTCATGACTTGTAATATCTTCAGACTTCTTTTTGTCATGTCTCGCCAGGCATGTCACTTGTCCTCTCTGTTTAGGAGAAGGTGACAACACATTTGACTGAAGTTTCCTGGCCATGGGGTCGACTCAAGGCTGGCGCAGTGCACAGCATAAGCTTGGAAGCTTGAAGCTGCTTTACAATCTACTGGAAACTCTGAGGATTTTTACCCAGATTAGGAAATATTTCACCTATGTCTGTTCCAGGTCCACATATGTGTTTAGATGTTTAACTTTGCTAATTTCTACAAAAAAATTAAATGCCCAGTTGTCTCTAGAACTTGGCTGTATCTATTAAGAGGTGAAAAGCTATCCTCCCAGATCATGCACCAAAGTCTTGTCATGACACCCACGAACGTTGCTTCTTGATCTTAGTTTACCATAACTCTTTGTAGTGTTAACTATGTTCAAGGTAGCTGCCTCTAGTTTAGGGGATAAATGTGTCCATATTTTCATAAAGGTTGATTACCTTCATCTGCTATGAACTTCAGAGGGAATATAATAACCAGCCCTCAATAACTGAGATGCTGTTGTGTGTCTATCTGTAAATAACAAGGATCAGGTGTGTTTATCCTACTGGAAACCTGCCATGTTTTTTTTCAAGAAGATCTCTGACTGAAAAATTATGCCTGAAAGAGCAGAGGGTGTTTTTCTGCCTTTCTGGACTTTTTCTGAGATCCAGTTTTGGATGACAGAGAGATGTCAGTGCCTGACTCGTTTGAAAAAAAAATAAATCTCTTTAACTCAACATTTAGCTTCTTGACTTCAATATTGTCACAGGTCTGGGCACACGACTTAGATTATTCCATCTAGCAGACTGTAAAGACATTAAGCCCTAAAATATAAAAAGATTTAATTTCTGTGCACTTGAGTTTTAAAGATCGTATAACTATGCAGACAGATGATGGAAAACAAATGCCTGGGTAGATCTGCAGAATGTACCTTCATGCATCCTGAGGAATCCACAACTTTGAAAAGCCAGAGCTTTTGTTGTCTGAGCAAGTGAAAGCATAATAGGGCACCTGCAGAATGCAGCCCTTGTGTGATCCTTGTCTCAAAGATGAGAGTAGTAACTCTCACAGCTATAGGGCTGGTAGGAGCTGAGGAAAGTCCTCTCCCCCTCCTTATTTGATCTTAGTCCTATTGTCTTGTAGCTTCTCTTTCCTTCCCTCCATAATACAGGGCTCCAGGAAACCTGGGTCAAGCCACGTGCTTTATCTCCACCACCCCTTTCACTTAACTGTTTACAAGTGAAATGTACTGCAAAGTAATGTAGTTTCGGCAGTTGCAGGGAACAAGTGGAAGGTTCCCTACTGTAGGGCTGCCTCCTCAGCTAGCAGCTACCAGACCTGCCATCACTCCTTTTGCCTCAATTTTGCACCTCCACCGCTATTTGTAGCACTCAGCACCTCCATTAGAAAATAGGACTGCTGAAGATAATGACATAGTAGACACCACTGATGGTGCAGACCAGATAATAAACATTGCTTAATGACTCTTTTGGTACTTGTTTTTAAGTAAAACTCAGAACATGTTGTTTCCCAGAAATGTTTTAGCCCTCCTTGGCCACATGATTCATACCTGCTGGAAAGATATGGTTAGGTTCCAAGCCAAGTCACTCAAACTCTCTGAGTTTGTCCTCCCTGACTATTTGCTTCAGAAGGATCTCATCTGGACAATGTAGATGTTTGTAGCTGAGAGAGTCTTCTAGACGCCACTTCTAATTAAAGGAGAGAAACAGGCGCTTCCACAGCACAATTCTCCCTATCCTAAACAAACAAACAAAGCAGTCATTCCAGCAATGGGTTCAGCTGGCGAGAGAGGGAACATGTGGCAGCCTGCATAAATTTAACTCACTGCCTAATATGAGGCAAGATGAGGCCTAATGTTTTTGATGGCAGTCACACTTGTTCCTTATAGAATCATATAATCATTATCCTCTCTCTGAGGGGATGCCATTATTTTCTTATTTTCACTGTGGTGCCCAAACCAGTCTGGCACACGGCACCAAACTGTGGAGAGCCCTTGCCTGCAGCTATTCCTGTGGTTGGCAGCTGGAAGGGCCTCCCTTGACCACAGTATCTACTCATCCATTTACACCGTTATTGAGTAATATGAGGTACCTCCTCCTCCCTTGAGGACTAAACATTTTGCTTTTCCTATGTTCCCAGCTCTCACAGCTGCTGAAAAGCTGCTGCAGGTTTCTATTCTGAACAGCACAGTGTATTAATCCTAATGCAGCCTGAACACATCCTACTGAAGTCAGGAATGGTTGGTAAAGGAGTCGAGTAATACGGCCAAAGGGTGATTTCTCTGCAGTTTGTTTCTTTGTTTCTAATGTAAAGCTGCACTGACACCACAATTACACCCACCAGATAGAGAGCTCCAGGTTCTCTTGACCTAATCAGGGGAAGAAAAATCTCTGCTTGAGCTTTGTTTTATTTTCCAGGTTTCAGTGGGCCTCATCAGATTAATCAGGGTTTTGAACCTACCGTCACCATCATCGATTATTGATGGTGATGGTAGATTGGACATTTAAAACTTTGATCTTCAGATATGCAACCCAGTGACAACATCCTTCCTGTACACATGGTGGCTGGTGACTTCTGCTTGCAATCAATGTGTGCTGTCAGTTTTCAGCTTTAGAGAGTTGGGTCTCAAAGCAAATGTTTTGCATCATTTTTCTATTGTAGACAATACTCCAAAGGTTACAGACAACTTGATATGGTTTAAAGAATAGCCTTCTGAAGTACAAACTTGAAAATGAAGCTCTGTTCACCTATGGCTCTGTGGCAGATGTACCTGTCAGCTCTGGGGTACATTGTGGGTAGTAAAACCACACGAACTTTCACACAATGTCCCTGGAAAATGCTCACATATTTACTTTATGTGCATGAAGACTGAACATGGCATGGAGATGCTTTTGTTACCCGATGTTCAAAACATTTTGTTAGAAGAAAAGTGGGAAAATAAATGCCTGAGAGGAAAAAGCAGATGTTTGCTGTTAAAGATCAGAATGTTATACAAGCAAGTTTACAATAACTGCTTTTAAATATAAACTAACTCCTGGGCAGTGTTTTCTAATGTACTGCAAAGCCTGCATGTAGCTCCTTTCGTCACTTACAAGTAAACACCCACTGGAGTGTTCTATAGTTTGTAAAATATGAAAAGGGCTTTGTTCACGAGAGACTCCTTTGATTTACTGTAAGATGAAAACCTATGTGCCAGAAACTATTTGGTTCTCTTAATCAGAACTGAGCAAACTTTTCTTTGGCTTGACTGCTCTGATCTCATTGCCTAAACACTCTAGCAAACAGCTAACAATTATGGTGGGTTTTTTTCCTTCCTTTAACATAGCTTTTCTTCCCTCTGGACAGGGCAGATGTTGGAGACAGGCTTCAGCAGCCTACAAAGGCCTCCTTATCTCCTGAGAGGCCTACAGCACTTGAACCCACAAAAACAACAATAATGAGGAAGCTTTCAAAATGAACAGACCAAAAGGGTGCATCTTCCTGTTCCCAGTGCCTTCGTGCTAGACAGCAATGCTACTACTGTGCCGAGTCAGCAGCTGTGGCTATAAAAAGTAACATTAGGTTTGCAGAGGCAGGAACCTCCTCCCTCACAAACACTGACAAAAAGGCAGAGCTGCCACACCTGCAAAATTTGTTCATTACTTATAAAAGAAGCACTGCTGCCACTATTAGATGTTTCAGCCTCATTATACCCCTAGGCAAGGATCGCATCTTCTCTCTGCTGTGTGCTAGCAGCAAGGCTCATTGCCACAGGTTAACAAGGACTTGACTTCTCTCTCCTCTTTTTTTTTTTTGTTTTTGAGGGGGAAAAGCCTGATTACAAAGTCAATTTAAAAAAAAAATCAGGGATGATATGAACATGAACCAAGGATCTGCACTTGCTGCTTTCTCAAAATATTTCCCACCTAGTCCTGAAGCAGGTTTGAACATTTCACAGCCAGCCACTTCCCTGATTCCCACTGCACGGCCATCTGCATAGCATCATTTTGCCGCCCTTGCAAACACTCTCCTTCTTAGCTATGATCCCGTTTCTCTGATGTCTCAATCACATAGTCAAAGCAGGATTTGTTGCATTGGCTTTGAAGTTTGAAGAATTCCTATAGAATTGCTTGTTTTCATAAAGTAAAAAAAAAAACAGTAAGTTAAAAACCTGCAGTATCTATTCCTGTGTTCTCCACTGAGAATGGAAGTAGTTTGGACAGAGACAGTAATCAAAGGAAAAAAAAAAATCTCACCTTGTGTATGCAGTCTGCTGTCATGGTACTTTAGGAATGCCCTCTTCCTCTTCTCCCAGGCATAGCCACCAGGAAACCTCTGGTTTCTACTGCCTTTGCCCAGTTCAGAAACTTATGCCACCTCAGCTGATGCCACTAACTCAAAATGGTCACAGGGAGCCAATGTTAAGTTTATTATCCAAAACCCATGCAGGCAGCGAAGGGCAGAATCTGCTCTACAGCTTTTGTGCCTGAAGGATTACACATCTATCTTTTAATGACCTTAGTCTAAAATATTCTTGTTGTAGGAAAGGGGTCTACAGCAACTCTGGGTGCTGCTGGTTCTAGCAGAGGTGAACAGTTCTCATCAATCTGCTCTAACTGGTTTGGTTGGTTATTCATTGTCAGATTGACCACAGGTGGGCCAGGTGGCCCTTTGCAAAGCAGCTGTCAGGGAATAGCTGACAGGACCCAGATCAAGAGGAAAGCAAGAACTAGTGAAATTCCTGGTATTTTCTGGGGCTGAATAATTGGTATAGATTGGAAGGGGTGGTGGAGAGATGGAAGGAAATCACTACGTGCAAAGCTTTCTTCTCCAGAGAGAAACTTTTTCCATTAATATTTTAGCAATACCACGTCTTCATGACATCTCAGTGGATTTGAGTTTTAAAGGGGAGATAAACATAAAATTCTTTATTTTCTGTGAAGACGTAATTGAAAAATTGATTTAAGAGGAAAGAAAGCTAAGCCCTTTTCCCACATGCACATATGAGTAGAGAGGTACTTCTAAACCCAGAGGAAGAGCTATAATAACAGGAGAAATTCCCAGGGACTTGAGAAAATTTGGAGCTTCTGCTCTTTCTTTCTGGAATAATTATCCCCAGGAGTCCCCAGATAGACACAAAAAGGGTGGCAAAATATTATGTTCTGGAACAATAGCTGGGTTTTAAAGGGAGTTTATGCGTAGCTCAGCAGGACTTTGCATTGAAACATTCCCTGAGACTCTGCTGGGACTTCAGCCTGGCACCAGGCAGTTTTGGCTGTATGACTACAGCCATGAACAAAGCTAAGTGTTCATCTAGATGTCTAGGAAGATGTTCAAGACCCTTGGAAAAAGTACCTAGCATGCTGGCCAGGAAGCTAAATGCAGCAAATGTAAACATATCACTTAGGATTTCAAGAGGTAGTTTCATTCGTATTGGGTGAAAAGCCACTACTTTCAGTCGAGGTGCCAGAACTACTTAAACCTTTGGGTTAAAAAAAAAAATGCTTGCTGCTGACCTTTCTCATTGTATTAAAATGTGGGAGTTGGAGTGTTTACCTGATAGGTTAGAGACATGTGTGTGAAGCCAGATCATGATACAACAAGGAATTCAAGAAATAATGATGTAGGGAAAGTGTGTTTTGGTTGGTGGCCTCTGCCTTCACTGGGAGGAGACAGTCTCAGGATTTGCTTACATTTCCTAACTCTGGTCCTGTATTTTATGTGACACATGCATTGGACACAAGTCCTTCGAAAAGGCATCTGCACGTGATTGTGTTAAGTCCCCCAGAGAAGACATAAACAACCAGTGCACCTCGCAGGACTTCATGGCTTAGGTGGCTGCAAGCTTTAGAACTGGATGCTTGCGGTTGAAATCCATAAAAACAATCCAAGTTCTTTTTCAAGGACTTAGAATTTACCTATGGATCATTTTCCCTCATCATTCTGGCATCCTGAGCTACTCTGAGTTTTACACCCAGGAGGAATTTGTAGAGCTTCATGAACCCTACTCAGTCAGGAAGCTACTTTGACTCCTGAGTGCCAAGCACTATATTCACTTCACAGACCCCCTCCTAAATCTGTCACATATGTAGCCTTTAACCCCATATAACCCTAAATAGGTGCTCAGTTAACTCCCACCTCAGCAGCTGAAATGAAGTGTCTCATCCTGTAATCTCCGGTCTCATAGCCATTTGTGTGGCACCGAGCATCCACCAGCACTCATTCCACATGGCACCCCTGCACAGCCTGGACATCCTGACCGCTCCCATGCCCCTTTTAGATTTTCTGGGCTTTGGCTGGATCTAAGAGCTGTATGCAGCTGTGAAGCTCTATCTGGTGACAGTATATTGACTGCTTTGCCAATGTTAACAAGAGGAAATCTAAATGTTTCAGGAGATTTACAGCCAGATGAATAAGGTGGCACACAAACGTGAAGTTGAGAATGATTCTTGCATGATCCCTGTGTTTATCCAGTCACTTAAAACTCTACCCAAATAATCTGAGAGCTAAAAATGAATGTTTCTGAGCATTTTCATAGCCACAGAATAATTTTAGCATCTTGTTAATTGCATATTTTGCAGGAACATCTGCTTTTGGCTCTGGAAAAGACCACAGAATGCAGTGGTTTTTATTGATGTTGTAGGCTTGTTGTCCTGGTGCCTCACTTCAGAAGGGAGGTCCTTCTTAAAACAATTCTCAGTCAATTTATGACCTTCGAGCTACCTGGTGCCTTTACAACTACCCACACATAGGATGTCACAGGCTTTGAGGACTTACTCATTCAAGGCCTGAATGGACAAATCTAAGGGTGTGACAGTCAATTATTATCTTTCTTTTACAGATGGTGCTCACTATCCAAGTTTGCATGAGAGCAGAGAGCCAAACCCAGAGCTCTTCATTTCAGTGTCATCACCACTGTCACTCTGTTATTAAAATTTCAGTGTGTGGTAAAGTCAACACATGCAACACAGCATTGCTTGATTTGGTTCTGATGGACTCAGTGAATTAACTCCTTCATTCAGAGGAAAAAGTGAATTAAAAGCCAATGCTTTTTTAGAAAAACAAGGGAAGGAATGAGGGATTTTTTTTTTTTTTTAAAGCATATGGACAAGACCCAGCTGGCAAGTTTTGGTGGACACACTTACCTTCTGTCTGTGATGGATGCCTTAAAACTAGTTCATAGAAGCACAGCCCCACTGAGCCTGGACCCACAGTTGTAAAGGGTGACTTGTGAGATTATTCTTAAAGGTATATGGTTTCTTTGATCCTGTAAATTCTACATAAGGTTACGGAAGGAAACCTTTGACTTAAGGAATTCTGTTATTAAGGTATGCAAATTATTTCCTGTGAGTTTTTTTCAAAACAGTTATAAGAAAAGGATTTTCTAGGCGAAGATTGAAGTAGAAATGCTACTTACTGCTCTAAAGAACTGAGAGAAGCCAGGTTATTGTGCAGTTAGACCTTCTTTGTGAGTTTATCTTGACTGATTTAACTTGGAAACGATAATGAATGTAAATAAGAATCTGAACTCTTTCCCCTAGGGTTTCCTGCCCTGATCTCTTTCTTGAAGAGACAACTCACATTTTTCTTCTCTGTTACAACAAATTAGGCCCACATGTGGGCATGACTTAATGATTATGTAGTGATTACCTTGAATATTTATGCAGAATCTTGGTAGATAAGCTTAGGGTCAGTCATCAGAAGGATTTTGTATGCCTGCAAACTTTAGTTCCTACCTTCTGCTTAAAAATGTTACGTCTTCTGCTCTGCTTGAATTTCATCAAGGTTTTGTGATACTTGTGTTATTGTTCTTACTGCAAATGAGAATTTTCTGTGTCTTTCAATCAATGTTTGAATAACTTTTCTGTTTGCATGGGCTAAGGTTGTGTTTTATTTGAGAGCTACGGATTTTATCTTGGTGTGTCTATATGTGGATTTTAAATCACAGAAGTAAAATGAATTTAAAAAAAGAGTAAATCAGAGTTAAAAATTAAAGTGCTGGCTTTGTGTCACCCTCCAAGTTAAAACAGAACTTTTGTCTGAGTTTTTTGCTTCAGTCTTTCTGACATAATTGCTCTTTGTTTATTTAATTGAATTCTTTTCCTTAAAAGATGCAAGACCACATTTGTATCTTCTAAATCCATTTTTTGGTGCCTCTTCAAATAAGTAATAATTTGTAAATTGTTTCAGTTCACCTTGCTTTTTTTTTGCAATTAAATGTCAAATTTTCTTATTCATCTCGGATCTATCCTAATATATTAACCAAAGGTGTGGGATGACTTACTTTCCTTACTGACAATAAAAAGATTAGGGTTTTTTTTTTTTGCTTGTGACCCCCTCTTGTAACTCTGAAGTGTGTAGAAAAGCTTATCTCTGTTTCTGTGCAATGAAAAAGTTCTGTTCCTTTGATTCCACCCCCTCCTCTGTTAATCAAATGTGCATGTCTGTTTTGCAGCTCCCTAGTGCTGTCACAGTGTACTGCTAAATTACTGACCCTGGGTTTCCTTTTTCTTAAATGAAGTCTTTTTTCAGTTAGGTTTTTATGGTGGAGCTTGCACACAAAGCAAATAGGACCAGGTGCCACGTGGCAAGTGCTGTTCTTCTGGCTGTACTGAGAACAGCTCTGCTCTTGAACTCATGCCTGTTGCTGTTCAGTATGAGAAATGATGATTTCACATGCTTGATTGCAGCAGGAGAAACCTAAACTGGTTCCTTCCAAAAACTGAAAGCATGTGGTCCAGGTCTTGCCTTAGTGAACTGCTCTGTGGCAAATGTTCAAGGGAACTATCTTTGGCTAATCTGCCGATTCTATTTTTTGACCTGTCTACTCTGTTTTCTTTCTCAGTTTCCTTAATTTTCTCACGTTTGTTTTTTCTCTTTTCTGTGTTTGTTTTCCATGTCCTTATATTCCTTTAACCTTTCTTATTTTTTTTAATTTGTCCCTTTCAACTATATTCTCTCTTTCTTTCTCTCCACTCTCCCTTTCCTTCCTGTTGTTCCTTGCCATCTCCCAAACCTGTCTCGTTCTGGCTTTCATACCCTCACACCTACTCCCTCCAGACTACTCTGCTGCTGTAGCTGGCAGTCGATTCCTGTCAGGTACCCCAGCCAGAATTGTGGCTAAAGACAGGCTTTTTTTTCTTTTCTTGTAAACCAACTGGACTAGTAATAATTGCAGTTTGTTGCACGTTATCAGTGGGAAAAGTTTTGTGAGTAAATCTCAGCCAATCATAATCTGGCACTGGAATAAGCACCTTGTTTAGTCTAGGGACACCAAATAAATTGGCCGTACATCTTTGATTTCAGGCTGTATTTGAGCCCTGTTGTATAATTGCCATTTGCATGCCAGAGGATTTGCATAGGGGTGCTACTCAGATCAAAGTTGCATTTATCTGGGCTTGGGTGTATTAGCTGTAATTAGTAATGTAACAGTAATGTAATTTTAGGAGACAATGCCACATTTGTAGGATGAACTGAAACTACAGCGGCACTTGAGCAGAAAAGTAATGTTGACGCAGCCTGTTCCTCTCCCAGTAGCAGAGTAATTGCAGTAGGAGGTATTCATTATTATAAACAAAAAAAAAAAACCCTCCATGTATTTCCAAGCTAGCATGAAATACTGCCTGAAACTCAGGTATTTCAGTACTGTGGTTCTCACCAGATGGAAAGAAAGCACTGCAAGGAGAAGATATTTGCTTTGTATGCTGCATGGGGAAATGAGAGGGAAGTGGCTACAAGTCAGAAGGAAAGGCAGGAGAGGTTAGGGTGGCTTTTCAGGTTCCTGTCTGTCTTTTCATAATTTGTTGCTGCTTTTGCACTTCAGAGGACAGTCCTGCTTGGACATTTCTTTTGGTGCTGAGGGGTGAAAAAATGCCAAGCAAGCCAGCAACCCTTGAGCTCATCTGTGCATTTTTAAAACAAAATTTAAGTGTTACACATCATAGTAGACAGGGTTTGCTCATCTTGGTCTTGTCTCTATCCACTTTCATCCTTTTCCTGCTCTGACCCAGTGTCCAGCAGGGAAGATGGCAACAGACTCTGAGGAAACTGCAGTTTCAAGGTTTATGGTTTTTGTAAACTATGGCTGTGTCTGAAGCAAGTCATTAATGGCAGGTGAGGTTATGGCTTTTGCAGAGCATGGCAAATCAGGGTCAAATTGTGCTTTACCTTACATCACCATTTATGAATACAAGGATACGCAAAAAAGGATGTCGTTTGGACATGCACATCTGAGAGTCTGAATTGTTTCAAATTCTAGATGTCTTCAGGTATGGATACGGAAAAAAAGGTTTGGTTTGAGCACTGTAGTTCACGCTTGTACGTTCCAAGAACCGAACTGAACTGCAGTGTATCTTTAAAAAAAAAGCGTCTGAGGGAATCATTCTTGTCAAACTTGTCTGACATAGATATTTTCATCTGTTGTCTCAAACCTATCTGCACATACTGTGTGGAACTGGCACGCAGTCAATAGGTTCAGTGCATACCTATCTGTGATCTTCTTACAAATCCTAGGCATACCTGTCTGTGTCCCTTCATTAAGGGCCATTACAGAATCATAATTCAGGTTGGGAGGTGATCTCAGAAGATCACCTGGTCCCAAAACCTTGCTCAGCCCAGAGCCAGCTAGGAGCTGCATCAGGCTATGCAGGGTTGTGTCTCGGTGAATGTGAACACTCCCAAGCATGGGGGCTCCATGCATTCCCTGACTTCTGGTCTAGTGTCTGACCATCCCCATGGTAAATCCTTATTTTCCCCTTTTACTGAATTGGAATATTCTTCGTTGTGGATTATGTCTGCTGCTTCTTTATGTGTTGCTGTGCGCCTCCTGGAAGATTCCAACTGCATCTTCTCTGTACCTTCCATTTGTGTGCACCCATTGTAATGGCATCAAAGAAGAAAGAATAAAAGCAAGGAAGGGAAAAAGCTGAGTGTTTCCTAAATCTGGTAATGGGACACACTGCTAAAGCAGGACCAGTACCAATGACTCTGAAAATCCCTACAGAGGGGTCCAGAGCACCCTGGATGGCTTCTGTTCTCTTAAAAGACCAGCATGAGAAGACAGTAGAAATGTCCAGTTTAAAGAGAGATAATTGGGATTAGATAGGAAAAGGGAAGGAGAGGTTGCACTGATTTAACGTGCAAATTAGTTTTTAAAATGGGTGTATGTAGTTAGTGCAAATGTGCTTGTGGACTGGGGTTTTGCTCTCCCCTGAATGCACAAAACATAACCTTAAGCTGAAAATACATTGGACTGATGTCCTTTCCTGAATCTGGAAGAAAATATGGAAAAAGGGAACTAAGAAAAATGATTCCTGTTAAAAATCATCTTCCTTAAGCAGAAAACGTTACAGCGTATTGTTTTGTACACAGATGCATTTCTGTACACATGTGAAACTAATTCAATTAATTGCAGCAATGCTTGAATCTACTTATTGTTTTGGAATTTATATTTCCAGTTATAGGTTTTCAATTCAAAAGTCTGATGCTTGGCTTTTCTAAAATATATTGTATATCATGATTGTCACTTAGTAAGGTTTACTACTCAATTATAAATGTTTTCCTTTTGCAAAGGCTCACTGGTGGTAGAGGTATTTATGTAAGCCAGGCAATTTGGAACTTGCTCAAGGTCTGCAGTAAAACACTCAGCCAAATGGTTTTGATAAAAAAAGGAACTGTTCTTATTTTTTTTCCTATATTTTTAAATGGATAGATCACAATAGTGGCTGAGAAATATTTTTTTGTTCCCTTCTCTCCCATCAGCAACACTCATATCCAGGCTGAATAAATCCTTCACGGCATTCTTTGCTTGTGGCTCTTTGATGTGGTTCCAGCAGCTTCAAATGTAGGAGGCATCCAAACTGCTGGAAGTCAAAAGGCTGAAACCCCTTGTTACAGGAGCCCTGAACAGCGACAGGGTGGCCTGGCAATGCCTTGCAGGACTAAAGATGAACGTACACAAGAGTCCTTCTCCCCTCCTGCTCCACAACTTGGCAGCATTTGGAGAGCCTTTCCTAGAGGTCAGGGCTACTATGAACAGTGCTTCTGCAGCTTGTCACCCAGTGAGTGTTAGGAGAACAGTGGGGCTGTCCATCTGTCTACTGGAAGGAATGATAGCTATATGCATGCCCTAGCTCTGGTGAAATGAGTGGTAATTTTGAAGTTACACCTCCACTGAGGCTTACCACACCACGCTAATGGGTCTAGCTGCAAGAAGAAGGTGGGGAAGGTGAAGCTGACAGTGAAGGGTGAGGGCCCTTGCAGCATGGGGCACAGTTGGACTCATGAGCTGTAGCTGAGGACTGGATGGATGGCTGGAAAGGACCAGGCCAGTTGAGGAGGTGGGCAGCCTGATGGCCATGAGAACTTTTCCTGGACAGAAGATGATACTTCAGCACTGGCTGTTCGCAAGTGTGGTTATCTCCTCCTGAGGCAGAAGTTCCTGGGGAGTCCAACTTGGTGTGTAAGCAAGCAGCCAAATGCTCCAGCATCAATGCCATCGCCTCTTTCCAAGCCCTACGGAACACCGATGTCCCCACAAAGCAAGGGCTTCTCTCTGATGGCTGTGCAAGTGAAAAGCTGACCTGAATTTGGATGCAAAGATGCTAGTGACTATAAAAAATTAGTGGCAGTTCAGTGTCGGGGTAAATCAGCAAGCACTTGTCCCTCCTGCTAGCAGCACTGTCTGCTCACAGCTCCCAGGATGGCTCCCGCAGGCCTCCCTTTCACAGCTGCCTTCTTCTGCCTGCCCAGAACTTTCTTTCCTTCAGCCTTTGGCTTTCTCCTTAACTCAGTGCCCTTTGATTTCAGAATATGGCTTACATTTTTGAGTTTATTCTAAGCCAAACTGACTCGATGCTGATCACTCACACTTTCCCCATAGAGTGGCTTCAGAGTTTTTGATTAAATGGCTCTTGTAGGAAATGCTATTTGTCAAAAGCATCTTCCTTTCCCTATAAGAATATATTTTTATTTAAATAAAACTGTGGAAAGGAAACATTTCTTGAAATGCAGAAGGAAAAGAGCAGATCCTCCTCAAGATGTGGGGAATTCAAGTCTGAGTGTGAAGAGTGTCATTAGATTTCTGCTGTTCACCCAGACTGTCTTTCTTCATCCTTTGTTTCTGCACAGTGGGAGCTGGCGAAGTGTGTGATTTGCTGCTGTCTCCGCAGAAATTTGTGTGGACAGACTTCGTCTGTCCCAGTTAGTATTCTGTCACCTTTCAAGAGAATAAAATTCATTATAACAACAAAAATCCAGGTAAGAGACCTCAGATAACTTCAAGGAAACCACGACAGGGATATATAACACCCAGTTGAAGACCCTGCTGAAAAGTGAACAGATTATGCTTGTTATATGTGGCTCAACTGGACCATTAATGTTAAAATTCTTCAAACCAAAATAAATTCTGATTTTCTTCTGTTGGAGTTTGTGGTTTGGTTTTCACACATTCTAGGCTCCAGTTAAATGATTTACTGTACAATTTAATTCCTTTCAACTGTCACTCACACAAAAAGATCCCTTGAACAATCTGCCAGTAAATGAAGGCAACACTTGTCCAGGGTGGAATTTGATCAGGATTGTAAAATCCAACATGGCAAGATATGAAGGAACAATCACGTAACCCACTGTGACCCACACTTGGTACCCAGGAAATTGAAGGCCACGTGACTGTGACTGTATCTGAAAAAATACTTCATTTAAAATAAATGGAAACATTCATTCTGCTGTGGGGCTTTTGTTGGTAGCTGCCTCCACAGAGGCTGGCATCACAGGCTTGCTGCTATTCTTTCTCTTTCTTTTGAAATTTCTCTGCTCCTGATCTTTAAATGGTGTGAATTTTTGAAGTTTTTCCTCAAAACTTCAAAATAGCGTTTTAACATCCCAATTCTGCATAGCAAAAGGGTAAAGAGAAACAGTTGCCAGGGGACAGTGAAAAATGTCCAGACGAGGAGGCAATAAAGAAGCCACCACAGCTCTTTGGAAATCATGCATTCTAGGGTTCGATATAGCCTTGAGTTCTTCGCTTTGTTGCTAGCTTTGTCACAAAGTTGTGATATGCCGCTTGTGGATCAAATATCAGTGTATGAACAGCTTCAGTCACTAGTAAGATTCAACCACCTTTGGAGTGAAACTGTAGAGAGGCACTCAGTGTGTAAGGAACCAGAACCTCCTCTGATCATTCTACATCAAGACTGCAACCCCATTTTTAATTAGTAGCATATCTTTTAGAAGGTCCTGCTTCTAAGACTCAGGTGATGAAGAATCTGTGACAGTTCTGAGTGAAACCTCGTGGTTACTTGATCCACTGTTAAAGACGTACACCCTGGATCCAGCTTGAAATTATTTAGGTTCAATTTTTCAGGCGCAGCGGGCATTCTTGTAAAAGGGAGTTGGTCCTGCGAGTAGCTGAAGACCATGGCTGAGATGCCTTTTAAAGACTTCCTCACTTCCGCTGATCTAATGCAGAGCTGGTTGAGCTCTGTATCTAGCAGAAAACTGCCTTTTTTTTTTTTTTCTTCTGATGAGGATGGTGTGTGGGGTGAAGGAAAGACCCCTTGCAGGGAGCGATTCAGGCAGCTCAGCCAGTCCTCTTGAATCATGTTCAAAGCCTCTCACTCTTTGACACAATTTTCCACAATTTTGAATGAATGGCTCTGGCCACTTTCTTCTCAGTTCTTATAAATGTTCCAAGATCTCTTTTGAAATATGGATACTGGAAGCAGATTCTTCTTTTTTTTTTTTTCTCTTTTTTTTTTTTTCTGGAACTAGTTCTGCACCTCTTTAATAACAACATCTGGTTAAGATCTTTAGTTCTGTCTGTCACAAAAAATTACATCAACATCACTGCAAGGTCCTCTCTTGCCATTTCATGTGAGCGATGATTCAGTACTGTCTGAAAGGGAAAAGAGCCACTGTCAGCTCCTCGTTATTGCTTCCCTCTACTTTGATGGGTAACTCATCTGGGAGAGCTCTGTTTAACTAGGAAAAGTGGGCAGGATCAAACATCTCAAGATGCCCCTGATTCTGGGACAATCTCCAAGGCCTGGCAAACACAGTTGATTCAGACTGGCCTGGAAGTCAAACAAACCTTCATGCATGCAGCAGAAGTTACTTCTAGGCTCTAAATACAACCCATAAAGAGCCAAATATAGTTTGTGCCATGCAGCTGTGTTCTCAGAGCCAAAGCAGTGAGACAGCAGCTTTATAGCTGCATTCCCATTTCACATCAATTTTTTTTGCTCTAGTAACAACTTCAGAAATATGAAAAAAACACTGCTATTTCACTGTCTGTTTATAAGAGGAGGAAGCCCAAGTGGACTGTTACGGAATGGATAGGAAGGTGGCATTAATAATGGACAAGGTTACAATTACCGTAAATTGCTTGTGAAGTTTTAAAAAGATTCTTCTTCCCCTTCACTTCAAACTGACATTCATTGTCTTGTCTTTTAGGGACCTTACTTTTACTGGGTACAAGAGACAAAGCATTCCTCCCAACTAGCCACTTGTAATTTTCCCTCACTATTTTCTGAGATGCTGAAGGGTACACATATAAAATGAATTGGCTTTGCTAAGAGAGGAAGCAGAGTTAAAAAGAAATGTGGGATTTTGCATTCCTCTTTCCATCAAGATGTTGTGTTCAGCAGATCTTTCTCTTTTATCTAAAACTCTTCCAGAACAACCTTCGTGATGGATATCAGAATACTGCAGTGTAGTCAGAGCCGTTGCATGCGGACATGCCAAATCCACTTAAAAAGTGAGCAGGAATCTAAATGTTTAACTAACCTCACGGCCCTTTTCAGGTGCTTTCCGTTCCTAACAACTCACCCATTTTACTTAGCTGTTCACGTTACTCGTTTGCTTCTGAGCAGTCTTTTCCCTCTCAAGCAGAACAGACTCGTCTGAGTGATCAAAACCTACTTCAGCCAAAATACGAGTCAATAAACTATTTTCTTATTGTCCCCTAGATCCCCAAGGAAACGTCACATCCAAGGCATTCTGCCGGCCACATGGTTGCTGCTCCTCTTGCTTGTGTGTGGTCCACGAAATGTTCAAAAGCATTGTAGCACTACTGTACTGCCAGGAACAAGTGCAGCATTATTGTTAAACACAGCATCATTGTAGATTTGAATGGCTCCTCCAAATAGGCCAGAACTGGCGATTCTGGAAAAAAGCAATTTCTGTGGGTTTTCACTTACTTGTGGTCTATTTGACTGTTTGTTTGTTCACAGTTGCTGAGTTTTAACTCAAACCAAAGAAAATGAGTATTAGTAGAGGAGAAAAAGATAAATCAAATATTTGATGAAAGGCTGGGAGAGCTGGGGCGGTTCAGCCTGGAGAAGAGAAAGCTCCAAGGACCTTATTGTGGTCTTTCAATTTATAAAGTAGGTTCATAAGAAAGATGGAGAGAAACTTTTTAGCAGGTCCTGCAGTGACAGGACAAGGGACAATGGTTTTAAACTAAAGAAGGTAGATTTAGATTGGATCCAAGGAAGACATTTTTTACTATGAGGGTAGTGAGACATTGGCACATGTTGCCCAGAGAAGTTGTGGATGCCTCATCCCTGGCAGGATTCAACGTCAGGTTGGATGGGACCTTGAGCAGCCTGGTCTGGTGGGAGGAGCCCCTGCCCATGGCAGCAATAATGAAGAGTTGGGCACTAAGCAACAGATGATTCTCACGAAGCTGATGGGAAATACAGGAGAAATATGTACATTAGGAAATACTTGTGAGGATGTGCCTCACAAGCATCTGAACTGCTTATGAGCTGTGCCTTGTCCACATAGGGCATGTGTGCTAAAGGCTATGAAAAATTCACATTTCCATGGAAAGATTTATGCAACGAGGAAGGCTGTTCCTGTCCTCTGATGAGCTGTGAGGAAAGGCATCAAAGTGCAATTTCTGTAACTAGTATAAACAATAAAATACGTTGTTCTTAGCCAAAACTTTCAATAGTCATAATTCATTTAAATTAATATTGTCTGAATGTTGTGAACTTCAGAAAGCCACAGACGTAATTGATACATCTGCTCAGATCTTCATGCATCTGTTTTCCAAACCCTGCTGTTCTCCTAACCCGTTTTTTTTCCATGCCAAGTTCAGCTTTCCAGCGTTGGTGAGCGTTCGTGGACTTGCACCGCCAGACTGGGCAACTGCATCCAGCCAGGCACCCAGGAGTATGCAATCAGCTGGGCTCCAGCAGGAGCTGGGTGCTGGGAGCCACACAAGCATGACCAGCCTGTAGCCCAGCAGCCACCCAGTCACAGAGCTGCAAGAAAAAATAAGCTGGCACTCATGTCACTTGAGATATTTTTTTACACTCAATGCTTTTTTCTTTGAAGCATCATGTGAGCAATTCTTGCTGGTACTTTTTAGAAATGGAGAGGGTGTCATTGATTTAATCATGACCTTAAAGTTTGGCTATGGCCTGGCTAATCATATAACCTCATCACCTCACCGAACATGAAGTCATATTCATGTTGCAAGACCTGTGGGATTTAGTAGGATTTAGACCCTGTTACAGGTAAGAGCACTTTTGGCTGATGCAGTTTCTCCAAACTTAAACTGAAATGGCTGCAAGACTTGGAGGTGCCGTGGAGTTGTGTCTCTGAGTGATTCCTCAATGCAGTGCAGTGGGCAGGGCAGGCACCAAAGAAATCCTGGCATAACTTCAGGCTGTTTCAGGCAGCTCCAGCTCTGCTGCTGTCAGATCTGCAAGTGGCATTTTTTTTTCATAGGGGGCAACCTCAGTAAAACAGGTGATGTAGAGAAGTGAGAGGGAAGGAAAGGTAACCAATCTGTCCAGCAGAAGCAAAGCTGCAGCGTTTGAACTGACAGCGCTAGATCTGGTCAAAGCTTTGAGCCTGGCTTTTGGAGTTTGAATCTTATGGACAGCGAGTCATCTGGAACAGCTTTGAATTTTTTTCTTTATCATTTTTTACTTTAATATTCCTTGAAATGCACATAAAGCTCAAAGAAGAACAGCTGAACCTTGTTTCACAACCCATGAGGAATGTGTGGCTGGGTCTCAGCAGCCGCCCAGCCAGAGACTCCCCGTGAGCATCACCTGGTGTGCACGGCAGAGCCATCCCCCTGCTACCCCAGCAGCACAGGAGCACAGTTCGCTTTGCAGGTGATAATGAAGTTCTGCTGCTAATTCATGCACAGCACAAACAAGAAAAGGTCTAAATTCTCTCCAGTTTTGAAGAGTGAAGGGGCATTTAAAGTGATACAATTAAATCAAGCAGCAAAGCCAGAGTTAAGGGTATACTAAGCTAAACTGTAGATGACACAAATCCCCATGTGCAGCAGTTTGCTAATGGCAGCGGTACAAAGACGGCAATTTGCCCTCAGGGCTTCTGTCTCTGCTTTCTTTCTGTGCCTTTCTTATGTGTCCTTTGAACTGTTGTGCACATCTGGACTTAGCAGGATGTTAATATTAGAAATCCAAACTATGAAGTACTATTAGAAACATTTTATAACGCCAGAATTTTGTTAGTTGCTCAAACTAGGGTTTCTGGGATAGAGCTATAGTGATTTAACATCTTTTGTTCTTTTACTGGTTTTGATCATCTCATAGATGCTGCTCACAAGTGCAAAGTTTAGCATCTCTGTCTAAGTGCAAACTTTGCAAACATTGCTAAAAAGGGGATTTCTGTCTGACCTATTGTAATAGATTGGCATTTTGACTTTTCTTGTTATTTTTCTTTAACTGATTTTCATCTATGGCACATCCGTGTACTTTCCCCATACACACACCCTGTCCACTGAGAGGTGTGATAAATTCTGCAGTTTATATCTTAACGGCAAAATTGCTTCCAACTGTCTACCAGACTTTTTCTGATGAATGGATGTCTTCTTTTAGTGTTGTCAGATACCATGGACTTTGACTTAAAACTTCTCTGACATAAGGGACTGCCTCTGCACAGAAGACTGTGCTCATGCTGGCATTGAAGGCAAAGTGATAGAAAACTTGCATGTAGAAAGCTGATGTTATTTAAGAAACAGAGTTTTGTTACACTTTGAGTGCACTTTGAGGAATATTTTTTCCTTTCGTAACTTTTCTGACCATGTTCTCATGATTAATGATTTTTCCAAAAATCAGTAGTGAAACTCTGAAAACAAAGAAGCAGCTTTTAGTGTCTTTGGAACAAGTAGCAAATTAAATTACTCCATATAAAACAATACACTTGTTCTTTTTAAGTAAGCACTTTCTAAGAAATTGACAGAAGCAGAGAAAGTTCAGCCAAAATATCTGAGGAATTTTAAGTAAGAATTTCTGTGCTTTTTACTGTGGCATGTGACCAATGGCCTCAGCCAATCTTTATTACAGAAAGAGCAAAAAAGCTAGCGAATATTCATGTTTATAAACAGCTCCTGGGGCATCCCTGCAGACACAGAACACTTACACATTTAACCTCAGCCTAATATTAATCTCCTGCTCTCGTTGGTTTTAAGGAAAACCTCAAAAAGTGTTTCCATCCTCACAGCTCCACTGGGTTTTCATCACCCAAGTTTCTTCTCCTGTGTCTCTCGCTCCCTGTATTCCGTCCTCTTTTGACTTAAAGACAGTGCTTTTGGGAGTGCAGAGACAGGGCAGAGACTGAGCTCCTTTCCTGTCCCATTATCCCCTTTGCTGGCCCCAGTGAAGGGAAAAGCCCACCTCACACTAGCAGCTGGTATTTTGCTTTCTTGCCTGTAGATGTAGCAGACTGTCCTTTTTAAAGGAAAGCAGATGTCGCCACAATCAACTACAACCTCGGTGTCGGGGAGAGATCCACAGGAGAAGTTACCAGGTCAGTTAAGAGCATGGGGGTTGCTACAGGGACTGAGGTTTGCTCTTCAAAATCCCCCGCAGCACAGCGATGCAGCATGCACAGAGGCAAGCTGGCTGCAGGTCACAGCCTGCTCTGCGCTGCCACCTGAGTGCCCCATGCCCCAGGTCCACCACAGCTCCCCAGCGAAGGTGCCAGGTGTCCCACGGGAGATGTGACGCTGAGGGCTTGGGGACCACCACTCTGGAGTCCATCAGCCACAGCTGTTAAACACACCCACCCTAAGAAAGCTCCTTCTTTCTTAGCAAACCTGAGCTATTTTACTGCCATCCTGGGGAATGATATGAGGCAAGTGGCCAAACCACCTTGTTTGGACTATTTCTTGTATTGCCTGGGGTGTAACGGGGGCCAGGCTAGCCCTGCCCCTCCTTCCCCAGCCACATTTCTCCCTGCACTGGACTTGGAGGGCTGCAGCCATGCACTGCGATAGGGGGTTGGCCTCCTGTTGACCAGGCTTGCTGGGTAGCTTCTACAGTCCCACTGCATGAAGGACAATGTGAAAATGGATCATTATAGAGCTGTCCTCCCTCTCTCTGGCCTAAGCAATTCTTTTTACTTAGCCTACTGGCCTATTGACTAAATAAGACCAGCAAGATCAGGCTAATAAACTAGACTTCTTCCTTTGTAATTCAAAACCTCTCACTCATTAGGATTAATTTTATGCCCCCTGTTGTGTGCTATTTATTTTTTATGTATCTCCCAGATAATAAGGTTCCTGGAACTGTAGTACAGCAAAGGTCAGTAATCATTAGTGAAAGTGGATATTTTTCTTCCATGCAGACAGAAATAATTTTCATTGCTGCAAACCGTGCGGCCTTTGGCTGTTGCAAGAGGCAGCACCCAAACCTTATACAGTCTGAACACAACACAACACAGAGCATCATCCTTGAATAGGAAACATTACCAGGGCTGGACTATCACCTTCTTGAACAGAGGGTCTGGGGAGAAGCTCCTGGGTACTGAAGGTGCCATGAACAGAGAGCACAGCCTGGCATGCCTGGCTGGCAGTGCAGGGGGGGAAAGGAAGATGTGGTGAATGGCAAATACAGGGAGAGATCTGGCCTTCAATGCTATCTCCTTCTTTGCAAAGGCACAAGGAAGAGGTTGCTCTTCTGAAATATTTTTAAGAGCTGTGGGGCTAAAAGCAGAGACAGGGAAACCAACCCCACTGTGCCAGTGTTTTATGAGGTTGTTCTAGAAAAGCCATCATTCCAACTCAGTGCTGATGAGACTGCAGCAGGCCACACAGAGCATACTCAAAAAACTAAAGCAGCATCTTTATTTTATACATAACTGTCAGTATAAAAGGTTTATTACATAAGAGCTGTTTTGTTTACAATATATTATATTGCTTCAAGCCGATGCAGAAAGTTCAGACAGTATAGGTCTACTTTGTTTACAATATATTATGTTGCTTAAATGTCACCACTGCAGTGTATTTTTAACACACAGTACTTCACAAAACTGTAAGGCCAAAAATAACATTGAATTGAGTTATTCAGCTTTTAAATTATGCAGCTTATTTATTATATTTACTTTTTTAGGGAGAAGTCTAAACACAAAATAACAAAAACGTAAAAGGCACCTTTCCTTTGTCTTAGGCAAATTAACTCTGTAGTCACTGAAATGAATCAGGTTAGCATCTACAAGGTCTTCTGCTTGAATATTGTTATTTAATTTTTCAGCTTTATAATCAGAAGAGGAAGTTTAAACATAAGTGAAGTATAATACAAAACACCATCCAAAGCACTGAAAGAAGAAGCTTATATAATCATGCTACAGAAGTATTTATAAAACTTAACAGGAATAGTAAATATCAGCTCAGTGGTTTATAATGAAGCTAATAAAATTCCAGCTGGTAATCTTAACTGTAATGAACAGCATTTTAACATTCAATCCATGAGAAGTTAATGAAGGCTATGAACTTTGTGTAATACAAACCATTTCAGACGTTGGAGTTCACCAGATATAATTGGATTCGGGTGGACCATGCCTCTCCTCGGCCTTTTTCGGCGGAGGCGTGTGCTGCCTGTGTTTGCTGCCTGCTGGCCTCAGGGCGATCAGACCGCTGGCTCCGTACCCTGGAAAATTACCCAGTTCAACAGAAAAGAAACTAAAGAAGTGGCCTTGCGATCCATTGCTAATGCTTCACGTGGAAACAGTCCCCTCATTTGAACAAAGGATTTTGCTAGGCCTTACGCAAGCGCTAACCCTTCTCCGTGCTCTCTGGGATGGATGAGGTGCTGCCAGATGGGCTTAATGGCAGAAAGATGCTTTTGCCTCACCAGGGAGCCCAGGGGACCATCAGTTCACCCAGGCTGTCACTCAGCCCCGTGTCCACAAGTGCACGGCCCACACCAGTGGGCGAGAGTCATGCTGCTCCACCAGCAGCGGGCTCTAAAGAGGGGCTAAGCCTCCTCCAAGGACCATCTGTGCCAGCCACCTGAACTTGGCTTTCGTTCATGGCCAAATGCAAAGAGAAAGAACAGCAATGACGATAAACACCTGGGGGAGGGGAAAGCAGTCTGAAACAGGTTTAGCAGAGCTGCTTTGTTGTGGAAAATGAAAACAAACAATAAAAATGGAATTCAAAGTATTATGTTGCAATTATTTATAGTTTCATGGACCCATCTCATTACTAAAAGCTCATGGAAATGGCTAAAAAAATGAGTCCCCTGTCCAATTTTTTAACTGCTTCTTTTTAAGAAAAGGCATTCATTTGATGGGAGTATGAAACAAGTCTATAAATCTCCTCTCAGGATCAGAAAGATGTTTGGTTTTAGTTGTAAAGTGTGAATTGCAGTGCATCCACTTGCACGTGCAATTTAAACCCTAAATGGGCACTTTAAATTATGGTGAAATTTATCCAAATGTCCTATTCTCACTTTATTTTCTGAATATACAGATAGTTTTGGAGTGCTAAACACAACAGGACTGCACCCAAACTCCAAGTAATGAAGCTGGAAAACCCTGGAGCTGTCAATAATAGTGTGAGTCACTATTGACTCCTCTTAACAAGGCAGTTATAAGGCTTGGTTTTGTTGTACAGGTAATTACTTCTTCAGTGATGGTCAGGTCACCCATAGTACCTTCTTTTTTCCTCTTGCTTTTATAAGCTGTTTATAAGAAGAGTATGTCAGGAAGAAATAGTTCGTATTGAACTTATGAATTGCAGTTTATTCATTTCCATCTACCTTTTTTCTAACCATAACTTATGTTAACGGTATTTTTCCTTCTGAGAATGGCATGAATGCTTAAATACAGGTCCACTAGGTAACAGCAGAAAAGTGAACTCCCCAAACCTGATTTTCACAGCAAAATCCATTTTAGTCAGATAATACTCATTTTATAGTGAAACAATCATACTTATTCTAACACATTTTGATGTGACAAAAATCACAGTCATCAATAGCATCAATTTACTAAAAATGAACATTCAATTGATAATGCAATGTAAAGTTTATGTTTTTATGGCTTCCTGGTGGGGTTCATAGGTGGAAAAATTTTCAACTCTTTTATTATCGACACTAAATGTGAATTAACGGTGATAAACATTAACACCTCATGGGAGGATGTATAGCGTGACTCTTGAAGATCTACTGTTACAGCACTGTTGCACATGAAACATAGAATCAAACCCCAAATCTGCTGTTCTTACTGGACACGGCCAATTACATTTCAGATGATTTTATAGTGCTTTTTTAAACCCAGTGAAATGATCAGTTGCTTCAAGAGGTGTCAAATGGATCAATAAGCAGAAAATAAATTGCATGACTCTTCAAGCTTTCCTGAAAGGTTCTAAAGGATATTTAATTTTCCTAAGGTTTAACTAGCTTTAAAATCTAATAGAGTTTTACATCTAAAAATGCCTACCCAACACATTAAAGCTAACTGACATTACTGAGGAGTACCAAAGGACTTTAGATCCTTTCACACCACAGGTGGAAGACACATGAAGTCATCTGGATTCTGGAATAAGGGAGATCTTGTTAAACATTTTTTAAACAATTCTGAGAGTTTTTTTAAAGTAGTTAAAATTATTGAGTATTGAAAATCTTCATTTTATTGTTTGGATTAAAGATGAGAAAAAAGAGAGTGGGGTATCATTAATGATGCTGGAAAGGCTCTTGAAGCAGTCATTTCTGTATGGCATCGGAGGTGCACGACCTTTGACATGGACTCTCGGGGTTTGATTCTCACTTACTTTTATTGCAGTGCCTCCCATGCCAGCCTTCTTTGCACTGGCATTTGTTGGGCTCAACACAGGTGCCATACAGGCCGCAGCCGGGCTCGCAGACAGCTGTAAGAAAGCAAGAGTGTACGTCTGACCTCTTGACATTTCATCCAGAGACAAAGTTGCAGATTTGCTTTCCCTGCTGTTCCCCATGATGGGTTGGGCCTGGCACGGACTGGGGCTCTCACAGTAAATCTATGACTTCGTACTGAGTCTGTGCAGAGCCCCAAAACTTCCACCCTTCAATTCCCCTGCAAGGTCTGTCTCAGTCTCTGGCAGAGAAAAGTAGATGGAATACAGAATCAATGGGAGAGTAGGGTAGCCCCCAGCACCCCTCTCACAAAGTGTTCCCATTGGATTTTAATGTTGCAACGTATTGACACTTTATTATGCATTTTCTCTAGTACTAAAGTGCTATTACTGAGTTGACACATTGCTGTTTTATAGAAACTCAGAATACAGAAGGGACTGTGAGGAGACTTTTGTAACAAAATGCTTCTGGCTTCATAACTCCCTTAAGTCTAGTGTATGCTGTATGTCCAGGAAGTAAATTGACCTGAAATATTTTGACAATAAACAATCAGTGCTGACATTTTGCAAAAAGACACCGTACAGCCAGCTTGATGTTCCTACAAGGACTGCTGGAGTGGCTTTGGTACTTACGCTTTGAACACAGGTCTCCTTGGTAGCCTTTCGAACACTTGCATTTATTCCTACCAGTACATTTGCCTCCATTTCGACAGGGCTGATGGCATTTACCTGGATTGAAAGCACAAAAACACGGTCTTTGTCCCCTGCACCTACTGGGTGTCTGAAAAGCCTGCCTGGTATCCAAAAAACTCCTTGGATGGTCCCGTAAAAGTGTGCGCTGTGGATCCATCTGAAAGACTGCTTGCAAATCTGTGCTTCCAATCTGTATGCATTCCTCTACTTTGGAAATATGGCAATAATTTGACACGGTCAAAGCCTGTGTGCCCATGCAGCTTTCGCCCAGACTTGTGCCACTTGGACTCAGCAGAGTCTCCCGAGCCACTGGTCAGTATTGCCTCCTGCTCTCCTCGCCCTTCATGGGGAAGGCAGCACTGTCCAGATTTCGTGTTTGCAAAGAGCGTAACTCACACTCAGGAGACACAAACAGAAGAAAATATGGGGGAGTCTGAAGGATTTTAAGCTCTAGGAAGCTCAGGAGCTGACAGGTACAGCTGCTCCTTGCAGACAAGGAGCAGCTAGGTTGGCTAGGCCTGTCAGCTTGTGGCTGTGGAGCACCACGGTGCTGTGGATGGTTCAGTGAAGACTGTTCCACACCACAGCTCAGAAACTAAAGATGCATTATAAAAGAATGCCTTTCTTTCTTGTCTGCAAAGAACAGAGCATAACAGTAATTAGAACTGGCAGACGTTTTTCAAAGCTTTTGTTCTGTAAATTACTTTCCCTCACATTCACACTTTGCCAGAGGAAGATGGCAGGTCTGATGGTGCTGCTATAGGAAGGCTTGTTTACCTTGGCTCACCTGGGAGGGAGAAGGTTCTTGCTGATGGAGGAGATCCACACTGAAGTTCCTGCTGGGCCTGACTCGCACCTAAGGCCTTCCTCAAACTTAACGTCAAGTCTCCCATCACCAGTCTGTCAATCCCTTGCTAAACATTTTGTGCATTATTCAACTAATTAGGTCTTCACTCATCTCTAGGAAGGGTGAGCACAGTGCCCACGAGGTAGGTCACTCCCAGGCCAAGGGAGGCTCACTGCCACGTCGCTGGGCATTTCACCTTTTCTAACCCCACAACATTTTCTATATTCTCCATAAAAGAGGGAAAAAAGCCCTTCCCAGATGTAGCACTAATATTTGAGTCTGTGAGCAAACAACAACTGGTACCTGGGGCAGCAAACTGCTTCCTCTCTTTTCTTTAAAAAAAGCCAATAGTAACTGACACCTACAGATGATAACTCAAGCATCAGCACTGGCTTGCTGTGCTGAAACCCTCAGCAAATGCACTCATCTCATGATCACAGCCTGACCGCTTGGGACTTCAATACCTGAGGTAGAGCCTGCTCAGCTCCAGCAGACTTCTGTGATCCATGTGTGTATTGTCAATATAAAAGAAACATTTGTTCCCAGTGGGCATCATTACTTTCATAGTCCTGAAACAAGCTTCAAAACCAGTTGATGGAACAAACTATGCTAAGGAGAGTTTCTGTAAAAGCACAATTTCCCTGCAGGAGCCTCTGGGGAGAGAACCTTTAGGCATTCTAATTTGCATGCATTTGGATCCCAAGTAACTAATGACCCAAAGGAGCAATGCTAAGGAAATCCAGGAATTTTCCTAATTCTTGAAGTAAATGTGGAGAACACAGGTCAAGTGATATGCTACCGACTTCTGTAGAGTTGCACTAGGAAATCATTTGGCTCAGCACAGCTCAATTAACTTTGAACTAAGATATTTTCACAGAATGATGCAAAGAGTATTAACTCTCTCTGTTATTCAGTGAGAAACAGAAAAAGCAACAAAACAGTTGGTGACAAATGGAGGAGGAATCCAAAACAAAACTCTCTGGACTCAAACTGAAACACTAATTAGAGACAATGCATAACTATAGTTACAAAAAATCTGTGAATGCTTATTAGTATTGTAGACTGAGTCCAGTACATTTCCCAGGAGTCTTACAGAGTGATTCAACAATTAGATAAGCACTCAAAACCTTTAAACAACATTAAAAAAACCCCAGAACTTTGCAGTTTTCAGAAGATGGCTTTTTGCCTATTGAATGGTTTTCCTCCTTGTTATTTCAAGACCTCCATGACTGAATGTAGCTGGCCCTAGATCTAAGAAAAGAGAATGAGTTGTGTTTCTCCTCTGGTGTTTCTATGCCTCATCTAGCATTTCTCGCAGTATTCTACCACGGTGCTGGCACTGATGCAGTGCCCAGAAGTGGTAGCAGCCATCAGTTTTAACAACTGCTGTTCCAGCTTTACAAAAGCTAAGGCAAGTGCATAGCTTTCCTTGCTCTCATCAATACGATCCCAATTTAGCTCTTAGCATACTCTGATCCTGATTTTTTTTCCTTCTTTTGTACAGAAACTGGCAGTAAACAATGAGCTCAGGAGCCCCTGGGAGAGATTAATTAAGTGGAGCACCCCGTATACATGCTATAATACCAGTTCGAAGAATTGTCCTCAAAAAACCACCACTGACATAAAATAGATGCTTCTCAAACTTTGAACCAAACCTATGTATCATCAGAGAAGCATCAACAAAGTTGAAGAAAGAAATGAGGTTCTGTCAGTGTCAAATTTGAAATTGATATAAGCAAAGTTTAGTTCAGTGGAAACCCACACTGTTGTTCTTGCTGACATCTGATATGAATTTATATCAAAGGGCAATCTTTATGAATTTAATAACAATAAAGTTTTACTGCTTCTTTTTTGCTCAAGTTTTGATTAGGTAAAAAGAAGTTGTAAAATGTTTTGCAATGCACAGACATATGGTGAAACGTTCACATACACCTGCTGTTTATCTACATACAATTGTAGATGTACAGTATCTGGTTTTTTACTTTGCACAGTAATTAATTTATTGTCCCATATTGGCATTAAAGTTTAACCCCATGTGTTTCCAAAATCTGTCATGCTACAAATTGCCTAACTGAGAGAAGAGCCTGTCCCTACTGATACCTACAAAGAATCAGCTCTTACATATCCCAGGGAAAACATTGCCCTCTGTGCTCCTGTGAAGGCACTGGGGAACATCTGTGGGATTATTTACAGCAGGGGAAGCTCCTTGCACAGGGTCCTGTTAGAGGCTTTAAGCCCAGAAAGAATGACCTAGGTGTACATTATCAAGACTAAAACGCTCATACTCTGTTCTACTGTGGGGAACTACAGAATTAATACAATTTAACAGAGCTGTGAGAAAACTCTTCTCTTAGTGAGATCAGACAGTTGACAGATGACGTCCCAGGTCTGTTCCAGCCTTGTCGCACCTCCACCATCAACTTTACACAGCACACTTAGACCAACCATGAACTAAAATATTTTGAAATGCTTTGATTCTAAACTTCTGAAAACAGCAAGTTTTTTGATGTTTGTTACATGGATTTTCAAGTTGCCAGGTGAATGCAAGTTAATTCGTTAAGTGGAAGCTCTCAGCTCTTATGGTTCAGTCCTTTTACCCCAAATCCTTCCATTCCCAGCTTAATGTAGCCCTTTCAGAGGTGCAGGCTTAAATCTAATCTCATGTGCCTAAGTGTGAATTGCCTTAACTTTTGAAACAAGCACAGCAGGGCATCTGTCTGCCACAGAGTACTGCTTGCATATTTATGACTTGAGGGTTGTTACCAAGGCCAGTTACTAGTAAAAACAAAACCAGGTAGGGGATGAGATGGTCAGATGAGTAATGAGTCAGACTTATCAGTAGGACAGTCATTTGAAGGCATGTGGTATCCGACTCTCCAAAGGCCCCAATTTGCTATTTGAGACCCTATCTGTAAGCCCAGCAGAGACTTCTTCATTCAGACATTGACACTGGAATAAACTGATGTAAGTGAAAGCAAGCACATGGAGATGCTACTCACTAATTTCACATTGGTCTCCTTCATAGCCCGAAGGACAAATGCATTTTCCCAGATAGAAACACGTCCCTCCATTGAAACAGGTTGTTGTACAATTTGCTGAAACGAATGAAACAGGAATAAACTAAGTCAATTCAACGATCTCAGTCTGACTTGGCCTTAATATTTTCTGCTGTTCATCATAAATAAACATTGAGTAGGTTTAAAAAAGTTTCATTGACAGCTTTTCATGCAAATTACAAAGGAAGACTGAAACGCATTTTTTCCTACACAATGTTTTACACAGGTACTCACAGAAGTCAATACAGAGAGAGAAAAGTGAACGATACAGCAATGAGATCCTCCAGGAAAGACCGCATTACATCTTTATCCATCCTCACTTGTAAGGCTTATTGAAGGATCAAGTCACTATTGCCATCAAAACTGCCAGTGTCTGATTAAAGGAGCACAGCCTAGGACTGTAAGTTACTTACAAGAGGATACCTCACTACAGTTCTCAATTAATGCCTGGACTAGAAGGAACACTTTATAAATTTTTGCTGTGTGGTGACATAGATGCAAATGCTGTGTCTCTCATTTGCGTAATTACTTACATTGTGTTAGATGTGACTTTTCACCAAGCGGCTGGGATTCAGGTTAATCCTTCAAGACATTGGGAGCATTTCATTACAGTGTACTTTTGAAACATTTTTCAAATGTGGTAAAAGTCTCATCAAGGACTAGATATAAGCCAGAAGAACACTGACAACAACAAACTTAAAGCTCTAGGAAAGTTCCTATTATTTTGCAGGGGAGTCCACCAGGCCCATTTCCATTTAGTCTACTTCATGTAGTTCTGCAATAACAAATGCAACATGATGTTCTGTAATCTGCTCTGCCATGAGCAGCTCAGTTATATTTGTGCAGGAAACTACTTGTTTTTTTCTACCTGGTAGCTTGGTCTGTTGCAAATTACTGTTCTGAACAACTGATTGCTCCTTTTTAGGCTTCCTGAGCCACAATGCAGCAACAAAAGCAAATAGCTTGCTTATTTTTTCATGTGTCTAGATGCAGCAAATTAATGTACTAAATAATGAGTAAAACTAATTTTACTCCAGGAAACTAGAATTCAAGTAGAGATAACTTTTTTCCTAAGCCAGAAATAGAAGTGAATTGTGTGGTAGGTCTCACAGCTTTCAGTGGCTCAACTAAAGCGATTATCTAAATTACCCTTCACAAAGTTGGCGTATGTGGATGCCTGCGCATTCATCTACAAAAGCAGTCCTAACAGCTCCCAGGTTGTGCTAGAGAATCTGTTTGAAGAACCGTAAAACTTATGAAACTTAACTTACTTCATCACTTCCTTGACTTTCCAAAATCCACCCCTAGAGGGTAATTAACACAGAACAAAGTGAAGCTGCTGAGTACGGAGCCCCCAGGGGTTTAGTAGGGGGTTACCTTTGTCGCAGTTGATGCCATAGAACCCTGGGGGGCAGATACAGAGGCCGGGTGTAATGCAGAGCCCACCGTTCATGCAGCGAGGAACACACAGTGCTGAGGAGAAGGAAGAAGAGAAAAAACATCACTGATGTGACAACAACTGTCTATTTGAATACACAGCCCACTGCCTTCTTAAGCTACTTCTCCTTCTGCTGAATATGTTACCTTTGTAAAGCATCTTTGTAAGTCAGTTAAATCAATTATATCTCTTGTTTGTATCTGGCAATTTGCATGTGATGTTACTAAAAAACTGAAGATTAAATTATGTTCAAATCTAGTTCCATATGTAAGAAGAAATTGCCTCTTGCACAGTTTAATTCCAAACTGAGGAGAGCAAAGTGCCCTCCTACACTGTCTGGACATTTTAGTTTCTGCCCCTTTCTGTTACTGGACTGTCTGGTGCTGCACCTGGTGCCTTGGCTCTGCAGATGGCACTGTCTCCAGAAGGGCCATGCTCTGAGGTGTCAGCAATTCAGAGCAGTTTGCAGGCAGGCTTTGCAATGAACCCTCCCTTCTCGCCTTGCACACCTGAGCAGAGGCATGGATACCAAACTTAAGCTAGAGAAGCCTGTCATGCAGCCTGTTTTGGCGGCCAAACTGTTCTGCATACACCCCATGAACCCTCCCCAGAGTCCTGTGCTCTCCTGAGCCTTCTCTGCAGTTGTGGTCACTCTACAAAGCTCTTCAAGGGAGGCACATCAGGTGGCAATGCTTCATTTTGTGGTCGCGCACAACTGGTACATGCAGCGACGGTGCATTCATATCAGTGAGTTAAAACAGTATCCATGGATGGGGCCAAGCCAGGGCACAGGATCATCCATCTGTGAAATCGGTGGTGCCATTCCTGACACTACTTTGTCCCTAGCTAACTGGCAAGCCCTTGTGAGCATGGCCCCAGGGCAAGCAGTGGCCAAGGGCTCCTCCCAGCAGGAGCTTTTTTACAGGGTAAGAGAGTTTATTAAACACACAAATGCAAACTGCACTGTCCCAGTTGGCCTCCAGGCCAGAGAACTCATGCTTTGTAATTCATATTTTGGATGCAAGCAGAGTGCCTGGGAGCTCAGTGAAGGATGCCATTGGAATAGGATGCCCACAGGGATATTTTGCTCCATCTCAAGTCACACCAGCAAGGGTCTGCCAATGTGGGAGGTGAAGGAAGAGACAGGAAGAAGAGCTATTTCCTTACCAACTTGCTCTTTTCTTGTTCCCTCACTCCTGGAAATGTCATTTGGGGCTATTAGTTACTAATGGAAAGGCAAAGGAGACTCTTCCTTTCATCTTCCCAACTTCATCATCAGCCTGTCTCCAAATTAGATATTATCTCTAAATTAGATATTATCTCTGAATAAACAAATGCTGAACAACAAAAATCTTGTGCTTTGTTTCCCAGCTAGTCCTCATTAGCAGAAGAATTTTATTTGATCTTTTTGCCAGATGGATTCCCTGTGATTAAAGATGACAACTATTGTGTCAGTTTTTGTTAAAAGTAATCTCTTGGAGAGAAGACATCTTTCTTGTAAACAATATTTCCATTAGACCATGGATTATGATAGTGATTCTCTTTCTTGTGTGGACTCAAAGTAGATGATGTTGTCAGAATAGGCCATTGTTTTAGGAGAGGCTACAGTGCAGTAGCTACAGTTTTGTTGAGATTATAGTACAGAAGACAGTTGAGAAGATTTTTTTTAGGATTACCTTTCTCACAGTGAGGCCCGTAAAATCCATCTGGACATTCACAGACATGTCTTTCGTTGCAAACCCCTCCATTTCTGCATCCTCCTGGACATTCCACTTCAGAAAATATAGCAACAGTTTAATTGGCTATTACATACTTCAGCTGTCAGCCAACTTTTGGTGGGATCAATATATTCCTTTGACACAACAGTAAACATATTTGCTGACAGGCAAGCAAATGCTGGCAGAAATGGAAATTCAGCTAAGACCCCCTCAAGACAAATTTGTTTATTTTTCATTAGTCTACAAACAGAGGTTTCAATATGCACTCAGACAAAAGCACAATGAGCTTTGACAGATAGACTATGCATTTCCATTGCTCTGCTGTTCTGTAAGCACATGAGCAATGTGGATGCTCTGCACAATCCAGCACTTTCTCCTCTGTGAAGAAATGAGCAGGAGTGGGGGTTACCCCAGTGCACACTGGAAGAGACGAAGTGAGAAAACTCCTCCTCTGCCCACTTCTAGAGTTTTGGAAATCATCCTTGCATCTCTCAGCTGACTCCAGGAACAAAGGACCAGTGCAATAATGACCCCCAGCTTTCCTGAGAGGCCATATGATGCAATACTGCTAAATGGTTAAATATTACATCTCATATCAAAATAGTAACAACAACCAATAGCACAGAAACAATAACTTGAATGAATGCTAATATTAAACTGAGTTTGGAGGTGTCTCCGTTTACACCACATTTTTCCGCAATACAGACCTGTAAACTCCACTTTCCCTATTAGATTACCCCAACACTGTTTCCAAAGTTTATTAAGTTCAGCATCTTTGAACTGAAAATAAAAACAAAGTAAATATTTGGGGTTGTATTTACACCAGACACCCAACTTCATACATGAGATCGGATTTATTTTACTTCCATCAAGCCCCCATTTTCCTTACTGTTTTTCTGTCCACTTCTTCTACCCCTCCTCCACTCTCCCTGTGCTAACTGGCAATAGCAAATCTTCAAAGGAGAGAAGCAGCTTTGCTATTTAGGTGTAGTGTGGTTTCAAAGAATAAACAACTCCTTCTCCTTGAAACCACACTACAGCCAATTATCTCAGAGAAAAGAGCACAAAGAAGAACGCGTGAAACTGAGAATTAAGATTTAATATGAGAAGAATAAAACTCTCACTCTTTGTATATTAGCCCTGTCATGGGTTAATTCGATACAATTGCACCCGACATGGGATAACTGCCTTACCTTAGATACTGATTTTTCAAAATTTCTCAGCCTCAGTTTAAAGTAGTAATTATAGTTGGATTTAGCACATCGAATTAATCCAGAAAGTCTTATTATATAGTTTTTATGGTTCATAGACTGGTTGAGTGAACAGGTTCCCTCCTTTCCAAGTAAACACTGGAATAACTCCATGGTGTTCTTCTACCAGTGCACTTTGTGTGTGTTTACTGCTTGATGACTGCAAGCTCGAGGACCAGCTTCCATCACCTTACCTACATTCAAAACCAAGAGGCTGTCATCTGAGCTCCAGAGAAGGTAAAGGCAAATTTTGCAAAAATGTTCTGATTTAGGATTTTTGCATTCGGTTTGTATGTGCAAGTTGAGATTTAAGGAAATGTTGAATGAAGGCACCAAACAATATTTACTGAAGCCAGCATCCCAAACCACAGATCCCAGAAGTTAAGTTCTTCAAATTATATACCTCTTCTAAAAGTGTTAGCCTCAGCTTGTTTTCACAAGACTAGTCTCCTCCAAGCACCTCAAATCATTTGCTACCAGGTGCTCCTCACATGATACATTTCTATCAATGTGCTTGATGTGATGAGCTGTGAACAGGAGGAGAAACGCCACCAACCCTGCCTGCTGAGGGAGACACAGTTGACAGTAAGAAAAGGGTTAGTAAATACTGTAAATGGACATCAAATCCACAGACAGAGCCAGAACAGCCAGAACAGCCAGAACCACTCCTGCTACACACTGCATGAGCACATCTTCTCTAGCCATCCTCCTGAATGAAACATAAGAAAGTTAGGTGATCAGGTCTAACAGCTATTTTGGCATGTCCTCTGTAGCCTTACCTTGCTGACATGTTTTAAAGAAGATGGCATTCTGAGGGGTCTGGAGAATAATATTGCCTTCTGAATTCATAATGATCACATTCACTTCAAATGCAGCAACCCCATCTTGTTTTCCAAGGCAAGGAAATCCAATCTGAACAACTTAAAGGAGAATAATAATATTTATATTTACATGCATGTACATCTGTATCTACAAAAGCATACATTTAAATACTAAAATACATAGATAATATTTATATTTAAGCTTTAGAGTAATGCCACTAATGAAAAGCTGTAACAGAGAGATGCACAGATCATCTTATTCACAGGTGGCTCAAGGACTGGAAGTAGAGCAGCACGAGAGATGAGCCTACATTCATTTACTAACATAACCCCAACAGCCTTGCAATACAGACAGTGATCTTAACACAAACATACTTTTGCTTGCAGACAAGGCAATTACTTATGTAGAGGTATCTAAGGATACACGAAAACAAGCTGGAAGGTTATATTTAATCTTTGAAGCTGAGTTTAAATTTTCACATAACTTCTGCAAAAACATCTTACACAGTTTGGGAAAAAAGGTCACTTTAGATATGTTTTGCTGGTTTGGATATTTCAATTATACTCATGGGTGCAAATATTTACAAAGAAGAGACAGACACATCACTCTGACAAAACTTGGTAAGTATAGCAATATTTGGAGATTGCCTTTCCAGGAAAAGTATTCAAACACTTTTGAACTACAGTTTAAGTAAATAATGAAGGCCAGTGAATCTGGAGTATTTTAATGAGAAAGCAAGCCTGGTACCTCAGAGCTACGGAATGTTCCTCTGTGACTGTCACAATTGATCTTAAATAATCTTCAGCTGAAATGATTTTATCACTTTTCTTCAAAATTGGCTCATCTTAGTTGCTTTATGTTAGATCCAGCTAATGGAAATTGTTTATCCATTTCTGAACCTGGCCTGAGAATTCAGAAACAACTATTGAGCCAACAGCCCTACATTTGGTTTGGTTTAAATTGCTTGCTATAAAAAAAAAAAATTGCCAGTTGTAATTGGGCCATTTTTGTTATTTGTTGCCTTGGTATAATACCGAATAATTTATTGCCGAAACACATTTTGCTTCTCTTAAGTCCTACAGATTGAAAGGTCTGTTGCAGTTTTCACTAAAAAGCAATTTCATTGTTGAAGTACTTTTACACCAATCTTTTAAAAGAGGGTTACAAAAAGCATGTAACCATGTGGCAAGAACGAAACTGTTACAGTAGATTAAATACAGTTTAAATGCAGTGAACGTGTTAAATTGTAGTAACCTTACCGCACAAGTGCAGGAATTCGGTGTTTGTATTAGGATCTGTGTGATTTTGTTTAGAAAATTGCTAAGGGGAGGAGATATGGCAGACCTTTAATGATGGCACTATAATCACATCCAACGAGGAGCAACTGAGTAGGTTGTGATTCTTCAGTTTGGCAAAGAGAAAAATTAGGGGGGACTTAATAGACATCTACAAAATCATGGCTGGCATGGATATGACCGACAGTATGAACTGACTGCTGTCTTTACCACTACAAGAACTAGTATCCCTCAGATGAAGCTGTCGCAGCCAGACTCAAAACATCAGGAGGGAATCTTCATGCAATGGGAGGCAGTGAACTCCTTGCCAAAGTGAATGGAGAAACCAGAAGATAATATGAACTCCAGGAGAAACTGGACAAGTGCTGGAAAGAGAGATCTGTAACCCATGTGGCGTTATAAAAGGGCAAATCACTTAAAACTCAGATGCCCCAAGCTGAAGCTAGTTAGAGCTCAGAGGGTAAACAGAAATATCACATATGCTTGACCTCCTTTTGCTCTTCCACAGGTCTCCTTATGGCCACTTCTGCCCATAAGACAAAATACAGGCTGGGCAGGCCAGAAAGCACTAAAGCCATGCTTATGTTTTTTTGGTGGTAGGCAAGTATCCTCAAAGCAGTTCTAAAAGTCTACTGATTTTGACAAGGCCACTGGGTTCAGCTGCCTCTCAGTAAGACACCTAACTGTTAATTCTCATTCTTGTTTCCTGCTCCTATGTTTAATACAGCTGTCTTTCCTCTTTTATTTCTCTTTAATCATCTTTAGTGTAATCTTTTGGGCTAAAACACTTTTTCAAGAAATAACTCCCTACTGTTGATTTGTTACTAAATACAAGCTTGTGACTGAATTTCTTCTGACATGTATATGTGTAGAGGAGCTATTTGCTAATGCAATAGATCCAGGCGAACTAGACCAAATCTGTAAGAACAGCTCTGGGAACATACCAACTATAGAAATAATTACAAAGAAGCAAACATTCACTACTTTTATAGCATGTATTTATGTAAGGCTACTTAAGCTAATTTTGGCCAGCTAGCAGGCAACATAGAAAACCCACCATGATCCTAACAACTCACCATTAAGCAGCGTACACGCTTCAAATACTGTATGTGCACTGATTATCAACTGCTGTTTAACACTAGACTCACTATAATGACAAACAGGACTTAAATGCAGTGGTGCACTATACGTGATCCATGAAGGAAACAACCTGGACATGCTCATATTAGTCCTGAAACTGAAGTACCACTGCTGCAAACAGGGTAAAACATTTTAGGCTTAAATCAGACTTCCTCTCATGGTGGTTAACAAACCTTCTTCTGCAACTATGAGACCTCATCTCTGGCCTCCTTGCACTTGTAGATTATGTTTTCCTAAACACAGTTAGAAGAGGAAAATTCTGGTCTAGTTTTTCTAGACAGTTAAAAATTAAAGGAGAAACTAATTTATATTAGAGGATGCTGAGTGCAGAGCTTCCCACATATCTCACTTGCTTTACATGAAGATGGAAATAATGCTTAACAAGACCTTTGCCTTTGTGACTTTTTAGTTACTTTTAAATGTCTTTACTTGCCAATTTATCAGGCTCGCCACCAATTAAATTGCGTCAATTATGGTAAAAATATTATAGCATTCTTCACCCAAATCCATTTCAAATACCACTCATTCAATCTGCACTGAATGGAGAGGCCAATCAATAATGTTAAATTCCAGGTGCCAGAGCAAAAAGCTGTGATGCAACACACTGCACAGTTGAAAAGGAAGGATATCAGACACAAGCTTTCAGAATCTATACAAGAGAAGAGAAGAGAAGAGAAGAGAAGAGAAGAGAAGAGAAGAGAAGAGAAGAGAAGAGAAGAGAAGAGAAGAGAAGAGAAGAGAAGAGAAGAGAAGAGAAGAGAAGAGAAGAGAAGAGAAGAGAAGAGAAGAGAAGAGAAGAGAAGAGAAGAGAAGAGAAGAGAAGAGAAGAAGAGGAAAAACTGGTCAAAGATGTAAACCTGTATATCAGTGCTTCACTTTCAGGCCCATCCTCCTGCACCATTTCTGATTTCTTTCCCATATTATCACACATGGTCTTAAACTGGCGAAGACTGATCATGAAACCGTGATCCCTAAGACACTACTGTCACCCAGATGTACATTTCTGCCTTTCTGCCAGAGAATACCATGTATGAGCCCTGGGACAGATCACGCAGATTGTTATTCATCCACTTCGGAGCAATGCAAATTTGATAACCTCTCATGGAAAGCTTTTTTGCTCCACTTGGCTCACTATGCACCGCAGTGCTTCTGGAGCACTTGTGTTGGCTTGGGCTCAGACTCTGCTGTGAAGCTATAAGCTCCAGTGAAGGACTAAGAATGCACAACTAAGGGAAAAGATAAATGATAAATGGTAAATGATAATAACCTAATAATGGTAAATGATAATAACTTAAACTAGAACTTGTGGTTTTGAGCTGAATGCCTGATGACAACAGCTGACCCCAACTGAAAGTAAAACATCCACAAACTGCAGAAACAGAATAATTTGATAACTATTCCTTATAGTGATCAAAGACCTTATTTTCTACAAGTTGCACAACTTAAGTAATAATATTAATGACATGAATTTTATGCAACAATTTTGCACAAGTTTCTGCTGATTTATCTACACATAAAAGCTTCACGTGGCTTGGCTCAGACAAAATATGCTGCTGTAGTCAGGCAAGGCACTCACAAACTGTTCAGTGTCAAGCACTATAGCAAGCACTTCTTTAGCAATAAACTTCAGAACTGTATTTCATAATAAAATATTCAGGCTTTACTGGCTGTAGAATATGTTTTACAGGAACACAATTTAGAATATCAACAGCACAAACCTGATGCTTTATGAGGAACTGTTCCAAGCAGAGGGATATTTATAGTTGGATCAGACATTATGCCTTTATCCAAAGAGCGTAGAGACAGGAACTCATAGAAGTACTCAGCCTGTGTCAAAATAAATGAAAAATGAATATATATTTTAACTGCATTCACAGAAGGAAACTATTGAGCACATACACTACAACAGAAAATTACTACACTTTTCATTATGCCATTCACTGGATTTGTTTATAGTATTGACCTGAGTGCTTCTTCACCTAAGCATAATTTTCAGATAATATCCTCTTATTTCAGAGATTGCAATTGACCATACATTAATCAGCACATAGCATAATAGCAAGGAAAATGGCATGCATACAGGGAACAAATGTTATACAGAAAAGACATTATTTACAACCCACACATTTTACCTGGCAGACCACAAAAAATGTACAATCAATAAGCTAATTCTTAAAGCTGTTTGTTGGGGAGAATCCTCCTGGAGCTGACTGGTGAGTCTGCCTGAGCTGCCTGCACCATGAGCACAGTTTAAAGGACAGGCTCACATGCATGGTACCAACTGTGGCTGCCCAGGGAGGCGGTTGAGTCACCATCCCTTGAGGTGTTTAAAAAAAGGATAGATGAGTTTTTAAGGGACATGGTTTAGTGGATAATGGGTGTGGTTGGACTCGATGATCTCAAAGGTCTTTTCCAAACAGAAGATTCTATGATTCTGCGGTAATATCTGAGCTTGCTCTTGGTTGATCTGCACAACTCCACACATCATTGCCTTGGGGAAACAGTGCCAGGCAACGAACAGCATGGAGCACCATGCTAGGACACATATCTTGCTTACAGCTCTGACACTGCCTTGTTCAATCTCAGTTCATTAAATTGTTCCAGGGTGGAGCTGAGAGCTTTCCTACAGAGCTGGCTTTATGTCACTCGTTATTAGCTGCAACATAAATGATTTGTTTTGGTGATTCCCAACAGGTGCTAGCATGATTTAGAAACTACTTTCCATTACCTTCATCCTACTGCCAATACGCACCTGCACTGTGGTATAGACTGTAGGCTTTGGTACTTTCTTCCACAGCACCCTAGCCATGGAAGGAACAACACTTCTTCATATTCAATACGAAGTGACATCAAGCGTCTGCAGCGTAACTGTGCACACCACGCACACCTGAGATGTATGGATCTTGGCAAGTCACTGGAGACTTCTACTACTGTCAATGCCATGGCTGCAGGTGTGCAGGACAAGTGGAAATGAAAATTCTCCCTAAAGTCTGGCATCTTGTTTACCCTGAAGCATATGAGGGAACACAGGTAATTGCACCTGCTGCTCTCAGAAAAGAACCTGAGACCTTAGCATGGGCACTGGCAAAAACGGGTCTTCATCTAGCAACTCACTGATAGTAGACAGCACTGTTATGTCTGCTTTTTAGCTAAAACTGGAAAACAAAGAGATACTAAAGCTAAATTTTTATGAGAACTTTGGGCTGATAAATGGCCCTTATCTGGAAGACTGTCCTTTTCCTCCTTTAATATCCTGGCTCCCTAGTAAAAGCAAGACATGGACTTATTGGAGTGGGACCAGTGAAGGGCAACAAAGATGACGAAGAGACTGGAGTATCTGATATATAGGGAGAGGCTGAGAGAACTGGGACCATTCAGCCTGAAGAAGGCTGAAGGGTGATCTAATCAATGTGTATAAATAGCTGATAAGTGGACTGTAAAGACGATGAAGCCAGGCTCTGCTCGGCAGTGCACAGTTACAGGTTAGGAGGCAATGGGCAAAATATAGAAAACTGTCTGAACCTGATAAAACACGTTTTTACTCACTATGTGACTTAGCAGTGGTACAGGTTGCCCAGAGAGGTTATGGAGCTTTCATCTGTGAAGATGTTTAAAACCAAACTCAACAGAGTCCTGGGCAAGCGGCTCTAGGTGACCCTGCTTGAGCAGAGAGGTGTAGGAGATCATTTCAAGACCAGACTGTCTGGTCTTGGATCAGATTCAGCCCTCCTGTGATGTTGTGCTCTGCTAAGCTGAGCAGTAGCCCCAGCAGCACGTGAGAAACCATCTCCCTTTAGCTCCTGGTGACACTGGCCAAGCACTCATGACCTGGACAGAAAGGTCGTTATTAAATTCCTCACCAGCCCTGGCAGTACATCCACTCACTCGTGGGGACAGCATTGAGATCCCAAACTCCAAGCAGAGGCTACATTCCACAGCCTTCAGAGGGTGTTGTGTAGGCATGGAGACCTCAGAGGAGGAATTGCAAAACAACAGGGAAGGAAGCCATCAAAGTTTTTAAGGGTGGGTTAAACACATGGAGTGTATGTGGGAGGGAGAGGGGACATGGAGAGAAGCAGTAAAACAGGAGATGAAAATTAAAGTCTGGGGTAACGTTCCAAAGGGTGGTTTTAATTAAAGACTTTTTTTTTCCCACTACAATATACAATGCCAAAATATGAAAACAAGCCATAAAGTCAGATTGCGAACATTTTTGTTTTTAAATAAAACTTTGGTTCAGAAAAATAATTATATGTCTCCACACATCTATAGAATAGTACAGTGAGTGAGTGAGTCAATGCTGTACTGTCTGTTTCTCATTGGTTAGCTTTGATGTTTCGTTTTATCTAAACCAGGGCTTAGATAAATGGGTTGGGATATTAAAACATCATGTTCTTACTATTCTAGTAAACAACAACCGGTAACTAGACCAAATAGCTCCACTCCCATATTTCCATTCCAGACACACTGTTGTTGAAGGTCTGCTTGTAAGCCAGAACCCTGATTTGTAGGAAAGTAACTGGAATCTCATTTTCTAGAGTCAAAACGATGCCTAAGGACAAAGATAAAAAGAAAGTTTTCTGTGAGAAAGGGGACTGATTGCTGCATGAACCACAATATCCACTGCCTTTCAAGGAAGGAACTCCTCTAACCAGAGCTGAAGCGTAGCAGTGATTAGTGCCTGAGGCAGGAGGACATTTTGCTCACACATTAAAAAGATGGGAAGATATATTGCACAAGCAATAGGCTGCTCAGGAGGAAAGCCACACATTGCACTGCGGGAAGATATTTGCTCTCACTATTTGTACATTTGCTGAGCTGACAAAAACTGAAATTCTTGAAATGATAGTATCTAAGAAGATCTGAAACACCTCAGGTAGATCCAGCTAGCGTGACTTCAAAATTAGAAATCCATGTGCTGCAGAGTGTATTTGCAAATTACATGTGCTGGACTGAGTTGGTTAAATTTTGATAGAAAAATCACACACAAAAATCAAGAGTCTAGAGAGGCTGTACAGTGGACCAGTGTAGTTTAACTCCTCAAAACTGTGAATCTGAAACAAGATTCTATCAACCCTACCTATTTGGAAAAAATCTGTCTTGACACAATTCCTACATCCAGTCTCCAGTATTGTCTTGCTGTAATTTGAGTTGATTGCAATTAACTTGCATTAATCATCACATCTGAAAAGCAAACAACACACCCTCAGCAAATATTTACCATGCCCCTGTCCAGCATGAAATTTAGTCATGATGGTTAATTGAAGAGACAGGTCTTTGCAATTAAAATATTATGTAGTGAGTACTGTAATTAGTGCTGTAAGTGGTAATTGTGAGTGATCTGTTAGTGAGAACAAAATTTCCTTGGATATTATTGAGAGATAAAGGGGAGAAGTCCATAGTCTATTATATATTGCTTCTTCCATTATAAAAGCATTCTCATGGTTTCTTTTGTTTTAAGCCAGCCTACAAACTGCCTGGTACAGGAGAGGCAAAATTTGGTACAGAAGCTCAGTCTCAGAGGAACGATGTTATTGGGGTGATGGAGGAAATGGGTTTTCAAATAAATTGTTGATCCTTGACAACTGCATACTCTGTATGCAGGGAAGACTTTTTGGTTTTGGCTTCAGGAAGCACTCAAGGAAGAATAAGCTTTTCTTTTGTGTAAAGACTTTGAGACTCAGCAACTGAGGCAAGGGCTTCGGCAGACCTTGTGTGAACAGTCTGGGGATTCAGTGCCTTCAGGCAGCAGGTAGCCCCACGCAGCCGCCCTTTAACAGTTCCCCATGTGGGCAAAGCCCTTGGCAAAGGGAGGAAATTTCGTTTTAGGCAAGTAATTCCATGGTCAGGATTAACTTTTATGGACTTTAAATGGTCATTTTCTATAAATCAGAGGAATTTAAAAGGTTATAAAAATAATGATGCCCTCTAACAAGTATTGTAGCAAACATCTGTCAGCAGTTTGGTTTTAAATGATACACACTTAAAATTCCTACATAAAGCCACTCCTCAGTACAAGATCTACCGCATTAGAGTTTTCTCATCACTCAGATACCATGTCGTGCCTAACGTGGTTTTGTTTCATATTCAATCAAAGCATTCACAGGAATGTGCTTTATATTTTCTTCATTTTACATGAAAGATATAGAATCAGAAGCAATGGTAGTTTCCAAAAGCAGAGTAGCTTAAACTGTTGCATGTCACAGCTCAATAACTTAATGAAATCTGCAGCCTTTCTAACAAAGAGAATGAGCGTTAGCTTTGCAAGTTGATGTAAGAAATTAACTATATTTTCTTCTCATTATTTTAAAGAGATCAGTGCTGAATGTTCTGTTATCAATTAAATGACAAATACACCCACCCTAATGCCAATTTTCTACATTTCAAGAAAGAACTCATCAAAACCCACTAATTTTTATCCCAGATTCATGGATAATTCTGGCTATACAGTCTAGAGGATTCTAGAATGCATTATCCATAGCAGATGCTCACAGTTGCATATTGCATAAATAAAAGCACAAACTGAGACAATGTATGTGTTTGTTAGGTGTTTACAGCACGGACTATTGTTTCTCCAAGATATTAATCGCATTAGGTCAGGGAAGTTGGTCC
Source organism: Tapera naevia (assembly GCA_033556795.1). Lineage (NCBI taxonomy): Eukaryota > Metazoa > Chordata > Aves > Cuculiformes > Neomorphidae > Tapera > Tapera naevia. Next base: position 15,976,274 of record JAUMJJ010000059.1, read on the forward strand.
GTCTGCGTTCCAACAAAAAGCATGAAGCAAAATGAGATGAATTTCAACAGAGGGGAGGCTGTAGCCTTACTGTGTGTACCAGGCTATTGAAAGAGTCTGGCCAGAGTAAGAATACGTATCATAGAATCACAGAATCATAGAATGGGTTGGGTTGGAAAGGACCTTAAAGATCACCCAGTTCTAATTTCCCTGCCATGGACAGGGACACCCCCCATCACACCATGCTGCTCAAGGCCCCATCCAGCCTGGCCTTGGACACTTCCAGGGAGGAGGGATCCAATTCCCTGGGCAACCTCTGCCAGTGCCTCACCACCCTCATTGTGAAGAATTTCTTCCTAATATCTAATCTAAATCTTCCCTTCCAGTTTAAAGCCAATCTCCGTCATCCTATCACTACAGGCTTTGTAAAATGTTCCTTCCCAGCTTTCTTGTAGCCTCCTTCAGGTACTGGAAGGTCACCACGAGGTCTCGCTGGAGCCTTCTCTTCTTCAGGCTGAAAAACCCCAACTCTCACAGCCTGTCCTCATAGCAGAGGCACTCCATCCCTCTGATCATCTTCATAGCCCTCCTCTGGACCCATTACAACAGTTCCATATCTTTCTTATGTTGGGGATTCCAGAACCGGACACAGTACTCCAGGTGGGGTCTCACAAGAGCAGAGCAGAGGGGGAGAATCACCTTGTTTGCCCTGCTGCAGCCTAGGACACGGTTGGCCTTCTGGGCTGTGAGTGCACATTGCCGGCTCACGTTGAGCTTCTCAACAACCATCACTCCCAAGTGCTTCTCCACAAGGCAATGTCAGCAGCATATTTTGTTACTGCGGTGCAGTCTAGACACTGCTGTAATAAACAACACAATGATGCCTCCTTAGTCACACAGGTAATAAACCATCTGCCTGTAAGGCTTTATTTTTCTGCTAGATAAGGTAGATTTGCCTAATGTGTTAATTGGTCTTGTCACAGAGTGGGTAAACTAGTTTTTGTACTTCAGTGCAATACTGAAAGTGACTTGCCATCAGCCTTGCAAGGTAGTTCCAGAGTGAAAGGCAAGCTTAACAATATGGAGTGATGCAGAAACACACTCCGAGAAAACCAGTTTACACAGAAGACAGGATAACCTGCCCATTTTCCAGTACCACCTGCTAAGTGTATGGGAATGAGCCGAAGCAGCAGGATTAACAAAATCAGAGGTGCACACAAAAGGAAAACGAGAGATATTTTGTTGTTTCTAAAAAAAAAAAAGCAGCAGCCAAATTAGAATTCAGCAAAATGGGCAATCTCAAAAAACCCTCCAAACATTACATGACAGTGTTAATTACACAATGCTGTGGTGAAATGCACACAACTCAGCATAGCCTGGTTTATACCTGCTTTCTTCATGTTAAGAAAACTGTGGCAGACTGAAGAAAACCCATGAATGAGGAGGCAGACTTTTTCGATCATGGAGTGAATCCCTGTGTGCAACTTTCAAAAATAACCATTTGTGGTTTTAATGGTTTTAGAAGAAGAATGGTACAAACCCCCTCTGATTTTGACAATGGAACTGACTAACTGGAACTTAATGTCTCCTGTGGTATGCAACTGTGGATGGCAGATCAGATCCTCCAAGAGAATGGTTTTGAAAGCTGGAGGAAAAATTTCTTCATTGCTATCAAAAGTAGCCCCAGATTTTGAAAGGTGACATTGCAGGCTTCCAAGAATGCTTTGCACAGGAGAGATGGACAAATCTTTGCAGAATACATTAGCCTTTCCTCCAAGTAGTGACAAAATAATTTCTGTAAATATGAGTAATACCAACAAATCACTGTAAAGAGCTTGGTGAGACCATAAATCAATATATTTAGATTACATTTAGCAATTAAGTTTCTGGCAGTTGTCTGCTCTTTGGGAAAAATATGGGAAAGAGGACAGGCACCTGGTCATTATAAGCTTACGCTTTCTCTCACCACACTTTTAGCTCTGGAAGCACTCTAGCATTTGAAGAAGTCATTTGAAACCAACCCAAGGGCTTGGCAGAGGGTGGAGTTTGAGAGGGACACCAATAAGAAGAAAAATCCAAGTGCACCAGCAGAAGGTTGACTATAAAACTCATCCTCACGTGCAAGAAAAGTAGGCTTCGTGAAACACAGGGCCAAATCGCACATTCCTGTGTATCATTAGACTGCTAATGATAACATGATTTTGGTTTAGATCAGAGTTAATCCATTGATGCACCAGTTAACTGCTATGGAGATGGTGGGGCTGTTCCACAAGGCTAAAGTCTTGGAAAGCAGTGTATGGATGAACATATCCACAACTTCCAAGTAATAACAAGCACACAGCTACAAAGGCACGTGGCATGCAGGATTTCTTAAACAAAAAAAAAGTCACAATAAATTTACAGTTCGCCATTGATGAAAGACTTTGAGTTTCTCACTCTACCTTGCTTTATTCAGAAATAAAAGAGAAAGCAAAAGAGCACAACTCCCCATATTGAGAAGTTTTCTTGCTTAACGGGTTTTCTACAATGTATTCTATTCCCACTTCCCTAGCGATACCTTTGTGAAAATTAAGGTAAAAAGAGACATTAGGGTTTTGATAAGTGTGCACAGTTAATTACACCTTGAAAATCTCTACCAAAGAAATACATTTCTGAGCATGAACCAGGCTGGAATGTATTCATGGTGCACAAGTTCCTTTTAAATTGTTTGCCTCTACGTCTTTACAGATGAAAATCAGATAACTCTGCTTTGGGGAAGTGGAAAGAAGCAAGCAGTACACCAAAAAGAGAAATAGCATTAAGATTTCATATTAAAAACAAGTAAGATATGGACACACAAGCCTTCATTATCTTCCATTATTTAATGAAACATACTGTTCTGGTATCCTGAGAATGGGCACAGGAAGGGCTAATTAATTCGGTGCTTTCTCCAGTGGAGATTTCATGATCATGGATGTCCTAAGGCTAATAAAAATGGGGGAAATTATCACTGCTCTATAGAGAAAAAAAATAAAATGCTGTCTCATGAGGCTAGTTCCAACAAAATAATGCTATATAGGTGTGCTGCTGGCACCTGCAGCACATCTTTGCAGACCTATCTACAGTGAAAATAACTATGAAGTTATTTTTCTCCCTTAACAGCTGTAAACATAAGTGAAAACTTGGGGTGGCTAGTCCTGGGAGTGCATCTTTACATAGATTACAAACTGCAGTTTCAGGCTCTGGATAGATTTATTTATGATTAATAAATTGGCTTGAAAATTCTATTCAGAGAACGTAAAATAATTTTAGTAAAACCTTTATAATTAGGAAAATTATTGCACTAATAAGTATTTTGACTAATTATGATGGAAATCTGAGCAGACACTACATTTATTTAAACAACGTATTTTCATAAGCAGAAATGTAAACCTTAGAGATGGTGGCTCATCTGACACGATGATTTTTCAGTCGCAGCTGAAGAATAAGCTAATCTACATCTTGTATCATGGTAAACATGGATAATGCACACAGATCCATTCTGGCAATGCTTCAAACTTCCAACCCTTTGTTCTTAAGCCGGACAGGACAGCTTTGAAGTTGAGGATAAAGCTCCTCTAGCACACTATTACCAAAGAAACCTTCTGATTATGATCTCATGAAAGTGTAATCAATAACTCACACAAGTTAAAAGCGTGGCAAACAGTAAAGGTCATGTAATTGGGCCTTTATTGAGTCCATGTGTTTCACTCTTGGCTTTGACTGGCACTCCTATGTAATAAACATTTCTCCTCAAACATGAGCAATGAACTCCCTCAAAAGTTATGAAATCTCACAGCAGCTTCTGTCAGACTGGAGTACTTCTAGGGTCCCAAAGGCTGAGGCTTCCATTTTAGTATATTCAAGTGAACGAAATTTTGTAGCGCCTCTGAGTGACAGTTTCTTTATTTACTGCTCCATAGATAATGGCCTTTAGCCTTGTATTCCAAGCAAATCTGTGTTTAAAAGTTAAGGTGAAAAGTTTTTGAAAAAAACTGCAACTCTTTCCTGCCCAGTTGTTAGAAAGACTTCCTCAACACTGCTCTCTTTTAACATCTGCTGCATGGATTTTTCAAATGTCTTTTTTTGTGAATACCCAAAGTAATTTTGTTCTTGTTTTATGGGCTGCCAATGACCAAAGCAAATTCTAGACACTACCATGAAAGAAGAACTGAATTCATTATTTAAACAGAATGTTTGATCAATGTATTTGAGAAGGAACTTGTCTCACTACTGTTGTACCTGAAATCACACTGATTTGTCTACTGAGACAAGACCCCAGTATGTGGATATATGTTACAGTAATACCTTCGTGCACCACACAGGCCTCCACATAGGTAGGACCTCCGTAACTATACTTTGAACTTTTCAAAGGAAGATGGACTTATCTTCATAGTAAAGCTGGGAAGTATTACCTTATCCCCAGTTTCTGATGAGAAACTGAATAGTTTCTCCAAACAAGTTATCTGTCCTTCAGACTGTTTCCATAGGCAGGGGCTGCACAGGTTCATCCCTGGGTTTCAGCATTAGTGTCATGGCATTCAGTCTTTTGAGTTTAGATGCAGAATAGTCCAATGCATTTCCCAGCATTTAAATGCATCTTCTTTAAACTCAGCTTATCCTTGACTTTCTGTACACACAGAGGAGAGACAAGCACTTGCAGAAGAAAATACAGCTGAGCCAGTCTGATTTACCTGCTGTCTCAAACTGCCTTTCCCTCTCTCCCTGGGTGCAGGTGGAGTCTGTTCGCAGTGTAACCATCTTCACATGGCCTGGATTCTGCTGACTTTGTCTACTGTGCTTTGCTAGCAAAGCCACACCCCAGAGAGGTGGTAGCGAGTCCTGAATTCCACTGTAGCACATGGGCTGTGCTGCAGAGCACAGAGAGGCCTCTGCACTTGGTATCATTTTGCTGAGCTTTATCAACAGTTATTTGGAGAAATCCTCTCATCAAACATGTTTTCCTTCTGCCCCTAGCCATGCTAGTGCACCAGTCCTTTTCCTACTCTTCAAGGCTGGTTCTTTTTGCCTTCCCCTTCCTCTTGTGACCATCTTTCTTTAGAGGGGATTCAGATCCTGAACATGACAAAGAGTCACGCTGCTTTTCCTTTTTTTCTTCTTCTGCTACGGTCCCTTTTTCACTGAGATAAAGAAGTGGTCCTGGCATTTTCTAAGTTAGAAGTTTTGTGCAGATGAACTTGGTGAAAGACAAAAGCAGTGTTCTGATGCAGGCAGTGTTGGTGTGGCCAGGTCAAGGAAGATGAAAGAAATTAGGTAGAGTTATGACAGCCAGGGTAAAGTTGAGCTTTCAGATGAACGCTTCGCACACACTTGCAGGAATGAGTCCTATTCAGAAAGGTATGAAGTATCTTTTGGGAAAGCTATGTCCTCTGGTTTGTTTTGGTTTTGTTTTTTTTTTAAATTCTGGATAATGTGACCTATCATCTGCAGTATAAATCCTGACAAGAAGGGTCAGCAGCTGAAACTTCACCAGAAGAACAATTTGCAGAGATTCTAATCTCATTTTTATTAGAGAAAATGCCAGTAGGACAGCTCAGATTCAGACACAAATATGTGAACCTCCCCAAGCCCAAAGTTACCTCTGATGAAAAAACAAAGGGAGTCTGATGACAGCAAAAGTCTATGCTCTTGCCTTGAGATATGTACTTGGGATATGTACTTGAGATATGTATTTGGGCTGAAGAGTTTTGCTAAGATCACAGCTGTAATTTATTCCTCAACACACAGTTACGGTGATTCTGCTTTTGCAGACCAAGGCCAAATTATCCTTATTGTCCCTCAATACGTCCCAGATGTGCTGACAATCCTTAATGTCTGCTGGAGTCAAAGGCTGCTGGAGGTTCTCCAAATCCCCCAAAGCAGCCTTTATTCACTAAACAAAGTGAGTAGCTCTGGGCTGAGTGTGGTCCACATTACTTTCAGAAAGAAAGAAATACTGGAACAGAGTGAAGTCCCACACTGGAATCTTTACTAAGCCGCCAGGTCTGCTCTCTGGATTACTACAGGGCACAGAAATGCAGTGCTTGGCACCAGCAGCCTGTGGGTCAGACCCTGCCTGTCATCTGCAGAGGGACTTGCTGTTTAGCAGTCAGCTGAGTCTGGGAGCATTTTGTCTGGTTCTGCTTGAATTTTTGCTGGTTAAAAGGGGTTTGGGACTTGTGTCTTTGTTTTGATTTAATTTGCCACATTTTATGTAGCTCACAGTTTAGGACTGCACCAGGGAAGCTCAAGACTGCACTGTTGCAGCCCTACCCTCCTCTGACACGGCTGTGTGATGGGCCAACCAAGACAGCAGATCAAGTTAAAAATCGATCACTTCTTTCTGTAGGGTTAGTTTTCAGCCAGAGCAGCTCCCTCAGTGGCCACGTCACCACTGGCACAAGAAAAAGAATGGAAATGTGTGACCAGGGATGGGAAAGATGGGGCAGTGCCAGCTGCCAGCCTGGCGGAAGCTGCTGTGGGATGGCACTGGAAGTGAGGCAAATTGTTCCCGTGCCACTGGCAGACATCAACTTTTCTCACTGCACTCTCAAATTTCATTATCCTGGAACGGGAAAGAAACTAAATGGAGAATCGTTAGCAAGATGATGATTCCTCCAATGCACTGCTGAAACCAACAGAAATTGTACCCAAATAGGATATGTGCATTCCTAATGGCAATGCCAGAGCCACCATGTGGACACAAGGCTTTTTATCTGTGAGAAAAATGAGAATTCCAAACACGTGATCCCACCCTCAGAAACACGATCTTGCAATCATTCATTAAGATTATACATCAAGAATAATTCAAGTTGACTCATGTTTGTCATGTTTTTTAAACTTGGGGTTGTTGGTATTAACAGGTTTCTTTGGAGCAACACTCGATTATGAACATGTTTCTGAAATGTGACCAAGGAGCTGTACTTTTTAAACAGAATACGACACACATACCTCTCAGGAAAATGAAAACCACACCGTGCCACCTTTCCAACTGTGTCATGCCACTTACGTGTGCTGTGCCACTGAACTGAGGATAGGATGAACATGGCTGTCTTGCCATGCCTTAGGAAATGTTGTAAGGAATATTACAAGAGACAGGGGATAAGGACGCTGCACCAGGAGGCTTTTGTAATCATATCAACTGCACCTATAGTAGGCAACTATAGTAGGAAATGCTCTGGGTATGTCTCAGCTAAAAATGATGCTGTTCTGGTGCAAAGGTGAGGCCCATGCTTGGCTGCTTTTGCACATGAGGTAAACAAGATTGGAACATTTGCACTCCTGAACCTAGAAAGCCTGACACTCCTGCACCAGCCTTTGCCGATAAGGTGGTGCATACAGCATATGGGCTCCCTCATGTGGATCTCCTAAGATGTACCAGAGAAGGACCATGCAAGTACGGCTCAGGAGCAGCAGAGGAACCTGAGGAAGACATCTCTCCTAAGCCCTGCTAGGAACAGGAACTCTCCCACACCCTCACCCATGTTCAGGAAAGGAGATTCCTTCTCTGCTCAGAGTGGAAATACAGTTCTGTCTAGAAAGTGGCATTAAGTTTATGCAACATGTAAACTATTTTCAAACTTGTAAATCTCTGAGGAAAAAAAGTTACTTTTTTTCCCTAATCCTCTCTACCTTTCAATCTCTTTTTTTTCTTTAAGGAAACAGAGGAAATGCTATAAAAAGACACTTGTGATAATTAAAAAAAGTTTCAAGAATTCTTAATGGTTGAGTTAAACAGCCAAAAATCAGGAAATACCAGTGAATAATACTGTACTTAATTCTGTCTCCTTTTTTTCATAGGACATTAAAATCTCTTTAAAAACATAAGCCCATATTAATTCTCACCTATGAGACATAATATCATGCAGCTTCTTCCAGAACTGTGAATCTTACACAGGCAAGGAACCAGAGGCAAAAAGTCCTGCAAGTTGTCTCAGAGTACATAGCTGTTACGCACAGCTGAGCAGCCTTTGAAAATCAGGCTCATTAAGTCAATGAACAAATTAATATGCAGATACACAATAAACTGCACAGTTGCAAACTGTATGGTACAAGACAGGCAGAGATCTAGAGGAAATATGCTTGCACTTAAAGGCCAACCAACTTAATTTAATAGTTTGTTGCTGTATTTAACAAATTGAGAGGGATACAAAATAAGGGTGGCAGAATTTGGAATTGCACAACCTGCTGACCACAAGATTCATTAGAAACATGTTTTGGGGAAAATGTGTATGGAAAAAACTCTCAAGCTCAAACCACATTGGTCATAAGCAAATATCCACATACATTTTCAAATGCACATTTTTAAAGTATTAGAAATCTGGTTTCGGAAAAGTTAAGATTAAACTGTAGGCAATTAACACGCTCCTAAAGAACAACAAGTGAACAACACACCTCAGTTAGAAGGTCCATTTGACATGATATACCAAAAGGTTTGTTTAGTTAATGGCTGAGTTTTCTACAGGCAGGTTGTTCACGTTTTAATCCAAGGCTTTTTGCTTTTTCAAGAAATGTATTAAAATACTTCCTATGTACTGTGACTGGTCAGTAGCTCATCTTGTGCCTTCCAGAAATACAACTTAGGCTTTACCATGGGAACTAATTTAAGCACATCATTACTAAATTTAGCTTATCTGCAAGGCTGTAATCAGAGAGTAAAAGCAAGCTTCACCTAAACATATATTTGCTGCTTGATTATCATCAGAGTAGATGCTTACGCGTTTGAAGTAAACTGTCCTGTGAATGTGGTTGGGATAGCAAAGCATAATAATAACATGCAAAACAGTGTTGCAAACCCTCTTGATTGACTATTGGTTCAGGAAATTCTGCTTGGGTTATAAGAAGAGCTCAAGCCCTCTCTTCTATGTCTCTCTGTGCTCAGGGAAGCAGCTCCGGACTGAGTACTTCCTCCAGTTTCCCCCTCTCCTGGATGGAATAACACCATAACAGCCCAGCCAGGAGACTGGCACAAGTCTCTCCTCAGAGCAGAGAGGGTTAGTTTGGCCACTTCTGTTTTGATGGAAGTGGTTATAAAGGAATCAGAGAGGGAAGAATTGTTTTCACAGAAGGACAATGGCCATCCTTTTCTTTCCATCTCTTATAAAACTGGTTTCCACTTCCCAGTCTTCATGAGACCTCTGGCCTGGGGAAGGAAAGGAATCCTGAAGAACCTAGGTATGCTCCATTACCTGCTCTAAACTGAGAAGTGGGGAAAGACCTCAATGCAGTTACCTCAATCTTTGCAGACAAGGTCAGAAACATTTATAAACCTAGAGATGGAATTTTCTGTTGGGAGTTGTTGGGTTTGGGGATGGGTGGAAAAACAGATATTTCATGAGAAGATGAAATCTCTACACCTCCAGGCAACCATTCATCCTGCCAGCAAACTTGCGGATTCCTGATCTTTTTAAAAGTCTCCGTTAATTAAATCGAATGAACTTATACTACTTGACTGTATTTTAGAGGATGAGAAAACTTTACTTTTGGATGAATAAAGGTCTTATATAAATAAATTAAATACTTAGGAATGTTTTAAACCTTGCAATTCTACTGTTAGGTTTCTTAACTGCTGTCTACACAAATCATAGTTACAGTGGCATCATGGCACCAACTATATAAATCACAAAGTTTACTTGACTGCAAAGGCTTGGCAGGACAATTAAAAAGGGTACATTAACTAAACAGGACATTCACACTGAAACAATTCAAATGTGAACTCCATTAGTCGGCAGGATAAGGCGCAGACTTTTTACCATCAAAGAAAAGCTACTGTTATGCCAAGAAAAAATGTGAAATGCAAGTTGTTCTTGAGGAAGACCTCTAATTTCTGTCTGGGAAGGACAGCGTAAGCCTCTCCATTCTGACCTAATACTGACATGTCACAGTTGTAACTGGAGGGGAACAACACGTTCGATCATAAGCTTTCAGTTATGCTCCTTTGCCAAAACAGAAATCCGATCATGCTTATTCAATCTGAACAGACATTCTTGTGCAAAACTGGAAGGAAGGAGGGGAAAAAACCCAGCACAAACCAAAAAAAAAAAAAAATCAATGAAGGTAATGGTCAGCACATCCTGCTAGAAAAGTATTTCCCAGTTTTTAATATGGCTACACATTTCATCTGTTGCTTGTGGTTACAGACCTGAGTAACAGTATTTTTCCTCTCCTTCCTCTCTGGCAGATGCCAATGTGCTCTCCACTGTGCAACCTGCCTGTTCTCCCCAAAGGTCCCTGTGCGGAATACTGCAGGCACGTAGCTGCTTGCAGCTCTTTGATGTATCTGTGGCTTCATAAGGAAAAAATATTTTTTTTTCAACCTAGTCACTCTGATGGACTTAGTTTCAACAGTTCAATTTATTTCCCAGAACCTTTGCAAGAAAGAGAACTGGCTAAGGCTCAAACCAAACCTGGAAAAATTAAAGCAGTGTTTACTGTAGTTTAAAAGGAACAGGCTGAAGGTGGTACTTGTACTCGTTACTGAAGGTGTTCAGTGAACTTGATCATTTGCCTATGCAATTTTTAGTCTCAGATTCCCATTGACTATATCAATATTCACATGTACACAAGTTGAGAGCAAGTAGAAAATATTGCAGGAAGAGCCTATCTTCTGATCATCAAGTTGTGGTCTCTCCATGTCTTCCTCATATTCTCACAAAAATTAGGTTCATAATAGCACTACTGATAGCTTTGAACTTGTTCTCTATTCTGACGGTCAGGATGGTCTAAGAGCCTGCCCTCTCCTCTCTGAACAGTCATCACTGACAAGGCTGGCTCTGCTGCTCTTGCTACTGGTTCCCGTGCTTCAGCGCTCAGAGCTGGTGACAGGTCTTCTCACTCATGGGCTGCAGTTTGGGGAGTTTGTTTTCCCTGGTGCTGTGCCAAAACGTGAAGCTGGGAGATCGCCAGTTTTGATGTCAGGCAATACTTATTTCCTTTAGCATTGGTTGGGTTTAGCTAGCTGTTTATCCACGCTAAGAGGTAGCTTCAGAGGATTTGTAGGACCAGCTCTGAAAGCTTTTTGAAGTATTTGGCAGAGATGTCAGCAAGTCCTGAAGCAGCTGCAACATAATTGCCCACTTTTCCTTCTATGGCTGAACGAGCTGGATTCCACCAGTTGGATGCAAAACAAAGCAAACTTTCATACATGGATGCATAAAATCCAGGGTGTTCCTTGTTTGGTCGAAACAAATCCACTCCAAATCTTTGTAAGCCTTTACTAAGACATTTCTGTCCTGCACATGCCTCTTGTCCAAGTCAGGCAGACTTGTCAAGTAACCTCTCCTAAGGATTTTTTGCAGCTAAGTGGTCTTCTGTGAATGGACTGTAAGTCCACATACCTTGGCAGATTGCAGGTTTCATAGCTGGTTAAAGTCTTCCCAGTGCTTCCGCACAACAGTATCACTGTCTTATTTAGAATACATTTTCTGAAGCAGATTTTGAGTTCTGTTGCTTTGCTGTGATTGTACAGCCCAGTCTCAGTTTTGTGATCCTGTCTGGCCCATTTTATGTTAACGGCTGGCTTGAGGGACGAGAGGAGAGCAGTGGATTGTGTTTACCTTGACTTTAGTAAGGCTTTCAGGACTGTCTCCAACAACATCTGCACAGAAGAAGGGAGGAAGTGGAATTTGCATAAGTGAGGGGGATTGCTGCACTGCCAGCTCAGTGGGCTGTGATCAGCATCACCAAGTCCAGCCAGAGGGCAGTCACTAGTGGTGCACCTCAGCGGTTGATACTGGGACCAGTACCGTCTAGCATCTTAATTAATGACCGGGATGGTGTGACAAACTGCACCCTCAGCAAGTTTGGAGATGATACAAGACTGGTAGGAGTGTATGTTACACCAGAAGCTCATACTGCCATCCCTAGGGACCTCAACAGGCTGGAGGAATGGACTAACAGGAACCTCATGAAGTGCAACAAGGGGAAGTGCAAAGTCCTGCACCTGGACTGGAACAACCCCAGCCACCAGTACACGCTGGGGGCCAAGCAGCTGGAAAGCAGCTTGGGAGAGAAAAGACTCGGGGGTCCTCATGGGCACCAAGTTGACCACGAGGCTGCAATATGCCCTTGTGGCAAAGATGGCCAGCAGCCTCCTAGGTTGCATCAGACAAAGCATTGCCAGCAGACTGAAGGAGATCATCCTTCTCCTCTGCTTAGCTCTTGAGAGAAACACCTGGAAGTGCTGGGCCCAGTCCTGGGCTCCCCTGTATGAGAAATATGGGTATACTGGAGTGAGTCCAAAGAAGGGGCAAAAAGGGATGGGAACAAGACTCACAGACGTTTGAGAACATGCCTTTTTATCCCCAGTTTAGCTCTTCTACGAAGGAAGCGTCAGGAAAGAGACAAACCTTTTACAGGTTCTTCTACAGCCTGACAGGTCTCATCAGCGACCGGGAGGGCCAGTGCCATGGTCAGAGGCCCTGTAGGATTGTCAGTTTACACAAATCAGCAGCCAGGTGCCACCCAAGGGGAAAACACATCTGATTTCAATGCATGCACACATTCACTGAACAGGACTTCTGTTACTTTACACAACTGGCTCAGCTCAAAGCATTACAATTAGCCCAGATGCTGTTTGTGCATGGATCTTAATTTTATTTTATGTAAGAGCCTGTCTTTCATTACATTATTACATACATTTTATTACAATCACAGTTTATTACAATTAATATTTCAAGTAGTCAGTCTCTACAAATCAAACAGAACAGGAAAAAAAACTAAGTTAACCATGCATTCAACAACATATCCAAAACAGAACTGATTTTGTGTTTCTTCAACTTGCAATTTAAAAAAAATAGCCATTTACGTAACACAAAATACCAACAAAGCTATCTTCTGCCTTTACTGAAACATACACCTTCACCAACAGACACCTACTACATTATATACATATAATTCATTGCAAAGAACACTGTATGCTTTGTTACAGAAAGACTGAGGATTGCAATGCAACTGCCCATTCTTTGCTGTGCATTTTGGGTGACTGCACTTTCCACCATGCTTGGTCTATAGTCTGATGTAATGAAGAGTTTGGCCACAAATAAACAATAAAAAAGCAAACAAAAACGCATAGCAAAACAAAAAAATCCAACATGATTGAACAGTAGAATAAAAGAGACTAATTTAAGTAAAGCAGCATCTTTTAAAGGAGGAATTTGTATGACAAAAGGAAAATAAAAGAAGAACAGACCCTTGCAAGCGAAGTGTAAAGTCACAGTAAGGTGACACAAAAAAAGTTTTAAGATGCATTTTCGTGAAAGCTTTAAAAATACTAATTGAGAACTCAGTGCTCTGAGATAAGGTTTACTATACTTAAAATGTTACTCAACATAATAGTGTTTCAAAGTTCTGGATCACACTGTATTTCTTACATACCTGCATGACCAAGGAAGTGTGTGGTTTCTTGTATTTGTTTCATACATTCGTAAGTCACTTTGCTAGAAACAAGTCATTCATACTTGTAGGTACCCGAAAAAGCCTCTTTGAAAAGCACAACACTAACAGAAGCAGTCAAACACATGAAGAAATTCTTCCAGTTAGTTCTAATACAGTTCTCACTTTTTACCCCATACTATTACTTGTAATGGCATTATCTTTAGACCACCAAGAACAGGCTTAGGAAACTCTGTAAAAAGAGGTGATGTGGACGGAAAACATTTTCGTTTCCCCAAAGAAGAAGAAACCAACACAGCCTGGATTTTATATTTCAGAAAACCTGTAGTAACAAGAGGAGAAAAATGTGTATATTTTCACAAAACACAGTCTTGAACCTTGGCGTGTCCTGTTAGTTCCAGTGCTTTTCAATAGTTATGTTGTACAATCCAGCTACTACTGTAAAAGTAGTGAAATATTTTATTATTTAAGCTTTTTTTTTGTTAAAAATGTCTTGAAATATTTATAGAAAGGATAAACAATGAAAATCTTGAAGAATGGTTTATATAACACAGCTTTACACTGCTGTGTAAAAGGAATAATTGTGTATTTTACACATATACCATGTAAATTACTATGGAAACCAGATGTAACTCACACTACAAGGTGCCTTGTAACTCATCTCTGCTGAGCAATAAATTCCCCCCCTTTCTTCTTGGCAAAACTTTGAGAAACTTTACTGCTGTTTTCTATCAGCACATACAACAGATGGCTGGCACATGCCTGCTTTACTAAGCAAGCGGGATCTCTACAGCATTACTTTGATCCCTGGTGGCATGTCTACAACACTGAGATGCAAAATACCACAGCGGAGCAGAATTTAAATATTAAAGGTTTTGAGCTGTGCTCTCATTATGAGAACCCCCTGTCTAAAAATCATGCTCACAGTATGTAAACATCTTCACATTCCACGTGGAAAATTTGGTACAGAGGTCAGAAAACAAAGTATTTCCTCTGTTTGGTGACATGAAACCACAGTGAAGGTACTACTGTAAATCCCAAGAGTGTGTGTTTATGCAATTGCCTTGACCAAACTTCCAGAACAGCCATAGTTTTATTGGGAAAAAAAAACACTGAATTGCACATATGAGATGTTTTTTAAGCTGAAAAGCATCAGTGTAATCACTGGGTATGAATAAGATATCTACAAAAAAATAGCAGTTTCTTTGAAGAAAAACTGCTTTTGAAGAATTAATTTGTTTTGAAATCCACCAGTTTTGTTTTCAAGGAAACAGCAATGTTTGAATGGAGCACCCTATTGCAACAACAATGCCTTAAAATTAGTAGTCTGTAGTCTGACAAGGAGAAAAATTTCTGACATAGTCACAGTCAGGCTACGGCTCAGCAATATAAAGTAAATCCAAAGAAAGCGACTGAACTGTTCGTGGCTGATGGCCACATTGCTGAGACCAGTATCAGTCTCCAGTAGCTGCAGTTATATACCATGCCCAAGCTCCACTTTACAACACAGAAATGATGCTAGAAAACGTACTGACGGCATACATGCTTTCTTCCTAAGAGGTGGGCATCTTTTTGCTTTACTCATGCATATTAACAACTCTTCGAGCAGAAGAAACCCAGCCTTTCCAGTAGAGACAGGTTCAATTGCCTCTTTTAAGGGCCCCGAGGACTGCACGCTGAGATGTCCCTTTATTGTGCTCCTGTCACAAGAAGCACTCCCAGATCAAAAACCTTTCTTTCTCCAGCACTTGATCCCCCTGTGTGCAGATGCACATCTCCTGTCATAGGGCAGGATCACCACTGTCATATCACAAAAAGCATGCATCTGGTAGCACAAGGCTGGCTATATCTGCAGCATGTAATACACTTGCGATATCCATGCATCACCAGCATGCTCCAGTCACATGGGCCAGATCTGATTCACACACCAGCACAGGGCTGAGTATTCAGATGTCACACCACGGGCACGCATGCAACCGTGCAGCAGGAGAAAAGCCACGCGGTACTCACAACAGCAGGAAGTAGGAAGCAAATTACTAAGACAATTCATCTGAACCCAAATAATTCTCTTGTAGCTGAAAGGAGGAAAGTAGCCTGGGTAGGTTGTGGCCCAGATTGTCTGTTTCTGTGGATTAAACCAGAGACTGCCACAGAACAAATATTCCAACTTGCTTTTTTGTTCCTGTTTTCATCTCTCATCTATTAAATCAACCTGACTGCTGCTCTGTCACTTGCTTTCTCTGCACTAATCAACCTTTTTTTTTTTTTTTAATATGGTTCTCTCCCACCAACACTCACTCACACATAAACTTAACTTTACCTCTGTCAGAATTCCCACTGAAAGTTAAGCATACATGCTGGTGTTTGTCAGTTTGGAGCTTTAACACCTGCCCTAAGTTCCTATACACTATAGAGATGTTACCACTACAATCTCTGGTACTTTGTACTAGTGGACACCGTGAAACATGTCGCAGCATTAGTTAGCACAATAAGGTAGATTCTTCTCTCTTTGCAAAGCCTTTATGTGCAATCTTCTTCAGAGAACACAACCCCCAAAAGTCATCGTGCTTTCTTTTGCAAAAAAAACGTACAGAATAAAAGCATGAAGCACACTAGTGAGTTTCACTAGTTACACAGATGCCTACTGTATGACATAAACTACCACTGATTTTTGCTTTTTTAAACCTTGCAAATCAAGGACCAATTTTCGTAATTACCAACTCACCCAGATTACATTTTTTTCTAAACAGAACATAACACCTGTAATCTTACGTCTAAATTCATAGGTAAAAACACAAGATGCATAAAGACATAACAATCCTGTTCTGCAGTACTCTAGCCTTCTCATAACCCCTAGCTCACTCTGACTTCACCAGAAAAAAGCAGGTATTCAGCACTTTCAGACACTTAAATTTCGGGTTTCCCCTCATTATTTCCCCTAATATTTAATTAGGACTAATGGACTACAGATTAAAAGCAACTGTTTTTCTTTGCTTAGTGTTTCCTAGTGAAAAAGACTTTCATTGTCTGTTTACCATACATCTTTTCCACATAAAATTGTTCTAAGTCACAAAGGTCACTGATTTAGAAACATAACATCTAAACAAAGCAGGTTTTTACCACTTCAGTTTACACAGAATACAGGCCTAATCTAGTCCTTAAAACGTTCCTTTCAACAGCTATTTTTGAACTAGAATACAGACATTCCCAGCAGCACAGGACTGAGAAGTATTGCCACTCCCTGGGTCGGATTATTTACTCACCTACAACTTCGATCACTATTTATCCCAAAACCGAGTAGATGGAATCTGCCCACAGGCTATTTATACCTACTCTGCACAAGTGTAAACAGGGATGCAAGGTGCAGAGCAGAAGAGACTTAGCCCTACCCTGCTGGAGGTTCCAGGTGTGACGGGTGGACGTTGGCTGGCTGCCAGGCACCCACACAGCCACCCTCTCATTCTCTTGACTTGTCGATAGCAGGGCTAGGAACCATGTAATGACACAGACAGGTTCCCCTGTATCTGCTCAAAGAACTCATATCTTTAGACCCAAAAGGGGTCTAGCTACTGCCAAAGGCTGTGGCATATGCTATCGACAGCCAAAAAAACTGGAGCCTGAGAGAAGCATCTTCAGATCTCAGGTGGGATACAAGGGTAAGAGGTCTATAAGGCACTAGATATAAGGCTCAGAGGAAATTATTTTGATTTTACCAAACAGGAGACAACTGTATGCTAGTCAACAGTTGTTTTACAGAAAGCAGTCTAGTACTTCAACATCGTGAATGCTTTTCATCTTTCAAAGAGTACTAGATTTTTTTCCTTTTCCTTCTTCCTTTCTTGCCTCTCTTCTTCCCTTTCCTCTTGTCTGCTCTTGCTTTCCCTTACCCCTACTTCTTCCCCTTCCCACTTCCCTGACTCAGGAAATTTCCAGACAAAATTATGCTGCCACAACAAAGGTAGCAAGTATTCGGTACTTTCCTGGACTTGCCAGTGGAAACTTCTGAGAACCTGCACACTTAAAATCAAAACAGAACACTGAAAAAAACCCTGTTAACATTTACTAATTTCTTCCTCTCACAAAATACTGGAAATTCTGTGAAAAAGAAACTGTGTTCTTTTGCCACAAATAACTTCTATCTTACTCAATTTGCAACACTACTGTGGACACTGTTCAATTAAGACACATAAAAGAGTTACATCAATGATTTTGTTGCCCTATGGGATACAGAATACTCATGTTTTTTTCCTGTACTTACTCAACAGAAAAAGAGCTGGGTGGCTTAGGGACAGTAAGTGACCTAGTTTCCACTGAGGATGACAAGAACTGTGGATAACAGGCAACAGTACTCAAACACCTGTAAAGGACGCAAAACCCAATGTTTGTGCTACCAAAAGTAGACATTTTCTCTAGGATGTTAAGTATGTCCATTTTTTCCCCTGCTCCTAAAACACCAGAGGACTGAAACTCCTTTCTGAGCTCAGGCTGCTGGTTGAAATCCCGCTCTTCATTTGCAGACCTGTACAGGTATTTAAGTATCTACAGGCAAAAGACTGGAGTGCCAATGTTTCTATTGACTGTACACACAGATGAACTTGTGAGAAGTAGCTGGATGGGATCATATAATCTCCAAATGCAGAGTCCTCCAATTTTGACACTTGTTTGGCAAATGAATATCTGAAAGTTAATAAACTGTGCTGGGAACACCGTACTGCAATGGTTTCCTTTAACCATTTAGGTATTTCACTTACTAATTATGTTTTGTCTAACACAAATTCAGTAATTCAGCAAAGAGGAGGAGGAATAACAGGTTAAACAGCTTTGCCACTGCTGAGAAGGGATTTTGCCCTGCAAGCTGCATTAAGGGGAACAATCACCTATGCTGCCTTTAAGTCTGTGTTTCCTCTCACTGAAATTGGTGTTATCTTTTCCTAATGAGCTACAGGTAGGCAGCAAAGGAGGGAGCATAAGAAAGAAGTACAAGAGGAGAGGGACAGGGTTCAATTTAACATCTCAATCTTCCTTTCCAAGACCAGTTTTATCATGGATGGCAACTGCAGCTGACAGAAAAACACAGCAGGAAATAGAGTCCTGAAGCCACTAATTATTTCTAGTTATTTAAAAGCCAAGCCTTGGCGCACAAAGATGTTTTCTCTGTAAAGCTGGACTGGAACGCCAAAGACTTTGAACAAGTCACTTAGCCTTTGTGAGTAGAGTTCTGTCTCTCCACATTCCCCTCCCTCTCTACAAGAGCAGGTGAAGTGTTTCCTAAACTCAAAGACTTTGTGAGAACAGCAAAAATTACAAGAACCTCAGACACCACCTGAAAGCGAAACAAGTCCTGTGGTTATGAAGAGTATTTTAAACCACCAAAACCACAAGCAAATTTGTGAAGCTGCAATTAGCTGAATTATACAACCAATTTTCACTGAAGATAAATATTTTCAACTTTACCAAGTTTTTTATTGTATAAAGTCGATTTTCAGCATTGTAAAAATCAATCCATTTCATCCATCGTTTCTGTGTTACAATGATCTTTTTCTGTATCCATGATAACGCATGCTAGCACGGTTCAGCTTTATGCAAATTTAACATATGTTGTCAGTGTGTCAAATCGTACATATGTTTTCCCATGAAAATATGTCACGCATTCTTATCTTCTCAATAAAAGAATCCGAATGGATCCAAGGCATGGCAGACTCACGTGGTTTTGCAATTAAACTTACTAAAAATATGTTTGAGAGAATTATTATTCACTGAGACTACACATTCAGCGTGCACAATAAGTACATAGAGAGCAGTAAATAACCTGCAGTGTATGTCCAGACAGAGAAAGTTCCAAGAAAATCCATGTAACTGCTGTCAGGTAATGCTTTATTAAGAGCAAAGATGACTGGTGTCTCCCTCCCAGCGCCTGGGACACCTGGCTCCCCCGTTGCACTCCACAACCCAAACCTCCAAGAGTGCTTTCCAGCGATGCTTCCCAACCTCGCTCCTTGCTGCTCCCTCCGCCTCCCGCTCCCCACTCCCATGCCTTGGCTCACACAGGATGCAGGTCTCCCAGGTTGCCCAGGGAAGTTGTGGATGCACTGGAAGTGTTTAGCGCCAGGTTGGATGGGGTCTTGAGCAACCTGGTATAGTGGGAGGCGTCCCTGCCTGGGGCAGTGGGCCTGGAACTGGGTCATAGAATCACAAAAACATAGAATTATAGAACGGTTTGGGTCGGAAGGCACCTTAAAGATCATCCAGTTCCAACCCCGCCCTGCCCTGGATGATCTTTAAGGTCCCTTCCAACCCAAACTATTCTCTAATTCTACGATTCTGTGACTCCATGAACTATCCCAAACTTTAAGAAAAATTCCTTCACTGAAAGGGTTGTCAGGCACTGGAATAAGCTGCCCAGGGAGGTGGCTGAGCCACCATCCCTGGAGGTGTTTGAAAGACCCGTGGATGAGTTTCTGAGAAACATGGTTCAGTAGCAGACAGGTGCGGTTGGACCCGATGATCTCACAGGTCTTTTCCAATCAGATGATACTACAATTCTATGAAACCCAAACCATTCTCCGATTCTATGACCTATCCCAAAGCACCTGCCGGGAATGCAGGAGCCTCCCCCCGCACCCTCGTCCCTGCACGTACCCGTCCCGTCGCCTGCCAGGTGAAGTTCATGGCGTGGATGCTGACGGGGACGGCGGGCATCCTCTGCTGGGCTCTCCTGAAGTCGTGCGTGAACGGGGCCATCCTCCCCTCGGACACGATCAGAATGTCCTCCTCGAAGCCTGCGGAAGGCAAAGGGTGTCGATGGGCGAACCCCGGCACGGGATTCACCCGCTCGGCGGGGGCAGGGGGGGAGCAGCACCGCCGCTTTTACCGATGAGGTCCCGCGCCTGCCGCGCGCCGATCCACACGTAGAGCGAGTCGGGCCGGCGCGGCGCCGCGCGCAGGCAGCAGAGGCTGAGGGCGCCGCAGAGCAGCGCCGCGCACAGCCGCCCCGCCGCGGCCATGCTGCGCGCTATGCGGCCGCCGCGCCCGCCGCGCCTGCCCTGAGCCGCGGGGCGGGGCGGGAGCGGGGCTGCCCCGCCGGGCGCGCCCACGGGCGCTGTCGGGGGAGAGGGGGCACGGGGGGATGTTGGGGTGGTGGTGGAGAAGGAGTTAGCGTGACAAGAAAGAAGTGGCGTGTTCTGATTTAAGGGGAACTGGTTTCCTGTAGAATTCGTTTTCTGTACAATAATTGGTTTCTGTACAATAATAGGTTTTCTGTACAATTGTTTTTTCTAGCTTCAGGAAAGCGCTTATCTGAGTAGCAGCGGAATTTTTTGAAAGTTAGGCAGACACAGACCGTTCTTCTGATAGTATGGTTTGTTTTGGTTTTTTTCTTTTTTTTTTTTTTTAAATAGCGCTGTTCCCAGAGGGTGATGGAGCACCGGAACAGCTCCGCAGGGAAGCAGTCAGGGCGCCAAGCCTGGCAATATTCAAGAAGCACTTGGACAATGCCCTCACACACACTGTGTGAGTGTTGGGGCTGTCCCGTGCAGCGATAGCAGCTGGACTCGGTGATCCTTGTGGGTCCCTTCCAGCTCGGGTCATTCTGTGACTCCATGAGTCTGCCTGAAAGGAGGTTGTAGGGAGGCGGGTGCTGGTCTCTTCTTCCAAGTGACAGGTGATAGGATGAGAGGTAATGGCCTCAAGCTGCGCGAGAGGAGGTTCAGATTAGACATCAGGAAAAATTTCTTCACCAAAAGGGCTGTCAGGCACTGGAAGGGGCTGCCTAGGGAGGTGGTTGTGTCACCATCCCTGGAGGTCTTTAAAAGATGCGTAGATGGAACACTCAGGGATGTGGTTTAGTAGTGGACAGGTACGGTTGGACTCAACCTCAAAGGTCTTTTCCAACCTTGTGATTCTGTGTTTCTATGAGGTGCTGCATGTCCTGGCCTCTCTCCCAGTGGCCGCCCACTCCTGCACAGGCACAGCTGACTGAGCACCAGGACATGGTATGTCACCTGCACCTCCTCTGTCATGGGAGATGTGCCACAGGGTCGCAGTGCCCAGCATAGGCTGTGCATGAGGTGCCACGTGCCCTTCTCCTTTTATTAAATTTTAATTTTCATTATTTTAATAAATTGCAGTAAATATACAGTTTTGTGGTTTCATTTTTAAAAGGAAGAGTGCACAGTATTTTATCACTTGATTCCAAAACTGACCATTGCTGTCAGCCTGAAGGCATCAGTTCCCAGCTCCTGCTCCTGGCGACATGACTTCTAACTTTGCTTCAAGTTGCACTTCTGAAACTGATTTTGTGTTTGCCCCATAGGGGCACCACTGGCACCCTGGCTGTCACAGAATAACGGAACCATTCAGTCTGGAAAAGGCCTTTATGACCATTGAGTCCAACCATAGACATTAACACCACCAAGTCCACTCTCATGGCTGGGGCGGGGGGCGATCTTTGGGGTCCCTTCCAACTGAAATCATTCTATGATTCTATAATTCTATGATTCTATGATCACAGAGCCCAACAATTAAAG
Source organism: Tapera naevia (assembly GCA_033556795.1). Taxonomy (NCBI): domain Eukaryota; kingdom Metazoa; phylum Chordata; class Aves; order Cuculiformes; family Neomorphidae; genus Tapera; species Tapera naevia. The sequence goes on from JAUMJJ010000059.1 coordinate 15,998,188, forward strand.
CCACCAAGTTCACTGCAGGGATGGGGAATCCACTGCTGTCACAAAAGCAATGTTGAAGAAACTCAGATCTACTTGAAGAAGCTAAGTCTGTACGTAACAGTTGCCTGGAACACACTGGGTTTCAGTTACGGGCTTGAGAAGCACCACCAAAATGGCACATGGGTGCAGCTGGGCAAGGGCTCCCAGCGAGATCCAGCAAAGCTGGGCAAGGCACCCACTCACGTTGGCAGGTCAGGCCTCAGAGTAAGCTGTCAGGCTGATGGTGTAGCAGGGACAGTTCTTCCCAGCTGTAGGGAACTTCATGGTGACTGTGACGGGGTGCTAAAAAGAGAAAAAGCTTTCACCTTGCCTTTGTCTGAATGGCTCAAGAAGAGCAGAGACTGGAAAACACTGAAATGTTGCCATTTACACAGAAAGCAGAAGTGACTCAATACAGAAACTTAGTAAAGCTGAAAAAAATTTCTATTGAATGAGTTATTTAAACAGAATTATGTCTTTTAAAGGGAAAAATAGTTTCTCTTGCTGGTTTCTTTCATAAGAAAAATAAAAGCCTTTTTCTAAAAGCTAAAACTAATCAGGATAGATAAAGTTCGAATAAAACTCCCAGGTTTCTGTATGTAGTGCTCTAGAAGAAACTGGAGGATGTTTTCAGTCTCTGAATGTTTCTTAGGATGCTGCTGTACTCCATCCCACCCTGTTAGTGTGACTGTGAAAGTTACCTCTGGATTAACTGCCTGAAACAGAATTCTTTAGGTCATGGGAAACGACATGAGGTTGGTCTTGCTTTTCCAGAGCAATCTACTTGAGCAGAGTTTGCCTTGTCAGCATATACACCTGGAAAAGATACTGAGCTGTGTCATTAGTTTTAATTTTCATGTGTGAAGAGCTTAGCCAAACTGGTAACAGTGATTTTTTTAAGCAAAAAGTCTATGCTTCAACACATGAAATAACTTCGCCATCCCGCTGCCATGCTGTACTGTGAGATTTCCTGCATCTCCCGAGGAATCTTTTGCCACTGTTGATGCATTGCTTCACGACTGCCATATCGTTGTTCCTCCCCTGCAGTAGGTAGGTACCTCTCCTTCATTCCCATTGTCCTCTGTGCCGTATTTCCCAGAGGAGCACACATATGTACCAGAGAGAAGCACACACACTTACATGTGATTGTGTATATATATGTATACATTCATAAACAAGCGGTAATTATGAAGCAGAACATTAAAATGACATCTCTAAATTTTCTGTATACTGGTACATGTAAGGCATCTCTGTGTCTTCCAGCACTTTCCTGCCCCTTTCCTCCCAACTTCACTGCATTTTACAGATGGCAAGTTGGGGCACAGGGAGGGAGGAATTTGCAGAAGTTCAACCAAGGAACATACTTGTGGCCAAATGTAGGCTGGAATACAATTCTCCTAAATCCTTGGGTGGTTCCCTAGTAACTTGCCCAGCAGGAAAGGCTTGGGCTCCATATGCTGGAGTCAGCGTATGAAGTCTAACACAAATGCCCCACTTCTACATGGTTCATGGAATCATAGAATCATAGAATGGTTTGGGTCAGAAGGGACCTTAAAGATTGTCCAGTTCCAATTCCCTCTGCCATGGACAGGGACAGCTCCCACTAGATCAGGTTGCTCAAAGCCTCATCCAGCCTGGCCTTGAACACCTCCAGGGAGGGGATATCCACAACTTCCTTGGGCACCCTGTGCCACTGCTTCACCACCCTCACAGTAAAGGTGATTATGTATTATTTTTTATGGTTTAGTAGTGGACTTGACACTGTTAAGTTTTTGGTTGGACTTGATGATTTTAAAGTTCTTTTCCAACCTAAACGATTCTGTGGTTCTGTAATTATTCCTTGCTTTGTCTGAAATGTGGTTTATCATACACGCTCACCTGTGCTTTCCCCTAACTGGCTACACATACAGTGAGAAGGGTGAGGTCGCTCTTAAGTTCACTCTTCCCACCTGCTGGAATCGCTCAGCCGGTGCTTCCACCTCGTCCCACTCGACCTGAGAGAGGGTGGGAGTGTCCGGGGGAGCCTGGGAGGCGGGGCGAGGGCGCCCTCTGCCGGCGGCAGCCTCTCCCTGCTTTCAAAAAAGACTGCCAGGTAAAGTTCATCATGTGGAGCCTTGGGTTTTGTATAAGCAAACAGTTATTACTTATTTTGAAAATGTACTACTAATGATTTTCATTTTAGAAAGCAGAAAAGTATTTTGATTTTAAGAATTGAACATGGTTAATTTTTCTTAGCTTAAAAATATACAAGCAATTTTCATTTGCAACTAAAGAGAAATAATATAACCTTATTACTGCCTACAACTACCTGAAAGGAGGTTGTAGCGTGGTGAATGTTGGCCTCTTCTCCCAAGGGACAGGCGATAGGACGAGAGGAAGTGGCCTCAAGTTGTGCCAAGGGAGGTTCAGATTACACATCAGGAAAAATTTCTTCACCAAAAGGGCTGTCAGGCACTGGAAGGGGCTGCCCAGGGAGGTGGTTGAGTCCCCATCCCTGGAGGCATTCAAAAGAAGGGTAGATGAGGTGCTCGGGTATATAGTTTATTAGGGGACAAGTATGGTTGGACTCGATCTCAAAGGTCTTTTCCAACCAAGCAAGTCTATGATTCTATGATTCCAATAACTCAACTATGAAGCTTTTAGAAAGAAGCCTTGTTAAGATCTAGCAAAGGAAGGGAATTTAACTGTCAGGTAATAGTGCTGGAATAACATAATTTCTGAAACTGTGGTGGTACAATGTAAACACCTCTGAGTAAACAATGCACAATGATCAGATTGCTTTCTGTAGAAATAAGTAGTAAGTGGTGATTGAAATACTGCTTAGTGGGAAAGTTTTTGTATCTCCAGAATGTCCTAGCCCATGTATACCTCTGCACGTGTTTGCACACCATGTGCCTCTTCTCCAACAACATCTGCCAAGGCTGTTAGTGCCTTGTGTTAGTGCCCTGTGTTAGTGCCTGTGTTAGTGCTCAGGCTGGCCTGTTCAATTGCAGTGTGTGTTCTCTTGATTTTCTCTCTACTGTAGTATTGTGCTACAAAAAGATTCGCTGAGGATACGGTTCACAAAGCTTGGATTAATACTGCCTGCTTGCATTCAGCAAACAGATCTAGCTAAGAGCTTGTTGTATTTCTTCTTGATCTCTTATTTAAATGTCTCTTTCTTCTAAATCACATGACATATTTCAGGAAATACTAGTCACATTTTAAGTCGATTGAGAGCACTATATAGAGTGGATTGGAATATACTTGGAAAAGTTAACATTTTGTGGTTCTTCGTTTAATGAAATGGAAAATATACACAAAACCAGAACTATGTTGTGAATGTGACTGCACGATCCACTGACTTCCATAACAGTACACCTATAGTGGATTTGTGGCCTGCCCTGACATTCATTGCAACCCCATGATGGCAGCTTTGGAATGAGTTAATGAATGGGTGGGTTGAATGATGATGTATCAAGGGAGGGACACAGAATCAGTGCCTGATGCCCTTTGTTCATCAGTTATGAGTAATATAGAAAGAGGGAGAAACAGGCATTACTAATAACAGTAATGGGCATAAATATAGCCTGAGGTGATAATTTTCATCCCAAAGGTATTATACATGCTGCTTCACCTCGAGTGTACAGAAATACTAAACATATATTTTATTTATTTATTTCTTTGTGGTGAACATTGGTAGATAATAACTAACATCTGCACAATTTAAATAAGGAAGAAGATGCCAAATTGCAGCAGGATTTTCAGAAGCGCTCAGCCCTCACTGCATTTACTCACTGAAGTGAATCACAAAATTCCTGCTGGTTTCTGAAGAAACAAAGTTTATTCATTGGGAATTAGATCCCCTTATATTCTTGCTGTTTAGGCCAAAACAACTGCTTTAAGAGCTAGCATTAAAAAATATTAGAAAATTCAGTTTTGCTAGACTTAGAATGTGTTGAAGTTTCTGGAATTTTAAATGGAAAATCAAAGACTCCACTTCCAATTATTCTGAATATAACATTCCAATTATTTATTTTAGAACATAGTCTATATTGTAGCATTAAAAATGATGTTAAAGCAACACTCTGAATATTGTAACTACACACACCCTAGAGGTGGAAGATGTCTCCTATTTTGTAATATATCATTTGCAATGCAGTTTATTATCCATTCTGTTTCTTTCCTACAATATTTGTGTTTCATCCATTGGAGAGCATGGAACTCATCTGGCTTTGAACTAGGCTTGGTGATGAAGAAGATAATTATTTTTAGAGCTGTTATCTTCTGTTTTTTCTGAAGATGAAAAGTTTAAAAGCAAATGAGACAGGAGTTTGCAGAGGTAAAAATTATCACATAACTAAAGAAGTTAGAGAGAGATGTCCTCATCCTTGTTTCTGTCACATTCCTATGTCGCAATAGGCAAGTTTCTCCATTGTTTTTCCCAGGTAGTTACCAATTTTTATTCCTTGTTTCTGGTTGCCTGACATCAGACCTTAAGTCTTGTCTGCAGAATTGCAGAATCCAGGCAGGTAATCCCAGAGGTGGCGCAGAAATGTTTAATTCTGTCCTTTAAAAGGATAGTTCAGGGCCAGACAATGCAGACTTCGGAAAAAAATGAACTATCAAGTAGGCATTGTTTGTTTTCTGCAACTGTATTATTAGCTATAATTTTACGATGCATGAACATGTGTTACATGCACAATCTTTGTTCTTTGAATCATTGAATTTGTAACTTTTTAAGTGCTGGGTTTTTTTATAACTGTTTGTCATTTCTCATCTTTTAAAAAAGCAAATCTCACCTTTTAAACAGCAGTAGCAAATGCACACTCCTTTAATACAGTTAATTTTAATTGTCATTATTTTAATAGTTTGCAGCAAATTTAGAGTTTAATAGTTTCCTTTTCAAAAGGAACAGTGCACACTACCTATTTTATCAATTAATGCCTAAACTGATCATTGCTATCAGCTTCAAGGCATCTGTTCCCAGCTCTTTCTCCTAGTGACATGACTTCTATCTTTTGAAATTGATTTTGTGTTTGACTGAGAGATGTGAATACCTGTTTCAAAACTATCAGACCAAAGTAATTTTAAACAAAGAAAAGTAGATTTTTTAAAGTTTCATTGCATTTTTATAAACCATTTTATTGCAAGTATATTTGCAATTGTTTCTGTTTTCTCAAATCTTAATTATTGATTTTTTCATTGAAAAAATATATCATGAAAATCATACGTCCTTAAAACAACACAAAAACATACTAAACTGAATAGTTATATTAGTTTAGTGTTAACATAATTCATTGTACCTTTCTTTTTTACAAGATTGGCACTTTGGCTTAAAAATTATATGAATTTATCCAAGTCACATTGAAGTACTTAGTTATGAATTATTATGGAAAATAATTAAAGATAAACTTTATGTTCAAATACCTACATATAAAACTATTCCTTGCATTTATGAAGCTTCTGTAGCACTTTTTAGTGCATGAGCAGCACATTACTGCCTCACCAAGGTATTTGGTCATGGCCTATGTGAGAGAGGATGGAACGTTGCCTGGAAGTGGCAGCCTTAGCTTAGGTGGGTGATCCGGGGTCCCTTCCAACTCGGGTAATTCTGTGATTCTATGATTCCTGCAGAGGAAGTGAAAATCCTGTTTAATTGTGTCATTCTGTTTAGCAGCGTGGATTTCTGAGGTGATACCAGGGGCAGTTGTTCACCTGACTTCTGTGGGAACAAAGTTGGCCCAGGGAAAGCCCCAGCTCAAAACCTGAGCTCAGCCCTTCTTGCAGCCAGGCAGGACAAGGAGGAACATCAGGGCACCGCCCACAGCATGGACTTGGGCCACCCCAGGCTCTCACAACTAGGAAGCACTGGGGGCTGCCAGGCTACTTTGGGCGTGGTTTTAGCTGTTCTCAGACACAATGAATTCCAGAGTCTAACTGGCCAGTTCTGGGGACAATGAGGAAATAGTCTCCTGGTTTTGAACTGCCTTTGTTTATTTTCCATAAACATCCCCTTGTCTTGCGGAAAAGGAGACCGAATGTCTCTTATCCTTCTGCTCTCCCCTACATAGAACTCTAAAGATTATCATGGCTTGAGCTGCTTATCACTTCCCTACAGTGCATGTCCTTGCTTTCTCTTTATATCAGATTTCTTCCATGTTCTTGGTCATTCTTTTCTCTGGGTTTTCATTAGCAGTACTCTTTTCAGAGATATGTTGGCAAATGCCATTCACAAGGCCACACCACTGTTTTTTCTTGAGAACATTGTTTCATTTTTTAGCTTGTCTTTCTATCAAAATGACATCTATACAATGTTCACAATATTTGTGAAATAATTAGTTGATTCCTATCAATTTTAACTGATTATTATGGGTCTCAAAGTGTATTTAATATCTTAGTGCAAAGTAGTTAGAGAGCAGAAAAGTATAGACATCTTCTGAATGTCCTGTCTGTGACAGAAGTGCAATCTGTCCACACACAATATTACATATACTAGAATTTTCTCTAGACATCCCCAAATGAAGGGGGAAACCTTCAACTTCAGTTGAAGATTACACCTTCTCGGATAGGTGAATCAGTCATTAGATGCAAACTGTAGTAATCCAGTCTGTGTTCAATTCAGTCCCCTCTCAAATTGCTAGTACTGTTCATTATCCCATTTCTGCATAAACTAACTCTCTTTTAGATATTTTTCAACAGTCTCTGTTTCTTATGTCTGTTTGGGATAAATCTTCGATCTTATGAAGTGATTTATTGGGATTTATTTTTTCCACTCTAGTGGACATTGTTTTACGCTAAGCAATGTTGAATTTAGTGAGGTGTTAGAGAGAAAGTTAGGAGACCTTAACAAAGCAAAAATGGGAAGAAGAGAAGACGGAATGCAATTAAGTTCCTACTTTAGAAATTATGGAAAACATGAACCACAGCTGACAGAAACTCATCCTTTACAAAATTATTCTTGTGTTGTATCAAAGGAAGCAATCTGTTTTAACAGTTACCTGCAACATCAGCTTCAGAGGGTTAAACATCTACATCTACTTGAGGAGATAATGGGCAGATTTGATAAATGTTTCTCACTAAAAAGGTTTGAAATGTATAAGAACTGTATGATTTGTTTCTGAATGTGGCTGCCCACAAAGCTTTTGATGCATATGTCATACGCATCATCTCACTGGATATTAAGAAATCAAATTCTGCGACTATGGGATCATGCAAGATTCTTTGATAACAGATCAAGTGGTCTGTGACTTGCCTAGCAAGAAAGCTTTAAGTACTTACAGAATCCAAGTTAACACTAAAGATATCATTACAATTTCTCATAGAAATAATCAAAAAGCACATCACAATCTTTTAAAAACAGTTTTGGAAAACTATAGCAAATGTCTGAAAAGATCATTAGAGTGGTAGCGCCTTGGGAGCAGAAAGGCAAATATGTATGTTGTCTATCCCGGGGTAGAAAAGAATAGATGTGGGAAGAATTATAGATGCCATGGCATGAAATAATACCTTACATATGGTAAAGAATATGTTAATTGTAAAGTGGGAAAAATCTCTTTGGGCCATATGTTCCCCTCTGGCATTTAACTGCATGGGAGAACAAAGTAATCCAAAAATCATGTGATTTTTGAACTGCAGCCATTCAACTGTGTTCTCCTGCTGCCTTTGTACACTACACAGAGCAGGATCCAGACGTCCTGTATGAGAAGCTACATAATACTTTGAACAGTGCTAAAGGAAGGGTAGTGCGGCCCCATTCATCCCCTGATTCAGGCCTTCTCCGTGCTGGAACTGGCAAGGAAACAGAAGAGCAAGGGTGGGCAGGGCAGGAATCCTGAATCTGAGTTCAGAGTTTCAGTAAAACATGAGTCAGGCACATGGGATGCCATCCTAGCCTAAATAAAGTCAGTAGTAGAATTGCGGTTGACCTAATGGGGCCAGAAATTGTGTCTCATCATATATCTTTGAAGCCCCCATCTTCCTGGAATGACTGCACAGCTGCTGCTGAGGCATCACCCCTGGCTTCTCGTGCTGCTGTACTGCACAGCTCTCCCAAAAGTATCTGGAGATAGGACAGGACATCGAGCGGTTCATGTTCAGAGTGGGACTACCTGTACTCTCCATTTCATGTGTGTGGATTTTAGCTGATGTCAGAAGTATGGCCCTGTGGGGAGCTGCTCATTTGTCAGCTTTTCCTCTCCTGTCACTCTTTTTACAGAAAAGTGAATATAGTTACTTTTCTCCTTGGAGGAAAAAAAACTTGAATTCCTCAGTTTTTCTGCTTTCCTTACCATGTAGCCAGAGAGCCAGGAGCATACACATGGGAAACCTGGAAGGAGTGCTTTGTAGGAGCTCCATTCAAAATCCATGTTACCAGAAGATAGGACATGTGGTGATTCTGCTTACGTGGCAAGTAGGCAATACCAATATGTCCCAATACAAGGGAAGCTGTGTAACATGACATCATTTAGAAATAAGTGAAGTATATCTAGCTATAAACCTAGACAGAAGAAAAAAATTAAAACACTGAAGTGATCTGAAACAACAGAAGACTATACCATGAAGACAGAGAACTTGTAATTAGGGCATCTTACATTCTCTGTTGTGGAATATTCCTTCCCCAGCAAATTATTTTCGACCTCTTGTTCTATGGGCATTCACTTTTCTGTTTTCTAATTGGTAATGTTTATTAGACTTGCTAAGCCTGATTTACCACACATGAGGAAATAAAGTCTCCATTGACTTTCAGCTGCCTTGGCACAGGGTAGTCTAAGAGAGTGGGTTTGGTGTGGGACTGGGTATCGAGAATCAAAACATCTGGCCTGAGGCAAAGGCTTTTAGTACTTTTGGTAATGTCAGGTAAAGAAGCTGAGTTTTAATCCTCGGCATGCGGGAAAGAAAGCTGAGAGGAAAAATGCAGCAACAGACGTAGAAGGACAGCATGCTGGCAAGTTCAAAATGTTTGAAAGGATACAATCAGCAAGAGAATATGACAAGCCTACCATTAAACCCAATAACTACAAACCTTTTTAATTGCATTGATGTTTTCCCATATTTACTCAGTGACATGTCTGAAAATTTTCTAATTAAAATAGGGTATTCTGAGAAAATAAGAGACTTCTGAATCTCTGCAGAAGGCTGGTGATGGTTTTTATGGAAAGCAGTAGGCCTTCCAGAGGACTTCTGGGTTTGTGTCTACGGCAGGTAGTGTCAGTGGGTGCCTGAGTGGCATACAAGAGGGCTATGCTACATAGAGAGATCAACACTGGGTTTTCTCTTTGTTATGTTAATTCCTAGAGATGGAGTTTTGCTCAATAGCCAGGACACAAATATTTTTACACAAGTGGCAGATTGTACAGGACAAGCAAGAGCCTTTTTGGTACCAAGCTACATAGCCAGCACCTGAAGCAGGGTGAAAACAGCAGCTTTGTGGCATGTTTGTTAATAGGTTAATGTTCTCCTTTACACACAGCATGTTCTTGAATTGCGTAGTTCACATAGTACTGAGTACTCCACAGCATGTACCAAACAGGTGAAGCAGAATGTGTATATATATATATATATATATATGCACACTAAGACAAATAAATTCAATACAGAAACCCATAGAAAGGAGAGATTCAGAGAAGGGAGTGATAGAGTATCTAGAATTTTTATGTATTCTCAGTAATCCTTTCATTACAGAACTACGGCATTATCAGATGTGAAAAGGAGAAGAAAAACGTGAGAATATGGAAAAGTTGGAAGAAAAATGTGAATTCTGAGACCAATGAATGGATAATGAGAGCATTAAAATTTACACGTTATCTACAACATGTATTTAGAGACTTCTGTCTGGCATGAGTTCTTCAGAAAATCCTAATGACAAGAGCAGATAGGTTCAAAAGGGCCCAGACTTCGACATTTAACAGAACAAATGAGGAAACTTGTACAGCTAACAGAATATCAATATGAATGATGTAAAATGTTGTAAAAAATGCTGAACTGCGCATAGTAAAATGCTTCCTAGGGGAAGGAGTATGGAGTAATAGGTCCTAAGGCATGGCTTTAGTAAATGATAATTTAAACAGGAAATGCTCCAGAGAGTCAGTAAGAAAGCCATAGAAAGCAAAGATATGTTATGAAAGAAAGCTGAAACCACATTACCAGGCAGTGATATAAAATAAATATCACAGCATCATGCAAAATATAGGGAAGCAATTGAAGCAACTACCATTTTCATGCAACGATTCAGCTTCATGCATATATTTATATTCTTTCAGATTATCAGAATAGGTCCAGATGTATCTAGCAATGGGCATGAAGTTGTTCTTGAACTTAGAATAAGGAAGCATGGAACACTTGCCTGGGTAAAAGCGAAAACCAAATCATGTTTAAGACATTGGATATGTTTTTTTCTGAGGTTGTACAATATTCACAATGCCAGAGGGTTTAAAATATTTTATAAATAAAATCAAATCATCATTTCTAAATTATGTGCTTTCAGTTGTGTATGTACATGTAGATTTAAGCATTAATTTGAAGGTACCACCTTGGTGAATACAAGATACAGATGGCTAATTGGGCTGTTTTGCAGATTTTCATATGGTTATAACAAACAGCAGGTGTACACTAGGTTGGTTGCAAATGTGCATGTATGGTATTGAAAACCTTCATTCAAGTAATTAATAATAGCTATTACAGATATTAGCTGGAAAATTTCCCTCCTATGTTTTCCAATTAATTTCATTTAGATTTGTGAATGATTAGCATTTCTAAAAACTGTTCTTGTGTCCATCTGAACTGGGACCCTTAGAAGATAAGGAATACATTACAAAAGGCTCATTTGAAAACTTTGGTTTGCCTATCTTGCCCATTTTACTTCTTGAAGCTTGTAACAGTTAATTCACAAATTAAAGCCAGTACTTCTTTCTGTCCTCTTATGGTACCTTACCTCAACTACCTTGTGTCTTCTTGTTTCTGCTGCAAATAAGGTTGTTGACTTTAAGATTATGATCTTCCTTTTATGATCTAACATGTTCTCATTAATTTCTTCTATCTGTGCCTGTTTCAGAACACCTCTAAGGGTCTAATAATACTTTCCCACCTTGTTTCTGCTTATGTTATGACAACTTTTTAGATCACTTAGTCACATACTACTTTTTCCTCAAGGTTGAATAGTGAACTGGCATTTCATTTTTTGCCTGCCTGACTCTGCAACACATACAATTTTTTTTAGCACATTATAGCATATCATAGAAGTTACCTGGCATTTAATTCATTAACATGCTTTTGCTATATGATTTGCAGTTTTATTATCTCTAAGAATAATACTGTTGACAGTGACAAAGACATCATTCTCTAAAGATCCAGTAAGAAGAACACAAAGAATGGGCTGAGGAGAGCACTGGAATGGAATTCCTACTTTGCTCTTCTATAACATTTTCCATATTAATTTTTAAAGGATTTTTACAAAGATGAATCATTATTTCCATTTGCCTATGGGAGAAACAGTCATCCGAAAAGGAAGTGATTTGCCAAACAGCAACTCAGTGGCAGAGCCAAAAGGGTTTTCATTTCCCGTCTGGTGCCCTCGTGACATTAACTCGGTTTACAGCTCTGCCATAGTCTTCTTTATGACCTTAGCCGAGTCATTTGGGTGCTTCATTCTGCTAACACTGAAGTGCACGTTTGGTTTAAGGGCTTTTTTTTTAAGATCGCAACTGGCTGAAAACCCACCACTACTACATCGGCCATGTACATGGATGGTTCATTCTTTCTCACAAGTTCTTTGCAGAGGAGAATATTTTGTTTGATGCGCTTTATATTAGGGAATATTTTACTTTTCTGGCTGGATCTGTAGTCTAGATGAAGTCATGGTGTGAATGTGAGGAGAGTTCACTCCTCTACCTACTGCTTGCTATGCAGCATAGATGGATAACTGAAAACACCTTTCTCCTGCCCATCCTCATCCTCACATGCACATAAATCTGAAAATTATTTCCTGTAACATTCCTCATAAGAACACCTCTACACTGTCCTACAAAGCCTCACGTGATACAAAACAGTTTTTTCAGTATTTGGTTTTTAATTTATTGTGTATCTTGCTATTACTACTTTCTGGTGTTCCCTCTAATTTCTTCTATTCCTTTTATCTTTCTTATTGCTGATACTTTCTCCTGTTTCTACTGTGTCTCCCTCTCTAATTTCTGCGTGTTTTTTTTCTCCTTTTTATGCTTCCTTTCCACAAGAAAAGGGAGGTGTTCCACTCTAGGAACATAGAGGCGTGAAGAGGTGAGCTGATGGGCCGTAAGAAAGAATTGCTTTTGTCTGGCTATGCAGGGAGAAGACTAAAGTTTTCCAGAAATTATATTGGAGCTGGTCCAACAGTTTACAGCAAAAGGACTGCAATTCTAATGCAAGTTCAGCAAGGTGAAGGCCATCTTTCTTCAGGTCAGGTACAATAACCAAGAGTAGCTTGTCAAATGTGTCTCTAGTCTGAGAAATTAAATAATACCTCTGGACAGAATGCTACGTGGTTCACCCTGGACTTGAAGGACCCAGCCTTCATATGAAGTCTGTCATAGGACAGGAAAGGCAGATCTCTGGTCTGTAATAAGCATCCAGAGTTAAGAACAAATGGCCCTGGAACTGGAGGATATTATTGTGGGACCAGGACATCAGTTTCTCGGTATCCCAACCTCCATGCTCCAACCAAGCTGCTCTGCAGTGTCAACAAAGTAGCCTGGCTCTGAAGAACACTTTACTTTGTTTACATTTGGGTCAGTCTAAAAGAAGTAGTAGAGGGAGAATGTGTACTGAGGTTATAGCCACATTTTCCTGAGCAGATGTGGCCTACAGGAAAGACAGGGAGGGCTTTTTTGTCAGGGAGTGCAGTGACAGGACAAAGGGCTATCGAGTTTAAACTGGAAGAGGGGAGATTTAGATTAGATATCAGGAAGAAAATTTTTACTATGAGGGTGGTGAGGCACTGGAACAGGTTACCCAGAGAAGTCATGGGTGCCCTGTCAGAGGAGATGTTCACGGCCAGCTTGGATGAGGTTTTGAGCAGCCTGGTCTAGTGGAAGGTGTCCCTGACCATGGCAGGGGGACTGGAGCTAGAGATGATTTTTAAGGTCCCTTCCAACTCAAACCATTCCATGTTTCTATGTCTTACACATCTTTCAAAAATGGTGAAATCCAGTTCTCTCTGCCATGCACTATGTTCGCTGCTGAGTGACTAGGCATGCTGAGTTCAGCACCTCTGAAGAATGCGTGTGGCACACTTTTGGGCTTGCTGTCATGTTGCACCCAACAGAGTAGAAGCAATGGGGCAAAAGCCATTAGCACTATAGTTTGGGGAGGACATCTAAGCAGTGATGAAAGAAAACTTTCAGTGCCTCCAGTGCCTCTTTCTTATGGAAGGGAATAGAGTGCAACAATGATGTCTACACGTGTTAGACAACCAGACTATGTGGTGCATGCTAGAGACTCCCATGATGTGTGACACAGAAGCTTTTGTTCAGGTGGGACCAAGCTGGGATCAAGCTGTTTTAGGATGGAGATGTGGATAGCTTACCTGTAGGCCAAAAAATGGTTAGTACTCCCTAAGTGTACTTGATTTTTATGAAGGAAAACAAAGTTCTAGAACTGTGGTATGCAAGTTGAGTAAGAAATGGTGGTTTTGAGAGCCAGTGGCACTGTGTTCCCACTGTCTGTTAATAGTTCTTATGGAAGTTCTTCCTTCCTCTATGGGAGAAATTTTCTATGTGAATGGAATCATCGACAGTGGAAATTACACAGATAAAGAAAATCTTTTAAATATGACACTGAGCGGTAGCAACAAAATGACTGGTTTGATACTCAGTAAGAAGCTGAGAGCAAGAGACACTGAAATGCTTGTGGCAGTCTGCACTGTTGAGATATACAAGTGCTTTCCATAGGAACACGACATTTTCTAAGGGCTGCTGACTTCCTGCTTATGTACCTTGCCTGCAGTTCGTGTTGGGAGTAATGGAGGTCAGTTTACATTCAAGAGACAGGGAGTATCTTCTCTAGTGGTCTGCACAATGAAACTGGGTCAGGTCTCCAAGTGTTAAAGAAGGGTAGGTAGTAATACCAACAGTTGTTTGGAACACAGTGGATTTAGCGCTTTGCAGCAGCCAAATGACATGGATGGAAAGTAGACTGATGGGCCTATTCTGACCTTCTTTGATTTTACTATTTTTGTCTATTATATGTATTTATACTTTGTTTATTCATTGAATAACTGATATTGGAGCTTTGTGGCACGGGAAATGCATTACAGAATTAGCCTTAAGCGAAAATGTAAAATTTCAACTTTGTTTTTTTCTATTCCATGAATGATGGCTCTTCATTTAAACATAATTAGATGAATGAAATAGCTGTAAGTTTTCAAGGCATCAGCCTTGGATCAGAGTCAGGGATGTAACTGTGAACGGTGAACTCTTTGTGGCTGTGTCTACGTTGCTTTTCATGTTGCCACCAAGCACCATCAATGTCTCAGGCTAGAGTGTCATATCAACACCCGTATTAAAGGTTGTTTAGGACACCCCCCCCAAAATCTCATCAGCTATATTCACTATATCTGCATCCTGCATGGTGCTCACAGGTATTTCCTTAAGAAAGGAAGGTACAGGAATGCAGGAAATGAGGCATCTGCACGTTTTCAGGATTCTGTGCATTTCAGGGAGACAGGATCCCTTCCCAGTATTCTCCTGTGATTAAGGAAGACTCTCTAGTTTTTACCATTCCTTAGAACTTGAAAATATTTTCAAGAGATACCTAATAATAGGAAAGTAGATGCTCGAAAGCCAGAATTGTATATTGCCATGTCTTTTGGCCACAACTATGCTGGTAGGGTATTGTGCATATATGGGAGAACCTCCACTAATTCTGCGTGGCAAATATGTGTTTTACTTCACCAGAGCTTCTGCATGTTCAGAGTAGTGAACCAATATGAAATATACTTTGCCTGATTACTGAGCTCAGCTTTGCTTTTTCCTTTTCAAACTTAAACAACCCCCCCTTCTGACGCAATATATTGCATTGCTTTAGAGAATGAATTACACAACTGATTTGTCACATGTTTAAAACTGTATTACAGCATGCAGTAGTCTTCTAGCAGCAATCACTCTGAGACATAACAGGGCAAGAAGGTTCTGATGACCAACAGCTGAGTGACATTTTGATACTGTCCTACTTATGAGACTTGTGCATTCCCACTGAATATCTTCAGGATGGGCCTCTCAATCATTCATCTGCCTTTCTGCAACTACAAGGTTTCCGCTAGCATCCCGAAAAAAAGGACTGGAATGCAAAAATTGACTACCATAATAAACATTAGTGTATAGCCACTATTATTTCTTCATTTTATTCCTAAAGCTCTTGTTTCTATTGTTGCTTTTTCCCTATTAGCTTTTTTTTCTTATTATTTCTTTGTCATGAAATATTTTTTCTTCTGATAGCTGGCATTATTCTTCAAGATCAGTTCCTGGGGACCTGGACACCTTGGGTTCAGGTTTTAAAATAAAATACCTGGCCATTCTGGTTCATGAGGAAAGAACTAAACACATAAATCAAATTTTAGTGAAAGGTTTACATGTAAATAAACCGTCCTTTTCAAATAAATACAGTTGTTTCAGCCAGTCTTAAGGATTTAGGGTTCTGCTTTGTAGAATATTTTTCACCATAGTGTCAGCACTAGTGCCTCCAACAGTCCCATTAAAGTGATCATTGTTCAGGAACACAGACATAATAAAGTAAGCCAGAAAGGATATGATGTGATCAAGGATGAACACCCAATTGGGAGCACGCTATCCTGTGGACTATGTATATTATATATAGGTTATATAAAAGGCGAAGTGTTAACTGCAGGAGGGGTTTCTGTTGCCTTATGACATCTTAGACTTATGAACTAAGGTTGTTCACTTTCAGTGACAAGCACTGCACAGTTATAGCAGGTCATCACAGACTTTGTGGGAGTGGAGCTACCATGGGACATTTAAGCAAGAACTGCAATCTGAAAACACACGGCCTCTTTGTGGGATGTGGGGTATCTAGCACTGTGCTTATGCTGTTGCAATATGCAGACAGTCCAGCACCAAATGGGAAGTGTGAGCATTAGATGCCTTGCAGGTGCCTACATCTTAGCCACAAATAAGCAGCAATGAAAAGGCAAGAGATGGCACAAACCTTTTGAGCACCAATAAGATACCCTCAGGAACAAAAAAGCACCGGCAAAAGATGTTTCAGCAAAACACACAGACTCATGTGCAGATCAACAAGGTCAATACATAAACAAATAGTTATAAGCAGTGTTATAAGCAGAAAGTTATTTCATGTTCATCATGTAGTATTTGAAACAACTGGAAAACAACTGGAAAAATCGGAGTAAATACATTTAAAACAGATTGATACAGTCTGTTTTCATTGTGAAGAGCAAATTCTTCCTGTGCATACTGTCTTAAGAGTAACTGTGCTAGTTCCTGGAGTTCTGTGATTGTGTGACACTCTCCACTTCTATAAAAAAGAAAAAAAAAAGGCACATTCCTAGTCTTCATTAACGTTCACATTCACTACCATCACATTCTTCAGAGAATGCGAATGTTATTTGGGAATGATTTAAGGCTGAAAAATCAAAAGTTAACTAGAAAGGCATAAGCATTTACAATATTGTGAGTTTTACAAGAGGATCATATATGTTCTAGATGTGATTCATGATTTCTAAATGCTTCAGGTATGTGACAGTGAGTTGTATAGAGACTACGTTGCACTATTTGCTAGAGGAAGTTGCAGTGAGAGACATGTGAACCCTAGAAAGGCATCTGTCCTTCACAGACCGTAGGTACTTACAAAAATGCATAAACCTCACACAAACTTGGAACCTGGAAAGAAAGGTAAAAGAGTTATTAAGATAGAACTTCAAATTCCAGTCCATTGAGGTTGACAGAAATGTGGTTACTAACTTCCAGAAGACCACTATTTCACCCGATGGAAGAACTGGCAGTTTCCTGAGAACATCAGCCCTTTAAGGGCGAGAGGGAAAATATAAAACAAAATGTCTTGTTCAAAAAACAACAGCCAGTTCTTTCCTCATGAAAAACAGTCTCCACACTCCCTGCAGACAACATTTACCTTTAAAAAAATCAACTTTCAGTATCTAATTAGAAGTTTACTACATGGAAGTACTGATACTTATGAGGTATTGATATCATTGATACTAATGCATGCTATTAAAGAAATGTAGAGATTTTGGATTGGTAGTATCAACTTCAGTATCAACCAGAAGACGTATTTCTAAAACATTTCAAAATATTTTGGTGCACAGATTTTAAAGCATGACTTGGAATATGCAGACTTCTCAGTCAACTGTTCTGTGTATCCCCATGATATAGTTCTGCAGGAGATGATTCAATTGTTAACAATTTATAGTATTTACTGCCTTCCTGCTGCTAAGTAAACAGTTCTATAAACTAATTCATGTCCTTGCTGTGATAAACAGTCTGAACATACGAGCTACATTGGTAAGATCACAGGATCTTCCACTCTTGTAAGACAGCATGCATTCTCCTAACAGAAGGAAGGTACCCAGGAGGGTGTTAGCCAAAAGAGTGTTTGTCAGAATGGTGTCTGCTCTGGGACTGACTGCTCTTGGTTCAGCCACTGTCATAGGCAGTGGAGCTAAGCACTGAACGTGAAGGGGCATATTCAAACATGTGTCTCAAATCACTGGAGGAAGGGGTGGGTTGGCTCTCACTGAGGAGTAGTAGTGGAACATCGAAAACATTTCTCATGGCATTTGGGATATCAATTAACTACTATAGTCTGGGAGATAGGTCACAGCAGGGGCATTTAACTTAGTAGTTCAATGTGCAATGGAGTTCATGTTGAGTGTAATCACCCTGCAGCTGGAGTTCTGTGTATTGCTCCAATCTGCAGCACTGCTGTATGTGAAATGGCTCCTCTGCCAGGGAAACAGGGAGACGCATGGTAGTGCCATGTAGAGACCACAAGTAATACAGACCCTCATCTAGTGCTTCTCAGTCTCAGAAGACTTGTATTAAAGGAGGCTTAGATGAGCAATAGGACAGGTTGTGCATTCCCCAGGTGTGGTTGGTCAGGAATGGAGGGTGGGGTACATGAGTTAATCATCACCTTTCATCATCGTCCTCACCACCATCATGAAAGATGGCTTCAAGCCACTCTTCTAACTCTCTAGATTGGCTTGATCTTCAGCATGTAGCTGCCTCACAGATACTAGCTCCTGCTCTGTAGATTTTCCACAATGACAAGATTAACAACTTCAGCTTTGTCGTTAGCAGGGCACACCCACACTATCCTCACTGTGTCACACTGCGAGGGGTAATGTACAACCGCTCTTGCAGTTGGATTTTTTTCTGGACCACTTCTGTATGTGGTGTTAGGTGGCCAGTCAGAATTATGCTGAAATGGAAACTCAGCCTTCTGCGATTATGACCTGAAAAGCAGTAGGTAAGCTCAGAGTATTTTTGTTCAGAGTGACAGACAGAGACACACAGTCAGAAGGTGATTTTGAAACCTCCATATGAGGCCTGCCGACACTGCAGCCAGAGGAGCAACCCAGAAGGGCCAATGCACACTTGATGCTCTGAGAAATGCCAGTATGACATCTCTTTATATTGGCACAATAATTTTGATGAGTACACATTTCTGTGCATAGGCAGACAGATAATTTAAACTGTAATGTATCGAAAGACTATTTTCCCAAAGAAAAGAGCAACATGCATTCAGGCATTTCCAAATTTGATGAGGGCTGTGCTCAGCCACTGACAGTGAGGATGCAGCTTCCCAGGGCATTCATGCCATTACACTTCATCTGTCTCCTCACATCTGCGACGTCCTGATGTCAGATTTCCGAAACAGAGAGGTTCACCCAGTGCATCGGTGTAAGCACGCATTCTGCTTGCTGCCGTACAGAAGGACCCAAGAAAGGTGCACAGGTGGGCTTGTTAGATTTCATCAGCCATGGCTAGGCTACATTTGTAAACTGGAAGATCTTTTTTATTTTTACAAAATTTGTCAGGCTGTAAAGGAAGTTTGGTGTCCATTCTGACAATCCTCACTGCAGCTGATCCTCAAATAATCAGACATCCTCTTTTAATGCTTATTTACAGTGCGTTTCTGACTAGATCTGCCCTTCCGTACCAGGACCAGTGCTGTTTTCATTGATGATATAGACCGCGAGATCGAATGCACCCTCAGCAAGTTTGCAGATGATATCAAGCTGAGTGGTGCAGTTGTCACCCCAGAAGTACGGGATGCCATCCAGAGGGACCTGGACAAGCTGGAGAAGTGGGTCTGTGTGAATCTCATGATGTTCAACAAGGCCAAGTGCAGTCCTACACCTGGGTCAGGGCAACCTGTGGTTTCAATACAGGATGGCGGATGATGTGATTGAGAGCAGCCCTGTGGAGAAGGACTTGGGGAGCTGATTGATAAGAAGCTTGACATGAGCTGGCAATGTGCACTCGTAGCCCAGAAGACCAACTGTGTCCTGGGCTGCATTAAAAGAAGTGTGGCTAGTAGGACTGTCCTCCTCTACTCTGCTCTTGTGAGACCCCACCTGGAGTGCTGTGTCCAGTTCTGGAATCCTGAACATAAAAAGGATATGGAACTATTGGAATAGGTCCAGAGGAGGGCTATGAAGATGATCAGAGGGCTGGAGCACTTCTGCTATGAGGACAAGCTGAGAGAGGGGGAATGGCTTTATATTAGAGGGTGGGAGGTTTAGATTAGATATTAGGAATAAATTCTTCACAATGAGGGTGGTGAGATACTGGAATGGGTTGCCCAGGGAAGCTCTGGATGCCCACTGCCTGGAAGCGTTCAAGGACAGGTTGGATGGGGTCTTGAGCAGCCTAGTCTGGTGGGAGGTGTCCCTGCCCATGGTGGGGGCGTTGGAACCGGATGATCTTTAAGGTCTCTTCCAACCCAAACCATTCTATGATTCTATGACAGTGAGGATGCAGCTTCTCAGAGCATTCACGCTGTTAACGCTTCATCTGCCTCCTTACAGCTGTGATATCCTGATGTGGGACTTCCAACACAGAGAAGTTCACCCAGTGCATCAGTGGAAGCTTGCGCTGTGCTCACTGCCATGGGGAAAGCTGAGCTCTTTGTATTTCTTCTTGTGCTTGTAGAAGAAGACACATCTGTTCAGAGCATATCATACTTAATGCAAGACATTATCAAATTTTCTAAACAGTGTCTGGAAAACCTATTTGAAAAAAATTCGTGCTATCAAGAAATCATACTATCAGAGAGACATTCTGTCTAATTGTCCAAAAATACAGTTACTTAGATGAAACTTAACTCTGCTTAAGCTTAAATCAAAATATTGAACTGTTTGTAATAGTAACTACTTCTTGTAACAGTAACTAACACTTGTATCACTTCAGTCCTGCCAGGCTTCACTTGTAAACTAGAAGGTCTCTTTTATTTTTTCTAAATTTGTCAGGCTGTAAAAGAAGTTTGGTGTCCGTTACGACAATCCTCACTGCAGCCGATCCCCAAATAATAAGAACCATAGAATCGCTGGGTTGGAAAAGACCTTTGAGATCATCCAGTCCAACCGTACCTATCCACTACTAAACCACATCCCTGAGCGCTTTATCTACCCGTCCTTTGAATACCTCCACGGATGGGGACTCCACTGCTCCCCGGGCAGCAGTGCTAGCGCCCGGCAGTCCCTTCGGTGACGATATTTTTCCTGATGTCCAATTTAATGCCTATTTACAGCGCGTTTCCGACTGGATCTGCGCTTCCAGCTCGGGAAAGCCCCAGTCACTTCTCGCTCTCGCACCTCCCTCCCCGATCCCGGCGGCGGGGAAGCTGGAGGGGAGACGCCGCCGGGCGCCGCTTGGCCCCGCCCCGCCGGCCTGGCCACAGCGTGGTGTGTGCGGAGGGGGGAGAAGGCGCCGCCGCGCGCCGCCTGGCCCCGCCCCGCCAGCCTGGCCGCGGCAGGCGGTGCCCGCGGGGTGACAGACAGGTCTAGGCCACAGCCGAGAGCGCGCGCGCGTCAGTTCCGGCGGTGGCGGCGGGGAGGGGGAGCGCGGCGCGGCGGGGCGCGTGGGTCGGAAGCGTCCGCGGCGGCCGCGCGCGCGGCAGCGAAAAATGGCGGCGGCGGCGGCGCAGCTCACGGACGAGGAGCTCTTCTCGGAGCTGAGGCGCTTCGGGTTCTCGCCGGGGCCGGTCACCGAGAGCACGCGACCCGTCTACCTGAAGAAGCTGAAGAAGCTGCGCGAGGACGAGCGGGCCGGCGCCGGCAAGACCCGGAACAGCAGCAACAATAACACGGGGGCGCCCGGGCTCGGCGGGAGAGCGCGACCGGCGGGTACCGAGCACCCGCGCCTCGCCGGCGCCTCCCGGGGCCGCGCGGCCCCGCCTGCCGGCAAAGCGCTGCTGCTGGGCTTCAGCTCGGACGAGTCGGATGTGGAGAGCGGCGCCCGGGGCCAGGCCGGCACCGGCCGGAGGGAGCGGGCTGCGCCGCTGCCCCGCGGGCCCAGGCCCGGTGGCCTCGGCAGCCCCGCCGCCCCCCGCGGACCCCGGCCCGGCTCCCCCTCGCGGGAGGCGGCCCGGCGCAAGCCCGGTGCGTGGTGGGGGGCGGCGCGGGCCGTGAGGGAGCCCGGGGACGGCGCAGAGGAGGGAGAGGAGGAGGAAGATGAGGAGGAGCAGAGCGAAGAGCAGCGGTGGAAGAACCGGACGGTGAACGGTAACCGGCTCCCCGGCGGCGGCGGCGCAGACACGTACTCCGACTCAGAGGAGGAGGGGGAGAAGCAGCAGGTAGCGAAGGAGGAGCCCGCTGCGCTTCGGCGGCCCCGGCGGAGCCTCAGCAAGCCGCCCGCTCCATTCATAGCGAGCAAACGCGCCGCGGCCGGCGCGATGGAGACGGGCCCGGAAAGGGCTGGCGGGGGCGATGGTGCCGGTGCGGGCGTAACGAGTGACAGGGCAGAGGCGGCGGCTGCCGGGAGTCTAGACGGGGGCAGGAACCGGGAGGAGGAGGAGGCGACGGGGGGAGGAGGGTGTGAAAATCTGGACTCCAATCCTCCCAGCGCCAGATACCGCATTGGCCTGTCTAAGAAAGCCCCCTCGGGATTGCTGCTGCCGCCACCGCTCACGGACAGCAGTAACATCGCCGACCCTCCAGGCACCATTAGGAAAGCGGCCAATAATCACGTTCTCAGCGGTGCTGCCGAATCCAGGATCTACTCAGCTACTAATAGCCTTCCCCCAGGTGGAACCGCCTCCTCCCTTAGACTCAACCACTCCAATCATACGGGTTCAAATCATACATACCTGAAAAATACCTACAAGAAGAATCTCTCCGAGCCCGAGGAGGAGCTTCTCCAACAGTTCAAGAGAGAGGAGGTATCCACCACTGGAGGCTTCAGTGCACATTACCTGTCCATGTTCCTCTTAACTGCTGCATGCTTGTTCTTTCTGATACTGGGATTCACATACCTGAGAATGAGAGGTTCTGGAGTAGCTGAGGATGTGGGAGCCAACAGTAAGTATTAGGTGAAGAGTAAGAGCAGTTTCTTTCTACAACTGGATATACAACTTGTTAATTCACTTTTGTGTTCCTAGACATCCCTTGCTGAGCAGTTCCACATTGGTATAATTTTCTATATAGGATGGAGCACAGCGAAACTGTCTTTTTTTAAACATAATGCCTTGCAAACTGATGTAGTAAACTTGTAATACATTTGAAGATAAGCTCAAATCTTGGTATTCTCTGCTGTAATCTGTTGGTACCTTATTTTCTAGCATGTTTTCTTCACGAAGCAATTTCCTGTGTTTTTTTCAATATAGCGGATGCGTGGTTAATAGTGATGTGACGAGGTAAGGCTTCATGCTAATCTGAGAGAAGTAATTGTGCACTTTTAGATGCTTGGGATTTCTGCAGCACTGGAATTTGGTGGTAGTTGTTTGGTAATAAAGCAGTTTGTGTTCATTTAGCTGTAGTGAAGCTTGAAAAGGATGCTAGGTTGAGGTGATGTTGCACACTCCAACAAACTTTGTGCAGTGAATGCTGGACCTATTGTATGTTTTCTATTAAGTCCTTTTTTCTAAATTTTTTTGGGGGAGTATGTTTATACTTGGAATACTGTTGTGTTTTATTTTAAATTTTGGAGCCTTCTTTTTTAATCCTGAATTTCTGGGGAGCTGCTTTAGTATGTGAAAGTAACTTCTTGGAATGAATTTAGAAACTACCATTTTTTTATTCACAAAGCATTTGAAAATGGAAACATACCACCTAAGGGTGGTGATTCATGCTAATTCAATTCTTGGCTCCTCTGAAATGGACAGTGGAGATTCTAACATCTGAAAGAAAAATCATGCTATTGCTGTATTAATTACTCATCAGGAGCAACAAAAAAAAGACATAAAGATAGTCTTGGGACATGAGAGTATTAGAAGGTCCTTCGGGACTTCCATTTTTCCTGAAATGATTGAGGAAGGCGTGTGGGGTGCATACACATGCATATATTTCTTTGTATAGATAGTAGAGGATTCATACACTCGTGTGTGGGCATGTGTACAGTGCCTTGTAAGGAGCGATCCCACTGTTAGATTGGGATCTGCTAGATGTTACGGGGCAGAAATAGCAGTGTGGGCTGCTTCCCCCCCCCTCTCCCCCCCATTCAAACACTATTCATTACGTTATGGTAGCAGAACAGTTATTAATTCTGTTTTGTGCTCTTGGTCGGGGGGAGTAAAGGATTTAGTGTTTAGTATCAGCAATGACTTAAGCATTTGCAGTGATTTCATTGCTGTCCACGTGACTAAGTACCGTTCAGCCTTGTTTTTTGACAAGGTGGTGAACATACACAGATGTGCTAAAATTAGATCCCGTATAGTGTGACCAGGTCTACTCGTATTCCGTGGTTAACTTCTGTCCATAACTGCTAGAGATGTACATAAATTTATGTACTGATAAGCTGTGTAATTCTACTAATGTTTATTAGGGTTTTTTTTCTAGTTTTGAAATCTGCTGATTTTAATAGGGGAGAAGGAAGGTCTTTCAGCCTACTGGGATAAACCTGAATGTCAAGTTCAGTGGTTTAGCAGCCTGTCATGCTGACTGATAAAGCTGAGTGTCTCAGCTATGCAGATAACAATAATTTGTGAAAAGAAATTGACTCTAAGCTTTGTCTTGGAAGAAAACTTCATTTTGAATGTGTGAACTTTTCCTATACAGCATGTGGGAGCAGTGCGTTGAGTGTATTGCTCTTGAAAAGTTAACCCAGCTGGAACTGATATACAGGGAAAACGGTTCTTTTCTGCACCTTTGCTTATGTTAGGCTGTCCAGCCAAAGGTCTGTTAGCCCAGTGTCACTTGGTAGTTCAATTAAGCCAGGTCTTGGCCTGTTCCTTTTCTCTTTTCAGTGGAACTCCTGAAAGTCACTTTCCTGAAGAGTTGTTCTGGCAATGGCACTTGCATTTCATCCTTCCTCACAACCCCAGGGCTTTGCAGCATAACAAATGGGAATAGGGGAAATAGGGCCCACTGGAAGAAGGGAACAGCAGTTTTTGTGACTTGCTGCTTTGATAGGAAGAGGAGCAGGCCACCTCTTTTAAGTAACATGGGAATGAGCAGAGAATTGCCTTGCCCATACACTCCGCACATGCTTGCTGAATTCCTACTTCCTAAAAGGACATATGCAACAAAAATATGGTAGGCCTGTAGAACAGGTGAAAAGAGACAGTACAGGCTGCTGAAGACTGACAGACTGACTACTATGGAGAAGACGACTGTATTCTGATAGATGCTTCCCTAAGCTTTAACATCATCTGACTGAGTCCTTTGGCTCTTAATACTTATGTGGGTGTATCGTCTGTTTTCTATATAGAAGCAGAACTGATTTATACATTATTTTATTAAAAAAAAATAATGTATCTCAAGGAACAACCTTTCAGTTAGGTGATTGGATACTGAGATTTTTTCTGTCTTTGGGATGGCTGTAGGTAAGGTGCTGTTGACTGAGAGTGATCTGATGGTGAAAGACTCAGTTATTTTCAACTTGAAGCTATTATCATAAAAGATTTTAGGATTCAGTGGAGCTACATCTCTGCAATGTAGTTATTGTGAGTAAATAAAAAGGCCAGTTATTTGTATATTTGGGTGGCTTCTTATTTTAACTTTGCAGGGAATGATGCACAATGGGCTTACTGTTGGTTGTCTTAATTGTTCATTACCTAAAATGAAATTCAATCAAAATAAAGTGATATTACACGTGTGACATTGAAAAATATTTATCACCAAGTGCACCCAATATCAGCACTTAAAATGTTTGTCAGGCTGTGATCAGAGAATGGGGGAGGTGTGTGTAATGGAGGGGGCTTAAAACTAGGTGTTGGGGTTGAATTTAGGCCAGGTAAAATAATATAGATGAGAAGTGGTAAGCAGAAAAATTCGGAAGAGGATTGTCATATCATGCATAGCATTTGAATGATTTCTTATTCAGAGCTCAGAAATAGCTACAGTGTGGTTTAGTTTTTCTGGGGCATAAAATGTTCAAAGACAAATTGGAACTGGGTTAATTCTTTAACCTGCATGTGGTCACTTAAGGTAAGACTTTTATGCATCTTGCTGTCTGAAATGCAGATAAATATCTATGGGACTTGTCCTGAAGCATCTTAAACTACTCAACCCATACTGCTCTTTAAGCTTACATAAAAGCAATTAATGCATCAGTGCATATTGTGCTTGCCATCTCTGACAACGTTTTATGTGAAAAGGAAGATCAGTTTGGGTTTGGTGCTTGTAACCTCATTTATGTGGCTCTTGCTGTAAAGCATGTTCTGCTTGCACCTGCCTTCAAAATACCATTAAACTGTATTGGCTTCTTCCTAAGCCTGCGTAGTATTTTGTCTGGAAAATGGTAGGTTTGATTTTTGTATGCTTCCTAGGGCTTTTCCACGCTTTGAGGAATTGGGTATTTCTTCGAACTACTTTGGTTTTGCTTTGTGATCTTACTCCGAGCATCTCAAGTGGTTGCTGCTGAAGTTAGTTCAGAAATTATTTTTCATGGAAAGTTGATAATGATATTAGATCAGTAGATGTTGCTTTCAGGTCTGGTTTGCTTTTTGAAAGATGAGGACGCTAGTGCAGGTGCTTTTTAAGGTTGTAACCTAAAATAGGTTGCGTTTAAATTACTCTCACTGTTTCTGCTCCAGTACTTCAACTGGGGGGGAGTTAGTGTAGCAAAAAAAACACCAACAAATAAAAGTAATCTTGTAACTGTCAGTTAGGTCTTGTTTAATACCCTATGCTTGTATTAGGAGAGGCTTTTGAAAGTGACATGTCTTGCTAGTAATTTGTATCTTTCTATGATACTTGTTACAAAACAACTGCTAGGAGGATAATCCTTACTATATTTGCTACAGCTCCTGTTTTTGAAATGTTAATTTAGGGAGACTTAGCAATTGTGTGAATTGCAAGTGGAAGCTTATGCAAATCGTAATTCTAAGAGTTTAATTCTGTTCCATTGATGTTTCTTTGTTCTCAACTTCTAAATCTCTCAGGCATTAAAACATCTATGAAATTTTATGCAGGGAGTTTAATTGTGAAGTTAGACTTGCTGCGTAGAAGACAAGATGATGACTGTTATGCTCACAGGCCTGCAAATTACTGTTAAAGTGCTGCAGTATTTCACAGGTAACTGTTACAAATCTACTTGCCTTCTAAGATCACCTTCTCAGAAAAGTCTATCTTCTTGACAGTGTTGACATCAGTGGAAGAAAATGAATTTTGGGTAAGACACATTTATAAAAGAAGATAATAAAGGGAGGAAACAAAAGATTTGAAGAGTTCTTGTGTTGTGTGGCTGTTAATGTTGCTTGTGCTTTGCAGCTGATACTCTGGCTTGTATTTGAAGATATAACAGCTTCTTCTGTTGATGTGTTGGAGTATAGTTCTGTTTCAATTTAAGTATATTGCTTTAAACTCTAGTTAGCAAGCATATCTGTTCTAGGTGATTCAAACAAAAATCCTGATGTGCATCTTAAGACTCATCTTTCCTGTAGCTGATGTTACTTCTGTGGTTTGAGTTTTGGATCAACATCAGTAGGTCAGAAAACCGCTAGGTTGCCTTCCTAAGGTAAAGTCAGGCAGAATAGTTCCGTTTCCTTAGGATTCTGGACATTTTAAAACTCTAAGTCTTCCTTATGGTGTATCTGAAATGATTGTACCCAGGGAAGTCCAAGTAATTGCTACATGGTGCAAAATAGGTCATCTTAGCTGACAGCTTCAAATCCTTCCTAAAGGATAGTAAACAGTCTATTTACTTTTGCAACAGATCTGTAGTATAAAGTATAAATATGATAATTGCACACTAGTATTTGAGACTAAAGTGGTGCAACTTCAGAATGTCTTTTTTAAGGAGATAGTGGTGTTTAATACTTCAGAATATTTAGAACTAAATTACTTGGCATTCATACCTTAAACATGCTGCTGTTTGTGGATGTGCACAAAACTTTCCTTCTGCTATGACTTTAGATATTCTTACAATGACATATTTCAGAATTACTGGTTTAGGATGTTTTTTTTTGTGAAGCAAGTCATGAGAAATCAGAACTAAAATTACTTGCCTGGGGAGCAAGGATGCAGAAGAGCTCTGGCATGATCTGTTTTCACAAGGAATAGGTTTTCCTAATCAAATGTTTATGCTCTGTTCTGTAGTGCATGGTAATTTTCTCAGGAAAAAAAATGGGTTTTGAGAAAACTAAGGGTGATCTAGGATCTGAAAGCAGATCTGGTTGCAGCTTTTTCATGTTTATAAAGCATTGCAGACTAGAAAGGAGTGGGAAAGCAAAAAAACAAACTTGTGTTACTTCTGCTAAGAACCTCTGCCAACTCTAATAATGTTCAAGTGTAATACGGATTTCTTTCTGCTTAGGACAGCTGCGTACAGTGCTAATGGATGCAGTGGAAGTATTTTGAATATGACCCCACCATACCCAAGGCCTTAAATTTAACATTGTAGGAGCCCTAGGTATCGCAATACAAGAGGAGAGTCAGACCTCCAGTCTTTCTTTTCCTGGGAACCAATTGTGTTCCTAAAAATCGTTTACATTTAACTGCTATTGACATCTGTGTTTCATCTGGGAGTAGTAGGTCACACAACTTTGGCTTGATTGCTTACCCAGCTAAGCTGACAGGAGTGCTAGAGTCATACCGAACTGATTCTTGTCGTGCTTCTAGACTTGTATTTCAGAAATTGTATGAATGTGTGAACAGGCCAGAGCTGCTCTTTGAGAAAGTTGTTTGGTCACTTAACAAAAAAGTTTAGGCAAGTAAATTAAGCAAGCACATTAGTTTTTGTTCATGAAAGTGCTGTTCCAGTGCTATGGCGAAGTATGGAATGCACTGTAATCAGAGGCATATATTCCTCACACCTTTGAATTTCTTTTGGGTATTGTCTGTTCTGATTTGTGGTAGGTTGAGGGGATTAAGTTGACTGGTTAAGAGATTGTGAAATCAAGGTATATTAAGAAAAAATGATTTTCAGAGGCCTTGCAAGTTTGCTAAGAACTTCAATATCTTTGTCCTTACTCTTCCTTTCTTGGCTCCTACTGTTGTTGCTAGTAGGTGTAGTTATGGGAGACGGTGGCAACACCTTTGCCATGGTCATAAATGAGGACACAGTGCAACTGCCACTGATCAAAGTAACCTTGATGGCTTCTGTCCATTGAGGAATTCAGAAAGTTTGGAACAGGGATGGTGTTACTGATGGAAAGAAGTGTACTGATGGATGCAAGGGCAGATAGAAAACTGCATGATATAAAGCTGATCTCGTATAGATTCCTTCTGCGCAGAAGGTTTGCTCCAGTTTATAACATCTGATGTTGAGCCCAGTTGTAAAAATACCCCATCAACTTCTTGAATTAAACTGGTGACACAAAGGCATTGCAGTTGGTGTCAGTGTGCTGTCCCTAGAAAATAAAGAACAGCGAAACACTCAGTTCTTCAACTCCAAGTGTGGGCTCTTTGTACAGACGACTGTTCGGATAAGATGCCTCTTCGATTTTTTGTTAATATTTCTACAGTTTTTTTGATCCAGGCTTTGGATTCACACATCTCTAGTCTGAAATATTGCTAGCGTTCTCTCCTAGAAACTCCTAGAAGTCTGTTTGTTAAGTTTCTCAGCCCAGCTGGAGGAGTTAAAGACAGACATAGATAATGGTGATGGAAGATTGAGTCAGGTATGTTCTCTCTTCTGCTGTGCTTGTACAGTCTGCTGTGGAGCAAGTGAGTGTGGATGCATGCTAAACATGAAACAGGCAAACATGATGTGCGTTTGGCCTAGACTGTTGGCCTAGATTGTTGGAGACGTTTTATGTCTGATGTTTTACAGAGATGAATTCCTCCTTTTGTAGAGGAAAGGATCAAATTTCCTGCTTACTGATGGTCATATTGTAACACAAATACCTCAGATAAAGCCTTTTTAGAGACTTAAATTCCTTTAGCTGCTCTAAATGAACTGAGTGAGAGACTGAATTGATATAGAGGTTTGTTTTAATGTGGGAAGAAAAGGCTGAGGCTTAAGAGAGGTCTAACAGTGAATTAAGTGGCATTAAAATTTATGAAGGAGTCTACAAGATCCATTGAATTCTACTGATGCTGTGCTAGATAAGTAAGAAATAGGTCTGTTCATAACTGAAGAATTGTTGACCAATTCCTAGCCTGTTTTGTCCCTGTCTTCGAAAAGGCTATTTACATAATTAAGAATTGGAAGATGGCTTGTTAGAAAATAATTGTTTTATATGCATACTAAAACTTCCTTCATGCTGCCTTTATTCACTTAAGTCTTAATGCAGAGTTTATGTACAGGTCACATCCCCTTAACTTTTTCTTTATTGAAAAAGTACAAGAAACTTTTATACTTGGATGAGGACATCTTGGGTAAATGCAGCATCAGCCTGTCCTTGTTAGGCGGTTGACGGAACAAAACTTTATCATGAGAGGACTGCTGGCATGAGCTAGATAAATGTAGTGTTTTTCCAGACTAGATTTTGAGGCCACATTTATGTCTTAATTTCCCTGTTCTTCACAGAAACGTGTTTCTTTGAAGGTCAGTTAAATCTCTGAATTGCTTGTTGGAGAAGCGTGAAACTGTCTGCTGGCAGCATAACTACTTAGCTTAGCTTTTGAATATTTTCAGTAGGCTGCATATCAAAGCCACACACCTTTACAATCTAGTCTCTCAATATTCATCTCACTGTGCAGTTATACAGAAAAACATTCCACAGCATACTCATTCAGTAGTACTTACCTCAGTGTCTGGTATCATCAAGCTGCACAGCATGAGCCCCTCACGTCCAGTATTCCTGTATCTCACAGTACAACTTCACCAAACGAATTTTAATGTGCCTGTGTAAATATTGTTGGTCATAGAAAACAGAAGTGTAGCTAGAACTAATCTGAAACGTGCCAACAGATACTAAGAAATGGAGCATTTCCTGTAGATGACAGGTTTCAAATATTACAAGGTAGATGTGTGACTTTTTTTTGCTTTGTTTTGGATTGTAGTGTTGCATGAAGTAGCTGTTGGCTGTACTGTGTGGTGGTTTGTTTTTTTTCTTTTTTTAAATTCCCAGGATATTTTTTGGGAAATGGTAAGACATGAAATTTTCTCTTCATCTCTGGCTTTTGACCTATGTCTAAAAGTTTTGTGGGCTGTTAGTGCTTTTTCAGATTTGTGCTTCAGACAAAGAGGGTATTTGTTGATTTTTTGGGATCAGATTGGGTGGTGCATGCGTGACAAACCCCTAAGGCCACTTTCAGGCTATGGAAAACCGCAGTCAAACCGAATTATTGGGGAAGGGCCAGTCTGGCAGTCTTGCTTGTGCTGTTTCTCATTCTTGCAAATTCCTTGGAAATAATTTACTGTTACTTTGTAAATAAGGGAAAACGATATATGAAATTCCTTGGTGGGATCTTGAAAAGTAGAGGAGAGGATGATGTCAGCTTCATTCTAGTCTGTTTTTGTATTTGCACCTGATGTATGATCCAAGGAAGATTCTGGATATGTAGGGCATGGTGTATTTTAAGGAAAAAGCAAAAACTGAAAAGGCCCTATGTTTTGTTTTCATAGAATCATAGAATGGTTTGGGTTGGAAGGGACTTTATCATCTAGTTCCTACCCCTCATGCACCTCTCATCAGAACAGGCTTCTCATGGCCCCATTCTACCTGGCCTTGAACTCTTCCAGGGAGGGGGCATCCAGAGCTTCCCTGGGCAACCTGTGCCAGTGTCTCACCACCCTTACTGTGAAGAATTTCTTCCTAATGTCTAATCTAAATCTTCCCCCTTCCAATTTAAAGCCATTCTTCCTCACCCTATCACTACAGGCCCTTGTTAAACCTCCTTCCCCAGCTTTCTTGTAGCCCCCTTCAGATACTGGAAGGCTACAATAAAGTCTCCTCAGAACCTTCTCCAGGGAGGTTTTGTATGGGTTTGGCTATGGGTTTTTATTGGCTGAAGGAACTGTATCCTGTCCTGGGGAGACTTTGCCTACCTAAGAAAATGAGGTTAGAGATGCAGATTTTCTTCTGGAGAAGGAACTAATCTCACTAATTATTTCTGGGCTTTGTTTTTCTTATCTGTAAGCATGTGAAGTACTGCTTGTCCAAAACTAGCTTTGGATGAAGGTGTTCCTGAAGTGTGGGAAATGAGTGTGTCTAAAGGATATATTAATGTTTGGGTACTTTATATTTTGTACATAATGTGGCAGATGTGTTTTGATATCAACTCAGAAAGAAACAAAATGGAGTGTTGAGAACATCTGAGCGAGCCATGCTGTTGTGTTGTCTGTACTGTGTGTGCTTTGAGTTAGTAGTTTTTCATTTCTCGTTGAAAACCAGAAATACCAGCCTTTTACATAACCCATGAGAGCTCATTAATTCAGAATGGGCAGGTGTATCTGCACAGTGTGACTTGGTGATACTAGGTGTATTATGAAATGTCTGTTAAGTTTGACTTTCATCAAAGGTGGTACTTTCTGCAGAAACACTGTAGACTTTTTAGTTTGTTTACATTGAGCACTAATGTGTGTGTGTGCTTTAGAATTGGGCAATGCAGTGGCTAGTGCATTTTTTATTTATAACTTTAAATGTTTTTTCCTCTTGACCTTTAGCTAAAGGTGCTGCTTGTGCACTAGCAATAAATTTTGCAGATAGAGTACAAGTGCCCAGGAAGTAGGGGGGGGAAATCCCAAAACAATGGGATGCTAAAGCTGGACTTGTTTTATTCTGCTGTATAGGATGTGTGGTATTAATTATCCTTTTGGAAGGAGACCAGACTGGAGGGAAAACACATGGAAGTAGCAGCCCTGGGAAGGAGCTGTCCTGGTGGTTTGAGGACCAAAGGCCAAATAGAGTCTGCCTATCACTTCTGTAAGGGAATGAATTAGCATGTGATGTTCTTTAGCATTCAGGAGGTGGGAGTGTACTGAGGTTGTTACGCAGATCTTGACATCAGACTACTAGCTGTATGATCAGCTGGGCTTCCTTAAGTATGAGGTAAATGGTTGAGATCGTGTTTTATAAACTTTGTTTTATAGTTTAAGCACCTAGTTTTGTACAACTATGTAGTGACTTTCATACTACAGAGTTCTCGTGTGTCTACAAATAGCCAATGGTGTGATAAGGTTTTATTGTCCCAGTGTCTAACATCTCAGTAAGAGTCACTTCTTCCTTCCCATTCTCTTTTTTTCCTCTTTCTGTATGGCAGATGAATTTCTTGCCAAGATAGATTCTTTCTCCTCTAGATCCATCTGGTTCAGAACAAGTACCTGCAGCGCTGCTAGAGGATTCATCAACAGCTGAGTGAGAACAGAAGTTACTGAATATTGCCTATTTCTATTCATTTCTAGTCAAGTGGTGCTATGTCTTGAATTACTGCTGAGCTCATCCTGGTTTTGACCTCTGCAAACTTCTGCTATATGTAGTGGACAGTTTTTCTTCTTTTGTGAAGCGCTGGTATGGATACTTCTGGTAAACTGGCTGCTGCTTCCTTTGTGAAAGCTCGTTTTTTTTTCATGACAAGAGTCCTGTTGGCAGCTACCTCTGTGTGTCCTGCGTAGAGCAAGGTCTTATTTTCTTCCTTGGATGTGCTAGGACACCTATTTTCAGAGTTTTACTGCTGTATTCAGGCTTTCTGTAGAGCATTGTTCAGCACTTCTGCTGCTCTTAATGGAGCAAGCAGTGACAGACCAAGGTGTGATGAATGGTTGAAAGGACAGAGGCACAGCAGAAGCCCAGTTTTAAATATAAAAAATCCCTATGGGATCTTTATCGTGACTTTGTTAATGTCTTTACTATCATGATTGAGGGTCTCTTAAGAGTACAGTTATCACTGTTCTTCATTTAAATATTATCTTTGGATGCTGTAAACTCTTAACACTATTAGAGTATATCGCTGAGACTTTGTAATTGAAGCCTCCCTAGAAGAACGGTTTGTGACTGGGTGTTTTCACAATGGAAACTTTTTATGATAGGAATCTTTCCTGCTTCTACGAGTTCACAGGAATGTTCCTATGCAGAGTGGGCCTCTTGGCAAAGTGGCATTAGATGTAATACTTAATTGCAGATTCCCATTGATTCTTGAGTCTTCTGCGTTTTGTTTGCTTTCCATCTTGAACTTTGGAGCTTGAAGAAAGCAGACAGCTTCTGAGTTTAATATTGAGCTGCTTGTGCTGCCATATTTTCAAGATGGGAACTTCCCTGCTTCTGAATGTCTTTTTTTTCTCATTTGTATTAATTTATTGAAGTTGTGGATATTTTTTGACCTTACAAATTATAATGAGCTAAAATAATAGGGAGAGAGCATAGAAGAATGGAGAAGAGCTAGTATAAAAGATTTTTCTCTTGTCTTGCAAGTGAAGCATTTAAAAATGCTGTTATGTCTGAAGTGTAATGTTTCTCTTAATGTCTGCAACTGCCGATAAAAGCAGTCTTAGTGTGGGTTTTTTTTTCTTTCTCTCTTTTTCCTGCATATAAACAGCAGTCTATAATGGAGGTAATGTGTGTACGAAGAATGTAGTATTACCTAATTCTTACAGTGCATAACAAATGCACTTCTGAGCCATTTTTCCCCTAATAAAACAGATGGATGTTTCTTCATTGAAATATAATGTGCTTTGTAATCTAATATAAAAGAGTGAGTGTGCAAATTGTATTGCTATAAAACATTTCCTTACAATGTTAGAAATAAAACTGGAGGATACATCACTGAAAGAATCGTTTTAGCTTTCCACAAATACAGATCATAAAAAATAACTTCATAAATAACCTAGCAGCTTAATGTGCTCTTGCTTAAGTCTGTTCTTGTATTGAGTGCTCTGTGGAGGTAAACATAGGGAGTGGAGGAGAGAGAATTTGGGATGAAGACCAGTTACTGGGTGGGTGTAGCAGCTGGAAGTATTGTCTGGAGTGTTTGATGACTGACCTTTGACACATCCCCTGCCCCTAGTTGAGGGTATGAAACACTGCCCTGAGTCTTTTCTGCCCAAATTTCTCATCTCTCTGTGGAATTTGGGACTTAAAATTCAGTATTATTTTCTTGCTGATGGTGTTTTAAATTTTATTCTCTTTCTTGGTGTAGGTGCATTGGTTCATGTTTGGGCTTTTACTTGTTCATTAATCTGTTGCATAGGGTTATTTTCACAAGGTCTTCTAGTAGAAAAAAAATGAAATTTCATGCTTTCTTCGCAAACACAGGCAGGTTACACATTCTTCCTTATGAAACAAGCAGTGTCTGTACTGTAGCTCTGTAGGGCGGCTTTTTCCCTTCCCTGAGTCTTGCTGTGGTTGACGGTGATATTTAGGAAATGGGAGACCAGAACAAAGGAGAAGCAGTCTCTTTGTTAATAGTTGCAGGTCTTAGTACGAGGTATTGGCTCTGTTTGCAATGGGCACTTCAGTATAGTAGATTCTGGCTGGCAGCAGTGTTCATGGAGTTGAATATGACAATAATATAGTAATAATAATATAGGCAGCTCTGATGTCTTGGCAACAGTTTCAGTTCTGGATTTATTTTATAAGACTTTTTATTTCAAAAAGGTGACATTATGAACTGACTTACGGCCAACTATTCTGTTCCAGTTTTGCAGCACTGGGATATCTACAGGCACTACACAGATTAAAATATTTTACTTTTATTGTTTAAGCACAAAACTTGTAGTGAATTATCTGATGAGAAGCTCTCCAAAACACTAGTTTCTATTCTTAAATATGTACTGAATTGACATGTTTTTCTTGAAAGCTTCTTTCAATGTTCAGGTTTATTTTAACCAGTATTTAAATAGGCAGTGAGTAGATAAATAGGCACTGAGTATATTTGAACGCTTCTAGAACGGGCTGGTATGGCTAAAATACGGAGAGGATTTTAAGAAACAGTGAAGAACTCCAAAGAGAAATTCTGGTATTTTTCTACCTTTTCCCTTAAATAATGAAGACTGCTGTTTTGGGGCTGATACAAAATGTGTCTGAACGGAACAGTCTATCGCAAATACAGTATTAGTTCTTTTAGAGGAGGGCTTTTTTTTTTAAAAAAATACTGAAATAGTTTGGTTATATCATCAACCCTTATACTACTTATGCACAAACAGAATTAATTCAGATCACATCAGCGAAAATTATCAAGAAAAGATCTCCTGAAATGGTTGAAAAACTGACTTGATTGTGAGGAGAGCTCTTTATAGAATTCTCTAATCCTTGTGGCAGATTATACTGTTGTTCAAAACTGGCATGGCTTTTTCCAAAGCACGCGAAGGTGATCTGTAGTGAAGGAATTACACAGCTTGATGTATGACTTGGTGTCTTAATATCAAAGCACAGAGATTTAGCCTACTGATTGAAAGTGGTTGTTGCCTGAATTAGCGCAAACTGGAGATGGAGCAAAACTCCTCATTTACTTTGAGTGTTCAGTAATTGCAGAGAGGAAAATAGAGGTAGGATTATTTTATTTAGGCTGTTAGTTGTCCTTGACAGATACACAGTATGTCACTGGTACTGGACCCCAAATTTACAAAAAAAAGTTAGATCTGTTAGTTGATGTGGAAAGTACTTGGATTGTAAAATTATTGAGAACTTGTTTCCAAGGTGATGTAGAAAAAGGCTGGACTAAAGGCCCATATCAGAGAGCAGTTCTTCTGGTATCACTTTCTTTGTTAACAAATACATTATCCAGGTGATACCTTTTTTTAATGAAGAAAAAATTCTGATGGAGCACATTAGGTTATCCACTGACTGAACACATCTTTATGGGACAAGCTTTGGAAAACCCTCTCTGTTTTTGGATTGGTCTACTTGTGACATGGTAGGTGGGGAGGAGAAAAGTACTTTTCTGTTTGCAGGGAGGAACATTCTTGCTTCTGCAGAAGTTGCTAGCTTGGAAGCGTGTGCTGCAGAGCACAGTCTCTGAATCCTTGTGTGGGTAGTATTTGGCACTTATCGCATTAAGAAATGAAGTGCTTGCAGGTTAATTGGAATCATTCTTGTTTCTGCAGCTGTGTCTTTATAGCTCCTCAAAGTTGCATTGACAAATTTTTTGTTTATGAAATCAAAATATCTGTGATAATCTATTTCTGAACGTACATTACAATGATTCTGTTAAAAATGTTAGCTTAACATTCACTAGTGGTCAAGAAGGAAACACAATGGTAGGATTTCCTGGTTTTAGGAAGGGAATTGAGAAGAAAGTATATTTGAGAACATCAGTATGGCACTAATAATCTACTATCTTACTTTGAATAGTGTCCAGCTCTGATCCTCAACCTCAGAAAGGCCATAGCAGAGCTGCAGAAAGGCTCAGATGGTAGCAATATGATCAAAAGCATAGTATGGCTTTCATAGCAAGGAGTAATAGGACTCCTGAGTGTGGATGAGTGAGGACCATGGGAAAGACTGAGAAATGAAGTAAAGCCATGGGTGTTATGGAGATGATGAGTAGGATCTGATTACTCACTGTCTCCTCTAATATAAGGAGGAGTTTCTCAAGTTAACAAGTGGCAAGTTACGAGTAAGCAGAGAAACTTTTTTCACATATGCATGTTTAAGTTGTGGAACTCTCTGTGACCGTGTGTTGCTGAAGCTGAAATCTTGCTTGAGGTTAATGTGGCACTAGGCAAACTGATAGGGAAAAATACGTTGGAGTTCATAATTTAGGGAAGGAAAGAATAACCAGCCACTTCTGTCTGTCAGGAAGCTTCTGAGGTGCAAATTTTTTTATGACTAGGAGAATATTCAGTTGAAGTATTGGCATATACTTTGTTCTTATGCTTTGACTAATTTTTGCAACTATGTTTATTTTCCCCCTCTAGTTGGGGACAGGTGTCTGAAAATAATAAAACTTATTGCTACGGCTGGAGGCAAGATTCTGAATCCTTGGTTTGTCCTGGTGTGACTGTTTCTTCATACTTCAGTTTTGATGTCTTTTGAAGTGTATTAAGTACTGAAACTGCAAAAAACAGTAACACTGTTTGGGCAGAGTTACTACAGCATCTAGGAGATAGCTGTAGAAGAAGGATTAGCTACTTTTTGACATCCCAGTTTGTTAACCAGAAAGTAAATAAATACCTTATTTTAGTACCATGTTACTGATATGGTTCTAGCTTATGTCCTAAGCAAATGAATTTTTGTTTGTGCATGTCTTCTTTCTAGGTATGACTGCCTGTGAAGTTATGTCAGTCTTTGGAACTTGTCCAATTAAGACTCTGTAAAAGCTGACTTGTGTGTTCTTGAATGTCTGCAATTAGGCTGCAACTTTGTCTGTTAGAGCGTGCTTGGAAAAAGAGGAAAAATCCCACTTTGTGCTCCCAGTTTGTCTTACTGAATAAAACGAAACTCTTGTGAATACAGCATCTGCAATTGTTACCAATGTATTTGGGAGGAAAATGGATGGTAGTGGTGGTGAGTGGTTTTATTGTTACTTTAAAGAAGAAAGCTTCTGTAGTCTAGCGAAAATTAACCTTACATGTTGACACTGACTGCCCTTGTAGTCCTAAAATTGAGCATCTCTGTGACATGACTTGATATGTGCATTTGTGTTGACAGCTTTAGCTGGAATGCTTTGGAGCAGTGCTGTGACCCTTAGCTTTGTATTGGTGACTTTTTGTTATTTGAGACTGACCAGTTCTGCCACTCTGAGGAATTCTGGTAGTCTGTAAGTCATCATTTTCAGCTTGTCCCAACAGTATTATGTGTAAATTAGTTACTCCTGACAGTCAATAGTAGTCTTTTCAGTTAACCAGAACAATATTTGTATGCTACTTTGATTTCTTTCTCAAGCTTTTCATTAATCTTATTGTCTTGTTCTTGATTAACTAGCATTTAAATAAGACCACTTCTTAAAAATGGATTTAAATAGCATATCTCTTCCTGTTCTGAAATCATGTTTCATGTGAAGATGGTGTCCCTTAGTGTGCTTACTTTGTTTCCCTCCATCACTGACCAAAGAATTCTATTATCATTATACCTTGCCAGAAATAAAGCTCTACTCCCAATGTATCAAACTATGAAGCAGATTGTTTATCTGTGACAGTGGTTTGGGGGAGTTGGTATGGTTCCCTTTGTCAAGTGTCCATAAAAACACTCTTGCTATTTTGTCCTGCAGTTGGTATTCACATGTGGCTGGGTTAAACTGCTGTGCCTCTCACAGCCCTGCTACTGTCTGGGGAGCTCTGATGGATAATGAGATTGCCGTGTCCAGGTAGTTTGTTGCACCCCTCCTTTATAACAGCAGTAGTTGGCTGATGTTTGGACATTGTTGTTGGCTGGTTGGCTAACCCAGAGCGAAGACCCATGGGGACAGCAGTCAGGAGATTTCTATTTTAGAATATTATCTCTACTACAGTTTTTAGCTTTGTAGTATAGGTAGATGAGAATTTGTTCTTTGAAGCTCATAAAAACGTGAACTTGATAGACTACTTTCAAGGCTGGTAATTTGCTGTATGGTAGAGGTATTGAGCCATTTTTGAGAAGAGTCTTGAAAGTATGATATGTTCACATAGGAAACTCTTCTATTAGTAATTAGTTATTAAATTAATGCTTAGTTTGGTGGAACAAGAACTTGTTACTCCTAAAACTAATTATCTCTTGACAATTCTTAAAATATATTTTGATCTAATAAGGTTGTGGTAATATATTTAAATACCTTAGATGTGTTGGAATAGATGAAAACTTTACATCTGTGGCTAGAGCAAGTGGGAGGATTTGGTAAGAACATTAATCCTGGTTAAAAGAAAGGGTGGATCCAGAACAGAGGAATTAGTGTAGTAAGGAGTGGCTTTCTTAACTCCAGTTAATCAGGGTTATGTGGTAAATAGATGCAGATTGATTAATAGTTGTTAATTGCATATGCAGCTGATAAAATTGCTGCAGTTGCATTCAGCATACTTGCCTCAAGGCATCAGGCATCCTAAACTATATTCGCAACTTACATAAAGTATATCTTGCTTTTGGTTAACTTGACATAAAATCACTGACTTCAGAGGCATTTCATGAAAATCCTGTAGACTGACTTAAAATAATGAATTACAAGGTTTGATTATATTTTTTGTGATAGATAATTTTGGAGGACAGGGTGTTTTTTGTCACCTTAACCACTATCTATTTGTGAAAGAGAGGCAAACATTGACATCTCATCTAGATTGCTTTGTAAATTCAGTGTTTTAATTTATCCAAATCTGAAGTTACTTACATGTGAGATTGACTCTACACTGGGACTGTGGTCCTGAAAAGGTCTGAGTAACACCATTGCCTTCACTTAATCGCAGTATTGCCCTAGCATGTGTAGAACTGCAGCTGACAGTTTCAGTTTGAATCTCTGCAGTCATGGGGGTGTTGCATTTGTATTGGTTCCATGGATTTCATCAGTGCTAAAATGTATGATTCAGGTATACTGAAATCTACACACTCTTGTGTCTCATGCCCCCTCCGATCTAAACTCATATAATCAAGACTGACCTTGGGAAGAGCCTGTAATTACATAATTATCCTGTCTGGATAACTAATGATCAAACCAGGAGACTGGCAGTCATCTAGAGCCTTGACTGTGTTTCTCTAATCCTATTTTAGGCTATTAATCTTCAATGTTTAATGTACTGGGAATGTTCTGCTGAGTTAATGAATGAAATGCATTGAAGCTTTGTAAAGTTGGTAGTTTGATAATCCTAGTAGGTAGTGTCTTGAGAATTTGCACCTACAGAATGAAATCATGAAGTGGTATAGACAGGGATTGTTTTACAAGAGTGTTTGAACATCTGCTCCTATTGGTTTTAATTAATCTGGTGTCTGAATTGAGTATTCAGATGTTTGTGAAGATCGGTCCCTGTATTTGATTTCGCCCTCATTTGGTGTGCCAGAGGGAGCTGAAGTGCTTGTTGCTGTTGAGTAGATAGGATGCTTCAATTTCTTCTGAGCTCAGGCACGTGAACACACTGTTGTTTGTGAAGTTTCAG
Source organism: Tapera naevia (assembly GCA_033556795.1). Classification (NCBI taxonomy): domain Eukaryota; kingdom Metazoa; phylum Chordata; class Aves; order Cuculiformes; family Neomorphidae; genus Tapera; species Tapera naevia. Next base: position 16,038,690 of record JAUMJJ010000059.1, read on the forward strand.
AGTCAGGATTTCTTCCTCACTCAGAAGGCATTTTCATTGCCCCAGTGATTTATATACCATTTGGTTGTGATTGTGAAAATGTGTTCCTTACCATTGCCACATGTAGGAGTTATTCCCACTTCAAACTTGCCTTTCAAAAATAAACTGAAGTGGGTCAGCCTCTGGCTGCTGCCAACAGCTCTATGGAATAAATTACATTGTTTTACAGAATTCATTGTTTTGTTATAAAATCTATTTTTTTACCAGTTACTTATCTAGATACTTAATAGTTGGCAAAGGTTACAGGACCCTGGTCTATAAATAAGTCCTTAACTTCTTTGGTATCCTCCATTTTTCCTTTTCTCCTAAATGAGAAATCTTGCCATGAATTTGGTTTATAATTAATCAGCTTAATAATTATGGTTATGGTTCAGGAGCCAAATTATTTTCAATCAGCTGACTGTCAGGGAGGCAACTTCTGATGTTTTGTGAATATCTTTCCACATGGGAGTGCCCTGCAAGGAGTCAGATTGATTAGTGCCTATTAGAGGCTGTTGCTGAGTTACCTTCAGATGCAAGAAGAAATACTATGTAAGCAGCTGCAATATCCGGGGTGTGTGTTTATGTAATTACACCATGTAAATGGAATTACATTTTTTGGACACTATTTAAGATGCTACTTGTCTTTTACTGTGCCTTGGTATAGAAAGTTGAACTGCAGGATTTAAAAATGCACAGATTTCTTCACAGACTGCAATTTCATCCAGATTCTCTACGCAAATGCATCAGACCTAGTAGTGGAAAACACTGCTTTTGGAGAACTCTGCTTTTGGTTGAACTGTGTATGGAGCTGTGTTGCCGCTTCAGGTGCTACCTGTTGTTGGTGTGCTTTCAACATCGATGTGATGACATTTACAACCTAGACCTTCAGTTCTATGTAGGGTTTCCCAAGATGCCTTTTTTTCTACTGTGTTTATACTTGGTGAACTACGGTCAGTAGAAGCTTCATTTTCTGTTGGAATAGCACATAGAAGCACTGATTTCTGCATAAGCTCAAACTGTGGGTGAAGCGAGTTTGTAGCTTAGGAAGGCAAGGCAATATGTTTGAGTGGTGATTGCTTCCTGCCTTAAACTTTTTAGTTTCCAGCTGGTTGGTCTTAAGTGGAAGCATAGCACAAATTACTTGTCTGATTTCAGCTTCTCTTCCTTGAAGAATATAGTTTTATAGACAAGAGTAATATAATAGATAAAAATTTCCTTTCAGGAGCTATGGGAACTGTTTTATTTAGAAAGGAAAGAAAGGTAATTTATAAGTCACACTGCAATTTTCACCTGTGTCATCTCTTATTGTCAAAACAGAAAATGCTGATGAGTTGTAAATCTTCGTTGTGTGGATTATTGCTTAGTAAAAAGTAGTTTTACTTTTTTTAAACTCTACACTAAAACCTTCAAAGTACTATTAATGCAATTGTGTCATTTAAGCAAGAGTTTGGTAAATGGCAAACATTGTTTGGATGGAAATAACTGATCTGCAGATAAACTTGATTCTTGTGTAACCTAAATGCTAGTATAGTAGTACAGCATCAGATGCGGAGTTAAGTGAAAGGTTAATAACTGTCTAATTGTTATTTGTCATATTACAGACTTACCTGTTTTTAACTAAAGATTACAGTGTTGTCATAAAACTACAGTGTTGGTGTACTTTCTAGTATTTTCAGACTCTAGAATGAATTCTTTCTTTTTCTTTTGACAGTCCAGGATCCCATCAGTGAAGAACTACAAAAAATACAAGTAAGTAAAATCACTTAATATTGAGATTTTTTTTTAATCTGTCAAATGACAGATATAGATCTATTCAGAAGGATGGAATTTCAGAATGTTTTGCACTTCTTGAAACTTCAATGTTTTAAAGCTTTTTTTTTTAATTTCTGTAGCAAGCTGGTTGCTTTGTATACTAAGGAAAATATGTAATTTTCTTTTGGAACTATAAGGAAAAAATATTTGGTTGTAATTTTTGCGGCTAAATCTATGAGTTTATCTTTTACTATTACCATTCAGCTTTTTAACCTTGAAAGGACAGCTGGTAAGAGATAACTGACTTGAAAACTCCAGGGTCTTTAGTGCCATAGAGGAGCAAGGGTTAGGCTCTTTCAGAAAATGGATTAAGAAGTTTGTTTCTAATCTGTTACTTGTTCCTGTATTTGATCTTTCAACTGGAATATTGGGATAAGCATATCCCAATTGAAGGTATCTGTCACCATTGAAGGTATCTATTATACTTATTTCTGTAGTGTGGGTTTTGGTTGTTCTCTCTTCTGGCCTGTGGTATTCTACCTGGACTGTGAAGATAGTGATTTGCTTTTGCTGGGCGCATATAAGCAAGTCTTGCAAGATAATTGTGGGAGGGTTTTGGGGATTGGTGTGTGGTTGTTTTGGGTTTTGTTTTGGTTGTATGTTTGTCTAGAATTGAGCTCTGAAGAAGTCAGCATTTGTGTATTGTAACTAGGCAGCCTTGTCTAGTTACTTGGGAAGAAAAGGTTTCTGAATCTTTTGAACAAACTGAATTTTATGGAGTAAATTTGGAGTATTCTTTCAGAATGGCTTTAGTAGTGCAGAGAGAATGCATCGTGTGCACTGGACTTGACAGCTTGGGAATCTTTTATTTGTTACTTTCTTCTGTGTTTTTTGTGTATTGTTTCATAGTAATTCTACTCCATGCTTGATTGTTCATTAACTACGAAAGTTATAGTATTAAATTCCTTCCTTTTATTCCCTTGATCTACGAAAAGAGTCTGGTCACAAAAATGCTTCACATACCTGTCCCAATGTAGCTATTGATGAAGTTACAGATATACCTACTGGCAAATAAATGGGACTTTGAGTAGTCCTGTTTCTGTATGTGTGTGGTAGAGGACTGATTTTCCTCTTTTGACATGCCCAGTACTTTCCAGCCAGGAAGTGAGTTAATGAGATTGCTTGGTTTCCTGGCGAATAGCAACTGTATCAATTTAATCTCAGTGATGGTATTGTAGGACCAGAATAGGGATAGGTGATGCTAGTCATTGTTGATACTTTCTATAGGAATTAATTTGTCAAATGTTTGATAAATGAAAGTAGTAATCTACTTTTTGGTAGCAGTATTCTTATGGGGAAAAAAAATTAGAGTATTCAGATCTTAAAATTATGTCAGGCACTGCTGGTGCATCAGAGAGTTAAACTTAAAATATTTTTAGGTCTTTTTTTAAACGTGCATATAATCAGCAGGTGCACAAACTGGAAAATTACTTTCCTTGCATACTTTCTGAATAAAGGCTCTAGTCTTGGCTATTTAACTCTGCCCCAGGACTCGGAGCCAACTTAAAAATGTTGTAGATGATCTTTAGTACTCAGTGTATGTAATTGCTGATTCCTCATCATTATGTTTTAAATAGTTCATTCTACAATAAAATTTCTGGATACATATCAATGAAATTGCTCAGTATCTTGATAAAAAAGTTTAACTCTCCAGTAAGTAACAATTATATGGCGCTTCATGTTTGTTTTGGGTATTAGGCTTTACTATACTAATGGCGTATTCAGGACCTATCAACAAGATTGGATTGTCCCCAGCTTTCTTTTTTTTTTTTTGGCTTTTTAAATAAGTTACTGTAGTTTGAATGTAGACAGCAAAAATCTTACTTTTCTGTGTATTTCATGTGGCAATATGACTAGGTGCTACTGCAGTATGGCTTGTATGATATGTCACTGCATGTTTGTTAAGAATAAAACTGTTTTAGTTGTAAACAATAGGTATCAAAAACCAACCAACCAAACCCCCCAAAATCAAACTTGGAATCCTCCCTTCCCCTAAACGCACCACCGGACTTCTTTTGGGTCATTGCATGTTCTTTCAATATTATTAAAATAATCTTTTGAGCTGTGAGTTTTAATTGGCAGATGCATTGGAGTCCAGGCTGCGGTCTAGTTTAGTTTCAGTCAAGATCTGAAAAATCAATATTGTGAATACTTTAATTAAAAATGTATGGTGTCATTGTCTATGTGAAACACTACGGCTTTCCACATGTATGTGTAACCACCTTTTTTTCCCTCATGCTATGTAAAGATTTTTGGGCTAAACGGAAGAAAACACATCTCCACTAATGTTTATTTTAACATTAATGTGTTTTTCTAATTCTAGGAAGACGAAAGAAATCTCATGATGAACAGCTTATATGCACTTCATGATAAATTGGCACAAGTAGCAGGTAACACTTTAAAAATAATATGTTATGGCAACAGCTACTAAGTCTATGCTCAGATAACAAGTTTATGCTGGGGCCCTGACAGCCATTTAAAATTCAGTTTTGGGAAACTAGAAATCCCATTTGTAGTTCATTGACAGTGTTTTTATCAACAATGTAGTACCTTTTGTTGCTGTGTTGTTTAGTTAAAAGGATAGGCTGTTGACTATTGTGATCCTGTGTGGTTTTTGATCTGGTGTCTTAATATTTTATTAATCTGATTTCATTAAAAGGTTTAAATATGCTATATGTGGAGAGGAATGTGTATTTCTTATAAAGGTAGTTATTTCACTATAGTGGAAAAGTGTCTGAAAACCAAAATATTTTGCAACAATTGGAAAATGCTTACTAATAGAATGAACAGTAGTGATTGAACAAGATTCCCTTGTTAGGCAAAATGTCTAACTTAACCATACTAATTATATAGTAATGAAAAATGCTGTATATAATTGTATGTCAGAGATGGTGTTTAGGATTAGTATTAATTGTTGAATATGCAAAGTAAAAAATACAGTGCTTTTGCATAGAGTCATGATTGACAGCTTTAAACTGCACAGATATTTACACATTGCAATCAGGAAATGGTAAGGTTAAGATATGTTTGACAGGCACCTGCTGAGTGTGAGTTACAGCAAAATCTGTTTCATTATTATTAAGTAATTTATTTATCATCCTTGCTTATTTAATTCATCATGTGTTTAGGAGGCAGTGGTTCAGGTTTTATTTTTTTAAGGCAACTATATGTTTTGCAACAGCAAGTTTCACCAGGAAGGCTTTTCCAGTATTACCAGGTGCTACAGACTTTTCTCAGACAGGAAAAAAATGTGTCAGACGCAAGACTGACAGTTTGATATGTCAGGGCTATGTAGGAAATCCGTGGGAAGTTTGAGCAGATCTGTAAAGCTTCTAAATTACAAGAGTAGTCTTTCTGCAGACACTTTTTTTTTCCAGAGCATTTGCAGTGTCTGCGGTGAATAAAATTGCTATTTGGACAAAACCTACAAATTGATTCTTCTTTACATTATTCTTTAACCCCTCAGATAGTGAAAAGATGATGTTTAACCTAAGCACATGCAAAAATAATAGTTGATTTAGTCTTTATTTTATTGCTTTGTGACTGTGAATGCTTTGCAGTGTTGATCTTTCACAGGTCAGTTACATCTTGATACATTTTTATCTGTTTCAAACTATTTCATACTTAATAGGTGGTACTTAATAATTTTGTACTGTAAATCACTGTGCCAAAGGCTTTTTTTTCTATGCAGGTAGCCAGCCTGCGGTGTGTAGGAATGTCTTATGAGACCCATGGCTTTGTGCAGTGAAGTGCTGACTTGTGTGAAATTGAAATAATTAGTTAATGCAACTTCTCTCCCTCTTTTGAAAAGAAAATCTAAGAGCTGGCTGTTCCTTCAGTGTGTCATCTGGCCCTCCAGTGGCCACACAGTAAACTCTGTACTTGCATGGATAAAAAGGTTTTGCACCTCATTTCTATATCTGTGAAAGAAAGGGAATTTTCTTCATTAGTTGGGGCTTACTTAAGTGCATGTAAGCTTTTAAAAATGTTTACCCATGTTATGAGAGGAATCTGCATGCTCCAAGGTAACTGCTTTCTTCCCTGGGTGTCAAGGGTGCATTCATCTGTATTAGTTTATTCCTGGCCAAGAGAATCTTCAATACTTACTTTCAAAAACCTTAGCTATAGATGCTTCGTCAAACTGAAGCTATTGTGAAATTACCTGGTTGTTCAGCAGAGTAGCTCTTGTGCAGTCCGAAGAATGACCCAGTTCATCTGTACTTAGACAGAAGTTATCCTCAACATCAGGTTTCTTAAGGTATGAGAGGAAGAAGTCTGTCATCGACTTTTGAATAGCATATTGGTGCAGATCTGGCCCAATATCTGGAAGCTGTTTTAAAAGTCACAGAACAGAGGAAGTCAAAAGTAAAGGAATATAGTTTTTCTAAAAGTGGTGCTTTTCAGGTCTCTCTCACATACTTGGAAGTTTTTCTCATTTCATGCTTGGCTATGAGTCATTTGTTCATGTTATAACTATTAATATTAAAATGGCAGGCTGGAAACTCACAGTAGTCTGTTTTGTAAAGCTTTATTCAACATCTTGACTACCAAGAAGATGGTCACTTCAGCATTTGATTTCCAGCCCTCTTTGTTTTATTAGACTTAAATTTTTACTGCACTAGTTTTTTGCTTTGTCAGCTTCAGTTGGAGAGGAAGTGATGGGCTTTTATTTTAGAAGGTAAAATGCTGGAAGTTGTTTGAAGGAAGGAAAAGCCAGAGGAACAGTTTAATTTTATTTGACTTAATATGCTAGGTTCCAACTGTAGATGCCAATTCTGTACTGTGGTGCTTCAATGTGATGTAATTATTTAATTATCCTGTATGAAAATAGATTGCCTTTAATGCGTCACTGTTCTCAGCGTTACTAGTCTGCCAGTCCTATGGTGAGTAATGCCTACCTCATAAGGAACTTGAGGGAGAAGCAGTATCTACTCATCCAGTTCTGGGTTGAAGTTTGTGTTTTTGTCTAACGATTCAGCCTTTCTTCAAACCAGCAACTTTCTATAGACCGTATATACATCAGTGCCTAACACTTTCTCCTAAACCAAAATTTGTGCTTTATTTAAATTAGACTCATATCAGGCATATGTTAATTAGTAGATGCCTTGGTCTTTCATGGAGACACTTCAATAGATCCTGTCCATTTTCAGTCAGGCTTGCAAACTGAATAAATCTAACTACTGTATCCACAATAAGCAGCCAGCTACCCATGGGTATGACCCTACTTTCTTATACATAAAGAATATTTATTAGACACTTTCTTTTGCTTGGCATTCTTCAGAGTAATCTGTCAGATTTAGACAGTTTCCTTCTGAGCTAATGGACAGCATAGGTCCTTGAGATAAATAAATCTTATTGAAAATAAATCTTACTTGTAATAAATCTTACTGAAAAATCCGTGGCTGGAAGAAAATCCTGGCAAAACACTACGTATTGCTTAATATTAATTTCAAGTGTCAACTACTGTATCTGGTTGCTGTCACAGTCTTTCTGTTCTGTCACTCTCCTTAATTTTTCATTTTTCAGGTAATTGATATTATGCTGTTCCCAACCAGTGATTTAAAGACTATTTAGCAAGTTCTGTTTTTCTATAGTTTTCTTAAACCATTGAGTTTTCCTTTGGGAGATCAGGCATTCTTACTTGCTCTCACAACCCTTGGTCTGCTTCTGCTTTTCTTCAGCTATCCACTTTAGTGTCCTGCTGCAAGTAACCTGTAAGCATGAGACCTGATAAACAAGTGTGTTATACGGTTTGCTTTTTGTATTTGTTGATTGTATCACATCAGGCTGTAAGCTAGAGATCAGTGCTAAATCCATGTGTTCCTTGAAATATTTGATTTCCACTGGATTTTGGTTCTGATATTTTAAAATAATGATTTACGTTGTAAAGCAAATACTTTAAAATTCTGCATATTTGTTAACTGTGTATGCTGCAGCTCATAAATTAAGCTAAATGCCGAAATGAAAGTCAGTTTCAAATACTTCAACCTGCACAAGAAAGCATATACAACTTATTTTCTGTATTAAAAACAATAGTGAGAACAGACCTGAACGTTTCTTTAGAACTGAGGCATTAGTTGCTTTTTGTTAGTGTTTCTAGGAGAAGAACTCAGCTTGTTATGTGGCTTGCCCAAGTCTGCTAATGAGCTAAAAGGTGACTTTGTGGTCTTTGCTGGGATGTGTTACTTCTCGCCTCCCTACACAATAGAATAATTCTCTGATTGCACTTGAGTCTGTGCCCAAGAAAAGTTTGAGCACAAAGGTACCTACTTTCTGTAAACTCACAATAGACATTTTAACAGAGGAGTAGTTTTTACAAAGAACTCAGATGTATCTTGCAGCAGACCTGTGTAAAGGTTTTTTGCCTCTACTTCAGTTTTATTCCTGGATATAGGGCCTCAAATGGAACAGTTGGGAAACATTTTTGGCTCAGACTATGGAAAGTGGGTTTCCAAGCCAAGTGGTTAATGATTGCACCAAAGTTATTCAACGTAAGCCTTCATTTGCAGGACTATTGGCTAAAGCAGTGACTGAAATGGCATATCCTGCTGTTTGCAGTAAAACAGAAGGTTGTCTGACTTGGGAATTGCCCAACTTTCTGCAGGTTTTCAAATACATGAGTTTCTCAGAAGACGACTGTAAAACGGTTCTCAGCAATAGATAGGTTGGTATGAGAAACTGCATAATCAACAGCTTTTTGTACAGGGCTGAAATTCCCTAACTCTAGCTTACCTGTTTCAAAACTTGAGAGGAAAGGGATTTTTTTTTTTTTTTTGCACCCTCCATCCCCCCCCCCCCGCCCAATTACCCCATGAGTAATTTGATCTAATGGACCTTGGACACTGTCAGAGCCTAGGCAGCAAAGGTGTTTTAACTGTTAAAACTTGTTCAGAGGGAATATAGTCTTTGAAAAAATAAATCAGAAGCAGGGCTGTGAAAGCTGCCTGCTGTTTTCTGAAGATGAGGGCAGGAGTTGTGAAGTCAGTATGCTGGCTGCCTACTGCATAAATGTAATTTCTGGAAGAAGGCAAGTAAGATTAGAATTTATAACTACCAAAGTAATCCAATAGTCTCCCACATAAGGGTGTTTTTGTCCTCTTTTAAGAGGTGATACTGTGTTCTAATAAGATTGAAAATCCCAAATGAATCCCAAAACTTTTTAAGAATTCATTTTTCACAGTCTGGTCTCTTGCTTGTGTTTTGTTTGCTGTGTATTAACCTCACCCTTTTTTTCCGTTTCTTATTTCATAAATGGGATCTCCTGCTTATCTAGATAATTAAAAAAACAGAAAATAAATGAACAAAAGCTCCTAAGCAGAAGGGTCTCATCCTTCTGCTCTCACAAGCTGTTTTGTTCAGTCAAATTGACTGACATGCTTTTTCTGTGTTAGAAAGATCCCAGGAAGACAACAAAAAATTCTTAAATGGATGAATATGCATTAGACTTGCTTGTGGTGTACAACTTAATTCCTGATTGAGACTGTACCTATGGCTTCTACAGAGATACATTGGTTGTTTTGTATCTGTTCCATCATTTCTAGATTTAGAATAGTATGTTTAGACCAGAGACTGTATGAGTATGGTATATAGTTACCCCAAGTCTGCTCATCTTAAAACATGAAATCACTGGTGATTACGCATGTAAATTTACAGGTTGTAGAGTTGATGCTGCACAAAAAGCATGTTTGCTTAAATTACATACAAAAATAGCCCATCATTCCAATTCTGGAGCTGACTTCTAAATTCAGAGTGTTTTTTGTCAAAGGTGGTGTCAATTTTCACCAGTTATCTGTGTAGTTTTGCAGCTACAGTAGTCACAGGCACTTTAAAAGTCTAAGACATTGCATGTTAATTATCAAATGAAACGGCTTTTAAAGTAGTGTCTTTTCTGCTAAGTGCTTGATTGAAAATATGTGCATGCAGACAGGCTTAGTTCCAACAGCACGTCTAGGCCAGAGAGCATATGAGCACTCTTAGAACAGTGTTCCTATTTCTCTATAACTCAACACTAAGAGCTTCCCTGTTATGCTGATGTGCCCGCAAGGCCAAATTCACTTAAATATATTGAAGTATATTGAAAAAACTTTGCTTCAGCAATCTGAGGAGCTTTGCTTCATAAAAATGCTTATTTCTTGGTAACTCACGGTGGATGAGATACTTCTCTATAACTTGTTGGTGTTTACTGATTTTTGCTCAGAATACCTGAAAAGTTTTCATTTGCATAAGGAAATAATACTTGAAATTGCTCCATTTAAAGATATTCCAGTGTGGAGCAATTTCACCTTTAAATACTTTATATGAGTATAAGCAAATGTTTGTTTTGTATATGCATGAGTATTTTAAACTTTCCTTCCCTTGCTGTGCTTTGGGTATAATACAGCTTGGCATAGATTCAGGCATAACCCTGAGCCAGTGGAAGACTGGATTTGTTGTTTCCTATTTTATTGTGTTGGCACAGTAAAACCATAATTATAGATGCTAAGATTTTTTTTTTCAAAGATCAGGAAAAAAGTGGTTTACCATTTCTTGACAGTTCTTCAGAAATGGTAGCCTTGTAATAGATAAAACTGGTGTTAGATCTTTTCTGTGTAATTTTGTGTTGGGCTGACTGTCACTACATATTTTTTTTGCATGAATTGGGTACCTTCAGTTTCTGGAAGAAAATCAAGAAGATGATGGCATTAGTTCTCTCTTGAGAACTGACTGTGCATATAATATCTTTATTTCCTGGCTGCTTCTTCATCCTTCCCAAAAGAATTAGGAGGATGGTAAAAACACCAGTTTCAGGTCATAGTGGGATTTTGTGGATATTAAGGAAGGTGATGAGCTACCACGATAATTTGGACTAATCTAAAATGTAGTAACTTCATAGTGCCTGAAATACTACTATGGATATGTTGCAACTGGAACTAACTTTGTAAAAAAGATAATACATGTTTCATAGTAAGTGGAAATATTTTAGACGTGGATGAGTTAGGGTAAAGGAACTCTTTTATGGTAACGTTCTTTTGATAGTCTTTTACCCTGCCTTTTGTTCTGCTTTAAGTGTAAATAACGAAATACACTTTCTGAGCCATACATGAAGTTGTATTAATGTGATTTGTGCATATTATTAGCTGTGACTTTCTTCAGGTTTTTAAGCTTTTTTGAAGGAGAAACTTCTGAGAATTATTGAGCTGCTGCTGCTTGTGTAGATTATGTTAACCATAAGCTTGTGTTCAGGTGATTTTATTGTATATGATGCAGTAATAAGTAGATAAAAAAATAAACAAAAGTTTCATTTTACCGTTTTACCAGGGGAACATGAATGTGGCAGCTCTATTCAAAGAAATCTTACCGTCCAGGAGGCAGCTGCATATTTAAAAGTAAGCAAATGGGGTATTTTAACTTATTGTGTATAAGAGTTGTGTTAAGTTGCAATTTGTATTTTATATCTAGTCTATTGACCAAAGTGTGACATAGTATTGAATATCATTTTGAAATGATTGGAATTGATGTCTTTAACGCATGTTACTTCCGATTCTTATTTGACGAAGTAGCAAGGTTTTGGGGGGGGAAGGGTAGGTGAAAGAAACTGGATTAATTGTAATGAAAGTGTATCACAGTACCATAAGGTTGGAAAGGACCTCTGAGATCATCAAGTCCAACCTATAACCCAACACTAACACCAACACTAACACCAACACCAACCATCATCTAAACTATGGCACTCAATGCCTCATCCAGTCTCCCCTTAAACACCTCCAGGGTCGGCGACTCCACCACCTCCCTGGGCAGCCCATTCCAATGGCCAATCACCCTTTCAGTGAAGAACTTTTTCCTAACATCAAGCCTAAACTTTCCCTGACGAAGCTTGAGTCCATGCCCTCTAGTTCTGTCACTGTAGATAGTGATGCTTCAACAGTGTGCAGGTTTTTTCTCTTTATATGAAACACTGGGGTATAATTTGAATTTATGGAGATAACTTGACCAACATGAAAATCATAAATTTATGAAATTCTAATATCTAGAAGCTTCTCCAGAAATCAGTATACTGTGTTTTGAGACTTAGGAGAAAAGGATACTGTCTTCCCTTCTTTGGGAGAAGAGGTTGACGCAAGGATCTGTGCAGGGCCTGATAGACAGCAGCTGTATGGAGACACCATTCATTGATGCTTTAAATAGAAATGGTCAAAAAAAAGACCTTTTTGTTAATTTGATAAGTATGCACTATTACAAAATCCCATTCTTCTGTCATTCTCCTGTCTCACTCTCTAAATAAAAGATCACTCGCCTTGTCTTGACAGCTGTAGGGTTTATTTTAGCTCCTGTTGGTGTACCCTTCAGTGGAAAACTATTTGAAGGTTTTAAAAGGCTGAGAGTGTAAGATTTCTCTGATAGGATGGGGGGAATTACACTGATGTGACTTTTAATATACAAATATATAGAAATTTTATGTTTTGCTAAATGCTTACATAGCAGTCAAAGAGGGCAATGTTAAGAGCATCCCGAAGAACCTGCTCTCACTAGTTTATGTTTAGCAGTGGTATCCTGTATCTGTTAAAACCAGTGCATTGTAGGAATGCATTGGAAAAAAAATGATGTTGAATAACTGATAGTCTTACCTATTGTGCTTAAAGAATGACAGTTATCATAATTGTTTTAGCTCTAATAAACTCAAATTTCATATGAAAATTTAACTTTGGTTGAAGTCTACTTTAACCCTACAGTTCCTTATTTGGGGAGTATAAATACAACTTCTTTGCAAGATTGCAGAGTTCAGTGATAAAACTTTATTTTCACTTAGAGTAAAATATTAAAACAGTTAACTGTTTTTTCTCAAGTACTTATCCCTTAATTCTAGGCCAGTTATATTATGTGAGGGTCAAAGGAAAGATGGAGATAAGCCTTTTTGGAGAGTATAATTTGAAATATAATCGTAACTTCTTTTTTTTGTGTTTCTTTTTCTGGAAAAGAATATGCAGAGTGAATTATGGAGACACTGCTCAGCAGTGAATTCTCCTTATGACAGTTGGTGCCATTTAATTAAAAAGAGTCAATTTCTTTGTAGTTCAAGAACTGATATTACTACAAACACTAGACTATTTGCAAAATATCAGTTAAAATTTATTTTCCTCAAGCTGCTGCTTTAGAAAAAAAAGATGACCTGAACTGCTTTTATAGATTTATTTTCAGCTGGGTTTATATGTAGTTTTGAGTTTTACTCTTGAAGTTTCTTTTCAGTGAACACCACCTAGTGGCAGAATAGTTTTTTTTCTTGCTGTGGGTTAGAATTGTTAACAAAACCGCAAAAGTGCCTTGGCTTTTCCAACTGTCCTTAGTTTGAGGAAGGTTACTAAGTCTGATAGCTGCTTGTAACATATATACATTCATTTTATGTAGTGAACACTTAAGCAAAATTTGAAGAATCAAGAACAAAACCACATAGCTTTGGCTACTAATCTCTGCAGTAGCTGAATTTTATTGTGGCATGATAACTTTCTGGTTGTTTATGAAATTAATAAATATTTGTCTTTTGACAGAATTTAGATCCAGAATATGAAAGTGTACTTAACACAGCATTACAATGGATCTTAGATAATGGGGAAGATGCTGGCATAAAGTAAGTGGTCTCTATTTCTAAACTTAATTTATTTTAACAGAATGTATACTTTTTCATAAATATTGTGTATTTTTCAATAGGTGTCTCAGCAGTGACCCTAATGAGATGGATGTCACTAATGTGACAGATGTGAAGTATCTGGAATCCACTAGTCCAAAGATGTCCTTCAGGTGTCGTTTTCGCCGTGCATTTCTTAATGTAACTCACAGATTGTCAATAGTGCTTTTGGGTAAGTTAATAAAAAAAATACAAGCTGTAGCAAAAAAGTTTGATTTTTGTGTGAGTGCATATGGAAGAGTAAACAGCATGTTTAGAGAAAGTTTTTATTCAACCATAAAACTTGTGAGTTCTTATCAGTATCTTGATTACAATGCAGTTTGCTTTTCACTTCTGTTGCAGCACCTTGGTTGCTATCATCTGCTACTGTAGTCAACTGAACTTATTCCTTCTTAGAGAATTCTTGCCTTTTTCCCTGCCAAAGGAATACTTTGTTGTTTTCAAAATTTTGAGGTAGAATTTATTTGAAAAATAAAATGCTCGGTAAGAACATGATAGCCTTAATTTTGAGGCTATTTCACTGTTGTCGCAAGAACCTTGGAAACATAACTGCAGAGAAGATGATTTTCCTAGTTTTAGGAAAGGTTGGATTCTTAACATTGTTGTCACCAAAAAGTCTTCCTCTAAGACTATATTATAATATATCTAATCCTTCAGTGAGACTCCTTCATAGTTCTCTAGCTAAGTTTCAAATTCCTTGAAGCTTATTTAATTCTTAACCATATTGAAAACTCTACAGCATAAAATTATGGTACAGCTGAGTGCAGACGCTTGACTCCTTTTCACTTGGCTGGTTAGAAATACTGAAGATGCAGAGTTCATCTCGTGCACCTATTGAATATGTAACAAATTGTTTATCCCAAAATCTTAACAACCTCGTGCTTATAAGCAGAAGACTTGAGACCTCCTTCACTAACCTGTGGATGAACCAGAAGAATCAAAGGCAAATTGTCTCAGGTTGCTGCTTTTCTAATAATAGTAGATATGGGGGTTGAAGAGATGAGACTCAGTATCCAAGTCAATTATATCCAAGTCAATTACTGGTCTCGTCACTCTTGCTGAGGACATTGCTCTGTGTCTCAACTGTCTCATCTGTAATTAGGTTTAATATAAAGCACCTTTTCAAAAATAAACCATTGCATAACTGTTAGGTGCATTGTCATTAACACCCATTTTACCATAAAATGGTGTTAAGAGAGCATGGGTGTAGTGATGCCCTCAGCCCAAGACAGAAGAACGAATAATTTTTATTTTTAGCTTTATGCTGCTGGCTTTCATAATTAGATTGTCCTTTTTGGGAATAATCTTTAAAATAATAGAAAAGGAGCATGCAGTACTGTGTTGCAAGAAACACAAATCTATAGCTGAACTGAAGCAGTCTGGATTAATTAGTATTGTCTAGTACATCTAAAGCATGTGACTTGTCTGTGCATTTTAAAACTTGTCACGTAAACCGACAATTCATAACATGTTTTTTATATGACTTTGAATTTTTTCAGTATAGCTGTGTTACATATTTTTCTTCACATATGGGTGAAATTTCAAACCACAGTCATGTGATACCAGACTATTCCTAATACAATGAAATATTTTTCTAAAGGTAACTGTTCTTCAAGGTTTTAAAAGTTTGTGTTACTGTGTTAGTAAAATGTAAAATATTGACAGCAAGTACAGCGTATTTCACTAGCTTTGACATTTAAAGTACTTCAAAATATTAGCTATTTCAACCAGCTTCTGAAGTATGTGCTGTAAACCTTATTAAATAACCAATGTCATAATACTGATTAAAGAGTAATGTACATCTTAATGCAGGTATAGGAATGGTCTGGGGAGTCTTGCACTACATGAAATACCGTTGGGCAAAAGAGGAAGAAGAAACGAAGCAGATGTATGATATGGTGGTAAAAATCATAGGTATGGCTTTGTGAGTCACATCTGATGTATCTATACTAGCTCTATATATGCTTTCAAAGTACTGGCATTACTTCAGTTATGTTTTCTGCCTGTTTAGTTGTCAGTCCTCATGCTGTTAGAGTTCCTGGGCAAATGTATGGGTCATGTGTTTAATTTCTCAAAAGCTTTTGTTATAAAGATTGCAATTTGTGAATTACATAAACATGGCTATAATTTACCATAGACTTGGTGGTGTTGTGTTTGCACTTACATATTTTCAATAGTAAAAGTTTGGCTACAAGTATGGTGACATGTTGCTTTCTTTGTCTAGATTTTCAGCTATCCTTAGCTAAAATATCCACTCCAAAAATGTGTATTAGCTCTCAATTCCATCCTTAGTGGCTTTTCTTAGAAAAAGCATCTTCTTAATTTGTTAATTTGAACAGGAATTGTGTTACTAAAATAGAATGTGTAATTGAGTTCTGAAATTCTACCTTTCTTACTTGAAGCCACAATGTTTTCAGTAGTTTGTGTTTGTAGTGTTTAAGCTTTCTTTTGGGTTGTATTTTTAGTTATGACGATCGCTATAGGTGAAAGTAAATACAGAGATGATAGACAAACCAAAGCTATTTTCCCATTTATACCATTTTCCTACCTTTTTTGTTTGCCAATCAAGTTTTGTTGGGGTGGGGGGAAAACCTCTTTATTTTCAAAGGTATATATCTTTCCTAGCAGTACCAATCAAGAGTAACTGCTAAGAACTCATTTCCTTTATCCCAAAGTTATTTAGGGTGCTTGGAGGCACTGTATGTGGTTAGTTTTCTTAATTTGTCTTCAGCAGGATTAGTAGGAAAAAAGGCTTCAAAATGCCAAAAGCACCTTAACTTTAACTGAAATTGGGAGGGGTCTTCAGAGTAGTTTTTCATTGCCAGAACTGATTTTTTTTTTTTAATGTTTGCATGAACTACATAGTTACAGTTTTTTTTCTTACGGTGTCCTCAGATGTTCTAAGAAGTCACAGTGAGGCGTGTTCTGAAAATAAAGACTTGCAGCCTTACATGCCTATTTTACATGTGCGTGACTCTCTAATACCACCTCAGGACAGGTATGTTCTCGCTAGAACTGCTGAACTCCCTTATGTGTAAGTAAGGAAAAGTAGTAAAAATAAATTGGTCAATTAACTAAGTTAATTTTAGTAGATTGTATAATGTAATATTTGGGAGATTCTTAGTGACGTAGGTCGGGGGAAGCATTGGATTTCTTACGTGCTGGTTGTCAGCTCTGCAAGTTGTTGTAATGGTAACTTTGTAATCCTTGCTTCAATTTTTAAGGAAGAAAATGAGGAAAGTCTGGAACAGAGCAGTTGATTTTCTTGCAGCAAATGAATCTAGAGTTCGCACAGAGACACGAAGAATAGGTGGTGCTGAGTTCTTGGTTTGGAAATGGATGCAACCTTCTGCAGCATGTGACAAAATTTTAATGATACCATCGAAAGTGTGGCAAGGACAAGGTATTGGAAGTTTAGTTATGTTTTGCAAATATAATGATTTTAATTTCTGCATCTGACTTTTAAATGGTATTTTGTTGTTTGAACAGGAAAGACTTGTATTTCCTCACATCTTTTAAGTATTGTTATGAACTCAGTGCTATTTATTATCTTGTTTCATAGACTTATTTTTCTATACATTCAGTGTCTGCTTGTTTTCAAGCAAAATGAGCTTTTCTGTTATAGCTACTTCAGAAATACAGCAGAAAGCAAGCAGCCAGAGTGAGTGAATCGTTCCTTTTCATGAATGAAAAAAAGAACTCTTAACTGGTCACATTCTGACATGCCTTGTACTTATTGAAAGTAATGTAATTGGCTGTATCTGACAGCAGGTAAATTAGAGCTTGTAGACTCGAGTTTCCTACTGTTAAGTTATAAGTCAGGGACCTAAAGACAGAGTTCGGAGGAAGAGATTTTTTTAATTTTGAAAGGGAAACAGCTGGGACAAAACTCCTCAATCAGCAGAATGTGGATTTTGAGCATCTCCTAGAAGTGCTTCCTTTCTATCAGAAATTTTTTCTACAGTGTGCATTTGTATTTCAAGCTCTGTGGTGCAGCAAAGATTTGCTTTACTAGAGGAGGCTGTTGTCATCCGTGGACTTTGCAGTTGTCTGTCACTTTTTGACTTCTTAATGGAGCGAAGTGGCAAGAATCCAGTGGGTTTGAAGTTGTCTGTCTGCAGTGTTCATATTTTCCTAGTCCTTGTTCTTTCTGCTGTGCTTTGGGTTTTGGGTGGGGTTGTTTTTGGTCAATGATAAAATGAATTAAGCCTTGATTTCTGGGTTGTAATAAAGTCATTTCCATCAATGAGTACAAAGGTAAATGCTTAAAGTGAAGTCTTAATTGCCAGTTGTTTAAATGTTGTGTCTCTTTTAAGGAGTGTCTTGCCTTATGTTCCTCTGTAATGCTGTAATATTTCTCCAGCAGGACTGAAATACTGTCCGGAACCCTAGTTTATAAACTTGTTGGTTTATTTTAATGGTGAGGGGGGAAGGAGTGATTGCTTCTCCAGTTTTTAGTTCAGCTTTTTAAATCGGATATTATCAAGGTTGTATTGTGCATTAGTTCTATGACTTTGAACTAGATGCTGAAAAAAAGCCTAGTTAAAAAAGCCCAGATGTTCTGCCCTTCCTAATCCCACAAAATAAGATTAAAATTAGCGTGTTTCAGAAGAGTGCAGCTGCTTGCCAGTGGGAATTTTTGTTTAGTTAATACAAGTAGTAATAGGCATCCTTCTTTTTTTTTTTACTGTAATAATTTTATAATTTTACTACTTTCACAAATACATTTTTATTAGTAAGAAACAGTGTTTTTATTGTTCCCTATAAAAGAAGGTACAGTTTAAAATAGCTCCTTCCAATACAATTATTTCCTTTCCAGAGACATTCAGAAAGAACTTCTTTGTGGCCTCAAACATTTATGCTCTAGCAGGCTTGATTGCCCAAATAAAAGCACTGCTAACCTTCTGGTTTTGTCCCAGGCCACTTGCATGTTTTCATAAGTTCTGTGTATGCTTTCAGCCCTGGGGTCTTAAATTTTGCTTTTCTGTAAGTTCAAAGCAAAACCAAACAATTCTGTCTGCCAACTTGAAAATTAAATGTTTTGAGACATTTGGAGATACTTGGCATACCATCTGATGAGAGTCAGTAGTCCTGGGACCCATTTCTTGTTTGTCTGTGCTAAATGTTGTGTTAGGATGTCATTATGTCCTTCTCAGACTTGCACTACTGGCTTTAGGATTACATTTCTCATTGGAATTGGGGGCTACTTTTTCTTTTAAATACCTTGTAAATACTACTGCAGGCATGAGGTTCTGCAGTCTTTGTCTAGCAGGAGCAGTAACATGGCATTCTGCTGTGACAACTGTATTGCATGATTTCACTTTCTCAGAATTTTAGTAAGATGTGTGTAGTAACTATCACAAGAGTTGCAGAGCCTTTTCTTTCTAGGACATTGTCAATTAGGGCTGTGCAAGTGCTTTAGAGCCAGTGCAGAAATGGTGCTTCATCAGCAGTTGTCTCTGTTCCAGCTCTAATACTGTCATGATAGATTTTCAAATGCTTAGATTTAACATAGCTTCTGCAAGCCGTATATATTATGAAGCTGGTTCTTCTGCAATTCATTGTTCAATACAGACTGTGAAACATGACATTTCAGTTCTGGAATTTTTCTTCTACTACTTATTTGCTCCCAGTTTTTCTTGTCTTGTTTGATTGCAACATAAATCACTCCCTAGCATTCTGTCCTGTATTAGAAATTAGGTTAGATTTTCCTTCATCTGGAAGACTTCTCAGTGTATGATAGCTCAGGTGCTGCTTTGCGACACGTAACATACATTCAAGACTCAACAGGAATTTCCGAAACTTTCTAGAGGACAGCTAGTGTAGTAGCTACTGCTAAGTATGATCTGCATTTGAGCATCTGATACTTACTTCAGAATTTTGTGCATGTGGACAGAACAACCTTACCTCTCAACTGTGGCTTTTATCTATATGCTGCCTAGAGGATGTACTTAAAACTCCATGCTTTCTATTGGATATGATGTATTAAGATCTGTCCTGTTTCAATTCTTTAATGGCAGATTTCCTATTTTTCTTGTTATGTTTTTAGTTCAGCAAAGATCTTTGAAGAATTTAAATTATACACTTTGGCTGTAACAGAAGGGCATGAAAATAGGAGTGGCTGAAATGACATTGGTCATTTGAGCTGGGTGTATCTTGGTAGTCAACAGGCAAAGGCCATTTTCACATGCAAAGGCTCTTTCTATCTTGTGTTACTTGCTTCCATGTGTCTGTTAGAAATAGCTACATTACGTAAGCCATGCTTTTTGCACAGCTATGTCTTTCCTGATGTCAGGAATTCTGTATATATGTGTCACTTTCTTCATTTTTGGAGTTATAAATCAACTGGATTTAAGTTTATCCTCCAGTTTTGAAATTTGAGTATAGAAATTCATAAATCTAAACTATCTTCAAGACTGCTGAACAAACTCAGTACATGTAAAATCAGAATGAATTCTTGGTATTTTTCTTGTGAATAAATTTCAAGGTTGCAATTTTTTTAACCTTCTGAGATCTGATAGTTCTCTGTAGCAGAGTGCAAGGCCTAAAGCATGCACAATTGAAGAAAGACTCTTGACCTGTTAAGGATATTAGTACTAGGGTAGCTGATAGCACACATTTTAAATACAGGATCTGTAGCATGTGTGAAGATCTAGTTTGTAGTGTCTGTTAGCATCAGGAGATAAAGCATCGCTGCGGCTTTTTGTTTGGTCCTTCAAGGTGTAGTCTGTATTTTGACAGATGTAGGATTTTGTTTTTACTGGGTTGGAATGAAGTCTGGTGTACTTCCTTTGAAATATTGTTTACTGGATACAGTAGATATATCTGTCAAAAAAAAAAGGTAGGCAGACTCACTGTAACATGATGGACAAATCTTTTGAAAACAGTTGATAAAAGAATCGTCAATTGAAAAACAGTCTTGATCACGCCAAAGTGTAATTTCATTAAATCAATAGGGAAAAAAAATTTTAGCATGTTCAGTTTTCTTTTGAAAGAACACATACTGTTGTCCTATTGTGCCTTTGACAACTGGAGAAGAAAAACAAGTGGGCAGAGCTCCGCTACAGTTCCTTGGCAGCTCTGGAGATGAGATAAAGAGGTTCTCTGAAGTACCTCATCTAGGATGATATTTCATCCTGCAGCATGGAAGATAACCTATTGCCATGTCTGAATGTGACACCCCTCCTCCTCAGCTTGTGAGAATATAATCCCTTCTCCATCTTAAAAAAAGAACAACCCTCTGTTCTTAACTGTTGCAAGAAAACTGTGGATTTTATGCTCGTAAAATGCTGTATCCATCCTATGCTGGTCTGCTCTAGCTGGACTTAACTGGATTGAACCCCAAATCAACCACACTTATGCTCTCTTAATGACATCTAGTAGTATTTTGATGTCAGTATCTTCCCTGTTTACTGAAGAACCTCAAGTTATGTGAAAGTGCACAAGAACTTCAACATTTTCAACTAAATATTTTCTTTTTGTTCATGGCTTTTGTAAGAAGGGTTAGTACAATATAAATTAGTGATCTGTGGCTTAAGATGAATAAATCTGTTCTTCAGAAACAGTTACCTATATTTGATGAAGTCTTGAACCTTATCAGGTGCATCAAATCCGCTTCTAAAGGTCTATTGGGCTGTCTGGTGGTGATAGTGGGGAATCCCTTTAGCCATAATACAGTAGTAATTCGAGAGGTATAGAAAGCTGTACTGCAATTTCTTAGATGTTCTTTCTGAAGTGCAAGAGCCACTTCTTCCATCACAGACACATTCCAGTCACAGTGATAAAGAAGTCATTGAAAGCATACGCTTTGAGCTTCTGCTGTTCTTTGAAATTGGAATGATACAGTCAAATTCCATTTAAGGTAATAAAACAAAGTACATTATGATTGAAATACAAAGTAGCTTCCTCTTCTTGAAGGTGTTCACTAGTTCCCAAGGGGAATTTATGAAAGACCTAAAATTTGTCTTGTCAGTGACGTATTGGACAAGGTTTTGCTTCTGCTTCCCTCTTTAATCTTCACTTTTTTTACCCTCATCTTGTAAATCTTACTGTTGACACCTCTTTAGGAAAAAAATGGCAGATTAAGTGGTTAGTTAATTGTGGTGTAGCTTGGACTGATGTCCTACAGGAATGTCTGCATATGCCCTTATTGTGAGGGGAAATACTGTGTGTGCTCCACACCAGTGTAAATTTTTGAATAAGCAGTACCACAATCTGAATAGGTTTGTCACTTAGAGTTGTTCTTTTGGAGGGAGGGGAAGAATTAGTTGTTACAAATTCAAGAGATGAAATTCAAGAGATACATCTTAACTATGCTGGTTGAATTTTGCTGTGTAGGTACAGCATTATTTTTAAATTGCTTTGTGTCTTTCCTCGCCTCCCCTTTTGTCCTGTGTCTGGTATACATTTTAATGATTAGTACTGCTCCATCCAAGCTGCAAAACTTTCTTTTAATTTACAATGACTTTGAAGCATTTTTGATGAAAAGCAGAATTCATCTTTATTTTCATATGTTGCACTGCCCTGTGCACACTTATTCTACCAGTATGATGTTACATTAAGTTCATAGCAGATTAATTTTGTGCTGGTAGTGTGCTCTGGCTGAAGTAATCTCTGCAGACACTTGACATCTTCCAATCAAATTGATATCAAGATTATTAGAAATCAGAGTAGGCAAGCTTAGTGTCTTATGGTTTCTAGTCTAAAGCACGAATTCCCCATTTAGTTGCTTTTGCATAACTCAGTGGTGTAGCTCCAGCCTTAAACAACAATATGGGGTTTTTTTTGAACTCAAACAGCTTGCAGAAATGTTGATCTTCTGGGCCCACAGTCTCTGCAAATAACCTCACCATTCTTTATCCTTGGATTAAAACCATGTGCTGAATAAACATAGCTATGAACAATCAGCACATAATTTCCTCAAACCCACACCTTTTCAGGTCCAGGTTCATGGCTTAGGCCACCCCAGATCACCTTCTCCAGTATAGTGTGGTGCCCCAGTGTACAGTATGCTGGTGACATTTCACCCCCCCCCCCCCCCCCCCCTTGATCTGCTGGAGTCAACCTATGTGAGTAAGGTAAGTCCATTTATTTTTCAGTGTGGCTTAGTTCTGTAAAGTTTTTATTTTATACCCTATACCTAATTTTAATACAGGGCAAAAAACTATGTGCTATTGAAAAAGGACTATTGAAAAGTGCTATTGAAAAAGGACTTTTCCTTCAACTATAGACAGCTCAGAGATAGGTGCAGTGTCACCAGCATATTTAGAAATCTATTCTTGAGAAAACAAAACTAGCCCAGACAGTTATTATGGGTGTTGATGACTTGGGCTTTGTGTGTGCATATTCTAATAAGAACATTTTCAGTTATCTGGGGAACTTATAGGTAGGTTCCATGTGAAATTTGGAGACCACCTTTTCTAATTTCTAGTTGGTAATTGTATCTTTTGTTGCTTCAAATTTATGTAAGGAGAAAGTTTGTCTATGCCATATCTGCAGGCAGTGAATTTTGTTTTGCTTACTGCATATAGAAGACAAGCACTATCTTCCACATGTCTGAGTTTCTTCTGACTGAGTTTTTGTTTTGGTGCCACACTGAAGAGAAGCATTTTCATGCACTTCAGATGTTCTTGCAAGATTTTATATTAAAAGGTCATCAGTTAAAAGCACAGACCTGTAGTGTCATGTGCCCAAAACTGAGACTTCTAACACTTGGAATGTAACATCTTGAATCTGTCAATCATTTCCAAAGTAGGGATTACAAAGTATTGGCATCAGTTTGGAGCATCTTTTTGTCTTGTTGAGATTTTTAATCTAACATTTAAACTCTTGAATCTATTCATCTCATGTCTTCAAAGAAAAACTTCTTTCAAGCCTTGGAAATTGTTTTACCAGGTCATCCCCTTCCATTTTTGTTGCTGCTTTGTTGGAATAGGACTACCTTATGTGAATGTGAAGGGCTTCTTTATTCCTATTTTTGTGGTGCAGTCTTCTGTTACGACTCCCCCAATCAGAACTTGTGAACTTCAGAGGAGTTAATATTTATTTTAACACTTCAGAATGTATTTATGGGATTCATCAGCTTTGAAAGAGTTACTCTGTTCTTTTAATTTCCATTTTTGTTTTAGCACCTGTTTTATTCTCTGGTGTGTTTCATGTCAGATTATTCAAGCTTCTGATTGTGTGTAAAGCATCTAGGTAGGGTTACAAAAGCTCCGTCATTGTAGAGTGCTTTTGACGATATTACTGCAATACTGGCACAACACAACACAACATCTATCTAAGCATCTCCCTGTTTTAGTTAGATGGGCACTAAATTGTACCCAAAGCGGAAGAAATGAAAATTCATCAGGCAGCTAAATCTGAATTGTTAACCTGCAGCTCTAAAAAAACTTGCTCTGGATATTAAGAATATCTATCTATTTGCATTATGTCTCCATGAATACTTTCTCTTCAACTATACGATATTTTAAAAAATATCCTGAATTCCTTCTATTTACTGTGGCCTGGGTATAAGAGAAGGCATTGTATTTTTAATTGTAGATGTTAAAAACATGAAAAATTTAGTCAAGTATGGTATGTTTTCTTCATCGCAGCAGAAGATTGTGAGGAGCTTAATTTGCCTGAACATTTTTATATATGAAGGAAAGTATTCTTTAGAAAAAAATCAGAAAGATATTAATGTGTGAACTTTACACTTGTTAACTAGATAGTATTTATTGACAGGCATAACACTATCAAATTTATTTTTCTTTGTAGCATTTCATCTAGATAGAAGAAATTCACCACCAAACAGCTTGACACCATGTCTAAAGATTCGCAATATGTTTGATCCAGTTATGTAAGTAAAACCATCTCTCCGTTTCTGTAGTCTTTTGGAAGGGCTCATTTTATCCTCTGAGAGAGGTTTGAAAGAAGCAAGTAAACATGAATACATTAAAGAAACAAATGAGTTGTTAAGGGAAAGATTTTTTTGTACATGTGAAGACATAAATAATCTTATTGTCTGTTTTCTGTCCTTTGTCTTGCTTTGTGTCTTTGGGTCACTTCTTCAAGTGTGTGATGTTTAGTCAAGATGCTTGGAGCAAAGATTGGTCTTTCTCTCACAATGAATTTTGTAAATGTTCACTTACATCAGCTGACAGGAGAGACTCATGTGGCCTGAGAACAGACTAAGCTTCTGAAGTATTGTTGAGTATTTTGGAGTATTTAGGCTGTGATGGAGCTTGCACAGTTTGCATTTAAAAGGCTGAATTTAAATAATGTAGTACTTTTTGGCAATGTGGCTGCTGAGTTTTGAAGCAAATGGATTTTTGTAGTGGGAAGGTGTTAAATTAGTGCAGAGTACTGGCTTTCAGTGCTCAGACAATCATACACAGTACATACTTCAGAATTACAAGTAACAAGCTTGTTTCATTTGCTAAGAGTTAAGGAAGAATAGTGAAATTTTTTGTAGTCTTTTAAAGCTTCGTTCACTGTCCTGTTTATCTCCATTGGCTGTGGACTAAATCACATTAGGAGATGGGGTCTAACACATTGGTTATGCCTGCTAATCCTTTTATAATCTCTGAAACCTGTTTTGTCCAGTGCAAAGAGTGATAGGGACTCCAGTAACTCCTCTGAAGTAATGTATTCCTTGATGTGATTACGTAAGGGAAACTGGAGATGCTATGCTGTCTTACAAAATAAAAGCGGGATACTAATTGTGACTGAAGAATATGAGCTGAGCTGAGTGGAAAATAAAAGCTATTGTTTAAAACAGGGAATAACAGGCAGTAGGAGAGGACCCCAGAGTATGGGCACAAATGATTGCAAAGTTTGGATATGTTTTCAGCACTGTTTCTAGCCACACTTAATTACTTTAGTTTGTTGCCTTATTAATCGGAAGCTGCTAATTAACTGAGGACAGTGTTATCCCTAGCATAGGGTAGTATTCTACAAACTGTTTTTCTCAATGGTTTTAAGACTTAATGACCATTGAGGGCCAAGGCCCCAGCTGTGTTGTCTTTCATAACTTTCAAGTTTCGGTAAGGTGAGCAAAACTGAAATTTTAGCATTATTCCTGAGGCAAACTGATCCTCCTGTAGGAGGATGAAACAAAAGATGAGATTTGCTGAGAAATTTGTGATAAGGTGGTGTCTTTATTGACCTTGCTACAATGGAGACTTCATGAACTGAGTAGTATTGAAGTAAATCCATTCCCAAAGCTTCACTGTAATATTTATTGGCATGCTGTACGGGTTACTTTCTTGCTTCAGAGTGTTAGCTGTTCAAAATGTTTGCTGTTAATGGAACTAGTAACTGAGAGGATGTTTTTGTCAGAACAGTCTTCCTTTGATAGGCTATAGTTTTGCTATAAACATCACTGCTTTTCAGTACTGACCCAGTCTATGCCCACAAGTGCATTAAAAAGAAAAAGATTTATAGACTAGTTGGTCTATTTTGAGACTCCTCTTTAGTGTCTGCATCCCGTCAGCTATTTGAACAGTGCAACTTCTAATGCATTCACTTTTTTAGACCATTTTTGGTTTTATCTTAGTTTCATTATTGGACTGCTGGATTATAGTCCTAGTGGGGTCCTTAATCCAACTCCGTGTTGCATGCCCCAGCCCGTTCCTCTCCCATGAGCTCTCTTGCAGAGGACTATTGCTTAATGAAGGACTTCTATCACACACTTGGAGTAATCTTAAAAAAAAAAAAAAAAAGCCAGCAACCCAAAATCCTCAGTGCAAGATAAACTACTTTATTCAACTGCTTGTGTCCAAAGAGGATGGAGGTTTATATTCTTGTCCCAGTTCTGAAAGGCATGAATGCCTTCACTGACCACCTGAAACACGCAAGTTGCCAGTGTAGGTTGTTAGTTTGTCAAATACCATTTTGATACTTGCCATGAGTGCAGGGTTGTTTAAATTAGGTTCCAGCTGATGTTTAAGTCAAGGTATTGTATACTAACAATAAGTAAGTGCTTTTCAACAATATGCCGATTGCTCATAAAAGCAGCTATCCATAATAGAGGTCTTTTCTTTTGACCTAAGAATCTGGGGGATACACCAGTTAATTTGTATTTATCACTGTATGACAAGGTTGGAAAAGACTTTTGAGATCATCTAGTCCAACCTATGGCCCAACACCACCACATACTCGTCATCTAAACCATGGCACTAAGTGCCTCATCCAATCTGTTTTTAAACACCTCCAGGGACGATGACTCCACCACCTCCCTCGGCAGCGCATTCCAATGGCCAATCACCCTTTCAGTGAAATTTTTTTTCTTAATATCAAGCCTAAACCTCCCCTGACGAAGCTTGAGACCATGTCCTCTTGTTCTGTACTGATTGCCTGACAGAAGAGACCAACCCCCACCTGCCTACAACCTGCTTTTAGGTAGTTATAGAGAGCAGTAAGGTCTACCCTGAGCCTCCTCTTCTCCAGGCTAAACAACCCCAGCTCCCTCAGTCGCTCTTCACAAGGCTTGTGCTCCAGTCCCTTCACCATCTTCGTTGCTCTCCTTTGGACACGCTCCAGCATCTCGACATCTCTCTTAAACTGAGGGGCCCAGAACTGGACACAGTACTCAAGATGCTAACAGACTAAACCATCTTTCTCCTGCCAAAAGTCAGAAAACTTACCTAGACATTGTGAACCCTCAGACCACAGCAGCAAACTTAAACTTATGTGTATGTTCTAGGCAGTTATTTTAAACAGGTTTGTGTCTGACACAGTATCAGTCTATATATCATTTGGATAAGCCCATTTTGACGTTTCTGCATCTACCAACTCTGTAAAAAGACTGGTTCATAAAGCATGAGTAGTGTTCCTCCGAGACTCATTGCCAGCTAATGCAACATCCGTGTGCAGGATCAGGGAAGGGCTAGTCACTCCTGGTGTGAGCCTTTTTCACTATGGGAAATACAAGTTAATTGATAACTCATGATGTTTCATATTCCAGGTCTGCAAAACCAAAAAGCAGACTAGACAGAGAATACACTTCTGCCAGATCTGAAACAGGGAATGAGCTCTTGGGACCAATGCAGTGATTTCAGCATTTGGGAAGAATACAACAAACAAGCAGAAAATATGCCTGCCTACTCTTAACAATACGATCTTTTCTTACGGTAGCTGGCTTTCTGCTGATGACAGCATGCTTCTCATGAAAATCTGGACATGATTCCTGTGCTGGGAGAGCCAAGTTTTCATGGAATCATAGTTAGGGTTGGAGGGGAACTTTAAAGGTCTTGGCTCTTGCAACTTGAAATTACGTTATTTCCCCAATATCTCGAGAACAGCATGTTATTTTAAAAGTAGTGTTGTCTATGCTGTTACTTTTAAATTCCCTTCATTCTGAGCTATCTAGTAAAAAGAAAACACATTTTTTTCTTCCAGTCTGAGTAGGATGCATCTTCATGTGACTTTTGCAGGGTTTTAAATTGTAGGTGTTTTCCACTGGTAAGTATCTCTCCCAGTAGGACCTTAATTGGGATCTTCTTTGAACGTTTGTGTCCCTCTCCCACTTTTGTTTGCTTGTTTATATATGATCTGCCGGTGTAATGGGTATCAACTGGGAAGTCTGATCCTCGAACCAGTCAAGGTCAAAGGACGAACAAGTCTGGCATACCATGTTGCCAGAGTCCCTCAGGTGTTGTTTTAGTGTCCTGCTTGACAGATTTGTGTAACATCCCTGACCAATTAACTTCCCTATATACATTCTATCACCAGCCATGTTTTTTTATGAAGGAGGAAGGTAGATCAGATATTTCAAGAATTTTGGTCTTATGTGGAAAACTCTTTAAAACTACCCAAAGCTCTTGATAGTATTAATTGAATGAGTAGGCTCATTGTCCTTAGTGTAAAGACTATTGAAGCAGGCTTAAAGGTGTATTAAGGCTGCTGAAATTGTTTTCCCTCCGTTTAGCTTTTTTATTAGGACCAGATAGATCCTGCGGTACCTTCACAAAAATACAAAGACTAATGTCTTCTCTAATGATGTACCTAAAGATTGATTAGTCTTGACAATAAAATATTTTTTGTGAAAAAAACAGCCAAATTGGAATCTCATTTTAATATTTCTGCATTCTAGATTGGCATGTTCAATCAGTACCCTATGGGGCAAATGCTATTTTATGCTTTGTTTGGGACAGTAGATGGCTCTTTCAGTGCTGAAGGGGAGCTAAAAAGCTCCTTCAGCCTGATGAAGCCCTGATGTGTAATGTTGTTTCTGTGACCGCTGGTTGAGGTGATACAGTAAGGATGGCAGAGGCCTTCACGCTACTCTCTTCCCCTGTTCTTTTTCCACTGCAGTAGAAACAGCCTAGGAGTTACTTGCTCCTTAGAAACAACAACTAGCCTGTCCAAGCAAGTGTGGGAAGGTGACTTTTTAACTGCAGTTTCAGATGGAAAGGAGGTGGCAGACTGCTGGAAGGGAAGGACAAACCCCATCAAATACAGATTATTCCTTTCAGTGTTTAGCGTTGAGTTTTCTGCAGTGGATTGTAGGACCCAATTTAGTGAATATTCAATAGCTAAATACTAAATGCATCCCAAAGGCATTTAACTGAAAATTATGTCAAATTACAGAGAAATCCGACTCAGTGGGGAAGGATGAGATTGTTTTCAATATGTTAAAAATTATGTCCTTAATTAAGTCTTTCATTGTTTGCATAGGGAAATAGGTGATCACTGGCATCTAGCAATTCAAGAAGCAATCTTGGAGAAATGCAGTGATAATGATGGAATTGTTCATATTGCTGTTGACAAAAATTCACGTGAGGTGAGTGTCTTTCTAGTAACATTTTAATACTTTGTTTATTCCTGACTGTTCCACCCCAACCAACCAACCTTCTCTCTCTTATTGCAGGGTTGTGTTTATGTCAAGTGTCTTTCTCCAGAGTATGCTGGAAAGGCTTTCAAGGCATTACATGGCTCTTGGTTTGATGGTAAGGAATAGGGGTTTATAATAAACATGGGTAGAAAGGACATGGATGCAGTTGCAGTTCTTTTAAGTGGTGAAGGGTTTTGTGTCTAGAATATTGAACTGTAACAAAAAATGAGATCTTTTTAGTAGTCATCACCTGGTAAACTAATTTCAGTGTAACAATGTGTTTGTGTTTGTTATGTCCTGAAGCAAAATGTGATAATACTGATCTGGAAGGTTTATCTTTTCCTCTTTCTTTACCTCATAGGAAAGCTGGTAACAGTAAAATACCTGCGGCTAGATCGGTATCATCATCGGTTTCCCCAGGCTCTAACTTGTAACACTCCACTGAAGCCATCAAACACACACATGAACTCAATGTCACACCTGCGTCTTCGGACAGGCACAACTAACTCTCAGGGAAGTTCCTGAGAAGGCTTTCTACAACTGCTAGGACTGTTACTTGCAACAGGAATTTTCCTGTTTGGCTGCCGTCTTCCTTTTTTAGTGCTTTTTGTATGTAATACTTTAGTGAATTAAATAAAAGTTTGAACGTTCCAGAAATTTTGTTTCCAAAGGGACTTAGCAATGAGGCAGTAATACTGAGCTGACAAAAAGGAAAAACAAATGCTTCAGGAAGTTTTCCGGGGCTACAGTAAACCAACGCATTTAAGTTTTGCATGACAAATACTGAATTCATTCTACATTTTCAGATGTGGTGACTGTATTTTTGCACCAAGAAGTGTTTTTGATAATACAAAAGCATGGAGAAAAGAAGACTTCCTGTATTTCCATAGTTTCCTGTGAAATAATCTTGTGGGTATTTTGTAACAACCAACCTACAGTTCCTGGTGGTGAATAAGTTAAAAAGAAAACCTTCTTTTTCAGTCAATATTAGTTTTTTGTTGCTGTGTAAGACATCTTTTTCTGCAGCTAGGTTATGGGGAAAGTTAATCTGGCATTAGTGGTTACGTGTAAGTGTGAGGGAAAATGGAGCAGAATGTGGATGTACTGAGTTTGTATATAAATGTAAATGCTGGTGGTGGCAAAAATGGTTGTGTTCTATGAGGATGTCTGCATTTGAAGCAGTGAATAAGCTTCCTATTTTATTCAAAACCTAATGTTTTATATGGTTTTGACTGTACCATGGCAAGAGGCGAAATACCTTAAAGTGTTAGATACAGGTTAAATATCTTTTATAGGTTTTATATTAAAATACCTGAGTATGGTTTTGTGTGAAAGGTCTGATACCAATTGTAATGAATTCAAATTTGTGAGCAATAAAGAAGCAATTGGCAGATACTGGAAAAATATTTTGTGAAAAGCTGTATTTATTATTAGTTGCCAGAGCTGTGACAAAATACCATTGGGACTAAGTGACTTTCCCAATACATTAAAACTTGTTTTAACAAACCAGTTACCTGTTGAGTTTTTAAAAGGTACATACTTCCTTGCAACAATTTTGGCTGATGCAGACAAGAAGTCCATGTGACGTTAAATCTTATTGTTCCAAGTTTGTAAATTTACTAACATTCACCTACAAGTTCAAAATTGTTGCTGAGAAGCTTAGTTGCAAATCTGTAAGATGATTGGCTTTACTAATCCCCACTCCTACAACAACTTCATCTAATTATCCAGCTGAATATCCTGTAGGGGTTTAGACTGGAAGCACACCAGTCCCACAGATTTTACTGAAACTCACTTTACTTTGTAGATATGATGGGTTTGCAGCATGAACTTGCACAAATAATGCACGTTTTTCTTATGGTTAAGTAAACATGATGCACACTATCCTGCAACAGAAAATCCTATTGTGCCTTACCTTTGTGCTTTTGTGGGCACCATGTTTATTATTGGAGAATTTGTTAACCAGAAAATTTTAAATCCTCAGTTTTATGTCTCAGATGCTAATGAATGAGTATATATAATATATAATCAGCCATGCAGAATTCTACTTACCAAGGACAAGTACATATTTTTGATGGGTAAGTAGATTGTGCCAGGTCTGGTAGATTTTGATGAGTTTTGCTACATACATATATGTATATGTATAATATACATGTATATGTATTATATATATGTATATAAACTAATTTTGCTGTATTTGATGTGCATCATAGTGATTTGTTAACCTGACCTTAGTAGCCCCATCTTGTGACCTGTTACAAGAGTGAATGTAAAAATAGTTGTGGCATTTTAAAAGGTCGCCTTGATGCAACTGCATCTATCTTGCTTCTAAAATATATTTCTTGTAAACACTGTACATTTTATTATTGTAATATGTACTATTATGCAGCTTATTTTACCTTAAACTGTTAAGTTGACCAATATCCCTTCCTGCAAGACAGATGGGAATGTGTATAATACCTGAACATTTGAGAAAAATCAGATGTTTGTTGTAATTTGTCACCCTGTCCTGTAAAAACAAACAAAAAACCAAACCAAACTCGAATTAAAGGTTTATTAGGGGTTTTTATATGTGTCTCACCTTATAGGTATTTGGATGTCTCTGACTTCAATATTTTCTTCATGGGGGGATGAGGGGGAACATAATTCATCACATCCACCTTACCTTTCACGTATGTTGGGATTTGAAGCTGAGCAGGTGCTACTCTGAGCTGAGCTACACAACTGATCTTCACTTAAATGTCTGTCACCTTGAAATCTAGACTTCGTACGTGGGGAATGCAGATGTTTCCAAGTGGAGCAGAGGCCATGATGTCTGATGGGTTAAATTACAGAGGTGAGGGGACTTTGTTATTCTATTTTGAGATAGAATGGTTGGAGGTGGAAGGAGACCTTAAAAATCATCGAGTTCCAATCCCCCTGCCATGGGCAGGGACGCCTTCCACCACACGAGGCTGTGCAAGACCCCATCCAACCTGGCCTTGAACACTTCCAGGGAGGGGGAATTTCACAGCTTTCCTGGGCAACCCGTGCCAGTGCCTCACCACCCTCATTGTGAAGAATTCCTTCCTCATGTCTAATCTAAATCTCCCTTCCAGTTTATAGCTGAAAAAAGAAGTTGTCCTTTAAGGGATTTGGATAGACAAACAGAAAACATGGCCCTTTTTTCTATCCTAACGTTTATACTGTGCAGTTTTAAAAATTTTTTACTGGCAGGTTTTGTTGGTGGGATGTGGGGTGCGAGAGAAGCGAGCCTGGTATTCACATGCATTTGCCCAGCTCCCCTCTGGTCCTTCCCGTGGAAAGGAAGTGGGAGGAGGGGGAATTTTGCTTTCGTTCCATTCCTTCCCGTTTTTTGTTCTGAAGCTATGCAAGGTGGACGTTAAAAGCTGTCTTAATTTCGCTGCCTAGGGTGAAGTCGGGTCGGTCACCCGGCTTCTCGCCGCGAGCGGCAGCTGCTGCCACCGCACACCCCCTCCCGCCCGGCGGACGCCCCCTGGCCCCGCGGAACTGTGGGGGAAACGCGGAGGAGTTCGCGGGTTGCGCTTTGGGAAGCTCCCCTGTAACTGCCAGCGCGGGGACGCCGGGCCGGGGTGCGGGGTCCCTGCCGGCTCCATGCTCATATTTGGCGTTGGCTGCCGCTGCCCAGGAATTTCCCGTCATGCTCGCGGGGCGCCGGGCCCGTCACCGCCATCCCGGGGGGAGCCGGGGCCGCCCGCTCGCTCCCTGGGGCCGCTCCCCATGCGCGCTGCTGCTGCCGCTGCTGCTGCCGCTGCTGCCGGCGGGAGCCCCAGGTAGGAGCCCGCGCGGGGGCTGCGCCGGGGGCGCCCTGCGGGCCGGCGCTGGCCCCGTGTCCCCGTTCACCCCCCGCATTGCCGCCGCAGCGCCGGGGGCTTCTCCCCGCTGCGGGCGCCGCTTCCCACCCGGGGAGGAGGAGGAGGAGGTAAATGGTTGTCGGCTCGGCAGGACGCGGAGCGGGCGCCTGGCGGGACCGGCGCTGCTGCAGCCCCTGCTTGGGAATCGGGGGGCAACAAGGGGCTTCAGGCGCACAGGGCTCCCGAGTTCGGTCGCGTTGTGCTGAGGGAGCTCAGCGTCCTCGCTCGCGGAGTTTGTTCCGTGTTGGCGCCGCCGCCAAATACATAAGCAAAGGATAAAGCGTAATTTATTTATTTTATTATCTTGCTGCGTGTCCCCTTTTCAAGTTGCTGTAGCTGCACTCGGTGCGTCTCAATACTCTTGGAAATCGAAATGAGGCTCAGTTAAGCACCCTGTAGTATTTCACGAATTTGCTATCAATACCGGCTTTTCTGCTTCAGCTGGAATTGCAGGGGTCGTCCCCTTACCATAAAGGCTGTCTGAAAGCGCAGTGATCATAAACAGAGGTAACCGCGTGTCAAATACAGTGTCTCTAACGATGGGTGTCCACAGGTAAGGCCGGATGCCTGCTGTTACCTAGCGCTAAACATCAGATCTCTGCAAGAGTTCTGACCCTAAACACAGCTTTTAGGAAAGTGCAGTTGTACATTACATACACTGTGCTTTTAGTTCTCTCTTTTAATCTTCTTGTAACTATTACAGTGGTTCTGGGACTGTGCGCTCTTGAAAGATGACAGCATGAGATATCTGCAATAGGCAGGTTCTTCGCCTACTGATCCGGCTTGTTTATAGCAAGCAGTCAGTAAATGGAAGAGCCGGCTCCACTCCCACTGTGGCACAGTGCCATTCAGCTGAGCCCAGCGTTTAGTGCTTAGAATTTGTCCTGCTTATGTTCTTGCCCTCACAGGATCGACACCAGTGCTTGCTGTCTTATTTGCTGACCATTCCCAACTTTTTATTGCGCTGCTGCATGCCTATCCAGTTCGTCATGACTCCTTTTCTGCCAAATTTGGTTGGTAACAGTGCCCTTTTAAGTCTGATTCTGGAAGTAGTTTCCATGTGGCTTGTCATCTTAATCAGACGTTTGCTCATAGTTTCTAAAAGAGTCTCCTGCTTTGCTGTAGACACGGCTTAATTTAGAACAGTATTTCTTAATTTCCTTCTTATGTAGGAAATTAAATATGGTGAATATCTTAACCAGAGCTACTAAACTAATCATCGAATTATGAGATGAAAGATTATTTAAAAAAGAAGAAGTTCTGCATTGATTTCCCAAAACCACTGAAGCTGGTGGAGTTAAGCCGTACATAGTTCAGTCCAGAATGTGGTTGGTTGGTCCTTTCCCTGACTGACGTTTCTTGGATCTTTAAAACACACATTTCAAAAGATCTCTTAGTAGGAAAAAAAGACTTCTATTTTCCCCCAAAAGCACAAGCTTTAAAGAGAGTGCCTTTGTATATGGGGTAATGTTTCTATATTTGGTAGCAAAGCCATACAAAGCAGTTGATCCTAGACAAAAATAAAATCTTTTGACTGAATGACCTTGCTTATTTTTCCAAGTGGTGGTGGTTATATGGTCTCACAGGGCTTTGGTTAATGCAGATTTTTATGTTTGTACATACCGTAAGAATTCCTTACAGCTGTTCGATAAGGGAAGCTTGCACATGAGGACATTATTTGGTCCTTTGCCCTGATATTTATTAAGGTATGAGAGGATCTTGTTTACCTGCTCATGTTTTGTGTCAGCTTTGTAAGGTGATACTTGTTTCTGGATCATTGGAGGTTCAGCCTATTTATTGCATTAGAAATGCTGGAAAATGCAGTTTCCCTTTTAGGCAGAGAGTTAAAGGTTCCTTTGTTATTTTGAAAGATGGGTGAATAGGAGGAAGAAGGGGGAGAGATCGCTCTGTTAAGGATTTAATCTTCTCAGCCAGAAGGTTAAGAAGTCTGCCTGTCTGCATCTGACTGGCATCGCTGCAAGCCAGAGATGCAGTAAAGCCATCCAATTTTGAGATAGCTCTGATGAGCTGCATAATTCAAGTGACTGTGTCCTCATTACAGAGCAATACTTCAGCTACACGTGACATTATATTAGTCACAGGTAGGGAATATGACCCTCTTTTCTCCTTTCTGTTCTTTTTCTGGTTTCATTAAAAGCTGTGGTTTCAGCAGCACCCAGGCCATGAACATAAGCTGTAGAGGCTTTAGCTGATGGGAAAGTGGAATAAACTATCAGCCTAATTATAGCTTGATCTAGCCCTTACCCATTTAAGGGCTCCTTTAGTCAAAAGACTCCCCAAAAAACAGACCCTCAATTCCTGGTGCATTTATGACTGTGTGTTTAGGAATTGCTGTAGAAAAAAAAAGTTTGGTATGGATTTTAGCTTTCCCTGAGTAACTGTGAAGTTGGTGTGCTTGTTTTGGAACACATGCCAAGGCTAGAGGGAAATAGGGTGTTTCTTGCCTTGGAATAATTGTGTCCATACATGGAGTTATTTGGAGGCTACTTTCTCTACGCAACACAGAGGTCTTTAAAACATAACAACAGCAACACACCCTGCCAGCTCTGGGGGCATTTTTTTTGCAGTGTCTTACAGAGTAATAAGTGGCTACAGGTTATCTTCCCCTTCCCTTACTGTTGTCAATTCTGTAGGACTGTATTATTATCTTCTCAGATACTTCATTTGCTTCAGAAAGATCTCGGTTTCTCAGTAAACTATTAATATGTACTAGCTAAAAAAAATAAAAAGCACAAACCTAGAGATTTAAGTCCTCCTCCGTGGAAATTTGTGAATGTATAACCCACTAGCAGTGTTTTAAAAGTAATTTCCAACCAACCACTTAAGAAAAAAAGGAAACATGTATTGCATCATAAACTTCTGCCAGAAGGTGAAGAATGTCATTCTGGCCTTCAAGGGGGATTTTTGTGTCCTTACTCTGTGAAGACTGTCATCCTTACATTTTGTCTGAAAATAGGGTACCAGAGTTCTTTGGGAACATCATTTATTATGAGATAATTGGAAATTATAATTTATCTACTTAGCTCCAGCCTTCTGGTTCTTATTTAGCAACCTCAATTCCAGCAGCATTATCTGAAAACCTCACAGTCTAGCAACTGGTACTGGGAATAAAGAGGCTTTTCTCAGTAAGGTCTTTAAGACTTGAGGAATTGAAATGCTACTACCCCAAAACAGGCAAGAACAATGCTTAAACTTACAAGGTACTAACACAGTTTTGCTGTCTTCACAGACTTAAGTTATAGTTTAGTATTGTTTAGTAATATGATTAATAGCATAAGTACTTCTTTATTTAGGGTGAGCAAATGATCTTTCCAGTAAGTTTTACATTTAAACATGATTCAGCTTTTGAGTGTTGCACAAAGTTGAAGGACGGGACTTGTGCAGAGCTCCCCAGCTTGTTCTTTCCTTCCAGTAGCGTCTGAACATTGAGATTAATAATTTGTTTGAAATCTGGGCAGCGGCTTAGCAAATCGTACATAGTGTGCTATGTACATTGTTTTGTTGGAAAGTGTTACCACATCCAAGAAATGCGAAGAGTAATGTTGTACATGGCATTTGGAAGTCTTTCCCCAGAGGTCTTTTTAATGTTGTGCTCTTCTAAACAGGGAAAATGCCTTTGAGTTTCACCTGATGGAAAACAAAACCCTGCTACCAGGGAATAACAATAGTGGTGATGGAAAGTAGCTGCCAAATGCCACTGCTTTCACTGCGACCACACAATGAAAATGGGAAAAAAAAATATATATATAAACACAAAGAGCCTTAGTAGCTTCCTGAGGAAATGATCTGTGCCAGTCGTCGCTAAAGGAAACAGCCCGGAAGGTGTTTTGTCTGGCCAAGGGGTTGCCCTGTTCTTGTTTCTCCCTGTTCCCCAGTGTGTGCTTCTCAGGAAAATTCACAGGCGAGGCTGTGCCTCTGGCTGCACGCAAGGAGAACGTAGGTGACTTGAATCATCTGAGGACCTGTGTGGTGGGTTGGCTGGGGTGAGAGCTGCATGGATGGGGAGAGGGCCAACTCTCTGCAGCTGGCTCTTTGTGAGGACATCTCTGCATGGGGATGCCAAAGCACTGTGGGTTTTTTGTTCTTTTGTTTGTGTCTGTGGGGAATGGTGTTGGTTTTTAAACTGAGGGGCTTAAGGGCGCAGCGTCCCATCACCCCAGCATCCTCCTCAGCCCCAAGCAACTGGGAATGCAGTGAATCAGCAGTTGCCATTAGTGTGTAGAGTTGCCCTCACAGAGAGTCAACCATGTCGAGGTGTCCCACAGAAAGTTGGCTGTATAGAGTTGTCCTAGACTAGCATGGATGTCCCTTTCAGTTCATGCGGCAGGTGTTTGACATTATAGTGAGCCTGGCCTTGGGTTCCCTGTAGCTTATTCAAAAGCAGGCATTGGCCTGATGTAAAGTCACCGTACTGGCTCAAATTGGCTAAGAAAAATGGTTAACTTTATACAAGCAGGCTTTGCCACCTGGGTCAGATTGTCACCATCCTGCTGCCAGGAGGAAACTTGATATTAAACATTAAACCAAGGCAGATCCCTCCTTATGTATCCTGATGA
The DNA here is from genome assembly GCA_033556795.1 of Tapera naevia. Classification (NCBI taxonomy): domain Eukaryota; kingdom Metazoa; phylum Chordata; class Aves; order Cuculiformes; family Neomorphidae; genus Tapera; species Tapera naevia. The sequence continues at coordinate 16,076,451 of JAUMJJ010000059.1, forward strand.
TGAGCAGTCACGGCTTACACCCCATTTGAGTCAAATTTGTTCTGGTGAGTGATCCAGCAGTGCACTGATCCGGTCTTAGTGATGCCGCAGCCAAGGCTTGCAGATCAGATTGGTTTGGCTTCTGCTCCTTCACACCAACGGCCTTGTCGGTAGCCATAGCATGAGTCTGTGGGAGAGAAGGGAGGAAGGCAGCAACTGATTCATAGACTGCCAGCTTGGGGACAGGCAGAAAAGTTGAAGTGCATCAGTGAAGTTAAAGCAAATGCAGAAACTCCACAAATGAAGTGATTTAGTTTTTTTGCAGCTTCATCATCTCTGCTTTCTAACAGCTGCAGGAAAATCAGCACTGTTACTCAGTATTTAACAGGTTGCAGAACTGTACTGTTAGACTATACACTTAGTTTTTCTTAATTTTTTCAGGATTAAAAGCAGGGTTTCATTAAATCTTTTGTATATACAGTGGAAAGATACTCTGTGCTGACAGCACACCTTTTAACATCTCTTTTCATAAGAGAAACCAAATTGTCTGTGTAGATACTTGTTCTGTGTTCTCTTGCTTTTACTTCAACACATCTAAGGGACATGATCTCCACTGACTTGTGTAGCAAATTAGTGGCTCCCTTGGGAAGGGACCCACTGGACACTGCTGGTTTCTGGTCTTCTACGGAACCTGGCATCCCTCATCCAAAAACTCAAGGTGGCTTTGGTGCTTGCCCTGCGAGCTTGAGAGAGGTGCTGAACTGTACCAAACTGTTGAAGCAGTAGTTGATCTGTGCTGGGAAGGGTTACAACAGATACTTTGCAAGAACATAAGACTCTGCCTGTGAAGTCCTTGAAAATGTGAGGTACAGTAGCTGTGTGGGGGACAACAAGCCTCTTCTGTTGCTCTATTACATACAAATTACAGAGTAAGACATTTTTATGTAAAATACAACAGTCAACTCATAACTATGATGGTCATATAGACAGTGTAACAGTGGGGTGATGTAGTGCTATCCAAGACAAGATGCAGCTTTTCAGAGTGTTATCCCATCTCCCCAGTCACTCTTGTAGACTAAACAAACCAAGTTCTTAAATTCTTTTTGAGGACATTTTATTTTCTGAACCACTCTTTTGTTTTTTTGTTTCTCCTCTGGACTCTCCCCAATCATCTCTGTCCTATGCCTGAAATCAGCAGGTGTTCCAGCTGATGCTTCACTGCTGCTGAGGAGTGTGGATTTCCTCCCCAGCCCCTGCTATTATGTATTATGCTTCTCTTTTTTAATAAACTCCAGATGGGTATTTTCCTTTTTTTTTTTCAATGGTATCACACTGTTGGCTCAATTTATTGTCACTGTATCCCTGGTGTCCTTTTCTGCAGTGCTGCTCCTGGTCTGGTATTCTTCCTTTTTTGGTTTTGTATATTTGAGGATTTCTTTTAAAGTCCAATTGTTGTTCTTTGTACTTGGCTGTATTGAATGTCATCTCACTGATTTTTGACCATTTCTCCAATTTATTAAGACCATCTTGAGCTCTGCTCAGCTCTTTAGAGTGCTTCGCACTCCATGCGGGTTCGTGTCTCTGCAGTTGTAGTAAGACTACTTGCTGGGTTTTTACTGGAGTTAGTAGAAGTGCTGAAAGAGCTTTTTTCGTTCCAAGCAGCTCTGCACCCATGTTATAGAACCTTGATCCAGAAAGAAGATGATTTTCCAGTTTTCTCTGTCAAAAAGTATTTTATAATTGACATCCATTGGATTTACTACTTTCTTCTGCCTGTAAAATAGAAGGGAAGAAGGAAAATATGTTGGTTGACAGGGTTAGATTTTGGGAAGTCCATCTTGGTGTCTTATTGCTTTCTTAACTTTCACTTTCATACTTAGGGATTGTTTAGTAATGTTTTGAAAGCTTTCTGGGTGTGAAAGGTAGGTTTATGGCTATGTATTTCACCAATCACTCTTTTCTCTGATTTTTAAAATCAATGTCATCAGCTTACTTCTGAGCTTTTGGAAGGGTGGAGCCCTTCAGACTTCCTCAAAGGTGCTTGCTCTTCTCTGAACAATTGCTCCAGCTTTTTTCCCAAACACTGTCGGATGAACCTTCTAACATGTCACAGGAGGAATTGCAACCTCAGACTGAGGCTGCAGGCACAATAAGATAGCTTCATCACCCAGGAATATTTTGATTCAACATTAGTGTGCCTAATTTCTGATAGTCTTATATTTATCCAGCTAAATACCTGAAGTGAATTCCTGCAAGTGAGAAGGAAGGCTTGATAGATTTTGATAAAGCTCCCTCCCTCTCTCTCTCAAAAAAAAAAAAATGCTGCTTCAGCAGCTTCATTGACAAGGTACTTCATGGCAGATCCAAGGGACTGTCCTGATCCACCAACCATTTGTGTGGAGGAAGGTCCAGGCAGCAGAGGTAGAATGGTAGAAATTAGTTCATTCATTCACATGATTCCCTCTGTTATTTCTTAAAATAATCTGTCAAATATACTGCCACAGAAGTTCACCTGGGCAGTCGACCTATCTCCAAACTGGTGAGTGTTCTGTTGTGTGTATCGCTTTCTTTATACTTGGTTACAAGTATTGAAGTTTCCAGATGGGTTTAACTGATCATAGCTTATGGTTTATTTATTTTCGTATTTGTTTTGCCTAGCAACTACATAAAATTTCTAAACATCCAGGTAAATTCTATCTGTGAATATATGTGAGAAGGCATATAAATATATGCAAGTGAGGATCCTTCGGTATGTATCTACCAATGCTAAAGAAAGTAACATACTGAACAAATGTATCAAAATTATTGTTTCAGAAAAGTATAAGGTGGACATACAGCTGGGATGTCCTTTGTGTTTTCTTCCGATGAGGGGTGCTGAAGGCTTGCACGCTCAGCATCTTCTGGCACATCTCAGGTACTCATTTATCTCAGGAACTGTCCTGTGTTGAGGTCTGAGGATGATGTGGGGCATGGCTGAGTTGCTGGGAATTTCTACTGTGTCAGTAAGTGGTGTGAAATGGCAGGACCAAGACAGTAAAGAGGGACTTCTGATGTTTTAAGGGTAGGATTTCGTTTTTTGGTGTGTGAGCTGAAGTAGGACAGGAACAAACTGCATCTGGGGCAAGGCTTAGTCAAGTTCTTGACAGCAGGCTGGAGCAGGAGGGTGCCGTGCTGCTGCCTCTGCTGAAGGAAGTGGAACAGATGTCACTTTTAAGAACAGATTACGCAAAGAAAACATCCACATTTATCTTAGAATATTGATCCAGATGGGAAGCTGAACTACAAAGCCTTGAAACTAACAAAAGACTGAGGGAAAAGGATAGTGAACTTGGCAGTTGCATTGTTCCCCCTGTGACCTTCCAGATGACAAGAGCTGAACTGAGTGGTGTGCCCACCCCGTGAGCTGGTGCCTTCTTCACCTCGCGAGCTGCATGGGCATGGTCGCGCCTGGGGTGGATGTACTTTTGGGGAGGAGGGTCCACGCAGGATGGTAGGGGTGCTGGCATCAGAGGGAAGGCGGTATCACCCCTGCCCACTGGTGGCTCTCAGGCTGGGCTGTGGGAGCTGCCCCTGGAGATAACTCCAGTATTAGCCCCATCGTGTGGTCACTGTCATAGAGCAGCAGAAAGTAGTTATGTTTTTTCCTAAAGTGAAATACTTGCTGTGCAGAAATGTTTTGCATGATTTCTTTAGGCTATGAGTCCAGCTGGTGGGTAAAGGATCAGTATTTTTGTCTTTTGAATGCATTTAGGGTTGGGAAATGTGAATTGAAAAAGCTGTAAGGTTTAGTATTTTTCAGTCAACTAAAAGAGGTGGAAGAGACACCTTCACATTCTGGACATCTGAGAGAGAATCAAAGAGGAGTGAAATAATTAAATCAGGTTTTAAAGTAATATATTTAGCTAGAATTAGTACTTCTTTTGTTCATGAGCTGAAGAATAGCTTTGTGATGCCTTGAGGTGCCGATGCATGTGCTGCACATCCAGTGTAAATACATCTAGCGAATTAAAAAAAAAAAAAATTCTATGTTGTGCATTTTTAAACTGCAGTGGAATGAAAATCAGAATTCAGCCCACACGGATTCCAAGTAACATTTTTCACTGGAAAAAAAGTTTGTCTTTAGACATTTTGTCTTGTAACAAGGAAAAAAGGAGTTCTGAACGAATATTTTTATCCCTGTAATTACCTAAATGCAAGTAGATGTACATATAATCCTGGTTATTAAATAGTGGCAGAATATTTCCTGTAAAATTATATATTTTTGGTTAAAAAACATACTTAATAATAGCCTAACCAGTCAAGATTTGTTTTAAGAAAATGGTGTTACAGAAATTTAAATGAAAATATTTGTTAAATTAATCCATCTGGGGCAGTGGTTTAAAATCAAGTAATCTTTATACTTGCATCAAATCTCTTGCTGTTAGGACAGAAATAGTTTTCTTTGCTCTCTCACTTTTCAGTCATTGGCGTTCAGTATTCACTCATCCGATTGTACTGTAAGTTCAAAGAAGATTTAAGGTATCAAGACAAATCTCTTTCCTTATTTGCTGTAGTGTCTTCTCACTGCTGTTCACAGAAATAAAAGTATATCTCTGACTGGGAAGACTTAAGAGTTTCTGTTTTACTTGATGGAATTCTATTTTGGTATTAGATGTTATTTTAAATTTTTTTGACTGCTAAAGGTTCTTTGGTTTTAGGATGGTAAATGTTACTATTACAGTGTGTGAGCTATTTTTTTATGGTTTTTGTGCAGTATCAGAATTTCTTCATGCTAAAATTTTAAATCTATTTTTGGATAAAAGGCTGAGGTTTTCTTGTATATTCATAAGGCTGCTCTGCGTACCATCATGACATCTGTGATCAAAGGTACATTTTTAATGAGTGCTTTTATTCTGTTGACTTACAGATAGACTCTGTGCACTGAGGCTGCTTTGAAGGATGTTGTGTGAAGGGTAACTCATAAGAGTGTGCAATACCTATTTTTATGCAAGGGAGATGGCTCCTCTCTGTGGTGATGAGCAGTATTGGTTTCTAGAGAAAGCCACGTAGAAAATTTCCATTTAAGGGAGACTGCTGGGGAGAGATTGGCAGCTATGATGTCTTTAAATTGAAAGGCTTTTCTAGTAACTGGGATTTAAAAAAGAAAAAAAAGAAACAACTGACCTGAATTGGCCTGAAATGCAGTTATGCTAGCTAGCAGAGAGACCATAACTAAGTTTTTTAAATCCTAAGCTTTATTTATAAGCTTTTTTTTTAAAATATAAGACGATACTCAGGTCTAGTTCAAGGTCTGATCTAAAAGTATGTTTTCTTATGTAGTAAATTATAAAAATATATGGAAATAATTCAGCTTTCAAATGGTTTGTGCTGAAGAATTGAATTAAATGAATGAAATGACACAGGCTGGTATCTGGGTAGAATGGAAGTCTATGTGTGTCTTTTGCACTGGAAATTTATTTGTCTAGTAGGGTGTATGGCATTTATAGACACGTTATATACCTATACCTATACCTATACCTATACCTATACCTATACCTATACCTATACCTATACCTATACCTATACCTATACCTATACCTATACCTATACCTATACCTATACATGTAGATAGATATTAGCACCAACCACTTTTTCGATTAAAAGAGCTTGAAATAGAGTTACTGGTTATTTGTTGGTAATCTCCTGTATAGACTATAATAATCCCATGGCACCTGATTGAGGATGCTTTAGTTTGTTGCTGTGGCAATGATCATTCTTTCTTTGGGTTTTGTTATTCCCAATACAGATCTTACTCTGTGAGAGCATTAAATATGAGGCCAAAACCACAGCTGAAATCACAACTGTTTTTAGCTCTGATGTGTTCAGGGACCTTGCCTCCTTCAGTGGACTAGTAAGTGTCATTTCTGCATTTCCTTACAGTACCTCATAAAACAGGGTCATCAAATTAACTCATTTGCAATGTTTCAAAGCTCAGCTTCTCAGTGCAACAGAAGTGACAGCTTCCTTCACACCTCCCACACCGCAGCCCATCTGTGCTGTGTGGGGCAGAAGCACATGCTCAGCAAACTGCTGCAGGGCCGGTTTTTAACATCTCATTTTAGGAACAAGTGAGACAATGCTCTTCTCAAATGAAAGTACTTTTTTTGATATTCAGGAATCAAGTCCTGTTAAATCATACCAGTTTTTAGCTGGAGACTTTCTCTTTGCTTCATTTTTATGAGATGTTCTACCTCAGAGAAACTACTCCTATCACATATCTGTTGTGTAAGCTGAGGAAGAAATCTGCGGAGTTATGCAGCACTGTGTAACACAGTTTAAAAGGACTGCAATTCCAAGTGATGTATTTGTTTAATCTTAAAAATTAGTCTTTTTTTTTTTTTTTTGAGAAGTAAATACTAGTACAAAGTTGTTTCAGAAAAGCAGAATACAAATTCCTATTGAAGGGTTTCTGTTCACTGCTAAAAGTGGAAGTTGTAGTTCACTTTCTGGTAAATGATGCAGGGGATTTGTCCTGAATTAAAAATAGAGAGCATAGAAAACTTATTAGCTCTGCTGTGTTGGTAAGCTTGACAAGTCAAATGTTGGTGGAGAGGGAGAACATACCTACTGAAATAGACCTGATAGTAAAAACAGATATCATGTCTTCAGCGTTAGGGTCCCTCTTGGATAGCTCTATGCACAGCAGTAACACAGAAGTTTTTAAATGCTTTTTCTTTTAGTACTGAAAATGAATTCTGTATTAGTGAGCAATGCAGAAGGCTTTGGGGCTTGCCCCTAGAAATTATTAAATTAAAAGGTTATTTCCAGAACACTTGTATATCATCATCTGAGCACCAGAAGCAATTAAATCTTTACCACTGTGCTGGAGAGGGCTGCCTGGAATGGAAAAGATTAGGTATTTTTCAAGATGTTAAAAGGATTGTGATTCTCAAAAAAGACCCATTTAAGAATAGTTTATGACTGTTGTAGTTACAAACTCACTGCCGTAAAAGGAATGTGCTGTATGTTGGCAGGCTACCAAGCCAGGGAAAATGAAAGTGCAGCTCAGTGCTATTTTGGTGCATCAGCTCTGGGAGGAGCAAGAATGGCCAGGGGAAATTCCTGGTTGACATACCTTTACTCTCCTTTGGGATGTATTGTCAGTTATAACTGTTGGGAAACAATCTGCAAATGACAGAGGTGTGTGTGCTGGCGAGGCTCAGAGATGTGCTGGTTTCTGCCCTTAGCCAAGGATCCTCTTTCATTCCAGGCTTGGGGTGTTCTTACTTGTCTAGTCTCTTCCTCTCCTGGGGTCTCTCTGCTTTTTCTTGTCTCTTTGCAATTCCACTTTTCCTGTTTCATCTGTTGCCCACAGGGGCTTGCAGTGTCTTGTCTGTGCACTAATGAAAACTTCCATTTCACACCCCTCCCCTAAAGACCAAGCCAGAGTCCCTTAAGCAAGGACCCTCTTAGCTCTTGTATTATCTAATTAGAATTAATTAATTCATTCTCCTTTAATTCCATCCTCCCCTTGTAGTTACTGTAGCATGGATGTCCTTTTCATCCCCACTGTACAAGACCATGTCCTTTGGCTGTTCAGAGGGGACCACTACTGCTGCCCTGCTGTCTGCAAATGTTAAGTAGTAAAATAAGGAGAATTCAGCCTGGCAATTGTTTCCTCTGTGGGAGCAGTTGCAGAACAGGGAGGCATTAAGGTGCATTCCCCCTTCTGACTTTTTGGGAGGGTACAACCTTGAAAAACCCTTTTGTTTTACTTATCCTCTCATGCCTCAGGTCTTTTTAATTTGGCCCCTGGACACACCTCTGGGCTTTAGTTACAGTACTGGCACACCAGCATCTTTGTTGCCAAACTGGTTTTTCCCTAGCTGGAGAGGGCAGCAATGCTGTGGCCAATTCAGCATACAAAAAGGTGTATCCCTGTAAGGGATCATGATCTTCCCATCTTTGGCAGATGAGGCTAGAGAGAATGTTAGTTCAATTTGGTAATTAAATGAAAATTGAATATAGCTCTTTGTTCTCTGCTCAGATGTAGTGTTTTTCTTTAGAAGTATAAATCATTTTCCATTCTGGATAACCATTCTAATAGAAATGTAAACTCACAGACATATGGAGCCCTACTGCCTTACTTAGCATATATTTTCTCAACGATTGAAATCAGTGAAATTATCCTGATTTGTGTGTAGAGGTTTCAGATCTGGTTTATTTTCCAAGGTTTTAATGATTATTTTATTGGAAAGATAATTGCTTCAGCCCGCACAATAATCTAAAATCTATTGTGGGAGTCTCATCTCTCTTAGGTGGAGGAACAAAGTCTCGGTAATATAACTCAGGCTAAAGACTGCACTCCCAAGAAGATCTCTGATTCACCTCAATGGCAAACTTACAGGCAGCCCTAAGGCTTTCCTTATCACAGAGAGGGACTTGGTGAGCAAGTGACACTACATGTTCCTGCTATAGGGAAAGCAGTGCTTCCATGCTATCTCATTTTTCCTACTTTCTTTTCCTACTTTCTTCTGTTTCTTTGTTTGATCTCAATTTTACACTCCTCTTCTTCAGCTGTTAAAATGATTAATATCAAAGGTATTGTTACTGAAACTTCCTGGCTAGAATATGAAAAAAAATTTCAGTAACATGAATAGATTTCATTTCACAGGAGAAAGAGGGCTGGCCTGTGGATACTGTGAGGAAGCTGTAGGACTGGGGAGGGCCTTCTGCACCTCTTGAGCTGGCACAGCTGCCGAGTGTGCCATGCTGAGTGTGTGAGGGCAGATGTGTACCCACCTCCAGCTCTGCTTGCTCTGCAGGTGAAGGGACAGCCACTATTGTTTGCATTATGAAATGCTGAATATTCTCCTCAGTTAAACACTTTTCTGTTTCCTCCACAAATGATCATTCCTGTTTGAAGGATCATTAAGACATCTGTAGCTGTATCTGGCAGTATCCTAAAGCATATGTTAGCCAAACTGGTATTTGAAAATCTGTTATGGGTTAGACTGTGTGTTCTGTATTGCAGAAAGAAGGTCAGAAAGTCCCTATCCCAGGAGGTATTTAAAAGACATTTAGCTGTAGCACTTAGGGACGCAGGTTAGTGGTACACTAGGCAGTGTTAGGGTTAGGTTTGGACTCAGTTATGTTAAAGGTCTTTTCCAACCTAAGCAACTCTGTGATTCTGCTGTGGGAAGGATTTAAGAAGAAAATCCAGCATAAAAGAATATGTAAAATTCAAGAAAACAAAAAGGTTTTGAACTTGACTGTTGAGGCTCCTTTCTAATGGTAGTGCTAACTGCAGGTTTAAAGCTGCACGCTTCCTGGTTTTCCACTCAAATATTATGAGGTATGGCAGTAATTACCTCTTTTATCAGGGAACAATGTAAACTTCTAAAAGTAGACTGGTTTGCCATTCGGTTTGCACATTCCAGGACAAACTGCTATGGAGAACATTCTTTAATTGAGAGTGTTAAAAGTGAAGCTGGAATTAATATCTAATATTTCTGATTTCTGTGGCTGTAACTGAGAAGCTAGTATTGTATGCCAGGGGAAAAAGTACATGCAGACAAGCATGCAAATTAACTGCTACAGCACTTTTGTAGACCTGGACGGCTAACGCAATTAGTCTCCTTTAGAATGTTTTATGTCTCTTCAAGAAGCTTTGAGAAGCTTATATTCATGATTATCTTTATGGTGTTTTGCTGCGTGTTGTTAGCTGTTAATGATTAAAGTATTTTACTCTCAGACAGTGAGCTTTTGCAAGGTATTTTAATAGCAAATCAGGAACTTGTGAAGACACCTGGTTTGCGTTATCAATGGATATACAAGCACATGAAAATCCAGAGCCTAAAATCTCTTTTTAAAATTGAATTTCCAAAGGTTTTGTCAGTTACCTTTACAATATTGTGCCAGATGCTTCAAATACAGGACAATGCATTGAAGCATTGAAGCATAGTTGTCTAAAAATATTATTATAAAGCACAAATGCTTTATCTTCACAGGATGTGTGGGTTTTTGAGGGCTGAAGGCTGCCTCCTTGTTGATGGTTAGCCCAGGTGGTGAGGTGTGTGTGAGAACAGTTTGTGCGCTGTAAAGGGTGCGAGTTTCAGGATCTTCTGGGCTTGGAAGAGGGAACTGGTACTCTTCCCTTCTCCTTTCCTTGATAAATAACCGGCAGTCCTCATGCCCCAGCTGAAGAGTTTTCCTGTGCTCCATTTATCTGCCACAGCTGGCAACTCGGTGATGGTTATTGGATCAGACCCCATTAAATGTCTCCTTATAAGATATGAAACGTTGTCTTCCCCACCTTCACACACACCATGATGAACCTAAGACATTTACCACGAACAGTAAAGTCCTTAGAAACTACCAAGTGCAATGCAGGAGAGACCAAGGGCTTCAGTTTTAGCAGAGAATGTGTTAAGGGAAAATGACTAAGGGGTAAATAACTGCTTAGATACAGAAATCCACAATATACGGAAATACTTGCTCCTGTGGCTCTCTCTAGGTTGCACTTCTTGTTCCTGCAAAGCCTGGTGGTTGCTCTGTTCGGTCTGCTGAGTCTGACTGGTAGCAGCTTTAGGTGAGCAAAGGCCAATTAAAAAAAAAATCCAAATGCTAAGGCTAGAATAAATGTATGTATTAAATATTCCACTAAGCTTTATCAGTGAAACATTTGGTTATACTTTGATATATCTCAAAATAAGTAAATAAATAAAACTTTGCAAGACAACTCTTTGAACTTATTGCTGTACTGGAGAAGCTTAATAAAACAAATATTGATTAAAATTAAACTGTTAATGTTACATTTGAATACAGCAGACTCAGAGGCCTTTACTGTCTTCTAACTTCTGGTTGTTTGGGTTTCTCCAGTGTGGCAATATTTTTACTCTTTGCTTTTTCCAGTGACATAGAAAGCCCTGACATAAGAGCCCGGCTCTCTGACTAGTGTATACCTATCTCTAATTGTTTCCTGCCCTCCAAAAGGGGCCATAGACTTGGGTGTGGGGGAAGGAAGTTGGAAAAAAAGTAGAAGCCTCACACTATTAAGATCTCATTGTTGGGGTAAGAAAAGAAATTATTACCCCCTTAAAAAATGTGATATTTTTCAATTTACTTGTAAAAGTCTAAATCTTCACATTTTTCTTTTGAGAGCTGGGATTCTTGTGTAATGTGAGGAATTATGGATCTGAGTTGTCAGGAAAAACACTAAATGTAGAAAAAACTCAAACCAGTAGTGTTATCAGTTCCTGAGACCCTTATGTTTCCCTTACAGCTCTTAAGGGCAAGATGTGATAATATCGGAATTTAATCTCTCAAGTTGTCCATTCCCCAAAGAAATTTCTCTAGTTGCAGACAGGGGTTGAAAAAACATAACCTGAGAATGTACAAAGTTCTTAATTTCCGAAGGACAAATTTGACAGACCCCCTACATTACTTTTTAACAAATCATGTTTTTTTAGGGGCTGAACTTGTGATTTCTGAATGTTTGCAACTGACAATACAGAAGCTCTTGAAGTAGTAGTACTTCAACATACACCAATATTAGGATATCTGTATCCTAAAAAGAAGGCTTTCCTGGAATTACAATGTGTATCATCCTAGCCAAAGGCTTCTGAAGCCCCCCTAATGACATAGTTACTATTATATTTGTATGATCTATATTTATAAGATTTACAAGCTATCTCTGAGCATGATGTCCGTATTATGTGAGCCAGGCAGATGAAAGCTCCACTCTGTGCTGGGTTAAAGGGTGAAGTGCAGTGAAGAGCCTCCAAGAGGTCTGGTTGGGGCAGCCAGCACTGGGTCTTGGGTGTCTGCAGTGTCCTGGGTGTTGCAGGCAGTGCAACAAGCAGCATGTGTTCAAAAAGACCGAACAACCATCCCTCAAAAAACGTAAATCACAACAACAGAAAGCAGCAGCTAAAGCCAGCATCCCCTTCCCTGGATTATGAGCTCTTTGCAGAGCGTCTGTCCCACTGAAGTGGTGTGTTGCAGTGTTGTCATGCAGATCTGCGCAGGGTGAAGGTCTGCATGGTGGGAGCGCAACCCTGCGTTACTCACTGCGGTGAGTAGGGTACCATCATTCTCTGTCAGACTGAGCTCTGTACTTGTGGAGTCACGATGTGGCGCACCTCCAAAACAGATGTGTTCATTATAATGAGATTGACTTTATTCTTCTCTTTGATTGTTCTTTACAAGCAATTCTTACCTTGGTCTGTCAGCTCGCCGTGGCGGGGCTTTCATTGCATAGAATCATAGAATGGTTTAAGTTGGAAGGGACTTCAAAGATCATCCAGTTCCAACCTCCCTGCCATGGGCAGGGACACCTTCCACTGGATCACATTGCTCAAAGCCTTATCCAACCTGGCCTTGAACATCTCCACAAACAGGGCATGCATGTCTCTGGGCAACTTGTTCCAGTGCCTCACCACCCTCATATTAAAAAAATTTCTTCCTAATATTTAATCTAAATCTCCCCTCTTTCAGCTTAAAACTGTTACCCCTTGACTTGTCATTGCCCTCTCTCATAAAAGAGTCTCTCCGCAGCTGTCCGGTAGGCTCCCTCTAAGTACTGGAAGATGTTTGCCTACATACGGTCCCAAGCACAAGGAGGTCCTCTCCTACTTTAAACTACTGGGCATTGCTCTAACGAACAGAGTAAATAAAAATAGTGATCAAAGCATCAGCAATAACAGAATAAAATATTTACTGCAATAAGGTATTTTTGTGAACGCTCAGCTATAGTTTATTGGTCTTTCAGGACTTGTATATCCTCCTAGTCTTTATGAATGCTTGAAATGAAATAGCAATATTTTGGTGAACACTGATTGACGTTTTCAAGAGGTCAGGATGTATTTTATGATATTTGAGGATTTCAGATAGTGTACTTTGAATGGTTTACAACTGCAGGAGTGAGGAGAGCCAGGGATGTGGCGTGGGTGTGGGAGGTCAGCCCAGGACCGACTGAGGACTTCACAGTGGGAAAGAGACATTGGGCCTCCCTTCTCCTCTTTGTTGTGCTGGTCAGGTCTGCTGTTCTGGGATGCTTCATGAATATGTTTAAGGGATCCTACTGATAAAAAACCTGTTACTATTAAAAAAAGGGGAATATTTTAATTTAAGTTAAAGTAGTTTTATCTAAGTAATGGTAGTTTTTTAGAGTAGGACAGAATGTCCCTCTGATAGTATGTTTTCTTATAGCATGCTTTTTTCAAACAGTGCTTTTCCAGACACTGTTCAGGGAGAAATGGTAACATCTTGTGTTAAGTATTGTCTGTGCTTAATAGATGTGTCTTGTTTTGTCATCACCTCTGTTTGCAGCCTGTCATTATCTCCAGTGCAAGGTCAGAGCTGGCTCCAAAGCTCCAATCAGTGGAGATTTGGTTGTTGTGAAGTTCGTAGCAACATTAATATTATTCCTTGGGAAGTAATAGAATATGTGTAAGATTTCTGGGAAAACTGATACCGATGTCTCTAAGTGGGAAATACATTCTGTCCCCAGCTCTTGTCTTGTTACCCACATTCGATGGGAATCGTTCCCTCATGCATCCAGTGCTGAAATGAAAGACCCTTGGTTTTCTGAAACTCCAAAATGGGTCTTAGAGAGAGGTTATTTGTCCCTTTTCAGTGTCACTACAGGCAGGGTCAGCAAAGACCCCGCCAGGCAGGGGTCGGTCTGTCTGTCCGTCCTTGGTGTGCCAGCCTCCGCCCCGGGGCTCAAAGCCCCGCTCCAGAAAGCCTCGCTGCGCAGGGCTGTGGCGATTTTGGCGGCCGCGCCCGGGCCGTGGCCCAGCTGTAATGGCGGCCGCCGCGGCCGCGCGGTGCCAGGCCGGGGCCGCCAGGGGGCGCAGCGCGGGAGGCGGGGGCGGGGCGCGCCGGCAGGGGGCGCGCGGAGCCGCCTGAGCGCCGGGCGGCCTCGGGCGCTCACAGGGGGCTGGGGGCGGTGGCAGCCGGTGCGTAACCCTCAGGCGGCAGCCGCGCGGGAGGCTGGGGCGAGAGTGGTTGTCACTGCCGAAAGTGGGATATTTTTGATTTAAGCTAAAGCACAGTTAAGTTTCGTCTAAATAACGGTATTCTTTGAAGGTTAAACAAAATGTCCCTCTGATAGCGTGTTTTCTTATAGCATGTTTTTTTTTTTTTCAAACAGTGTTTTTCCAGACACTGTTCAGAGAGCAATGATAACGTCTCGTGTTAGGCATGGTCTGTACTGATCAAAATCAATCACAGAATCACCAAATCACAGGATGGTTTGGGTTGGAAGGAACCTTAAATCCCATCCTGTTCCAACCCCTGTGTCACGGGCACACCAGGCTGGTCAAGGGTCCTTCCAATCTGGCCATGAACACTACCAGGGAGGGGGCATCCTCAGTGTCTCCGGGCAACCTGTGCCAGTGCCTCACCACGCTTATGGTTAAGGATGCACATTCATGCATTAAATACTTATAAAACAAACTCTCGCAAGTGCCATCTCCCTGTTTGCTGTATTTAAACTGTCTGGAAGATCGTTTAAGTGTGTCTCATGGACAGTTTACAATGTGAATTGTTTCCTGCCTTTAAATAAAAGAAGTTGTGGTTTTAAGATAACTGGCAAATTTATTAGAATAAAATGTCACATTCTTCAAACAAGCCATCAAAAGAGCAATTTTTAACAATGACTGGTTTCCAGCATTCACCATTCGGAATATTGTGGAGTGTGATTTTGTTTTGAATAAAATAAATAGAAAAACCTGCATGTTTGATCTGCCCGGCATTCCTGGATGTTCAAAGCAGAATTCCTGGTATCCAGCTGAGATCCTGAGGTTTATCCCTTACCTTTGCACTTGTAACCATGTAGGTTGCTATCTTGAGTTGCTCCAAGTTAGGTGACTAAAGCAGCTGTTGCAAATGCCTCGTATAAAAATGCCCCTTCCCTCTCACTTGGCGGCATAGAAAGTTGCTTCACTGAGTGCTATGAAATATACATCCAAATATTAGGGGTGTGTATGTCAGAAACGGGCTAAACGTACTAAGAAAAGTACATTTAGACTTTTATTCCCACGTGGTGGTCTCATAAAATTGTAAGCATTGTTTTTTTCTGTGAATGTATCTTAAAATTTTTGATGTTTTAATTTGTTCTCATTTTTTCTTTTTTTTTTTTTTCTTCCCTACTCAGCTCTTGCCCCTGTTCTTTGCCTCTGGTTTTGTTGGTGAGGATATCACAGTGATGTCTGCATTCAACCTGCTGCATTTGGTGACAAAGAGCCAGCCAGTGGCCCTGCGAGCCTGTGGGCTTCCCTCAGGTTGAATGGGTGCTGCTTGTTGTGTCATGCATAGTTAAGGCCCTATTAGGAATGGGTGTCTCTGCTGCAGGAAACCATGTGCTACGGTTGCTCTGGTTTGTTTCAGTTTTCCTTTGAACCTGAGGTTTGTTTGCCTTTTTTTTTGTTTTGCAAAAAGCCACTTGAGTGAGGGTTTTCATACACGAGATTTTAGGAATTGCTTGGAAATGCTGTCTGATTTCTTTGTCCAATTATTTTCCTCATTCTTAGCAAAAACAGTGGAATTAAACTGAAAATAATTTATCAAATGCTGTTTAGAATTTTTTTGAAAGTAGTACAACAGAATTTAGCATGTTGATTGCTATTGAAACATAGATTTAAAAATAATTTCTAAAACCTCTAGTAACATGCTACACTCCGTATGCCCCTTTTCACGTTTTTTATTATAAATCAAATATTTTGCACTGAAGATTATGTACAAAAAGTGTGCAGAATTTAAAACTTAATTCATTCTTTCTTCTGACAGCGTATTCTTTAGTTATGTGATGTTTCTCTAAACAAAGAAACGGAAACATGCAACTCAATGCCCAGATGCAGCTGCACTTTTCATGTAAGGTCCAGGTTCTGCTGCTAGTTCTGTGAAGGGTGCTGTTAGACCCCATTTCCATGTTATATCACAAAAATCTTGAACTTAAGTATTTTGTGTTTCAGTTAAAGAGTAACAGCATCCGTAATGTCTGCATAGTCTTGTCAGTGTACATGATTACTTGGGAGAAAATAAAAGCTTCACTGAGCTAATTTTGCATGTTACTAGGAATTTTCTTGACACGCAAATAAAAGAGATACAATCTTGGCTGATCAATATTTGAAGCAACCAAAAAAACCCCCCTTGGGTGTTTGTACTACACTCACAACTGGTTCATAAGGGTGCAAAATGTTAGAAGCACTTTTCCCCAGAGCTGGACGTAACAGGCATATGGAGGTGATGTTTTAAAGATTTTTTTCAGTGATAAGACATCAGTTTTCAAGCGGATGGATTTTTCTAAAGCTGATTACACTTTATTTGAACTAAATCTGAGTCCAATTTTTGCAGCATTTGTGTTCTGTTTCCCCTCACATGTGCACAAAACTCTCATTAACCTAGATAGGAGCTGCACGCACATATTGAGGAAGAAAGAGAATAGCCCACATTGTGTCCGCCTGACCTTAGTTTCCTGTTATATTTACTGCTGAGCCAGATTTAAAATCCTAAAAATAAAGGGTAAGCAAATTTCCTTAGCACTCAATATGCACCTTTTGATGCATGCTCATACTGCTGGTGCCTACCTTAAAATGGGGGCACTCAGTCTTCTGGCCATTTTGTTCCAGCTCTGAAAAGGGGATGTCACCATTGGTCAGCTCAAAACACAGCACATGGGAGGTTTTTCTATTGTGTATTTTTTTGTAACATGTTACATTTAGCTGTTTTGTCAAATTATTTTTCTGGCATAATCCAGTAATCACATTTTTGGGATAAAAGGCTCATAACACTGCTGTTAGCTCCTCTCCCTTTGGTCCATAACTGTGCAAATATTTTTGTGCAAATGAGTTCCACTGACTAGTTACTTTATATATATAGATTTTTATGTATAATAAGCCCAAATTGATCTGGTAACAGTGGAATAATATGCAATCACATATCTCACATATTTTAAGAGTAGTCTAAATTCCCCAGATGCTTATAAATTAACTTTGCTTTGCCTTTGGTTTGGTTTTTGTGTGTGGTGTATTCAGGAGGTTGCAAGTAAATGGTATAGCATGTATCAAATTAAACATGGGAATGAGATCTAGAGCCAACATCTGCTTAAATGCCACAATGCCCTGTGACTTTAACTTTTGAATGTAAAGAAAACACCCTGAGTTCTCATGACTTTTTAATAACGTAATACTTGGAGTTAGTATTTTTCCCACCACCCAGTGCTGTGCGAGCTGCGGCCTTGCAACCATTCTACCATGCTGTGTGCCCACTGAGTCTGGAACGGTGTGGAGTTCAGTCTTCTTCTGGTTGAATTGCAAATTCCATATGGAAGGAGATTTTCTAACCGTCTGGAACCCCTGCCCGCTCAGCATAAGAGAGCAAAGTGCCAGCAGAGCTGTAAATTGGGCTTTAAACCACAATTTTAAATTTCATGCAGTGAAATATTTGCAGGACAAGGACTTGAATGAAAGGATCATTTCAATTCCATGCTTGGAATTCCATGCTCTGTCCTTCCTGTAAAGGAACAAAGTAATACGATGCAGTATTTCTTTTAAGTATGTGTAGTTATTTTTATATATATTAAAGTTATAGTTGTAGATGAGAAATAAGTTATTTTTTCCCCAAAAGGTAATGAATGAAATAATGCTAGGAAGTATCTTAGAACAGGTGTGACCTCCTGTCTCTTCTTTGAAACTTTTTTAAGCATGTGTGAGTTATACTGGATCAGTTGTTTTACTTGCTCTTTTTTGTATATTAGCACCTGGTGTGCGGATCTCTTCTTCTAAACTGTATTTAAATTTTTTTTTTTTGTCTGAAGTTAGGACTCAGTGTTTCAGTGTCTGCAAACTTAGTGCACAGTTTGCCCATAACGTTTTTTAAAGCTGGCGCAGTAAAATCAGGGTACAAGCAGTCGGTCCCAGTAGATGGCACTAAGCATATGCTGTTTTGCATGCATAGCACTATATGGAAAGCTTCCTATTGAGGAGTCATTCATACATAAAGTGCACCCTGAGACCTTCAGAACGTCTAGAAGTATTTTAAGAAAAGCATGGGCATTGGGAAAAATCACACCAGTCTGTGCTTGTATGCAACCTACCTTCACATTGGTTTCTTCATTTCCAGTAATGATTACAGCTCCACTGTGTCTGTCGTGTGATGTAAAAGTGTCGTTCCTTGAGCCTGCTTTATTAAGAGTTGAATGCTCTAAATTGCCTTGGAAATGTAGGATGCACTCAGCACCTGCGAGGTTTTAGTTTGCAGAAATTAAATCTGAAAAAAACCCAACCCAAACCACAACAAAAATCCCCCAAACTTTTAATGTAAAAACTACTTCTGCTGCTTTAGTGCATACCAGCAAGTAACTGATACAAGTAATGATTATGCAGATTCCAAGTACATATGTTTTCTGTAGCAGACCACCAAGCTATAAAGTAAAAAGATAGCTTATTTTGCTTTGCTGTGTCTTTTAATTATTATGGATTCTCGTTTCTTAAAAAAATTTCATTTCTTTAACACTTTGAATGTTGTACTGCTTACATCACTTTTTTTTGCATGAGATAATTTGCCTTTTCCTCTCCTGTAGCTCAAAGAAAATTATGGTGCTTGTAAAATTAAATAATGGTGAAGAAATTAAAGGGGTAGACAGTATATTTTTCTGTATGACATAATAAAGTCCTAGATAATATTAAATTGTTGTGAAGTGTTTAATTACTAGAATAACTGCTAGTAGGAAACCATACTTTTCTAGGATTAGATTAAACTACAATACATCTGTATGAAGACGGTGCTGGGCATATGGTGTAAGTCTTTTTATTAAGTCAACGTCTAAAGTATAGTTTCTCATAACTTGTTTTATTAAACCTTTGTCAATTCCAAGTTTCAGTATAATGTCTTTCCATAAAATGGAAACGAGAAGTTAATGAATAAAAAATTACTGAGTCTCAAAATTGAATTTTTAGTAGTAATCTGTTAACATAAAGGATTACTTCTAGGCACAGATCTTGCAAACTGTTACACGTATGAGTTATTTGTATGCATTTGTCCTTCTGAACTCTCAAAATGCTCATTTCTAAAAATATCTGTGTGCGTAGTGTTTGCCAGATCTGTCTTTAACAACAAAAAGTCTAGAAAGGACCTTAGTGTTGTGTGTTCAAGGTACAGCAGTTGCTATCAAACTTTGTGTAACTTAAGGATGTCTAAATGTTTCATATTGTATGTTTGTTTGTTCAGAGATATTATTTCCATAATGTATAACTTTCCCATAGCTTTCTATAATGTGTGTCACCAAAGATGTACTATTACAGATGTCTCTTCATGTGGTCTGAAAGAGAATAAAAATAAGACTGATATGCTGTTTAACAAAAAGTGCCAGTATGTCTATGGTTAAATGCTTGTCAATATTTTCATTATAAATCCCTATTTTTTGGGGTTTATACCTTGAATGTAAAATTTTTCTCAGGGTTTAAGTATTTCAGATATCTAAGGTGGATGTACATGTTCCTCAGAACTGCTTGTAGGGGCAAAAATTAAAACTCATTTCCATGAAGCTAAATGAAAAAAATACAGCAAACGTCAATTTGGAACAAAAATAAATTTAAAAAATTAAAATACTGTCTTACAAATTAGCTAGTTCACTGCCTCCCAGCATTTATGAGGAAATTGATAAATGCTTGAAATGGATCTTGCAAACAAGCACTATGTGAGCACAACAGTTAGCAGCATGTGAAGCTGTTCAAGGGTTATTACATAAATGTGCGTATGTATGTCTGCCTCCTAGTCATATGATAGTCGAATGTAGCGCATAACATCATCATGTTTATGGAATGGCTTGAAAATGGGTTTTAAAATTATCTTTGTCAGTAACTGTCTTAGTGGGAGTATATTCAATGTTATTCTGCATTTACAGGTATTTATTTTGTACAATAGTATTCAGTCTCCAATGTCTCACTTAGTAAAGTTTAAAATGAAATTTATGTGTAGATATTGAGAGTGATACTCTTATTGTGCCTGATGCTTGCAAAACTTGGGATCATAAAAAGAGATCAGAAACCCTATGTAAATGTACCCTTTTTTTTGTACCCTAGCATTTGTGCCCTACTCTGTCCCCCTTTTTAACTCCTTGTTCTAGTGGAGTTTTGCACTCCTCTCCATCTGCTCGATAGAAGGTGCTTATCCCTGCTTTGAGTGGAGGCTTCTCAGTGACTTTGTGGCACTGAGCAGTATAGGGATGATGAGATGTTTCTTGTTATCCAGCACCGTATACAGAGCCGGTTCCTTAATGTGTTGTGTGACAGATCTCCTAAGGTCATTTGCTTTCCCTTCCTACTGCCATAAAGGACCCACCACAAACCATTTGTGCCTTTCTTGCAGGAATGTTTTAATTCCGGGAGCTCATAAATTTCCTGCATTCCGTTCCTGTGCCCTCTGCAGTTCTTACTGTGTTTTCTGCTGAAGCTGAGTATGGAAAAGATGAAGTTTCAGCACTGAATTCAGTATTTCTGTGTTTTAAAGGCTCCCATGGAAAGCTGCTATTCTAGTTATTAGACTCTGTGTATAACAGGAGGTTTGAGAAGTCCTTTAAGGACTGCCTTGACTTTTTTCCCTTCAATTAAGAGCAGCCTCTGGCTTTGTCCTTTCTCTGAGGAGTACATGATACAGATTGAAAAGAAGAATATGATATAAAGGAGAGATGGCAGTGCACCAAAATAAAGGAGATTTTGAAGGGTATTGCTAAGCTGATGGAGGGCAAGCAAGAAGTGCAAGATGGAAATGTGAACCCTAAAGTCAGTAAGGGTATGTTTGGAAGTGATGGAGGAGATAATTTAGGAGGTCAGTTAGAAGACGAGCTTGAAATTTGATTGTATATGGAATAGGTCTAGAGAACAGGGACTGGAAATGAAGTGCCAGAGACGTGGATGTTACCATAATTTAGCTGTTAGGTTAACCACAGGTTGCTGCAGCACAGGTTGTGATTTGGGAGTAAAAAGAAATAATGTCCGGATATGGCTAAGAAGTAGAAAATGCTTTGTTTTAGTTACAGGCTAAACGTGTCTCATCTCATGATTTCTTTCAAAAGAAGCTGTGTAGGGAAGGGACATGCGGCTGGGGTACAAAGTTACCCCCTGCCCCGGCTGGAAGAGAGGTTCTAATGGGATGGTAACTGCTGGCAGCTTTGTGCGTCGCAGGTATGAGTCCCCTGCTCGAGTCCCTGTCCCACGTAAAGGAGTCCCAAGGTAAGCAGAGCAGGGAAGGGCTTTGACTGAGTCCTCTTAAAGCCCTTTTATAGGGCTTGACCCCATCTTCCTGACCCATAAAGCACGGCTGAATTTTATGGAAATATGGAGAAGTCCAGAAGGCCCACCGGGGAAAGACATTGGCAGTTCTAACGTTTTTGGTTGTTTCTCTACCTTTAGTCCTGAAGCAGGTTGAGAGGGGGCTACGGTATTTTCTGTGGTGGCCATAGCAGAGCAACCTACCCTTGTGCTGGGTACGTCCCTCAGCACTTGGAGAAGCAGGATGAAAGACTGTGCCTGCTTGCATCTTTGCTAAAGCAGGGGTTGGATCTGGGCTGTTATGGGGAACCAGAGGAGAAGAAAGACCTCCCCTCGCCCCGCTCCTTTCCTCCACCCCTATGCCACGTATAGATTGCAGCACCTTGATTCTTGAAACGCAGTGCTCATTTCACAGGCCACACATCACTATTGTGGAGGAAGCAGCAGGAGGATTTAGCAACAGCCTGAATGCCACAATAAGCTACACACCGCTGCGGTAACCGCTGGCAAATGCTGACTTCTTAATTGTTTCCGTTGCAGGGTTAAACCTTTATTAAAGCCGTGTGAATAAACTTATTTTGATGGCTTACTGAAATATTTTAAATGCAAAAGGTAACATAAAGCACTCTCATTAAATTCAGCTTAATTCTGCTGTTAATAAAATGCCTTTCCATATGTTGTGCACCCTTTATTGATTCTGACAGAAATCTACTGACCAGATACAGAGTGCTCAGTGTGTCTGCCTTTCTTGTTTTTAATTTAAACAAATGTAGTGCCTGTGAAAGGTGCTAGGATTGTATCAGCAAAACAAAAGTCTCTTTATCTGTTAGGGGAGAGAGGAAGAGAAATCCATCATTATAAATGTTCCCTCCTCCACTGCTGTGCCAATAGATCTTGATCTTGTCTTGCCTGGTTTGCATCCAAGAGTAAGGCAAATAGGTCAGCTGCCCTGTGCACTCTGTCTTTGGCCATCTTAGCAGAAAGGTTAACAAAAGTGGCAGTTTATAACATAATGAGCTTTTACTCCACTTAATTGAAGGTGCTGCTATTCACCAGCCTCTTCTGTGCAGCCTCATGCTCCTATCATTGCAGTGCCAGTGAAGATGATGGCTTGAAAAGCCCCGGCCAGCACAGGACGGAGTTGGAGTCCTCAGTGCTTATAATTTGGAAGGGTTGTGAGATCAAGATTGCAGCTGGTAGTGACATTTATTTCATTAATGTGAGATAAGGAAGTAAAGTAGACATCCCCGGAGAGGACAAATGGAGCTGTTTTTCTTTCCCCCCTTCCCCACTACACAAAACACTTCAATACTTCAGTCTTTTGTTATGTGTTTTTTACATTGGCGGGGAGGGGACGCAGCTTCAGATTTCTTTTCCAGGGAATGCGTCTTTGCCTTGCGTTACCATCTCGGCTACACAACCTGCCACAAAGATGCTTGCAGACTTGTGGAAACAACAAGGCAGCTTCTGTTACAAATAGATGCTGCTTGTACTGGGACCACTGTGGTTCCAGTACCACTGTCTTCAGAAGGAAAATGAATGCACAGAGGAGATGCATTAATTGGGAGTTGGGTGATTTTTTTTTTTTAATGCTTCAGAAGTTTGGTGTCTTACATGGGAGAGGTCTGAAGGTGCCTCAGAATTGGTACATTTACATAAAGCATGAGCCATGAGAATGACCAGGTGAAAAAAAGAAATGTGGCAGCTCTATTATTTGATTGCATGGGAAGCTTGCACATTGGCAAAGAAGGGGCTCAACCTTCCCTTGTGGCCGTGTGACCCTTCAGGGAGTTAAATAAATATTTTTTTTTAAGGCAGTTAATTTTTGGGTGGTGTTCTTTTAAGATACAACCTGGCATTTGACCCAAAATTGTAACTGTTGTCCTGGTACCTGACTTTTGGATTTTCAAC
This sequence comes from Tapera naevia, assembly GCA_033556795.1. Taxonomy (NCBI): domain Eukaryota; kingdom Metazoa; phylum Chordata; class Aves; order Cuculiformes; family Neomorphidae; genus Tapera; species Tapera naevia. The sequence goes on from JAUMJJ010000059.1 coordinate 16,099,598, forward strand.
GCACAATATACTGGAAATGATCTTCGCCCCATTACTCCTAATGCTTGCATGAAACTGCAAATGGTATTTCAACAGCAGGTGGGAGTTAGCTACCTACAGCAAGAAAGGAAAGGAGCCATCCCTCAGAGAAGAAACATAGATCTGTTTTTTCGATGTGTAAAGCATTTACAGGTTTTTTTAAATGATAAAGTTTGTATTTTACTTAAACTTGACCTCTCAACATTTTAGAGTTCCTTTGCAGCATCTATCCCAGTCAGCATGCTTAGGTAATTTAAAATGGCTTGTGATAAAAAGATCTATCCTGTAAAATACAGGTTCTGTAAAACAGTGTTTTCCATCTTACAAGCCAATAGAATTGTTTGCATTGATTTGCATTTTCAAGAGCTGTTTTTTTTAACTAGGTGAGCGGTTCCTGGCTTGTTTGCAATGAGAAGATGCTGCTGCAGCGTTCTCCCAGGGCTGCAGAGAACAGACAAAACAGAAGTGAAAAGGAGAGTTCTGTATTTGCCTTTTCCTAAACGCAGAGAGACATAACTGTAAACAAGAGGCATAAAGTGTGTAAATGAAATTTGAAATAATAAAAATGAGAGATTCCACATTTAATCATACTTGGTGTTAGTGATAGCATATGTAAAGGTATTTATTTACAGAAATGTATGCAAATATTTTTTTAAACTTGCAGTTTCTTCTTAACATTAGTTTGAGATTATTTACTGTCAATGACTAAGGTATGACTGACTTGTGAGAGGACAGGCTTTGAGAAGGAGAGATGTATACTTAGAGTGAGATCCTGTAATATGATTTACATTCATAGACCGTTATGCAGTTGCTGGAGCTATGTGTATACTCATATGTCTGCCCACGCAGGTCACATTGCAGGATTGGGGCTGGGGTGGTAGATAAATAATAAAATGTGCTGGAAGGCCCCTAAAAAACCTTCTTGGGTATATTAAAAGAAGTAGTACTGAAAACTAGAAGCCCAATTTATTATATGGCTGTGCTCTGCAGGAACGTTTGATCTTGCTGTATTTAGTTCAGGAAGTCTTAATGGTATGTGCTCATTGCGTGACTGTAATGTCCATTAACGCTAGTGGAACATAAGCATATGTAGAAGGGGGAAAATGTATGCTGTGTCTTCCATGCAGTTGAAATGTTGAGTTAATTTCCGTGATAGTAAGCAACAAAACATAAGAGAAAATCACTAGAATGATTCAAAAGACTACTTAAAGAAGGAAAACCATCCAGCAAAATCAGATGCTTATTGCCACCCTCCTGCATGCTGGATCAGGTGAAAGGCAGAGTGGCAGGGATTAATGGTCTGCTAACTTGTGTCCATCTGTCTGGACGTATCTCCTTGCTAGTTTCCTTCTGATTCTTATATGGAACACAACTGTGTTATGAACCACAGATTTGAAAAGGTCAGTCGAAATTGGAATTTATATGTGAGGTGAGATGCTTAATGTCTTCATTGTGAGGTCAACACCCAGAAAATACTTTTTGTTCATTTAATTTGTACAGAGGAGGACTTCAGAGCTGGACTGAAATGCCTGTAATCTGTGGGTGAATAGTAAATACCGGTGTACATCACGTTGCTTTTCAGAGAAGCCATTCCAAAGCACAGGAATGCCATGAAGGCTCCGAAGGGGCTTCTCTTGGGGTTTTTGTTTCACCCTCCTCAGCTTTTTTTTTAATGTTTATGCCTTACAATTTGTAAGCCTGGCCTTCATGAAGCCTTCCGTCCTGCTTCCAGAGCTTAATAGCTTTTAAGACTGCTATAACTGTTGGCAAAAGGCTGAAGGCAGATGGCCTCAAATGATGCCTGTTTGTGGAACAGTTGAGAGCACACTGCCCTTCTAATGAGCACTGACCCCAACGAAGGCACCGAGGTGCACTGATTAGAGAGATTTAATTTGGCTTCCGATCCTGCAGTGGAATGTAAAGGGAATTTTTTCTGCCATTGTAGGCTGGCATTCACCACTCCTAACAGCGGGATCTGAGTGGAGTTAGGAGCAGAACTATCCTGGGTTCTTCTGAAAGTCATTGCCAAAAGCATCACCTGCAAAGAACAAGTGAGATCCAATCCAAAGTCCCAATAGAGAGATAATTAATCCAGACTCTGTTATTCACATGGTGTATGTAATTTAGTCTCATCTCTAATGTAATCACACTGATGTCATACTATACGTAAAACTGATGACTGTTTTTCTCTTCTGCCTTGAACTGTATGATTTGCAAATGAACTATGAGCCTGCCTTTATGCCTGAGTTGCTGGAGTAGTTTGTTTCCTTTTCGGGAACTCTTTCCACAGCCCACACCTGGTCCTTTCTTTGTGGAACCACACTGAGGAAGGTGCTCAACCTGCATGTTTATGCTCTGATTTAATGACAAATTTGATAACAGCTGTGTTCTAGTGGCAGTTTCTCTCATATTGGGCATATATTTGTGTAGCTTTGTATTGTCCTCTCCCAAGATACAGACAGTTGGCTTGAGTGTAGCAGACATCTTGTGGATGCCATAAAGGAACAGTTTTAAAAATGGAAGCAGCCACTCTTGTACTGCAAGATGAGCAGTTCTGTCTCTCTTGTTTGTAGTTTTTTTCCTAACCAAAGGACTGTATTCCTAGAATCTCATCCAGTAATTTCTAGGATTGATTGCGTTTTATTGAGGTTTCTAGGCTAGCCCTGTTTCAGATAACATATCCAGACATCCTCTGTAGCCACGGAGGAGTCTTGCTTTACCTCCTTCACTCTTTGGCAATATGGAAACAGCACAATCAATTTGCTGAGCTTTTTTTTTTTGCTAGCAGTTAAATAATAAGTGCAATTGAATAAGGCTGTTCTTGTCTGCTGAGGGCTGGACCAAGAGATTACCTTTATGATTTGTGCTGCAACTGTAGCTTTTTGCTGATGTATACTGCATTGAATTACGAACCTGGAGAGTCGTTTGTTGGGGTAGGTTGCAGTTTGTCCCAGTGCAATGTGGCAGAATTCCCCTGTAGATATAGATATTTGTCTGTATTGTAAAACACGCAGTTAATTCTAAAAAACAATGGGGCAAAAAATCTTCTGGAACGTTTCCTGCTTCTGATCTATGTCGTAGATCAAGGGGCATATAAAAATTTTCCTGTGCATGTAGTGAGCCTGTTGATTGAAGAAGACTAAATTTCTAAAATAGATGAGAAATTATTCGAGAGTGAAGAGGGAATGCTGGCCATTCTTTAAAACATTTAGTATTTTCTCTGACTTTTTCTAAAGTGGTTAGTCTTAATTTGCCTTTTGCAACTTCTAAAGAGCAAATGCGTTTAAAAACTAATAAATTGGAAGATATTTTTAAAAGTGATGTTGGTTTGTAAGAGTCTTTCCTGCTCTTTAGACTACTTTTTTTTTTTTCTGAAATTTTAGATGAAAGACTGTATCTCAAACAGTTGCTTTCTGAGCAACAATAGCTATTTATATAATACATATGCTTCCTTTCCCTGTTAGCTATACTTTGAAAAACTTATTAGTCCTAGAGCCCTGCAGATTTGGAGAATAAAACCTCCAAAGTTTGACATCTTTAAATAAGCAACTAAATGTTATAAAGAACAAACCTCACTTACAGTTAGGAAACAATATTTACATTTAAGGTTGAAAAGCCAGGATGTAGGAAAATTTTGCTAATTTGGAAGGTGACCTTTAAGTGCACCAAAACCAAATAATTTGTAAGCTATGGCACAGGGCACATTCCTGCAAAATTTGTGTGAATACTGCTTTAGTGGTTCTTGAAAGACAAACAAAGAGACCTGGAATGAAATCTTTATCCCTCTCCCAAATAAGATTGAAGCTAACAAAGGCATACAGCAGCGCCCTTTCAAAGCTTGCCATTAAAATGAAGGTTCTGCAGCACAGCTAATGAGATGGCTCAGAGTGGAAAACAATCTGTTTTTAAGAATGTTTAGATCAAAAGTAATTTCTAATCTGTGAAATAAAGTCTCTTTTCAATACCTTTCTTTCACTAGTAAAGCTTTTTATGTTTGCACTATTTACTTCAATCAGATGTTTTCAATTTTACTTTTTTCTTCCTGAAAATACTTCCTAGGGTTAGTCAGTAGTGACCAACAGCATTATTCTTTTTCTTTCTCCCCTATTCGCCCACCCCCACACATTAAAAAAACGAGAAAAGAAGAGGGGGAGGAAGAAAGAAACATCTTTTCTTAAATGATTTGCAAGCATCTGTGCTTTAAGCTACTTTTTATGAACACTCCTTAGTAATGACTCAAGGTAAAAAAGCAGAAAAGCATCCAATGTTAGGAAATTGCAATCCAATACCATGTAATTTAAACCTGCCATTGCCTCTCCTGTACTAAATGACATACAGATGGGTAGCTCTGTTCCCTCTACTATGGGAACACAATTGGTCTTTTTATGAGTCTATATACATTACTAGCAAAAAAATATTTTTGTCAAGACTGTTTATTTCTAATTGTACCATATTTTAATTACTGTCACAATTAGAGTGCTTTTTCCATGCTACATTTTGTCAGCTAATTTTTGCAAGCAATTATCAAAGTTATTTGAATATTTGGCAATTTCTGTTACTACTTTTGAAGTTTATATTCTCAAAAGCAAAACATTATTGTTATTTTTTCGTCCTGATGTGATGTGAATTTCTGCACTATACAAATGTTTTTTTACAGTAATCCTTATGTACTCCTTGGATTCTCTGTGTGAAGTAACCAAAACATAAGATGAGATTTTCAAAGGAGGGTAGTTTGAACAGCAACTCTATTTTTTACGACAAGTTTATTGTTGAACCTTGTACAGCCTTGTGCATAAAGAAATTACTTGCTCCTCAGGGCTCCTATTCTAGAGCTTCAACAGTGAAAAATAAAATGGTTAATGTTACAAAGTAAAAGGATAAGGATGCAATTAGAAGTTATATCCACCTTACTGGAATTCTAAAGATTTAGAATTAGTTTTCAGCTACTTTAAAAAGTAACTTTAAAAAGCTACTTTAAAAAGCTACTTTAAAAATTGTTGGATGTTGTGGCTGAACATCATATGCCCATTACCATAAGTCTCCAATATAGATGTCTTGTAAAGAATGTTTCAGCTGTAGTTGTTTGGGTTTTTTTGTAGGTTTTTTTCTATTTGATTGTTGGGAAAATGTTACTTTCTTGTGAATGATTGTGTGTGCGACAGTTTAATGTATAACACACCGAAGGGCTTTGGCTGTAGCACATTGTCACTGCTCCAGTGGAATCACCTGGCTTTCAAGCAAAATTCTTTTTTAAACTTGGATTTGAAGAAATAATCAGCTGCAGTTCAGCTGAGCCATTCTTCGTGCATTAGGGACCGGTCTGGTCATTGACAAGTGAATGCAGAAGCTATGCTGTGGCCGTCTGCCAAAGCAATTATGCAGGATTTAAGCTAAAAAGGCTCCTTCTCCCATATCCTCTCCCTTTGCAGGGTCATGTAGGGATAAAAAGGACTGTAAGGTGGTCTTTTCCCAGGAGGAGCTGAGGAAGCGGCTGACACCCTTGCAGTACCACGTCACTCAGGAGAAGGGGACTGAAAGGTAAGGCAGGACAAAGGAAACACAGTCCTCAAAACACAGGCATCTTTCTTTTCTAACCCTTGTCTTACTGGTGCTTCCTCACCTTCCCCACCAAGGCGATCCCCCCCTCCCCAGGATTTCTGCACTTGTTTACTAACCCCTACAAATTAACACCACTGCAAAGACAAGGATCTGCAGAACGGGGGCTGAGGCCAGAGGTCTTGTGTGACTTTTTCTTTTAATGAACACTGCATGTCTTATAAAGTCACCGGGCTCATGTTTAGAGCCTGTTTTCCGTTTACTACAAAATGTGTGGAAGTAATAGCGGTTTAGGTACACTTTTTTTGGAATACATCGCAGTAAGCAGAACCACGAGGGAAATGACCCCGTGCCAGGAGGCTGGAGTTTTGAAGGTGGCCATTGTAAGTATAGACGTTTTGGCTGCAGAAAGAAGGTAGCATAATTTAGTTCTTTTCTACCCCACTCCAATTTCTTTTTGAAGCACATGTGGAGAAGGTATTTATTGGCTCATTTGTGGTTGGAATGTCAAAAATTTTCAATAACTGCCCTCACATGGCTTTAGTCGCTGGAAGCCAGCCCCGAGTCCTGGAGGGAAAAAAAATGCTCACTTCCAAGACTGTTTTTACTGAATAAAGTCTCTCTCTCAGCTGATTCCAGCATGAAGGTAACTTGCCAAGACCTAGCCATTTTTTTGTTGTCTAATTTATACCATTGAGCTTGGCATAAGGCCCTGGCTTTACCTCTTCTCCACACGTACTAATGATGTAACTGCTTGCTTTCATTTATGAACCGAAAGGGCTCTCCACTGCACGTGGGGTCCCAGTTAATCGGCAGCACTCTTCCTGACAGCGCGTACCGGTGGCTGGGTTTGCTGCAGGGGGATGGTCCCCCTCTCCGCCCCGGCCCCCTTCGTCCTCCTGCAGCCCCTGGTTTCCCCCCGGCCCTCCTCGCTCTTGTGTATGGGACCAACAACGTGATTTAATGCACACAAACAATCAGAGATTAGGTCATTCTTAAAAATCCTGTTTATAAAAAAAAAATTGGACCTCATAAAAAGGGTGAAAGGATAATAAAAACAAGCTGCCGAGCACATAGGCTTTTTGTTGGGCGCGCGCAGCTGATTTGTATTAGATGAATGACCTCCTAGCCTTTCAGATTGTTAACTTAGAAAAATATTCCCTTAAAGCTGTAATATTGCTTTTCAACTAAAAATACAAGGCACACACAGCTTGAAATTGTGGACCAATTATTTCATTTTCAGCTACAATGCCTCTGCTGCGGAGCAGCCCACCACAGCGTGGCCCAGCACTGCTGCTTCCCGGCTCCCGGCACCCACGCGCCTCACACCTCTGCCGTAGCAGCTCAGCCCACCACCGACATGGTTCCTGGAGACAGGCTGAGAGAACTGTTGTCAGGTTGATCTCCATGTCAAACAATCCATGTTTACAAAAGCTTACACTTCACTTGCCAAATCGGGGAATATTCCAGATTTTCCCTTTTTGTTGTTGTGGCCTTTGAACTATGGAAGAATGCGCTTCCTCATGATAGGTAGCACCTGAGGCTCACTAATGAGGACATTCCCCATTTCCTGTGCCTGCCTTATGTGCTGCCTTTAATAAAAAACAACTGACAGCTTTTAAATCATGCTTTTTTTCTGTAACATTTTTTCTAAAGTCTTGGCTACTGTAATAATTTGAAAGAAACACAAATTCCTTTATTTATTTTTAAAATGTAGTCTTGTTGTTTTCCCAGTGCCTTTGAGGGGGAGTACACACATCATAAAGCTCAAGGAATATACAAATGTGTTGTTTGTGGGGCTCCTTTATTCAAGTGAGTATGCGAAATAGAGTTTTGAGATTACTGTCTCTTAGTATATGTGCTGTGTTCTCATGTAATCTTCTGTGTATTCCAGTACTTTAAATAGTTGCATAAGATCATTTAAGTTATTCAAATTGACAAGGGACAATTAAGAAGCCATGTAAATAATAATACCACTATACTAAAATTAGTCCTATAGTAAAGATAAAAAAATTTAGTAAGTAAATAAGATGGTAGCAAGATAACATTCTGGTAAAATAGATAATGGAATGTAAAAAGTAGTAGTTATGTTTTTTCCCCTCTTTTTTTTCTTATACAGCCATGCCAAGTAATTGTAACACAGAATTTCACTGCACTGATAGATATGAGTTTTGGCTGTTAGCATTCCTCACAGGTAGCTTTAAGATCAGGATCCTGGGCAGAGATGCTACATCCGGGGAACAGCAGTGCAACTAGAGAAAAAAAGATGCTTTTTTAAAATTCAAGCACTTAAGAAAATGAAACTCAGGAAAATTGCATTACTTGTTGAATGTTCATGGATCCGAATTAGCACGCATGGAGAGATGGGTTAGGAATTGAGCAAGGATTAAGAAAGAAATAATAACTTAGTGTATTGCAAGCAAAATTCTCTTTAGAAGTACTGTGGAAATTATGGCCCTAAATTTGGCGCTAGAAGCAGTGCTGATTGAATTTTCTCAATCACTGCATTGTTCTGCATGGATTCAGTAGTTATATATTTTTTTTTCTTATTTCTGGCTGTTTATGCTCATTCTGATGAAGAATTTATGATTTTTGGTTGTTTTTTCACTGACTCGGTCCGTGTGACTTGAAGAGGTACCTTTACAGCAGCATGAAGCAGGATGCTCAGGGTAGCACTAATAATAGAGAAAATTGGGTCAGTAATAGGTTACAAAGGAAATTAAAAATGTTGTAGCTCCAGAATCACCAGATGTATAGTGATAGTTCTTCTCAAGAGCTATCTGTAAAGATGAAAGAAACACTTCATCTCTGTTATGTTTTATTCTTCTTTCTTTATGTTAGGAGGATTACCTGCAGAAACTTCAGTAATAACATGAATCTTTTTAGTTGGAAAACTGATTGTTACAAACTCAGCCAAGGCAATATTCTCATGTCGTGTCTTACTGTGGTGCTTGTCTTGGGGGGTACGAAGTGGGGAATCTAAAGTCTTCCATTACCTAGTTTTCTACTCAGCCATTTAGACTTTCCCCTTTTAACCATAGCTAAATCTTTATGGGGGCAATTCTGACTTTGTTGAAGTCAATTAAAATTTGGCAAATGAATACAATAGAGCCAAGATTTGACCTTCTGTCTTCAAGACTGGCTTCCTTTCTGTTGTCTGCTGGAGAAAGAGTATATTTTTTTGTTGGGTGAAATTGAACAGCCGTAGTTCACATATATGAATGTGAGATAGTTTCCAGTTGCTTTAACAATCCGTTTAATGTGGGAAAACACTGCAATATGAGCCTTACCTGTGATTATCTCAAGTGCACAGTATGCTTTGGCATAGTCTTGACTTTTTTGAGGTAATGATTTCTCTATATGAAGTGAGCAATATGGAAATGTCCCTGTTTTCAGACTCTCTTTGAGACTCCCCATGGATTTTATGAGAGGAGAGAGAGGGAAAGAGAAAAGTTGGGTTTTATTTCTAATAGATCCCAGGCCAGCGGGCACATGAAAAAAAAACCACTTTGCTGCTTGTATCCCAAGGCTGGACTGGCCTTAACTCAATCTCCCCAACATCTTTGTGTTGTTTTGTGAGCTCTTGCCACTTCTGGTCTACCTCAAATTTATCCAATTCTGAAGTCGCTGGCAAAGGTGGAAGCAAATGGAGAGGCTGACAGGGTTCCATCTTGTTCCGTCTTGTTTACAAACCCCAAACTAGATGATATGTTTCCGTATCATGGTGACTGATAAAAACCAGACAGCTAAAAAAGTAAGAAGGAAACAGAGAAGAGAATGCAAAATGTATGCATTGAATTTACTAAATTTTCCCCACAGAGTGTAATTCACCAAAGTTTTTTCTTAGGAGTAATGTGGTAGTACAATACAAAGAAAGTTCATTGCCTCATTTAAAATGCAAGTTGTTTTTGTGGGGTTTTTCTGTGTTTTTGGGTTTTTTTTTTGATTTCCAGATAGTCATCTGAAACTTGCATTTCCATTTGTTTCTCATTGTGTGTCCATTAATTTTTTTTTTCTTTCTGTTGTTGTAATCTTTAAATATATATATTTGGACTACAGACCTGTCAGTTTAACCAGGAAAGAGACTGGAGCTTCAGCAGTAATATTAACAAACTTCAACTTTTAACATTTCTGATTTACATTGTTTCATTACCATGTGACACATGAGGTCAGGGAACACATGAATTTTACACTCCAGATAAAAGACCTGGGTTTTGGTACGTCTTTAAAACAGAACTGTGTCTCTATCACAGGAAAGATAAAAGAAACAATTAGGAATTTAACATCTCTTCATCTACCTACTTGTACCAGTGTTATGGGGAACCTCCCAAGCTTTATGGAGAACATGCTTTAACTTTGTCCACAATCAAAGGTACCTCACACATAAAATCCATAATCATGCCGCTGAATCTAATTATTCCATCTCTGAACTTTCACACTAGACAGTCTCCTACATCCCAGTACAGCTGCCTAAAGAAAGCAATAAATGAGAGAGACAATAAACTAATCTCAAGGAGTTCCTTTTTCTGCAAGACAGCCCTTATGTGGTTTTGTGTTACGCTTACTCCAATCTAGCTGCAGGCCTATGCTAAAAGAAGCCAACCTACTCCCCTTATCTTTCTTTAGGGTGCTTTTTCATAGCTTCCATTTCACTGGACCTCCCCTGGTGTGGCTGGAGTACACCTCAGTGCAGTACATTGGTCTAGTAGAAAACTAATCAGCCAAAGCCAAAACCCTCTTGCTTATCACCTGTACCTGCTTGTGTTATTTTTTTGTGAGCCACATTTATCATGGCTGAACAGCCTCTGTGGCAAGGTTGTGTGTTTCTGTATCGGTTCACAGAATGCCACCTACACCACTTGAATCCTTGGTGTTTTCCAAGGGCCAAGCATATTTGCAAGATTGCACCTACTTTATTTTTTCAAGGTAATTTCTTATACACTACAAAAATACCATTCCATATTTAATAAACCATGGTCATGTCCTTTACCATATGCAAACTGTGTGAGAAAGGTAGAGATGGGAACTGGGAAGCCTGGGCAAATTATTTCCTTTTTTAAAAAAAGAAATATTGTTGTGTCAGTTTCCAATTTTTAGGGCCAAGGAATGAATTGCCAAGCCTTCATAAATCACCCACTGCTGCCTTTATTGCTTCCTGGAAGGAATTCTTGGTAATGGTGTTGGCTCTTCTGAACACGCGCTAGGATAAATAGCAACACCCTTATTCGTGCCATGTTTTCATTTGATTTTCGGTGAACTGTGTCAGGTCTTCTCAATGTCTCTCAGACATCCAGAAGCAAATCATGAGAAAAGCAAAGCATGTCTGGACAATATTACAGCATCACTGGCATTGTATCTCTCTTGCCTTCTCAACACAAGGGAAGATTTCAGTCACCAGGCTAGATCTATACAAGGACTTCCTTTGCCCCAGTGCTGAGTGCTTAATTAATGGTTTTTAAGCTTTCTTAACAGTCTTTATATCCTTTGAGCAGGCCAAATGACAATTCAGCACTGGCTATCTGTCTAGAGGAGCCCATATGAAATAGCTGCTATAGAAATCTAATAGAACTACTTGAGCAACTTCATCCACCCTCACTGACTCTTGGTTTTCTCACAGAACTTGTAGTTTTGTCTGTCAAAATCAACAGTTCTGTTTAGTAAAATTTGTTTGGATTAAGTTAGCTCTTGCCAATACTGCCATCAGGCAGTATTACCAAACAGTTCTCATTTTAACTCAGATTTTTAATAGGTCTTGTCTAGCTCCAAGAAGTGTGAGGGTCTGAAAACTTGCGAGAACCTCTGCAGTTTTTTGTCCCCTGGAAAAGGCTGATGGAGGTAAAACCAAGTAAAGTTGTTATCATTGAGCATTGATTTCCTTTGGCTTAATCATTTTTTTGTTGAAACCAGCCTGTGTTTCTAGTCTGCTGTGTCACTGCTGGATGACAAGTTGTTATGCATGTCTGATCACCTCACTAAAAATGAAGATCTATGTTCCTTGGAGCCATTTAGAATCTGGAGGCTTAATCCACCTCTGAGGATCACCAACAATATGAATGTCATATTTACTGCGGTTCCTGCAGTAAAGTTGCTTTTTGAATACAGCCCATGGCATCTTCCGCATCTGAACACAGCTGAATAGCTGAATCCACATCTGATCCTACCTGAATGCTGAAAATGTGCTGAGCTGTGTACAGCTTAGCACAGCTATGGCATGGGGCTGTTGCTCGAGCTTGACCTGGTGATTACTAATTTCTGAGGCGGTTTGGAACAGGATTTTGTTCTCCTGGTCCTCAAGAGCCCTTTGGAGGAAGAATGGTACAATTCTGCCCCTGGGTGGAGCTCGTTTCGCTGGATGCTTGGCAAGTGTGGTGTAGAGGAGCTGCAGTCATTATAGCAAATGATTCTGCACTCCTAATTACCTCAAAGGTAGTTTTTAATATCTAACTGGCAGCTTCTTGGCCAGTGCTGTGTGTTCATTTCACTACTCTCATATATCAATGAAGTCTGGAAAGGTTTTATGTTAAGGATTAGGAAAGTAAGAACAATTTTAGAAATCAAAAAACACAATCGTATTTTTTTCATTGATTCACAAGCCACCTGCTCTTGTTTTTCCATAGATCAGCTCTGTTGTACTGAGTTGGGTGCTTCCCACAAATGTAGTGAGGCACTGTCTGAATTACTGCAGGCCAAGATCGCTGGCTACACAAGAAGCAAGTTGGATGAGACTACAAGCTACAAGCCAATACAATGTTAAACCTGAGATTTACTTTTGCTTGTGTTCTCTGCGTAATGCCATCTCCAGCAGTGAAAAATAAGTACAGGAATTTGGGACATGTCACAGTTTGGTAGGCAGAGAAGATTTCAACAAGTATCCTTTCCAAAAAGCAAATATTGATGTAGGCTTCCTAGGAGAAATGTGTTAGGATTAAAAAAAGGAGAAAAAGGGGACTTTAAATGTAACATTTTAATTATTTCAAGATCTCTTTGAGACAAGCTTGTGAAATTGTTTGGATTTACTTATTGCTAAGCATGACTGAATTGCAAATTGTTCCTCAAGGTACTTAGAAATTAGAGGAAATATATGCAAAGATTTCCATAACCCTAGAGATAAGTATAAATAACTTCCACCGATTTCACTAAGAATTTCATTGATATTTTCAGTGTAAAATTTCAGTGGGCTCTTTGGAAACTTTGAAGTCCGATGGGTATTTTTCCCTGTTTGAAATGCACACTGCTTTGTATTGACTGTTCAAGTCACCTTGCTTGGAAGAACTAATTTTCATCTAGTCTTAACCTACCTTATTCTTTACTATGTGTATGTATGTACCAGAAGTAAAAATTGGATAGGGAGGATTGCTATGGATTATGACTGCAGAAGCTGCAGACTTCTGTAGTTATCTGTTCATAACTCTTACATTAAAATAAACTCTGGACAGAACTCACCCAGAGACTACTCATCGACTAATGTGATATTAAAATACTGTTTCTGAATTTAACTTTGCATCAATATGCAGAACAGAAGTTGTCCCAACATCTATCGACAGTTAAACGGTCTTTTCTCTATAATCTAGGAAAGCAAAATCAAATATCTTTAACCAAACTTCCTAAGGAAATAGGGCTTATAGAATTGTGCTGTCTGTGTGTTAAACCTTTCCTAATAATAAAACTGCATCATTCAATCTACCTGACAGTTCCAGCCAAATTTGGCAGGAGAGTAGCTACTAAACCTCAAAGATACTACATTCTTAAAAGTTTTGTGAAACTGGGAGAGAGATCACGTTCAAGCCCTCTCTGAGAGGAGACCTGAACAAGAGTTCAGATATATTATTAGATTATGGCAGATAATATTATTGTAAATAATATACATATTATTATATTATAACAGAGAATCCACATGAGGGTGGAAAAGAGAGAGGCATTATGAAAGTCCAGCTCTGAGAATTACCTATGAGTAGTTTTACCACCTTAGACACCACAGGATCTGTCCCCTGACCACAACACAACAGGAAGCCCAGCTTTGCTCCTTCTGCTGTCTGAGGAACTACTTGATTCTTTAAAGCTCAGGGGTTTCTCAAATTCCCTGATGATGCAAGTCTCATAAATTCCCAGATAGTTACATCCAATATTATTTTTTCTGCTGGAATACTGCTCCATTTTTCTTTCTGGAAGCTTGCCTTGCTATTGGAGCTTGAGCTTATGAGTAAGATCAGTGACAACTTCCAAGTAATAGTTTGCAGCTTTAGAAGGGTGATGTCCATCCTTGTAAATCAAATGGGCAAAAGCCTCTTCTCTGTCACTAAAGGCAAGTGACAAGACATGGCTTGTGTTTGTTAGCCTAAATTCCTCTCCTATGAAACAGAGTGGCCTGGTTTGTCCCCCTTGTTGGGCATGATCATTGGCCTGAGCCTCCCCTGTAGCTTGCCTGGGTACTATCTAGGGGAGCGCCCGTTCACATGAACATGATATGTGCCCACACAGTGTCCAGGGACATGTTCACAATGGAGTATTTCTCTCATGGCTTCCTTTATCTTGCTAGCAATGTTGTAGCCAAGAACGGTGATACTCCAACTTGATATTTTCTCTGCTATTGGGGGAATACAGGAAAGAGAGTGGAATGATTTTATTTCACCCAGTCACCTGGGCCAGGACATTGGTTGGATTGCATTGCATCAGGGGCCAACTAGATCTTTCTCTCTTGAACAAACTGCCCATGCCAGTATATAATGAAGTTCTCTCTTTGAAAACGAAAATGCACCAAAGCTGCACCTATCATCTTTACCACTGCAACAGTTCTTTATTCTATCAGAGTCCTTTTCAGAGGGGAATAGTATTTTGAATGTCTACCCCTATCAATGTTGTGCTTAGCATCCTTGAAGCAAAACCTTGCAAAGGATCAACCTGGTATGAACTGCTAAGGCAAAGGTCTGAGAAAGACGAGTCGATGATTCCTTCAGTGTTAAAATGGAAGGATCAGAATTGCAGAGATTTCATCATGTGCTTTTTGAGATAGATGTGGGGCTTTCAAAGGTTCTTACCAATGTTGGAATTCGACAAAACCTGTATAAACCTGATAAAGAATTCATCAAGAAAGGTCGAAGAAAAAAGGCAGTTGTAATGTAACAGTAGAGGTTCTGCAGTAAGTCATCTTTACCCTCTCCTTGCCAAAAGCCCACTTCCCTGGCAAGTAGTAGATCTGTCTTGGCTTCAGCTGTGGCGTGTCTGGTCGTGCCGTAGTATGTGGCTCTGAACAACTGCACTTCAGTCATACTTGGGAGGGCAGGAGTTGCAAATTCACGCTACAGGAACAGGTGGTGATTATCGTTACTCTGTTTCTCAGAACGTGGCAGTCTGAACATCCAGTTTACTGTGCTTTTTAAAGAAACAGGTCAAAATTTTGTGCCTCTTTGCAGTATAGATAAAGTTACCATCTTATATTTTATTGTTTGTGTTTGATGGAATTCTGCGATCTTTAAAAGTGTTGCAGTGCCTTGCCCTTAGCTAAACCTTTCCAGTAGCTCATTATTTCTTTGCACACTGTGTGTTGATAGATGAGCTACTTGGCATTTGTATTGCCATGCATTGTGAGTATTTGAGTAATACCACAGTTGGAAATGGAAAACATTTTATAAATATCCTCTTTCTCTCTTTATGAATACAGACAACTTTCTAAAGATATTTGTGAATGATTCCCTGACGTTCAGAATACTCCTGTAGGGAAAAAAGTAGAGAAAATATGTAAAAAGCTATTCTTTCTTTGTTGTTTTATTCTTCCCCTCTTGGTATGATAAATGGTAAAAGTTTGTAAAATCAGTGCCTGGCTCTGTAAGGTGCATCTTGATTGGCAGGACGCTTAGGTTGGATATCAGTATGGACAATGATGATGACAAACAAAGTCCAGAGAAGTTTTTCCTGCTAGTTAATGTAGTTCTAAAGGTATAAAGGAGTCAGAGTGAATAATTTTGTGTGTAGCAGAACATGTCTTTGGAATGTACTTTCCACATTTAGTTTTATCCTATTAATTGACCATTTTTCAGTTGCATATTTTTAACACTTATGTGCAACCAATTTTTAATACCTTTGTCTGTCATGCTGTTGGAAAAAAGATGTAATTACTGGAAGATCTATGGGAAAAGTGTGGTTTCCATCGAAATTGCTGGCAGCTTTGTCATTCCTTGAAGTAGTCAATATGACTTTGTGTTCTTGCAGTGTGCTTCCCTGACATGTGCTAGTTGTTACTTATTTGCAATGCCAAAGACACTTCATTATGTTCCTCCCTTCTTTCTGTGCCCTTCTAAGATCTCCATTTTTGTAATACTGTGTCCTAAATTTTGCACTGTTTTCCCAAGGTGGCATGGTGATCATAATGTAGGTGACCCTCCTCCTCTTGATGGCTCCTAGCCCTACCTCCCATGTTGTGTTTTCTTTCATAGCTATTCTGCTGTTGCCAGACAAAGTTCTATTCATTTATTGCCCTGTATCAGTTTCCTGATTTGTTGTCCAGTAATTTATTACTGTTTGGAGCTTTGGTACTCATTACAGTGCCTGGTGACCCTTGTGACCCTCCTCCCCATGTACTCTTTGCTGTCTTAGCCCCTGGGCCAATCTGTTGATGCTGCAAGTCCCAGTGTGTATGTCCATGCCAGGCTATGCAGGCTGAGAACCAGGGTCTTTGTTTGACCAAGTAATGCCAAGTATCTGGAATTTAGGCAGTGAGAAGTTGACTGTGCCAATAAACAGGCACTGAGGGTAAGATTTGTACGTTATCTCTAACTATGTAGGTAGTGAGCTGTTGCGGTGATGAGCAAGAGTGAATAGTCTAGACAGATGCACTGCAGCTTGAGGAGAACATTGTAAATAAAATACCGAGTAAGTGGCTTTAATGGGAAACTCAGTGGAATTCCCCACAGTTAATTGGCATGCACCTTTTGCAGGGTGGGAAACTTTGTCCTGCGGGGCCTAAATACCAAAGAAATAGACTGTCAAACAGGAGTATGGGCTAGTGCCAGCAGTGTACTCTACCAAAAATGGTGCTTTTGGTGGTACTTTGTAAGTACCGGTTAGGGAGATAAGTTATGGTTTCTTTCCCTTCCATCTTTTCACTTCCTGAAAGTTGTATTTAAGACATACATGATTGTGAGCACTGGGGGAAGGCAGAGAACGAGCAGAAAGGGAGAAGGGAGTTGTTTCCTTTTTGATGGCTTTAGCTGAGACTAATAGTGTGAACAAGTACATTTTTTAAATCAGGATGGATTCGATATTTGTTTGCTGTAGCATAGACCTTTGCTATGGAATTGCAATGCCCGTTATGTAAATATATAGAGTATGTGTAAAATACATCTACACATACTTGCATGTACAGTTTTATGAAAGAAAAGAAAATACGTCTGCCTTTAGTTCTTGAGCTTAGGCCATTTATTTTTTCAAAAAGAAGGACTTTCCAAAATATATCTCCTCTCTGATGCAACGTAAAAGGATCCAGCATTGTACTTGCTGCTTCGAATTTCTGGGGAAATGCATTTTGCTGCCAACGTAATATCCTTTAACAGGTCTCCTGCTGGTCAGACCTTCTGTCCTGCTGTGACAGCCATGACCGTGTGTACCACTGATTGTTAGTGCGCAATATAAATCTGATTGGAACATGCCCGTTAATTGGTTTGAGAACTCGATATAGACAATGCTGTCTTATAGCAGATTGTGTAGATAGGCCTAGTCATAGGGTTAATTCTGCTTGACAGCACATCAGCAGCATCTTGAGAGTAATTACCCAACTTAAGTTTTCCCACAGCTGAACTGAGATCTTCAAAGGCTTCTACATTTACAAGTATTATTAACCTATATCTGAAACATGGTGTTCCCACAAGGGCTAATTTTTTCTTCCTTTTATTAAATATACAGGTTATAGGGTTCATTTGCTAAGTGCTAAGCCCTTAGAAGAAAACACTACTTGTTAGAGAGAGAAGAATCTGCAGTGTACGACCAAAGCTAATGGTGCATAATGCACACATCATTGTCTTTTTGCAAAGACTTTAAAACAAGTTAAAATTTAGGTCTGCCCCTCTTCCTCTCTCCCTCTCTCCCACCCCTTGCTTTCCACTTTTAAGAAAATCAAACCACTTATTTGTATGTGCAGAGTGAGTAAATTGAAGACACACACAGACAAAACCCTCCTAGGATGTTGCACAATTAAGTACAGATCATTGGATACAATACATGTGACATTAATGAAACGGTATCTGCTTCAAAAATAGATTGGAAACATTCATGCATAAATTAAATCCTCTTAATGACTTTTCAAAAATGAAAATGAATGAAAACAATATTTATTTCATAGGAACAACTATGTTCTGGGATTCACAGCACATAATTTAATCCTGTTTTGAATTTATGTTCTATTTTCTGCATTAATTTCATGATTTGCCTTTTAAAATATCTTCTTTGTAACTCTATGTTGTAAAAAACCCAAAATGTTAAAGATAATAGTTATTATTTGGATGCCCTTAAATGCATAAAATATTGACATACAGAGGTGGATGATCTTGTTAAAGACAATATTTGCTGGGGATTTGTCTGACAAATGGTTTTTATAGTATAAAGCAATTTTTGTAACTTACGATCTTTCTTTTTTCTTTCGCAGGTCAGAAACAAAGTTTGACTCCAATTCAGGTATGTTTAGATTTACAGTGTTTTGCTGAATGTACACTATTCATGTTAATCTCAAAAGTATAGTTTATCAGTTCAAGTTCAGTTTGGTTTTAAACAAACTGGGGTAGGTCAGTCTTAAAAAGGATCTTCATTTCTCACCCTCTGAAAACAGCATTATTGCTGTGAAACATTTGCTTTCATTCCTTTCATTAGTTCCTGTCTCTTTACATTTTCCCAAAAGATGATCAGGAAGATGTATCTTGCGACAGACTTTAATTGATCCAGAAAAACTATAGTACAAATAAATGATAATACAGACTAAAGCAAATGGAGGATTCAAGTGAAGTTTGAGAATGATCACTGCTTTAAAGGAGAATGTTTTTCTTCCTGGTGGACAAAGACATTTCATGGGAATTTGAAGTCAGTGCAGCCTATCTGTCAGGAAACAGATGATTTGTCATCAAATTTTCGTGACAGATGCATGTACACAATGCATGCCAGACCAGTCTGTAGAGCTCGCTTTAGGAGGTTTACCAAAAGGCAGTCTCTCTCAAGTTGTCTTTTTAAAGAATTTTAATGTGTTGTAGGGATTGGGAGGGAAGTGAAGGTCAGTCTAACAGGTTAATGTGTATCTAACAAGACAAAAAACACAGGACAGCAAATGGGAACAGTTGGGGAAAAAAACAGAGATCCTGGTACCAGACTTCTATTTATTCAGTTAACTATTCCTGGGTGTTCCTTAAAATTAAACAATAGTAAATTAAGAATGGGCTGTTGCCCTGGAGCTAGCTGAAATGTCCATTGCCTGTAAAGGTAATTTGAAATATCTTTTTTGTTAAGATGAAAAGAACTGCTTCAAACAGAAAACCTAATATTATTATGGCAATTTTGTATTTAGGCCAGTGTTATCTTCTATACAGTTTGCTTAATGCAGTGATCATAATTGCTCTTATAATGGTACAACTTTTAGAGTATATATTAATCAGAGTATTTCTGAAATAGCATGTTTCGTTTTATCCCAGTTACAGCATGAGTTCAGTTTGAAACGTGAGGTATCACATTGCTTTTTCTTTCCACATTAGATTTTATCTTTGGAACTGTACAGGTTTGAAATCTACAGCAGGAAGCATTTATATAGCCAATTCCTACATCTTGTATACTTGGATCATCCTGCTTCTATTATGATTTTAGTCTGTGAGTTTGAGGTTACTTACTTTAAATATTACTTAAATGAACTTTATGCTAAGATTGCTTCTTGGATCTTGACAAAACAGTTTTTCATGGGGGGATAGCTTCACACATCGTCTGTCATTACCCCCTTTCTTTTAATAAAGTCACTGAAACTGTGCTATGGAGCACAACGTCAAATGTCTCACTTCTCTGTGGAGGGGAGAATGCTCTCTGCAGAACTTTGATTTGCTTGGTGAGGTAAGCTACAAAGAGTTTTCTGACTTTTTCTTTTGATGCAACTCTCCTTTTACGTGCACTACTTTCTCTGCCACTGTCCTTGCAGTGATGGCAGGCGTATGGTCTTTCCCAGGGAAGATGGACCATCAATAAAAAGTTTGACACCATTGCAAATATGGTGGATGCCTGCTCAGCAGAGATCACCAGGCCTCAGTGATTTGACTCTGTAGGTTAAGCATGAGCTCTTGAATGTCTCCTTTTCATCTGTGTGAGCTCTGTAGGCTTGGGTCTGTGTTCTGGGCACAGGATGTCTCACACAGGGGTGCTGGAAACCCCGGTTGCCCCAAGACTGGAGGACAAGTGTTGCTCTCCCTGCCCTGCTCTTCTGAAGGCACTCCTTAGGCATTTATTCTTAAAAGGTCAGATACAGTTGATACAGTTTTGTCTCCCCAAGAGCATAGAGCACACAGAGGTTGTCAAAGGATTTGGAAGTAAAGACCATTTACAGGAGACTACACAAAAAATACATAAATATAAATAAGCAGTAAAAGACCCAAGATCTTCTCTACCTGCACTTTTTTTGCTGCACCTAAATATTCTCTGGATGCACAACAGAATTCTGTGTATCAGGTGATTAACGTTATTTTGCTGAGTGTCAACGTCAGCAGGTACCATGAATGTCAACAGGTATTTTTAGCCTTGTGCTGCACTGCTTCCCATTTCAAAGTGCTCTGTGTACTATAGGGGTACAGTATGGTAAGGTCTGGGGCTGAGTGATTTCTTAGATTTATTCCTCCTTTGTCTGCAGTCTCGCTTTCATCTTCTGCTTGTGATCACGTTCCCGTAAATCTGTGGGGAAGTCTTTGGTTGGAATAGTTTCAGGCTGTCCTGTCATGGGACTGTGGTCACCGTTCAAGGTGGTGAAGGCTCTTCACCTAGTGATCCACTGTGGATCGCCCGTGTGTGTGGCTGGCCAGGCTAAGGCTGGGCTTCTGGTCTCATTTTATGCTTTACCCTAAATATTATATGTGGAACTGAGAATTACACTGAGGTTTAATACCTCGGTCTTATCAGTGCAGTTTCTTTCAGTGTCTCATCCAAAGATACATGTTGAAAGATATTAGAGAAAAAAAAGATGGAGCACACAATAAAAATGACATATTTAGAAAAAAAAGAAACCACAGAAACTCCATAACTCCAAGTGCATTTCATAGTCAAAAATACCAAAGCTAAAAAAAACTTTCTTTTTGTGAAATGTATAGCAACCTTCCGTTTACATGGGTGTGCTCAGTTCTTCTGCCCGGAAACTCTTCTTCATAGTCAGACAGTGAGAGCACTTATCTTTTATTCCCAATAAGCAAGAGAAGAGAAGAAATGGAGATACTGAGATCAAGTCAAGACGTGTCACACAAATAAAACATTGCTGGTTTTGTTTCGCTATCCAAACCAGACAATAAGCCCAGACCTCCTGCTGTCTCTGAATGAACAGGAGGGTGTAGGCAGGGAGTGGAACGATGCGTTGGTGATGGCAGAGGCACCCTTGTAAAAAATATTTCTCTGATGTGAGGGGGTGCAGTGCCATCTGCAGCACCACATTCTGCATAACATAGGACTTTGAAGTGTGTAAATGTAGCGTTGGTTTTAAAAAGGCTGCTGTTATTTGAAACCAGTGACTCTGTATTTATGCAACCTTGAGTTCCTTGGAGACACCTTAAGGTATTTTCATATCCCTCATTTGGTTTTGAATTCCCCAGACTGTGATTCCTGAGTAAACCAATGATCCCGCACACTGGAACAAACTTGCTTTGTTCTCATTTATCTCACGTTAGTCAAAACAGTTCAAATGTTCATGAGATTGAGGTGATTTTATTTTACAATGAATATTTACTGCTAGGGAGCTGTTCTACAACCTGTTGCGTGCTCTAAATTAATATTAATGTTAATGACAGTTAACTTGCAAGTCTAGATATGCCCTTTTTAAGCATTTAGCATTGCTTATTGTACTTCTCTTTTCTAGAAATAGTTGTGAAGCGTTGAAGAATTAAAAAAATCTTTCTGAAGCAAGTACAAAGTCTGGAATACAGCTTTAAAAGTGCCCAGTAGGCTCACTGTAGATGTAACCCTGGAAATGTTGTTCAACATTGAAATATTAGGCAAACATTGTCAAAAGAAGATTAATTTGAACTTAAGCATTAACTTAAAAGAAGGCTGTAAAATTCCTATAGTGACGGTTGGGATTTATCATATGAATGGCTATAACATCTGTAGGAGACACACATCCTTCATATCGCGACTAACAGTTCCATCTGAGAAACTTCTTTTTCTCTGCTGATTCTTTATAGGTCTATAGTTGGCAGAATTTCTGTCTCAGAGACCATGGGGTTAGCTTCATGCTGTTAGAAGATCTTATGAAATGAAACAATTTTGCTTTCCTGTCATAATATGATGAATTTCACCGGTACTGAAAATAGATTTTTTCTAAAAAAGTGCTTGAAAACAAAAAAGGTTGTAGGAATTTTTTTTTTCTCAAAATCTGTTAGGGAACAGCGTAACCACAAAAACAACAGCTAAAACAATTTTGTTCTAATTATTAGTGTTTTGCTAATGCCTAAATTGCTTGTTGTGCTACATGCTTGATTAGAAAATTGTGGAATTTAAGAATGTAAGAATTATGTTGGAATAATTGGTTAATGAAAGTTTTTTTAAATTTAGAGAAAAATAGGTCTTTGTGAGGCTGTTCCGTTACAGAAAGATTTTGTAGGTCTCAAAAGCTGTCGCTGAGCACTGTTAATCCTATTTTAGCAATAGAAAAATAAGCGTAGAAAATGCAAACTACCGTCTCAACATGACCACTGGTCACCAGGGGATGATAATAGTGAGTTTCCTACTACCTGCTGGGAAGGCTGGAGTTTTCTTGGGGCGTCTCCTGTAGTATTTGATGTATCCTGCGTGTCACTGTGGAAGTGAGCCATGTGATACTCAAGTGATAGTGTTGTCAGTGTAAATATGAAGGGGAAGAAGTTTGAGTTTTGTTCTGTGTTAAAAAGAAACGACAAATCCCTGGACAATACACTTGGCCTCTAGTAGAGTTTCTTTTATGTATTTGTCGCTCAGATGGTGGAATGGAGGAAGTCAGAGAATGCAGGGTGCAATAAAGAGACAGTTGTGGGAGCATAATGCTGTAGGAATGCATCTGTGTGCTGACAGAAGAGCGAGAGGTGCCCAAGGACACACACTGCCTTCATCTATGTTCTTCATCATTTGCTGTGCCATCTTACCGCTTCTCACAAAAAGAAATACTTCTCCAGAACCTGCTCTTCTTTGTCTCTGCTTCTTTAAAGATCAAATGAAATGTAGAGATTACCTACATGATTTTATATCACTGTTTGTGTTGATACTTTGGAAACATTCCAGTCAGTATCAGGAATTAAGCTATAATAGTTGCCCATGCAGCTTGAGGCTGTCCCGAGGGACAGCTATACACGAGCTTTTGTTGGATCCCTGCCGCCCCAGCAGTCAAATACAAAGCAAGTCAAGGAGCCCCCGGACAGTTCTTGGAATTTCCTTTGCCTGCCTTGTCTGGGCTCACAGTGTCAGCCAGTGACTCAGCAGGTCATTTCTCCTCTCTGCACATCGCTTTTTCCACCAGAATGAGTGTTTCCCCATGTCTTCAGCACTGCACAATTACTGCCATACCTCTATCCCCATCAAAGTTCCCATCCTGTCCTTTCTCACCTCTTGTATTTACTGGTATCATTCCCTTAGTGTGGCCCCTACAATGTGCTAACTTGCTAAGCTATATGATTCAGCACAGGTGCTAGAGAACAGTCACAGAAAATTATAAGGTTAGAGGTGGTCAGGTGTTTTTCTCTGGCTACACTTCCAGATGTTCAGCACCAGACTTCCCAAACTCTCGCTATCAGCCCTGATTTCCCCTAGCCAGTCATCAATCCCACTGTATGAAAGTCATCAGTACAGTTTTTCTCTAAGCAAGGCTACCTAATTAGTTTTCAAGAGCTACTTGCATTGCAGTTCTGTTCAGTGGACAAAGGAGAAGATTTTTGGTGATACTCTTGAGTTATCCAATACTTCCAAACTTCATAAAGAGTTTTTCTGTTCCTTTTAAATGAAAATTCATTCAGTCAAATCAATCCTTACAGACTAACTGTGATAATTAACTTTGCCATAGTCCCATTTAATAGGCCAAGAAATGGAGTATGTGCAAAAGAAGCCACAAGAATGGACAAGCAGGGAGGTTTCTGGTCACAGCTGTGGCTCATTGAGAGAGTTATATAGCTCAAATGCAACTTACCCACACCAAGTACAGCTCAAGTCAATTGTATTGTTTCATTTCATTTCATCCATGAAATGAGGGGAAAAAAATGCCTGTTTTGTAATTTGGAAGCTGAGCTACATTTCTAAGTGGGGTATTTCGGCATTGTGCATCATATACATACATCTGTAGAGGTTCTGAAGAATGGCAACACATGATACTGTTTAGCTACACTACATGGTGCCAGGAAACAAGAATTCTGTAGGATACAAGAATACCTCTTGTCTTTACTATCTTCTGGTCCAGAAAGTATCATCATCCATCTGGGTATATGTAGGTAGCTGGGATGTGCAGATTTGGACATAATTTGGGATGGCTACTTCATATTTTTAATGTCATATTGGCATCTGCTGGCTCTGTACCCTGTTCCAGCATGTTTGACAGCTCTGTGACCTTGGGCAAAGTAATTTTTCCTTATGTCTTTTTCCTCCTGCCCATTATCTGACTAGTTTGTTTCAGGGAAAGAACTGTCTCTTGCAATTCAGCATGTCCAAGATCTAGTGCAGTGGAAACACTTTCTCAGTTGAGATCACCTCTTAGGTCTACCATAAATTAAATCATAGGTAGCCTTCACAACATGTCTTCTTTTAGACTGAGCAAATGAAGTTCTGTTAGAAAGAGTCTCTGGAAAGCAGTATAAAAGACAGCATGCTAAGTGCATTCAACTGAATTAGTTTTCCACTCTGCCTCCACAGTCGCCTGTACTGCAAAACTTGTGTCAAGGGGATCTTAGTTCTGTGCAGGAGAAATACAATTCATGAAAACGGTGTTTGCAGGTCCAGAATCTCTCACTGCATGATTTCTGCAGCAGAATGTGTGACTGTGGCTATAGATAAAGGCCTGAATTTGTTAAAGTCAAATAAGTAATAATATTGGAGTTTAAATGCCCTAGAGTGCTTAGGCATATAGGACAGAAAATATTTATAGAATATTAAACTTCCAGTAGCTCTTTAAGACTAATATCCAAATCAGTGGTGTGGGGCTAAGAAAGCATGTTTAAACCTGTTTATCACAGGATCATTCACCCATGCATAATTTCTGAAAAAAACCCCACTTTTGTGGTAATTTGAATGATACTTAACATAGTGGGACCTGGAGGGTGTTAAATGTTATGGAACGTTCCAGTTTATGAAATCAGTTTGGATCTTGCAACATTCTGAGCAGTCTGATCTCTTCTGCAGGCCGTGGGATTTGAAGATGCTCCACACTTGTCATGGTTCAGTTCAATTGTGTTTTTCATTATGGTAGAAATAATACCAATTTTGAAGGGGAAAAGAGATGAAATCACAAAGACCATGCCCTGTAAATACTGAAGAGATCCAAGTAAGATGTGTATTAATATTTACTGTACTTGGTACAATCTGGTGCACTCTCAAGACAATTTGTTTTTCCTTCTTTTTTCCTCTTTATTTAAAGCTGTATTTCCCTCCCAAAATGCCTGAAATTACTCTGAATCAGTAAATTCCTTTCTTACTCTAGAAGTTCACATTGAATCTCCACTGCAGGTCTCCACTCCACCCTTCAGTAAAGTTCGCAAAAGGATCTTAAGGAATTCCATTCCCTTTTCATTCATTTCCACTCACCTGAAAATTTCTCTTGCTCTCTTTTCTGGTGACTAGCAAAAATTTTCACCTTCTGTTTGGCTGGAGGCCAAGCAGCTGAGGGGCCTGGTTTGGGGCCCTTTCTTGATTTAGGCAGTGACTAAGTTTGCGCTGGGAAATTAAATGCTGACTCAGTAGTTCTTAAACTGTTCTTTGGGTGGGCCATTGCGTTGATTTTCCTATGAAAAGTGCATCCCTTGTTCCTCATAGTGCTTTTTGTTCTGCCTCTTTGAAAACGGACAAGGCCGAAGGAGGAGAGAACAGAGTGCAAGGTGGCAAGATTAGAGGCCTCTGTGAGATGCTAAAATCCAGTTCCAGCTTAGCTTTTTGTGGAGGAGGGAAGTTCTTCTGTTCATGTAATGCCCTCCTGAATCAGAAGAAGATGATGGAACAGTGTTCCCACTTTTTCATCCACTCAGTCTAGCAGCTGCTTCAGGTTGGCTTTCCATTTTTGCAGTAAAACCATACCAAACCAAACCAAACCAAACTTAACACAACTCCCTGTTTCTGGCTGAGAGAGAATTGTTTAGGATGCTTTTCTTCACTTGCCGGGGCTCTCACTTCCCACTCTGGGAGGAGTTCACAACTTCAACTAGGACAGCAACAACTTAAGACAGCAATAGCATTATTTCAATTGTGACCATCTGGAGGTGTTTGGCACTGCTGTGACTTGAACTGAGCCTAGAGGAAATCTAGAGCTGTGTAAAACCACTGGGACAAGTACCACTGCCAGCCTCATCAGCCTCTGGGATAGCGGAGAAGGCAAGAGCATGGCGTCATTGAGTGGGGGCCCCACCTCAGCCCCCATGCACTACGTGTTGGATGGCTCCTTTGCCTTGAATAGCTTAGCTATGGGACAGTCCACAGCCAAACGCCAGGCAGAGAGGACTACTGAGGAGATTTTTTGCCTGTACGCCTTGATGAATTTAACAGGACAGGATGGTTTTGATCAACTTGTCCACTCTTTTTCTCATTATTTTCTCACTACCATAAAGTCCATTTTCCTGTTTTTGCTTTAGGTAATGTCTCATCAAGCACAGTATCTTTTGTAGCTGAGTGCATGTTGGCTGAAATTGCGCGTCTTCCTTCTGTGTTGATTAGCGTGGTTTGTGGAGTTACGAATTTGAATAAGGAAGACATGCAAACTGTTTCTCTTTCTTCTTTCTGGATTTGCCAAAGAGGAAAAAAAAACCCCTTAATCATCTTTTCTGTATGAGATAAGAATGGTATCATACAGCATTAGCTGAAACTGAAGAAAATCTGTTATTTGAAAAAAAAAAATCTGTTTCTTATCATTAGACTGTACAAACTAGCCAAGTGATAATTACCAATGACAGAAGATTCCATAAAGATTACAATATTTCATGGTTTTGTTTCATTGAAGTAGTGCTGTAAATTTATGACCAGTAAGAAACTATATGAAAGATTTGTCAGCTTTTACTATTTCACATTTTGCTTTCTTATCAAAACTGGTTTCAGGTTTTGTAATACTAAAAGTAAAGGGAAAAATGCAAGCTGCTTTTAATCAAATTGGAATGTTCAGTGATCTCCATCAAAATCTTTACAGTGTTGATATGAATATGAAGCAAAGAACATTAATTTGTCCTTTGCGGACTTAATTTAGTAGCAACCACAACCTTTAAGTTGTGTAGACAAGTTTGTGTCCTTCCCACTGCAACTGCCACTGTATATGTGAACACCCATCTGCTTAGGATTAAGTCGTAAGTTGAAACACCAATGAGATCTAATGCTGCCTATTTAAGTCAGACGCAATTTGCACTGAGCTTTGTGTGAATAAGGGCAGCACAATCAGGTCTTAAGATAGACAACAGTGAATTAAGTTACAAGAAATTAAATTATTTCTGCAGGGAAAGAACTGCATCCCTATGTGATCTGATCAGGACTCTTAGCAACCTTGTTTTCCAATGGGGGCTGAACTACCATTCTCTTTTGTTTGTTATACTATTGTCACGCCCACCTCTTATTCTTTACAGAGTAAGTGGTCACAGCCTTCTAATCAGCCAGGGTCCAGGTATCTGCACATTCCTAGATCTGTATGCTCCACTCCAAACACCATGCCTATCAAGAACACAAAATCCATATTATCCATGTTTGGTTGTTCTGAATAAACCCTGGGGCATCTAAATTTAGCAATAGTCTTTGCTGTTCTTTACTAGCTTTAGCAACAGAGGTGCTTTGGTTTCTTGCATAGTATCCTTTTCAGATGTTCTCTGTGTTTATGTTTCACAGCAGCATTTATTTTGGAGGGAGATTTTATACAAGGTATTACCAGGTGAAGGGGAGCAGAATCATCTTATTTAACTGTAACCATCTACCTTAACGTAGCCCTCTGAGCTTCATCCAGACTCAGCTGCAAGAGATAAACATCCTCAGAAGAGTTCATCTCTTCTACTGGAGGAGTCTGTCTGGGGATGCACTGAATCAACCCTTTGAGAGCCCATCAGCTTCAGAGTTAGGCATGTAACCTTCATGTTTAAAATTAGGAGAGATGATCTCCATCTAGAATGGATGTGCAGAGAGCTGGGGATGAGTGGGTGTGATCCCCACGTCACTTTCTATAGCTGCTGCTGTGGAAGCATAGTGGAAAAAAAACATGAATTTGAGAGGTGAGCTACATGATTACTCATGAGCTCTTCTGCTGGATGTCAGTAAGACACCTGTACACAGAGCTTAGGTGTGGCATATTTATAGGAAGGACTAGTTTGCCTGCAATTGTTTTAGTTCCGTTTCTCCTTGTATGCATTTTCATCTCTCTTTTCTTCTCTTACCTTTCTTCAAAAAAACCCAAATCTATTTATGTGTCTCCAGTTATCATTACCCCAGACAACTGCAGCAATTTTCATCTCTTTCTCTTGAATTAGGAGTAAGAATTGTAAGATGTAAAAGAGCTGACAAAAAGTGTTCTGTAAATAGATCGTTCACCACTGTTCATCCATTCAGGGCAGGAAGAGAAATATGTAACTGTAAGAGACATGGCCTAAGCGCAACATGGCTGAATAAAAAATGTTGTAAACATATTAAATTTAGCTTCAGTCAGGGCCGAAATATTAAGCTGGCCTTTGGCATGTTTCCAAAAGCATGTGAAATTTCCCAAAAGCTTGGTAGGCTGAGGTTTTGCTGATTTTATGTCACCACTCTTCAGCTTTTAGGGAGTCAAAGTCTTTTACTTTGTGTTAACCATTCTAACTAATTTAAGGACAACTGATACAATAAATGCAGATGCCAAAACTGAAAGGTGTATTTGTAAAACATTAAAATTTAGAAACTGACACATTCTGTTTCTGCTTCTTGCTTTTCAAGGAGATGGTCATGAGAATAGAATTCCCCTGTTCATATTATTATTATTAAAAAATTATTTACTCCTCAGAATGATGTTGTTTTAAAGTGCTTATGTACTCACTTCCATACTATTGTCTCCTCTTGAGTCAGTGATATTTTTTCCCCTACCACACACTCTATATTTAAGGCATTTAAATGGAGTCCCAGGAATATGGATTTTCATAGGGGTGGAATTTGGCATGTCAATTGTCAGCACCAATAGAATATCTGGAAACTGATTAAGACATATTTCGAGTGGTGGAAAAAATGTGCTTGTGAATAAGAAGTCTGCTTCACAAAATGCTGTGTTGAGTGTGTTAGGGCTCTGGCAGCAAGTTTAAAAGGCAAGAAGGGAGGATATATCATTTCACTGACATTTCACTCCTCCCTGCTTTCAAGGATAGTAAGATATCCTTGAAATACAGGACGAGAGTCCTGTCAGAGTTGGACCTCTGGTCCTGAGTTAGTATTAGTATTAGACTGTGGCAAACTGAAGTTATGTCGGAGATCGCTTGCCCAGTTAACTGGCTTTGCAGGAGAAGAGAATTAGAGGAGCTCTCTTTTTAAATCATTCTATTTTCTTTATTGTCTCTATGTCTGAGACTCTTCCCTTGCCCCACAATGATGACATATCTTGGGTGCACCTGAATCTGTGTCCCTGTGACAGTATGATTAAACAGGGCTGCATTTTACTGTTGAAGAACAACCAGGTATTGAAACCTATGCCAGCAGCTGCTTTCACTCCTTTGGTTCCAGGTCTCACAGTATAGACTGTATAAAAAGTAAGTCTCACTCGTAAAACACAAAGAAATGTACAAAGCAGAACTGAAATCTTTAACACCCTTGCTCTAGTCTCTGTAAAAGTAATTTCTTCAATAATGCCTTAATATAAGTTTTCGTGCTCCCCATTGCTTTCTC
The DNA here is from genome assembly GCA_033556795.1 of Tapera naevia. NCBI lineage: Eukaryota > Metazoa > Chordata > Aves > Cuculiformes > Neomorphidae > Tapera > Tapera naevia. The sequence continues at coordinate 16,129,412 of JAUMJJ010000059.1, forward strand.
GCACAAGGAGGGAATATTGTGGCCAGAGGATCTACTCCTGCCAGGTAATACACCAGTGAGACTCCCCCAGTGGGACATGACCCCTCCTGGGCTCCTTTTTCTGTAGAGGAGGGAATGAGTACCTGACCATCTCCCCGCCTCCTGTGAGGACTGTGCACAAGCCCAAGACCCATGTCACCACTCACTGCTAGTGTGGCACCCAGAATTGCAAGACAACTTGAGTCTGTCTGGGTGGCATAGAGGACATAGACGTTCATCTTAATACCCTTGGCCTTGAGGTGATCTGATCTTACTTCATCAGATCAAGAAAGGGATGGACCGTACAGAGATTCTGTCCACCCCTCTACTGTCATTCCCACAGCAAAGCACTTTATTAGGAAACTTCAGGAACTGAAACTCATGAGATTTCCGCTGGTACTTTGTCTCTGAAAATGTTTTCACTTATCCACAAATTACTTAGCTTTAATGAGTTTCTCTTAATTTGTATGAGCAGTAATGGTATGTTTCTTTTGTTCCTTGATTAATAGTTCTTGCATTTTTTTAAATATTCATGAACTGTATTGGCCACTGCGAGGCTTAAACCTTGCACAGATGGAGGTAGACAATAACATTAAGATACCTAAATAATCAAATGTATTACAGCCTGCAGTTCTGTTTCAGCATTTGGATAGGAGTGTGTTATTTCATATTTAAAACCTAAAGGTGTTCTGTTAAAGAAGCTGAAAGAATAAGGCCGAGTGTTTTTCAAATTCTTAAACATTAATAAACAAAGGGCCTTCAGTGTCGTCTTCAGTGCATTGTAAAGAATAAGAATAAATAAATTGAATAATAAATTGAATAAGATTATCTAAGTTATGCAGACATCTACTTTTCATTCAGTCTGTATTTACAGAAAATTCCCAGCCATATCTCATTAGTTCAATGTTATGGCTTATTTGTACTAGTCTGTTTTAAAATTAATGAATGATGGGGAATTAGAGAGTTACAGCAGGGACAGTAGGTATTTAAAAAAATGTTCAAAGCAAGAGTGAGGAAGGCTATGCTCTCAGGAAACAAAGTGATACTTCCTGAAGCCCATGCAAATAGTTAAATGATCTAATAAAGATCAGGGAAGAAACAAATAAGAAAAATTGTTTCATGGGATGGGCATAAGAAAGTAGCTTGTTAAACACTGGGATAGCAGGAAGATATACTAGTACAAAGATGCAAAAAAAAAAAAAAAAAGTTTTTTGCCTTGCTCACTCAGTTTACATGTTTGGATGGATGTATAGACTTTACATTCTTATTGTAGAAAGAGTTAAAGTGTTGAAGTAGAGGGGACTAAAGGTAGTCCCAGAGGCTGGGGTAGCCACAGATGGAACTGTGGGGACAACAGGAGTTTTTATTTGGGGACCAAAACTGTATATGCAAATAAGGTTAAGGAGTTGTGGGTCCAGGAAAATCTGCTTTAAGTTGGCAAGCACAAATAAAAGATTTTGGCTTTTTTCTATGTATTGAACTAGGGCAGGGTGTATACCCCTCAGATTCTTTAGCACAATTGATATAGGAAAGGAAATATTCAAAACAAAGTCTTGAATATTTATGCTTTCAAATTGAAGACTGGAAAACAGTCAAGCTGTTTGAATTTTGTCTAAATTCTCCAATTTTTCCGGTCAAAAGCTTTTATAAATTTTAAGAAATTTTCAGGAAGTTTTCTAGACCCCTAGAGATTGTGGTTTATAGCAATTTTATTACTTAGAAAGAAACCAAAACCAAACTCTCAAACCTGCCATCAGCTCACGACTCCAGCCCCATTTAATTGGATGCTTAATTACTGGCACCCACAGGTTGGTTTCCTGGATTGCACAACCAGCTCGTTGTGACAGCCTTTCTTTTTGGTGCTGCCCTGGTACAATGCAGCTGAACCCCTCCGTGACCCCTGGGAATGCCAACAATAGAGATGATCAGTCACTGCACACACAGCTCTCCAAAGGGTGATCACTTTGTTTCAGGCCTTTCTAGAAAACAATTCAGAGTTTTGCAAGCATTTTAGACTTAACATTTCTCAGGGTGTAGATTGAAAAATGTGTTAGTTGGCGTAACAATGTGAAACAGATAATACATCTAGTGACAGCAGTGCTGGATGCTGAACTATAGAGGCTGAACATAAAAAGTTTTGCTACTGAGGCTACTTTGAATACAACAGAGTAGGAATTTCTCCTCCCCACTCCACCTCCCCCCTCAAAAATACACTGAATCAATGGGATGGTGCCCAATGCAAATGAAACACCATCAAGTTTCATGTCAAAATGTACAACCGCTTTAATCTGGCTGAAGGTGAGGGGCTGAAGCTGATGTCAGATACAGCTGGTGCTGAAAATCTGCAGGTCATTAAGATGCCTGCGAGGGAGGGAAGTGCGTTTTTAAGGTCCATTTTGGAATGTGGGTCGGAGGTCCTCAGGTCCTCTAGTTCTTTCTCTAAAGCCAGAAGCTGTAAGGCTTGTTTGGGTTTTCTGCAGAGGCTGTAAGGCTTGTTTGGGTTTTCTGTGCTTTATGGACTGTTGCTTGTGGCATGGGAACGCAGTTATTTTCCAGAAACTGATTGTGCTGTTGGCTTAATTCTTTTCCTGCAGTGATTTGGAATATACTTTACCTCTATAGTTGTTAGTGTATCTGGAGTGATGCAATTACAGTGTGAGTATTTAAAACCACGGATAATGTCTCAGCTTCCTGGGGAGCTGGGAAGAAGTCAGGAAGTGCATAAAGATTTTTTTAGGGCTGACTGCAAACTGTTCAGGCCACTGGATGCCCTTTAAATTTCATTGGAGTTTTGGGCTTAGGACAGTCCCATTTAGGCAACTGAGTGCAGGCCTTCTCTGTTAAGGCTAAGCATGCTGCACAGCCAGAATGTGTGTTATTTTGGTTGCAATCTGATGGACATGTGAAGGGTAGAGAGAGAAAACCCAGCAACTTCTGGCATTCCAAGTCCTTCCTTGTCCCTGCAACTTCCATTGTTGTGATGCTGCCTAATCTGCTTTGCCCACTCAGAACTTAAGCAAACAGTCATTGTACTCATGGGGAGTTATGCAGCATTTAAAAAAGGTCTGAGTTTGTTGAATAGAGTTCGATCAGTACTGGGATAGCCTGGTGTCAAAGGTTAGGTTTTGTTAGAGCCAAGGTAGGTTTGGGAACTGGTATACTGTAGATTTTACTGAGTGATCTGTTTTTTTAAGTGCTCACAGCATGCTTAGAGAATGAAAAGGACAGTATGCTTCAGTCCCTTTCCTTCAAAGTGTGTCCTCTGTTACCTGTTTTCTGAGAAAAGATTTAGCCCAGATAATAATCCAGGTAATTTATTTTAAGTTCAAAATTCACATACTTTGTCTTTTGAAATGCTGAGACAGAGGAGATCTTTGGAACAGAGGGATTACTGGCTTATTTGAATTATAAAGGCACTGAACTCAAGCAGCCTTTTAGTCCAATCTGTTGTTCATGTGGTCAGTTTAGAATCATGTTTCTGTGATACTATGTTCAGAGGCTTACCTACTTCTAACAGTAGAATTTCTACCAATCAGGGATGTCACCTTAAGTCATACTTATGCCCCTTGCCCTGTATTCTCACCTTCTGCCTGGTGTTGCCCCAGGGTTGTTCAACCTCTCAGTTAACTGAATCAGCTCACTAGCACAGAAAAAAAAGGCTGAATAATTTTCTACTGGTTTAGGGAATTGAACTTTCTCCCCATAAATGGAGAAGCATCGAAGCTGGTGAATGGTGAGGAAGCAGCAAGACCTAGACAACTTGAGAGCAGGAGCAAGAGTAGGCAGAAAGCTGACAGATTGCTTCAGCTGTCTTAGGACACCTTCCCCTAAATGTGCCTTGCTAAATCTTCTCCACTTTGTATGCAAAATATTAGAGGTTGATTAGAACAGAAGCCTCCCATGCATCTCCCATTGGACCTCCTGACTAGCAGATTACTGGCTGTTCTGGGTTAAGTGGGTCTTTGGTGAAACAGAGACATCCCTATGAAAATGTTTGCTCCCAGCAAGTAGGTATTTCATGTTTCCTTTGTTTAAAAGCTGGTTTTATGCGAGATTTCCTGCTGAGCCCTTGTCAAGATTTTGTATTTTGCCTTCTCTTGTGGAAGTCTCTATTAGTTTCCTTTTAGAATGAGCTACAAACTCTTCCAAACCTAAACAAAGCCTCTGTACAGCTGCTTCCAAAATCCAGTCTAATCAAGGCAACAGTTCCTTGACTTCATACTCGCAAGAACGCACTGCGTGAAAGGAAGCTAAGGCACGAAGTTAGCTGTCTTTCTGAGTGAAAAAGAAATGTTTCCTGTAGAAGGAAAAACTAAGAAAGAAAGAAAGCTGAAAGGCTGAAAATGAGAAGCTGGACACATAGTGTGTAAAAAGCATTAAATCAAATTAAAATCTAATTAAAATCTCTACCTCTAGCTACTTTTCAACTTAGCTGTTCTTGCTTACTGTCAGTTGGTGTAGACTATGTTTCTGCTGGCTAACTAGTGTTAACAATTCTTCTTCCAGTCAAGCCTGACCTACCTGTATCTGCCCACTTGCTTCATCCCAGGGCTTTCTTGCCAGAAGTTTTGGCAGTAAGGAACCGAATAAGCAATTGTGTGTATGAGGTGTGAATCGACTTTGCTTCAGTATGTTCAGAATACCTTGCAAACTCATTCGACACTATTTATGCAAGGTGTCAGCAGAGTTTACTTCTGAAGTAAATATTAAAGTGAAATGAGGTACAGCGCTGTCTTTGAGTGCAGAGCGTTATTATACACCTCGTTAGGTCTATTTTTCCTACTAATACAGCAGCGGCAACTGGACAAGTAAAAAGCTGATGGCATGAAAAAAAGCAGTGGTCCTTTCCTGAGCATGCCAAATCTGTTCTGTAAATGTGGCATTGAAAAAAAAAGACCCCAAACTACATGGCAGAAGCCAGGCCTCCCAAGGAAAACCTACCCTGCAGCAGTTCACACAAGCTCACACATCTCTTTACATAATGTTTCAGACCCTCCTTCCCTTCACATTAGCAGGATCATTTGTCTGTGTTCATCTAATTTGCTGTTTTACTCAGAAGATTTCCTCAAGGAAGTATGGTGAATAGTATAATTGTGGCTGGAATTTTTTTTTGTGCTTTTGAAAATTTTAAGTTTTTATAAATGTTGAAAACAACTCGTTCCTCTTACTTAGTAAGGCCTTTATTAATCTCTCTTAAGTAACAACTTTTATGCTTTTTTCGGGACCCCGTGGTCCCAGGACAAGCTTATGCTGCAACAGTTGTCATGGGTAAGCTGTCCCAAGCATGTGTTTGAGACACCCTCTGAGAATAAGTTTTGTAGGGGAGTAAACATCCTTACGCACAGCTCCACAGAAGCTACTGTCTCCTTGCCCAGAAGATTTAAGAGTATTACAGTAACTGATAGTATCGAGATTCCTTTTTTCTGGGATTGTCATATAGTGAATGGTTCAATGTGGTACCTCCCATCGCTACCTGCATCACTTCTCTGGCCTCAGCTCAGTGTGAGTAACAAGAAAGAAGTGTGAGCACAAAAAACGAGCCACGAAAAGTGTCTCTTCAACACAAAAATGTGCACAGCTTTCACGGATACATCAATACTGCTATAGACTTAATCATGCTCTACTATTATCTTAATAATGACAATGGTATGGCTTTTGAATACCCCTTCTTTTTTTTTTCCTGTAGAAGCAGCTTTGCAGTGCTACCCCTTCATGCCCTGTTTCTTGACTGCAAGAGTAAGATTTAGCTGCTGATACAGGATTCTGTAAGGTTTGGGGGTAATGCAGTAAATTAAACATTCCTCTTCCAGCTGCTGCTGTTCACAACACTTTTGACAGTTAAAATACATCACACATTCTCTTGTCTGTTTAATATAAACAATTAGTATTTTAAGTAGAGTCCGGAATCAACCCCAAATAGGAGGATTCAGACAGGAAGCTAAGCAGTGTCCTAAAAGTAGTTTGTAGTCTGTTCAGCCTACACCTGACTTACTGTCTGCTACAGCGCATTAAATTGTGGAAGGTAAGAGGAGAGTGGCTTGTGTTTTGGGGCTGAACATTTTTTATGTCAAAGTTATTTTAGCATAACTTTTTATCTGAAATGTTTATTAGGAAATATAAAATGAAGAGGGAAAATATCAAAATTAGAATAAAAATATATCCAATCTAAACCTCCCCTGCCGCAACTTGAGGCCATTTCGTCTCATCCTATCACTTGTTAATTGGGAAAAGAGACCAGCACCCACCTCACCATACCTCAGGTAGTTGTAAAGAGAGGTAAGGTCTCCCCTCAATCTTCTCTTCTCCAGATTGATCAATCCCAGTTCCCTCACCCAATCCTTGCAAGACTTATGCTCCACACCCCCTTCACCAGCTTTGATGCCCTTCTCTGGATGCGCTCCAGCACCTCAATGACTTTCTTGTACTGAAGGGCCCAAAACTGAAAACACTACTTGAGGTGTGGCCTCATCAGTACTAAGTAGAGGGGGACAATCACTTCCCTGGTCCTGATGGCCATACCATTTCTGATACAAGCCAGGATGTGTTGTCATTCTTGGCACTTCCTTTCTCTTCTTCTTCTCCGGGGTTTTCATTTGGGAGATGCCCACTTTTGATGTTCAGAGGGTCCGAGCAACCAGCATGTCTGACGGCTCACCTGCACCCTGGCTGTTGGGACCATCCCAAGCACGGGTGCCATGTGATGATCTGCTGCTGCGGCAGGGAAGTTGGATATCTGCTCCACCTGGGCTGTGGGACATCTGAATGGGCCATAGGAGAAAGCCCAGGGAAACAAAAATAAGGCGCAGCCATCAGTGTTACAGAAGAGAGCATCCAAAGAGTGTCCGTAGCTGAGGATGTGAACTGCAGCTACGGCTGGCTTAGTGCTGCGAAAGGCACTGTGTTTTGGTGACAAGTCCCCACAAGTATGGAGTGTTGTCCTTGAGATACTGAACACATCTGTTAGAGGACTGCATGCCCACTCCTGGCATTTTGCCTCTCTCTGGTGTTTTCCTGCACATTGGCCCATTTCCTTTTTGCCGACTCTCTCTAAATATTCTCATATTCCTCCTCTTCCTTATTGCGTCAGGTCTCGTAACCTAAAAGAAAACAAGACCCTAAAGTGAGTTGGGTGTTTATAAACCAATATTATTTGTCTGCAAAAACATCTAGTGAGCATAATTGACTTCCACTGTGACCGTTTGTACTGTGCCTAATTACAAACGCATTTAGCTTAGGTTGAAAATGATTTCCATGCCTTGACCAGTTTTGTATGGTACATTTGTTTTATTTAGATTATTTATTCAAGTAAAAAATATAATAGAGGGCTAATCCAGAAGAAAAAGAAGAAAGCCAAGACACGGTCATGTAAGGAGTAGTGCAGGCACCTGAGCAAATAAGAGACCTGTGCTGAGTTGATCTGCGCAGCAGCCATATTAGTGCTTGCTCAGGCTTTGGGTGATTCCAGAGGCAAACTGGGCTTCCCCCAGCAGAGCATTAAAGGAGAACAGCTCCTCATGAGACTGTTTTTAAGCAGTTTGCTGTTTCTTTCCTTGAACTGTGTTACCGGCTCCATAGTACGGCTGTGAAAAGTTTTCCTTTGAAATCTTTCTTGAAAGAAAATATGAGTTTTAGCAGAAAGGACATGCTTTGCTTAAGAAACCATAACAGAGAGCAAAACAGAAGGTGAACATTATAATCTGAAAAATGAACTTTTCCATTTCAATAGTTTCAGTTTTCAGAAGTTTTCAAAGTACAGCTCAAGTTTTCCACAGAATACTTAAAGGAAAAGGAGTGTGGGGGAGTGTGTGTGCACATGTATATTGTTTTTGTCAGGCTTTTCTGTGAAGAAAGGTCTTTATTTTCTAGGCAGCATTATTACCTACCTCCTTTTGTTTGCATAAGAGGTTGTTAAAAAGATTTAAACCTCCCCCCACAAACCAACACTAACTCCAAACAATTTAACCCCACAAATCATTCCTTTTTTTCTGCTCTTAGAATTTTCTGCAGTGCCTGTAGCTGTTGCATCCTTTTGTGTGTGACAGCGTGATGTTCAAGTGTGTGTTGTAGAGACAAAGTCTTGGGCAGAGGGCAATGTAAAGTTACCCTGGGTACCAGATCCAAGGTGGCAGAAGTATCTCAGAAGTCTTTGTATGAATCCATAGTGAGTAGCTTTTGCACTTCCCAGGTGAAGGAGGGCTTCATGGCAAGATTACTTGCAGGGCTTGACAAGCCTGTAGCTCATAATGAGAAGTTCCTGCAGTGGGATATACATCCTACTCTGGAAGTGTATCTGTTTTACAGACTGGCTTAGTGGATAAGCTATAATATTAAACAAAGAAGAGGGTTTTGCTGTCCACTGCTTCACGGTGGCATCAGAAGGAGCCATACCTCAGCTTCCTGCCGAGTCTTGTCCTGTGACCAAATGACCCTTAGAGTAGACCTGGTGGTTTGTGGCTCTGTCTTCACCCAGCTGTTCAGTACTCTATTCTGTCAACCTTGGGCAGACATTGCCATCTGACCGAGTCTTGGCCCAAATCCTGACAAAAGCTTTCCTTGATGGACAAGAAAATTACGTCCTTTCTTAGTTATTTGTGACCAAGTTCCTTCACCAAGACATCTCATTCAATATCTAAAGTAAACAGAAGAAAGGGGCCTTTGTCTTTTTTTTTGGTTTTAATCGGTGTAATAACTCTTTCCCTTGTTTCAGAATTTTACAACTGCAATGAGAGCCTGTTTGTCCAGCTGTAATGAGGAGGGTGCTTGTCTGCTAGAGTACTCGGTGCTGGGGCATGTTGCTCAGTAGAAGGAATATATGAGCAAAGGGAAGACAGTATAGGCTGCACTTTTTTTTTGAGTAAAAATAATTCTGTCAGAATTGGGTCTCTGTAGTTTCAGTTTTAGTGTGTAATTGCGTTTGAGCTGTTCTTTACAAACATTGTTTTCCAGACATACTTAACAATACTACAGGCAGATTTTTCAACAAACAAATTGTGGATGTTCATTACTTGAAACACCCCATGACAAATTTTTCAAATATGTACTTCATCTGTGACTGCTGTTCATTTCAGTGCCAGATGCTGATTATTACAAGGTTGCATTTACTCATCTTTTAACTTTCTCTGTGAACACACTGCATTGGGATTCCAATTTTGTCAAATCACTTCCATTTTAAGGCCTGCCAGCTCTAATTCTATCCTGATTTACTTGTCCTATATGAAAGCTTCAATTATTTTAGTGAATTGGACAGATAACTCATCGGTATACGAATTGCAAGATGTTTTGTGATCTATACATTTGTTTTACCAATACTGCTTTTGTAAGGAAAACAAAAACATTTATTCAAAGTTGAATGCTTTTGATTGGGGTTACTAGGTCAACAGTAAATTTTAAAAAGTATTTGAGATATTTCTTGATGGCGTTTTAAAATTATAGCTCAAGGTTACACTGCTTCACATGATTCTGGTTGGTTCCTTTGATGCTGAAGATCTACAGCTGACTTATGTGTAAGATATATTTTTAAAAACATTAGCTGTGATTTAAAGTAACAAGAGACATTGTTCAGATGAGGGCAGAAACCCATCCTTTGGGAGGAAGTGAGTTAGATTCAGTAGTTTTGTTGAACCTGAACCAAGAAAGAAACCATTAGTAACTCAATCTTTCTAAGAAGACCCGAGGAAGATCCTGACTCCCGCATACCTTTTAATTTTAGCAGCAGCCCAGACATTGAAGATGTCAGGAGCGTTTCAGAGGAAGGCTCCAAAAGAGCCGGCTTGTGTTTAGCCGTATTTTAGAGCACAGTGAAAGGACTAAGGAAGCAGCTAGGGCAGTAGTGGTATTGTGATACAGTTACTAATTGCTAAAGAGAGCAGACCCCATGCTTTCATTGCTCAAGAGACAGTGGCGTAGTCTTGTTCCAAAAAATTCAGATGTCAAATGAAATTGTAGATGCGAAGTTTCATATCTCCCTTAGCAATCATTTTAAACAAATATAACCTGTTCCCACTAACAAAGGAACAAATCTGGATTGCATATGCTGTTTCATAGTAAGTTGTTTTGATGCTTAGAGTGCCGTAGTGGAAGAAAACAAATGCTACCTTTATTTATGGCTTTTACTTTTTTTATTTCCCAAGTGAGAAACATAAAGAAAAAAATGGATGACAATTGTCTCATAAAAGATGCTATTAGAAGTTCTATTGTTTTCTAAAATTCCCTTCCCACACTGTTCTGACAGAGTGGCATTTGCCTGCTGCAGTAGTCCAACTTTGCTGTTAGAAACAGGTGATATGTTAGAGATAAGCCCTCTTTACTTTTCCTTGCAAAATTAAGCTTCATTTTGTCTTTGTCTCCCCCACCCCAGCCTAGCTGCCTCTCTGGTGCTCAGCATGTTCTGCTGAAAAACAGTACCATGTCATCCTTCTTATATCTGGTTGGTTGGTCTGTTTTCTTCCCAGTGGAATACATATCTAATGTAAAGTTGTTTTCTGTGCCTGATTCTGTTTGTAGCTACATTTGAATAAATCAGATGCACCTCCAATGAAAGTAATGTTACCTGATGGTAAAATATTTTCAGTAGGAATATTTGTTGTTCATTCATCATCATGGAGATATTAGGAAAAATAACCCAGGATGTTAGCCAAAAAAAAAGCCCTATGTCTGCACAGGCATTCCACATAACAGCAATGTCACTTTGTAGTTCTGCATTAAACCTCCTTGTGAGAAGTTACAGCTGTGAATGCCTGTGTCTTTCAGATTCTGTTTCAATAAACCTGTGAGAAAGAAAAAAGTGAAGGCCCTTCAGCTTTACAGCAGTTTCAAGGCAGAAGCTTTATTACCTTTTTTTTAATCCTATACTCTTCATGTTTTTACACAGACATTTCTCAGTGAAGATAAATGATGAGACTCTACCTTAAAAAGCCTTTGGGTTTTCATTAATCCGCATTAGGTTAAAAGGGAATCAGAATTCTAAAAATACAGCACATCAGAGAAACAAGGTATTTTTCAGGTCAAGGTCCTCTTTTCCATCTGGTGCCATTTGGTAGTTCTAATATCTTCCATCTCCCCCTACTTCTCCATCTGTAAATAACTCACTGAAGTAAATGCTTGGAATAATTACAGCAAAGAATGATAAAATGCAGGTTGAACTTAATCTCTTTGGGATCTAAAATGAAAAACATAACTACAGACATCACAGTTATTGAAAACTGTGGAGGTCTCCAGTTGGCAGGTGTATGAAATCGGAATAATGTCAGAGCATTAGATGCTTTGGGATTGCAGTGTGCTGTTCAAAAAAAAAGTCAAAGGGCAAATTAGTTCAGAAGAGGGGAAAAAATAACCAAGCAGGGCTGATTTTCAAAAGCAGCCTGCCATTTTGCTTCTGCAAATAATTATATACTCATATTTTAACAGTTAGATGCCTAAGTGCCTGCATCCATTTGTTAGGAAGTTGAAGATCTAACTACAACAAAATGTGTGCAAACTTGCAAAACTGGAAGGGGGTTTGAGATACTTCTAAAATTGATCAATGAATCAACAACTGGACTGCTTTCCAAAAGTTTATGGGAACAAAACGTTTCTTTTTTTTTTTTTTTTTTTTTTTTTTGCGTGAGTTCAGTATTACCCCAAGAAAGAGTTCTGGAGGAGCCCACAAGATAAGGTGCTTTAGAACCTCCTGGGTTAATGTGAAAGAAGCAATCTTCTCCTGCTAGGCTTGCATATCTCTACCAGTAATGCGCAAAGGAGGCTGGACTATAGGTACACTGTTTGCTGCTGCTTTACTTACAACTACTCTGGCATCTCAGTTTAAGAAGGAGACAAACTGTTCCATTTGTCAGCTGTCTGGGACTGCTGTGTGCTTGCTAACTGCCTGTGTTGCCATGATACCCACCTTGTGCTAGCTGCCTGCCTTAGGTCGCTCATTAGTAGTAAGGATTCAGCCAGGTAGCTAGAATAGGAGGTCTGAAAGTGAGAAAGAAGATGCCTCTTGAATTTGAGTTTGAAACCCTGTGCCAAGGGCTGCGAGAGAAACATCCAGCATAGGTTACCAAAGCCTGTATTTGTGTTCCTCCCACTGTTGCTGCTCAGAGCAGTACCAGGCCATCTCTGCTCTGAAGAAAGCACTCTTTGACAAATAAAGAGGCATGCACTGCTCTCTCCCCTTTGCCAGAATAGGTACCATTGTGAAAAAAGAAAGGTTTTGGTGAGGGGGTGTGGGGTTAATTGTAGAAATGCTATGCAGCTTTCACAAAATATATGGGGGATATCGCAGAATGAGGAAGAATGGGACATGACTCAGTATGTGTGACACCCAGCAGCATAAGATCCTTTCTATTACTCATGCAGGATGGAGCGGAAAAGATCTGTCAGTAATGTTCAGTGTACACGTGGTTTTCACTTAAGTACTTGACAGAGGAAAGTTTCATTGCTTTATTTAGTGTGTTTTAGATCCAAGAAAGGATACTCGCTATGTATCTGAAAAACTATTCATCTCTGTGGCCTTAGGACATAGCAGGCTGACTCCAATGTAAAGGGTCATTAGAGTGAGCACAGACAAGAGACTCTTATTTTAAAGCCCTTTTATATAGTCAGGGTGATGCAGAGTGACTGTGAACCTAAGAACGAGCCCATTTTAAATGTCTATAACATGATAAAAATTGCTGACCTTTACTGTGCCATACTTTCCCTCAAACTAAACTTTACATTCAAGGATAAGTGTATTCACAAATCTTAGTGCCTGTTCAGACACACACACAGACGTGCAAATGCCAGTTGAAGTTGTTCACTCAACTGGGAGACTCCCTCCACCCCAATCTGGTCTCCTGCAGTTGCTCTCTGCCCCTTTCCTCCAGCAGCTGTTTCTTCCTAGCTGTTATGTGTTCCCATCCTTCAAAAGACAGTGGCCCCACTCCTGCTTCCCGTCAGCTGTGGTGAGCTAGACCTGACAGAAAGTCCTCACCCAGGGTGGGTTGAGTCTTGGCAAGAGTTTGCAAAGGATCTCCTCTAGTGCTCTGTCTCTGCAGTGCTAAGGGTTACAGTTTCTCTCTCTGAGCTCAGCAGAAGCGGAAGAGATCCAAGATGGCCTTCTCCACCCTCATTTCTGCAGAAACAGGCTCTTTCCAAGTAGGCAGGTAGCCTTCAAAGACAGACTGAAGCTTTAATGCCCAGCTGCCAGCAGTCTAAGAGGTAGAGCAAGTCAGGCATTTTGCAGCCTCACAGCAGGAAGGAGGCAGACGCTCAGGAGGACAGGAGAGGAGGAGCAGCAGCCAGTGAGACAGCAGGAGAAGGAGCCTGAGAATTGCAAAGTGGACACCACTGCTGAGTCGTTCAGCACTTAAAAAGCAGAAGGATCATACGAAGACTCCACAGGAATCTGGTTGGGTTTCTACATCAGTGGGAGTTGCCCAGTGTGCAGGCAAGCAGACTGCTTCTGCAGCTTGTTTCTGTCAGCTTTTGAAGTAGAGAAAATGGCCTAAGAAGGCTTAGCAAACCATCAAATGGGTTTTCCACTTTAGCTCAGGAGAGAGGAAATGAGACAGCCGAGGGGGATTGATTTTCCTGGTGAGTTTGGCTTGTCAACTCAATGAGCAGTTGGCTTGTCTTCCTCTCAAGGTCAGCAGAGTGACAGCATGTCTCACTGTGCCCGTCAGGACCTTTTCTGCTGCAGTATTTGCCAGTTTCCAGTCAGCCGCTATGAAGTCGCTGGGTCATCGCAGCAGTGCTGGTGACTGACCCACCATGCCACTCAGGAAGAGGTGGCACGACGGAGAGTTAGTAGTTCACACTGGGGAGGCACAGTCTGTTTCTTAGTCCCTATTTTGGGGACCATATGTGTCAGTGGTGGAGCCTTTGGAACATATAAGCATGAACTGACAGCCTAAACTGTAGTCACTCCAGTAGACTACAAAGGCTACTTTAGGAGCTTGCCTGTTTATATAGGTTTCAGACGACTTCATTTTTTAAAAGTGCATGGAGTGCATCCAAAGCAAATAATTTTTCTGTGGTGAATGGGAAGACCAAAAGGAAAAGTCTGGAGAAAGAAGGATGGATGGTCTTTCTTTAATGTCAAAGCTGACATAAACACATCTCCTCCAAACCCTTCTCACAAGATAATTTTCTCAGCAAGACACAGATTGCTTCAATCTCTGTGTAGCAGCCTTTGAAGCTTCCCCCTTATTGCTGTTACGGAGGAGGCAGGGTTGTCTTTGAGAATTTCTGCAGTGCTGAAGTGTTCCTCCTCCAAAGGCTTTCACACAATCAGATTGTTGGTTGCTCCAGGCAGCTCCCTCTTTGGAATATCTCTCTATCACACAAGGGCAAACTGATATGCCTGTTTTGCAAAATTACTAAATTTAAAAAAATAAAGAAGTTTCATTTAAAATATTCTGACTGGCTCTTGTGTAAGGCCTCAGTTTTTCTTAGGCAGAGGCCCAGCTAAGAAGATGACAAATGGTGTTGGAAAGGAGCCACCAATTAGGAGACATCAATTTTTCTGTCAACAGGATAACCCCTTCTGGAAAACTTGTCATATGTTTATTCCTGTTCTGTTTGTGAAGGCATTTGTTTGGCAGGGATATTTTGCACAAGGGGAAGAATTTATAAATTGTTCTTTTACGGTTGTCGTTGCTGCACTGTTTTGAGTTCCTGTTGTGTGGGATATTTTCCCTGTTCAGAGTTCTTGTGCCTCGATTGGTCTGCTATCTGTAACTCTTCCATTTGCATTACTTTTGGGGAAAAAATAGTCTACTTTCTTCTATAGTGAGATCTGGGGTGAAAACACTTGTGATGGTAGTAGACACCTTGGGAGCTTAGGAACTCAGGCTTGCAATGCCTTCAGGTTGCAGGCTTAGGAATGCTACTGTATGTGTGTTCCCAAATGGAAGCAAAATGCATTTCTGAGCTTTTCTTTTTTAAAATTTATGCCTGTTATGTTTGCATCCTAGTGAGTGCTCTTCTATATTTAATAGTTCAATAGTTTCAACTGAAGACATACAGATTTTCTTCCAGTTTACACATTTCCCTTGCCCACAGTAATAAAACCTGATAACTTCCACATCTCCTGTACAAGAAATCTTATTAACTTTACTTATGGGAAGATGTACACATCTTTAATTCATCTGCATGCAGTGATTTGCAGGTGCTGCTGTGTTTCTTAATAGCGTATCGCAAATTATTTTATAAAATCATCAGTAGCAAATGCTTAACAGAGATTAGAAGAAGAAACAATGAAGTTCTCTTTACGTGGGCATATATGTAATACACAGAGAACAAGAGTTGCCTGTGCATATTATGATCATAGAATCATAGAATCTTCTGGTTGGAAGAGACCTCTAAGATCATCAAGTCCAACCGCTCCCATTATCTGCTAAACCATGTCCCTCAAAAACTCATCTATCCTTTTTTTAAACACCTCCAGGGATGGTGACTCAACCACCTCCCTGGGCAGACTGTTCCAGTGCCTGACCACTCTTTCGGTAAAGAAATTCTTCCTAATATCTAGTCTGAACCTCCCCTGGCGCAACTTATGGCCATTTCCCCTTGTCCTATCACCTGTCACTTAAGAGAAGAGATCAACACTCGCTCTCCCACAGCCCCCTTTCAGGCAGCCGTAGACAGCAATGAGGTCTCCCCTCAGCCTCCTCTTCTCCAAACTAAACAACCCCAGTTGCCTCAGCCGTTTCCTGTAGGACTTGTTCTCCAGCCCCTTCACCAGCCTTGTCGCCCTTCTCTGGATGCGCTCCAACACCTCAATATCCTTTTTGTACTGAGGGGCCCAGAACTGCACACAGTACTCGAGATGTGGCTTCACCAGGGCCTAGTACAGGGGCACAATCACCTCCCTTGTCCTGCTGGTCACACTGTTTTTGATACAGGCCAAGATGCCATTGGCCTTCTTAGCCACCTGGGCCACTGCTGGCTCATATTCACCCGGCTGTTGATCAGCACCCCTAGGTCCCTCTCCTCCAGGCAGCTCTCCAGCCATTCTTCCCCAAGCCTGTAACACTGCATGGGGTTGTTGTGCCCCAAGTGCAGGACTCAGCATTTGGTCTTGTTAAACCTCATCCCATTGGACTCAGCCCATCGATCCAGCCTGTCCAGATCTCTTTGCAGTGCCTCCCTTCCTTCAAGCAGATCGACACTGCCACCCACCTTGGTGTCATTTGCAAACTTGCTAAGGGTGCACTCGATCCTTTCATCCAGATCATTAATGAAAATATTGAACAGGACTGAACCCAGCACTGAACCCTGGGGAACACCACTCATGACCAGCCTCCAACTGGATTGAACTCCACTTACCCCCACCCTCTGGGCCTGGCCATCCAGCCAGTTTTTTGACCCAGCAGAGGGTGTGCCTGTCCAGGCCAATGGCAGCCAGTTTCTCAATCAGAGTACTGTGAGAAACGGTGTCAAAGGCTTTTACAAAAGTCCAGGTACACCACATCCACAGCCTTTCCCTTGTCCATTAACCGGGTAACCTTGTCATAGAAGGAAATCAGATTGGTCTGGCAGGACCTGCCCTTCGTAAACCCATGTTGACTGGGTCTGATCACCAGGCTGTCCTGCATGTGCTGTGTGATAGCACTCAATATGATCTGCTCCATGACCTTCCCTGGTACTGAGGTCAAGCTGACAGGCCTGTAATTCACCGGATTGCCCTTCCGACCCTTCTTGTAAATGGGAATTGCGTTTGCCAGTCTCCAGTCAAGTGGCACTTCCCCAGTCAGACAGGACTGTCGATAGATGAGGGAGAGGGGTTTGGCAAGGACCCTTAGTACCCTTGGGTGGATCCCATCCGGCCCCATAGACTTGTGGACATCTAATTGCCCGAAGAGGTCTTTAACCAAGGTCTTTAATCTTGGAACATTGAGGGTTTGTTTTCGCAGTCTTCTGTCTCAGGAGGCTTGGAGCCCAGAGAACATCTTTCCTCCCTATTAAAGACTGAGGCAAAGAAGGCATTAAGTACCTCTTCCATGTCCTCATCCTTGGTTACTACCATTCCCCTTGTGTCCAGTAAAGGAGGGAGATTCTCCTTAGTCTTTCTCTTGTTGTTAATATATTTGAAGAAGTGTTTCTTATTGTCTTTCACTGAACTGGCCAGTTGAAGTTCCAGCTCAGCTTTAGCCCTTCTAATTTTATGACTACATGATCTCACCTGCTCCTTGTAGTCCCCCTGGAATGCCTGCCCCCTCTTCCAAAGCTCATATATTTTCCTCTTTTTCCTGAGACTAACAGAGAGCTCTCTGTTAAGCCAAGCTGGCCTTCTTCCCCGCCGACTCATTTTACGGCACACAGGGATGCTCTGCTCTTGTGCCGCCAGAACTTCCTTCTTGAGGAGCATCCAGCCCTCTTGGGCTCCTTTGTCATTCAGAACCGTCTCCCACTGGACTTTCTCAAGCAGCCTTCTAAACAGTTTGAATCTGCCCTCCGGAAGTCCAAGGTGGCAGTTCTGCTGACCCCCCTCCTTACTCCTCCAAGAACTGAGAGTGCTATCATCTCATGATCACTGAGCTCCAGTCATCCTCCAACAGTCATCTCCCCGACAAGGTCCTCTCTATTCGCAAACAGCAGATCCAGCGGGGCACCTTCCCTAGTCGGTTCACTCACCTATTTGGCAAGAGACTGAATAAGAGGGACAGGCATCTGGGCCTTGGTAGATGTTGACATGACCCTAAAGCTTATCAGATTCTTACATGGGAACCCAGCTTCAGGAAATGGAGTGTATGATGGTAGGTTTTTGAAGAGTGGCTGAAAAGTTAAGGCTGAGTAATGAGTATCTACTGGGACATTGAACAGACCTGTGTTGTTTTTCAGCTATGTTGTGGAGACAGCAAGGCTTGGCATGGAATAGTTAAAGAGTGGTGTCAAGTGATGCTGCTCAGTGCTCAGCTAGCAGCTGTATTGAACATAGGTGTTAACGAGTGCAGTTGTTTTGTCCTGGATACAGACCATATGCAGACCATCTACTGTTGTCTACTGTAGGCATAGTTATGACTCCACCTGCTCACGGGTGATCAGAAGCACTCATTACTGTTTCGAAATTAGAGACAACAGTAGACATCTCACTGCTTCTAATGTGTGTCCGAACACATCCTTCTGAGTGCGACCATGCTTGGTGAAGGTAAAGGTTAAGCAGGTTTGAGGGCTCTAAATGGCAACTTACCAACTCTTTTTTAAAGCACATTTACACTGAAAAGCAAAACCACTTCTGTTCCATAAAGTCTCACTGTTTGTCTTCAGGGTGGAATTTTTATTTTGTTTAAACAATGGTGAGGCTGAATCTAACTTACCCAAGTAACTCCATTTGAACCTGAGCTAAACTGGTACCGTTCCTTGTGGTGGAGTGCAGGAAACTCAGTTGAAATGGAAGATAGGCAGCTAGTGGCAGCTTAGTCCTTGCCTGTAAACAACTTTGTATTTATGGTGGAAATTTTTTGAAGTACCTAAGTGATTTAGGATCCAAAATCTCCATTTCATTTATTTCCCGGCTCTGAAGTGAGATAAACATTTTTCAAAGTGTGTTTCTTTCTTGCTTTTTACAATGCCATCTGCCAACAAGATGCCCTCTTTTCTTACTTATCTTATTTCTCTTTTCCAGGTTGGCCTTCCTTCTATGATGTGATCAGTCCCGATGCAATTGCTTTCAATGATGATTTCTCCTATGGGATGCATCGGATTGAAATATCCTGCAGTCAGGTTAGTTTATAGTACACAAAGACCAATCCGATGGCAAAGGCTGTAAAAATCATTACAGCATACAGTACTTTCCCTAAGATTTGCAAACCTTTCAGTTCCATTAAATAGTAATCATTGTGAGAGAGCACAGTGGGTTGTAGGTAAAACAGCTGGGTGGAATGAGCCAAAGGCACTAAGGGCTCACTGGAATACACATTGTTTTCTTGTGTGAGATTTAACAGAGCAGATGTAAATGGTTGTACTGAGTGCTGAGTCTACAAAAACTGTCTTCCTGAAGAAGGTCTCTTCAAAGGAGTTTCTGAGACTGAGCCTGGCTGACTGGATTCTCACGTGAGCAGTTGGGAGGGAAGTTAAAAGCAGCGGAGCGACTGTGTGCGCTGATTCCATCACTGTGCGTTACTGTGCAGCAGTGCTAGCTCATTCCCAACACTCATTCCGAGCGTCGTCCTAATGGCTGCCTCAAACAATCTCATCTGCCATAATAACGAATTCAGTAGTCGTTCAAAACATGCCCAAATTTTGTTATCTATCTTGTACTACTTTCTCTCATCCTTTGTGCTGCCCTCCTTCACAGAGGAAGGGAATGGCATAAATTGTTACCTAGCAGAGGGAGGAGCTCCTGCATTGGTGTTGGGCAGACGTGCTCAACAGCTTGTGATCCTCTAGCTCCACGTGCTCAAACTCGTCCTGAGAGAAGCAGCAGCAGCTTCATTTGAGCCATGAGAATTTGCTGTTCTTGTTTTCTTGTTCCAGACGGTACTGATGGAGGGATAACTGGTTTCATTCCTTACAATATGCATGTTTACTTGTCAGTCAGTCCTCATATATAAATACTCAGAGTGAGTTAGGAAGTATCCTAAAAGGTGGCAAAATTGTCTTTATGGAGAATCCCATTAACTTCAATAGGGGTAGAGGGCCAGATCAGAGTGTCTGCTAGAATGTCATGTGTACTACATAATTCTGTAGTTTTTACATTAATGATATGCTTTGAAATACCTGTTCAACACTTCCTGGGAACATCCATTCCCTGAAATTCCCTAGCGAGGTAGTAATGGGATAGCAGACTGGGAATCTCATGCTTCACCAGTGATTACTGACATAATAAAAAATGAAGCTTACTCTCTTAGGCCTGCTTAGTAGGCCTGAATAGTGCTAAAATCAGTGTGCTGTCAACCTGCTGAGCCTGTGTCTGCTGACACCATTCAAGAGATGGCCAGATATTCTGGTTTCACCTGAGAAAAGCCCAAGGCAGTCTGTGGTCAGGCCAAGGAATCTGAGAATGTCCTTTACCTGTTGCCAAACAAAATAGCGTTAGCAGACCTAAGACCAGCAGTATTAGCAGCAGTCACATGCAGACACCATAAAATTAAAGCAAAACCAAGAACTGAATTTAAAGCATTAAGAAAAAAATATGGCCAAGGTTGCTGTATAATCCAATGGCAACTTTCTACCAGCTGCTCCAACTTCCTGGGGCAATAACCCCACAGATGATCAAGTCACACAGGAAAATAGCTTGAGGAGTGGTGAGCAACTTCACAGCCACTGTTCAGCGCAGTTAATAGTGCTGCATCGTGTATCCATAACAAAACCATTTCCTTCCCTCCTTGGAGTCTTAGGAATGTGAGTCACACGTGCAGCTGGAAAAAAAATGCGGTTTTATTGCAGCCTGGAAAGCAGTGGTATTGAAATGGCAGGCCTTGGTAGAACTGGGGGGAAATAGCCTCTCCCACACCCAAAAGCTTACTAATCTTTTGCAGATGAAGAAGTAGTTGATTTTTCTTTGAAAGTCCTTCCACCTGTCTCAGAGAATAAAAAATCTCTTTTTTAATATACTCCATCATAGAAAGCAAACACTGGGGGAAAATTGCTGTAATATGAATCAAAGACATCCATGGGATTATCCTAGAAATAACTTCTACTGTGTTTTGGAAACACATCACTCTGAATGTGTTTAAAAGGCCAATGATGAGTGACAGGTAGAAGCTAATTACAAATGGGTTTGAGGAATACTGTAAAACTGGTTCCATCTCTCTTTTTTTTCTCTTTCCTACTTGTGAGTCCCTTCCCCTGAGGTCTCTCTAGCTATTATTTGTTCCTGTACCAATCAATAAAATCCTATAGTCACAGAGCGCTGTTTGCACACTGAGAGTTTGGACTCAGCTGCAGCAGCTGACTGCAAGCTGCTTTCCATGCCTCCCAGCAGCATATTAGAACCAGGAGGCTTGGGAGATCCAAGCATACTGACAGGTTAGCAATGATCCCCCCTTTCCTGCTCCCAAACACATACTTCAGATGCTTTACTCTAACCATTTCGCCGTCCCAGTGCTTTCTGCCCAATGTATTTATGTGCGAGGCTGCAGCAGATGATTGTTTCTCTTTGGGAGGCTTTGCAGACCTGTCTGTACGCCCTAGAAAAGTGGTCGGCACCTATTATGTGTGGGGAAGACATAAAATCAATTCATCCTTTGTACTTTCAGCTGAGGCCCAGGTTTCTTATACTGAGATACAAAGGATTGAATTACGTTTCTTTTCAGGGCAGATGAGTTATAGAGTCCTCCTCAGAGAGAATCACCACATAAATTTTTGGTGAGGGGTAATCTCAAAAGGTAACAAATTTTGCAGTAATACAATCCTGGTGTGATTCTGCCATCGCAAGAAGGTGTAATGAGACTACCTTGGACTCTTGCACAGCTTCTCAGGTTTTGTGAGGAAAACCTTTTTGATCGATTGTCTTCGTAGTCTGTATGTTTGTGAGTATATTACTCCTGCAGACCGCTTCTCTCTACGGTTTCTCTTGTTCTGTTTCTATCCAGTGGAGAGGGAATGATTTATCTTTGGGTAAACGTTAATCTGGAAAAGATCTGTTTAACACTTCTAGCCTGGAGGTTCTGAAACGTTCTCAGTTGAGATGAGATGATTTAATTAGCATGCTGAGCATTTAGAAAAGTGTTCTCTCTGGGATGCTAGGTTTTTTAGACTTTTTTTTCCTGAGGTATGGAAAATCAGGTGAAATGCCTCATTGTGAGAGACCTCACTCTGACAAATGTATCAGGTTTTCTACGCCAACTTAAAAAAGGCCTTCAATCTAAAGCAAAATGAAACAAAATAAGCTGTGGGGAATGGAAGAAAGGGTGGCAAGACAGCAGTCTTTTAGGAAAAAGACCTGAAGCTTTGTCTTTTCTGATTCCCATGCAACTTCCCTTTGCATTTTCCTATTTGCCATGTGTTCTCTTCCTTCCTTACAAAGCCGAGCAGCTGCTAGTTATCCGTGCCTTTTCCTGCTACCTCAGGGAGCTCATCCTGATGATACCATGTGTTAGAAGTGCCCTTGTTTGTTTCTGGGGTCCTTTCTGGGCTGCCATGGCTGTTTTGGAGGCACTTCTCTGAGAGCAGAGAGCCTTCCCTGGTATGTGACTCTGAGGTGGGACTGATGGGTGGGAGCACTGAGACTTCACGTGCCTGCTTGCCCTGCTCCTGGAGTCAGTGAGGATTGTTGTTTAAGCTGTCATTAAATGGGAAGAGTTTCTGTCCCTCCTAGCTGGCGTGAGAGCCTCTCCCAGGCTTTCAGACTGTTGGGAGAGTTTAACTGCAATCCAAAATTTTACCTGGTACCCTTCCTACTGCTTTGGTGAGTCAAAGGCTGTAACAGCAGGAGAATATCTGCAACTCATTGACTGCAGGGTAGAGAGATGCCATCACTAAGTCATTCACAGTTTGGAATGATCAGTATTGCCTCCATGTATTTGGGATTTTATGAATTAATTAAATGTTAACAATAATTTGCAGTCCTTAATTTTTGCTCCCTGACTGCGAGCCCACAAGCAACTCTGTGATCTCAGTTTCATCGTTCCGGCTCTCACTGAGATCAGCTATTGACTTGAAAGGCCAAGGCTCTTTGGTAAAGCAGCATGACTTTCCTGTTCAAGATAAATATTCCTCCAGTGCGAGTTTTTGGTTTTTTATTTCTCATGGTAGGCTATAAAAATGAACTTGTGGAATCTAAGTGACTAATGACAAGAACTTACTATTATCCAGATAACTTGTCAGCCATAATGTGCAGTGATGGTAATCCTGACTTTTTAATAAGAATCGACTGGATGAGCTTCTTGAAGTATTTTACTCTTCTGTAAAGCAAGGGACTGTTACCTTCCTTACCGATAGGAAGGTGTTCACCCTGAATACCACTGTGAGTATCTAAGGCTGCTTCATACAGAACAAACGTGTCAACAGACCATCTGTAGTTTCGCATTCCTTACAAAAAGCAAATTCAACATTATTCCTATTTATAAAAATTACTCTCAGCTAGAGATGGTAGCTTTAAAAGTATTTTATATATCTTCATTACTGGTCTTTTTCAGTCATCTGTCCCTGTCTCATAGCTATACAGTACAGAAAGTAGTGTGAAATGAGTAGTGGATGAGGAGCAGAGGTGCACCCAGAAGGACCCTGATGCTCAGTAAAGTCAAGGAGAAGAAAAAAGAGTAGGAGGGCTTACTCCAAAGAATGTCTTCACTGCCTTAGGTCCATGACAAGATCACCAAGAGTTTTAGTGTTTTCTTACTGAGGGGCTTTGGCAGATGGCTGCAGGCTGAGGAGGGCCCAGAGCTGAGGCTGCCTAGCTATCCTTACAGAAGTTACTGAAACATAGGCAGTGTAGCCCTCGCCACCATATGTTTAAATGAGTTCCTGCCATGAGATCGTTACACAAACAGGCAGTTTCTGAGAAATAGTGATCCAACCAAACATATGCAGTGACACAATGGGAAATACCCAGGAAATTTGGGCTTGAAGTCTCAGGAACCCATGGTATCTCAGAAGATCATCTTCCTGGATCACTCTTACAAATAAATGCAGGTTGTAAATCCCGCTTGAAAGGGTGATGTAGGCACCAATGTTCTTCCTTGAAAGTGGCTGTTAGTCATAACACTGTGGTGATGCCATCAAGCTGCAGAGACACACAGTGATACTCTATTGTATTTTTTTTCAGTGTGGTGCTCACCTGGGGCATATCTTTGACGATGGACCTCGTCCAACTGGCAAACGGTACTGCACAAACTCTGCTTCGTTATCTTTCAAGCCAACAGAGAAGAATAATGCTGGAGAAGGCAGCGGTAATGCCAGTCCTGCCCAGACAGGCAAAACTGAGCTGTAGGACAAAACAAAGCCTGCAGAAAACTGTGCTGATCCCACGCAGCTTACGAGGAATGTTTTCTAAGTTGCCTGCTCTCTTATATCCTAGGAATGTTTAAATGTATGAAAGCATTTTACACCATCCTTCTTCTTCCTCACCTTTTCAGAACTGAGGCCTTGTCTGCGGGTACATTTACTATTATAATTGGATTGAAAAATGTGTTGACTGACTCCACAGGTTTTCTTTTCCTTTTTTTCTTTGAAATTGCTTCAGAGAATCCTAAAATGGAGAGGCTTTGGCACCATTAGTTTTTAGTTTCTTCTCAGTGCTGTGTTACTCTAGGTTTGGACACTGTTCCTTTTTTGAGTGGGAGATGGGACTTGTCTTTATCTCCAGTCTATAGGAAACTAATGGGCATAAGAAAATCCTGAATTCCCAGCACATCTCTGCTCTGTTCTGACTTGTGAGGCATGCAGCCTTTGGTCATATGTATTCAGCCATCTCCCAGCATCAGCCGCACCCTGCAAAAACTCATACTCACGGCAGCTCCTTCCCAACTGAGAGAGATGGATGAGATGTAAAGCCCACCCTTTGGCTAATTTACTACCAAAATTTCAAGGGTGTGGTTGAAAGGACATAAACATTGTCTCGGCATCTATTTTTCACCTTTGTTTGGCATTTAAATCCAGATCTTAACTAGTAAGGCTCACTTTTGTGAGCTACTAATGAGGCTATGTCTTTTTGTGATTGTGATGCCAGTTCCGCAACTGTAGCTCAAATCTGAATTAAAGTTGGAATCTTCAGGGCATAATTATAGGCACAAGTGCAGAGATAAACTCGAGGAGTGCAGAGGTTGATGGATGACGCAAGGCTGTTTATCTTGTCGGTTGCTACAAGAATTCAGAAACACAATGGTTTCTGCTATAAGGGAGTTTAGGAATGAATGCAGCAGAAAGAGGGAAATCCTCTAGAAGTGTCCAGTTTTAAAGATTAACTGGTCTGGGTGCATGCTGCCTAAAAGGCCACAGCCTTTAATTTATGCAATTGAAGTGTAGGGCCTGAGCAAAGGGTGCGATTTAAGCAATGAATTTTGAAAAAGCCTGTCAGAGCTCCAGAAATTTTCATGTAGCAAAATTTTCTGTCCTATAGGAAGTGTTCTCATGGCTGCTTTTAGATTTTGTTGAATAACAGTTTGTCTAAAGTTGTGCGTAGTACTGTTCTTTAAGCTAAACTATTCAGTATTTGCTAATACCACTTTGCCTTTAAGCATTGAGACTTAATGAATATAACATTTAGCTTATAAGCAAACTTGGTAACTAATGGATTTGGATTCATTTTTGTTTCTAGTAGGAGCAAAGCAACCACTGATTTTTATGGAAGCAGGATCAGGGTTTTTATGTCAGTGGTAACAAACATGTTCTGTAAAGTACAAACATCCTTCAGTTAAAATATAGGTACTGTAAAAGTGTCCAGAATGATCAGAATTGCCTTTTTTTTAGCAACGTAAGAAAGACATGGAAAAAACATACAATACCTTAACATCAAATAGGTGCAAATAAGGATGATATATATTTAGACCTAAAACACTCAAGGTTTGCTGTAGTGAGCACCTGTTCACAAGAGTATTTGCCCAGACGTCATGCAAAGAATTGCTCATTGGCTACAGGAAATGTTGTGCAGTCTGACCTTTGGGGTTTCAAGGCAGTCTGAGTTTCTCCTGGTCCCACTGGTTTTTAGCAATTTCTTCTAGAAGGACTGCTTTTATCCCTTGCTTTTATTTAAAGAAAAGTAAGTTTTCTCTACCACATTTTCTGTCATAAACATTAAAAAGGCAGCATCTATAAAAACGTGGTACATAAATGTGGTTTAATTCCAGATTGCTGTTGGATTTAAGCATTATCAAATTTCAGTATATTCCTGCTTTATGTTAAAGAAATATATTACTTAAACTTCAGTACACGGTAATGTATGCTGTCCTACAGGAGATTTATTTTTGCAGGATATGGAGTGCAATGAAATGAGTCAATATGGTGAGGTGTATGTGATCTCTGGGAGTTAGACGGTTTAACATAGGAAATGCATTGTTCTCTCTTGTGCGCAAACTATACCACAGCACAGTGCAAGGTAAGACAGATTTCCTTTTATTGCTCTTAGAAGATGCTAGTAAGGGCTAGTATTGAATCCTCCAATTTATTTTTCAGTCTGGTTATAATCATGACAGAGGAAATTTTTGAGCTGAACACAACGTATAGAATAATAGAATATTTCTGTATGTCAAAATTTTGCACTGTCTAGATGCTTATAAAAATGAATGCAAACTGTGTAGAAATAGCAAACTATATTTTATATCTCTATTGTTACTCAGATGCTTAAATAGCATACCTTAAAATATCATGTAAGACACATGTTATTTATATATACTATATATATATAAAATTGCACATTTTTTATATATATATATATAAGTACACAAACATATATTATCCAAGTATAATTTTAGCCTTTGGTACCTTTTTAATAATTACAACCTTTCCTTAAGAGAGTTCAATACTTTTAAAAAATCAAATATACATTTTGAAAATTAAATTTGCTTTCATGTATTTGTTGTACACAAATATAAAATAAATTTCTTTATAAATAATTCTGTTCTACTTCCTTATTTATCTCACTTCATGACAGGTTTTTGCACCCCCAGCTGCAGTATGTCTTAAGGAACTGATTTTAGTTTGCTTTGCCTTAACTTACTGTGGCTGTTATATAGCTAGGACTATGCACACTATTTTTTTTAGTGTATGGGAGCTGATGCAGCTTATCAAAAAGGCTTACAGTTAAGGTGCCTTTAATATATGGAAGTCCTGTATCTACAACAATGAAAGATTTCAGGTTTCTGCAGGTTTCTGGTGGGAACACAGCACTGCAAGCTAAACTGGCGTCCTTGCTTTTGGGAGGATATTGCAAGCGCACAGGAGCAACAGAGAGGGAAGTGTTTAGAGAAAGGCTCAGCTTTTACTTTGCAGAAGTTTTGGCTGCTTCCAAAAGCCACAGTGTGGGATCTGGTGAGTCACAGCCATGTTGTAGGAGCCCCGTGGTGTCCAGGATTAGTCTGCAGTGGAAGAATTTGGCTGAAAAAATGGTTTCTGTCAAGGTTTCATCTCTGAGGATGCAAGTTTGGAATGCCCCGTGGGCAGCAGGTTTATTGCACTCGGTAGATCAGCTCTGCAGTGGATTTTAAAGGATAGGTGCAAGAGAGACGAAGAAATTGCGGCTGTTTTCAAACCAGCTTCTATGCTTGTGTTTGTGGGAACCAGAGTTAAATCAAAATTAATTCACTTGCTAAGTGTTTTTCAGCATTGCAGAGTGTCCTAGGATAGATGATGCCTTGAAGACTTATTTTAGAAGTTTAGTATAAACCTTGTTGGTCAAAAATTAATCCCATGTAGCTCTCTGCCTCCCACACTTCCATTAGTTCCCTTTCAGAACTGTAATGATTGAATATTTCTGAAATGAGGGACTAACTGGTACCCACTAAAATGAAATGCAGCTGGACACCCTGCAGTGCCTTTGCCCTGCACACCCAGTGTAACCCAGCCAGCGTGTCAGCAGCCAGAGGTGCTGTGCTAAGGCAGCTAAGGCTATGCTAGGAGATGTGCAGTCCTCTTGCTGCTGGTGGCCTGCCAGCAGACACAAAAAATGGCTCTGAGTTCCCTTCTGACTCGAAGAAGGCAAGCTGTGTTTTGCAGTGTATGTTGTGAAATTGTGCCTAAGATGCACATACACCCCACGTACACTTCAAAATCAGGGATATTTGCAGTAAGGGACACTGTTGCTGCTGCCCCCACTGTTTCCTGGTGTGCCCTGGCCACAGGGTGGGAGAAGCAGTGATGGCAGGATCATCAAGATGAGGTCAGCTAACTAACCACTTTGTCATTCTTTCATTGTTGTAGATACAGGACTTCCATATATTAAAGGCACCTTAACTGTAAGCCTTTTTGATAAGCTGTATCAGCTCCCATACACTAAAAAATATAGTGTGCATGTGTGAACTGATTCAAACCAGGGCCTTACCACAGTGGCTATAGCGTGTATTTCCCACATAAGTGGTGGTAGGCTGGATTTATACAACAAAGGCATCACTCCAGGAGAGGAAAGGGAGCTTGTGAGGTAATCCATTGGCCTCTTATTTGTACTCATGGGTAAGTGGTGTCTAAAGGCCCTGTCATCTTTCCAGATTATAGGCAAGATAAAAGTGAAGCACACAGCCTGCCTCCGGTGGCCCAGCAGAAGACAGTGGTAATAATGACCCACAGGATCAGATCTGCCCAGTGTGAGACATGAGATGATATTGCCCTCTCAACAGCTAGGTTCCACAAAAGTGGAGCTTCCTGTGGCTGTAGGTAAGCTCCATTGTATTTCCTCGTCTTTCTCAATCCAAAAATGTCTCAGTTAAATAACACAATATCCTAAGTCAGCATTTCTATTGGGGTGACACTGAAGAACACGTTGTCACAAACATGATGCCAAGTATGGATGTGGATGTTGGTACTCTATTGATTGTACTGTAAGGTCTCAGTCTTAATTCACTTAGCCTTGTTTTGCAGTCCATTTATCCAACTGAATTTGGTAAGCCATGAGGTTAGGCCTTCTCTAACAGAATATGCAATATATATTCATTTTTTATTATCGTTTAATATGTTACAAAGTGTCTGTGCTAAATATCACTGCATGGCCAGCACTCCTTCACCCATGGTCTGGGAGGGGATGTGAAATACGTGTTACAGGCTACTTTTCTGGTCCTAACTTGGAGTTTCAAAATTGTGCCCTCTCTCTTCCCTTCCTTGAAGGAATTTAAGTATGGAAACAAAACAGATGGTCATACTTTCAGAATTAAAATCAGTGTGCACTATACCCAGTACTTTACAGAGCGTGTGGCAGAGTATTCACTGGCACTAGAAGCAGAGTTATCAACTTCCAAATTCGGTAGAATAAGACAAAAGGATGCTTAACTCATTGACAAACTGCACTAATAGTTCTTAGTTTATTGACTATTAAAATGAGGCCACCTACGGGTTGAGACAATAAACCTGCAAAAATGTTTAATCCTGCATATTTGAAGAGCTGCATTCCAGTCTGGCTTGCTCCTGCCCTGTTAGAAGGAGAAATCATTCACCACAGGGCTTGACTAAGCTTTTCAGATCAAAGTCATGACAGCAGTCGGCAACTGTATTATTTTTTCAGTCACTTATTTAAGAAAATGTGAGATAGTACTTCCAAATGCACTTCAGTCAGTGAAATCAGTGAAACAGCTCAACTCCAAGTAGTGTAGGCATGTGACGTTCTGAAATCCTTATACAGGCCACTGGTGTAACATTAAATGCAGTAAGCAAAAAGGTCTTGGTTATGTCCACATGTTTTTGGGATTAGGATCTGCTTAGACATCCCAAATTAAGCAGAAATAGTACACTCAGAAACCTTCCCCAGAGATCTAGGCCTTGTAGCCAGCCTTCTCAGACCTTTTGCTTAGCCAAAATACGGCCAGCAGAAAAAGAGAAGTGGTTCCAGAAAAGAAAAGAGGAAAGGCTTCCAGTGTTAAAGTCCTCTTTCATTCACCTCTTGTTAGACAGCTTGCAAACACTAAAGATATTTCACTCTGCAGATATCTTAGCCAGCACATTCTCATTTGGTGCTTTTTATAGTTTCAATACAGTTGATACCTGTGGTCTAACTTATTTTAGCAAGGAAATTTTTATGCTGTAATGCAACAGATCTGTTTCCATCCTCTCCATTTTCAGTTGCTGCAAGGATTTTCTTTCATTATTTTTTTCAATAGCTGGCACTCCAGACGCTTTTCTTTTCAATGTAGCCTAAAATCTGTCTAAACTGTGGCTTTACTTTGTCTTAGATCCCCTACTTTTCACTTCTTGTCTGCCTGGAAGGAAGGAATATTTGTTCCCGAAAATACAAGCAATCACCTACCGGCAATGTAAGAACCACAACAAATTGTGTGTGCCCACTTGCTTGGAAAAGTAGCAGTTCTTTGGAAAAGCAAATAAAATATGTCTTTATTGTCCTAGTAAAGTGGACAAGTGGATTTTGTGTGTGGGCTAGTTAATTTTCCTGTTTTTCCAGGCTGCCCTAAAGCGATTCTTCTTGCAGTCTGGGTATTGTCTCCTCCAGTTTACAACTTTATTATTGTATTTTTCATACAAACACGAACATCTGGAGAACATCCTCAGGTATAACTGCTGGGCAGTGCAGAAAATATCTAGCGTGATCTGAAACAGCTTTTTCTTCCCATGAAAGTGCACCCCTGGGACTGGGAAACTTAGAAGGTCTGTAATGGCGTAGAGATCCTTTCACCTCCAGAACACCACTTCACATTTGGCCTGGGTCTGTAACAACCAGCATCCCTGGTGATTTCTTAGCTGCTCACTGCTTTTTTTGTGAAATTCTTTGGTGCTGGTACTGGTTCACAGAAATCATTGTGGTAGTATCCCTGAGAACCTCGATGATGCTGCAGCTGGTGAGGAGATTGAATTCCTCTCTGCAGGAGGGATTGGTTTCTACCCAGACAGCAGTCAGAAGGTGGGAGGGTAGGTGGAACTGGGGAATGGGAAAGAGGAATTTGCATTTTGCCCCTTGCTGTTTGTCCCTTCTCTTCACCATAAATTACATGGATTTCCAATGTGACACTGTGAGATCAGGCTCTGGGCAATTAAAATAACACAGCCTTTTGAAACCCTGTAAAAACAGGTCCTAATTCTTAACTTCATTCTGGTATATATGACTTCAGAGAAACAATGCTCCTATAAATCTGAGAGGGTGGAAAGGACTAAGATCTACTGAGAAAGATTTGTCGATATATTTGAGATAAAATATTTTCAAGATGTAGTAAAATCTTTTGTAGGAATAAAATGGCTTTGGAAAATGCCCCTCCTCCAAATAACTAGCACAGAGAACAGGAATCCTAAAAACTGTGGACCAAATTCTCAAAAGAAAGATCTGTACCAGCTGAAGCACAGCACTTCTGACCCCTCATGGAGACAGTCCCCCAGCTGCCCCTCTGCGTACTTCGTTACTGCTCTGTTTTCACACCTTCTTGTATGTGCTGCAGAAGCTGCTTGCAATCACAGTGTTTTCATATACTTTTGCTGCTTCAGCCCTGTGGAACAGGATTTTGAGAAAGGTGATAATTTGAACTTGTTCCTGGCTTGAACAATTTCTAGGAAAATAATATCCAAACATTTTTTTTTCCCCCAGAGCTAAGAAAATGCTAAGCAATCTCTAGAATTTGTCTCCATGTTGACAACTTCAGCTTTGCAGGATACTACCAGTCTCAGCAGTCACCAGTGAGCATGAATTCAGTATTCTCTGTTGATAAATTACAATTTTATCTTTGTTTGGCTAGGACTTTTAGTAGCCTGCCAACTCAAAACCGTTGCCTAATATATCATTAGAGGGCAAATACTTCCCTGTGTATGTCTGTGGTGTGTGAGCAACTCCAAGGCCTGGGCATTCCAACATCCTGCTGAGGAAGGAAAACAATGTCCCAAATAATTTAGACTGCAGATTTTTCTTTTTCAATAAAATATTTGTTGTTTTTCAAGGTCAGACACTTGCGGCTGTTCAGGTCACAAGACGCCAGAGGCTGTTTACTTTGGAAAACAAGGACAGCAGTGGTGGGAGGTGCTTTAGCAACACCCAAATCCAGCATTTTAAACCAAACAACAGTCTGGCCAAAGGGCAGGTTCACTTATCCTTACTGACACCATGACATGGAGGGAGAGCGTCCAAGAGCTGACTGACATGCGTGCAACAGGAATAATATTTAGTATTCTCACTTATGAACTCAAATATTTCAAAGCATGTAGGTGATCCTCAGATGAGAGGAATAAATATTTTGCATTGACTGCAGTTACTGTTTATAGTGGAAAGTGATTTCTTGAAAGGCTGAGACAGTGCCCAGTCGTGGGTTGCATCTAAAAACATTTTGGTTGTAGTGGAGCAGCGCTTTTTCTACATCCAGATGACAAGTAGGTTTTCTTCTTCCCTTTGGATATTTTATTTCATCTTTCAGTTGCATCATCTGTTCAGACTATGGAGATTTTTCCAAACCAGGTTTTCTTCTAGGTGGAAAACAGATGAAATGAATCTTTGAGAAGCTGATACAGAGTGGCAAAAAAACACCCCAAAACAATCGTGAAAGGTTTGTACTATTAGTACAGATGGAAGTACTTTTATATATAGTTTTCTTTCCTTTCTGAATCACATCACAGGGCTGAGACGGATGGAGTGTGTTGCATTACTTTACTGCTTCTTGCTAAATGACCAAGCCCTCTTTTTCTAAGGATATGGGACTTGTCATATCTGAGGACAGCTCCGCAAAAACGGAATGGTCTCCTAGCCCTTATTGAATCGACCTTATTGAGCCGTTTCCATCCCTGGCTGGGTGGTCATGTATAAGTTTATAACACTGCTTAAAAATGTATGTTACTTTCTGTATGTGGGGGTTCTTTTAATCCTAGCTTTTTCACGACAAACCAAAATTGCCATAGATAACTGCTTTCCATCTGTGAAGATATTTGTTTCCTGCTGACATTTAATTAGTGGATACATTCTGTGGGTCAAGTTAGAGGGCAAAAATAAAAGTAGATTTTAGATGATTCAGCCCATTCTTAACCAGCAAAATGGTGTTTAGAAATGTTAAACTGCAATAAAATTCATGTCTATGTGGACTCACCTAGAGTTTCACAACAGCAGTGAGGATAAGGCACAGAGCTTCCTATTTCAAATGTCTTCAAAACATCCCTTCAAAGAATCTCTATTAGGTGTTAGGAGTGTAGAGCCTGTGGCATCCAGTTACACAGTTTTGACCATTTAAGAGAGGTGAATAAAATAAAGCTGGTTTCAGAAGCATACTGTGAATGGATTACTGTTTTACCCCTGAAAATACACATTTCTTCCAGCAGTATAAAAGCGAGGGAGGTGTTTATGCCACCAGTGTAGGAAACACACATCTCCAATGTCTAAAGTAGACTAACGAGAGCTATCAAACTTGCTAATGGCTGAGGAAGGCCTTTCAGTGCCTCACACTGGTAAACCCTAAGTGTTTTTTGTAGAGCTACTTCTGATTGACAGCAGTGTGAATGAGAGGCGAATAGGATGCAGCACCAATCTAATGCAGTAGTCCAGGTGCCCTTAATGGCAGTGAGTGAATATGGAGAAGCAAGTCCAGCAACCCCAGCCGAGAAGCACATAAACTGCCAAAGGCACACTCTGTTACCTTGAGCCTTACCTAGTAGATGTATTTCTCAATTGACTACGTTTTAAACCACTGATGTTTCAGAAAAAGGAATACAAATTCTGCTGCTTTCTGTAAGGAAGGAAAAAAGGGCCAAATGACAAACAGAATCACTAATACAGGGGACCATCCCTGAGCTGCGTCAGATAGCAGGCAGGCACAAGGACAGAGAGGGACTGTGCTCTTACAGGCAGATCCCAAAGGTGAGTCACCGACTTCTGCTTTCCAAATGCATATGCTGTCCTGGGCAATGTGCAACCTCAATGTGTTTGCCATTGTGCAAAGAAAAATCTGAACTCTCTTGCATTCAATCAAACAGCTTGTCCTTATCATGATCTGTGGGCCAGGCAGTCGGCTGTAGGAGGCCTGTAAAGGAGTAAACCTGTGATTGTTTACAAGATAACTAGGGATACCTTGGAATCAGCTGAGGCAACTACTGCTTTTAAAAAACATACCTTAGCTAAGAATATTTATATTTTGAGAGCAACAGCATAACTTTGGACAAAATGCTCACCTCCAGCTCACAAAGCGTTTTCATGCCTGAGATAGTATTACAGTTTAGAAAATTCATGGCAAAGTCTCCAGGTTTGTTTGAAGACATGCATGAAGAATTATATGGTGAAACATTTTGTTCTGGCTGTGAAAAAAGTTAATTCAAAACAACTAAAATGTCAGCCATAAAGATGTACAACATTTCTCAGGAAGCCTTGTCTACCCTGAACAAATGTTTTCATAAAAAACAGCCTGCCTGTAATAATCACTGTTATTGAAAAGACATCCCAAGGTTGCTGTATGGAAATATGTTAAATACGTTCTGAAATTCAATCTAATATAATTTCAACATTAGAGCTCATTCATAATCCTGTATTAAAAACCTATGCAATTTTCGTGAAATATGTCTGTCTGTGTAATCATGAATACTGAATATTGCCATGGCTTTCCAGGAATTTTCAACCTCAATGCGGAGGAAAGAAAATTCTTCCAACTGGACTTTTACACCACTGAGAAGAAATAACAATAACAGCTCTAAACTTAAAATAAACATTTCTGGAAAAATACTATCTTTAAAAGAGGCTGCAGTCTGAGTTTCAAGCTACTGGTAATACAACACAGGGGCTTCGAATGTGCCTGTGCTTACAGCTCCTTGCTTTGTGTGGTACTGGGGACAAACAGCCCCAGTAGGAAGCTATCTGTTTGCTCACGCCCAGGTTTAGAAAGTGATCCCTTCAGATGGAGTTGGTCTAAATCCCATAAATATTTCTGATTTGAACCCCCAGTTTACCATTGGTTGTAGCTGTTTCTCTGGTTATCAAGTCAGTTTTGCCAGTTCTGGCACAGCACCACAAGTGAATGCAGCATCACAGGGATGGAAGGGTAAAGAGGCAATCTTCAGTGTCACCACACATGTGATGTGCTTGTGTGAGTACACCAGCTGCTCATCATTAATTTGTGTTTGTAATTTTATAAAAGAATCAAAGCCTATAAAGTAGGCCCTGCAGAAAAAAAAGGTGAGGAATGAGAAAGTTCTGTTTCTGTCTCTAATGTTCCTATTCACTGATTACTCTTGGATATTTTTCTTTTTTATGAGCAACCTTTTTTATTAGTGGAATATTACTGGTTCCATGGCATGACTTTAAAATGATAGGAAAAATTATGCAACTGGGATCTCAATTATTCAGCACAGCCATTTTAATCCTTCGAGTTATTTGATCCAGTACAAGGTAATACATGTCTTATTTCCAATTAGAATACAATCCTCACTATATTCATCATCTATTGATGTCTGCTTTTCCATTTGCCAGAGACATGAAAGTCTATGATTCAAGGGTGCCATTCAGACTACCCTACCTGTGGACAATTATGTAGTGTCAGCAGGACTGCATGTAGGTTTGATGCCTGTAGCCCAGGGCAGCTGGGAGCTGCTGTGCGCTTCCTTCCCTGCAGAATTTCTCACCAGCTGACAGTGTATTGCAAAATATGTTCCTGCGTGCCTCCATAGCCCTGGGCCATTTGTATGAGCGATGTTGCAGAGAGATTTTTTTTGAGACTGCTCAAATGCATGTGGCAAAAAGATCACTTTTCACAGCGTAAGGGCCTTACACTGCAAACCCCCTCACAGTGCTGTGTGCTCTGTGACCCTGTGCTTTGCTCTCTTTGCTCTCCTTGGGGGTGAGGTGCATGATGCACCAAGGACACCAAGGAGAGAAGAGGAGCAGAGAGGAGAGGAGAATGGGAATGGTGGTGGGTGAAACCAGAGTCTGGCTCTGACCCATCACTGGCTGCCTTGTGCTGAGTGATACCAGTCCTGCACCCTCCTTCTGCCCGCATCCCTCTACTTCTGCCACTCACTTGGGCTGGTAGTTTTATACTGGCACTGAACTGATTTATCTTTCTGAAGCCATAGAAAACTAACCCAGCAAAAATGAAGCAGGCAATTTGGACTGCTGTGGTGAACTGTCTTATTAGCAGGGTGACATGAGCACTTGAGCCAAGTGCAGCAGAAAGGAGGAGCAGGGACTGGGAGGACTGGAGGAGGAGATGATGGGGACAACTCGTCACCCTCTAACGGGAAAGGCAAGTTTGCTATGCTCTAGCATGTAACTTCACTCTGTCGGTCTTTCCCTATCTATATAAGTAGTTAACAAACCCCTTCTAATACTTAAAAAAATATCTTGAAAGATCTCTTCAAAGCCTCCAGTGAAAAGCTGATGTTGACTACAAAGCTGAGTGTCCATTCCATGAGCTGGAGCAAGACACATGCACTCAAGAGATCCCAGCTCTGCATTATCAGGTTAAAATGATATGGAAACTCTTCAATATTCCTCTGGCTTCAGCCATTCATTTATCGATGGTGCTGCCTCGAGGGGGACAAGTCACAAAAGGACTCCCAAAAGCCATGGTCCTGCAACGATTGGCATTATAAACTCCCTATGGTCCAGCTTACCCCTTGCATAGCCCGTAGTTACTTCTGAAGGTGTTAGCATCCACCTTGTGAAGAATTTATCTCCGTCTTGTGCTCACGGGAAAGACAAAGGCTGCTATCTACATGAAAAAAACTCTTTAGAAACTTGTGCCTCTGAGTTAACAGGTGTCTATCCAGCTTTAGTTGGCCTAGAAGCGTGGAAGAGGCCTTTGCCTCACAAAACTCAATTGCCTTGATGCACTTAGGAAATTTGAGGCAGACTGTCCATCTCTCATATTTTAGGAGCCCTTTGAAAGTAGGTTTATCCTTGGTCTTTTCATAGCATAAACATGCTATGGAAGAAGACAAGAAAAGCCAAAGACCAGAGCTCACCAGCAGAGTACTCTCAGCTACATCCTGAGTTGGGAGCAAAGAGGCTCCGTGCAGAGCATGCCTGTGAGCTTAAAGGTGAGGCCTGGAAAGCAGATGACTTCTGTAATGTTTCCCTGGAATTAGAGGTTGACTCATTCTAGTTTCTTTATTTTCCTAATGTGCTGAACTCCAAGCACAATGCACACTGATGGAGCTGAGAGCAAAGCTATAGTGCTGAAATGGACTGGTGTTTTCTAGGTCAGCGAGTTGACTTAAGAAAGAACCTTCCCAAAAAGCTATTCCAGAGCCCCTTAGACTGGGTGCAATGGTGACAAACAGTGTCCTCGTGGGTGTCTAGGTCTAAACTGAGAAATGACACTTGTGCCCACCTGTGTACAGCAGGCTTTGTTCTCAATATTCCAAATGGACAGTCCGCTTCCCATGTATGCAGCTGTCAAAGCGGGATATTAAACTGTTTTCATCATCAAGTGTGTACACACATGCAAACTCACCCTCACTTGCCCTTCAGTAACTCTGCCCATCCTCAATATCTCATGCATGTGTGCAAACAGCCAGGGTGAGAAAGTGGCTGCCTTGCTCTTTGCCCTGTCTGTCACCTTAGGAGACAAACGTAAATCAACAAGATGCTGAGCACTGTTGTCAAAGGGCAAGCACTGGTGAGCTCTGTGCAAGCCTTGCTTTGAGCTGTTTTTATAAATTAATATTTTTATTCCAGATGATAGATGTTTGAACTAATCCAAAAGTGCAATGCTTTGCAAAGGTGTGGAAGGGCATGAGCCCACAGCTCTGAATTTTTGTAATGATTTTTCAGGTCCCCCTTTAAAAACTGTCCCCTCACTAATCTCAATAGTGAGCTCCATTACAGGTAGATCAAAAAGCAGATCTATACATTTTCACATAAGTATTTGAAAAGCATTATGCTGAAAATACTCTTTTTTTACTCTAGTTGTAGGGAAAAGAGCTGTACTAGCTGTAGCATTACATAACATTGTCATCCTGCACATGGTGATTACAGGGCAGAGAAATTCCAGACTTTGCCACTGTAAAGCATTTCTGGGTGCAGCTCCATGCTTACACAGAGAACACCTGAGATTTAACTTATGTACTTAATTTGTACTGATCAGGAACAAGAAATTTCCCTATGATGAGGTAGCCAGGCTACATGCAGTCACTTCAAGCCACATCGTTTCAAAGGTAAAAGAACACAGCCCTTTTAAAATTGCAAATCCTCCAAAAGCCTCAGACCTACAGCAGAAGACAAAGGCAGTCAGCTGCCACCTGCTGCTGTTTCTGCAGGATGAGTTATCTCCACTGCTATAGATGTCTTTTGGAAAGGCTGCCCAGGAAGAGATGTCGCAGAAAGGTGTACTAAGAAGCACTTTATTTGTGAAGGTGTTTGGCATTTTGCTTTTTGTAGAGAGCTGGGAGGCTGCCCTAAGGACAAGAAGTTCCCAGTGAGGGCTGAAGAAAGAGGATTCCCTGGTTAGACAGGGAATTGCAATGAGCATCGGTCGGGAGAGGGTAGTGATCTCCTACAGCGTTTGGTATACTTAATTTGTGGGTGCTAGGATCTCACACTTCTATGAGACACAGTGCATTGAGAAGCAGAAGGACTTCAAAACATGTTTCAAATTATTTCAGCTCAAAACATTAGCAAATGTGGATGCTCTTGAGCCTTGAGCTGAATCCTTGAGGAGAAACACGGAGAAGGGAAGAAAATTAAAATCCATGAGAGCAGATAGTCTCATATTGTTTATGGAGAAGGAAACTGAGGCACAAAAGCAGATATGAACCATCTGGGGTCAGTCAGATAGTAATGCTGAGAGTAGCAAATGTTTAACTTGCCTTCCTTGTTTTGGTCCCCAGACATGCATGACCACACAAGGGTGACCCTCAGCTACTAGCTTAGGATGGTGGCTTTGCTTGCCTTCTGCTCAAGCAAACGGGTGCAGCCTGAGCTTAGAGGAAGGGCAATGAGGGACATTGCAGAGGGCAGTGTGTGTGTGTCATTGGTGAAAGCACTGGTGGGTAGTGGGGTGACTTTGGGTTTTTAAGGTGAGTATATCTATGGTGGGTGGTAGCAGTTACTGGAGGGTAACTGTTCCAAAGGGGACAGTCAAACTGCTGCCATCATGGGCTATGACTTAATAGCAATAAGAGTTCTACTTCTCACCCAGCAGCTCCAAGAAGGCATCTAAGGGGTTGAAAAAGAGCAGTATTGTGACTGTTCCACGTGTGCCAAGCATTTTAACCTCCCAGTTCATGGCCTTTTGCTGTCCTCTGCATTTATGCTCAAATGTTGGCAGGGTGTGTTTGGTCCAGAGTCACCAGGCTGCAAAGAAACGCACTCTGTCGGGTCTGGAGTTATGTGCTTGCTTTCATCACATGGATATGTGTCAATGTGTCACTTTAAAGTAGTTCAAGTAAGAGAGATGAGGGAACAGATGAGGAGGAGGGAAGCAGGAAACATGTCATAAATCCACAGTGAGAGGGACTCTGAAGTAAGAGCATTAAAGACTCTGGAAAACACATAAAAATCTGCCGTAGAAAGGGCACTGTCAATGGATCCTGTCAGTGCAGTTTGCTTTTTATTTCCTAGTGTGCACTATGATATAAAAAACGTTCACCTCTACTAGATGATCCATGAAAACTCATATTTCACATGAGATTTATTTTTCATATGAATAGACTTGATGTTTCCAGACACTGGTGGATATCAGTCGCCATCCTATAAAACAAGGCCACCAGCACCTGCAGTCTCCCAGGAACTGTCTCTTCCAAGTTCTGTTTCTCACAGAAGGGCCATTTCATTTTGTTTCTACTTTTATTTAAGTAGAGCTGAACTGAGGAATGTAGAGTTAAATGAAAAATAATGGAGACAGATCAGACTGAAATAATTTCCCCCCCCATTCCTACTCGTGCAATCATCAGATATGTGAGGCTTTACGCTTTCTCATGTTGCTATTGCAAAAAAGAGAGAGAAAATTTGAATCCACTCAAATAGTACAGAGAGTCTCAAATGCTACAAAGAGTTTCCCACTGCAGGGATCTGAAATTCCCTCAACACTCAGAATATTAAACAGTCTGGGGCTTGTGCTTTTAGATAGAGATTTGAGAGATGAGAACATCCTGGCTTGCCTAAAAATGTTTGATGAAGGGAAAAATTGCCAATGCAGCAACCACCAGCCTCTCTGGCAGCCAACTATATTTTCGCTCAGCCATCTCTGCTGCCTTCATGGGACTTAACATGTCCAATATGGGGAAAAGGCCTCCAGACTCTGTCTGAAAGATTCAGTGATGCTAGTGAACATGATGAAATATAATTTCTCTACGAATATGAGCTGAGACATCCCAGTCTGAAAGGGGTCCTTCCTCCTGACAGCCAGCAGACCCCTCACTGTCCCTCATCTTATTCATTAGGCACACTGTCTAATAGTAAGGAGGCACACCAGTGAATTTGGTGGCAGTTGATTGTGAAGGGTTGATGTCACGCCTTTGATCTGCTGCATCTGCAAGGTATTCTTAGACAATTAAGTACTATACCATGGGAATGTTAGGAACGAAGAGCCCTTCACACTTGAACTGCCCTGTGGGGACCCACCGACCAGACAAGTGCACTCTTTCCTTCCTTCCGCCGCCCATCGTACCTTGCTCTCCTCCTCCTATCATAAAGAGCTATTGCTGCTGAGATTGCATTTTTCTTTCTTCAGTTTCTTTGCTAGTCTATGTGTAATGTATTAGTGGTGTGAAATGGGGAGGAAGGAAATAGAAGGGAAGCACAAGGAGCAAAGTAAACATCTTCAGGGAGGTAGAGACCGCACAGAGAAGTGCTCACTCATCTGTTTGAACCAGGAATTTAACATCCTTCTGCTTTGCGTGGCAGTCCTGCATGCAGCCCTGCCTTTTTGGTTTTGCCAGGAGCCAGGGAGGTTGCAGAGCCCTGTGAGTCAGGCTCCCAGGTGCCTGTCCTTCACCACACCAAGCCACACTGGACTTGCTTTCAGCTCTGAGGCATTTGAAAAGTACGGATGCATTTCTGTTCAGCGGATCAGGCTGCTACGTACTGGGACTTTTGCTGTCTTTCCCCCAGTGATGGGATGTTAGGATGAGCTGTCTCCTGCATGTGATGGCTCAAATCCTGCCAGGAGTCAGAGTAATGAAGGCTCAAATCCTGCTGGGAGTCAGAGTAATGAGACAACTACAGCCTGCAGCCTTTTGGGCACTGAGGTAATGTCTATCCCATGAAATCCTGAAGTGCTAAGAGTACAGCCAGCAATGCCACAAGCCCCCAACCTGACTGAGATGGGGTGAGCATCTCTAGGGAACAAATGGCACGACCACACCGCAGCCCTCATGTCACTTTCCCAGTGTCTTTCCTGGGGAGGGCTGCTCGTGCAGCGAGCCTGTGCTCCTCTGCTTTTGCTAGGAGACCCACTGAGGTCACAGCTCAAGGGTATGTGGTTGCAGGCTGGAAATGTTAAGAGGGCAGAGGTACCTAGTGCATGTCTTTGGTGTCTTCCCAGCTTCCTCCTACCCCATTCACCCTTCCCAGGCAAGAGGAGTCTTTCAGGACTGTTGCACAAATGCAGCTGTAGCCAGGAAATGGAGCAGAACAGTAAAAACCCAATAGGGATCCTCATTGTCACCAAG
Source organism: Tapera naevia (assembly GCA_033556795.1). Classification (NCBI taxonomy): domain Eukaryota; kingdom Metazoa; phylum Chordata; class Aves; order Cuculiformes; family Neomorphidae; genus Tapera; species Tapera naevia. Next base: position 16,170,491 of record JAUMJJ010000059.1, read on the forward strand.
AAAGAGCCTGACTGCTTTCTAGGCTGGATGGGACCCTGGGCCTCCAAATGGGAAAGAGCTATGAGAAGCCCAAGGTGGCTCAGGGCTGAAGTGCCTGGAGGCTAAGGCCAGTTCTTCACCTTGGATTGGGCCTGGATCTGCTGTACAAACCATGGGGCCTGGAGCTGCGTGGCTGCAGCATGATAACTGCTGGAGAAGACAGGAGCAACTTGATAATATTTATGTGCTTGTTAATCAGCAAAGGGGGTAGCTTCAGTGACCACCAGGTACAGTGTGGTTCACTATTATGGGGCTATGGGTCCATGGCCTTACCCAGGTTCATTCTGCCTTTCCTTCTCTTTGGTGTAGTTTCCTTGGTTCCACACACAGAGCTGGGTTTGCAGGGAAATACGGTAGCCTGCAAGAGTACAGAACCACTGATCCCAGCCACTCTTGGCAACGACTGAAAGCTACTTACTCCTTTTCTAAAACTAGAACTAGCCCAAAAGTGCTGCAACAAACCCTCCTGTCTGCCAGGAACACTGGGCAGGAGTGCTGTGATATAGAAAAGACCCCACTTTTACTGCATCCTAGCTGGAGTCTGGACAAGAAAGAGCAACTTTTCTAAAACTCATCTTCACCTTGAGCTAGAGGCATAGGCCGTCATTTATCTATTTTCTTACCCCTTAACCTCTAATTTTGCAATGACTGTGGAAGTGCATCTGATTCAGTGTTTTCTGGACAACCTGTGCTCCCTCTACGGGAGAGAAACGGGAGATCTGGCATGCAGCCGGACTCTTTCCAGCATCTTAAAAGCTACTTAGCCATAATTTTCCCTAATTTTATTTCTTCAGCTTCAGTGATCTAACTGTCAAAGTAGCAGTAGGTTGCTGCTGTGCATGTACTTTGGAGAAGAACACCCTTTGAGTCAAGTGTATAGAAGCCATGTGGGCTGCGTATAGAAGCTATGTACATGAGCAGCCCAAAAGCCCTTGACCCAGACCATCCCCTGACTGGGGCAGCCTGGTCCTGCTGACTGTGGTCCAGGAGGACAGAAATCAGCTCCAGACCCTGGGGTGCAAGCAGGCTGTGGGAATGCAGGTAGGAAGGCACAAGGCAGATAACCGAGGTGGAAAGCAGAGCCCTTGTGGATGCATGTGGTTGAATGATTAAGGTTTCTGCCTGGTGAAATGGTTGTGGGAGTCATGCACATAAAAAGAGGGTCATCTGATGCAGGGACCCCAGTGAAAAGCCTCTGGGGGCAAGTGGCAGTGGCCACTCCAGTGCCCCCAGCTTAGCAGGCACCCACAGCAAGTTTCCTCGTGCTGCTGCTGGCTGTGAGAGCTGGGGACACAAATCACATAAGGGGAAAGAAGGATTTTTGGAAACAAATGCAGAAACATGTGCTTGCATCACTGGCCTCAACTCCTAATCCAGATACTCCAGGGTACCGTGTGTATTTTTTCTTAAAATATGCACTAAATGGCATATGTGGATGTCCTTACATGTGCATGCCTGGTTTGTGGCTCCAGCGTAAGAGGACCAGTGGGAAGAAAAGCAGGGGTTAATCTGTGTAGCTCCAAGCCCACTGCATCCTCAGGGATGGGGGGAGGCTGTTCCCATGTGGGGCTGCAGCAGCTGTGGCCCCGGGTCCCACAGGGCTGGGGGGGGGATGTGCCGACTCTAGCCCCCTTCCCCTTGGCACTCAGCCCAGTCCCAAGAAATATAAACCAAAGAAGCATAAACAGATGATCACATGAAAAATATATCATGATTAGCCAGATAGATCCCAAATGTTTGTTCTGTAAACTGCAACAGGCAGCACAAGTGTTCGCTGCAGCTGTAGTTTCTCATCTTATTTGTGTAAGTGTGCTATTAAGCTTAGACATGGGCAAAATAATCTTTCCTTGATTCTCACTTAAGAAGCTGCTTTAAAGATATATTATATCAATGTTTGATTTGACCCTTTTGTGACTGGTATTATACCGTAAACTGATTCTCACTTAATAGAAAATCTTTGTGCATTTTTTCTCCTGAGTTACTTCCTTTTCCCTCTGAAGCCAGTAAAGTGGTTTGTTTTGTGAATGAAAGCTGGATGCCTTTAGCAAGATGGCATTAACACTGACCTCTGCTCATGCATTGAATTCCTGCCCAGCGGGAGGCAAGGTTGGAGGAAGGGGTTAGTTCATTGATGGTCAGAACCTGCTGAGTGCAGGGCTGTTAACCTGCCTGGAAAGGGAACTGCTCAGAGGGCTTTTCCCTTTCTTGCTTTAGGTCAATGAAGCCATCCTTCTCTCCCTTTAGTTTTAACCATCTGCTGGAAAGATGGCTCTGATTCATCTCAGCTTGCTAGAGACTTTTTTTTAATATATAAAATAGCCATAAATTGGGAGGGGGGAATACGCTTTAATTTTCCTATTGCTACTGCCTGTATCAGAGAAGACTCTGAATTTCACAGCATGAAGTATTTAACAAGGACAATGCAAAGAAATAGAACCCAACCCCCTCCAGCCATTTCCCAGCAAATTCAGCATGGTTTATGCTCTTTGGATCCTAAAATGCGTTCTGGAAGAAGAATAAACTGGAAAAGGAATATTTTGTGAAGCTGATTGCCAATCTCGTCTCCAGACAGCTAGTTCTGAGGGAGATGGGTCTATAATTTACAATACTACTGGATTCTGAAAAGGTATTGTGTAAAAACAGCAACTTTTTACTTGAGAGTTTTATCTGCTGAATATGGTGATAAAACCTGTGGTCTGCTTTTTTAGAGCTGGAGAGGACTCAAAGTGCAAGTCAAAACCCAGAAGGTTCACACAGCACAACTGGAAAACACACTGTAGGTTTCTCTCCTTTTCATCTTCTTAGTCCTTCAGAGACAAGGCAGCATTTAGAAAATCAGCTGCGTCTGCACTCAATATCACACTATCAAGAGATTAATTAATTAATCCTCCTTCTCCTCCTCATTTTTCCCCTTCCACTTCGGCTACCAAGTTTCTTCATCTGCAGGTGGAGGAGTGATTGTATTGAAAGCAGAGCAAGATTTCTGTAGTTGAAGTTGAATTGTAGCCATAGCGATTAGAAAAACAAGCATCGTATTTTAGGTCTCACATCAGTGTCAATCCAGAAGAAATGCATTGAAGTATCAAGAGGAAATTCATTAAAGTCTGTGGAATTGCACCAGCACGAGATAGGTTTCATAGAGATTCGGCTCTAACTTTGGTGTCTGTTTTATTTGTAAATTGAGCAGATAGATAGAAGTCACTGGGAAATCATTAAATTGGAACTTAGCAATTTTTTCATTTCCGCTTTTTTTTTTAAGAAAACCATGCTTTGCCGGAGTCTACAAGGAGGAGCTTGAACTACTTGCACCAGCTAAGACAACACTTCTTCTCTATAAGATGAGCACGTTGAATAAAGCTTATCAAAGTAGTCGTTTCTTTTTCTTTTAATTCACCTCCTGACCTTTTAACATTACTTTACTCAACAAAGGACAATAGGGCCAATCCAACTCCCATTAAAGTCAGCAGGAGTCTTTTCATTGACTTCAGCTGATGTTGGGCTGGGCCCAATAAGACTGACTTTAAAAGTAAAAAATAGCAACTCAAATAGAGCTTTATCTTGCCCCCTGTGGCTTGGTAACTGACCTCCCATCACGTTCACTGGGACAGGATCGGGCCCGTTAATAAAAAAAACAAAGCAAAACTATTACTGGACTAATCCTGTAACTTAAAGCTTATAAAGTATTTGCATTTCCTCTTTTTAATCACACAGGAATACTTAAGAAATATTCATGACTTTATGAACAGGGAAATGCTTCCAGCTGAACAGATTGGATTCATCTTTGGGTTGCTTTGTGCCCCAGAGATCTCTCTTTTTAAAATTGGAATATGACAAGGTTAAGGGGCTCAAAGATGACCTCATGCACCTCCTTCACTCTTCGGCTTTTCTACTCCATCTTCCCACACAAGCATCATCCTGCTCCTTTCCGCTTTGCTAGTACCTTGCCAGGCCACCCGAGCTCCCATTCTCTGCACTATTTGCTCTCCCAGAAGAAACTGCCACTGGTCTTTTCTACCTGCTTGTCCTTGAGTGAGCAGAGAGTGCACGGAGAGATTCAGAAGGAGCAGGGGGGTGATGTTGTTGCCTGTTGGTCTGATGGGAGGAGGTAGACTGGATTTTATTAATTTCTACACCTTCATCCTGAGACCCTAAATGTTTGTTATCTAAATAATGCTTAATATACACCCAAACACAAGGGAAGTTCCACCAACTACACAAACTCTCTGTTTTATGATGTAGATTTTCCAGTAGCTCTGGGCATGACATTTATTTCTTTATTGTTTTTTCATGATGCTCTTTTCCCCTTTCTTTCTAATTACCTTACAAGAAATCTACTTGGAAGACTCTGTCTCTAGCACACTAAATTGTTTTGCCATCAAGAGAAGAAAGGTTATTTGGCAGTTCTTTGAATTGCTGTTAAAATTGCCACCTACAATAGGTGCTTGTATGCTTTATTCCGGAGACCCTAGATCACAAATTTCCTTTAGGTTAAAAATAAATCCACACACTGGCATCTGTGGAGAATGTTTTCCAATGTTAAAAAACTACCCTGCCTTCAGAAAAATTTGTAGCAGCCACCTAAGGAAAGGTGGGCTGGATGCCACAGCCACACTGCAAGACGGGATGCAGTGCCACTGCAAAGCAGCAGATGCTGTTCTTCGCTCACCCTGGTGTCATGAACACTTCTCCTTTTCAGCAGAATCTAAATTTACCCAGGCCCTTAAATACAGACACATAGTACACTAGAAAGAACTCTCAGATATCCTTGGCATCTCCTACATGAGGAGGAAGAGCCCCCCTGACTCCTTACACCATCAGCCATGGTGTTCTCTGCTTTCACCCAAATGCGCTGCAACGTCAACATCAGTCACTTCAAAGAGCTCTTTCATGTACCACATATTTTTTTTATCCAGAAAGCCCAAGCATAAGGCAGATATGGCTGAAACTGGCTTTATTTGGCTCGCCACTTGTGTGGCCCCTTGGAAAGGTCTCAGAAGAGTGAATACACTTTCCGTGTGCTTTCAGAGAACAGGTGTAAGATATAAAGGTTTTTCTGTCACCTGTTGTCAGAAGTGCAAGGTAATTAATGGCTTTGTGTTGCTCTGAGGTGTGCAGGTCCTGCTAAGGTCCTACTAAGCAAAGAATTTCTCCCCAGTTTGCACTGCGCTCTTCACTGGGTGAGACAATGTGCGGAGATGGGCAGTTTCTGTTCCTTTCTGAGAAGGCTCCAGTTTGTGTCTCAGGAGAGGGCCGATAGTACCAGAGGGCATGCTGCAGCGGGATGGGAAGCACAGCTGCCTTCACAGCTGCCCACGTTGGCCACTGCAGAAATATAGGCTGCTCCTCACAGCACCCACCTCTCTGCAAGCAACTGAGACCATGTCCAGTTTTGTCATATGGCGGATGCTCTGGGGAGCTGCCTCTAGAGATTCAGCTCTTCTGGGAGCAACGTTTTGATGAGGACAGCCCAGCCCTATTTCAGGATCACACATGTAGGGAAGCCTGGGGAGAAGTGCATACCTATCCTACCAGCTCACTCTTTCCAGGCATGTGAGTGCTCGTGCAGCAAGGGATGCCACTCTCCATCCTTCCCAAGCCCCTATGCAATAGCAAGAGGAACCAGCCTAGTGGCACTCCTTTTTGTGAAAACTTTGATTCTGCGTGTCCTAGACACAAGAAATGGAGCAGGTTCATGGGAGCCTGCCTACAACGCACAGCAAATTTCTCTTTTTGTGCTGGCAGATCCTTACTGTTGCCCCATGGTCAACATTTCAGGTCTTTTCTCCCCAGTTCTTACTAGTTTCATGCAACAGCCACCTAGTTCAGGACCTTAGTCGCTGTAAGCTCCTTCTATCATCTAGCTCACTGTCTGATGGAGCCCTTGCTCTCCACTGAGCACAGAGAGAACCCACCAGAAAGAGGCATCTGATGTGGACAGTTAGGTATCTAAAGTCAATCAGGATAAATTCAGTTTACATGCTCAAAAATCACTAATCAAGCCTTTCCCTAACTTCTTAATCTCCTGCAAACATGAGATCTGACTAAAAATAATAGCTAAATAATAACTCACTTTTTGGGGAAATCTTCTGGTAAATTAATGAGAGCTGGTGACATTGCTTACCATTCAAGTGCCACCTAAAGCAACATTTGTTCTTAATGATCTATGTACATGCAAACATTGTGGCAAATTCTCTGCTCTTGGATTTCTGCAGGGAGAGACAATCCATATACTGTACTCTACTCTTAACCAGAAGCCAGAAGAGAAGGAAAGGCACATACCTGATTTACTGCATATATCTTTGTAGGCCAAACAAGGCAGGCAGCCAACAGCCTATTCCAAGCAGCAACCATGGCTTCAACTTGCTTTTGCAGCCAAATAAATATGGTGAGGCATAGGCAAGAGGTTATATTTTGCACTTTTGATTTCCATTAAAAGGCTTAAAGTTTTTTGTTTACGTGCTCAAAGAATAGAGGCCAAGTCTCTTCATGCTCGTAATTACTCGGGTCCAACTAGCAAGAAAGTTTGTTTTTCTCATCTAGAAAGCATTTTTCTGTAGCCAGTCACTTATAAAAGTTTTTTCCATTTCTCTGTTCTTTGAATATTAAGCAGCAAGTAGAAACTGGTCCCCTAGAGGATATAATGCTTTCTGCTGCCACAGACCATCGTGTACTTACCAAAAAAATTGATTTCCTTTGGACCCAAAGATATTGCTGTTTTCCTGATTGATTGAATACAGCTACATATTTCCAAAATACGCAAAGGTGAGACAACCACAAATGTATAATTAATGAATTGTTCTGGCCATATTTACTACAGAAGTTACCTGAGCCTTGGCTGGAAAACATATTCATTCTCATCTGGGCCAAGTGCATGCCAACATGTAGTATATTTTCATTAAGTTACATGATATGAATGTTTTTAAGAATCACTTGTGTTCTTCCAGTCTGCCTGCCAGAAGTATTGCCCAGATTAATTCCCTATTTAATCACGAAGGAATGCCGTTCAAAAGATTTGGGGTCAGAAGTGCTCAATAAATCAATCCAGATACACTTCTAATGAGTGGTGAATTAAACAGCATTTGTTTTAAGATCATAGGTCCTCTTGGGATGTTATTTTTTGTTACAAGCAGAATTGCTCACTTACAAGTATCAAGAAGCTGGGAGTTAAGGCCTGTTAGCAACATCCACAAAAGAATCTGGATCTTCTTTAATGAAAGCATGTGATTATGTCCAGACAACAATGATAAATAGGTGAGACTCAAGTCCTCCACTGGGATACCTAGTTTCCTAAATGAAGGATAAAGAAAAATTTTATAGCTTCAGCTGGGATGAAGTTGTTCGGCATTTATATCTCCAGCTTCTTATCCGTGCAGACTGTGACACAAGGGTTTAGAACAAGTAGTGTGGACAATATAGCTGAGGGAAAAGGAGATGTTTGGAGTCTACTTTGGCCAGTGGGAATGTCAACTCACTGTGACTGCTCGGAACAGCGTGCTGGGTCCTGGTGGATGAGGCTGTCCTTTGCAGGGCTAGGCTTCTTTGTGTCCTGGGGAAGGAAAGCAGAAGGCAGAGCTTTTTGCCACCTTGAGGGACAACGTGCAAAATTTCAGATGAAATGGTTGAAATAGAAAGGATTTTGCTTGCTTGTAATATCTTTTTATTTCTAGCCTTCTATATTTTTGAAAACTGGTGTTTTTTCAGAGTCTTAAAAATTAGTAATTCCAGCTTTCTGGTCATTCTAACTTCTCATCAGCCACCCTTCTCTAAGCAGGCCAGCAGGCTCACTCGTGCACGGAGATAACAAGTGAATATAAAATGCCCCCATGCAACTGAGGTGGCATTGTGTGGCTGCTTCACACAGGAGCACGAGAGACCCAGAACAAGCCGGAGAAGATCAAGTCCCACACCAATAACAAGGGAACCACACTCCATGCTAGGAGAAATTAAGAAACTCATGCATACAAAAGAACCTGTCCGTACATAGTCCTTTATTATCAGGAAAAGTGGAGCCAATTCCCTCTGTTGTCCGGAGAAATATAAGTTAGATCCTTTCTGTTTGCACATTATTATGGTTTTGTCACATGTTGCTCGTTACAATTTCATTTAATTGTAGTTTAAGCAGATAGACTGACATTCCCTTTCCTGTCATCATTCCACACTGGGACAGAAACACCCCACAACACAGCATTGTAACACACAATCATGGGGGCACACATGGATGAGATGACTTCCAGGTGAAGGATGTGGGTGCAGAAATTTGAAATGTCCTCATAAGGAGCAAGGGCTTTGAAGCTACAGTTTCCACAGAGTAGTTAGCAAACCATGCTCTGGGACTGAATTAATAAATTTTAAAAGTTTTTTTAAAAAAAATCCTAACTTAAGGCAACTGTGAGTCAAAATTTGGCATTTTCTTTCAGTGGGAAACCCTGACATTTCCAGACAGTTTTGTTCTGGATTGGAACAAAGCCTAAAAATCTTTTACCTTCACTGTGGAAATGAAATTCTGAAAATATTTTGTTCTGGGACGCGCAAAATATTGTTTTTCACTTTTTCTGAAACTGAATGCAGCAGACATGTGAACCATGGGGGGTTGTCTTCTGAGATGGCTGCCAAGTCTGAAGTGCAATGTTGTCAGAGGCAACTCTGCAGCATCCCCTGGGTTGCTCCTGTGATGTGTGGTGCATAGCAAGCCCTCAGTCCCATTCTTTCTGGACCTCCAGATCTGCCAGATGCCCAGCTGTGTAGCAGAGCCTGGAAGCTGCAGCTTATGACCCAGAGCTGTGCTGCCCATCAGGTGCTGCCAGGGGACATCAAGACTGCAAGACTGCCAAGAAAGCTTCGGTCTGGGGATGACAAAAGTTTCCAGAGTAAAAAATTAAATATATTTTCATTAAACCTATTGGTTATGACATATCACCATTAATCAATTACCAGTTCCTGACTAGCTAGCAATCATGTTGGTTTGGTGGGCAGCGAAGCATGTTATGGGTCTTGGACACTTGTAGTTGTTCTCATACGAGTCACCAGTGGGAGAAAGGAGATTGATGAAAGAAATTAACCTGTTCAGGAAGTAAGAATGAGCTTCAAAATCTCTGAGCTAATCCTATGGATAGATACGAGCCCAGGGGACGTCACTGATGGAAGTATGGATGTACAACTTGTATGGGACAGGAGAAGGGCAAAAGATCTAAATAATGGTCTGGGACAACCACATTAGCAAAAGCACTGAGGTTATTTGTGTTGGTTAGGCACCTACATCTTTTCAATATTATAGCTCTCACCTTTTGAAAATGGGATTTTGACTTCTAAGTTGTCTAAGCACTTTTAATAGTTTTATCTCATTAATAATTTCCAGGAGTAAATTCACTATTTGCACATTCCCTATTTTCCGGTGGATATTATTTATCTCCACATATGTCAGTTCAGAAGGACGGACCATTCAGAAAAAGATGTGGCTTATTATATAGCAGTGATTGATGATTTCTTTATAGAAACCACTTGCATTTGAGAGAACAACTGTTGCGTATTAAATACATTCCCTTTATTGTGCATAGAGGTGATACCTGTTGTTGGAATAAAAAAATCCAAAGAGAGAGGGAAAGAGTGAGCAAGCTCATGAAATTATATGAGATATCCACGTAAATACCAAGCAATACACCATGACTTTTGCTGTGACAATGAGCACCTATAGAAGCCATGATGATGTATTTCAGAAACTTGCCAAAAGGGTTGGTGTGCCTAGGACTTTTTGTTCCTGTACTGAAGAAGAAGGATGAAAACTCCACGTGTTGAGGAGTTAGTTACTCATAAAGCATTAATATCTGAAGAGGTGCCAAATCATTATTGTTTTTTCTGGAAAGGGTATTAGGTATTATTCAACAAGATAAGATTTTCTTTCCATGTGTCCATACCAACTCAATATTGGAAGATGAAACACATACCTAGGGGATTACAGGTCCAGGAAACACCTTTTCCAGGAAAATGAGCTGAGTGAATCACTTCAGACAAAAATGTGTTGAAATGTTGAACAAGTGCTCTCTTGATTTGATGTTCTTGTTAATTATATAAAAAAAATGTTATGAATATGGAGACAAGTTAAGACTGATATTGTTTTATAGTGCTAGGAGTCTTAAGGGAAACAATGAAACTGGGCACATAACCTCAAAGAATTCTGAAAAAGGGTTAGAAAACTTATTAGGAAAAAACTGGTCGTGTATTATTTTCCAGTAAGTAAACAGTCTGAATTGTCATAGCCTCACTGCTTCTGCCATCAGCCAGCTAACAAAGACGCAGCTAGCAGAGTTTTTTTCAAACTTAGAGCCAGTCAGGTTTTCTCTGGACAGGCCTTGTACTTCAGAGAGGGCACAGATTGTCCATGCCTTCAAAATGAGATTCACCCCAATGTGGAGATCCCGCAGAGACCCTCCACAACATGAGAGCCTTTAGTTTACAATTCAAGTGAGCTTAGACAATTGCACAGGCTCTGTGCAGCGTCCCTCATTTAGCCTTTTAAAATTATTTTTAGGGTCCTTCACATGATGATTGTTTCCTGAATTCAGTGCACCCATGAAGTGAAGGGAGTAGGAGGGTTCTGTTTCCTACCCTTCTCATGGAGGCCCCGTGCATGCATGTGTCTGTGTGTGCCTGTGTGTACATTCACATGCATAGGCACAAGGCTAGGAACCTGTAAAGGGAAACACGAAAGTGATGGCGTCTGTTGACAGGACAGGGAGAAGAACAGCTGAGCCAGGACAGCTCCAGACAGATCTCTGCCAGCAGAGTGTGAAGAGCCAACTACACCAGCTGGAATTTCTTTGCCAGTTACAACCAAATTTGGGTTGTTTTTTTTTTTTTTAAATCTTGTCAATTGAAATTTGAGTGCTTGTGTCCCAGAAGCCCCAGGGGCCAGCAGAGGCAGGAAGAAAACCAAGGTTTGGGCTCAGTGATCATGAGGAAAACGGGAGAGGTTCTCAGAAGGAATATCTGACCACCCAGATAGGTCTCTAAGAGACACTGTCATTTTTCTGCTCCTTATTTAAAAACGCAGGAGTACTTCGGGGCTTTTTTGGACAGTGAATAGATGGTGGAGAAGAAGTGGTAAAGGCAAAGCAGGCTGATGGCAGCAAGTATCTGGCAAGACAGTATTAGGCTCAATCTAGTAAAAATAGCAGATATTCAGGCCTTTCTGCCAAGCCGTAAGGGTGTGATTACTTTGCTTGGAATATGCTGTAATCTTCCCTGAAATCACACATATTTCAGGTGCAGGAGAGCAACTTTGTCCATAGTTTTCTCTGATTCTGTGCAGATTAACCAGATTTTCCAAGCTGATGCTTTATTTTGTTTCCCTTTTCTGTTTCAGTTCTTCTTGTAAAGCTGTTTTATTTAAACTCCTGGTAAACTCCAGTAAGTAGAGAGGACCTTCGTGCTCCTTGACATGGGGCATTTATTTTTCCAGATGTCTGGATAGCAAGTTGAAGTTCATGACACTGAATTTCGCCAGTGGGAAATCAAACCCAGCCCATCAGACTGCCAGTAAACAATCGTCAAATGATTTCACGAATATTCAAGCGTACATGAACATCTTTAGCATGTACTCATTTAATCGAGGGAAATAAGCCAACACTACCACAAGTACACTACATAAATGAGTTTGCTTTGTTCTACATGTACTTATAGGGTATGTACAGGCATGTATTTAGAGAGAGAAACAGAGAGAGAGAGAGAGAACACAAGAGTAAATTCATCTGGGGAAAGCCAAATAAGGCAAGATAAGAAATGCAAAAGCCTTGTTACACAGGCTTGTGCTGGTAGGTGGCACAGAAATTACATCCCAGCTGAGGCTGCTGAGGGCTCACAGGCAGCTTAAGCTGTAAGACTGGCCTGTTAACTTCCCGTTAAAAGTCACCCCGCCCCAAAAGGCACAACTGTAGAATGAAATCATTGCTACCAGCAGAAACATCCTTCCCTTGGCTAAGAAGCAGGGCACTGATGTGGCAAGGAGTCTTTCCCAAGCAGCCATAGATGGTGGCCTGCCCTTTCCAGCCCTCTTTTCCCTGCTTCACCTCCCTTGGGGAGTACCCTTGCTGCCACTCTGCTGCAGGCAAACTCAGGCAGCACAGACCTCAGCTGCTCGCTTGGCCCCACGTGGCTCTGATTTCCAACTCTGCACAAGCAACAACCACCAGCCCTGGAAGCCAATTAGAAAGTCTGTAAAATGCCACTGGTTACAAGGCAGTTTTCTGCTGAGTTCATGGCCTGGTACTGATCATTACGGGCTCTAAGCCCAGGATTTTCTTCTTTTGCTTCAATTACAGGGTCTTCAAAGCATCTTGTGTTTTCAGTTGCAATTGTCATCACACTTCAATGCAGTATGTGCCATGGCACGTGTGCGAGCACAGCTGGATTTCTATACAAAACCAAAGATGTTTGCTTTACAGGCCTGTACACACAGTCCACACAAACTGCCAACAGCCAAATGTGTTGGGCTACCATTTCTAGTAGAGGATCAAAGAGTATATTTAAATGCTTCTAATTCAACATCCAAGTAACTACAGACAGTCCCAGGCAATGGGAGTGGCAGTGAGTTGGCAAGAGGAGAAGGAGATATTAAAAGAGTGTGTTTGCTGGGTGTACATGTGCAAATTTGGCTGACTGTGTGAGCCAGATGGGTGGGATTCAAGCTTTTTGTGGGTGGGACTGGTGCTCCCACCACCTGGGCTAACCCACTCTGTGGCAACAGCCTCTTCCTGCTCGGTGCAGGAGAGCCTATGCCACCCAGCTGGCGAGCAGCAGGGCTCCCGGGAAAGGGCTATAGAGCACAGCGTAGCACTTGGATGCATGCGGGCAGAGTGAGCAACTCCCAGACCTTCTCCACCTCCTTCTTTCTCAACACAGGAGAGAGAAGTTTTGTCCGCGTGGTGAAGATCTGGCCTCCTATTTTGTGCTGCCTGGAGCATGAGGACTGGTTTTGACCTAGGCAGTGAAACTGCAGAGTGTTTCTGGTTGTCAGGTGGGAATCATCTCCCCTTCTTGCTCCATGGTTCCTCTCTAGTCAATGAGAAAAATGTTTGGCATAAGCCAGTAAGATCCAGCGCGCATGAACAAGCAGCCACTACAGTGAGTAAGGCTGGAAGCTTTTGCCTGCTCATTTTGCAGTCTTTCCTCTTTATGGCTTTGTGACAAGAGAGGGAAAAATCTGCTTCCTGGGCAGTAAACAGCAATAGAAAAAGTCCCTGAAAATGATAACTGGAGCAGATCAAAAAAGCATTACACGGAACAGCCTGGAAACAGTTTCATCCCCCCCATTCCCCAGCACAGAGAAGCAATGATGTTGAAAGTGACCTCATTGTTGCATTCTTTTAATGCCATCCTTTTGCTTCTATAAAATAAAGCACGTGTAATTACAGTCATCTTGAAGAAATTGTTTTATATTTTGTAATTCAACAAATGGTGTATAAATAGGAGTGTATACTATAACAAAATGTACAGTACTTGTTTATTGGTATTTGCTGGTATAACTTACCTAAAAGCTAAAAAATCAACCAAACTCCCCAAATGTTAGTGTATCAGAGTGTCATGTTTCAGTGGTCCTGACCCAGTGTTAGGAAAGCTGCACAGACCCCAGCTCCAGCTATAGGCCTGTCCTGTGAGGAGGGGAGTCTGTTTCCTGAGTTATGGAGACATTTTCGTGCAGGTGCTGAGCTGGCATCTTCATGGTACAAAACTGATACAGGTTGGGAGCCACTGCTAGAGATGAAGTGGGTGATATAGTGAGGGGATTCCTGCAGCAGTGGCAGAGGAACGGTCTCTGAGCCATGGCTAGGGTTATCTTTGGTGGTTGCTACCAGGCCATGATGGATGTGGATGTGGCTGCTTCCCACCAGAACTACATGGAGCAGCTCAGCTCTGGATTTCTTGAAAAGATTTAGTGTACTATCCCTGGTTTAGCTGAGCACATGATGCCTGTCTTAACTTCAATTTTTCTTGGTTTTGCTTCATTCGTGCTATGCCTGTGATCTTAAAAGGTCTTTTTCTTTTTCAATGAATGTGTACGGTAGCAATTTACCAGATCACAAAGGATTTACTTTCTTCTTTACTCAATATATTTAAAACAACAAAATGTATCTCTTTTCTTTTCTAGGGTTAACGTAAGAGACCTGATCTTGTAATAACCCTGTTTCCTGGTAATGATGCAGAACAATGGACAGTGGTATGGAATAATTCTTTCCATACAAGAATTACAGGCTGATTTCATTGCTGGTAGAAAATACAGGGCTGTAGCAGTTATCATAGGTTTAACCACTTCTCCATGGTTTGTGGAGCTTTCTCTGGTCTAGCGTACTGTACTCGTAGCTGGGAAGTTGCAGCTCACTACAGTACCTGTCAGTTTGAATACCAGCAATCCAGATTTATGGTGCCCTTTAAATGACTCCCTTTACAGAATATCTGCACTCATGAAATAAGGTATAAAAGCCCAAATTCACCCTCTTTGTCCAGAGAATAGGATTTATTCAGAAGCTAGAAAGAGGGTGAGAAGGTTGTCAGTTACCTGAATATTGGAGCTTTTTCTCTTGAGCATGCCACCAAGTTTATAGGGTATCTTTTCATTACTGTTCATCCTGACTCACTAATAATTGGGATTAAACCATCAAAAATACATCAAATTGGCACCAAAGAGCTGGTAACTGTCTGCAGGTATCAGTGAGAAGCCGGCTGATTTGAAAGCAGTGTAATGGTGATATACCCTCCTTTCTCTGTGCCACAGGTACACCTGGTATTGTAGTCCTGCACTGCCTGCACAGGCAGAGGGGATCCTACCCTACAGCACTGCAATGGGTGGAATGGTGGCTAAGTGGGAAAATATCTTATAGCCAGGATGGGATGAACAAAATTCCTCCAGAGAGTTGGCCACTTAACTGCACTGAAGCCAGTGTCAATTAAAATACAATCAAAACCTCTATGGCTATTTGGACTTGAGGATCTGGGCTTCTTCAGTAGTAGCTTCATTACTCTGCCTGGAGATGTCCAGACTGTGTAGACAGCCTCTCTTTCCTGCTGCAGATGGACATTTGGGATCAAAAAAAGGACAACATTTTGTAAAAATGGCACTAGGTACTACCCTGCTGCACCCGTGCACTCAAAAGAGCCTTTGGCAAAGGTGACACTGCCCAGGGCTGGACTGAGAGATTCTGCTTCTGCTTTTGTTTCCCCATCCACTGGCAAAGGACAACTACTCAACAATCATGTATATTTTCCTGATTTGTTTTGTTGTGATTGGTAAAGTGACAGTAAAATCAGCTGTGGTTAAATCAGATTTTATCTTATTGGCAGGGATAGAGAAAGCTGTTCATGCTTCATTAGCAAAGGTTGATTGATTTGAAGAAATTAATGTTTTCTTTGTACCACTGCACTGTCTTCTGACATGCCAAAGAGAAGATCTGCAGGAGACTGCATTTCACTGTCAGTTTTTTCTCTTGATGATGATGATAGACCTGATGCCACAACAAGGAGGAGGCTGGGGACAGATGTGTGTGTGTGTGTGTGAGTATGTGAAATTTGTGTGCGAGATATGACAGTGCAAGAGGTGTGTGTGAGGGTACAAGGCATGTACATGTAAGCATGTGAGATGCATTCACCTCCAAGATGCATGTGAGAGCATGAATACACTGCAGTAACCAGAGAAGCTGTGGGGCAGGCAGCTGCAGCCTGGACCCAGGTGCAGGGATGGGCTTACGGGTGTGAGGAGGCCAAGCTGCCGCTTGGTGCAGGAGAAGAACCTTCCCGAGGCAGCACTCCCCTCACGCCCTCTTCTCCACCTTCCTTGGCTCCTCAAAGTTGAGTTTCATCTTGTGTTGTGCAGCTAGACTCCTGGGAGTCAGCTTTTTAAGGATGCATGATGGTGAATCAGCTGTAAATTAAGCATCCTCTTAGGGATGCAGACTAAATAAATGGCTTCTCAGTCGGTCCTCTGAAAGTAAAGTAGTTAGTTAACTCAGGATATTTTAAACCAAATGCTTATTGGTTAATGACTAGATTTGGTTTGCTCCAGTCATTGTCAATTGCTGGAATAAAAAAAAACCCAAACCTTTAAAGATATGAGTCATGAGAAGAGCTGGGATATATCACTAACACATAGTTGACAATATTTCCTGCATTGTTTCACAGACCGCCAGGATGTCCCTGGTGAACTATACACAGTCCATCGCGCTCTCAAGGGGAATATGTGTGCTGTCAGTCATTGGCAGTGTAGTGGGGAAACCAGCAATGAAATGAAAGCTTCGGTGCACCCGATGGAAGTTGTGGGATGCTAGAAAACTCCATGAACAGCTGAAATGCTGCTGCCAAGCGGATGATCCAGAAACTGAATAAGGCACTGGGATGCAAAAATCTGTCTCATTTGTGTGAAATTCTGTGCTAGAAAAGAAAAGAACCCCTGTATCCTATGGAAAGGGCATGTTTGGTAAGAGAAGAAACTATGGGCTTGTGTCAGTGTTTGAGGTTTATAAGCAGAGATTTGGGAGAGAAAAAAATTCAGATGCCATTTAAATGCATTGAACTAGAACAGATTTCTAGAGAGAAAGAGAAAAATAATAAGTGGAAAGGCCGAATTCTTTAATGGAGCTACGATAAGTTTGTAGTGAACAGCTCATCTCCACTTTTTTAAAAAAAACTACTTGCAAAGGCAAGTTTGCATTCCTACAGTGAACATAAAATATTCCAAAGGTTACCTGATAACCTGATAAAAAGTGGAAGTTACGTGCCATTGAAAACTCCAGATTTTTAAATTTGATTTTAGGTTCTTTCAGCAAACCTAAAATTGTGATGCAGAAAATTTGGCTGACTTTATGGCAAAACATTTACTAGTTCAATAGCACTAGCCTTGGCACACCCCTGGTGCTTTGCAAGAGTTTTTGTCCCTTGATCTCCAAAACTAACCATGGTGGGAATCCATGGCCCAGTCACCTTCCAGAATGCTGTGGGATTTCATGGCAACAAATGGCTGTGCTGCACCATGGAAAGTAACCCCTCTGAGGAGACTAACTAGAAAGCAAATGCTTTTTTTAGTGATAGTTTTTCTGTTTAGAAAAGCAAGAATCCTTCACCTGAGTAATACAACGAAATACTGGAGGAAAGTGCCGCCTCTTTTCTCTGAGCTGATACAATAAATGAAATGACAATAAGTTCAAAAAATATTCATAAAAAGTTATCCCACGTTTCCTTCAAGTTCCTTCACTTTTGCACATTAATACTGACACAGACCACAGGTTTTGTTTTGCTATTGGGAATACATAGTGCAGTTCCTTTCCGAGGCTCTTATCCTTCTCTTCAGTAAGGTACCTACATACATACGTCTTTGCTGATGGAGGCTTAAAACATTTGATTCTGCACCCAAATAAATGTGAAGTCTTTAAAACCCAGAAAGTGAACATGGCCACACCAGCACCAACTGTGCCCCACTGAAAGCTCATAATTGTCTGACTGTTGCCAGCAAAATCTTATTCACAGGAATGTTCACGAGAAAGTGAACAGCCAGGTTCACTCCTCCACCTTTTAAATGAAGGCTGACAGCAGTTATGAAAATAGCTTTTGTTTTCAATTTCATTCCATATGGTTATGGAGTGGCTTCAGGATCAAGCTATTCGTATCTGAAAGGGAACATTCTTTTTGTAGATAAAAAACATCCAAGCATTTGCAAAACTTAAATTTTAAGAGAAGTGAATAATTCTGGTTTTACTAGCTCTTTAGTTCTGTCTGAACTAATAAGTTCCATTTTAGGAGTCTTGTTTTGTTTTGAAAAGCAGATGCAGGAGTTCAACCTATATCCTTTCCAGATAAGAGAAGGAAGCAAGTTTTTATGCACACAAATACAATATTCTGACAATAATTTGCGTGTGTAATGACATGCCTGTGTCATCACTGGTATATTTCGATGTTGGACATTCAATATTTATTTACCACCTAAGTGCATTTATCTTTGAACTGCATCATTATTTTCAAGCTCATTCTACTTCGAATCCCATAAATATGATTGTCATTACATTAGACAAACTGCTGCCACTCTAAAGGAAGATGGAGTTGGCTCTGGAATGAGACACTTGGTCCTGATGAGAAAAATGAAGAAAGCTTTATCTAATTCAACTGGATTAAGATAAAGATATTTCAGCAAATTGAGTGCAACATCCCTGACTGGATCGCTGACAAAAATGTTTATACAATTTTATGATGTTTGCTATTCAATGGAAAGTAAAATACATTCATAATTTAACATGAACGGGGAAGAGCCCTTTACCTCAGAGTAACCCTCTGCCCAGGCTGTGCTCCGAGCCTCCAGATTCTCCCACCTACTCATCTCCACCTACTCCCCTGCCCACCTTTCCCCCTTCCTCCACTGCTTCTCCACCTGGGGACCAGAGGGAGTTTCCAAACTCTCCTGTCTTTCCTGAAGGTTGGTATTGAAGATCTTTGTGATAGGGGCAGGAGAAGGAGAAATGTGGGTGGGGAAGGGTGGTGGGAAGCTGTCAAACATGGCCATGATATTGAGGACCTTAGGCATCCCAAAAGGATATAAGATTAGGTGAGGTGAACCCAGATCTGCAAGATGCCATGAATCTACTCCCTGTCTTTGAGGGACACTCAGAGAGCCTGTTTGGGTCCGCTCAGGGTGAGACACGGGGAGGGGAAAGCTGGGATGTTCTTGGGGTTTCCCATGCATTGGTACAACTCTTTCTATATAGAGAGGCAGGAAAGGAGTGAGAAATTCGTAAGATGGTGACCTGCAATGTGATGAAAGGAGTGGCGTTGGGAGGTGTGCTGCTGTGGCAGGACCCAGGATGAGCAACCAGACTTGGAGTTCATATTGGATGGTGATTTTCTTGGCAGAAACTTTAGGTGTTAGGAGCTGGCTCCAGCACAACACTGCACTGATGGAGCTAGCAGTGAGTGGTGCAGAAGGGAAACCAAGGCAGTACCAGAGGTCAGCACCAGCTCCAGAAGGAGCTTTCTGTTCTCATCCTCAGTCAGTCAGAACCGACTACATCACATGAAAATGTGGAAGAATGGTATCTGTTCATCTATCACACAACCAGGATCCAGCCCAGACAGACTTTTGGATGGCTACAAGCAGAAGGCCAGGGAGGGGGCAGCCCTGTGGAAGAGGCAGATATCCCTGTCTCTGCAGTTTCTGAGCTCAGACCCACACCAGCCTCATTCTTCTGGCTAAGTGTGGACCTCCGAGGAGTTTCATGCGTCTTTCCCAGAAGAAGGTCTGTCAGCTGGTCCCAGCACTTTGCTGGAGCAGATAATGATGTCTGGAAAGACCATTGTTATCACTACTGTCTGGAGGCCGGGGCTCCCTTCCTGTCTGGCCCTGCTCCTCTGAACCGTGCTCAGCACCATCTGCTCACAGCCATGGCCACCACCAGCGGGACAGGAGCTCATCTTCCGCTTTGCAAATTCTTCACTCAAAACTACCATTATGTCTGCTTTCTTCACTTTTTTAATCTTCTTTTAAAAAGCAAAGCAACATAAATTCACTCTCATTATATGCATCAAGTGAAGAACATCTGCATTACAATGCACTCTCTTTACATGAGAGGTGGAAATAGTTTTGACATGAGGTAAAACGATACCCATGGGAGAAGGAGATCCACACCCCCTCCCAGGCTCCTGCTCTTTCTACAAAAGCACTTGCAGGCTCCAGAGCCGAGCACTGGCCCATGTGGACCCAGCATACTTGTGCTCTGAGGACAGCGAGTGGATATACTTATTGGCAAGCAGGCCCGTATATTTTGTGTCCAAAAGTGGCTTCAAGTCAGCGTGGTGCACACAACCCTGAGTGAAAAGTGCTGCAGCCCAGGCTCTGCCTGCCTCTGGCTCTCTCTCCTGGTGAAGGTGGTACAGGGCCTTTCTCTTCTCTCTTTACTGACTCCACACAGCGTTTTGAGAACATATGCCTTGGAGATGTCTTGCAAGGGTTGATATTAGCTCCACTCGAAAAAAACGTTTTCAGCACTCAGTTTCCCATACATTTGTTTTTTTGTCCTTTTTTCATTGCAAGCTACAAAGCTGTCTCAGCTACAGGTGGGAAGTAGGAAGCCAAATTTTCTCTTCCCCGGGCTGCCAGAGTGCAGTGCCCTTAACCAACTGCAGCCAGGACACCTACACTGGGTGCGAAAAGCCTGAGCACAAAGCCTCAGGGGATTTGTTTTGTATAACTCTAAAAAGGAGGTACCTGTCCTGCTTGCATCAGTATACAAACACTGCTGAGAAAATAAACACCTTGAGAGGTGCCTAGCAATCTGTAGATTCCTTTTTCTGCCTCTCACCCAGGACCTTAGCAAGCTCCAGACCCTGAGGCAACCCTGTCTGCAACTAAGTCAGTAGGTTAGCCATGGGCTTCAGCAGGACCAGTAGGTCACCAAAACAGTGGATGTGGCTTCTCATGGTGCGCATTGCTCCCGGCATATGGGAGATGAGCAGCAAAGAACATGCAGGTTTGAGTCATACACACTTCTGGAATACTCACCACCATATACAAGTGTCTGCTCAGAGTATTGTTGCCTGCACAGTTTGTTAATGCTCAGAGGCACTGTCAGCACCCCTTCCTTTCCATTATTACTTGCCATGTTAGTTTATTCACATAACCCTGCTCCATACAGAAACTGCCCTAATCTGTTTCAGGTGGGCAATGGGCACCGGCACCCTCTCCCTTTGCTTAGTTGTGCTAGTTCCTGAGGACTACAAATGAGGGCCATCTGCAGTCCCTACTATTTGTGGAGATGAAAAGGAGCTTAACTTAATGTACTTTGGCAGAGTAATAGGGAAACATCCATCATGGAGTGACATGTTAGTTCATATGCACCAATAGGCTCGTGTTTGTAGCTGGACACATTAAGTGGATCTGTTTCTTTAAAGACAAGTCCATCACTTACAGACAGGCATTCAGAGCTCTAGCATAAAGGACACTTTTAAGAGATACTTGATAAAGAACTTGAAAATGTGAGTAGTGACATGAAGCTAAACTCTGGCTCATTTTCTTTGGATTCCCTATTAATATGAGCCTCATAAAGTTGAAATTGGGGTCACTTGCACAGTTATTTTAGCTAAAACAGATGGATTAGTGGCGGCTGCTCCTAAAGAAGCAACTTTTACCATAAGTTACCACATACTGTCTCTGGGATAAATGCATTTTCCTGTACTACATAATTTAGGATTGTGTGTTAATTACTGGAGCAAGGCTGATTTGTTAATGGCAACCATGCTAATAATTTCCACTTAAAATCTATTCTGAGACAGTTCATGGCAGTGAAGAAAAAAAGCAGTATTTCCTTTACAAATGCCACAATCAAATAGCTTCTTAATTTATTACAAGAGCATAAAAATGGACCATCATTTGAATTACTGTTTTCCCCATGTAACAAAATATTCTGCATGAAGAAGGATTATTAGACCCCCTGAACTTTGCTCGGAAGTAGAGCACAGCTGTGCGAACAATTTAAAATGAATAATTTGTTGGATGAAGTTCAGCACTTTTGTGACTTGTGAACTCCTCAGGAGCTGTTCAGGACTTCCTTGTTATTGATTGTTATGCAAAATTTTTCACAAATTTCTTCCATAATTCCATCTTCAAATGTTTCATGAAAAAAATTGTTACTATTACAAAATTAACTTTCCATTAGGTCAGTACTGCAAGGTAGGTGAGGTGACTTCTGTCCCTTGAATTGACAACCCATAAAACTATGGATTAATTTCCATATACTGCTATTGGATAAGGAATTTCTAAAGGAAAAAAATACTTGACCCATGTAGGAAACAATTAGCTGAGGAGCAAAGTTTTTACTTGTTATCCCTACTTTTAGTCACTCTTATTAGCCTATCGAGCAACCAGGACTGGGTCTCCTCTCCAGCAGATTCAAAGAAGAGGTGGTGGGAAGTCCATTTCCCAAAGAGCTTATGGCTGCAGTCAGGACCACAGGTGAGGAGGTGAGGAGGAAATGATAGCAGGAAACATCATGTTAGGCCATTACGGTTTTGAAAGGTTGTAACATAAGAGGGCGATAAGTTATAAAGAGAAAAAAAAAGTGTACCAGAGGCAGAGGCACGGGGTAAGAGGACCAGATGTGGAGCAAAGCTTAGGTAAAGAGGTCGAGATGAAAAGGGAAGGATGATTTCTCTTCCCACGTAAGCATCAGTCGTTACTTGTCAAAATCAAGCATGCAAGGGGAATTGCCACTTTGAAAGATGTTTTCATCTGGGGATCAGGAAAGGGAAAACCCAATGGGTCCCAGCACTGCCAGGAACAATCCAGGCAGGTGTTGTGGGAGGTGCTTCACAGCTTTGTTAGTGTATCGCATGCATGATTCAAAAAACCCCAGCCGTTATTACTCTTGTGGCTCCTTCAACAAGATATGCTGTTTGTACTGAATAGTGCCAAGTACTACAATGAGAAGAAGATGTAGTTTGGCCCAGAGAGTTCAAGATCACTTTGGTTTAAAGGAGAAATGAAAATTTGTGGTTGAAACCTAGTCAGGTCTTGATCACCTGGGAGCAGTGCATCCAGGTTGTGAATTAACTGTGTCCTGATAAAGATATTCCCAGCCATCTTTCCCCTCCCAACCCCTTGTTGTTCAGTCTTCATCATAACTTCATTTTTCACAGCTAAATATACTAAATATGTTCCTGCAGTCCAGTTTATATAGGTTCTATATTAGTCTATTGAGAATAATGCTGAGAATTGACTGGTTGTTGAAAAAACACAGATTACTTCAGTGGACAGTACCAGTGACTTTTTCATCACTGCATATGGAGGTAATGGCTAGATATGAACTGCAACTGATTTCTATTAGCTGGTTGAAAAGCAGTGTGAGCACTTATTAGCCTTCCACATGCCCAACTGTCAGCTAAGAAATCACTTTTCATTGAGGAAGGCTCACAAGGCTGTGACTTCTGAGCCCACCCTAGGAGGATGACAGGATGCACTCACAGTTCATTTCTCTGTGGTTTTCTTCCAGAAGTCCTTTTGCAACAAGCACGTAGTACAAAGCAGGCAATGATTAACCTGCATCTGGTAGACCCCAGGGAGGGTGGTGGTTCTTTGAAGCTACCAAAGGCAAATAACCATAGGAGGAACCTCACCAGCTGGGTAAGTGACAGTGATAGCAGTCACCATGTTGCTCTCACCAGAATGCTGAATCAGGACAAGAGGCACAGCAGGAATCAAAAAGACACAACCAGGTCCCTATCCTCGCATCCATGCTCACGTGTAACCCTGGTAAGTGTGACATGGGGTGGTCTACTGAAGGCCAATCTAGCAGTCAGCATCAGAAAGCTAGTCAGAAAAAAAGCAGTCTGTGAAAAGGAATTGGAAAAGGAAGCACATCTTTAACTAAAGGCCTGTTTTCGAGGCAAACCAAAACCATTTTGAATCAGCTGAATCACAGTATTTAACAGAGAGTGAATGTGGATCTTAGTGAGAAAACAGATTGGTAACAAGAATACATTTTCTTTGTTGCAATAATGTAAAGTCACTCTGAAAACTATCAAAAAATGACAAACCTGATAAAAGGAAGAAGCTGCTGTAGGTCTTGATAACACATGAAAGTGATAAAATTGTAGCAGTAGAATGTATCTTTTAAAGCCCATCAAAACATCAGCATCCCAGGCTTTAAAAAAAAATAATGTTTTATTGTTTCTGGAGTATCATAGAGGTTCTGGAAGCTCTCTCTGAGTTGGGCTGAGATTTAATAATGGAGTTAATGCCTCGTGTTTGGGCTGTCATAGGGCTACAATGTCAGGCATTAAGTGGGTCTGCTTCTTCTGCTCCTCTGTTGGATTCCCCACACTGCACTGAGTGTCCTTGGAGCACAGTGCGGCTGCTGCAGTGAAAAGCTTCTGGTTAGAAAAAGCGAGTTGCATGACTGCTCCATGAAACCAGGACCATGCCCAATATACTTTCCAACTAGTTTATAAATTTAAAAACTAGCCCCTGTTCTGTCCCATCACTAGTTTTGCAGGACTGTCTTTCATTAGCATTGCATTAATTAATGATAAGATTGATATGATTTGGCCTCAGGAGTAAAATTATGAAACTCACTTTCTGCTGCTCTCTCCCTCCTGCTCATACTTGTACTCTCATCATGCTGACAGGACTGGGAAGAGGTGATGCTGTGACCCACTGGCTGCCAGCTGCAGTTCCCACTCCCCTGGTTTCCCTCTCCTTTCACTCTGAGAATAAGCGTTCAATGTTTTGCTGACACCCTCAACATTTTTGCTATGCCAGGCCCTATGCTGGCCCAAGGAGCTACATTATAAGGCAGGAGAGGCTGTTGCTTTTTTCAGTTCAGCAATTCTGATCAGTTCTCCAATAGAGAAACACAGAAAATGGAGCAAGATTTACAAAAACTGGGATATCTGTTGTATTTTGTTCTATAGTAGGGCTAAGCAACACAACTGAATAACTGTGCTTATGTTATTAATCCTAATCCATTCCACTGAGGTTTGAAGGGATATGATTTACCTGCCGTGTGCCACAAGCTAAGGTCAGCTACCTGCAGTTCAGCTGATGTGTTTGAGCCACATCTCTACTCACACATCCAAACTCTTAATTACAGAGTCTTTCAGGCCAATGGAAGAGATTTGATTCCTGATCTATGCATATTTTTTTTCTAAACAATCTATCGCGACCGAGATAACCCTTTGAGAAGGAAAGACCAGAAACAAGAAAGGAAGGATAAGGGTAAAATGATAAAGGTGGCATAATAAGGAAAGGAGTCCTTTCAAGAAACAAGAAAATATATGTAAGGCAAAGGAAAAAAATTGGCACAAAGACAAATGGACATTAACGGATTATGGAAAATGCAGTCTGGACATAGGGAGAAGGAAAATCAGAAGAGAAGAAAGATGAAGTTGTGAGTAGTCTTTTGTAGGAAAAACAGGAGCAAATAACCTTTTTTTTTTTTTTTTTTTTTTTTTACAAGGAAATTGTTTTATTTAAGAGGGAGAGGTTTTTTAAAGAGGAAGCTTATGAAAGGGTTTATTTAGTGTGCTTGCCTATGATACTGGGAGACCAGACTAGTAATCCAGGAGTCCCTTTTCAGGAGTCTGATGCTTTATGAATGCAGTTTAATAGCAGGAAGGAAATAAGAGGAGAAAGAGTCTGAAGAAGGTAGTGGGTATTGTTTTTTGGAACAGAAAGAAACAACATTTAGACCTATTGAGGGCTATTTTGTCTTTACAACTCAGTAACTAAAACTGTCAATGACTGATTTCTGTTCTTTTCAAAAGCATATTTCTTTAGCTGTGAAAGGGTGCAGCCACCAGGATCTTTTTTCCTTTGGGGCAGTGAGCTGTTCCCAGAATACCCTGTGTTAACAATCTGCTTCAGAAATGAGGATGATTGGCAATCATCTTCACTCTGGACGAAAAACCTATCGATACAGTGATTTCTTATTACTAATCCTAGATCGCTACAGTGTCACTTGCAGAGACAGTAATCCAGGGAACACATACAGCATACAATCCAAATTTATATCAAAATGTAAAGTACCATGGGATGTGCTTATTGCTGTGACCTTGAGCAGATCTCGTACTTCACAAGAGGCAAACCCTCCTTCTCTTCAGTGTTCTTTTATTTCTCTTTTCCTACCAATGATGGTGGTGAAAACTTTTTTTTTTCTCAGATACAATTATATGAGTGGTGCATTTTGCTTCATGGGACCAGGCACAATGGTGGCCATGTGCAAGGCCTTCCTGAACAGGCCCCCTTCCTCAGGGCAGCTCTCCCACTGCATTGAGGCCATCTCTGTCCATGGAAGGCAGTGGGAATGGAGCTTATCTTCGAAGAAAGGGGAATTTATGGAGCGATTACAGTGAAATCCACCCAAAAAAAGGGCAAATCCAGACCTAAGAGCAGCAGAGTGTGCTAAGCGCCATTTGCCAGGCTCCCTGGGCTGCCTTCCTCTGGAGCACTGCAGGAGAGGCTGGGGCAGAGGAGGTCCGGATTTGGGGGCAGCTGCCTCCCACTTCACTAAAGCCTCTCTGTGTCTGTCTCACATAACCGGTCCCAAGTAAAGCCAGAGGTTACTGGCTATGGCCAGCAAATATCCACCAAGAGGAGGAGATGGGCTGTGACACTGTGTGGCAAATGAATGACATTGACACAGACGCAGTCACTCTGTGTGTGTGCAGAGAAGATTGTACCTCCATGAAGCCATGTCACACACCACAACACACAGAGTGTAGAGGAGCACACAGGCTGGCACTGCTGATGCCGGCAGAGGGGCAAATCTCCCTCATCCCCCCTCCCCAATTTATGCATGCCTGAAGTGAAAGCCAAGCTTGGAGGCAGCCTGCAAAGCCTCAGAAGTACATGAACACACCAAAGACTTTAACACAAAGCATGTCACATCCCAACAGATGTTCCTCTGCAAGGTCCATGGGAAAGCTTTGTAGGCTGGTATGGGTCCTGGTGTTGCTCGCCTGCAGAGGAGTTGAACATGAGTTTAATCCATGCAAATCTCAGACTTGAACAGAAATTGTTATTACTATTTTGCTCTCTGCTTTCAAAATAAACAATCCAATTACACAAACTTGTCATCTGTAAGTGGTGTTCTTGTTTCCTCTTCTTAGCAAATGTCCCCTCTCTTGACAACAGAAGCGGTGCTTAAAAATCTGAGGGAATGAGTGTTTCTAGGTGAGAGGCTGCTGAAATTACTTGAAATTTATTTCTCATCTTTTTTTTTCTTAAGTGAATTAAGAAGACAGATTCCCTAGACATTGGGAAAAATCAGACTTGTCAGTTTGACTTCACTAAAGGGGAAAGACTCCAAAACTCCTTTAAGGAATCAAATAGGGAACACTTGGAAAAGCAGAGCTTGATTAAAGACAGCTAACATCAATTCAGGGAAGGGAGATCATGCCTAACTAATTTGTTGGAATTCTTTGAGGTAATTACTGCCCTAGTAAGGAAGGGGGAAAGGATATTATAGACTGTGTTTTTCAGAAAGCATTTGACAACATTCTCCACTGTTGGTTAAAATGTCTAAGGTCTGAAGTCATGGAATAGAAGGACAATGAGCATATTGGACTGAAAACTGGCAAAAGAGGAGGAAAGAAAGAGTAACTGTGAATGGGAGCCTTTCATTTTAAAGAGGGGGATGTAAGAAGGATCAGGGAAGAAACCGCATTTTGAGTTTGAAAACAACATTTTCCAAGGTTACTGAAGACACTCCTGAACCTTGGGAAATACAATTAATAATGAGAAGCTGTGCAGACAGATGGAGAAAGGAATGGTTTGTGTTACCACAGTATCTTGCAGAGCAGATAGAAAGGGGAAGACTTACTTGACTGCTCCGCTAAAACATATCTGTCACAGTTTGAGTGATAATATGTGTTAAATTCCACAGGCACAGGAAAAGGCACAGAATCTCACACTGCAGAAACTAAAGGTGGCCCATCTTTCCCTTCTTCATGTTAATGATTGCTCTCATGCACTTAAGCCTTCATTATTTAAGAATCATCTTATCACATGCAATTGCACATGAATGTTATTACTTAGAGTCTTCTCGTGAGGCAACGGCTTTACTTCAGGTTAGTATTATCTCATTAAATACCATAGGAAAAATATTTCTGCTTTGAGTCTCTGGTTTTGAAAAAAACCCAACCCTGCTGCTACTTCACAGTAAGGGCTTCTCTGTAGTAATGTACACTGAAGCATGTGTTGAAACACATTTTAACCAGTAGACATAATAACCCCATCTCACACAGTGTAAGCTAAGTCATAAAAAGCTACTCTCATTCCCGAATTAGAGTACATGTCTATATAGAACCTTGAGGTAGTGACCAGGGAGCAGGCTTCTGCCTGGTGTATTCATGTAGCTGCCCATCAGCATCCACCAGCTGCAGGCATCCATGCTGGTTGAGCTCAGGCTGCCTACACACTCTGTTTGCTCTTGCAGCCAGCAATGTCTCAGGGAGAGTCTTGCAGCCTTGACACTGCTGCAAGAAACTACCAAAAAGGGGTAGCCCTGCTCGATGTACTTCAGCCCCGGCCCACAGCTAGCAGCCCTGCCCTTGACTCTGTGCACAGTGAACAAAATGCACTAAGGCTTGCAGAGCAGCTTCCTTCACGGGGACTTTACTCTAAAGTGGGTACACAGTCCCTGCTGGGCTCTTATGTCTTAAGCCACTGTACAGTTCACCACAGGATGCCTGTCAGGTTCCTTAAACTCTCCATTCCCACCTTTCCAGGGTGGCTCACCCCATCTGATGCTTTGCCCAAAGAGAAAACAAGCTGATACTCGTGTTTAGGTCTCAGGTATGGTCTCTAGACCATGTTTCCCATTGAGCATTTGAAAGCCATTCTTTCACTCAAAGCCACCTTTGCTGCTAGGATATTGCGGGCAGGAGCACTTCAGTCTCCTAATTACACTGCGCTTGGAAAAGAAGCAATAGCATAAGTGGTGTGATTACAAGACTGCTTCTGATAAACCTTAATATACATGGGAGAAGATACCACTTTCTACCAGTGAGTGTTAAGCTAGGAAGCTTTGTCATTCATGGAGAATTTATTTTAGTAGTAGAGTTCTATAAGCCTATAGGCTTTTTCTACACATGTTGATTTAATGTGTGCCCTTGGAACTAGCATGACTTTCTCTGTTTCCTCTCTTTCCACCTTGAAGTACAAAAGATGCTAATTAATTTTGCTTTGGTTTGTGTGTTGTTTATATACTTAACAGACCAGAAGGGAACAGAATTTGCAGCAAGTGGTATCGTATCTTACTGCTTATCTTCTTGCATAGGTCTTATTCTTCCTCTTGCCTGCTACTTTTTCTTGACTGTGTTTATCTAAGGATATTTGTATTCTATTCTACCTAGGATGGAATTTGCCGCCAAAAGAAGTATTTTCCTGCTCTTTCCCTCCCTCTCTGGCTCGATTTCTCACTTGTTTGAAGCATTGAACATCCTCGACTCCCAGTTCTCACTGCAGTTGCTGGTGGTGACTTCTAGTACATGTGCATTTTCTGCATTTACTCATTTTCAGAAATATTCCTTCCTTTCTCCCCTCTCATTTGAAGCATCATTAACTTCCACAAGATTCAAGCTGGCCCTTTTGCCCTATACAATGAAACAGTTTTCTTCATCACTCAGAGTAGAAATAGCAGAAGTCAGAGATTTTGGAAACACTAAAATACACTGGGTTTTTTTTGCAGTACAGTGGATGTCTCAGTGTTTGTTCCCTTATAAGCCAAAAAAAAGTATGTAATGTAGGAAATAGATTACTACATACTATTCAGTAATATCTGCATGTAGAAACAGAAGACATGTATTTTAACACAGTACCTTCTGCTGCTAGCAAAAAGGCTGGACTAGACACATTCTGAATATTAGGCCTGTAACCTTTGGATCACCATCTTGTCTCAGTCTTTCCTCTTTATATTAATTTTCTTCCCATGCTTTTTTGGCAGGCTTTGTGATATTTTGCCCTCAGAATACTGCAACTCCAAGCATCTCATGGGGAAGGGGGAAAACTATTCAAAGGCGTTTCTAATCTACTTTAAGCAGATCTCCCTAAACTATTCCTTATTAATTTCTGCTTTGTCAAAAGGTCTCTTCTCCATATCCTTGGGCTGATTATTAATAGACATGATAACAAGTTTATAATCCCACTCTCATTATTTTTTCTTTTCAGGCAAGGGGAGGAGAGGGGGTTGTGTATTTTTGAACATTAACTGTTGTCTCTCTTGTTATCAGGTTAATTGGGCTGTAGTAATGTCTGATTGGATATCCTGCCCAGAGGTGATTTTAAAATGGCAAATGTCTTTTTTTTTTTTTTTTTTTTTTTTTTTTACTTAATGCTGGAATGTCAGCCTTCTCATATAAGTTATGGCAGTTGCTCTTATCTCAGTGACATAGGTATCTCTTTAACATGTATTCTTGGATAAATACCCACACAGCTATCAAGAACAAGGATTACATGATTTCACAACAACAAAGAAAATAATCTTCTACTAGCCTTATCATTCTGTCTCTGTAAAAGCCCATTGGTAGCCAGCCAGGTTTAAAGATGTCACCATCATGCTTGCTACTTCCACTTAACTCTGCAGAGCTCTGCCTGGCATCTTTTCAAAACAAATCTTGGAAAGCACACAGAGAAATGCTTTCTTTCTGGAGCCCTCTAGGTCCTCCTAACTACACAGTGGCTGCCAATTGCAGCTAAAAGGGCTCCTGCTCTTTTTTTTTCCATTTCCTCTCCCTCAATATCATTTTTCCCAGCCAAGAATGACCTACCTCTGCCTGTCCTAGACTGAGTTGTGGGATGTCATGTGGGGAAGAGGCAGTTTTGTGACGGGGGCTGGCGCGGGGTGGCAGTAAACACGGTTCCCATGGCTCGGGGTGCTCAGTGAAGGTTAGTGTGAATCGTGTTGGCAACCTGTAAAACTCAAAGTCCTTGAGCTGAGAAAAGTCATAAGCAGTGAACATGGCAAGACAAAATAAGAAAGAAAGAGTAGTAACTAAAGAGATGGAAAAGCTGCTTCCGGAAGGAGGGAAGGAGGTTTTGGTCTCTTCTTACACGGCAGTAGTCTTGGAAGGGGTCTGGCACAGTGAGGACCTGACAAACAGTGGGTAAGATCAGGCACCTTCACAGATCTTCAGGGGTGGCTGTTGGTCTAGCTCATTGACACTGCAGTACTGCTGACTCTTGCATAGGGCAATATCCAGTGCTCACCAGGAATGGCAGCAAATGGACAGCTGACATTTAAACACTAATTTGGGCAGGACTCCGAGCCATAGACTTTCTTTCTCCTGTCAGAGGCCATTCCTAAATGATTTGGCAGCTTTTAATTTCATAGCATCAAGAAGTGCTTTGTACAATATTCAGTATCTTTCACCACGCTTGAGTTTGCTTGCTTGATTGCTTGCTTGCTGCTGTCAAGTTACCTCTTCTTCAGCAAAGATGATCCATACTTCTTGTTTCAGGTTTGGCTGTTTTCTCATTTTGCATCAGAGAAAGTCAATCAGGAGATGACGCACGTAGAGTTTGCTGGGATAAGAGAAGGAGACTCCATTATGCTGGGTCAGACAGGACAGTTCTCAGTGATGCCAGAGCACCTCATGGTATCTCAGCTCTTGTGGATATGACCCATTCACTATTTTGCCTGTATTCAATAGACTTCTCTTAATACTGTCCAAATAAATTCAATGAGCTTTGGATGTAATATAATTTTAGATAGATATAGAGCATTCCTGTTTTCATCAGGGATTCTGAGAGCTCTTTGTTATGATTTCACAGAATTAAAGCTTCACAGTATTTCTCAATTATACCTGGATGAATTATTCCCATTAGCTGAGGGAGCAGAAAGATGGATGTCCCTTCCTCATGCTAGGGTTAGGATAATGGATCCAGTGACTCAGCAGCTGGGGCTGCCATAAGAGTCTCCTTGTTCTCCTGTCCACCAGCTCTTGAGTGACAACTGGCCATGGTAGCAGCCACCATCTGATGCACCCTGAGAGATGCAGAGAGTACTCAAGAGCACCAGCTGAACTCTGGAAAAGGGATCTGCAGAGAAATAGGGAAGACTAACAGAATGGTAGGAGCTGCTGTGTTTTGTGATTTGTTTAAATAAAGAATCCATTTTAATCCTACTGGCCTCTTGCCTGCTTGCTTCATTCATAATAAAACACACTCTCCAGAAAATGGTTTTACATAGCCCAGCCAAGTTTCTGGTAGAGTGCAGACCCCAGACATCCATAATTCATGAGCAAGGAAGGGTGTGGGTATTTTGCGGGAACCAAACCCTCCGTGAACAAGATCATTTTCATTTGCTGATTATGTTGTGTAAACAATACGCTTTTAGGATTCAGAGGAAGAGAACTGTGCATCTAACAAAGTCAAACTGTTGATTTGTATGCTGGAAGGAAATTAAATTAACCTGAAGCCTTCAAATTATCAATAAAATACTAAATGGAGAAGTATTTTGTCCTTCAAATTTTACTTTACGAAATTTTAATTTCTGTTATGTATCTTCTACCTGTTGAACAACCTAAATGCTTTTCAGCTTGTAAAATACTTGAGCTCTTCAGTACTGTGGCTTAGATTTGCAATGCTGTGGTAAGATTTGAGTGTTTCCAGCCATCCAAAATATTTACATTTGAGAAAAGAGAGTAAGCAAATTGAAACGTCTCATCAATTTGCTTGACAGAATGATACATAGTAAACGACGTAGTGGATAGACATTGTCTTTCCCCATGCTCATGGGTTTTGATCCCTGATGCTAAAACACTTAGAAACATCAAAGAGACATAAAATCTCTATCATATATAGAGTATCATAGTTACTTTGTTGTACACAGATGGTTCGCAACACCGTTGCAAGTTGTCAAGTGGAGTTATCAATTGTGTTGTATTTACACCTTCGAAGCTCTAGGTGTTGGCTCCACAAAGTGCACTGAGTATTAAATTTTTACCCTAACTTCACTAGGCGTTTAAATCACAGATTGTCATGCACAAAGCCCATTCCTAAGCTATCACCTGAACCTAAAGATGGCAGAGGCTGTGAGCACTGAAACTCTATCTTTCCTGTCCCTCCTGCCATTCTCAGTGAATGCCTCTGATGGTGTGAGCACAGAAGGGGATATCTCCTTGCAGCCTTTCTCCCAAGATGTGGAGGCCATATCCTGGTTGCAGTAACCTGTCCTCGCAGAGCTCACCCCACAGGTCCTGCCCCAGGCTACACAACATGAAGACTCCATCACCTCAGCGATACCAGTACCATGCAGTGACTCAGTGAACCTGGGTGACTACCTCTCTATGAATCAAAAGCTAACATAGCTGAGAGGCAGCAGTCCCCTGGGATATTTTAGAGGCAGAATATTTGAGCATAGAGTTTTCTTAATATCCGTGTCATGAGTGATAAGAACTAAATATAGGAGCAGCTGCATTCTATATTTCAGAGTATCATCTGTGCTTCTCCAAACAGAGCCAGGCTTTCCTGCAGAGGTAACAGGCATTTGGGAAGACCCTTAGATTGCTCTGGCTATGTACCATGTACATGTGTTTACACTGAGAAACGCTGTTGCCTCACCTGAAAATGTCTTATTGAATGCAAATGCAAAACCCACTGTCTGGCTCACATCCACAGGTAGTATTTGGCTATAAACAAATCAACCACTTCTTGTACAAGGAACCCTGACAGACAGTTGGGATTGCCTACAGAGAGGCCATCATAGCAGGGCTTAAATGTTGGCGTGTGGTTTCCCAGTCATTTTGCACCAGTCTAAGCTGCCGAGCTTCTGGGCTAGCAATGGCAAGTGCTGGCAGAGAGGTGATCTTGGGAGTGGGGATCCAGGGTGCAACTCTTCCCTCTGACAGTAGCATGGCCTCATGCTGTTTTAAGGGGACTGTCAGCTTCCATCTTTAGGACTCAACATTTTACTTTCCAGAAATTATATCCAGACAGAGGAACAGGCCACCCCATGTTGCAGAAATATATGAAATGGGCCAACAAACTTTAATCATTCCTGGGCCTCACCAGAGACTAACCATGACCAAAGCCAGAAGTGTTTTGGATGCCACCAGGTTTGTTGGTGACTAACCAGAGTGCGTAAATTACCAGCTGTAAATTTAGTTGGACCCCTACATGTTTAGCTTCCTTGAAAGATACCTGTCCTTGGGGATACTGGGAAAATTTCAGCAACTCTCATTGATTGTTTTCCTAATGATCCTAAGGACAGTGTGAGGAGATGGCATCTCCTTATCTTCAGAGAAGGTTGGCATCAAAGTGGGATCTCATTCTCCAGACATTCCCTTGGCCAGTGCAGGGCATATGGTGAGGCGCACTCATGGACACGGGAACCCCGCTTCCTACAACAAAGGATTTATTTTCTAGTGGCATTGGAGTATTCTTTGATGGTAGGACATAGGGAAGCAGTAAAACCTACCTGCACAAGGAGAACCTAAGTGCTCAGAAAAACACATGTGTAATGGGACCCTCCCAGGGTCAGTATTTTTAGAGATAGATATGCAAAAAAACAATTAAACAAGGACAAACGCAGCCATGTATGAAAGAAAGATTATTTATACAACAGGCATTAGGAGCTCTGTGGCTGGGAGTTAAGGAGATTACAACCACATGAGAAGGCTAACCTACTCCTGTAAGAGCCAACAGCCATTTATTCAAACAGAATAAGAAAATTGGCTTTAGCTCTCTCCAGGCTGAAGGCATTGTATTCACCAGCAAACTCCTGAGTGAGAGAGATAAATTGAAACAGAAAAGAGAGCAAGGAAAAGACCCTTAAACTTACACAGATATGCACATGGAGCAGGGGTAGAAGTGGTGATTTAAATCATGCTTGATGCCTGTGGTGCCTTTTTACATGCCGCCTAATGGGGAAATGAGGAGAGAGAGAAATAAGGTGCCCAATTCATTGGCCCAGCTGCAGGGAAAGGACTCCCCCACCTGAGGGAACAGGAAATTCATTTTTAAGACTGCATTGGGGATCATTCAGCTGGTTTTAACCCCAGTCCTTTAGGTATTTAAGCTGTTCCTTGACTGGACATTAAACCTTACATGGAAAAGACAAATCTCATGTTTTCAGGTGGTGGACAAGAACTGTCTGAATTTTCACAAGATAGGGATATATGTTGTACCTGAAAATATGTGTGTGCTGGCACCAATACTAAATATGCTTGCACAAATGAGGCAATTGTATGGAGTGACCTACTTTGCATTCAGAAGTGTGAAATTTCCAGCTTGCCTCAATAAGAGTATGCTCTGTAAGCGTATTGCAGAGGTTTGGGACCAAGAGCTGTGCACAGCACGGTGTACGGGGTCATAAGTAGAAAGTTGGCTTTCAACCCTTGTGGCTTGGCCTGACCTAGAGCTGACTTGGCCCTCATGAAACTCAGGATGTTGTGAGCATCCCAGCCCCCCATCGTCACTTGATAATTTGTGCTCTGTGCAGGTGGGGGTGTTGAGGCAGGGGGTGGAGGCTTGGCCAGAAGTACACATAGGAGAGAGCCCGGATGCCTGGATCTGACGGCTTGCTTCAAAAATTCACTTCAGTCCCAGCTTCTTTAGCTCTCACTTTTATGGCTCAAACCCCCAAAGTCCCTGCTCCATATTTGCTCCTTCCTTGGCAAAACCATGATCAAATTAGTGGAAGTTTTGACTGAGGAGAAACAAATTCATACCCTGGTCCTGGGCCACCTGAGGATATATGTGTGCTGGTGTGAGGCAGGGGAGGAGCGGGGAGGCAGAAAAGGGGACAAAAGGATCATTCAAGGTTACTCCCAGCCCTGGTCTCACACTCCCAGTGGTCTAAGAACCAGTCTTAGCCAGCAGCCTCCACATGACTGCAAGCACAGCCCTGCAGACTGCTCTAAGGCTAGCAGTCTGGGAGGCTTGGCCAAAAGAATGGATATGCATTCGGTGCCAAGGTCTACCCATCCAGCACTGGTTCCCTTCATCAAAGGGAGACAGCCACCTTCCCGAAGCCACTTCTCTACTTTCTCCTGCCCCATAGAACCTCATAGATGTCTCAGCCTTCAGTCAGGCTGCCATGGAGTGGTCTATGTCACCCTGCGGCTGCCAAGAATAGTCTGTCTGTGCCCACTGGCCATCTCCCACACCTGGAGTGGCTCTAGCAGTACCAACCACCCAGGGTAACCTCAGCTCAAAACTGCTACAGTGGGTCCCGTGGCACAGTGAGCATGTCCTCTGTCATTTGAATTTGGAAGAAGAAGCAAAGAAACTCTCCTTTGTCTCAGTTTAAGTACAAATCACATTTCCTGATGTTGAGCAGGGTCAGTGAAGTAAAGAGAAACCATTTAAAATCTGAAATGCTGTATGCAACTGAAACTTGTGTTTTTTGAGTCTGGGAGCCACAGGTTTCTAAGTGGTGTGTAAGAAAACGTGATGAAGCATAGCAAGTTCATACGCAGTGCAGCCATCTACACGTGACATTTCTAAAGGGGTTCACACATCTGCTGGAAAATTTTTGGGGATCCACAGACTGCAATGAGCTAAATGAACTCCCAGCCTTCATTAAGCATGAGGCTGGGCTGCTTGAATCTGAGTATAAGAAGTGCTTTGTGCATTGACGCGTGCTTGGGCCAGTGGATGGATCCCAACATTTGTAGTTTCGTGGCAACCAGACTATCATTGGCATCAACCTGTACAGTGCTCTGCTCGGTCCCAATACACAGATCTCACACAAATATTTCAACATGTTTGGAGCCAAACTCTGGTCAATATATGAAGTCATTTCACCTCAGCTTTTAGCCAATAGGAAAAACTTTCCTACAAATATTTTTGGAGGTTAAAAATAGCATTTATGTGTGTGTGTGCGAGGTTAGTAAAAACAGAAATGAGAAAGACAGAAGTGAGGGTGTATGCTGTTGTCATTTCTGAGCCAGCTGGAGCTGGCTGCCACAGGGCGAGGGGGCTGCTTTTCCTGTTGCTTGGACAAACACCCTTTGTTTAGCGGGACTGGATCAGGGATGGAGAGCGGAGGGCTTGTCATGCCAGCCCCAGAGCTACACTTCTCTTCTATCCATCAGCACAAAGCAGAAGCCTACATCCCGCTTCACAGGGATGGCCCACCATGAAAATATACCCATAGAGTCCTTCAAGAGAAACCGAAGCAAGAAAAGGACTGCCAAGGTGGTGGGGGTGGTAGCGGTGGAGTGTCCCCATGTGCAGCAGTTGCTTGGGCTCACTGGGGTGGGAGAAGCAGATGTCTCTGTTTTGCCTCTGCCCACTTACTGGCTGCTCCAGCACCCCAACCCTGCCTGC
Source organism: Tapera naevia (assembly GCA_033556795.1). Lineage (NCBI taxonomy): Eukaryota > Metazoa > Chordata > Aves > Cuculiformes > Neomorphidae > Tapera > Tapera naevia. The sequence goes on from JAUMJJ010000059.1 coordinate 16,207,320, forward strand.
TGCACCCAGGGCAATCATCCCATCAGCAACAAACATATTCATGTGGGAAAAGCACAGATGCGTCCAGGTAACACATTTCCTGAATGAAGATCAGACTTTTTGTCAGCCCACTTTTTGATGTTGCACCTCTCCTGTGGCACTTCGCTTTTGTTTACTGTGTGCAGTGTGTGGTGTGGATCTTCATATAACGTTGGCGCTCTTAGTTTTGCAGTTGGGCAGTGCCAGATGCTGCCTGTGGGCCCTCACATCTGGGGAAGGTATAACAGAGAGGTCTGCAGAGGCTGCTCTCCTGCAGATGTGCTCAAACTCCTGCAGGGTGTGAAACTTCTCTTAAGTACAGGATTGTCTTATGAGCCACCTCTTGATCCTGTCTAATTTCTCAGCCCTCAGTATGGTCACTGCTCTGTTCGCTCATGACTAAAGTAATACTGGGTTAATATTGCTGTGCCTATTCTTGCCTTTAATGTAATGACTGTCTGCACATGTGATTACATCCCAAAGCATTTCTCTGATCTCAGAGGTCTGCAAATGTTTAAGTTAACAATGAAAATAAAATATTTTCCTTATCAAAATCTTGCCTTTCTCATGAACTGCACTGGTGTGTCAGAGGGAGACATGGAAATCCTCGCTTTCTCTGGTTTCTGTCTGGTCTCCACCCCACTCCTTCTGCCAGGCCCCCTTTCCCCTGCTCTCCCCCTCCCTGACTGCCTGTCCTTGCTTCAGCCTCTCGCCCCTGCTTTGACCTCATGCATCCGTCTCAGGGAAGGAGGGAGGAATGGGGAAAAATGTCGTGGCTCCTGCACCGAGCTGTTCCTTGGTCAGCCTCCACTTTACCACAAGCATGCTGGTCCTTCCACTCACATACCACAGGTTTTCTCCAAACCTGCGCTCAGTATTTCTGCCAAACTTTGGCTACAGGGGAAGGGGAGGAGGGAAAGAGCAGTATCCCCATGCTGCCCTCCTCCACCACCACCACCCAGGAGAGAGGTATCAACTCTGTGGCAAATATCTTTACTCCTGAGAAGGTAAGAGAAAACCAGTTTGAAACTGTGGCTTTTCATTTGTCTTTCAAATTCCACATTCTGAATGTCAAACCCTTGTGCTCCATAGAAAAATGAGAGGGACCTATGCCCCTGCCTAGAGCACCTATTGAATGTACTTAGATTTCCAGCTCACATGAGCAGTACGTAAGTTATGAGTGTGTAATCACAGCATATTTCAGAAGAGGCAGAACTATGCTGCTGTACAAACTGTAAGCTCATTCATTCATTCTATCAGATAATATGCAGAAATAGTGGATTGCTGTTGGCAACAGTGGGTAAAGGTGGTTGAGATGCAGATCTGTAATTTTGACAAGAACTACAGCACTAGAGGGAGAGTAAATTACTTCTACTGAGCGTGTAAGGGGCTACTGCTTGATGGGGGTAACAACCTGCATCTCCCCTAAAGGTCTATCAAGTGTGTGAAATTTAATTTTGCAGATTAAATACCAGGGAAATTCATAGGGTTCTTTCTAGACTGAAGTTAGGAGCATATAGTCCTGCAATAAGAGCTTTCACTGATCTCACTCACCCTTGCTGGTCCTTTTCTCCTACATTAAGGAAATTGGGAACCAAAGTGAATGTTGCAAGGGCTGTCCTGTGCACCTCATCTTTAATAATGATGCTTTCTCTTTTTCTGATTTTCAGTGAGAAGAATGTTGTCTTTGATCATGTTCTGTCCTAACCTACTGTGTATGATTTGAGTGCCGCTTCTCTGTGCTGGTCCAGCACAAATGGGGAAGCTGCTTGTAGCAATAAAGCAGAGAGGAGGTAAAAATGGCCATGGCCTGCCTAGATCCAAATTTATTTATTTATTCAGTGAAAAAAGTCCCCCAAACTTGCCAAAACATTTTCATCTACCACAGCAACAATAATCCGGACCCTCCTGGGCTCTTCACCATCCCACATCTGAGCCCAGGTGCCCCTGCCTTCTCCTCCACTTCCCACAGCAGAAAGAGACTTGCCTTGGTTAGACGTGCTCCCTCAGAATGTCTAAATGTAATTTTATTTGCACTCCTAAGAGGTCTCTTTCTGCAGTCTGTGAATTCTGAGATTCTTGGAGAGGAAAGATGAATTTCTTAAAATTTTAAATTATATACTAAGAACCTTTTATAGGTCTTCTATTGTAATAATATTGGAATATAAGAATCTTGTCAGCTGCATCTCCTTAGCTCCACTCACACAAACACACACTCCCCTAAAAAGATTAAAGTAGACATTAGATTTCCCAATTGTTACAATAATTTCCCTAATATCCAAAAAGCATAGCAAGCTGTGAGGTTTGCATGCACTTTAAAGATCAAAAGATGGGTAAACATTTGGAAAGTGTCTTCATGAGTTAGAAGCTGAACTCCAGGTTTCCAAAGTGACTTAAGAGATGGATTTCTCTGATTTCTGGACTCAGAGAGTTGAATGTCTTTGAGACTAAGACTTAGAGTCTCAGCACTTGTGTGTTTCACCCGCTGTCTCCTCTGGGTAGGTTGCAACCTCCTGCAGAGCAGTTTTAAGATATAGCTCAGAAGAGAATACTCTAGAGACTCTCTCCTTCTCCTGTCTCAGCTTCTTTATGATTCTGGGGAACCTCCAGAATGGGGCAAATCTCCTCTTTCAACTAGGGAATAGTATGTTGCCATGGACCACCTCTGCACAGACAAATTGAGGTGCTGGGTTTTGTCTCTCCTCCTAGCTCTTAACCATGCTCTAATGTAGTGTCTTCCATCTTTCGCCTTGTTGTATATTTTATGTGAGATTCACTATCTCTTTCTAGTTATTCACTGAGGCTCCCTTTTCCTGAGAAATTTCTGAGGAAATCTGAGGAATCGTTGGTGAATTCCTTTAGCACATTCTTCTCTTCCAAATGGAAGTTCTTAGTGTCTCAGGTAGGGTCAAAGTTTCTGAGGTTTGCTTGCTTCTGGTGTTTTTAGAGAGCCTGAAGCTTCCTTCCTTCCTTTAGAATGGCAATGTGCGTAGCTAGTTTTGGGGGAAATACATATTATACTTCTTCAGTTCCTTGTGCTATTAAATTAGTTTAGTCTCTCTGGTGGTTGATGCCAAAGCCTTAGTTTTTCTATCGAGTCCATCTAGATTGCAACCATAGCGCTGCTACTCCTTTGTTGTGCCAGTGTCTTTCCAGTCCTCTCCCAACACCTCCATTCTGCTATAGATTGTCAGCAGTAGAGGAAATGTCTAACTGCTTCTGTTTGTCCAAAGCTTTGAAGCTCATGAAAAGGCTACTGTTGAGTTTTTATGGGATTGAATCTTGGCCTTGAAGGTTGACATGGGCATGTCTCCTGTTTGCTGCAGGGAAAACCAGCTGACAGGGGAGTATGGAAACAACTCATCAGTATCACAGAACAATGAAGCTTTCTCGTAGAATGTTTTCCTCAGGAAGGCAAAATATTTCACAAGGTGGCAGCAAAATGTGTGTGGGTGCATTGCTGTGTCCTTTTTGGAAAACAGAGTCATGGCAAGGGCTTGTTTGCAAACAGAACTCCTACGGACAGGCAGGAAAAACACAGACAGAGCCTCATTTTGTGGAAATTGGTGTTGTTCTACTGACACTACTGAAGATGTGTTGGTTTTTGCCACCTGCGAAAGATCAGGTAGGTCCTGGAGATAGGGCACACATGCCTTCTAAAGGGGAAGGACTGTGTCTTCTTGGAGTTTGGTTCATATCTGGAATTTCTCTGAATCCCACTCACATGAAACAAATAACTCAGAGCTCATTATTTCTTTAATCAGACACTAAAGTCTTTGTTTGTTTAAAACTCTGCAGAGATAATAGGAACTAATCATCATATGTTATACAAATAAAGGCATTCCCCCCTTAATAGTAGGAGCAGACCTAAGCCAGTTGTTCTCCAACTGAACTCAATTGGACTAAGATGAATATTCTGTACTTGTAATGACTGTTATTCTATTGCTAAAGGGATAATGGGAGGAGATAATCCGTTTTAAAAGGCAATAATTGGGTTAGCAAGGGGAGGAAGATGTTTGAGTCATTTTTCTCAGTGTTCCAATGGTTTCTTCCTCATGAAGATGAGGCAATTATTTCTGTTCTACAAGAAAGGAAACAAAAACATTTATATTTTTGATAAAAATTATAGTGACTCCTTCCAATCATGCTCTACTCTCAGATGCATCTCTTTGGTCTTAACCTGTATGTATTTCCATTCCTTAACAAAAACGAGGACTCTCTCCAGGAGGCCTCTCAGTTCAATCCTCTCCACATGGCCGATTTAGCCAAATGCTACACAGAATAAACATGATCTTTCCTTTCTTTCTCTTCGTATTCCTAGCTGTCTAAAGTCAAGATAAAGCTGTCAGTTTCAGCACTGAGTGACCAGGGCATCCATGATACCTGGGAAAGCATAGGGTCATTCAGGACTCCAGCTGACACTCACAACTGGTGAAAAGCATTACAGCTATTGAGGGAAGCAAAGAGAAGGTTAGATTGAATGGAGTCAACATTTTTATAAATAAATATGGGAAAAAAACCTGACTTATTTGTTGCTTCAGAGGTAGACTGAGGGAAAACTCTGTTTACTGAAGTAAAACTAGAGAGAGATATTCAAACGTCCATAGGGAATACCGTTCTTTTCACAAATACTGCCATTGATCACAATACTGCGGTATCATCATGGAAATGGTAGCATTTCAGTTGTAGCACTAGAAAAAAATGGAATAGGCATTTCTTAACATGTGGAAAGTTTTTCTGGCTTATATCTGGATAAAAAGCAGAAATGGCTTCAGTGTATAAACTTAGTCTTTGTGAGACAACTCTACATAGGCTCTGTGGGTCCCCAGGTACAGTTGTTCCTGCAGGGAGTCGGCCATATAGAGCTGTCCAGCCGAGAATTTACCACAGAGAGTTGGCCACAGAGAGTTGCCCTAGACCTCTTCAGAAGTACTATCCAGATCCAGCTTGAAAGCTATTAACATAGCTACGTCCTCACCTACTAGTTAGTTTGCAAAAAAGACTTCGGCAGCTAGCTGATGTTAGTTCCATCCTACACTAACATGTTAAAAATACCTCAATAACCTTTTCAGAAACCAGTGAAAAAAACAGCTAACCAGTCTCCTTGTATAAATCTCACCTCCAGGATCAAGAAGTTCCCCTGTACCTTATCTAAAAAGCAGAATCTGACAATACCCTCTGAAAGGCAGTGCTCCTGCAATGTTTTGTTTTGGATGGAGAGAGTCATGATGAAAAAAGAGCATGTTCCAAAGCTTTGCATCACCAGCTCCCCTTGACTTCATACAAATTAATGCACAATCAGCCTGAACACCATGGTCCCAGCAAGGCAACAGGGAATAGTAGCAATACATGCTTTCATAAAGACCAGTAAATATATCTTGGATTACCCAAAGCTTGGATTTTCATAGGCAATGTGCACTATTGCACATATTTAGGGTTTACTTATCTGGTGGGCTCAAAGGACCTAAAAGTAAAATGAAGATTTTCACAACTAGGCATGATATTCTTAAATATCAATGAGGCTAATGCTACATACAGAGGAAAATGAGTCCATTTACTGTTCAGTTCCTATGTAAATTTTGGGATGTATGGCTACTTTTATGTCAAGTCCTTGCATCCATTCTCCATGCATTTACATCTACTTAAAACTATGGCAGAAATGCCTATGGCATATGTGTGGAACAGCTATGCATTGTCCCTTAATGAGACACAAGTAGAAAGTAAGCTATATAGGCTGTTCATACCACTATGAATATATGTATAACATATATACATATATGTATAACATATGCCTATGTTATACATGTATGTATGGAGTATATCACCACCTCATCACCCAGTAACAGCCTATCACTCGATTACTGCTTAGTTCTTACTGCATCTTTATAAGAAGCCTTTCTATAAAGATGTTTTCCCACCACGTTTTGCTCATGCTGTTGCAAAGCTGGTCCTTAAAATTTGACACAGATGTGCAGCTGTAGTTCTAAAGTGACCATTTTAGTTTGGCTGCTGCCATTTCTCCCTCTTTTTCAACCAGCTGGTATAAGTACACTTAATATGTGCTAGGTTTCTCCTAGGTCTTTGTCCTGTTGGGGAGTCAGCACTTCTGTAAGGTGGCAATGTGTCTGTATCTTTTGTATGAAGTATCAGTGGGTCACCACCCAGGGAATGACAGACATCTTCTTCATGAAAGAGGTCTCTAGGGATCATACTGAGAGAGCCTGTGTTTCCAAGGTGCTCTCAGCTGCCACCACAGCTGCATTGGAAAAGGGAATTATCTGTTTAAAGAATACAGTCAGCTTCTCCTTTGATTTCTGGCCGATTAGAAGTGGATAGATATACTTCTAACTTGAAACATTTTCAACATCTCCTAAAATATTTCACAAGAACTATTCACTGGGGAGCCCTGAGACAGCTGCAGATGTATGGTGTGCAGGGATGCAGTGCAGGTGATGTTTCTGTCTGCTGAGGTGATCTCAGGCAGGCACCTCTCTGCCTTTTTAATCTCTTTCTCTTTAAATGCCAGTCCTAAGGATAGCCTCGTTTTTAGAAGCACAGGAGGTTTTTCAGGAGTGCAGCCTCCCCAAACACAAAGCCTCCCTGTTGCCTCGACAGGAGAAGGATTGTGAAGAAATGGGATGCTGGAGAACATCGACAAATTTTCTTTCTTTCAGAGTCTCCCTGTGTTTACAGGTATTTTTCCAGTGTCAAGGTACTCTCCATCTCTCTTGGTCACCCTCTGGAGAAATGCTGAGCACCTGCTATTTCCATTAACTTCAGAGGGAGTTGCAGGTACTCAACACCTCTCAGCAGTGATTCATGGACATCCATGGGTGCTGCAGGTACTTAGCACCTCACAGCTGATGCAGAGGGGATCAGGCTGTGGGGAAGGCTCCAGGGAAGTCCATGACAAGCTGTAAGACACACGCTCTTCTGTGAAAGAGACTAAAATTGGGCTTTTCCAAAATATACATATTAAACCGAGGCTCTAGGGATGCTGAAGCATTAAGGAGCTTGTAGTAGTTTCTTGAAATGCACACCACCCTATTGACGTAAAAAAGGTCCCCTGCGTATGAATTTTAAGAGACCTGACTGTGCTCTTCAGAAGGAGAAAACACACAATACCATAAGTAAACAAATAAATTAGTTAGAGAACCTAGAAATTAAAGATTATCTTCATAAAGCTTTATGTCCCATATATGGAAAGTGCCAAAAATTGCTCTTAATGACTTTGGAAAAGGTATGCACTTTTTTCTGTAGTCCTAGCTCTCTTTCCCCTTGTTAGCAAATGGTTTCATTCTACACTTGAAAAATTCACAAGCCAAAAAAACAGGGAAAAAAAGGTGAGTGGAATTTGACCAAAAAAAATAGTAAAAGTCATTCATGGTTCAAGTGCTCAGTCTAAGCTATATTTATTCAGTTGACATTTTTTCCAAAAAGACCAATGCGTAAATTAATGTGCACATGGACAGGCCTGAATTATACCCTGGCCATTTATAGTATGCAAGGTTTTATGTGATTTTTTGCTCTCTTGTTCAATAAAACAATAAGTAGTTATGCAGCAGCCAGAGGAGCCAGTGATTCATTTACTTCCATGGGATGCCAAGAACCTTCTTAAGGAAATGCACTCACCAATATGTAATGAAAACCTTTTGTATTTTCTGCGGTGCTTCAAGGATTAATAGAATTTCCAAAGACAAGAGATGAATGAGATATAGTAGCAAGCACTGTAGAGGCCAGATTCAGCCTAGAGGTGACTGCATGCAACTTAGCCTTTTCTAAATCTTCACAGCAAGTGTGCTTTGCTAGCAATGTGGTAAATACAATCAAGTATCACTTGCCGTGAGATGATTCATCCTGCACAGATTGTTCAGTTTTGCTCCTTCAGCTCATTTTGTTACTGTTGTAGGAACTGTAAAGTAAAAACCTGTAATTCAACTCTGATATATTTAATAATGTGTTCTCTGCCCGCTTGTCTTCCTTTGTGACAGCTACATTTTCCTGTTGTGCGGTTTTAGTGAGAGGAGAAGAGGTATTTGCCTTCTGGGATTAAATCAAATGCATCTCTAGGCTACTAAACATTGTTTTTCTTGATCTACAAAGGAAGAAAGAATCGGCCTCACTGATGCGTGGTTGGGAAAACAAGCAGACTGGTGAGAATTGCTTGAGAAGAAGTGCTAGAGAGTTGTGCTGCTGGATAAATCCATGCCGAATGCACTTGCAGGATAGTGCACCCATCTCAACAGCAGCATATGAGAAACAGAAACGTTACACAGGAATGCTGCATAGGCAGCCACAGAGCAACAAACATACTAAGAAAGGCTAAGGAGACTGATTTCAACTAGAAATAGATGCAACTGAAGGTAGATATAACAGACCAACAAAAAAAAAGTATGGTGAGACAGGAAATTATTTGTTTCTCATCACAAACCAAAACCAAGAAACCTTTAAAGAACTGACTGGACAAAACAATATTTAAACTAAATGAATCTCTTCATATAACTGCACAATTGTGCAGTTTGCTGCCACAAGGGTGTTGTGGTGACTGAACATATACATGGGCTAAAAACAGGACTAGAACAAATCCATGGAAGTTTATTGATGGCTACTACACAATGACTGTCCAGATGGACATGGCCCTGAGCAACCTGATCTAGTTGAAGACGTCCCTGCGTACTGCAGGGGAGTTAGACTAGATGACCCATAAAAGTTCCTTCCAACTAAACCATTCTAAGATTCTATCAGATCTGCACGTAAAGATGTTCCTCAGCCACCGCCTGGAATTGCAGAGGTTTCATTTTTTTATGATGTCATGCCATTGCCAGGTAAGATGTTCAGTAGTGTGACGCATTGCAGCAGTTCATAGAATCACAGAATCATAGAATCTCTTGGTTGGAAAAGACTTTTGAGATCATCGAGTCCAACCGTACGTGTCCACTGCTAAACCTACTCTTAAGCAACAAATGCAGGACAGGTGAGGAAGAATTGTCTTGGCTGAATATTCTGACTTTCCTTTAGATGATAGTAGCAGTGTAGTAACTGCTACCAGTCAACATTGAAATCTTCATAATTCTATAAAGAATTCATTTCAGACCATGGAAACCTTAACTATTATTCCAAATAGATACCAAAATAGGGCCTACTAAATAGTGTGGACTTTCAGACATTGCCAAAGCATTTTCTCTGCTTAATTAAAGTTCTTGGCTGCAACTGACAGCACTGAGACTGAAATGAAGAAACTTGCTGGCATCAACATTACACCAAACAAAATATGAAATGTGTTTATTTAGGGAGACTGAAGGGACAATGAGAATGAATCAATGTAAAGACACAACCTGCTCACCCCAAAGAGCAAAAAAAGGAAAACAACTGCCCATGGTAATCAGGAGTCAGTCAGAAGGGTCTCTGCCCACTTCTCTCCTGTATGCATATGTTAGAAACACTCGTTTTCACTCATGTGGCTTTTCCGAGACCACAGAAGTGTCTGGATATGAAAGCTGGAGCTGAGGGATTCCTGGCTCCTAGTCCTGCATGCAGGACTTTCCCGTCTCCTGCTTTCTTTCTTTTAAAAGTGCTCATTCCTAGGGGAATTAACCCAGACTTAGGAATTCTTTAATTTTTTTTTGACTCCACATAATTTCCAAACAGACCTGGAAAATAATCCAGCCTTCAGGTGACAAATCAAAGATTGACTTACGTAAGAAAACCAAAAAAGTCTCTTCCAATCATACAAGCAAATAGTAACTTATGACACATTAAATTCTAGATGTCAGAAAGTAACTGTTGCAATCCAAGCATGCTGTGACTCCCTTGGTGAGCTGTGTGTTAGATCTGTATCTTTTGCACAAGGTGAAGCATTATCATGCCGCAGAGATTGACTGGCTCTGCTCTCATGAAAGTCAGAGAGCCAATGACCCTGGAAAAAGTCTCCTACCAGTCATTAACAAACAGCCAGTAACATACCTATAAGACTTGTTTAATGCTTACTGATAAATGCTAATATATATGGCTAGCAAATTCTCTGAAAGGAATCCAGACCTTGAATGGACTGTTTCCTGTAGAGACAGTCTGACTGGGATTTTCATTCATAGACCTTTGAGGTTATTCCAATACGTCTGACAGTGCTATACACACCAGAGCCTCATTCTTCCCTCTCCTACACCGCGTATATCAGAAGTAACTCCCAGACCAAAATAATTCTCAGAAAGGAAGGGTTGTTACGTTGGTATGAAAAAATGCTTTTTTGTCAAAATTGTCTTTTTTTATTCTCATTTTTTACCTGTTTCACATTACTTTTAATGGAAAATGCATTTGTTTAAAAATGTTTCTGCTTTTCATGCGTATGGTAAAATATTTTGAAATCAGAATTTTGTTTATCAGCCAAAAATGAAAGAAAAATCTGTTTAAGAAAATAAACATTGTTCAGGATTCTTTCTTAAACTTTTGGCAAAGCACTCCTGAAATCAACAAAAATATTGAATTACGTTCTTCTTGTTTTGATTGACTTTTCACATTCTCTCATCAAGTCTGTAAGCTTGCTGATGTCAAAAGAAGTTTTAATGGTAGCATACAAATAGGATTGCAGTTTACCCACATATTTTTGGATTTGCAGATAACTCACCTCTGACTTCACAACAATATAGAAGCCTCCATTATCCCCACTGATGATTTAGGAGTCACAGAGGGTGGGATTTGACTCACAGCATTAGAGATTGTTGGCTTTCAAGGCAAGCAATGTTTTGCCTTTTTTATAAGATAAGGGATAGACCAAACCTGTCAGTTTTACCATTGTAATGATCATGTAATGATCATTGGAAAAATATTCAGATGATCCCAGGGAGCTGGTGGCACTGATGTTGGAGTGTAGCCTTTAAGGGATTTCAGCATAGCTTAGATTCTCTATGTGGCAACTCTTGCCCTGTGGGTTTAATGGAAGCTTTGTACGTATGTTATTTGACAGCGTTTGTGGGGCTACCCACCAGGCTTTGACCCATGGTATGGAGGCCATTGATTCTGAAATCTTCCCTGAAATGCCATCTCATTCACGATACAGTAAACATTCTTCATTCTCAAAGCTCTTAATGCTGTGGCCAAGGTCTTATTCATCTGACCAAGAAAGTGGCACATCAACAAATGTGATCTATTCATTCAGAAAATTTTGACTCGTAAACTCTATACCATACCCTGTTGCCTCTCAGTGTCTGGGTAGCCACTGGAACATTTAGATTACAGCCTGGAGAGGAAATGGGTGAAGAGCATCTTGGAATTTGATAATTTGTTGGACTTTGCAGGTATCTGGGATGGGAAGCAGAGGACATGAGTGCAGCTGGAACATAGAAGTGGCTGTAGTTTTACATGGTGTATCGCCTTCTCTAGCTACCTTTTATAAAGTGCTATGAATACTTTGTTAATGTTCATTTTGGAAAAAGTCAGTTGGCTTGTAGCATGTTTTCTCTTTTCTTTTGACTAGGAGCTTGGGGTTTCCATAAGCTTTTTCAATGCGTTTGGGTTCAGGTCAGCTTCTGGTGGGGACAGCTCTGACATTCTCATATCCTGAGAACAACCATTTGTAATTCTTTCCTCTCCATCACAGTTACTCAAGGCAAGTGCAAACATACAGTCATTATTAACACATTATTTACTGAAGGTAAAACACTGGCTGCTTTAAAACACGTGGACATTTTGCCCAGTTCTCAAGAAATCACCTCTTCTTGTGGAGTACTTGCCAGCTGCAGCCCATCTTAAATCTCTTCTTTTGGAGAAAGGTAGTGATTCTTCCACCTCGTGGGATGTTGATTCAGATGCTATTCTGACATTTGGTCTTTCTTTGGAGTTAATATCATGCATGAGAAGTTGTAAATGGTTTCCTGCTTATGTAAAACCAAAATCTCCAGGCTACTTTTCTTGCTTTGGATCTCTTAGCAGCTAGTGATATATCAGATTATGGATGGTTGCTTCAGCAACTAGGGATATTACTGTTTTAATTGAAGCTGCTCTCTGGTAGTTCCTGTCCTTTCAGAGTGTTGGAATACTTTCCTGGTGATGGCTGCTTTAGACTCATCACTCTGAAATATGGGTCAGCTTTGCTGTCTGTGTTCTTTAAAGTATAACCAGCTGGGGAGATCATTATAAAATATAAGGTAGAGTATATTGACAATACTCGTCTTGTATTTCATGTGGACACTGCAAGTTCAGTCTAAGCTATGGAGTAATGTCTGAATGTTATTGCTTTTTGGCTGCACTAGGGCTGTCTTGTCCTCTAGCTTTAGAAAGACAAAAATATTGTTGCTGGGTATACTGTTTTCTTGGCTAGAAGGGATTTATCTGGAGACTCTGAAACAGGTTAATAATATTGGCATCATTTTTAATATGTCCTTGCACTTGGAAAGCCTTGAATTGGTTATGGAGTTAAAATGTGGTTTCCAGCCATGTGCTTTGCATAAGTCGTTTCCCCATTTATCTCACAACAGCCTGGAGAGGCATGGCCCCGAGACTGGATTTTTGTACCTCTTCCTCTTGCTGGCTCATAACTTATTACACAACTCATGGTCGTACTGTCCTGTGTCAATATGCACTCTCATATTGTCCTTTTATACTGGGTACCTTTAAGAAACTGTGAAGCTCATGTGAGCCTTAAGGTTATGTCAATCTCCAACCTGATTCAGGCTTGTGAATCAACTTGTCCATCATTTAGTAGGTTTTGCAGTCACAAGCCCTGTGGCACATCAGTAATCTCACAAGAATCCAACAGTGTGTGATTTCCTCTTTCTGAAATCTAGCTTGCTTTGTCTCCTTCTCACATCAAGTAAGGCTTAAAATCTGGGGTGTTTTTCTTTCTCAGTGATGGAATTGTTACAATCACTGTTGCTGTTAAACACTTTATTTCTATTGTTTTTATTTATACATTTACTTTGGCATTTTTTTTGAGACTGCAGTGTCCTTTAATTACAACAAAATCAGTGTGGGAACTGTTCCTGAGTGCCCTCCTGGCTTTTGGAGGGGATAAGTTTGCAGCATTTTTTAATACTATTACTTTAATGCTGCATTTGCTTAACATTAAGTCTTGCACCCATTTGGGGGTACTCTATATACGTCGGTGATTTCTCAGGGTATACTTATTCTTGCCTGACTGAACACATCTTAAAGACCTTTTCATACAATTACACTCATGGGTTTTACTCTAATGGTATTATTGCACCTTCTTTTCTCCCTTTCATGGAACTTTTTTTCTGGAGTGTTTTTCTTTAAATCATTCATTAACACCTGCATCATCTCCTGATAAAAGGCAAACGCCCATTGTCACCTCTTCTCCAGCCTGAGCAAAATCTACCTGCTTTTTCCCTGTAGGTCATGCACCCCTGACCCTTTTTATCAATTGTGTTGCTGTATTTTAGGCTGCCCTGGTTTATCACTAGCTCTTCTGAACCAAGGGGCCCAGAACAAAACAAGCTTACATGAGCTATGCTCTTGGAGTCAGTGGGACTGCTGATGCGACTAAGCGCTCACCAACATGAGCCAGGGTCTCAAGCCTGAGTCCTTAGCTGTGAAAAGGGGAAAGTTTTATGCCACTGATTTACTCAGGTTCCCTCAGAACATGTCCAAAAATAGCAATTTGCTTTCTTGCACAAAGCATCCTGTCAGGCACTCGTGATTAATTTATATACCGTCACTGCCTTGTCTCTTCGTTACTGCCTTCTGGCTGGAGTTCTGTCATCAGGTAGAGGATTTCTGCCAGTATTATTTCCCCCTAGCCTCCTGTCAACCAGAATAATAACCACAAATAAGTGATATTGCCCACATTGGCAATACTGAAAGAAAATTTGGCTTTTGTTTTTCCTTGGCACCCTTCTCCACATTTAGAGGTCAGCTTTATGTGCTCAAACACATTTTATGGGGAAGGCAGTGGAGCACAGCATGGAGCAGAGGCAGTGAGGGAATTGCTCCTGGGTACCTGAAAAGTTGTACATTGATCCCTCTGCTAAGAATTGCTCCCTCCACAATTCCATGTTTCACTAGGTCTCTGTGGTGATAGTGCACAGGCTTACCACCTGCAAAAGCCACGGGCCCATTGGGCCAATCCAGTCTCCCAGGAAGGAGCAGTTTCATCAGTGACTTCAATGTAAATGTGAGTACACCTTTCTCTACACAAATGATTTTCTTCTCCAAGTGCCATATTCTCCCTACGCTATTTTGCTCTAAATATAATAAAAAGCTCCCTGTTGCTATGGACACCACTCTGAATGCAAAGTGCAGTTAGTATTGTTGATTTTGGCTACAACAGTTGCACTCCATTGTATTGCTACTCTCCACGACTTGTGTATGTATTATTCTTTCACTCGTTACGTGTAAGCCCCAGAGGAGTTGCAGAGGCCAAATGTGATCCACAGATGTCCACGGTTCCCCCAGTGCCTCCCTTCTGCTCTGTTGACGACCTGTGGAGCCAGCCGAAGAAGGCCACCTTGCTCCCTTGGGCTGCCACTGGCCCTTCCCACTGGCTGTGGGGTGGTTGTGTGCCATGCAGTTGCATGCGGACCAGAGGGGCTGTCAGGCACCTGGCGGGTGGCCAACACCTTGCTCGGTTGAGCAATATTTTGGGAGCTCTTGTATGTTGTTTATTGCAATTACCGCTGGGCAAGCCCTGCAGAGTTTGGTTTGTTTGAGCTGCTACAATCAAAGCTGCAGGGTTCAGTTTTCAGAGGTTACCGCTTGAGCAACCTCTATATATTTACTTGGAGGTTCGAGATCTATTAAAAGGAACCATTCTGCTCTCTTGTCCCCTGTAAGCTGTATCACATTCGGCAGGAATGGAAGTACAATGGATTCTTTGTACGTAATATATTGCCTAAAAAAAGGTATGTGATTGGAATGAGAGAGGTGCTGGCTGCAGTTACTCCCCAACTGGAGGGGAATGTATTTTCTCTGTGCAATTGTGCAAGCTGAAGAAACGGTACAAATAAATTGACTTATTGCACATAAAAGTAAAGTTTGTATTCACAACTCTTTGCTTATGTGGCAGATAACATCCTGTTTAAAAAAAAAAAAGCTTTATAAACTCAGTGCAATGCTACTACCCATTGTGGCTTTTTTCCCGTCATTATTTTTCCCCCACATTTCTTATTTTATTATGAACAGTGAAAATCAAAATCAGCTTCACTTTTTACAGATAGCCTCGTGAGAAGTCCTACCGCTTGGCTTTCACAAGACCATGCCCCTTTTTTTTTTCCCAAATTATTTTATTCAATTCACCTGTAAACCCAAGAAGCAGTTGAGTTCAGAAGTTTAAAACATCATTTCTCATGAAATGCACATTTAACAGCATCTCCCAATAATTTGCGTAAGAAAACCTGAATGTGAGCCATAGAAATGAGGAAATCTTGTTCTCTTCTTCAATTTCATGTTGCATTTCTACACACAATAGGAGGACACAGGATACTGGCACTGGGATAATAGATTTGGTCTCTTCCTCAATATTTAGAAATTCTATTTATAAAGGAGAGATGGAATATGGGACAGAACAAGATTATCTCATTTTGTCAAAAATGGACTATTTAATCATGTTAATACTGTTTGAAACATTACTATTTTCAGTACTAATAAAAAACACGAGTTATAAATATACAAAAAGCCATAGCATGATTGATTGTGTCATATCTTGAAAACAATTCTCCCACAGCAGCTGTAAGTTGTAGATCATCAGTTTTGCCCTGGTAGACTTATAAAGTCATGTAGTAATTGAGCCATGGCTGCCCCACTTAAAACTGAAACCATCTTTTCCTTCCACGCTGAGCACTAGAACTGTCCTTTGCAGCGTGAGTCCCACCAAAAAAATGCTTATCAACTGCAGAAAATCAGAAAACAGATGGCACACATTTTGGCTAAAAATAGAACATATCTATATAAAAAAATACTTAAAATCAATATGTAAAAATATTAAAATTGTTTTAACCAAAGGTAGAGTCTCTCCTGAATAATGATTATAATGCAGGGATTTAATATGATTTATGAATTAAGTTTTAACTTCTTATCTTTATTTCATTCAACTTCAGTCTCCTTGGAATTTAGCGTCTTGAGGACACAAAATCTGCACTGTATTTCCATTTATTTTTTGAGAAGTTTCTGGTAATTTTGCATTTTGTTTGAAATAAGAAGAATACCTCATTGAACAATTATTTCTTCTACAGTTTGAGTTATTTTGAGAAGTTCAACACTTTAAATAATGACATAAACTTTATGGCCACATCTTGGTTGAATATTGATTACAATTCATTATTTCTGAGTTGCTGAGTATATGACATTTCTTTTCACAATGCGGATGTTGGGGTTCCTCTTTCACTCTTGATATCTTCCTGCAAACTTTATTCACCATTAAAATTCAACCACTCATTTCACCTCCAACTTTCTCATGGATTTGTTCCTAGAATAATTTGTATCATCTCATCTGGTGCATAGACTGAAATAAAAAGTTCTTTTTTCAGGCTATAGAACTTCTGTGACTTTATATATATATGATCCATGCATTTTCTACTCAATATTTAAGACTTTCTAAATTCTATCAGTATCAGTTCTTTTGCATTATTCCATCTGAGTTGTCATATCAACCCTCAATGAACTCCAGTTTCACAACATTACATTACATACTGACGGTTGGCCAGGTCACGATAAACATGTATTTGTGAGTTGCAGTTCTTACTGATTTCAGATTGCCAAACAAAACCAACATAGCATGATCCACAATGCTAGTAAATATTCAGCTTTGGAGATGACTCTAGTTGAAGGTGTGAGCCAGTGTACAAGCTGTCTTAGAACAAATCCTTCACAAGCACTTGTGTCACCTGTATAATACAGATATAAATGTAATTGCCCTTCATTGGATAACTCAGATTTTTATTTACCACAGCAGTGTGCCACTTTCCTAGAAACCTCCTAGAAATACCCTTTACCTTTACTGCACAAGTAATGTAAAAGAATCTGTGCATTTGACTTGACCCTTTCTCAACCGTTTAAAAGTTGGATCATATTCTGACTTCAGGAAAAACCAACAAAAAAGCTGTGGTCAAATTCTTCATATTTTTATCTTCTTCTAAATAATGGTTTTGTAGGACAAGTTCTTGTTGGCAAGATAATATATTGTATTTTGCATTTTTATTAGAATCTTCCTGTTTTCTCCATTCTTCTAGGAGTTCTGAAAACGAAGTATGTCAACACCATTCCTTGCAGACTTTTGAAGAGCATTAATAGCTCTGTGATGACATAGGGAAAAACAGTGCTGTCCAGATTTGTCTCAAGTCTTTTTCCAATTAGTGAATTCAGGCTCTGTGAAAGCTTCTTCTATGCGCTCCATCAAAAGTAGTTTGCAAAACGTTAGCAACAAACTACATTGCCCTCATTAGCATCGGAAAAATAGGTCCACTGAAAATCACAGAATTGGGGTAAGCATAAAGGCAGGCTTGTTTTTCCAAAGTCATGCACAGGGAGAGCCTTAAGTCACAGTTGATGAGGTATTTAATATTGTCAGGCAATTAACATTTGGTTCTTGTTGCAGATGACACGGAAGACATGTCAACCCTACAACCAGCTAAATTTGATCCCCTTGTTGTTGAAGGTCTAGCCTCCTCCTTTTTAATCAGTCATAGTTCAAGTGATTCCTTTTTTTCACTTTTAAAGTCTATACTTTGGGATTTTTCATTTCAGTCAGTCACTGATCGCTTAGTAAGAATGGCATGGGATTAAAGAATTAGATCCACACAATACCAAAACACGTAATTGGCTCCTGGCTTTTGTGTAGCCCCTTGTTCTGTCTAAAAGGGTGTATGATGTGGCAGATGGGAGAAAGGAAACAGCCTTCACCTGATCTGTTCATTGCCCAGAAAACAATGGCTTTTATGCTTTGCTTATATAACCCCTGCTTTCCTGTCTCAGCCAGGAATCTTGACAAGGACAACAAGGCAAATAAGATACCGGTTGGTGGCCCCTTGACCCCTAGGGCTAATTGCACTGGGGTCAGAGACTCTCCCCATCTTCTGTGCAAAGAGCTCGTGGAAAGCCCACAAAATAGGGAGAGGAACAGAACCACGGAGGAAGCCCTGGAAACCACTCCAACGCTTGGGCAGCTGAGATCTGCCCCCATCCGAGGTGCCCAGCAAGAACAGATGTCTCCTCTGTCACATGCAAGAACATGTCCACATGGACAAGTGGAGCAGACTGAGCTCCTCCAAATAGCAGCCCCCGACTTGCCCAACAATGCTGGAACCGAGCTAGGGAGGAGCCAAAGACCTTCAGTCTACCCAACATCAGTCACACAGTGTGTCCAGGAGGAAGCAGAGGTCTGTAGATTTGGAGCCAAAAAGATCAGGTCAGTCCTTTGAAAGGTGGCTGGTAGCTTTTGGGAGGAATAGTGGGAAGAAGACAACCAGGCTGCTGGAGGAGTGGCAGGAACTTTGCTTTCATACTAAAATGTAGTGTTTGCTTTCATACCAAAGGCATTCCTGCTTGCAGAGGTATTTTCTTCCCAGGGAATTAACAAGTCAATACTCTTCATAGTAAGAGATGCAACCTTGTCTAACAAAAACTAGGTAATGAGAGACAGTAATGAGAGACATTGGAAGGGGATGTTAAGCTAAGGCTGTATAAGGCAATGAACTATTAGGGAACTGTTCCTGCTATAATAACTGCATGTAAAAAAATATACACGAGTTATATATATACCTGCATATATGTATATATACGTATAATTAAATGTGAGTATGCTTGTTAATTCCAGTCTCCTTCTCAAAATCAACAAACAGAAAAAAATTAGTAAACCCTTGGCTTGTTAGGAACTGTAATAATAGAAATATGAAACCCACAAAACAGACTGAGTAAAAGATGGTTCCATCTTCTGTTTGAATTAGAGACTTTATTGTACACTGAAAAGGATTCCAGTTACAGTCTTAGATTAACACAATAACTGAATAAGGCTGAATTTACATGCATTCCTAGACTGAGCATTGCTGGAGACCAGCTTGGTTGTGGGGTTTCTTTCTTCACCAGCATGGTACCTCCTGTCATCCACTAGCAACTAAGTCATATTGTCCCTGGCCTTGGCTACCTGGGAGGTCTGGCTGGTTATTTCACAGCTGCTGAGGATGTGTGAAATTAAAAAATGTGCTTGAATGAGTTATACATCATCCCCTCTGTCCCCAGCTGAAGGACACAGGGAACTTGATGGTACAAAAAAAGCATTACCCTAACATGGCCTGTTGCTTGCAGTGTTCAAATTATGAGGAAGATATAGGTATCCACGAGATATAGCAAACACATGTGCTGTGCACATAGGCACAAAAAATGGTAACATTGCATATATGGTACACATAGATCTAGCACTCTTCTCTGAGACCTAGCAGTATATGAGATGTCATGATCAGCCCTAAATCTGAGTATATGTTTCAATTTTTAATTAATTCCAAAGCAAAAAGGAGATCTATATAGAAAAATACTGCATTCTGTAAAGACATTCCCGATTCTTATCTTCAAGGACTGGGATACCAGTACACAAGCAAAACTGGACTCTGCTGTTGGCTGTCACAGTGATTTACCGTGCAGCCTTGGGTAAGCCTCTTTTCCCAGCAGAGGCTCTGTGCTCCCACTGTATTGTACAATTCATGGTGATCGTGTTGGCATTTCATGATACAGAGTAATTTGACCCAGAATATCTCAGCAGGGTGTCTGTTCACAGACCTGTGTAGTTCACATAGACACAAGCTTGATGCATAAAGAAAACTCTAGGATGAGATTAATTCTTAGTACAAAAATGAAATTCTCGTCTCTGCCCGAATCCTTTCATACAAAAGGGTTGCACTTAGAGCAAAGAGAATCTGACTGGCTTGGGAAAGAGTTGTTCTGGATCAGAAAGCATGAAGACAACCTTGTGGGATCATCAGTGCCAACTGCACGTTAGAGACACAGGAGGTGATAGAAAAGTGTACAGAGAAGGAGGCCACAGCTGTGAGGATTTCAGCAGCCTCTAAACCTCTTGCCTCCATTGAGAAAGCTGCTACTGCTCCTTAGAAATGCACTGGTGTCGTGCAAATTATGCCAGCCTAACTCTGCTGTCCCCAGACAGCGTAGTAGCAGAAGGGTACAGAGAAAATGCATCAAAAAAAGTTTTGTCAGCTGTGCGCTGTGCTGCTTAGAAGATGAGTCTTACTATCCAAGCACCTGCAATATTCAAACAAATAATCTAGGGAAGCAATAAATTTAAAATATCCCCCAAAAGCCTAGGGTTTAACAAATGTATGGTCTAGCTCTCTTCTTTTACCGCTTCCTGTGTGGCTGTAGTCAGGCCCTTGGAGTTACTCCCAAGCACAGCCTGCACCAGGTAGAGAGCAAACACAAAGCAATATAAAAAGACAAAAACATTACATAGTTGAAAGTGCCCCTGAACTTGCTCTCCAACCGCACAAAGCCACCTGCTTTCTCACTTGCATCATTGAGCTTGTGTTATAGAAAGACTTTGAACTAATGTAGAGTCTGAGCCTGAAATCCCATACAAGAAGCTTAGCCTGAATCTCCACAGAGACGTGTCAGCTGGGAGACCCTTAGAAAATGTTGGAACCTGATCCTCGTTCTTCTGGTGGAAAAGAGATGACGTGTCTCGGGCCAGCTTTTACTTTCAGATGCTCTCATTACTCTGAGATGCACTGAGAATGCAGCCCTCTTCTGAGGAATGGCAAAATAACAGTTCTCAGGAACCTTGCTCCCTATTAGGCTCTATTTTATTAATTGTGTTAAATCTCACTGCAACATCGCCTTTTTTTTTCAGAAAGTTATGGGAAGTCATTTAGTTCCTTTACATATTCAGCTGACATAAGCTATAGGAGCTACCCTGCAACACAGGCATCTCCAGGCTCAAAGACAGCCTGTGGCCCAAAAGGCATCCCCAGGCATTGGGAGAGAAAACATGAGGTCTAAAATCTTCCCTCAGGTGATGCCTGCGTTTTGAGCACCGGCACTGGGGCCTGGCTGCTGCACTAGATCCAGCCATAGCATTAATGAGCAGACCTTCACCTTTTGTACGAGCAAGATTGCCTGTAGGGTGCTCAATTCATCCACAAATCTCTGCAGAACTCACCTGGAGCAGTGGCTTGGGTGACCAGAGGTAATACAACAGGGTCAGACTTGTCACACACAGGCAGGGCCCCCAAGTGCTGCACGACATGGAAGAAGGGGCTGGGGCCTGTCCCATGCACAGGTCCCTGGGTGATACTGGCCATGTAGCACAGCTCTACAGTCACAGGAGGACAATTCCTTACATCTGTGTAACCTTGTGAAACACATTGGAGCTTACATAGGCGTAGCTGAGGCACAGTTTGGTCCTTATAATCCCTATTACTGATGATGACGGTGATGATGATGTGTGAGAAGGAAATAGCACAAGCTTGACCTTCACATCCCAGGGGAATCTGCAGAGCTGGCAGGCATAAAACCCCTCATCTTTTCACTTGTGAACTGAGCAAATTTGTTCTGGGAATCATTAATATATAATGCCATTTTGAAGCCAGTTTTTGGAGTAAAATTGCACATTTGACTATCCAAATCCTTCTGTCATCCCCACACAATTCTGCAATGGACCTGGGACTGAAAGAAATCAATTGTACTTCAGAAATTACAGGCAGCCAGTTTAAATAAAGAAAAGTATCTGCTATTTGGTGCTTTCTATTCATAATGTGATTCCGCTCTGTTAAAATTCATTAGGTGACCTAGATGCTGAGAACCCAGTCCTGCAAATTGCTGAATGCTTCCTGGGAAGTGCTGCGAGTTTTTGACTCTACGTAATGGGACTTGAAAGAGGTCAGCCCTGGCCAACAACTGTCCCTTACCTCTCTTCAAAATGCCAAATGCCACAAGTCTGTTTCCTTTCCTTGAGGTGATGCAGCAAGAGCCCTAATGGTTCTAGAGGAAAAACGAAAATACCAGACTTGAAGTTAAAACTGAGTGAATTCACGACCTCTTGCACAAGCTTAAAGTTAACTCATGCTCCAAGTAAGTGCTGGACCTGAATACGCAAAGGACTGCAATCCTCGCCAGGTATAACAACTTCGAGACCAGTCTCATAGCTTTTACTGATGGGCCCAAACTTATCACATCTTTACTGTCAAAGTTCTTTTTTCATCCACTTCTATCATACTTTCTTTCCAGATGAAGACCTAATAGCAGATAGGAAAGGACTGCAGCTCATGCAAATACATCATTCAAATCGGAATTTCACACAGCAATTTGCGTTTTTTGCACATGAACTCTACAAACATTGCAGGGCTTTGATGTGCTTGGAGCGCAAGCTCTCCATTCTTGCACTAACCCTCCTTCATAAGAGCTCTGCAGACACATCCGCTCGGCTCGCAGAAAGGAAATCATGTGACAATTTCATTTACCAAGGTTATTGTACTTTCTGTGTATTCAGTCTAAAATTAAATGGAGGCAAAAATCCTGGACTAGGGCTTTGCTACAGAGGAATGGTTACAATCACAAAATATTGGGGATCACAAAACATCGGGAAACACAAGGTTAAGGCTTCAACAGCAAACTGCAATTTTCCTGCTCATCCTCTGTATTTTGGTGTTTCCATTTTAAAGAAATGTAATTTATTAATGATTTTGGCATTTAAATAACAAAAAGAGTAAGTGGAAGCTGTCCTTGTCAGTCTGAGTTAGTATTATTCTTAGAAGTGTAAAGCCAGTGCGGTGTGCATATGACTTTTGCCAATGCATCCTGCGTGCCTCTTATGACTTCCCTCCTCTTACAGCTGAGAAGCAAAGACTGCCACAGCCTTAGTGCCCTTCTCAGTCACCACGTAGGGCACAATGCTTCATTTTTGTTTTTATGTGGGAACTTGCCTTGATTTCTTTGGGTTTGTCCTTTAACTGCAACATATTTGCAGAAGGTATGTGGGCATGCACGTCCCTTCACTTGTTCTACTTGTATGGTTTGTTATAGAATAATTCTCTGTAAAGAAACTAATTACAGTCAGTCCACAGAAAGAAGTTCAGGATTAATATTTCAGCTGGGTTTGCTGTAGCAGTGTTCAGAAAACCACTTACTATGGGAAAAGTGTTCTTTCTTTTTCTCTACTGTTACCATAAGTAAAAGATCCTGAACAAATCATTCTCCGATTTTAAAACCAATTGCCATTAGGCAATGACTGAGAATGGACAGTTTCAGCCCAAAAGGGATTTTTCAGGAGGTTACAAGTCCACAGAACAATGGAGTTATGATGGAAATTGCTCATGAATGTCAACTGAAGTGGCCACTGCTGTAAGATTTTGTGAGGCATTGTACTTTGAAAGATCAAAGAGAAATACAGAGCTGAAAACATATTGCTGTCTTTTAAAATGGTCTTCTAAGACTTAAACCTGAACATTTAATATTGGTCTCTGGGAAAAGGAATGGGGAAATAAGGCAACACACAAAATATAATTAAGATAATAAATGAAAGGCCTTTCTTTTCATCATTTCTGTAACTACCTTAAATATCTGCTGGAAATGATTATATCAGCACAGGCTGGACTATATTAAAATAATGAAGAGTGAAGTTTTGACTGTGTTCCCATTTAATCATCACCTCACAACTTTACATTTTAATGTTTGACCTTAGGATATCCTCTTCCACTATCACATTAAGAATGTTGAAAGGAAACAGGAAGGGCCACAAGGGCTGTAGTTTCCTTAGAAGAACAGTGGCTCTCAGCCTAATGGATTCTGAATTTCTCAAACAGCAGCAGAGACTCAGCCCACAGTCAGAGTTATCAAATGTTCACACAATACAAACCTTTCCCCTAATTAACAGAGTTGCCTTCAATGAGGGCACTACTTTTTTGCATTATGTTTCTGGAAGAAAAAAAATCAGCTGCATGTAATAGGTGAGACCTATTACATAAATAGTCCCATGAAGTACAAAAAGAGACAACAACATTCATTTAGTTGCCAAAGAAAAAGAAAGGAAAAAAACCCAAACCAACAAAACCCAGTAAAGTAGTAGGAAAGAAGACCTTCCAAAACGTCAGGAATTATATTTGACCTGTTACATCTCCTCTATGGTTCAAAGCCTAGATTTGAAGTAAACTTTTGAAGTCATTAAGCAAGATTATGGCAGGTTTCTGGATGGCATTTCTGTAGGGAGAAGATGAACATTGCTGACTTGAGTACAGGTTAAAAGGGGGGGACTGATTGGTCTTCTGTAATGAAATTTTTAACTTTTCCAGAGGGGTAGGCAAAAGGTATTATAATGGATGAGAACAGAAGACAAACTATTAAATGGAATCATTTCAGCAAACAGGCTGATCTTAAAACTGCATGTTCAAATAAGGAACAGGGAGAGGAGGAGAGCTTTTCCTCATCATACGCGTCATATAGGGCCAAGTAGCTGGAAAATCTCAAATATTGTCTTAAAGGAGAAATTGTCTTAAAGACATTAAAAATGCCAGAACTGTGTTTCATGCAAAACTAGATGGAATCTACAATCCAATATTACTACATGAAATCAGTTTAAGAAAAATTTCTCAATGAGAAATCAATGAGGACCCATCCTGGGAAAAAATGTAAGGAACAATTCCACTTTGAACAGCCCCTGTGTTTGGCTGCTTATGGAAAGTGCGGTGTAAATGAAGCCAGATGGCCGTGAACTTCTGCAGACAGGAGGAGCAACAATGTGAACTATGGACCACAAGTGCTCATGTCCTGTCATTTTTAAATTCACTTTTCTTTGGTAATATCAGGATGTTTGTAGTACATTCATGGGACTCCCTCTGGTGTATGAGTTAACACATGAATTTTCTTGCCTTATTCTTTAGCAAAGAGTCTGTGTAGTCTGACGCACAGAGGAGCTGCTTTCTTGACAGTGCAGAAGATGTGTGACGTATGTTTCTGTTGCAAATGGAAAGAATGACCCTAGGTCAGATCATGGACATGGTAGACTTAGAAACAAGGGAAGCACCTGGAGGTTTTTGAACATTTGTCCATTAGTCCACCGGGGCAAGGGTCACTTCAGGGTCGGTTCTGTGGCCCCACAAACAAGGACGTCAAGCATACCATATCTCTCTCCTTTAACCATGACCCTTCACTGAAAGGGTTAAGAAAATTTAGCCTTGAAACCAGGGTATTGAGGAACTAACTGGTTATTTGCTCCTCACCTTTTCTTCACAATGCTCTTCCTTCTTTCCATCTCATATTCGGTTCCCTAGGAAAAAAGGTAAGACATCATAAAAACCTCAGTCTTCTTTGTCCACAACCATGAACTATCCATCATGTGGAAAGAAAAGGCAAGTGTGTTGTTTGTGAGTGTTGGAAAACACACGGCCTTGAAATAAAAGCATTTGTTGTGGTAAAGATATGGATGGATGGGCAGCTTGGTTTTCATATTTCTTGACAGGCAGGTGGCTCAATATCCAGCTGTTCATTCTCTTCAGTCTTTCCTTACCTTCAATGTATGTAAGAAAATAAAACAAGCAAAGGATTCCTTAATTTGCTAGGTAGCAGTTCAGCACTCCAGTCTGCACAATTTTGCTGCTCAGTAAGGCAAGACTCCTCTAACAAAAGACTGGAAATAATGTGCCAGGCAGAAGTTCTCCTTTTGGCATTCTCTCCTTTGATGCAGACTTTCATGGAGCTATGTTCTTTGCATATCATATAGAAGTAGGAGAGGCGCAGGGTTATTTTAAGAGCGTTCACTAATTAAAAATGAAAATCCATTTTCTTCTGCTTAGTCTAGCATTTGACTATACATAAACTAACAGCAGAGCAACTACTGGGTTGAAATTTCCTTTCAGTTCGCACGCAATATCAGAAAACTGCTGTTATTTATGCTCTATATTACATACAAGAGTGACCTCCTTTTCTCTCCTTCATATTACACTCCACAGACACTCATAACAAAGGACGTGCTGCAGGGTGTGTGAGGAAATTAGGTTTATTTTTATTTTTCTGATCAATGTTTGGTATGAAAGTAGTTTTTATCTCAGCAGTTTTAGCTCACTAAAAGCTAAATATTTCATCTCTCTATTTCATCAATGGTCCTTTTAAGTGATGATTCATCTCCTCTACCCTAGAAACACCATTTTACAATAGATCTTCCTTTAAGGCTGTCCTTTCCCTTGCCATTGACCACAAACGGTCTGAACTTTGGTACCAAAATTTTTGGTGGCTGAAACAAAACGAGCCTTAATCCTCTAGGTCTTTCACAGTTTCAGTGCCTACACTGTAAAAAATCCTTCTTCTTACATCAATGGTCCATTATGTAGCAAAATCCACTGTGCACTTTCATATGTATTGGTCTAAATTGTGCCAGCTCAAAACTGATCTTCTCAGAGGACCTAAGCTACAACCTGAGGACGACAGCCTCAAAAGGGATCTTGGTACCTAACTCCCACAGAGGATGACATTTGATGCTAAGTCCTACCACTCAGGGTAAATTACAAGTTCTGTTTCCTAAGAAGCAACTGTTCTCAATTTTAAAAAAGCAAAACAAGTAGTTTTTTATACTGCCCCAAACATAATATTTCAATCTCCTTTTTCTCAAAAGGCCTATCCAATTTTGCTCGAAGCAGTTCAGTCCAACACTGGAAACACGCATTCCTAAAAGGTGATGTTTTAACATAGTTCTAAGTATCTGAAAATGAGCTTTCAGGATGAAAGCACATGTGTAACTTCATCTGGGGGAAGCAGTACGCAGTCTTGTAGAAAAAATGAATGGTATAATATTTTATGCTAGACTTTTAATGCTTTGGAGGCATTCCCACTTGTCTGATATAAATGAAGCACAAATACCATACGCTTTTCTTTTGGTTGTTAGAGATAACCATGAAGGGAGAGCTCATTCATAATTTCACTTTATTTTAATACTTCCCAAGTTTGAAGTCATTCTCAATTCATTAAAAGGAAAACATTTGCTTCAGATTTATGATCCCCATGCCCTTTCTCTCATTCACAGAAGTATGCACATTAAAATCATGCGCACTCTGTCGTTACATGACTGACGTTCTTTTAACAGGGTGGTAATGTCCCGGCTGCTGAACCTCACATCAAAATTTTCAGAAAAGGCAAGAGAATAGCTCTGTTAAAGAGAGGTGATGTTGCCAAGAAAGGATGAGTGCCTACAGTCTCAGCAAAGAAACTTTCAAATCCCACTGTGAACTCCAGCAACTGTGTCCCTTGGTGATTACCTCGTCCCCGTCATTTAATTTCTAAAATGTTGTTGGTTAATTTTGACTGGTCTCTTGTGGCAGCACTGGGTCCACCAACGTAATAGCACTAGGAATTTTCACCACTGATTTTGATTTTCTGTGTTTTTTGGAACAGGGACCAGCTGTTTAGTCCTACTGAGTAAGCCTTGGTCCCTGCCTTGTGCTCCAGCAGGCTGTTGCTACATAAAGAAGTACTATACAGTAATTGCAGCACTAGCGGGTCTCCAACAGCTCTTATCGCTGACAGGACTGGAACTGTTTGGAAGGATAGGAAAATGTTGCAAAGGTCTCCTGCTTTAACCAACGTTTCATCACCTATACAATAATTTTCATTTCTTTCATGCAGGCATTTGGAGGATTGTTAGTTGGTGTCTCTCTGTTCATCACTTTGCAAATGTAAAGCACTATGTAAGCTTTATTATTGAAGGGCTGACATCTGTGAAATACAGCGTGTATTTTCAATTCTAATTTTAAACCAAGGAAAATCAAGTAAGCAAGAGCTGACCATGTGCTAAAAACACTTGAAGCCCTTTTTCTTGTAACTGTTTATCTACATTTTTAAACCTACGTTTACATTGTAGTAACAGCTGTGTTTAAAGGGGACATGACAGAGCAGACTAATTTGTAAAGCTAAACTCGATTTTGAAGGGAAAAAAGCCAATGTTTGAAAAAACACTTCAAAAGAAGACAAAAATGATTAAAATAGACATAACCATTTGTTTAAACTATGACTTTCTCAAGAAAAAACAGGCTAATGTAAACTGGTCTATGCATAGTCCAAGCAGCTGTTCTGTGTAGTTGTTACACAAGCCTCTGGTATCAGGGAGGGATAAAATTAAGACGGAACAGGTCATTCTCAATGAAGGAGCCAAACTAAGGCCTGGGTTACAAATCAAATACGCGCACGCAGGTGAGATTTGCCCCAGCTTGTCAGAAGAAAGCAGGCCAGCTTTTTTTTTGACCTACACGCCTTCAACTGGGTTTTAGCCATGTGTATCTTAAGTGTTTGGTATGTTTATATTCATCCACACCTTCAGCAAACCCAGAGCCAGCACTGCCTGCGTTTAAATGAAATTTCTCTAATTCCTACTGTAGGCAAAGGTTTCTTTAGGGTTTTGTAGAATTTCTTTCTAGGACATTGAAATGCTACTGAGGTAAACGAGAACTTTACCTTTCATGGGGACTACAAGAAGATGTCTTCTTTCTCTAGTCAAGGCAGTGGGAAACATTTCAATTGCCTGTATCATCATCATGATATTTCTGAGAAAAAATGTTTTGTGAAGAGGAAGATGTTGTCACATGCCCAAGCACTAGTCATACATTAAATCTATCCATAAAATCTCATTAGAATCCCCTTGATTCATCTGAGGCTTTGTAAGCTTGTGTTATCTTCATAGCATACAGTTGAACAGAGTGTGTCAGAGTGGTGATATCATGGAGGTGATATGACTCAAGTGGGTCTTAGGTCAACCTTAGAGTCTTTTGAAAATCAGAAGTAAGAGCTGGAAGCAGAGAACCAAGTGCACAACAAACTAATGCAGGGGTAGAAAGCAGAAAACTGGGAGTTCATGCTAACTTGTTCCACTGAGAACAGGTTTATTTGCTGCTGGATCCAAACTCAGATAGTAACTAATAACCCAGCTGGGACAGGATAGACACATAGATCCAAGTACCCATAGTCTCACCCAGCTTAAGATTTTGGGCTTGCTCATGAGTTTTTGTCAGCTCTCATTTAAAAGGAGCTGAGATCTCCGAAGCGAGGTTCCCCTGCAGTAGCTCTGGACCAGCATTTAGTCTGGATAACAGCTGGCAGACACTGCGAGTACCTTGGACTTCCACTTCTTCTCTCAAAGCCAGAAGACAGGGAGGTGTTTTTCTCCTAAATAACATTGCCAAACAGGTGTTGCCTTCTAACTCAACCCGTCTCCCAGGATCCAGCCGAAAGGGTGAATTCTTCCTTTGCAGATCAGTCTTTCCAGGAGAAGCTTAGTAACAAGGAATAGGACTTATACAGGTATGCTGGATGTTGAATCTCTTACCTTGTCTTTTTGTACAAGATATATCTCAGGAGAAAACAGTAAACTCCCTGAATATACTATCTTGCTCCTGAACTTACTAGTGGGAATCCAGGGGATCCTTCCAGGATCAGGGAGATAGTATTTCTTTACTGTCCTATTAAGCTTTATTCTCAACTCTGGAGATGGTTGATAGTCAGTTTTTGCCACTGCATAACCCTCAGCAGACTCTCTGATCTGTCCTAAGCAGTGACCACAGATATCTAAGATGCGATCCCATTGCCAGCTTGGCCTACCTCCCTGGCAACTCCCCTCCCCTCACTAGGTTATTGCCTTGGTAAAGATGTCTTCAAATGATTGTGACAATTCAAATCCAGATGCAAAGGGAATGGAAAGGAAGTTCTGGGGGGAAGGCTGTACATAAAGCTCACTGTGGTCATAGAAAGCCATGCCCAGTGGTATTGTTCAGGGATATTTGCACCTGGGTGCTAAGACTGTGTCCTTCATACAGCCTGCCTTTACTTAGGTTTGTGCCACTGCTGGCTGAAACATAACTCTCAGGGAGGTGAGAAAGCAGGAGATGAGAAGCAGCACGTGTTCAAAATAGAGCTGGCAGCTTGGAAAAGAGGTAAGCTCACCAAGAAATGGTGAATTGCCTAGAAATCCTTTTCATCCATGTTGATGTCCAAATATGCTCATTTCCTGAGTTTTAAATTTAGTAAGAAAGAAATCAACACTGAGAGGTCAGTGCATGCCTTAAACCTTTTCCCTCAAAGCTGGCTACTCACATTCCCAGCACGTTCAGTGGCTCCTTGCCCTTCTCAGTCACCAGGTTTCAGCTACACTAGCAGGGGGTTACCTTTCATTGTGAACAGAATTTGCTGAATGGAAAGATAGATTTTGAGGTGGGTTTGACTCACTTGGTAATGAAGCTGTTAAAACAGTCCAGTAGGCACAAGTACCTGCAAAGGTATGATCTACTAATCATTGGTGTAGTTGATGATTAAAAGGCACATTATAGTTTTTCATGTACCCCAGAGCTAACTATGGCATTGCACATGTATTGGAAAATGGCAGCTAGAACAGATTTGCACTGTACAGACAAGCACAATGCAAGCATGAAGCTTATATCTACAGGTAGGTACTATTTGTTCATGACATGTTTCCACAGCACTTAGCAGAATGAGCTCCACTCCTCCCAGTATCTAGGAAGCCCTATGATGCAAATAATGCTAACAGGCTATGAGTATGTGGAAATGAGGAACAGTTTCCCCATCAAAGAATCTGTTGTAGCTCAGTGTAATCTGCTTCTGGGGGAGACTGTGGCTATTTTTAAGACAAAATTATGTTTTGCTTGGTCTTTTGCTGCAGCTAAAGACACTGTAATGGAAAAATGATAGATTACATACTCAGTTAATTGACATCCCACTGCAAAGCTTCCAGCAAGGACATTCTTTGTATAGAATACTAATGGAAATGATCTCTAAATTCCAGTTGTATTTACTTACTGCTGGATCAAGAAGACAACTATATTATATTATTAACTAGTTCTCTGGATTCTTATTTTCCCATGGAATGAAAATGACACATTTTATTTATATTGTTTATTTTTAAAGTAAAATAATTTATAAAGCCGCACTTACAGTTTGAGGGTACCCATAACAGCTTCTCATTTCAGTGCAATATCTGAGTGTGCAAGTGGTGAGAGAACACTTTTAAAATGTTTATATATAACTGAACAGATAACTGACTGTGACTCACTAATTTCAGTATACCGTGAACAGTTTCATCTATAATGCCAAACTCTACTTCTGGCTGCATTAATATACTTATATTTATTTCACTGGCTAACTGAATTTACATATATAAATATAGCATATTTTTCTTTGGGTAAGGTGAACATATAAGAATACCTGTTATTTCATTTTTACATGAATATTGAAGACTGAGAAGAGTTTTCTCACCATGAGAAATTATCTCATTTGACTTTAGATCTGACCCCAAATAGGAAATGGAATATTTGTAGCCTGATACTTAATGCAGTGTGTCTCATTTTCCAGGTGCACACATCTGGTCTTTAATGGCCACTTTATCAGGACTGCATCATTTCATCTTTGTTCTTTCACCACAAATATTTGATTGTAATAAGATCTGACTGTGGGATGTGTCATCTGAAATACTAAATATATAGAACAGTTTGACTTTGCTGTTTCTGTCTTCAAGGCATCCCACGTGCTGCTAGTGATGGCATTTTCTTTCATGGCAAAGCATTGCTGACAAGGTATTATGGAATGAGATTTGCATGACCAAATATCCTGTGAGTACTCCGGTGGTTAGGATAGGAAAAGGAGAGTCAGGATACCCTGTCTCTGTTCCCACTTCACATACTGACTCACTGCCTGACCCTAGGGAAAATCGCTTAGGCTGGAGTTTCAGGGGGATGAGATGCACAGCTCCCAGGAAAAAAAGGCAAAAATGGGTGCCTGACTCCTTTCTGTCTATTGGAAAACCTCATGTCTCAACAGTTCTGCATGTCAGTTTGCCTACTTTTAGACATGGAAAAGTTTATAAAGTTATTTGGGTCCTCTGCCAGAAATCGTCTCTTAAGGAAATGATAATCATGGCATAAATATGTAGTCTTTAGCAACACATGCTATTTCATAGGCACAAATAGATGAACAGATCAGCTCCTTGAGAAATGCAATGTAGTTTGTTTCTCTTCTATTAAGAGGATGAGTTAGAAAGAATTAAGGACTGTCAAACCCATTTTTCCAACTGTAGTTTACCTACAAAACAGCAGCCATATGGCATCCCTGGCAGTAGCAGCTCTTGGTCCTACAGCTCATCCATTTGGGCTAGAGGAGGTGTGGATTCTTCTCTACTCCATCATTAGATTCAGTCTGGGATCCAACACTGTTCTTCCCCATCTTATCAAACTATGACTGAAAACACACGAAGGCCATTGCATCCTTTTCCTTGTACCCTCATGTTCACCCAATCAGACATCTGAGTCTGCATCTTTCTATTGCCTCTCACTTTGCACTCTCTTCTCTTATTGCCTGCCCTGTTTTTATGTCATGTCCTATCGGGAGATGCACGTGCTGGCACTGGTGGGGCTTTTAGAGCAGTCACGAAGGCAGTAAGACATTGCTGATCCAGTGCTGGATGCAAGACAACCAGAATGTGAATACCCTCAAGCCAGAACTAAAAAAATTATCTCCACCTACACTGATGGAAGCTGCCTGCCACATCACCAGGGAACTATGACACGAGGAGGTCCATGATAAGACACTAAGACTGAGCAGTCAAATTGCTACAGAACATATTTTTTACTCTTAAAAAGCAAACACATTACACACAGGGCAATTTTGACCAGTGTTTTGGTTTGGAAATAATGAAAAAGGCAACTCTTTAGATCAAATTGAAACCCTATTTCTATTCAAAGGAAACCACCATTTGAGATGGCCGTGTTTTTTGGTATTGTTTGCATTTCTATTTCTATGTGAAAAATGTGTGCTGTCAAGAATGGACATTGTTTAACTCAAAACTGTGGTTGCAATCATTGATTATTTGCATAATTGGCCAGCTCAGTTAAATATGTATAATGGGCTCAGCTTGTTTGTCACTCAGCTTAGGTCTTGTTTAATTTGGGAAAATAATTAAAAAAAAGAACAAAACTAACAGGGACTCAAATGTTCTGTGAAGGCAATGCAGTTATTCTAATTTACAGGAGCACAGGAATAAACAGACAAGCTTGGAGCTTGCCCACCTATGGAGTCTTTCGCTGCCTTAGACCCCTACAGTGATCTCCCTAAGTTGTGATGCTGGAAAGAACACTTTAAGTCCCTTGTCATGTATGTAAGGCCTGTGCTGATGTGTGGGGTTCATGGTGGGTCTAGGAAAGCATCAGACCTCATGTTTACGCTCTCAGCCACTTATTCTTCTACAATGACTTGCCTGCCTAGAAAGCAGCATGGAAAGGTGTCCAGGTCTTTTCACCAGTGGCTAGGAGATTTTGTTTGCATACACCATATCATTGTTTAGCCTTTGAGAGACATGCAAAGAGATAAGAAAGGAAAATACTAAGGTGAACAGCAAAACAAACGGGAACAAGGAAGTTTGGCTCAGCACTCAATGCCCTTCACATGATGTGAGGCAGAAACACCGAAGGGGAAGCATAACAGTAGGGGTGAAAATTGGCACTGAAATAACTTTTAGCTCACATAAAGTGAATTTCCTTTTATCACTAGTAGCTTGGGTCATGAAGACTCAGAGGAAATGATCCCATTCCAAATGTTTGATACTGAATATATTTGGCTGGCTGCTACTTCCAGATGTGAGTGAATCTTGTGTGATAATACGGTTTGGCCTAAACCTTTGCTTTCACTTACAAGCCCAGAGAGCAACCCAACCATCTTTCTGTTGCCCCAACTGCTGACCCATGTGATGCTGATGCTGTACATGTTTGGAGCAGCTTAGAAACTGCTGCTGTCATTTGTGACAATACTTGGTATTTCCAAGGGGCTGCTACTGTGCCTGAATCACAGAGATGCCAAAATGCCTTCATACTCATCCCTTTTATCATGCCACTTGCACTGAAATTGCAGCAAGCAACATAACTCCGCCTCCCCACACTCTTACTCAGGCGACTCCTCCACCTATTCTCCTGTCACCAGCATCTGCTTTAGTGCAAGCTTAGAGCAACAGAGCAGAGCAAATTTGCCTTAGGTCAAAGATGATCTGACCTTATCTGAAAAGTTATTCTTTTAAATCTCCACTTAATCTGGTTACTCTGCCCAGCAGCTTTACAAGGCTCATGAACTCATGACCAAAGGGAAGTGGAAGCTCACTGGCATCTCCCTCGTTAGCATAATGCCTGTATCATGCACCGTCCAACAAGCTACTCCTTTGGCTTTGAAGAAGACTCAGCTCAATCAGAATGAGGGAGGTGACTGGGCCGATAAATTATTAGTGCTGCAGCTGTGAGGCAAAGTTTACAGAACAGTTGTGAGTACAAAGAAAGAAGGGGGAGACCGAGTGTACTCTCCAGATAAGATTAATCCAGAATTCTACAAATTCTATAAATCTCTTGATACAGTAAACTCAACTCCTTCAGCAAAGATTTGATGGAAAGGGAAGCATTCCTCCTACTAAAAGATATATATATATATACACACACATGTAAGTTTGCCTCTACTATATTTGTTTGTAAAGCACAGTGGGCTTCTCCAGAAATCATTTTTGGTTTCTACAAGTGAAAAAAAATTGATGTGAGAAGTTACAGCAATCTTTGAACAACAACTTTTAGACAGCATTTTTGTGACAGAGGTAAAACCAAGCAAATTAGGAAATGGGTCAAATTTATGACATTTAGGGTCTGGCAAACCTTTCAGTAGATATGGGGAATCTGTTATACCATTGGCAACTTTCATAAATGTCTTTTCCCCCAAAATTTAACCTTGTACTTCATAGGCTTCTCAATTCATGAATTTGTTTAAACCTGTTGTGTTAATTAAAGTAAAAAGGAGGTTATGGCTGATTTGATATTTGTGTTACAGTTACCTGACAAGAACTGCCCAGCATAGCAGTTCTCTCCATACACCCCTTTTGTGTGTTTGTGTGCATTTATCTTATGTTTCTCTTTATGTAGGGAAAATATAGGAAATCCATAAGTCACGTGCATGCCTTATTTGTGCCCACATGAACATACGCAGCCTAAAATATAATGTCTCCTTTCCCTGGTACACCCATGCTCCCACACTCCAAAACAGACATTTCTGTTCAAGTCATTTCTGCCTCATTGCAGTCTTTCTTACACAAAATCTGACCTGAAGCGGGCAGGACCTGCAGGCTGAAACCTGTGAAGGAAGGTGAATTTGAAATATGATTTTTTTAAAAATGAGGTTCTCTAGTTTCCACTAAGCCGCCTTGCTATTTCCACATCATTGGTTTGTCTCTGCTGAGCACCAGGATGAAACACCCGTTGCAGTTCACAGAGATGGCAGAGCAAGCAAGCACAATTTCTGCTTTTTAGCTCCAAAATAGGGTTTTACGGAGCGAGGGCAGTGGTTTTGCACACCAAACTCACCCTCTCTTGCAGATGCACCAGCCTGTGCCAGCAAGCACAGTTTCTGCTTTTTAGCTCCAAAACGGCGTTTCACCAAGCAAGGCTGGCTTACCCCCTCACTTTGCAGATGCCCCAGCCTGTGCAAACAAGCTTGATTTCTATTTCTTTTTTTTTTAGCTCCAAAACTGGGTTTTACCTAGCGAGGTTGGTGATTTCGTACTCCAGACCCACCCTCTCACCTTGCAGATGCCCCAGCCTGTGGCCCCCAGGCGGGCTGCTGGGGGGCGTAGGCACTATTGAATCCTATGCCGCGTTAGTAAGAATACACTAACAGCACTATAAAAGGAAGTCCATATGTATCACCCAGTCAAGTAACCTAACAAATGCACCGCAAGTTTTCCAGTCTTGCCCAGTGAATGACCACAGACTTATTTGGAAAGCAATCATTAGTAGCACCAGGCATGTGATCCTTCCTTTCTGCAGGTCTCTGCCACCCGATCGTCAGGGAGATGCGCACACGCTGGTGACTGTGCAGTGGGTACTGTTAGGGGATTAAGTGCATATCTAATATGTGATTATCACACCTGGAGAATCCATGACACAAGACAGTAGATGGGGTTTTATGGCTTCTACGGATCACAGATAGGTCACAGTCCTAGGCGACTTCTCCAAATCTTAGGAGACCACACTCAGTTGATTAATAAGTATGAAGTTTACAAGTAATCAACTATTAATAAGATTCTTCTACGTATACATCTTTCATGGAAACCTTAGGAGACACTTCAAGCATCCTCCAGAACCAGTACATTCCCAGAGGAGACTATAATGTTTTGGATACTGGATAAAAGAGAGGAATATGATGCCCCGTATTTCCAATAATATACAGTGACCATTTGTCATAATCATAGACCAGTTAATTTATTAAATATGTTGTTTAAAACAATGCAGTGAATACATGGATGGCATTAATTGTTTTATGCACAGGACTTGGTCTGATTGCAAGAGAATTACAACAGCAAAGATCTGGACCTATCTCTCAGTTTCCTTATTGCTACATATGGGATAAATCTGCAATACTCATCTTCCTAAAAGATTTCTTGTGAGACAAAATGTATGAATTTGGAAAATGCATTTGTATTTTCAGAAAGTGATAACAAGTATGATGTAATATATTCTAAAAAATCATCTGTAAAACAATATTCTTGATCCACCTAATTTGAGCTGACAAGTTTTGCATAGGTTGTCACATTTAATCAGCATACATCAACTATTCTGAAACGGGAAATGGCATAAACAGCAACTTACTCCTGACTGGTACCACACAGATATTGAAAGTAATAATATGTTTAGATTTCGTTTTTTTACCAGACATTTAGTAGTGATAAGAACAAAGAAATTATAAAGTTGCAGGGTGAAGGTAGTGTCTGATGAATCTGTTTATAGCAAACCTTTCATTTCTGGAAACTACCCTGCATATACATTATAGCCTTAATGATTGTTCAGGTCAAGGTATTTAGACCCAAAGATTACAATAACTGTGTCTCATGTCCTTTTTTTTTCTGTAGGATAAATGGAGATATGTTTGAATATTTATGCGCAGGTTGTACATGAACCAGTAACATTAAGCTTCTGTCTGAAGCTTCTAGTGAGGAGGAAAAGTTCAAGAGACAAGATTTACAGTTTGCTATGATTGTCTCATAGCCTCTGATCTTTCTTGTTTTAGGCAGAAGGAATTCATTGGCTTAGGTCACAGCTAGTTCCCATGGACATTAGTCTTTTTATGTACACCTTATGCCTTCTGCTCACACATTTTGGAATTAATTCTTCCCTGCAGAAATGCTGAGAATCCCACAAATGTATCAAAAAGCTGAAGGTATCCCTCATTTGGAACAATATAGAATCATAGAATCATTTGTGTTGGAAGAGACCTTTAAAGGTCACATAGTCCTCCCCCTGCAATAAGCAGAGACATTTTCAACTAGATCAGGTTGGTCAGAGTTCCATCCAGTCTGAACTTGAACTTTTCTAGGGATAGGGCATCTACCACCTCTCTGGGCAACCTGTTCCAGTGTCTAACCACTCTCGTTGGAAAAAAAATTTGCCCTATATCCAGTCAAAATTGACTCTTTTTCATTTTAAAACTGTTACCCTTTATCCTATGGCAAGAGGTCCTTCC
The DNA here is from genome assembly GCA_033556795.1 of Tapera naevia. Classification (NCBI taxonomy): domain Eukaryota; kingdom Metazoa; phylum Chordata; class Aves; order Cuculiformes; family Neomorphidae; genus Tapera; species Tapera naevia. Next base: position 16,244,808 of record JAUMJJ010000059.1, read on the forward strand.
AAAAAATTTGTCCTCATATTCCTTGTAGGCCCCCTTCAAGTATTGAAAGGCCTCAATAAGGTCTCACCAGAGCCATCTCTTCCCTCTGATCATTTTTGTGGCCCGAAATGCAGCTGATTGATAGTCTTGATTTCAGCCTCCTTTTTTAAAAATATTATGTTTTATGTTACATAGTCGTATATCAGAACAATACTATAATTCAACAACCCTAACTTGCAACAGATTCAGTTTATCCCATATGTAGTAAAGATAACAGAGACCTCCCTGTTTCCTACTGTGTGGCTGCAAATATTGTATCCAGTATTTCTCTACTCTCTCTAGACCACATGTCTAGACATACACCGTAGAAAATTCCTTTTTGAATGTATTGGGCACCACTTGGTGTGGCTGCTGCAAAATGAAATTTCCCCAAAATTGCTCAGTGTAATCAATATCTTGACACTCCACTGTGTATGTTATGGGATTGTCACAAAGCCTCTGATTTCATCACCCCACAATGAATGCGGTTCCAGCAAGTAATCTTAATACCCAATAAAATTATTTTACAGACATGAAAAAACTCTCTTCCCCCTGGTATTGAGGAATTTGTGGGTAGGGCTTTGCAGACTTGCAATATTTAAATGACGCTTATAGACAAAACAAGAAGATATGTTAAACACTTCTAATAACACGGTCAAAAACCACATGGCTTTTCTTAAAGGCAATCATGGAATTTAAGTAGCAAAATAAGGTTCTCGATTAAATATAGAGTAATAGAGGGATATCTTATTATATAAAATTACTTGTAACACACCTGAACACTTTCAACATGGAATCTCATAACTTTAAATAGTTGCACTTCTTCAAACAACACTATAGTCTAGCATACAGATCAGTGCATTTATTCAACTTTAAAACAAAATATACTCTGAAGTCACTGGAGTGACGACTGTCTCTTTTTATGCCACCCTGGTTTTCATGAAATTGTAGAGCTGTGATCCAGAGCAGCAAAATTTTACCTGAAAGAGAACATCAGTATTTGGACCATTTTTTTCCTGAAAGTATTAACTGTGGTTTTCATGTTTGCCCTTTTGTTTTTCTTTCTTTCTCAGCATCTTTTCTTACACCCTTGGTAAAGCAATCACTAAAAAGTTAAATGACCTTAATAAAACTGAACCCGGGATCAGAACTTTCCTAACGGACTAATTCCAGTTTGTGACTTCATGGTAATTTGTAAAAAACTGTAGCACAACTGATAGGAACCTCCCCTCATGCACATACACACATCAGTCTGCCTGTGAACATGGGAGCAGAGCTGCCCCCTCTGCGTATTTCTTCCTGGTGAGTCCAAAGTTTTGGCCTTCCAATGCCCCACTCAGTAAACTGTATTTTACAATTATTTCCTTTGCCTTAGAAGAAGTGGAATAACGGCCACAGGTAACCTGGCAAAATCTATGAGAATGTGTTCATTAGAAGTAAAATAAATTATTGTTAGAAAAATAACATGTATTGTCCTCAGGATAACTTTGGCAAACCAGGAAAAGGATTCTCCAGCTGGATCTCTGCTGGAACTTTGCTGCTATGGCTCTGCTGGGAAATCTCTGCAGTCCACTCTAGTCCTAGTATAACACTCCACTCATATAAAGGGCTTCTCAGCCATTCATCCTCTCAACGCTCCTGAGACACAAAGAGTTCAGCAATGTCAGTTACGCAGCGCCATTTGAGAGACAGTATAGGAGGATGATCTGCCCAAGAACTGCAGGCCAGTCTGTGGCAGAGCCCAAAGTAGATCTACTCCCAATTTCTGCTCACTCTTCCAGACTTTTCTTTTTTTTGGCACACCCCCAAACTCATCCTGTGGTTCGTGAACCTTAACAAACCTTTCAATGAAGCTTGTCTGGGTTTTGGATTGGTAAAGAAATTTGAAACCAAGGCAAGGCTTTGTGTTGGTGTGTGCTGCGCTATGAAAATTTCACATACTTGTTTTTCACCCCACTTATTCAGCCATAATAGCACAACAGAGTGGGCCAGAAAACTGCAGGTTTTACTGAACGACCCAGTTTATAGAGGAAGGTGGTGAGAGTCACAGGTATGGGAAATGGGTTTTCAAGAGTTTATGAAAGTTACCACTTCCTTTGGGAATCCACATTCCTTGCAAAATCTATTCCTATTCCCACCCATACAATCCCTTTGTTTTTACTGCAGTGGTCCTGTGTATCTAAGAATTTGGCACTACGTACTTGTTAACAGACTCTTCATGTGTAGTTTGAATTGCTCATAAAACCCTGTTTTCCACAACCTGTATGAAAAAATACAGAGTAAGTAGGTTAACCAAAATCAAAGGAAAGCAATTTTAAGTCTTTCATAAAATTTTAAACAAGAAAGGATAAAGGGCTCAAACAATAGTGGTTTTAATATGTCTGTGCTAGTGCACTCTTGGAAATCAGTTTGCAAGTCAACCGTGAAAATATGCAGCCCGGAACATGTTTTCTGCTTGCACTGAGGCAACCAACGAATCTTCACCCCAGATGTAGGCATAATACCATAAAAACTGCAAGCCTATACAAACTCTTACTCAGCACAGTAGTCTTTATTTTCTCCTCTGGGGCTTTTACTGCTGCCACTGCAGTCTATGGACTATTAGATTAGTGGGAGCAGATCTAGACCCACACGAGATCTAGTTGTATGCTGATGTTTTGGAGAGGAAGATGGCACAAGAAGCTCTGTTATTTTCCCTTGATAGCCTATTTGTTTTGTGTTTTAAGGAAGAAAGCTCACTGTCAAACCACCATTTAAAATTTTATTGTGTCTACATAAGCTGTGCTAAAATGGAAGGTAAATAATTTGCCTCTGTCCCAGTGTTGCTCTATTTCTCATTTTAAGGTGACAGGCAGACATCTGCTTTCAGATCCAATTGTGCTGACCAAAGAATTCACCATCTCTGGCTGCTTCACACTTCTCACCATCTGTTTAGCACTCCCCAGTTTTGCCAGCGGAAGGACTTGTGGGAGAGTTAGGCAACAAACTGCAGACAAGGGCTGCTGGCAGGGCTCCGTCTACTTCCAGCAGTCATCTGACTTGAAGGAGACTCTTCGTATCCCACTGTGTATCTCTTTTTTTTTTAGCCATATTGGTTGGTCTTAAAAAAAAAAAAACAAAGCAAAGCAAACAACAAAAAAGGCACCACTTCAGACTACAGAACTTGCAAGACTTGCTTATGTTCTTATCCTCTGCTACAACAGTATCACATCTAAGTAGATAAAGCAGATAGGTAGGCAGATAGATAGATAGATAGATAGATACATAGATAGATACATAGATAGATAGATACATAGATAGATTTTTTTTTTTTTCCTGTAAAGGCACGGTCTTAAAGCAAAAGCTACAGCACACTTACATAAACAATCACATTTCATTACACTGGGGACATTTTTCTTAATCTGTATCTAAACATCCTAGAAGAGGTTGGGGTGCACAAACTTTTCTGTCTAAGGACGCTTGTCCATTTTCTCCATCTCTGTCTTTCAATTTACTGAAGAATTCACTTTTCATTGCTTCTCCAGAATACAGTAGATGTGATAGGGTGAAATGTCTTACTGTTAAAAGGGGCCAAAGTCATTGCTGGAGATGCACACAGCTTAGGTGTGTTGTGATGATTATGGCATGAAACTCATTGTCTGACCACTCTTTTTGTCCTGTGTTCATTCTTCACAACATATGTTGTGCATGGTTAGCACATTTTGTTTCACATTTCCTGCTCCCTTGCTTCATCTCCTTCCTTCTACAAACAGAGTAATTATATGAAGATATTTACCATTCCTACTTTGCCCCTCCAAGGAGGACACATCAGGAACAGCTTTGAAAGGCATACAATATAAGACAGTATAGTAGAAAGTTTATTTTACTTAAAAATTGTTTGTTGATAATTTTAATCATTTGAGATTTTTCTTTGGCACTGTTTTTGACAGGCACCTTCCAGACAGCTCTGCAGCATCTAAACTGAAATGAACATTCTGACGCATAAAATGAAAACCACAATCAACAGCACTGGGACATCCCAGCAGCCCAGCAGGTGAAGGAATTTTTTTCCCAAATCTTCGTGGCTTTCTGACTCTAGAGCTGTATTTTTGTTTTCTAGGGGTATTTGTAATGATAACAATTTAGCTCCATGCATTCAATCAGCAAAACAACCCTGCTCTTGCTTCTGAAAAGACATCTGAAACAGCATTTTCTGTAAAATGATAATTAACGCTAAGTTATTATGAGGCTTGTTCAGAAATGGTAGCATTGACAACAATATATTTTAAATGCATTTCTTTGTCACACATAAATTGCCCCACTGCATACGCAGATTAAGATTCCCAATTTTGTTTGAATTAAAATTTTAATGTGAGTTTTATGAATCCAATATCAGAGCTAACTACAGTGGATAGGGACACAGAGGGCTGTCTAAACCCTTACAAGCGTGCTGAAAGTTTCTTTTGTCTAACACACCAGCTAACTTCTTGATTAGATAAAGACCTAAGAAAACTCCTCTGGTGGAGAAGATGACAATCAAATGCGGAAATCTTCACTGTATAGAGCACCCTGGAGTTTGTTAAATATCTGCAGATCTGCTTGTTGTAAGTGACAATGTTTATTCTCATAAGTGAATTCCAAGATAGCCTGGCTTCCTTGGGGTTTAAGCTCAGCCTTTTTTTGTTTCTCTGATTAGTTGGAAACTGTAGCAGGTCACCCTGCCTCTTTGAAGAATGAAGGGTCTCATTCCAGGGTGAGGCCCAACGAATTTGTGAATGAATGAAAAGTTAATTGAGGAAAAGAGTTCAGCATACTTCAGTCATAGTTAATTTAAGCAAAGCTGATAAGTTAGTAAATAGAAACACCAGTGTATTCTTTCAAGTAGATTTTTTTTCACTTACTGATATCTTTGATGCCGTTTCTTTGGCCCTTTTAAAGATTGGTGCTTGTCGTAGACACTTTATTATCTAATCTTCTGCCCAAGGAGAGATTCTGTAGTGTTGAGTAATTACAAATAGATTGAGCTCTGCTGGAAAATGTGTTTACAAAATTAAAAGGAAAGCTTATGCCCTGTAAAAATTGTGAATTTTTTACTTTATGTTCTCAAAAGAATATTTTTTTTTACTAACAAACATTATAGAAAGTAATATGAATGTCATACATCATAATTTTTAAGAAAGTGAACAAAACTGTTGATTCCTTCTGGATTTTTACTGTACTTGAAATGCCTTTTGTAAACATTTAATGATTGTGGTCAAATACAAAAATGTAATGACAGCTTAATAAAAGGCATCTTCAATTTAAAACTTCTATTAAAGCTAAAATGAAAATGTAGAAAGCTCATATGCAAGCAAATGAAAGGCACTTTTTCTTCATGTGTGGAGAAGCAGAAGAAAAAGCTGTATATTACTAGAGGAAAGCTGCTTCAGGAAAAAGGCAGAAGTGTGACTTATGCAATGAAGAAAGGACAGCAGCGAAAAAGGTAAGGGCCACAGGCAGCTGCTTTTTAAGCCCCTACGGCAACATTTTTTTACAAGTCAGAGAAGCCACAGCAAACAGTTGGAGATGAAATCAAACATTTATTCGATTTTATATATGCTTTGGACTTATATGGGACTTTCCACCCATACATCTCCGAGCACCCTGCCATTGTTAATGAGTTCAGTCTCCTACAGTCCTTGGAGGTGAGTGCTTGGTAGATAAGGAAAAAGGAGCAGGAAAAGGTTAAACAATTTGCTACATGTTACAGAGAAGACTGTGAAAAAGCTAAAAAAGAAAGATGGTCTCAATAAAGACAGACAACTTGAGTTTGTTATATGGTTGCACTGGCCAACCTGAGGGGCAAATATGTTTCAGCACAGTGATGGATGCCAGAAGGTGAGACTGGATGGTATTTCATGACCTACATTCACATCCTCCAGACCAGGCTTCAGGAGGGCTGAGATCCTGCTCTCAGGTGCTGCCATGGCTTTGCTGAGTGACTTCAGGTTCAACACAGCCTCTCCCAGCACATCAGCTCCTTGTGTGTCCAAAGTGGAGACCATGACACAGATCTATATAAAGCGTTTGAAAACAAGGAAAAGCAGGGGTCTCAACTCCTTAGATACAGTACTGAAACTTCTTAGATTCATCTGATTAAATTTCAGGTCTAGATTAAGATCACTGAACTGAATTTAAAAGTCATAAAAGTAAGAAGTATGAGACTTCAGTTCACAGATGTCTAATTTACAATTTTGCAGGTTTCTAATGTAGCTGTAAAAGAGCCCACATCTCCTCCCTTTCTGTCTCTAGCAAAGTGAATGACTGCAGTTAAAATGCATCTTTTGTTTTCCCCTGTGAAGACAGGTCCTGCTGATGGGAGTGGCTTGACATTGCCCTCCATTGCTTTAAATTCGTGCATGTGCATATGCGGAAGCTATCTGCGAAAAAATTCTATTTGGGTGCCCCTCAAGCTAAAAACATTTCAGTTGCCACTGCTTTTACTAAAAGAGAAGCCATTTCAGCCATTACAAATCCAAATCCTTACACATGAGGATGTTAAATGTGACAGGTATTAGTCCATTGCTTACTGTACACAACAACTACATGATGGGTAACGAAAACCTGATTTAGTTAATGTACAATTATATAATAAAACTTGCAATGTGATGAACAGGTGTCTACACCGGCAGAATTGGTTTCAGGGACAAGAAAACAAGCCTGAGATCCTAATCCTAGTTAGGCAGCAGTTCAAGTCCTGCAAAGCTCAGGAAGAGGAAGGAAGAAGCTGTGCCTTAGTCTCTGCTTGACTCCACCTTACCATCCAAGGCACTGAGTTCCTAATTGCACCTTATCACAAACATAAATGACTAAAACCCTCCCACACACTCTGTTTCTAAATCAACCAGTTTAATTTTTGTGCTTAAACAATGCTAAACTGTGCTGTCAAGGGTGTTACCAACCACCTACTTTGCTACCCCATAGTTCTCCTGAAGCAGGCATTTGTCTTACAAAAACAGAAACGAGTTGCACTCTTTCTGTTGATACAGACATCATTATCAGCAAGATAAACAAGAACTGATTAAAGCAGAAGCTGAAGTTTTACTTGCAGGGGCAACTTCTATCAGCTTTTGGTCATGTTTGATTCAGGTAATCATGGTCAATCTTATGTGTAACCACAACTAACTAGCATGATTTCAATCATTTTTCACCATGAATACAAAGTACAAAGGTTTGTTGAAAACTATTTTGATTAAAACAGGAGTTAGCCCACTTCAAAAGCCTTTTCAAAATTGGGTATGTGGGTCCAGATGAAAAAAAATGGCCCTCAAGAGTTCCATGATTCAGTGTTTTGCTTTTAAGCCCCTGATGCCAGAATCTTGACTTCAGTGCCTGCTGTTGCTGCTTCTATTCCCCCCTTCAGTGCCTCCCTGGGAACCTGGTACAGACAGTCAGCCCAGCAGGGAGCTGACTGAGGCCACATAGCACTTCTCAAGCCTGGGGAGGCTGCTCGCCCCTTGCACTTTCTCCAGGCACACATGGAGGGCTTCCCTTCACCTGGGCTTCGCTCTCTCCAGGAGGCTGGTTACTAAGCCTTGGTGCAAATATGCTGCCCTGTTATGGTTAACACAGTGCAGGTTAGATCGTTTACCCAGGCTGGGAGAGTTAGGTTCAGTCCCTTCCTTACTGTGATCCTTATTCCCACCTCCTGCAACCC